>JARDYH010000001.1:405535153-406735153 GCA_029215795.1 Anniella stebbinsi | reverse complement strand
AACTATCAATTGACTGAAAATCATGCCGATATTCAACAATCTTATTCATGGTTTGACGGCAAAAAGGCCTCCAACTCCCAATATGCCCCAGCCAGGGTGGGGAACGCTGGACTGAGTTCCTTGAAGTGGGTAACAGCCCTGCGAGCCAAGGGTGGCATCATGGGGGATTCAGCAACTGGTATTTATGGGCTTACTGCCTCTGCTACTGGCACCTAGCCATCAAGTGTAGTAGCCATTGATAGCCTTCTCCAGTGGTGTTTAGGTAGAGGATCTCCTTGCGGAGGTGGCCCTGGGAAATTAGGGTGTGCCTGGGCACACCCAGCACACCCCGTGCACCCTCCTATGTATGGGAGCGCCCCTGTTCATGGGTACCTCTGTGTTTTGCAGGCAGCGTGATCACGATTTCCGGGCGCATGACCTTCACGAGCAACAAGTCCATGGAGATCGAGGTCTTTGTGGACGCTGACCCTTTTGTGGATGAAACCCAGGAGCGATACCGCGCAGTCAGTGCGTTCTTCACCTATGTGTCCCTAAGCAAGGAAGGGAGGCCGCTGCCCGTCCCGCAGCTGGTGGTGAGCGTTGCCATATGTTATTTTTCAATCAGCCGGGCGTGCAGAACTTGGATGTGTGTTTTCCCCGTTGGCGCATGTTTCTTGAAAGGCATATGCATCCTGGGAGAGACTGTGCTAGTCCGGTTGGTGAGGAGTGTTTTTAAAGCAAACACAAAAGCTCAGCTCAGTGTTTCCAGCTGAATTTAAAATGTATTGTTTAAACAAAACATACAACATTGTGAACGCCCTCCAGCATTTGGTTTTCCCTCTCCTTCCAGGGTGGAGAGCGGTCACATGAATCAAGTTTCTTGTTTGTTAAAGATGGTGTGTCTTACACAGTTCAGCTTTTTATGCAGTGCCCCTGGGTGTGTGTGTGTGTGTGTGTGTGTGTGTGTGTTTTGTCCAGCAAAATCGTGTTCTCTTAATTCAGCAAGAAGAAAAAGCTGCTTCAATTAGGCTGAAGCAGATGAAAGGGTTTGTTTCCCCTCCGCAAAGAACAGAAAATGGTTTGAAAGAGAGATAATTGCTCACGGTATGTGTGTGTTCCTGCTTTTGGCTTTGACCAGGTGGGTTTGGCCGGTATTGTATTGTATTTGTATTGCCAAACCTATTTGGCCAGAGAAACAATTCAACAAAAAGAGGTAAAACCATTTTCATCTCCCTAAAATCCTGTCTCCAGCCTTATGCCATGACTAAGCGAAGCTGGCACACAAAAGGGGGCATTTCTAGGGCAGAATTAGTGGGTAGTACTTAACACACACACACACACACACACACACACACAGGCCCACCAATCTTACCCAGAAAATGTCACACATGCCTGTGAATGCTTTTCCTTCAGCTAAGCTTACCTCTTTTCAGAGCCTGTCTTGGATGAGGTCTGAAACTATATTTGAAAATGCCCGGGGGTTGTGGGCGGGAGGCATTTGCAGTGGCAAATCAGCAGGCAGAAGATTAAATGTGCCCACCTGTTTTCTCCTCCAAGCATCTGTAATATATGCTTTCCACCCTTAGCGACTCTGAAGGTCTCCTTTAGAAAAAGGAGTCAAAAGCATTCACTGTGTATCTTTTGGAATATTTTAAATTAAGGTAGGATTGTCAAGGAACGTGAAGCCAGCAGATCTCCTGGCCTCTATCAGTTCTACGTGTTTTCTCTCTTCCCGCCCCCCCTTCCTTTTCAAGCGCGTTTTTCCTACCTGCTATTGTCAATTCTGCTTCCCCTTTCTTGTCTATTTTTAGCTGTCTTCGCCCAGGCCGCTCTTTTGCGAGAGAAACAGCTAAGCAGGAGAATTGTTCCTCCATGAATCGTTATGTCTTGTCAATTCCCTGCTGCACTCCTCTTTTTCAGTGTTTCAAAGCGTTTAGTCAGCTGGGTTTGATTTTTGCCATCTGAGTGGCGTTTATATAATTTGTTGATCTTATTTTAACAATAACGAACACAGACGTCTGCTTTAGATTCCCTGGTATTAGTGAATGCTTTTGTGGTGTGTGTGTGCTTTTCCCTCCCACCCACTCCAGTTTCTTAATTTCTGGAGGTCTTTAATGCCTTTTTTTTACAAGGGGGTGGGCGGGTTAGCAAGGCTTTGATTAATTTTTGTGTGTCTTATTTGCCACATTTACACATAGAATCATAGAATAGTAGAGTTGGAAGGGGCCTATAAGGCCATCGAGTCCAACCCCCTGCTCAATGCAGGAATCCACCTTAAAGCATCCCTGACAGATGGTGTTCAAAAGCAGCTTATAGCCTCAATGCATATGAAAACATAGAAAAAAAACAAGATCTTCAAAAATGCTGTGTAACAAGGCAGCTAAAATCATAAACCAGCTAGTCAGAATCAGCTAGAACCTCTAAGGAGAAATACAGAAAGCCTGGTGAAAAATGAAGGTTTTACATCTCTTCTGAAATGAGTGTAGAAAGTTGCACAGCCTCTGGCCACGGCTCCTACGAAGTCTATATCTCACAGAAAGACGGCTAACCGTCCCAGGGCTTAACGTCATGAATTCAGGTGACGTGGGAAGGGACAACCTCTTTACCGGTGGGTCCCAGGATCAGCAGCACTTTGAACCCATCTGTGCGATAAATTCAGATCCCGAAAGTACTTGGAATACTAGCTGTTTTGTTTAGAATGCTAGCCTGGTGCTTTCCATGTCTGATAACTGAAGCATGCTCCTTTTTGAATTAAAACTGGGAATCATCTCTCTCTCTCTCTCTCTCTCTCTCTCTCTCTCTCTCTCCTACGGGTTATTTTTAGTGTCAAAGAATTACCCACCCTCCTAGGAGCCCACCGCCTGTGGTTTTGCATGAGTCACTGATCTGGGGGGTGTTGGGAAAGAAGCAAGTCCTGAGGATCTGTCATGGCTCAGTTGGGCCTCCTCCTCCTCCAAGGGTGGGCAGGCAGTTCTGCCGTGTCCGGCATCAGAAGCGGTTGGACCATCCAGCCTTTCCTTCCGCTGAGATATGGCACCCGGGAGGGGTGTAGTGCGGAAGGTGAGGGCAAGTCCAGAGTGGTGAATCATGCAGCAGGTCACAACCTCTGTAGGAGCGTCCGGCTTAGATGGTTTTTCCTTATATAGTGGGGGACAATGCCCCAGGGCTCTTATACCTGTTGAGAAGAAGCCTCCACCACAGCTGTTGAAGGCTGCTCCATGTTGGATGCATTCACAGCATGAAACCAATCCATTTTTATTATTTATTTATTGAAAAGTATGTAGAAGCGTCACACACAGAGAGAGATTTGTAACCAGGTAGCGAACGAACTGGGGTCCGTGACTGCGCTTGCCACGGCAAATGTCCCATCTCCCTCTGGCAAGCAGGTGGAGCCCTGCCTGGGCTCCCTCGCAGGTGAAGGGCCGGGGGAGGCGGCTGGAACACAATCACTGCAGGGACAGTGCGCTGCTTCTGATGGTCTGCCGAGCACCTCATGAACGCGCGGCGCAACCCCAGGGACGACATGTGGGCCCCTGAGATCTAAGCATGTTTTCTGTTGCTTATTCCTGCTGAAGATGGCCAGCTGGTCATTCTAGGGCAAAGGTGGTCAGGGTTTTCCTCTCTGAGGGCCCCGTGCCCCAATGGGCCATGATTTGGTGGCCACATCTAGTGCGCACATGTACGTGCCGCTTTGCGCGCGCGCACAGCACATACCCAGACACACACTGCAGACTTACTGGATTCCTATTGGCCTCCGTAATTCCTCCATTTGGGTAAAACGCTAGTAATTTGGCTCCTATTTCTGCAGGCCGGAAAATGTTATTTGCCCTGAAACCTTTCTGGATAGAGGGAGCTGTTCATTTTTTTAGATTTAAGCCCGTACAGCACATTTCAGCTGGGTTGGGGGAAGGACTCCTGGATGTGAGATGACTTCAGGGATTTGTTTTGATTTGTTTTAAGTTGGGGGAGCGGTCAGAGACCTTGACATCCTAGCAGTGCCTTTCTTGCAAGGCTTGGGGGGAGCCTTTGCTCTGGAGCCGTTCTCTCTTCACGAGATGACGCCACTCACTTGCCCTCTGCTGTTGTAACTGGTCTGCCGCTGGCCCTGCAAGCATTGCGCCGCTGTGCTGCTCTTTCCGTCGCAACACCCAACACCTGCGCAGGATCGTGATGGTGGAAGAGAGGCAAAGTGGTGCCTCTTCTGGCCCCAGGGAGCGTTTGTCTTCCGTCGAGCAGCCAGGCGATGTGCGGGGTTTTTAAGGTCCAGCTAAGGCCCACTTTTCGGAAACGGGACAGCCTGGCAGTTCTTAACCCTGGAGACTCGCTGGGGTGTTGAAATTGGGTGACTTCTCAGGTAGAAATTGGCGCAAAGCCATTACTGGAATGTGGGCTCCTCCTGCCTCTTGAACAAAGGCAGAAGGGGTTGAGGAAAGCCGTCTATCGGAATTGTGTCCTGATACGTTCCCCCAGAGCTTTGTCACCAAGGAGCCATAATTCAGGGATACAGGGGCCTCATTTGCACGCAATGAACAACCCACGGTTGACAAACTGTGGGTAGTTTGGGAGCAGGTTGGGCACTGGCTCTCACGTGCTCTCTCACTTTAAGCGTTAACTCGGAACTCTGGGTTGTTGAGGGAAGAACATCGGAAGCTGCTTCTACTGAGTCAGACCTTGGGTCCATCTAGGCCAGTACTGCCAGCACTGAATGGCAGCACCGTCTCTCCAGAGTTTCAGACAGGAGTCTTTTCCCTACCCTGTCTGGAGATGCTGGAGATTGAACCTGGGGCCTTCTGTATGCAAAGCAGGGACTCTACCACTGCGCTGCAGCCCCCTTCCTCTGAGTTACAACCCAGAGTTATAACCCAAGAACAAACCATGGGTTCAAACTCTGGGTCGTTGAGGGAGAAACAAGTCAGAGTTCCTAGTTTGCATGTCATGGAGAACAACTGGGGGTGTTTAGCACAGCGGAAGTGGGCAAGCGACCGGGAGGAAGCACACTCACTCACTCCCAAACAACCCATGATTAACAAACTGTGGGTTGTTTGTTATGTGCGAACCGGGTCAGTGTGTGATTTGCATGCATCAAGGCCCTGGCTCAGCTTCTGACATTTCCAAAGGTGTTGTCTTGAAGCCCTGGAGGCCTAGATGGACCCTCTTCGATATATTTCATTTGTTCATGTTTTTCCAAGTTCTGCTCCTGCCTCTGCTCCTGGCCTCTGTATTACCCTGAGCCAGAATTAAATTCCTGGCAAAGGCTCCCCGCCCCATGCTGAGTAAAGCAAGGATGTGAATATTCTTGGAATGCAATGTTCTGATTTCCCTGAATTAATGTGTTTGTCTTTGGGGCTGGTACATGGCACAGTTTGACAAGAGAAGGCCTCTATCCCTGGCTCCTTGCTGCGACATCCAGAGGGCGCGTGGGGCCCGCTTTGTCACCGGCTGCCAAACTAAACCCTGCTCTTCTGGTCTGCCGCTCAGTCCTTATGCTTTGGATAACAGGGGAAGTTGACTGATCCATCCTGAGATCATATCTCGCACACAAACTAACATGATGTTCAGCTGCACTAAACACCCAGTTAATGAGAACTCTGATCTTTTCCCCGCCTGCTGTGCCCACGCACAGCTGGCAACCCTGCTTGGGTCATAAACGCTGCGAGGCAGATTGGATGCGAATCCTTGAATCTTAGCGCTCCAAAGGATGCTCTTGTGGACAACGTAGTCAAAGTTTTATAGCGAGGGAAGGTTCAAGAGCTACCCTGGCAAAGAGACTTGAGCCAGCTGTTCGAATCCCGCCTTGTCCGTGAACTCACTTGGGAACTTTTGGCAAGCTGGCACCTCTGTCACAGCTCAGTATGTGCCCAGGTTTTGGTAGCAGCCAGCAGTGCATTTGCTCAACTGAGGCTAGTCTGCCAAGTAAGCCCATTCCTAGACATATCTGATCCGGCCACGGCAACGCATCTTTGCCTGAGCAACTGAATGCCTGAGTGTACATGAGAGCAGCCATGTTTGCTCAGACCAAGGGTCCATACCCTTCATCATTCTGTTGCCACAGTGGCTAGCCGGATGCCCCAATGGGAGACCCACAAGCAGGACACAAGTGCAACAGCATCTTCCCACCCACGTTCCCCAGCAATTGGTATACATAAGCATAGTGCCTCTGATACAGGAGATATACCATACAGCCATCAGGAATAGTAGCCATTGATAGCCTTCTCCATGAATTTGTTCAACCCGCTTTGAAAGCCATCCAAATTGGTGGCCATCACTACATCTTGTGGTATCTACCAAGGGAAGGCTTGGCATAGCAAACCTTACTGGGTTATAAAAAGCCCACAAAATGCTTAATAGAACTGAAGTTGTATATACATACACCGGAAGCCCAGGTCTTTGGCCCCACCCAGCTGTTAAGCAATATCCTGCATCCTAGAGTAAAGAAGGAGCTAGCAGAAGAACTCTCAGAACCACTGTCTATTACCTTTGCAAAATCATGGAAGACAGTTGAAGTGCCAGACAACTGGAAGAGGGCTAATGTTGTCCCTGTCTTCAAAAGGCAAAAAGGAGGAACCTGGGAACTACAGACCAGTCTGACATCCATCCCTGGGAAAATATTGGAGCAGATTATAAAGAAGTCAATCTGTAACCACCTTGAAAAACATGCAGTGATTACTAGAAGCCAGCATGGATTTGTCAAGAACAAATCCTATCAGACCAATATGATCTCACTTTTTGATCGGGTAATTTCCCTTGTGGACTGTGGGAATGTTGTGGACATAATATATCTCGACTTCAGCAAAGCTTTTGACAAAGTGCCCCATGACATTCTGATTAACAAACTAGTGAAAAGTGGGCTAGATGGAACAACTATTCGGTGGATCCACGGTTGACTATAGAATCAGACTCAAAGAGTGCTTATCAATGGTACCGTCTCAAACTGATGGGAGGTAATGAGCGGTGTATCGCAGGGCTCAGTCCTGGGCCCAGTGCTCTTCAACATTTGTATTAATGATTTGGACGAGGAGGTGCAGGGAATGCTTATCAGATTTGCAGATGACACAAAATTGGGTGGGATAGTTAATACCCTGGAATACAGAAACAAACTTCAAAGTGATCTCGATAGACTGGAGCGCTGGGCTGAAAACAACAATATGAAATTTAATAGGGATAAATGCCAAGTTCTACACCTAGGAAAAAGAAAACAAATGCACAGTTAGAAGATGAGGGATACTTGGCTCAGCAATACTACAAGCGAGAAGGATCTTGGAATTGTTGTAGATCACAAGCTGACTATGAGCCAACAGCGTGATGTGGCTGCAAAAAAAGCAAATGCTATTTTGGGCTGCATTAATAGAAGTATAGCTTCCAAATCACACAAGGTACTGGTTCCCCCCTATTCGGCACTGGTTAGGCTCATCTTGAGTATTGCATCCAGTTCTGGGCACCACACTTCAAGAATCATACAATCATACAATAGTAGTGTTGGAAGGGGCTTATAAGGCCATCGAGTCCAACCCCCTGCTCAGTGCAGGAACCCACCTTGAAGCATCCCTGACAGATGGTTGTCCAGCTGCCTCCTGAAGGCCTCTAGTGTGGGGGAGCCCATAACCTCCTTAGGTCATGGGTTTCATTGTCATACTGCTCTAACATTCAGGAGTTTTTTCCTGATGTCCAGCCAGAATCTGGCTTCCTGTAACTTGAGCCCATTATTCCGTGTCCTGCATTCTGGGTTGATCGAGAAGAGATCCTGGCCCTTCTCCGTGTGGCAACTTTTCAAGTATTTGAAGAGTGCTATTATGTCTCCCCTCAATCTTCTCTTCTCCAGGCTAAGCATGCCCAGTTCTTTCAGTCTCTCCTCATAGGGATTTGTTTCCAGAAGGATGCTGGTGGGGGTTCAGAGGAGGGCAACAAGGATGATCAGGAGTCTGGAAACAACAAGAGAGAGAGAAAGAGAGATTTTGGATTAAATATACTCTTGGAATATAAATAGCAACTTAATTATTGCTGGGGCTTATATTTCTGCTGCATATTCTTCCTTTGCCGCCCACTGGGGGCATGTTTTGCTTATCTGGAGAATCGCTGAGAAGATGCCGAGAGAGCTTTTAACAGTTTGTCATAACTGCTTTAGGCTTTATTTTGTTTTATCTGGAGACTTATTTGATTGTGGCGTGTGAACAACGGATCGAGTTTTTTTCATGGGGCGAAGCATGTGTGTGTACAATGTCGTCGTCAGCAAGAGCGAATTCCCGGGAGGTTCCATGCCTCCCTGTCCCCGTGCGAAAGGTAGTCACCTTGGTTTGTGCCCAGTGGCGCGTGTGCTGAAATAGCAGCATCTAGAGAAATGGACTTGCTGAGCACCGGTCTGCTCAGCCCAGGACTGACAGCAGCTCTTGAGCTAAAAGAAATCCGCAATGGAATTAAAGGAGTTCGGATTTCTATGAATCCGACCCATGGATTCCACAGCAGAACACCATTTTCCGAGCAGCACAGATTCCGCAGAGTTGCAGACCGTTTTTAAAAAAGAAAACTTTCCGAAAGAGGAAACACGGGGGCAGTTGGAGCGATGGGTGAGCAACAACGGGAGAGAGCCCAAGGAAGGGGGGGGGGGCTGATGATGGATCACAGCCATGGCTTCTGTAGTCCAGCATCTGGTTTCCCGCAGTGGTCAACCAGATGCCCCTGGGAAGCCCACGAACAGGAGGCAATGCCCCTCTCCTGCTGTTGTTCCCCAGGGGCTGGTGTTCAGAGTCATGTTGTTGCCTCTGATCCTCAAGGAAGTACCTAGCTAGCATCTGGTGGCTGTGCTGTCTTGCCCACGTTCTTGACTTTTGGAACTCTGACCATCTTCAGTGTAATTCTGATTCCGGAATGTGCATTTCTATCTTGCAGAAGTTTGGGAACAGGGGAAGTGGAGCTATCCGGTGAGATCCCTTCTTTCTTTGCCTATATTTCCTCACCCCTCACTTCTCCCTCTTGGAAGCAGTCAGATAGCCTTTGCTCTGTCCCTGGGGCTGGGAAGTTGTCCAGCCCTTCACGGTGCAGGGCCTTTGGTTGCAGCTGAAAGGTGCCCCGTACTGTGGGGCAACAGATCAGTGCTAAAGACTCGTTGCAGAACCCCTTGGAAGGGAACTAACTATCCATTAATGCCACCAGACTCTCTTAGGGAATCGTCCTGGCAGGCTACTGCATAATATCTGTCATGATCCAGAAATGCTTCCTGGCTGTTCTCGCTCAAGCCATCGAGGGGACAGCCAGCCAGCTATCATGTGCCTTTCAGATGGATAGATGACTGGGCCCAGCCATGAGCACTCGCTGTGCCAAACATGTTTCTCTGTGCGCGGGGATGGGATAATCACGATGACGGAAAGGGATGTAGAATGCCTATGTCTACGATGCAGAGCCTCTGCTGTACCCAGAGGCATCCATCACCAGCGGCACCCCAAGTGTCCCAAATTTCATCAGGTCCATGAATGCAGCTGATCATAAAAACAAAAGAAGAGCCCTGATGCCGGATCAGACTAAGGGTCCATCTAGTCCAGCATTCTGTTCACATAGTGGCCAACCAGCTCTCGACTGGAAACCCACAAGCAGGACACGAGTGCAACAGCACCCTCCCACCCATGTTCCCCCTCAAGTGCTCCATATAGACTTCCTGCCTCTGATACTGGAGGTGGCACAGAGCCATCAGGACTAGGAGCCATGGATAGCCTTCTCCTCCTCCAGGACTTTATCCAACCTCCTTTTAAAGCTATCCAAATTGGTGGCCATCACTACGTCTTGTGGAAGTAAATTCCATAGTTTAACTCTCCGCTGTGTGAGGAGAAAGTCCTTCCGTTTATCTGTCCTGAACCTCCCATGTCCCTGCTTCACAGGATGACCTCAGTGGTACTACAAGAGGGGGAGAAAAATGTCTCCCTATCCACTCTCTGCTCAGCGTACAGAATTTTGTATCCCTCTGCCAGATTGTAAGTTTCCTTCGCAGGGGCTTGTTGCTCCTGCCCCTCGATCCTTGTAGCTGCTCTTTCCTGCCTTCCAGGGTTTCAGGCAGGAGGCGTCTTGCCCAGCTGTTTCTGGAGAGGTCATGGGGTGGCCCCAGGCCCCTTTGCATGCAAGTCACTGTCCCGCCCCCTCACTCAGCTGCGAGGAGGAATCCATCCTGCCCTCTGTGGAGGATGAGAACGTGATTCCCACGGGGCCAAGCCGTCCTGCCCTGGCTTGCGCCAGGCGTGTGCCGGGTTCCAGGACCTGCTTAGCATGACGTGCGGCGATCCTTCCAAACACCCACGCCTGCTTCTTGTCCCCCCCCCCTTTCTTTGACCCCCAGGTGGAAACCGAGGACGGGAGGCGGCGCTTTGAGGAAGGGAAAGGCCGCTACCTCCAAACCAAAGCCAAGCGCCAGGCACAGACGCAGCCGCTGACTCAGCAGTGACATTCCCACGGCAGACCTTTCCAGGAGAGGGCCACAATCGGAGCATCCACGTAGAAATCTTCACTTCAGCAAATTAATTGACCGGTGGCACATGCCCCCCCCCACCACCACCCCTCCAAAGAACGGCCGTCCTATCATACCTTTAATTGTAGCTAGTCCAATAAGCTCATTAGGGACCACGCTGGACAGCCGTGGGTGTGGAAAGAAAGAGGTGGAGGGGTTGGGGGCCACTCTAATGCTGCAGAGGAATTAGGAAGCCAGTTCTAGACCCAGGGCTTGTAAGGCTGCTTCACCTACGACGTCACCCGTTTGGGGAAGGGGCGGCCTTCAAAGCCCTGGTGGAAACCCTGGCTGAGCAACGCAAGGAATGTGTCCGATCTTGCGATGGCTGTTCCAGTCGTGTGAACTCTGAAGGTCCCCGCCCCCGCTCTGTCCTCTCTCCTCCCCACACTCCCCCCCCCCAGCACTAGAGTTCTCTGCAAGGGAAAGCAGAACAGTTAACGCAGATCCGCCAGGGCCTTGCGTCTTTGTAACGCAGTTCATTTCACGTCCGTTCCTTCCCGCCCACAAACGCCCAAAGCTTCTCAAAAGCTCAAAGACGGCTCCGTATTGGACGGCTTCTCTTGTTTCATCCCACCTCTCTTGAAAATATCAATATATATATATATATGTATATGTATGCCTAATTTATTTCATGAATATTGTGAATAAAGGTTGCATGCCTTTAACTAAGTGAGACCAAAGCAAGTGTTGTTTTTTTAAAACAATGGCAACAGAAATCCTTGGAGCAGGTAAAGAGTCTTGTGGAGTATGGAAGCTTGCAAAACAGCTTGGGGGGATGAAAAGGCCATTGTCTTGACCTTTTTCCAGGACTCCCAGAGGGCTTCAGCTCTGCTTGGGGCTGAGCGCAATATACTCTTTTCTCTTCCTGGCTTAGCTCAGCCACCTCCTTCTAAGATGGGATTTGCGCCTGAGCTGCTTAGAAAAGCAAATCCAAATATCACGCAAAGAGTCCCTGTGTAAACAATAGTCTGCCACCTTTTCTGCAGGGATTAGGTAGATCAGGAGCCGCACAAAATAGCAAGCTATGGCAGAGTCCTGGCGGATGTTAACACCTCCCTGGGTAGGCTCACTTGGCCCGTATCACGGAATTCACACAGCTAACCAACACGGGGAGGCACTGTCTTCCCTGAAGCCACTGAAATGCCATATTAAAAGATTACGGGCAGAAACCACCTCTGACGTAGACCGCTGTTACCATTTATTTATTTTATGCATGGGAACACATGCTGAAATGTGGGTTGCTGAAATCCGTATTGAGGCAGGTTTTGAATCCAAGCCCCAAACCCAACCCTTTATGCCACAATGATTGTTGCCTTTTCCACTCAGAGCCAATTTCCCCCTCACCATTTAACTTCCCTAATTCCACTTGTGACACCCACCCAAATTAATTGAAGCCAATTCCGAACCTTGTTTTTGACAGATTATTTGACTTTGGTGTCATGGCTGAGTGTTTCCTGTTTTGTCCCTAAATGCAGCATCAAACGAAAGCAACAAAGAATAATATGAGCCGAGGTCAAGACCTATAAAGACTTTATCTGGCGCCCAAAGGGAATCAAATGTGACAGCAGGCACCCCTCCCCGGGGCAGGATGCCATAACCAAAAAGGCTGTGTTATAGGTCACCATCTTTCATGCTTCAACGGCTGGGAAAACCTGAACAACGGCCTCTGGGAAAGGTTTTGGTTGAGAGAACACTGCTTAAGTTTTGAAGTGAGAAGTCCTGTCCTTGCTTGAAGCGTTCTCCCTCATCCCAGGTGTGACTTCGTTGGTTCTCTATCCTCTGTGCTGAGGGAGAGGCACTCTGTACAGGCTCAAAGAGCTCGTGGTTTTCCCTGAGGCTGAGCCGTAGCAGCATGCAAACCCATTCTGCTGCTGGGCCCAGGCTGGAATTTAAAGCCATCGTTCCCACTTGATTGAAACAATATTCTTTAAAGGATTTCCCCACCACCACCTTACTGGTGTGGGTGGAGACGTCTGTCTCAGCCCTCCTGCTCAGAGCAGGAATTGTCATCAGGGAGTTTGCAATTAAGCAGGGTATAAATAGCCGCAACTTGAGTGAGCAGCCACGTGGCTTTATTCACAGACAGGAGTGACATTTCCCTTAAGTGAAAAGGCCTTTTAGCACACCCGTCCCTTTTTTTCTCCCCCACTTTCAATGCTCCATGAATCATGACGGATTTAGGCAGATGAAAGTGTGCAGACGCACAATTGCAATATTCGGCTCTATGTGCCCCTCCCCCCCCCACATGCCTCTGCTGCCTCTCTGTCGTGTGATACGTAGCGAATGGCATCCGAAGAGCCCTGCTGGGTCAGACCAAAGATCCATGTGGCCTGTCGTGGCCCCACAGTGGCCAACCAGCTGCCCACAGGAAACCCACAAGCAGGACAGGAGTGCAGCAGCACCCTCCCACCCATGTTCCCCAGCAAGAGGGGTACATTGACATAATGCCCCGGAGACTGGAGATAGCATGTCCCCTGTCATTCAGGACACACGGGATGTTTGGCTACTTAATAAGCATCATCTGACACTGAAGTTGCCCGGGACAAACAGAGTTAGCTGTTTGCCTCGTTCTTTAAAAGGTGCGTCCTCCATTCTCAGCCTAAAATGGAGGCTCCAACTTCATTGCTCTCCAAGACAGGGGGAGGGATATTTGTTTGCAAACAGCAAGCTGTTTGCGATGGAGAGGCCTTCTGCTTGCATGTGTCGTCTTCCTATTTCCAAAAACTTCTTGGCATGAAAACCCCTTTGGGGGATCAGGGCAGAGCTCGGTGTTGTATCCCAGCCATGTGTCCCCTGTCTCATAAGTGGATCAAGTGTGGGGAAGGGTCTGCATTGAGAAACATCCTGGAGGCATGACTCTAATAATAATAATAATAATAATAATAATAATAATAATAACAACAACTTTATTTCTTACCTGCCTCTCCGTTTGGATTGAGGTGGGGAACAGCAGTAAATATAAAATAGATAAAATACATAAAACTGATTAAAATCATGGTACAACTTATTAAAATAGCAATAAAACATCCTAAAAACATTCTAAAATTCCACTGAATATGCCTGCCAGAAGAGACTAGTCTTTATAGCTTTCTTAAATTCTAAAAGACTGTTAAGTTGATGAGTCTCCTCCGGCAGGCCATTCCACCATCTGGGAGCAGCAGAAGAGAAGGTCCTCTGGGTAATGGTTGTCAGCCTAGTCTTGGCCAACTGTAGTAAGTTCTTCCCAGAGGACCTGAGCGTGCAGGTCAGATTTTATGGGAGAAGGCGATCCTGCAGGTAACCTGGACCCAAACCATGTTGGGCTTTAAAGGTAATGACCAACACTTTGTACTTCGCCCAGAAACTAATTGGCATCCAGTGGAGCGATTTTAAAGCTGTTGTAATATGGTCACCCCTTGGTGTACTGGTGACCAACCTGGCTGCCACATTTTGAACTAGTTGAAGTTTCTGGACTAGGCACAGATGTAGCCCTATGTACAGCGCATTGCAGAAGTCAAGCCTCGAAGTTACCAGCATGTACACTACCATCTTTAGGTCTTCCAACTCTAGGAAGTGGTGCGGCTGGCGTATCAGCCGAAGCTGATAGTAGGCTCTCTTGACCATCACATCTATCTGAGCTGTCATTTGGAGCGACGGATCCGGGAATACCCCCAAGCTGCGAACACAGTCTTTCAGGGGGAGTGTAACCCCATCCAGAACTGATTGACACACCTCCAAACCCAGGTTGGGGCCTTTGACAGCAAGCACCTCCGTCTTGTCTGGATTCAGCTTCAGTTTGTTTTTCCTCATCCAGCTCATTACCCGCCTCCAAGCATTCATTCAGAGGAGTCACACTATCCTTAGCTGACGCTGTTGTCAAAGACATAGAGAAATATATTTGGGTGTCATCAGCATACTGATAGCACCCCGCCCCATGCCTCTGGATGTAGGTTTCATGTAGATGCTAAACAGCATTTGGGATAGGATGGCGCCTTATGGTACGCCACACACCAGCTCCTTCTTTGCGGAGCAGCCATCCCCAAGCATCACCATTTGGAACCTGCCCGAGAGGTAGGACTGGAACCACTGAAGCACAGTGCCCCCGATTCCCAATCCCCTCAGGCGTTCCAGAAGGTTACCATGGTTGATGGTATCGAAAGCCGCTGAGAGGTTCAGGAGTACCAACAGGGACACACTCCCCCTGTCAATACTCAGGCGTAAATCATCCATAAGAACGTCAGAGGAGCCCTGATGCTGGATCAGACCAAGGGTTCATCTAGCCCAGTACTCTGTCCACACAGTGGTCAGCCATCTGTCAAGTGGGAATCCACAAGCAGAACACAAGTGCCACCGCACTCTCCCTCCCATGTTCCCCAGCAATTGGTGTACATAGGCTTACTTCTCTGCTCCCAGAGGTAGCACATAGCCATCGAGACTAATAGCCATGGATAGCCTTCTCCTCGCCTCTGTTCCAACACCTTGTAATTTCTCACTCCGCAAACTGTCACTCTAAGCCAGCTTTGCGACCCATCAGGTTCTCCGTGTGGCTGACAACATGTGACATGATATGACAGTCAAATCAACAATGTCGGTTAAGTTAATAAAACAGCAGGTGCATGGATGAAGCCATCGGGTGTCTGTCACAAAGGAGAATCTGTTTCATTCTGCCTCCCATTTAGGGACAGACAGATCAATCTGTTTCTAGCCCATATCAGTTTCACACGTGTCCATAAATCCATTCTGTTGTTTCTACATTAATCTTATTTTAAAAAAAAAAAAAATCCACGCAAAACATTTGTATGTAAATACATATTGCATCTGTTTTTAAATACCTATTCAAACCTAAAGTTTGGTAGAAGAAGCTGTGATAGATAAAACCTACATAAAACTGCTTTTAGGGCACAATCTTATGTGTGTTTGGCAGGGAAAAGTCCTACAACTCTCAGCATCCCTGAGCCACCTGATTGGGGGATGCTGGGAGTTGTAGGACTTTTTTCTGTCTAGACTCGCATAGGATTGCACTCTAAAGAGCCTACTATAGACACTTTTAGGACTTTTTCTAGCTTATAAGGTTATTGTCCTGGAAATGTGCAAATAGTTGTTATGGAACATAGCATGTGTGCCCTCAGTTCTCTGGAGAGCTTAGCACTCTCTTCCCCGCTCTGTCCAGGAGATCAATTTTGTGGGATGTGAGGAGCACAATCTCTAGATTCCGGGGTGGACAGACCCTTCAGAAGTGAGAGTGCAACGCTTTAATTGTGGGGGGGAAATAAAACTTTCCCAGGAAAAGGACACCCAACCCCCCACTTTTTGGGGTGGGGTACGGAAAAATATGTAATTTTTCTTTATGACTGCCATGCCCGGTTCCCTTTCAGTGTGTAGTTGCATGGTTTTTGCAGAACCTATTGGCTAGCGCCTGTGACCACTGGTATTTCTTGTGATGAGAAAAACATGCCTCTCTCCTGCTAATTATTAAAAACAACAGAATGAAATTTAATAGGGATAAATGCCAAGTTCTACACCTAGGAAAAAGAAAACAAATGCACAGTTACAAGATGGGCGATACTTGGCTCAGCAACACCATAAGCGAGAAGGATCTTGGCATTGTTGTAGATAACAAGCTGAATATGAGCCAACAGTGTGATGTGGCTGCAAAAAAGCAAATGCTATTTTGGTCTGCATTCATAAAAGTATAGCTTCCAAATCACACGAGGTACTGGTTCCCCTTTATTTGGCACTGGTTAGGCCCCATCTTGAGTATTTCATCCAGTTCTGGGCACCACACTTCAAGAAGGATGCAGACAAACTGGAGTGTGTTCAGAGGAGGGCAACGAGGATGATTAGGGGTCTGGAAACAAAGCCCTATGAGGAGAGATTGAAAGAACTGGGCATGTTTAGCCTGGAGAAGAGAAGATTGAGGGGAAACATGATAGCACTCTTCAAATACTTGAAAGGTCACACGGAGGAGGGCCAGGATCTCTTCTCGATCAACCCAGAGTGCAGGACGCAGAATAATGGGCTCAAGTTACAGGAAGACAATTTCTGGCTGGACATCAGGAAAAACTTCCTGACTGTTAGAATAGTATGACAATGGGACCAACTACCTAGGGAGGTCGTGGGCTGTCCCACACTAGAGGCATTCAAGAGGCAGCTGAACAACCATCTGTCAGGGATGCTTTAAAGTGGATTCCTGCATTGAGCAGGGGGTTGGACTCGATGGCCTTATAGGCCCCTTCCAACTCTACTATTCCTTGCTTCTATGTATTAATTAATAACATTTATATCCTGCTTTTCCATTCGAATCAACCATTCGAATCAAAACAATAATACATAATTCCTGCCTTTTAAAACAAGTTTAATGTTTCGAACAGGTAATCACACTGCCCTCTTTCCAGTCAGGAGCCAAGCCCACTCAGAAGGAGAAAGGACGGCTCTTCTCAGTGGAGGCTGGTGGCTCCAATATCAGTGGGAGGTGAATCTGCTCTGGGTTTCAGTCAGAACAGGTCAGAATTCTAAAGGAGCTATCAGGTGTAAAGCTGAAAGCCGGAGCGGATTTATCGCCCACTGACTTCGGAGCCACCGGCCTCCACTGACTTTTCCCAAGTTGGTGCCTTCCAGATATTTTGGAGTAGAACTCCCAGAATACCTGACCATTGACCATGCTGGCTGGAACTGATGGGAGTTGAAGTCCAAAACATCTGGACAGCAATAATTTGGAGAAGGTGGGAGAGGCTGTTCTGTGATTATTATTCTCATTCTGACACACATTAAACCGTTGAGGCTGTCTGCTTTCAAAAGTGTGCCTTAGCTGGCTTGGATATGGAAGACACAGCCTCAGAGTGACATGTTCATGGGATCCAACCGTTGTAGTGTTCAGTAGGCACATCGGTTGAACACAAACCCGGATGTAGGAGGGTGGGAAGTAGAGGAGAGACCCGTAGCCCTATGCTGTGGGTCGCTTTACTCGAGTGCCAGGCAGAGAGACCGGAGGCCAGCTTCCGTGGCAATGCAGCCTCCGGCTCGTACTGCCCTCGGCCAACCGCCAAGATGGCGACCCAGCAATGGCGCACGTCTCCAGCAGCACGGCAGGGCTCAGCGCCGGCTTTTCACTTCCAATTAAACATCAAGATGCATTTGAAGGATGAGTCAGGGCTGCCCTACAGAGCAAGAAAGATAGGAAAATTTGTAACAGGAAGAAACCTCTCTGGTTTATGAGCATCGCTGGAAATGTGGGCAAATTCTGAGCTGGAAGGCAGGGGTTATGGGCAGTCGTCTTTTCTTGATTGGCACATCTCCGTTTCTAAGGAGATTCTTCCCCAAAATGCTTGGCTCGTCCCTGAAAGTAGCCTCATCGTCTGACCTGGCCTTGCTTTTGGGGCCGAAAGCAGGTCCGTGGTGGGCCAGCTACGGGCCGTCAGCATGCTGAGTGAGGGGAGGGCCGAAGCTCCGGCCGTTCCCCCTTAAGTAGGACGTGTTGCTGCAGCTGCCCCTCCCCCATCTTTTTGCCCCTCTGCATTCAGGAGATGGGGAGGCTGCCTTTTGGTGGGGAGGCCTCCAGCTTCTGTCCACGTGGAAGCCATACAGCCGTGCCACCTGGGAATGGCGTCTCTCTCTCTGCTACTGCCTTGGTCATGGTTTGGGCAGGTAGTAATGTGGGCCTGGCTGGGGGGTGGGGGGTGGGGGAAGAGGTTGATTGCTTGAAGAGGGGGCTGGTGTGTGTGTGTGTGTGTGTAGGTAGGTCAGACTAGATGGCCTCTTGAGTTTCTCCTGCCTCTGTGAGTCCATAAGATAAAACGGGTGGGCAGGGCCAAAACGACAGCCCAAGGGCCAGGTTCAATTCCAGGGAAGTGTTTGGGGGCTGTGACCTAGTTGTGGGTGGGGCCAAAGGCAAAAGTGGGCAGGGTCGAAACAGCAAAAGCCAGTAGCCTATTGTAGCCTATTGTGGAGGTTTTACGTTGCCATCAGCTCAGCCTTGGCAGAAGCAGACCAGCCTTTAGAATGGGGGTGTGGGGGGACTGCAGAAAAATGGGGAAACCAGCCAACCCTCCACGGCTGGGGGGAAAGGGGGCAGGCCAGGCCTATTTAAGGACCCCTGGACTTGGGGTTCCTGATATACAACGTGAAACGAGGGAAGCAGAGCTCAGTCTTATGTGTGGCTCAAAGAGGACTGCAGCTGGGGGGCAGAACGGCCCCGATTCAGCCTCTGACATCTCCAGACTGGGGCGGGGAAAGCCTCCGTTTGGGCAGCCCTTGCTGCCAGTCCATGTCAACAAGACTGGGCTAGGTGGGCCCTGGATCTTACTCCGTGTTAAGGCCGCTCGTTGTGTGTTCCTGTGGAGCAGGGTTGGGAATTCGATGCCCCTCAGACGTTTGGGCCTGCAGGTTCCATCAACCCTGGCTTTGGCTGTGCTGCTGATGGGTCTTGTAGGCCAAGCCATCTGGAGGGCCACCCCTTGCCCGCCCCTGGGCTAGATGGCCCAAAGTCCTGGCCAGGGAGCTTCGGGTGAGACGGAGCCGCCTCGGCCACATGTCCAGACCACGGTGTCACCCGAGAAGGGGCCGTTCGCCACATGCCCTCTCCCGCCACCAACAGCCCCATCTCCGATTGTGGGGTGGGGCTGTTCCGGGACGCTTTGCAAGTCCCCTTGTGGAAGTCCCAGTTGGACTACAGCCCCCAACATCCTCAGCATGTGTTCCAACACATCTGGAGGAAGCCAAGTCGGGGGAGGAGGCCCTACCTGATCTCCACCCTGCTCTCTTTGAGGGGGGACTTTATGATCTACAAGCCCTCCACCCCAGCCTTCTCGAAACACGAGGTAATGGGGCGTGCTCCCAGCCGCTCTCTCGTCCTGACAATGCTGCGCTCTGCGTACGCTCAGAGGCGCCCTGGGCACTCTCGCGTATCTCGCACGCTCCAGCAGGGCCGAGCTTGTCCCCCACCCCCGTTACTCCGGATGATTGATGGAAGCGGACGGGCTGCGGAGGGTCCCTCCGCCCCTCGGGTCGCCATCGCCATCTTTGGCTCCGACGGGGCCGGATTGGAAGCGCCCCCGCCTCAAAAAAAGAAGGAAAAAGGAGAGCGCGAGCGGGGTAGAAAGGAAAGCCGAAGCAGCAGCAGCAGCCAGCATCAGGAGTGGGAGGCGGGAGGACGATTTAGCCCCCGCCTCTCCAAAGCGCGTGGCCGCGGGACCCTCGACTCCCTGCCTCCCCACCGCGCCCAGCGAGCCGATCGCCCGGGCTCCATCGGGCCCCGATCCTGGCTGAAGACGGAGGCGGTAGTGGGGGGGAGGGAGGGAGGGAGGGGGGACTGGCTGGCTGGGGGGGGGGGGCGGTGACGGCGAGAAAGGCGCCGTAAGCAGCATGCGCTTGCCCGCCCCGTCTCCGCCCAGCCCGGGCAGGCTGCGAGCAGCGCGAAGGGCAGGCGGCGGCGGCAGGGCGCCCCGATCCACCAGCGCGGAGCTCCTACCAGGTAAGCTCCCCCTGCCATGCACACGCCCAACACACCCCGGGGCCGGCGCGGAGAGAACTCCGAAGGCGCGCCCCGGTTCCGCGCCGCACCAGCTGGAGGATCGGGCGGGTGGGAGAGGAGTACCCTCGCCTCCCCAGGAAATTGGGATCGGGGGAAGACACAGGTCCCCTCCCCCTCCTCCCCCATAATTCGGGGTACCCCCCAGCCTTCCCGTGGAGCGGCGGTCCTGCCTGTGCGCAACCGGGGCGCACAGAAGCGAGGAGGAAAGGAGGGGACGTCTCTCTTTGGGAGGGGGGGGTCGCCTTCTTTCTGCCCATCTTTCTAAAGCATCCCCCACCCAATAATCTTGCAAGGTTTTTTTTGCTGGCTAGATAGATTTGGGGGTGGGGGAGGAGCTAACAACTCCCCCTCCACTCCCCAAACGCAGACTGGACTCCTCTGCTTTACAGTTCATTTTTTCCTCTCGCGTTGGCAAGCTTTTATTTTATTTTATTTTCTCCAGCTCCTCTGACACACACCTGAGCAAGAACCCTTGGCCCCCTCGCGAGGATGCAAGGAAAGTTTTGAATTCCCCCTCTTTTTTTAAAAAAAAATTAAACACACACCAGTTATTGCAAGGGGACCGATTTGGGAGGATTTCTGTCGCTTCTGCAGATTCTGTAATTTATTCTATTTCATTAAAAAAAAACCTTGCTTCTGTTTAGGGTTGGCTATTGGGTGGTGGCCTGGAAATATAACCAATTAATCCATCCATAAATCGCCCACCCTCGTTTCCCTCTTGCTCATCTTGGGAAGCAAAGGGGGCGTGAACCAAGGTAAATCTAAGGAGTGAAGGGGGTTGGGAGAAACATGGTGCCCTCCCGATTGGCCATGCCGGATGGGGTTGATGGGAGTTGTAGTCCAAGCCATTGTGAGCGCACCACATTGGAAAAGCTTTTCTAATGCGGCGTTTGGCCATCTCCTTACACACCCACACCCACCCACGATCCTCTGCTGACAGATTTCGCGAAGATCATAGAATGCCACAGCGCATGGCTCAGCGTAGCAAGGAGCGTCTGCGGTTCGGTGAAGGCAGGTGTTACCGTTGTCGTGTAAAAAGTCCCCGATGCAACCGTGAATGGCCAACCAGCTGTCGACCAGGGAGCCACAAGAGAACATGAGTGCAACAGCACCCTCCCACCCATGTTCCCCAGTAAATACTGAAGGTTGCGCATAGCCGTCAGCACTAGTAGCCATCACGATGCCTTGTGGTTGTGATTTCCATAGTTCAACTGTAGTTCCATAGTTCAACTATAACTATCAATCGACTGACAATCATGCCGATATTTTATCTGCTTTTAATCAGTTTTTGTATTTTGTGTTTGGTGTTGTTCCCCGCCTCGATCCGTTGGGAGAGGCGGGTGATAAATAAATATATTATTATTATTATTGACCGAAAAAAGGCCTCTCAACGCCCAGCATGCCCCAGCCAGGTTGGGGAACACTGGGCTGAGTTCCTTGAAGTGGGTAACAGCCCTGCGAGCCAAGAATGGTGTCATGGGGGATGGCGCCCCTGGGCACTTGTTGACAGACCAAGATCTCCGGCGCTCCCATTGTCCTGCTCCCCTTTAACCTGCGGCAGGTGGGCAACAGCTATCCAGCAACACAGAACTGCTGGTCTGGCACTGCTGTTGACGCTGCCATTTTAATCCCTCCTCGCTGCCTCTGGGTCCAGAGCAACACTCCATCAGGGCCCAAGCGATGGCAGGGGGAATTAAAATGGTGGCCTCTAGCAGCTGCCCTAGGCCGGTTTTCTTGCAGTATTTGGCCTGCCTCAAGTTCATGTGTGTGTGTGTGTGTGTATGTGTGTGTGTAACTGGGCTGTTGCCCCCTGGGAGTTTCTCTTTCACTGCCTTCTCTGCAGTATCACCATGGGAGTGGGGGTGGTGTGGCTGGCTCGCGGGTAGGACCAACGTGAACTGCCGCCCCCTGCCCAGGGGCAACCTTTTCCATCTCTTCTCTCACTGAAGGGACCTTCTCACCTGCCGGCCGCTTGCACATTTAAAAATCAAGGACATATTGAAACAATAAATAAAGCTGTAGTATCGCAAGCAAAACAGGCGCTAACTCACTTGCGAAGGGGCAGAAAGATCAACACCAGCCTGACGCACAAGCGGGAAAATTCCTTCAAACTCAGAGCACCCGCTAACTTGCAACTAGACAGCTCTGCTCTTAGTGGCCCCGGGAAGGGATGTGGCTCAGTGGAAGAGCCCCTGCAGAAGGTCCCAGGTTCGATCCCCGGCATCTCCAGGTAGGGCTGGGAAAAACGCGCATTTCGGACCCTGGTCAGTCCCGGTCAGTCCACGTCGACAGTGCTGGGTTAGATGGACTGGTGCATGCCTGCTTCCTGTGTCCTCAGGGCTCTGCTTTTGCTCATCTACTAAACAGCAAAGGAGAGGAGGTAGAAGAAACTTCCCCGGGAAATGAGGTGCCACTGCTAAGAAAACCCTGCCCTAGGTAACCCTCACCGTATTGCCAGGGGGCTTTGAGCAGGCCCTCCTATGTTAAATTCCAAGGTCTGGATAGGTTGGCATGGGAGCAGGTGGTTCCTGGCATTTCTGGAGGACGCTTCAGGCCTTCTGAGCTCCTCAGGTGTAGATTGTTTCAATCTAAACCGTTCTTCTAAAGCAGGCCTCTATCATTGTCTCTCTGTATTGCGTCTGGAGAGCCCTAGATTGGGGAAGATTGCACTATTTATTTATTCACTCATTACATTTCCAGACTGCCCAATAGCTGGAGCTCCCTGGGAGGTTCACAGCAATTGAAACCATAAAATACCAGACGATACAAGGGAATTTGAAAGTTTAAAATGACAATATAAAACCAAAATGAAAAATAAAAACCAAAATAAAGACCTAGCAGTGGTGCAAAGATTTAAAATACAATAACAGGTTTAGAAAGAAAAAAACAAACCAGAAATGGAAAGACTGAAATGCCTGGGAAAATAAGAAGGTCCCAAAAAGACCATAGTGTAAGTGCCAGGCAAGCTTTTTTGTGGATCTCATTCCACGACTGGGGTGCCACAACAGAAAAGACCCTCTTTGTAACCACCATCCCCAAGCCACCCCTACCATCTCTTTGCAATGGGTATAACTTAAGCCCCTTACTTCGCCTGCAAAGGGCCACCCCAGACAGCTGCCTTAAGCCTGCCCCTTAAGACAGGGCCCTTTAGGGGATTTTCCCCACCCACTCTGTCTCCTTTCCTGTTTTGTGTTCTCAGTGCGTTTAAAGCTTTTACACCACCTTTCCAGTTGGAATGAGCTCAAGGCCTCTAACGTAATAGGGGATGAAAACTAATTCGAATGAAAGAACAATTGAAACGTCAGCGAAATAATAAATATCAGAAGGTCAGAAAAACAAAAAGCAAGCCAAAGAACCTACTGGAGCAAAAACATCCATCATCCGGTGATGATCAAAGGCTGGTCAGGATGGGGCGAGGCAGGTCTCCTGAACTGGGCAGTTCTGACTTCTCAACTGAGAAAACATGTCCTCTGTTTCAGCTGGTGGCAGGACATGCAAAAAGGCTTCTCCCGTTGACCCTAGGGAATAGGCAAGATTGTAGGGATGGAGAAGTTCTTTGGGATATTCTGACCCAGAGCTGTTTAGAAAGCCTTTTCCAAAGTGGTGCCCTCCAGATGTGTTGGACTACAACTCCAAGCATCCTGGCTGGGGGATTCTGGGAGTTGTAGTCCAACAAATCTGGAGGGTACCAGGCTGGGAAGAGTGGTTTAGGGCTAATAACCAGGACTCTTGCATTTGTTCTGGAAACTGACCAGAAGCCGGTTGAGTTGATCCAGATGAGGAATCATGTGCTTCCCCCAAACAGACAAAAGTCTCGCTGCTGAACTTTGAACCCTCAGAACCTTCCAAACTTTGTTCAATGCCAGTCCCAAGTCACACATTACGCAGCAGACGAATATAAGGTCAAGGAAACCAGCAAATTTTGCACCAGAAGTTAATTAAAATAATTTATAAACCGTTGGCTAAAAGTTAGCAACCTCAAATACAAACAGATGAAACTAAATAAACACAGCAGAAATAACTTCAAAGTTGTAGTGATAGAAAATGAGATACAAAGAACGCTATAAAACATATAAAAATACCCACATCAGAAAAGTCTGAGGATTTGTGACTGATTGAGGAAGACTTCACAGTCAAAATGCGTCTGGCAAATGGCAAAACAACATTGATTTTAAATAAGCAGTTATTAGTATCTGATGCGGATATATTTGTATAAATGTTTTATCAATTATTTTAATTGATTTCTGGTGTAAAATGTGCTGGGTTCCTTGACCTCATGTTTCTCTCTGGTTAAAACTGGTCAGGAAAGCATTCCTCCACGTTGGCTGTCCAGTTTGGATGAAACCAAGTGTGTAACCGAGGCCTGCAGCTAGGAGCAAAGTCACATAATAATAATAATAATAATAATAATAATAATAATAAATTTATTTCTTACCTGCCTCTCCCTCTGGATCGAGGCAGGGAACAACATTAATACAAAACAACATAAAATACATAAAACTGATTAAAAACATATAAAACTAATGAATTATTAAAAACATATAAAACTAATGAATTATTAAAAAGCATCTTAAAATTCAACTGGGTAGGTCTGCTGGAAGAGATTGGTCTTTATGGCTTTCTCAAAGTCAGAGAGACTGTTAAGTTGGCAAATCTCTCCCGGCAGGCCATTCCACAGTCTTGGAGCGGCAGAAGGGAAGGTCCTCTGGGTAACGGTTGTTAGCCTAGTTTTTGCTGACTGGAGTAAATTCTTCCCAGAGGACCTGAGTGTGTGGGGCAGATTGTATGGGAGAAGGTGATCCCGCAGGTAACCTGGACCCAGCTGATGCTTCACAGCTGACGCTTGGGCGTCTCGCAGAACCTCTAGGCTGTAGACATAACTATTGAAGGAAAGCTCTCGCTGTCCAAAACAGTCAGAAACCCCATTGTTGGGTCAGCTGTACCACCAACCAAGATTGTATCTGCCTTGTCTGGATTAAGTTTCAAGTTTTTAGCCCACATCCAGCTCTTTTCCAGCGTCAAATTGAACTTCCATGCTACGGATTCCCTTAAGAACCTAGGAAGCTGCTCTGTTCTGAGGTCGATCCATCTAGCCTAGTACTGTTGACATTGAGTGGCAGCAGCGGCTCTCCAGGGTTTTCAGGCAGGATTCCTTTGTAGCCCCACCTGGAGATGCTGCTGGGAATCGATCCTGGGACCTTCTGCATGCAAAGCAAGGGCTCTACCCACTGGGCTGCAGCCCATTCCTGAACCGAAATGGAAAAGGGGGGGGGGAGAGAGAGAGAGTTGTGTGTCATGTGCACAGGAAAATCCAAACCTCTTGACAGTTTCCCCCTGTGGCTTTTATGTCGGGGTGAATTAGCATGGGTGACAGCGTAGAACCCCATAGGGGTCCTACAGGTCAAAGACCAAAGGGTTCAGCAGAAACTCTTCCTCACATTTTCCAGAATCTGCCCTCCAGAAAGGACCAGAAAGTGCTGGTATTAACATTCAAAGCCCTAAACGGCTTGGGGCCAGGTTATCTGAAGGAATGCTTCCTCCCATATGTACCTGCCTGGACCCTAAGATCATCCTCGGGGGGGGGGGGTCCTTCTCTGTGAGCCCCTGCCAAAGGAAGTGAGGCAGGTGGCTACCAGGAGGGGGGCCTTCTCTGCTGTGGCACCCCGGCTGTGGAATGAGCTCCCTAGGGAGGTTCGCCTGGCATCTGTTTTTAAATAAATAAATAAATCTATTTTGTACTCCTTCTGGCACCAGGTGAAGACCTTTTTATTTTCCTAGCATTTTAGTTTTTTAGCTCTGCTGTTTTAAATCTGTGTTTTAAATTTCTGCATTGCTGCTCGTTTTTATTCTGGTTGTACTTTTATATTGTGGTTTTATGTTGTGGTTTTAAGCTTTCATATCAGATTTTATGTTGTACCGTGTGGTTTTAATTTTTGAGAACCATCCCGAGAGCTTCTGCTATTGGGCTGTATAGAAATGAAATAGACAAATCAATAGAGACACATAAAATGGCACCTCCCAACCCCATCTTCGCCAGCTGGCCCAGAAGGACACAACGGTTGATGGTATTAGAAGTGGTTGAGAGGTCCAACAGAACCGACAGGGACATAATTCTCCAGTACATTTACAGGGGTAGGTTGCCCATGAGAGTGACCAAGGCATCCAGACAGACAACCATCTGCCAGGGATGCTTTAAGGGGGATTCCTGCATTGAACAGGGGGTTGGACCCGATGGCCTTATACGCCCATTCCAACTCTACTATTCGATGAAGGCAGTCTCAGTCCCAAAACTGGGCCAGAAGCCATGTTCAAATGAATCTAGACCTAGGCTGACCATATGAAAAGGAGGACAGGGCTCATGTAACTTTAACAGTTGTAGAGAAAAGGGAATTTCAGCCAGTGTCATTTGTATGCTATTAGTTCCTGGTGAAATTCCCTCTTCATCACAACAGTTAAAGTTGCAGGCACTATACTAGAGTGACCATAAACAAAAGAAGGCAGGGCCCCTGCAACTTTAACTGTTGTGATGAAGAGGGGATTTCACCAGGAACTAATTGCGTTCAAATGACACTGGCTGAAATCCCCTTTTCTCTACAACTGTTAAAGTTACATGAGCCCTGTCCTCCTTTTCATATGGTCAGCCTAAGTCTAGACCATCAGTTTAGCCCAGAAAAACGTAGATTTGGGTTGACATGAAATCTGATTGGTGGGAGATTCAGGACAGATAAATGGAAGGACTTCTTCACACACCGCATAGTGAAACTATGGAATTCACTACCACAAGATGTGGTGATGGCCACCAAATTGGATGGCTTTAAAAGGGGGTTGGATAAATTCCTGGAGGAGAAGGCTCTCAATGGCTACTAGTCCTGAGGGCTATGTGCAACCTCCAGTATCAGAGGCAGTAAGCTTATATGCACCAGTTACTGGGGAACATGGGCGGGAGGATGCTGTCGCACCGTGTCCTGATTGTGGATCCCTGGTCAACAGCTGGTTGACCACTGTGTGAACAGAGTGCTGGACTACATGAACCCCTGGTCTGATCTAGCATCAGGGCTCTTGTTATGTTCTTGTATCACTCCTGTGAGCACCATAGCCAAAAATTGAATGTTATCTAGAAATTAGCCCATTGCAATTAAGAGCAACAGTGGGGATTTTTTTTTTAACAGAGATCTCTCCACTGTTGCTTTTAAAGTCATTGGTGTTCCACCTCTCTCAGGGAGTCTTTTATCACCCTCACAACCCACTCACTCAGCCAGCTCAGCTCTGACTCAACAACCAGCTAGAATGGGCAAAATCTTGGCTGGTTGATCCACAAGTCAGGAAAATTGTTCATGGCGGCAGAAAAGAGGGATTTCTTTGCTGCCGTCGAGGACCGATTCCAGCCCATGTTTGGTTGGGATTCATTGTGAGTTTCCCTCCAACGCTCTTCTAGCTGTTCTCATTTAATACTGAACCGAGAAAGAGTTTGGTGAATCTTAAAAGTGCCTCTACACCAGTTTGTGATATATATATATATATATATATATATATATATATTAGTCGGGGCAAATCAGGGGGTTTTGCTACCATCTCCATCCGGAATTTTTCAGATTTGGACTGGGGGGTGGGGATCCTCACACCTGAAGATCAAATCCAGCCCTGCTGGGGTCCCCAATAGCTGCACCCCCTTTCCCCTGACAGGTAGCTTCCCAGCCGTTGCCCAGCTATGAGGACAGGCGGAAGGAACCTGGGATGTTCAGTCTGGAGAAAAGAAGACTCAGGGGAGACATGCGAGCAGTATCCAGGTACAGAAAAGAATGCCCACCTCTTCAATTCAGATTTCCTCAAGGTCAGGTTAGAGGGGCTTTGGTCATAGGGACACCGGATCACCAGAATGATGGCCTTCTAGGAAGTCAAGCCATCTAGCCCAGTGTTGTTGAAACCAACTGGCAACAGCAGCTGCCCAGGGCTTCAGGCAGGATTGCTTCTTGCCCTGCCCAGAGATTCTATAGATTGAACAGGGGACCAAGTAGAACTGAGGTTCCCTGTGCATTCATATCCCAGGCGGTTTCTCTGCCTTCATTGGGTCAGGGAAGGCTCATGTAGCTACTGACCAGGGTTCTCAAACCTGCTTCAGGCATCCCTGCTGCTTGTTAATTCGGGAAGAAGAACCTGCAGTGGATAATTAGGTAGTTGCGCTCTCTGTTGCAATGCATAATGCGCAAATGGATGACCGACAGAACGGTTTGTTGTTTTGACAAGTGTCTCTCGGTTGGTCTGGCTGTGCGGTGGATACGATGGGCCTGATCTAAAAAGAAGTGTGTCTAAGTTGGCGATTCTTTTGGTATTACCTGCTTCTGGCCCTAAGGGCAGTGTTTTCAATGGCTTTTTGGGTGACATCCCACCCTCAACCCCTGTAAGTTGTAACAGAGCCTTTGACCAAGTTCTTCCCTTTGGCTGCTCACACCTACTTGCTTGTGGTTTGTGGCATACACGAAGGGGAGAACAGAAGGGAGGGGGGGCTACACGTTCCTTTGCCTGTGTCTCGGCTTGTGTGGGAATGGATGGGAGGGTGGGAGCCAACGTTGGTTGGCCCCCTTGGCTGTTGTGCTGTTGAAAATCTGGCCCTGCACAAATGTAGTTGCTGACTAGCAACACGGAACAAAGAGGATTGAGAAAGTGCGCAACATCGTGTCTTCTTTGGATTTGTAAAATACTATAGTGTTCAAGTGGGGATGTTCGAGACTGCCGGGGATGTGGAGTTTTTTCTCTTGGTACCCCTGAAATGATGCCAAGCACCCAGGGGCATTGCTAGGGCTGGACCCATAGGTCCAGAGCCCCGCATTTATTTCCTACAGCCCCGTATCTATTCCGCAGAGCCATGAGTGGCTGTGGAAGTTTTTATTCCGACCTTAATTGCTATGCAGGGGTTGATGATCAAGGAACAGTGGACCTGAGGATGGAAGGGTTATTTCTCTTCTCCCCAAGTGCTGCAACACCACTGCCCCCTCCCAAAAAATCTCTCCCTGCTTAGATTCCCCCTCCCCATTGGTTTGGGATGATATGGGTCTGGGGGCAAATTAACTGAAGAATGGACTAGATATTAAATGGCTGGCTGCCTTCTGTGAAATTTCAATAAATCATAGTTATTATTTCTATTGTATACATGGATGTAAATCAATGTGATTTGTGTTCTATGGACCTCCCCCGCTCCCCGAATCTTTTAAGTGCCTAGTAATTCCTCTGCATTGTACCCCAAAGAAGTAATCAAGGATAGCAAAATCTCCTCCCATGTCTAGCCCTGGAAATGGAGATGAAAGGGCCTTTTCCTGGGCCAGACCTTCTACCTCAGCATTGTCTTCTCTGTGAGTGAACCACACAGAGCAGGGACTTCTCAATGGTGGCACCAACACAGCACACCTTGCTCATTCCTGGCACGTTGTTGGTCTTCATGACATCTGGCATAAATTCAGAATAATGTGCTGCCATTAAAGAAGGATGCCACTATCTTTGAACGGCAGTATTTTTAGTCCCTTATTTTTATAATTTGAATTTGGTTTCAAAGGTGGTTTGCCACCTTGTGGATTTTCTTTAAAACAGGAAGGAGAGATATAAGTGTTTTGATACTGTCATGACATCTTTTATCCAGATGGAGACCAACAGCGCCACCTAGAGTGTCTGAGACTCTGGATCCCTGCAGAGACACCCTGCATGGACCAATAATCCTTGGCTTTGGATCCAGTTCCTTCCACCAGAACAATCCCTTTTTCACAATAACCAACTGGTCTGAACCATCGTGGAAATCCAAACCAATTGGGAAAGTGAAACCTTCCTTCTAAATAAATCTCTGATTGGCTACTCTTTCCACTTACATCAGAGGCAGAGTTTGATTTGGCATTGCTCAACCCCTGTCTCCATCTCAGGTAGGGGAGCTTCCACTGGTCTCAGATTTGCATAGATCACCCCAGGTTTTTGTCTCCTTTGGAACCATGCAAATGAGGTGACCAGAAGTGCTTTGCCAGTGACTAACACTCTTCCGGGCATCTTTTCTGCAAGGAACTCTGCACACGCTCTGAAATCCAAGCGAGTAAAATGTAGCCAGCTAACTTGGTTTGTTTTCTTTTTGCTTTTATTTGAAAGCCCTGGTGTGATTTTTATTGCTTTCCATTTTTTCTGCTGAGTCAAAATCCCTTCGCCCAATACGTTTTCTTGGTGTCTGTTGACAGTTGGCTCCATCATTTTATTTCTCTGGGATTTCTCAGTAAAACCCTTCCCCATGTGCTAGACTGCACAGATGCTCGGCTGCCCTTGTGATCTAAGGGTGCTTCACAAGATGCAGTTAAGTCTGGTATTCTCTGGGTTTGGGGAAAATCAATCTGAAGCTCTGTTCTTTTTATTTCTTCTACATCTGGGCTGGAGGAAAAGACCTTTGTCAGTAGGGCTTAGAAATCCACCCTAGGACGAGCCAGGCAGGCTTGGGTTTCTTAGGCTAGGTCCAGGCTGAGTGGTGTCCGCTTATTGCATTTCTTTTCTGGGGACTCCCCTGGTAGAGAAAGACTCTCCCCCCCCCCCACACACACACGAGTCACAGACACATAAATCAAGGAACAGGCATCATCAGTATACATGGTGCTTTGCATGATACAAGAGGTTGCCGCCCTGAGGAGCTTACAATCTAAAACCCAAAACAAAGGAGATAACAAAGGAAGGGGAGCAAAATGGAGGCGGGGGGGGGGGGGAAAGGGGGGAAACATGCATGCATTTTGGTGACATTTGTATAAGAATACAGTCGTGTAAGACTTATTACTCTAGATCTACCAGGCCTATTTCACTTGTTTTCATTTTACACTGAAGCTTGAGCAGTGTAGATGTGCACAAAATTTTGAAAGTTCGAAAAAGTTCAAAGCTCGAGCTTTAATGGCAATAAATTTCCTTTGTTCCAAACAGGCAGAACAGGTGCTGTGCCAGCGGGATGCTGGACAGCCCTGCTAGACCAATCTGTTTGGGGTGAAGGTGGGCCCCGGGCACAGTTGTGCGGTTAGGCTGTCGCCACTAGTGGGGAGAGGGAAGGGGCAGAGGTGGGTAATTGGGGGGGAAGGAGGGGGACCACGCAGCATGCAAGTGTTGGAGAGGGGGGATTCACTATGCATGAGCCACATTTGCATTACTGGTGAGCTCCTATGTGATGAGGGGACCGAGGGGTGAAAAAAGAGCAGGACTACTAGCGCCCAGGGCCTACACTAGTGAAGTTAGGTTGATGGGAGTTGACATCCAAAGCACCCAGAAAGCACCATGGTGGGGAAGGCTGACATTAGCTACATGGACTGAGGAGAGTGTCTCCAATGAAGAGGTATCTGGTAGCCGGCTGGGAAAGACTGGAGGCTGCTGCTGTCACTCAAAGTAGAGGGTATTGTGGTAGTTGGAACAATGGCCTGATTCTGTACATAACGTTTCACATAACACGCTTGAATTCTGGGTCATCGTGTTGTGCAAACCCAGCTGTGCCAACAAACTTTGGTTTCTTAAGAATAGGGATGTGCGGATTGTGTTAAATTCATTCCTTCTGTGTTTCACAGAGAACAAGGTGTCTGCTGTTCCATTGTCCGCTCATTAATAGAATTGGATTTTTTTGTCGGAAATTTTTGCTGGTTTGCAAATGCACATTTGTATTCAGTTGCACAAGTGCGGATTTGCGCAAACCGGCTCTCCCCAAAGTAAAACAAAAACAGTCTGCACAGCAGGTACCCTGTCAAATCCACAGGTTGGATTCATAGGCGTTCAAACTCATTTGAATCTGGAGCAGATTTCTAAGACATCCCAATTTAAGCACGGACACCCCTGAAAGAGAACTCATGGCCCATTGTGTGAACCAAGATCCATGGGATGTTCATGGGTTATTTCACCAGGCTACAGAAGCAGCGGGCAAGAGCGGTAAAAAGATAAAACTCAAACAGCCGCTCTTTGTCCCAGCACTACAGCACTGCAAAGGCAATAGGAATACATGGTTAGGGTTAAAGGAGGAGGGAAACAAACAGGCCAGAGGTTGAGAAAACAAACCATGGTTTGCTTGTCTGCTAGACAAACCGTAGGTAGGACAACAAACCATGGGTTAAATCAACCATACACTAGCATCATGTGCAAACCAGTCCTATACGTTCAGCCGCTTTCCCTGACAATGCGCAGCGGCGGCAATGCTAAAACATATTACTTTGTTAACGCAGAGCCTCATGGGGAGTCCGAATGCCGACGCGTCGCCAGCAGCAGCGGCTCACCCTCCCCTCCCTCAAGAGACCCAGCCACGAGGGGCCCATTAGCGTTAATGGGAATCGCTCCAGTGACCCTGGAGGGGCCTCCCTCCCTCCCTATTCCTGCCCCATACAATAACCCTTGGCAAATCTCCCACTTGGCCATTCTCCCTGTAATGATTATTTTTTGTAATTGCCAGTTCTCCGGTAACAAAAGGCAGCTCCACAAGCTGGAGCCTGGGTATGAATTATATTTCTGGAGTATATGAACGATCCATTACTCACTAAAGAGGCATGAAAATCTCCCGGGCACTCACTTGAATGCCGTGCAGTTAACAACCAGGCGAGCGATTTGGGGCTTAGCAGCTCTTTGCCACGTTTGCTCCCCAGGATGTGATTTCAGTGACCTGGGTTTGGCAGGGGTGTTTTGAACACAGAGCCCAATGGAAAAGCCAAGAAACAACAGAGGCTCTTAGCTACCTTTCCTGCTTCTCTCCCCACAGGGTTGGGGAATGTATTCCCCACTCCCCCGATATTGTCGGACTGCTATTCCCATTGCTAGTCAGCATAGCCAGTGGTGAGGGCTGATGGAGCTTGTAGTCTAGGACATTTGGAGAGCACCAGGTGGAGAAGACTGTGCCAGGATTTCAGATGAAATATATGTATATTTAGAGAGAGAGAGAGAACCCCGTTTTCAGTGCTAGGCCTTATCTCCGGCACATGTGAACTACTAATGAAACATAGAACACCAGAGCATGTACAGAGTGCCCTTCCCACACAATCAGGTCGTCACAACCAGTCCTCACCTTGTCTTGGATGGCGGGCAACATTTCCCAATTCAGGGATGTGATTGTTCAGGCTCACTCACATTCGTCCCAGCAAAAAAGAAAAGGGTGGGGAGGATAATTTTTAGGAGCAGGCAAAGAAGAGACAGTTTGGAGGGTACTGGTGATGCTGACCTGTCTAGCCCTGGCCTCACAAGGAGTCCACCAGGAATCCCAAAGGAGAGGACACCAATCATCTCCCAGCCTGAATGGTCCAGGGCAGTAGAGGCCAGTGACCTCAATGGCAATGGGGCAGTGAACCCACTCCGGTTTTAGGCAGAACCAGTCAGAACTCTGAAGGAGCTCTCCAAGCAGCTGAGGATTTCGCAGCCTCTGTGGGTCTGTCTCAAGTCAAACATTGTTGGCCAAACCCTGGATTTGGCCTTTTTCATAGGATGATGTGAGCAGAAAGAGGGAGAGTCTAAAGATAGACCCTTAGTCCTCCTGGACAGGGGTGGGGGAAGTGGCTTAGATTTCCCATGAATCTTAACTCTTGCAGGGTTGAAGGAGTGCCTCAGCTAGGGTGGCCTCAGGAACCAGGAGGATCCAAGTGGATTCCTAACAGCTTTATGGAAGTTTCCTGTTGCTGTAACTGACGTTCCTGCTGATACTCCAGCCTGTCTCTGGAGTCGAGGAACGGCTCAGACGGTCAGCACAACCACTCCTGCGCATCCTCTACTTCTATGTAGGATACCGTTGGCTACCTGGTTTCCCAGGGATGTTGGGATGATGGTGGAGGGAGTGGCTACCGAGCCCAGGGCCGGCCCTCCCGTAAGGTGGGGTGAATCCCCGGCCTTGGGTGGTGAGAAGCTGTGAGTGGCGTTAGGAGGGCTCCCTGTGGGTGCTGCTGGGCAGGCGGCAGCACATGTGTGGGGAGACTGGAGCCGATGGGAGAAGCCCAGCAGGGGAGCGGAGCCAACAGGGCTCTCCTGGGCCGCCGGCCTCTACCCTCCAGCTTTTTCTGGGTCGGTGGGGAGACCTGGGGGCAGGGTGATGGCAGGGGCAGCAATTCAGGGGTGGGCAGATGCAGCAGGGACACACGTGTGTCTCTCCCACCTCAGGCAGCGGGAAAGCTTGCGCTGGGCCTGGTGGAGCCCACCCACAATCCAAGGACTTTTAATCCATCGATAAAATAAAAATAAAATTGTCCAAACTCCAACCAGACCTCGTCCCCTCTGAGCCAACGGGCTATTAACCACAACCCACCCTGTGCCAGGTGCAGACGTCACGATAAACTGCGGCATCCGCCCTCCGCAGCTTGAATATCAGCAACGGCCCGCGGTCCCCGCTGTGGAATGAATAAGCCACAGCAGGCTGCGAGCAGGCCCATCCGTCTCTCTTTTCAAACCCAGATGATTCGCACTGCGCCCCTTCTCTGTAGATGACCCAAATCGGAGTGTGTGCCTGTTTGGTGCCTGCAGGTGTGGATCTCTTAACGGGAGTGCATCGGGCGCCCTGCTGCCTCCACCTGAATTCTAGCCCCAGAAAACGGCAGGACTATATTTATCCCCTTGGTGTTGGATGGGTTGCCATGGCAGTCGAAGAACAGAGAGGTGGTAATTTGAGGGAGGGGGGAGAGAGAATGGGGAAGGGAGATGCTGAATTCCTTTGCAGAAGTGCCCATGCAAAGACAGGCTTATATCTAGCGAGCTGCACCGGCCTCTAGCGGGTCGCCGCCTCCTCGGAATAATTGCCATGCCTCTTTCCCAGTAATATGCTAGAGTTGGGATGCAACAGCACCCAAAGGCATTTGCAGACGGGTTTTCTCTTTCCAGCCAGGGTTGAGATGCTGCTGCAGAGGGTGGTAGGATGGAAGGGAATGGATGTTGGCGTGGGTCAGGTCTGTCAGCAACCAGATATATATGTAGGGAGTGAGGCGTCTACATTTGGAGTTAGCAGACGGAGATACTGGGCCAATCCGGCCCTTTGAAAGATGCAGATTTGCCAAGCTAGAGAAAGTGCAACGGGACGGGATGCTCGAATTTCTGTGGGAAGGATGTGTGCTGGACCACCAGCAAATCTGTTTCCAGAGGAGAGGGTTACCGGTTATGTGTTTACGGGGTGACCTCCCTTGGAGTGCTGTGTCCAGTTCTGGTCACCGCACTTCAAAAAGGATCTCGTGGAGTTGGAAAAAGTGTAGCAAAGGGCAACTAAAATGACCAAGGGTTGGAGCGACTCTGCTATGAGCAGAGGTTCCAACATCTGGAACTGTTTTGCTTAGGAAAAGCTAAATGTGCCTGTGGTTAGAACAGTCTGGCAAATGCAGCCAAGATAAGTTACTAGCCCACAGAATGCCGGTGCTGGACTGGGAGTTGGGAGATCTGGGTTCTAGTCCCCACTCAGCCATGGAAGTTCACTGGGTGACTCTGGGCCAGTCACAGACTTTCAGCCCAGCCTACACTGCAAGGTTGTTGTTGTGAGGGTAAAATGGAGAGGATGAGGATTTATGTACTCTGCCTTAGGTTCCTTGGAGGAAAAACAGCAGGATAGAAATCCAATAAATTAATAAATGAACCATGGTTTTCTGCCGATATGTGCAAACCGGGTCATGATCTCGGGGTGCCTTGGTCATGAATGGGCAATGAAGACCCATTCGCTTTGTGCAAGACCTGCTCCCAGGGGAGATGAAGCTGCCAGATTTGGTTTGTTGACTGTGATCAAGACGGCTGCCGGCATTTTGGGACTTACTTTGGGGGCATGGCTAGGGGCGTGAGGAGCGCCTGTACTTCCAAATTCACCACCACACCACTGCATGAATGTGACAAGTGAGGAACCCGCTCCAATTCCATGAGCAGAGAAATGCAGGAATTTACACCTTGAGACGGTGCTCAAAGAAAATGGAGTCTGAAAGAATGTGTTCGGGGGTTGTTCTCTTTTTGCCAGCTTCAGGCTCCGCGGCAGCGAGCCAGGGGGACTCACGATTCAGTCCCTCACAAGGGCCGACGTGACACATCCCTCTGGGAACAGCGTCTGTCTCCTGGCCAGCGGCATGTGTGGCTGGCTGAGCAAAGCCTCGAGGGCAAGCCCCAAGCAGCCCGGTCCTCCCCGTGCGAGAAGACGCGGCTCCATTTCCCCCACCCAGCCTGGGTCCTCGGGAAGCACACAGTTAAAAGAAATAAGAGGAGAATATTTTTTCATTAAGTCTGAGTTAAAGCTGCAGGGAGCTTGGCAGATGAAACATTAAATCACATTTTGACAGAGAATGTCATGTCCTGAAGGTTGAATGTGATTTTTTGAGCAGATAGGGGAAAGAAAAGGATGCAAAAAATAGCTAATAATTTGGTGTGCATGTATTTGGGGTGTGTGGAGATTCGATCTATCTGTCTATCTGTGTGAGAGCCTGTTCTCAGCAACTTCTCTCCCTGCCATGTTCAGCTTCCAACATTCTGTCACACTGCAGTGTGACCAAGAAAGAAGGCGGAGCTATGTAGATTAGCTTGGCGCTGTATCACATGACCAGTTGATGGCTGGCATGTAGCGCTTTGCTGATCTCTATATGTTGTGTGGAGTCCTGGAGCGCTCTGGACACTTTTTCCCCAGCTGTTCAGCCATCATCTGGGGAGTGGGGAACAGATCCCTGGGTCTGGATCTCTGGATCTTCATCCCTGCGTCTGGATCACCACGGGTGGAGAAGAGCAGCTTTCACCTCACCCCCTCCCAATGCAGCAATCCCAGTGTGCCCTCAGAGCAATCTGGGTCAGGGCCAGGCGTGAGCAAGGAGAGCCCAGTCTAGGTAGAACAGTCAAGTCTAGGCAGGCGAGGTTGTATCAGGGAAGTAGAATCCATTCAAGGTCAGGACAGCAGGTATAGCCAGCTAAGTAAAGGCAGAACTCCATCTTGTGTAAAGAGCAGCTGAAACAGGACCATGGAGAGCTCAATATGAACTTAGTTGGCTGGAGCTCTTTCTTCTTAGAACCATTGGAGGTTGTTGTCTCAGCAGCAAGCTGAAGCCAATGGAAGCCTCATGCACACAGCCACGATCTGTAGAGCGATGTGCTCCACCCACTCTGGAAAAACTGGCCAGACAATTAAAGGGCCCTCACCTGATTTTATAATCTCAGACTGGGGAGATGGAGGCTCTGCTGGGCATTCCTCCTCTGACCCACACACCTGGATTATGGCATTGACTTTCCTTCCCCTGAAAGAACAGTCTGATCTGGGGGGCAGGAGTAATGACAGCTGGGTGAGGAGAGGATTTAAATCTCCCATCTCTGTGTGCTGATGTGTGTGTGTGTGTGCGTGTGTAATGTGCATGCAGCTACCAAGCCACCACCCTGCACTGCATGTGGCTGAAAAGGTTTCCCTCCTCTGAACTGTATAGATAAGAGCTAGCTGAGCTCTTCTTGGTTCCTCTTCTGTTCTACAGGCTGTGAGCTGAGTCGGATTTGGGAGCTGGTGAATCCTTCTGCTCACTCCAGGCACTGGGATGGCCAAGTTTAGACCCAGCCCTGGCTTGTTCCTGAGTGCCCCCCCCCCAGTTCCTTCCTCCCACAGAAGTGAATGGCTCTAGCCCTTGTGAGAAGGCTGACCAAACGAAAAGGAGGACAGGGCTCATGTAACTTTAACAGTTGTAGGGAAAAGGGAGTTTCAGCCAGTGTCATTTGTATGCAATTAGTACCTGGTGAAATCCCCTCTTCATCACAGCAGTTAAAGTTGCAGGGGCCCTGACTTCTTTTGTATATGGTCACTCTAGTATAGTGCCTGCACCTTTAACTGTTGTGATGAAGAGGGAATATCACCAGGAACTAATTGCATACAAATGACACTGGCTGAAACTCCCCTTCCTCCACAACTGTTAAAGTTACATGAGCCCTGTCCTCCTTTTCATATGGCCAGCCTACTTGTGAGAGTTAAAACTGCAGAGGGGGTGTGGGTGCACAGAGGACCCTGACCTCCCAATGTGCTGGGCTGTTCTTAAAAATCACCACGCTTTTAGCAGGAAAATCTGAATGAGATTCATACATGTGTTTGGCTTATCAGGATCCCTGATCGCATCAGGCAGGTTTACAGGTGGCATGTTGAGCTAAACACACTTACAGGCCCCTTTGAGCTCTTTCCTGTTCCCAGACTTCTCATTGACTAGGCTGACCATATGAAAAGGAAGACAGGGCTCCTGTAACTTTAACAGTTGTAGAGAAAAGGGAATTTCAGCCGGTGTCATTTGTATGTAATTAGTTCCTGGTGAAATTCCCTCTTCATCACAACAGTTAAAGTTGCAGGGGCCCTGCCTTCTTTTGTATAGGGTCACTCTAGTATAGTGCCTGCAACTTTAACTGTTGCGATGAAGAGAGGATTTCACCAGGTATTAATTGCATACAAATGATGCCAGCTGAAATTCCCTTTTCTCTACAACTGTTAAAGTTACATGAGCCCTGTCCTCCTTTTCATATGGTCAGCCTATCATTGACTAGTATTTTGGAGGGAAACTGAGTGCTGCATTTGGAGATCACCTCGCAGGGGGAGGCAATGCTGGCACTGGTAAAATGGAGTGAATTACTTTAGGATCCAGCAATACCACTTTTGAATGCTTCCCCATTCCCACCCCTGTGTAAAACACAACAATGACCCCAAAATCTCCCTGCAGGTAGAAAACCAGCACATCTGGAAGAAATGTTCCAGCCCTGCCCTTTGCCTTGCTTTACTAGCTTTCTACTTGCAGGGAGTTCTTGATGCAAGGGAGCATTCAAAAATGTGTTCTCTCACCTGCAGCCTGAACCATGCCAGGACTTTGTCATGCTCAGTTGCATTCTGCTGTGCTTCATTCGACTGCAGGCCCCAAACTCCATTCCCACCAGGTAGGCAGAAGCTAGAGATCCAGATGTTTTGAACGTCAACTCCCAGAAGCCCCTGCCAGCATGGCCAATGGTGGGGAATGCGGGGAGTTGATGGCCAAAACAGCTGGAGATCTTTTTGCCTGCCTCCCCACCCTCCTTTGTCGTAACGATGGCCGTTTTCTCCGTCGTAATTACTGGCTTGCGGCATACAAGGACGGAGAGAACCAAAGTTAGCCCAAAGGCAGATGAGGTGACCAGGAGAGCAGGGACACATTGGGGATGGATATTGTGGGATAGCGTGTGTTGCCCCCACCCACGTAGAAGCTGCAGCGCCCTTTTCAGGCCCGTGTCCCCTGACAGTCACCTTGCGTTAAAGCAGAGCTGGCAGCCAGAGGAGGTTCATCTGTCAGCCTTGTCCTGTCCTTGATGTTGCGGGGAGAGAGGGGGGAAAGGTGGCCTGCCCGCCTCCTTTGTTTAGGAAACGCTCTAAACATATCTGTTAGCTTTCATGGTTTTACACTGCTCCTTCCTTAAGAATCTCAATCCTATGCATGTTTAGACAAAACACGGTCCTACAATCCTATGCGTGTTTAGACAGAATGCTGTCCTACAATCCTATGCATGTTTAGACAGAACGCGGTCCTACAATCCTATACATGTTTAGACAGAATGCGGTCCTACATCATATGCATGTTTAGACAGAACGCAGTCCTACAATCCTATGCATGCTTAGACAGAAAAAAAGTCCTACAACTTCCAGCATTCCTCAGCCAGCTATGCAAAGGATTTACCCTTAATTGGTTGAAAGGCGGATGATTAACCAACCCTGAATACTTCAATTATTACGCTTTAAATCTGAATGGTAGATCTGAAGCAGTAGAATTCTTCTTTTGATGGATAGTTCTGATTGAGGGAGCTGGCCAAGGGCCGGAGCGAGATCTTTTGGGATATTGGATTTGTACTAGCCATTTCCTCAACTAATGGTAGGATTAGGTTGATACCCTGATGAACTTCTTTCTGCCTTGGGCAGGATTCCATTTCAGAAAAGTTTTTGGGGAGTGAATTTCAGTGATGGGGCCCCCAAAATGGGTCGGGCCAAAACCCCAAACACCAGCATATTTTAGCTGAGAACTCCTCCTGCCAGTAATGAAACCTTAGGAGAGGCATTTCAGCCATTTTGAACAGGGGAATAATTGCACAAAAACTGGAAAACCACCAAACCATCAATGGTCAGGAGGAAGAGGGTGGAGCCAGGGGAGGGGTGGAGCCACTGGGACCTCAATCAGGCTGGATTTAGCCCACAGGCCTGAGTTCGACACCCCTGGTGTGGATGCAGTAGCATCTTCCCAATGGGATGGGTACGTTCCGATGCCTTTCTTCCAAAAGGAATATGGAGGTGTCTTCCCCCTCTAAAAACAATCTCTCCCTGGCAATAAACAAGTTTTTAAAAATTCTCTAGCATTCGCCTCCCAGGTATAGAAAAGGCAGTGAAAGCTCATAGGCAGAACACCTGCTTGGCATGCCGAAGGTCCTGGATTTATGCGCTGATCGGATTGGATTTGCATGACAATAAGCAAATACGTTAAAACATATTTTAAAACGATTAAAATGACAACATGAACAGAGTTCCATAGCTAGGGAGCAGCCACCAAGAAGGCCCTCTCAAATGTGCCTCCGAAGGCTATGGTCTAGAAAAAAGTGCCTCTCCAGAAGATCTTAAGGATTAGGCAAGATTGCGTAGAAGAAGGCGGTCTTTCAGGTAGCCCGGTCCCAATCCATATAGGGCTTCATAAGCCATAACCTGCACTTTGAATTCTGACTGGAAACAGCCAGTGGAGCTGTTTTAACAGAAGAGCCACGTGCTTCTATAACCAGCGCTGCTCATGCAGCGTTTGGCTGCAGCATTCTGGACCAGCTGAAGTTTCTGCACAGTTTTCAAAGGCAGCCCCACGTAGAGCAAGTTACAGTAGTCCAAACAGGATGTAACTAAGGAATGCCTGACCCTGACCGGATCAGACGTCTCTAGGAACAGGCACAGTTGAAGCACTAGCCTCTGTTACGCAAACGCATCGCTGGCCTCCGCTGAAACCTGGATATCCAGGTTCAGGGCTGAGGTCAAGAGTACACTGAAGCCTGCGTCTTTGGGGGCATGTGACCCCATCCAGCTCAGGATGAATCCCTATTTGATCTGCCTTTCGACTGACCAGCATCACCTCTGCCTTGTCTGGATTAAGCTTCAGTTTGTTTGCATTCGAACGATTCGTTTGAATGCAACGAGTCAGCATCAAGTCCCCGGCAACCCCAGTTAAAATAGGTTTGGGTCAATGGATTAGTTATGACAGGATCAGGTTTGCCTGAGATTCTAGTGCAGCCATGTTGGGCTGCATCTCCCATCCCGGCTGGGAATGATGGATGTTGCAGTCCAACACATTTGGAGGGCACCAGTTGGGGAAAAGCTGCTCTATCAGACCCCTGGGGCACCATCGGAACTTTTCTATCATTGCATAATCACAACTGCTTTTTCCTAGATGCACTTTTAGCTGCCCAGTGGTTGTTCCATGCCTCCCCCCGCCCTCCGGTCCCTTCTCAGTCGTTGCTGCCTCTGCCTATCTGGGCTTCCTCATCAGTTCAGTGGGTTTCAGTCCTTCCTTCCTACCCGCAGCCTCCAAACATATGCTCCGTCCCTCTGTTGCGCTTCCCTGCCAAGTGCCAATGCCTTGCTGTGGGAGGGGGAGGGATGGCCTCCGATTCGTGCCTCCAAAGCGTGGGCACACACCACTCGGCTGCAGCAAGTAAACAAGAGATGGCTGCTGGTGGGAGCAGCTCCCTGATGGTTGCAGCAGCTGAACACAGGGAGGGCTGAAAAGGACTCAGAGAAAAGCAAGGACCCATCTTCCAGATGCAGAAGGTAGCAGCTTCGAGACCCGGTATGTCCAGCTGCTAAGATCCTAGCAAACAGGGCTAGGAAGGACTCCTGCTGCAGACCACTGCCTGCGAGGTTAGACCAGCCTTCCCCAACATGGTGCATGCCAGATGCTTGGGACTTCAACTGCAACTTTCATGGCCAATGGTCAGGAATGCTTGGAGTTGTAGTCCAGAACATATGGAGGGTACCAGGGTACCATGGGAGGCTAGATCAGGCCTGTTGGAGACCCTAGTGTGTGAATTGCAGCATCCCATCCACACGCATTAGTTCACCACGTTCCAGTTAGGAACCGGCTTTGTTCTGCTCCAGACCCAGCCCAATTCTCTTGCAATTAGAAGCTGTTTATTGTTTTATATATTTATCTGATTTCTATCCTGCCTTTCTGCCAGAGAGAGAGAGAGAAGAAATGATGCTCAGGGCAGCTAGCAATAGTAAAATTCAGATGAGAACCCAACCTTGATCGTAATGTAACATAAAAATATATCCCTTAAAAACACTACGAGAAAAGAAACTTGCCCTTCCAAGTCACACGTCAAAGGTCTGCATGAATATAAATGTTTTTGCCTGCCAGCAGAAGGAGAACAGAGGGGGCTGATCTAGCCTCCCTCAGCAGGGAGTTCCAGAGCCTGGGTGTGGCCCCCATGAAGGCCCTCCCTTGCATTGTCACTGGATGGGCGCTATCTCCCTCATCCACCACACTTTGGGATCTGAAACCCAGAGAAGTGAGATGGGGCAATGGCCCAATCCTTTATCAGACAGCTTCATAATAAGTGATCTAGATTGGAGGTGGGAGAGGGTCCCTCATGCTTCCTTCCAAGACATAGGATGGCATCACTCCTTTGGCTTTTGGGAAGGAGCTGCCTCTTGATCCGCATGGCCATTCTTGTCTTCCAGAACCATGGCCCCCCGTGCTACGCCAGGTCCTCCGGTCTCACGGGTCCTTAGGTGGGGCCCGCCCACTCCCCTGACGCACCGCTGATGGCACCGTCTCTCTTGGAGGATGCCTTTCCTCCCCTCATTCTGCCTGGTACGTCATCCTCATCTGGCCTGGCCGCTCACCGCCCCCACCCTCCATCATGAATGATGAACAGACCCTGAACAGGAACGCTGTGGCTTGGCTGGTCTGCTCAGGCCTCTCAGTGCTGGCCAACGCCTGGGGAATCCTCAGCGTGAGCGCCAAGCAGAAGAAATGGAAGCCCCTGGAGTTCCTTATCTGCACCCTGGCCGGCACCCACATCCTTAACATCGCCATCCCCATCACCATCTACTCGGTCGTTCAGCTCCGCCGGCAGCACTCTGACTATGAGTGGAACGAGGGTCTCTGCAAAGTCTTCGTCTCGACCTTCTACACCTTGACCTTGGTCACCTGCTTCTCGGTCACCTCACTGTCCTACCACCGGATGTGGATGGTACGCTGGCCGGTGAACTACAGGCAAGTCTTCCCTGGTTAAGAGCCCTAGAGGGGCACTTCCTTCTCTCCCAAGATCGGAGCTTGGAATAGCTTGAGTATGGATTTTGAGTGGTGCTGGTAACAAACATACATGTATGCCTTGTCCATTTAGGAATTCCCATTCATAAGAAGATGAGAAGAGCCATGCTGGATCAGGCCAATGCCGGCCAGATGGCTCCACAAGGCCATAGGCAGGACAAGGTGGCGAATCATAGAGATCTTGTCATGAGGAACGAGGCCTTAGCATTCTCTGCCATGCGTGTCCCACCACCCAAGAACAGTCCCCCAAACCCTCTTGAGGTCTTCAGCCCCAGCTATCTCATTGCAGCATGGCAGTGCCCCACGAACAGTGCATTTGTACAGGGAAGAGTTCTGCCGCAGGTGCCTATGGAGAAATGGACCCATCCTCTTTCCCAGCGTCCACCCAAAATTGGCCAAGTCAGCAAGTCACGCGTTCCTTTCCAGGAATGTTGTGGTTTTCAGGGCAACCCAACGAGCTTGTGGAGAGCTGTGTTTTAGCAAGGAGGGGAGACTGAATGTTATCCCAGCCTAACAAGCAGGTCTTGTTCCTTCCCATCCCTGCAGGTTAAGCAATACCAAGAAGCAAGCAGTCCACACCGTCATGGGCATCTGGATGGTGTCCTTCATCCTCTCCACGCTGCCGGCCGTGGGCTGGCACGACACCACCGAGCGATTCTACGCCGCTGACTGCCGGTTCATCGTCACCGAGATCGGCCTGGGCTTCGGCGTCTGCTTCCTTCTCTTAATCAGCGGCAGCATCGGCATGGGCGTGGTGTGCGTGGGCATCGCCCTCTTCCAGACACTCTCCATCCAAACGGGCCACAACATCGACAAAAACAAGTTCAACGTGCCCACGATTGTCGTGGAAGACGCCCAGGGCAAACGCCGCTCCTCCATCGATGGATCCGAACCCATTAAGACTTCCCTGCAGATCACCTACCTGATCACCGGAATCGTTTTCATCTATGACTTCCTGATGGGATTCCCTATGCTGGTGAGTCCAGTTCGGATGACTGGGGGATGGGCACGGCCCAGCGGGTGGTACTGTCTGGGTTCTTTTCAAGTATATATAAAAATACAGTGGGAACACACTGTCTTGCAAGGGGTATCAAGATGGTTACGGTACATCGACACCAGCTGAAAGCTGAGAGTTCATAGAAAGTGATACCCCGAGTGTTAGAACGTGGAAATCTCTTGAGATTGGAAGTCCGCACCAACATAGCAAGGCACCTCCACGCTAGCTAGAAAGATGGAATTTGGTACCCCTGTATTCCATGTAGGGATTTCAGATAAATCTACAACGGATTCAAATTTTGGGTTTTTATGAATTCGACCTACAGATTTCACAGCAGGCAGGCTCTTTTCAAGTCATGTGACTTCTGGATGGGTTTTTTTTTTAAAAAAAAATTTCTTTCCAAGAATTGTGTGCAAACGTAGTCATACAAAACTACAAAGAAAAGACAACGCATCAACCCAAAACGTGCATTTCCCCCCATAGGCTAAAGCATGAAAAAGGAGATTTGAGAGGGTTTTGTGCATTTTCATTTTTCTTCCCCATTTTTGGGGAGGTGTGCCCAAATTGACATTAGCAATAATGTGCATTGTTTAATGCAGATCAGTGCTAATGTGGACTGGCGCAAGCACACAATGGAATGAAAGACACCTGACAATCGACAAAAATGCAGGCAGAAAGACCCTCACATCCCCCAATTCCAAGACACTGAGTACTAGAAGATCCATTTCAGGGATTAAGTACAGGGAATGTGCCTTTTATTGCTCATTGTTCTTCAGAAAACCTCGCTCCCCCCCACTCCCTTGGAAAACAGAGCGCGTGCCAAATCTAGATTCCAAACCACCCACAGTGTCACTTCCCAGGACCTCCTTGCAACCCGCTGAGATGGCCCATTCTAAACATAGCCATTTCCGGATGGGTCTGGAAATAAAAACGGCATCTAGGATCCCGTAGCCCAACGAGGAGAGCTGACCTTCCTCCATGGCCACTTCATTTCCCAAGTCTGGTTTGTTCCTTGCACGATCGGGCCAAATGGAGAACCTGGTCGCTGTGCGATCTGCGAGTGCAGAAACTCAAATGATACATGCATTTCACTGCCTTCAGGAATGCAAAATGCAATTCAGAAAGGAACGACGTTCAAAAATGCGTCATTTTAAGAAATAATGATAGTCAATGTAAATAATTTACCTCTACCCTGCAAGTATAATGACAGTTCCAAAATGTCTCTTCTTTTTCATAATGGTTAACCATAGTAAATATGCTCATATAAGAATGGATTCTGTTCAAAAATATTGCTTTTCAACAATTGATGATAATGTTGAGCAATAGTAAGTTATCTGATGACAACCTCATGCTGTTTTTGAGCTTCATCAGAAGAATGAAACTATTGTTTCATATGTAGCCAGACTGTATTCCTCTAAAAAAAACACCACCCAATTCTGAAGAAACAAGGTAGAGAGGCAAAGATAACTCTCACAAGAATCTAAAGCTATTATTATTATTATTATTATTATTATTATTATTATTGATCGAGCAGACATTACAGTTATAGACAAAAAAGAAAAGCACACCTGCCTCATCGACATAGCAATACCTAATGACAAAAACGTTGGTCAGCCTAGTTCATAACCAAGATGTTATGCAACACGGAGAGAGAAGGAGAAGGGAGAATGTGTGACTTGACCAAGGCTTGATGGAGGGTTGAGGGTTGTGCTAGGATGTGAAGCTGACCCAGACGCAAGGTTGTTTGAGTGAATATGTGAAATGTAGCACCCTTCCTGCCATCCAGGTCACGAAGGGGCTGTCAGATTCCACTGAGCCGCTTCTGACGTGGCCGCCCCTCTGGAAACCTGCTTGATGGCTCTTAATGTCTACAGCTTAGCAACCAGAGGTAGAGCTATTCAAAAGTTTGGCAAGTTTCTGCACAGGGGCTCTCACTGTCCCATCAGAACACGTATCCCCTGGATCTGACAGGCAGCATCGTCTAGCTGGCAGAGATGACGGACGCTGCCTTTTCCCACCCTTCTCCACCAGGAGAACCCTAAATGAAGGGGTGTGAGTTGTGCCGGCTCCATCAATGCCCCTGCCGTGGAACCAAGCTGCCCTCCCTGCTGCAGGTGCTGTAAGAACTGAGAGGAGATTGGCGAGTTGACCAGGGCCCGTCACAGTAGTTTTCGAATGCTGCCAGACACTGGCTGCCTGAGGCGGGGTGGGTGGGGGTGGAGTGTCGGCTCAGCCCCATGCAAAAGGGGCTTGAGCTCAAGAGCAACCCCCGTCCCCCAAGTTTATACCCGTGTGGAGCATGTGAGAAGGCGGTCTGAGCATTTGATAAAAAAAAAAAAAAAGAAACTGATTGGGGTCATACTCCCCTGATACAAACACTGTGTGCAGTTCTGGTCACCGCATCTTTAAAGAAGGATATGGGAGGGTTGGAAAGGGTTCAGAAACAGGCAACTGAAATAATCAAGGGGCTGGAGCAATCCCCCTGCAAAGGAAGGTTACCACTTCTGGATCTAGTAGGTTAGAAGCAAGGCAAATCAGTGGAGACATGATAGAGGTGAACAAAATGATGCCTGGTGTGGAGAAAGTGGAGAGGGAGGCATCTTTCTCCCTCTCCCATAGTAATAGAACCCAAAGGGGTCATCATCCCATTAACCTGATTGGAGGGAGATTCAGGACAGATAAAAGGATGGAGATCTTCACACAGCACATAGCCAAACTATGGAATTCGCTACCACAAGGTGCGGTGATGGCCACCAATTGGGATGGCTGTCAAAGGTGGTTGGATAAAGTCTTGGCCATCACTAGCTACTAGTCTTGGTGGCTCTATGCTGCCTCCAGTATCAAATGCAGTAGGGCTATGTACTCCACTTGCTGGGGATCATGGGTGGGAAGGTACTGTTGCACTCGTGTCCTGCTTGTGGGTTTCCCGTGGGCAGCTGGATGGCCACTGTGTGAGGAGAATGCTGGACTAGGTGGGCTTTTCTGATGTTCTCTTGTCCTTATGGGCTACTTTCTCCAAGGGCATCATTTTCTGCCTCTTTCTTTGAGCATGTAAGACTGCAAATAAGTTCCCAAGTCAAACTTTCCGTGCTCCCCACCCAGCCATAGCCTCTCAGCCATTTGCAACTTGTACTTTGAGCCTGACGGTGCTGCACCGGACTTCCGAGTGACATGGCACACTCAATTAATAAAGAACAAATCCAGTTAGTTTGGATTTGGCTTGCACTGGGGGCGTTAATGAAACACTGATTAACAGGAGGGAAGCGGCTGCCACTGGCCTCGATTAATACGAATGTCGGCATGCTCGCGTCTTGTTCCCCCCTCCGCCTCAGCCTCACCCTTCTAGACCCCAATTTAAATTCAAAGGCGTTAATGATTGGATGATTTTGCATGATGAGCGCCAGCCATCCGTGCTAAGATCGGACGCTCCAGACAGGGCTGAGACCGGCAGCACAAAGGGGAGACAAAAGTAGGCTTTAATCAGCAATGATTTGACTCTAAATGGTGGGACCAGTTTCTTTCTTTTTGCTAAGAGTAATAATAAAATGATATAGCATTGCTCTTCCTTGACCAACACACAGTTGGAGAAAACCATCAAGCGCTACTTCTTAAAATGTATTTATTGTGTATTTACTATTACATTTATTTCCTGCTTTTCCCCCCACTTGCAAGGAAACAAAGGTGGCCTGCATGGTCTTCCCCCCTCTCCCATTTTATCCTCACAACAACCCTGTGAGGTAGGTTAGGCCAGGAGTCAGTGTCTGGCACAAAGTCACTCTGAGCTTCATGGCTGAGCGGGGACTAGAACCTGGATCTCCTGACTCCCAATCCAACACTCTAACCCCTACGCTACGCTGGCATTGTTGTGGACTAGTAACTCATCTTGGCTGCACTTGCAAGGCTGTTCCAATCACGCGCACATCTGCAGGGAACCCAGGAGTCCTGGCTCCCCCAACGCTCTCTCCCACCTCCCTTTCCCACATAATACGCAGAGAGAACTTGCACGGCCGATACATGCAGTGCATTTTATGACACGCAAAGGGAGGCGGGGTGAAGAACAGGGGAACACAGCCCTCCCCTTCTCTTCGTTGAAATTCATGGTGCGGTGCAGAGGGTGGTCTCTCGCCCTATCCCAGACCGGCTTAGCTTCAGCGGAGTGGCTACATGGGAGACCTTCATTCCAGAGCGCTCAATTCCCCTTGACGGGCTGCACAGGCCTCTGTATCTGCTGACGTTTGCCGTGCGTCGCCTTGCAGGTGGTGAGCGTTGCCAGTCTGAAATCAGACATGGCCTACGACTGGATGGTGCTGTGCGTGCTGTGGTGCTCGGTCGTGCAGTCCCTGTTGCTGCCCCTCTTCCTCTGGGCCTGCGATCGCTACCGGGCTGACATCAAATCCGTCTGGGAGAAGTGCATGGCCATTATGTCCAACGATGACATGGGAGAAGGTGAGTGCAGGAGGCCCCGAAGGGCATGGGGCTGGGGATGCCACCCTTCCAGGCCCCGGAGGCGCTGCCGCTTGTTGGTGTGTGCCCGAGTCGTGGGAATTTGCTCCTGGCATGAGAATTGGGATGGCTTTAAAAGGGGGTTGGATAAATTCCTGGATGAAGAGAAGGCTATCAAGGGTTATTAGCCCTGATGGCTATGTGCTACCTCCAGTATCTGAGGCAGTAAGCCCGTGTGCACCAGTTGCTGTGGAACATGGGTGGGAGAGTGCTGTTGCACCCATGTCCTGCTTGTGCTTTCCTGGATGTCAGCTAGTTGGACACTGTGTGAACAGAGTGCTGGAGTAGATTGGACCCTTGGTCTGATCCAGCATCAGGGCTGTTCTGATGTTCTTATGAGAATGCTTCACCATATGAATGTCTACTTGTTACTTGGCTGTTAAAAACACAGCTAACCTTCATAAAAAAACTGCCCTCTTCCCCCTCCATGCACAGACCACCTTCGAGGTGTATGGATTTTTTGATTGATTGATTGATTGAAGGTTAAAGACCAGAGATGTTTCCCAATCAAATTAGTAGTGCCGTAATGGTGCTTTGAGATTCTTTTAAAAATCTGCAGGAAATTTGCGGTTCAATCCAGACTTAGTCACACTTAAGAGTCAACCCACTGAAATTGCTAGAACTTGAGTTAGTCCTGACTAACTCAAGCCCCATTGATTTCAGTGGGTCTACTCTGAGCCTGACTAAGTCTGGATCCCGCCCTCTGATCACCTACCCCACAGTCAAGTTGTGCCCCAGTGAAGGCATTCTGGGATGAAGCAGCTGAGCAGACTCCCATCAAGCCCCTTTCTGCACTCTTTTGCAGGGGCTGCTGGGGTGTTGGAGACATCGGGAGGGGAGTCCGGCTATTTTTAAATTTTTATTAGGCTGACCAGATGAAATCCAGGTCAGGGCTCATGTAACTTTAACAGTTGTAGAGAAAAGGGAATTTCAGCCAGTGTCATTTGTATGCAATTAGTTCCTGGTGAAATTCCCTCTTCATCACAACTGTTAAAGTTGCAGGGGCCCTGCCTTCTTTTGTATATGGTCACTCTAGTATAGTGCATGCACTTTTAACAGTTGTGATGAGGGAATACCACCAGGAACTTATTGCATACAAATGACACTGGCTGAAACTCCCTTTTCTCTACAACTGTTAAAGTTACATGAGCCCTGACCTGGATTTTAACTTGTCAGCCTAATTTTTATAATAAACTGCCCAATAAAGTGCTTAGGGCTGTGCAGAGCTGCCTTTGCCTGAGTCAGCCCCTGGGTTCATCTAGGCTGGTATTTTCACACCCATGCTAGGCAGCCTTTTGGGGGTGGGGGGGACATAAGCGCAAATTTAGGAAGGGGGCTTGGGGATCTTAGAAGGGCAGGCCTCACTAGACCCTCCTGTGCAGCCACAGCCCTGACTCCTTTGCCCCAAATCCTTCTTGCTAAGTCCTTCCCGTGTCTCTGTGCTTCCCCGGGACCTTAGAAAACAACCTGGCTGGCGCAATCCACACGGACCTGACTTACGAGCAGAACTACGATTACAACTTTGCCGGGGATGTCTTGACCTTGGACCACATTGCCAAATATGACCTGTCGGTGCTGGAGAGGGGCCTGCCCCCCATCTACCCCGCGAAGCCTCCGCCAGAGGACAAAATGCAGTACCTGCAGGCAAGAGGGTTTGGGACTGGGTTGGAATGAAAAGCATGAAAGGAGGACTTGCCGATCCAGGTGGGAAACGCTTGGTCGGGTGGGGCAGCCCCGGTCATGCCAGCAGCGAAGATGGCCGGTGTGCTGCTCCTGGATTTGGAAGTTTCACTTCTACCGAAGGTTATTTGTTCTCGCAGGAGTGAATAGCTGAGGTCCACAAGAGGAGAATTCAGGCAGAGTGTTTTCTGCAGGTTGCACAGGGGGGAAAGCGCAACGTCAAAGTGCATAATTGGGGCAGGTGGGGAGTGGGGGGGGGGGTGCTGGAGACCCGACAGGATGTCTCTGAGGCCAGAACGAGGCCCTCAGTTGCCTCTCCCTAAGAGCAGATCAAGATCAACCAGGAGTTCTCTGGGTAATTTGCATTCAACAGCAAGGGGCTCCCACCCAACTATTTAGCAACAGCAAAAACTAAAAAAAACAAGGGCCACCCTCCTCTTCGAAATAAGAGTGCAGAGACAGGAGGGGTGAAAACTAGGCGTGGGTTTTAGTGCAACAGGACTGTGAGCCCAGTTCAGATGCTGAAAACAAACAGGGACATCAGGCGCTGCCTTATGTTGAGTCAGGACCTGGGTCCATCTAGCCCAGTATTGTCGACACTGACTGGCAGCAGCAGCTGGGCAAGGTTCCAAGCAGGATTCTTTCCAAGCCCAGCCTGGAGAAGCCGGAAATCGAACCCATGACCTTCTGCATGCAAAGCGAGGCCTCCATCACTGAGCATGCATGATCCTCCTCTTTTCCCTTTCATCCTCACAACAACCCTGTGAGGTAGGTTAGGCTGAGAGTCTGTGATTGGCCCAAAGTCACCCTGTGGGTTTCCATGCCTGAGTGGGGGCTAAAACCTGGATCTCCCCGGCCCCAATCCAGCACTCTAACCATGACAGACACCACACTGGCCCTCCAGAGCGATGGTTGGATGCGTGGATGTGTATGACGGCAAGCGACGAGGAGTGATTGAAACTCCGAGCACCGTGGTTCATGGGTCTCGTGCCTCTGCAGAGTCTCTTTGAAATGCTGGCCAGTCCAAAACCCGCCAGTGGTGTGGGGCAACGTCCAGTCTAGGTGGGCAGGGAAGGGAGTCTTTGCCCAGAGTTCCTCCACCACATCAGAAGCATGGCATTTCCCAGTGGAGGCTGGTGGCTCCGAGGTCAGTGGGGCAGTGAAGCCACTCCGGGTTTCAGTCCAACCCAGTCAGAGCTCCAAAGGAGCTGTTCCGCCTGGGTTGATGGGCCCTTTGGAGTTCTGACTGAAATCCGGAGCGGATTCACCACCCCATTGACCTCGGAGCCCCCATCCTCCACGGCCCTGGGCAGCTCAGGTTGGGAAACGATTGGGCAATGGGGCGGACCGGCTGCAACTTGGCCTCCCCAACGCCCCACACTGGACGGTTCCACCACTGCCTTACCCTGATGTCCAAGCTTCTCCACCGCCAGGCCTCTCCCCAGTGGAGGCCGTGACGGCTCTGTTGCTTCTCCGTTCCCCCGCAGGTCCCTCCCACCCGACGCTTCTCCCACGACGAAACCGACGTTTGGACGACGGGGCAGATTTCGGCCTACCTCCAGCACTGGGGCGCAGGCGAGGACATGGCCGCCGGGCTGGCCCAGCTCCTCCTCCCGCGACACGGCTACGACCGGAGGAGAAGCAGCAGCAGCAGCCTCCTCTCCTGCCAGGAGGACGGGCGCCTGTACCGCAAGCGGCGCAAGTCGGCCGAGAGCGCCTCGTCCCTCAGGCCCTTCTCCTGCGAGGACTTCCGCAAGGAGGGCGGCTACAGGGGCTTCAGCAAGGAGGAGGAGGAGGTGGCGGCGGTGGTGGTGGACTTCATCGACGGCACCAGCAGTCCCGCGCCCAGCCCCAGGAAGGGCCCCTTGCGCCCAGCTTCCATCGCCCTCATCCCGGACAACCTCCAGCGCTGCTCGGCCGCAGCCGCGGCTCTCGCCCACTTTCCCTTGACCGACTTCGAGCGGGAGCCCCAGGTACGGCGGAGCTTTGCGGCCCAGGGGCAGAGGGGCTCCTTGCGGGTGCCCGGCCCCCTCCTGGCCCACGAGGATGCCCAGAACCTCTTCCCCAAAGGGAGCGGGGGCGGCCCTCGCCCCGAGCGGATCCACATTGAGCTGTGCGAGGCCCCGACGCCAGAGGAGGAGGAGGGCTGCCGGCCGAGCAGCAGCTGCTCCGGGTCGGAGGGCTTTCGGACGGGTCTCAGCCCCTCCTGGGGGGGCCGAGAGGACCTGGGCAAAAACAGCAGCAAAGGCAGCGCAAGCAGTTTCCTGAGCTCGCCTTCGGCCTCCTCTGGGTACGTCACGTTCCACTCGGACTCCAGCAGCTCCGCCTCTTAAGGACACTCCTTCGTTCTCGCGCTTCCGTCCGGTTTTCCCTGATCGTGGGGGATGTGGGGGGGGGGGGGCGGGGCTGCACGCTTTCCTTCTTCTTGTGCTCTGGATCTTGTAAGGGACACTGCTTGGCAAAGTGCCCAAGAAACCTCGCCCCGGGCTCTTGCGCGTTTTTTAAAAGGAAAAGGTGGGGTGGGTGAGAGGCGCCAGCCGAGAAGGATCTGGGAAGCCAGGGCTGTCTTGAGCCGCACGATGGTGGGCTGAAGCGCCCCTCCGCTCTCAACGTCCTCCTGTGGGCAAGAACCCCGGCAGAAGACAGGTGTTGTGGTCCTTCTCCGTCCTCAGAAATGCCCCTCCCTCTATTTGGAATCCCCGCATCCTCTCCCCGGTACTTTAGGAGTCGACGTGAAATTGTGCATGGTGTTTTGTGTGTGTCAAATGAGCCTGCGATGCGTCCTCCGGATGGGGCCACAGTTGTCAAAAGCCGAGTGCTGGGGGTTCCCAAGGCCAATGGGGCCAGGTTTCTCAGAGGGCCGCTGAAGGGGAGGCAAAGCGTTCGAGCTGCCCAGGTGCCCTTTTCTAAACCATCTGGGGCTGCGCGTGCCCCACACGTCAATGACAGCATTGTGCCATGACCACGAGATCGGAGAGGTGTGGAAAGGTCCCGGCTGCTTTCTTCCTCTTGAAATGATGAAAGCCTTTCAGGACCAGGCCTCGTGGGAATCCAGCCCAGGATGGAACAGAAAAGAGGAAGGGGGGGGGGAGTCTTAGTGGGCAGTATGGGATTCCTTCTCCACTTTCCAGGGATTCGGCTGGCAGCTCCTCACTCCTGCCTGGCCTACAAAGCAGAGAAATCAGCGCGACCTCCCTGTGCCAAAGCCCCTGTCCCTCCCCAGGCACGGAGATGCAGCTCCACGAACCCCACAGGGCTCCCCGATGTGGGCCTCGTCGACCCCAAGTTGATGCTGCTGTGCAGCCAAACTGTCAATGAATTTAGGCGGTGCACCGCAGAATCTCGCCCCTGGGGCTTTTGGGGGTTTGGCATGGAAACAAAGTGGATCTCTCCTGCACCTTGTTGTCAAGTGAAAGTACAGCTCTATCTCGCCAGCAAAGCGCCGGTGAAATTCAGCAGCGATTGCAGCAGCCGGAGGGCTGCGGAGCAGCTCCCAGTAGGTTCCCCTGGACCCCAGACCCTCCAAAGCAGCCCTGGCCTGGTCTAGAGTTACAACCAGTAGGATGTGATGCCGCTGGGCTGCCACCCACAGGTGGGTTGCAGGAAAACTCACGGCGTTGTTGGGTCTCACCCCTTGTTGCATCGTCACAAGCAGGGCTGCTGTTTTTGAACTGTGTGACCCAGAAACGAGGGGTTGGGGAACCATCAGCTTTCTGATGTTTCTGAATTTGGCGTGATATATCCCTGTAGCTACCAAAATGGAGGTGGAGGTAACGTAAGAAGGAAGCAGGGTAGGTTTGGTCAAAGTTCCCTACCTGGAGCAAGGTTACCGTCTGCAGTTGCTCAGAGAGGTATTCCCCCAGCCCAACGCTTGCTGGCTCTGGGGCCCCTCGAAATCCCTGCCTCACTGGGCCTGTCTTTAACGCTTGCTCTTCCAGTTGAGCTGGGGTCAAGTAAATGCCCCTTAGCATCGGCCCGGCATTCCCCGGTCCAGTTCCGTCTCGCATGCATGCATGAGTTGTTGTCTTGATCGAAGGAAAAAGGGTTGCTTTAGGTGGATAGATGCTCAGGAAAGGAGTGAGGGTTTGTGGAAAGGGTTAGGGTGGGAGGGTTAATATTTGTGCAAGTCCTAAACATTTTGGCTTTCTTTGACGTTGTTATCAAATCAAGCAGCCCCTTTCTCCGGAGCAGGCGTTTCTCCCAGCCCAGTCATCTATGGAGCTTTCTTGATGAAAATACCCCTTTCTTCCTTACCTTTCACCAGTGGTTGGATTTCAGCCCCTTGTATGGACAGAGGTTCTGTGCCTTTAGCGCAGTTTTCCCCACCTGGAACCCTCCAGATGTGTTGGACTGCAACCCCCATCATTCCCATCCGGCGTGGCCATTGGAATGATGGGAGTTGTAGTCCAACACATCTGCAAGGGGCTCAGTTGGGGAAGGCTGCTTGAGCAGTTGCATAACATGCAGAAGTGTTGTGTCGACTTTCCCCCATTCCCTTCGAAACGCGTCTCCAGAAACTCTCGCTCTTTAAGCCTCCTGAGACCAATAATGCTTATCTCCTTCATTGGCCAGATCTACGCAGGCAGCAAGATGAAGTGGTAGAGGCTGGAGTGCAGGCTGTACCACTTTGGGCTGCAGGAGGGAATGCCGTTTCTGAATACTCTTTCCAATTGAAATTCCTCCCTGCAAGCATAAAACTAGCAGCCTGGCAACCAGCATCGATCCATCGAAGGCCTCCTTGCTGTGCCGTTTGTCTACGTCCAAGGGAGGTGTTGTTTTGTTTTTAACATAAGGGGGAATGAGAAGAGATCACTCTCCCAACCACATCCAGAAGTGGGAAGTCCGCTTTTCTCTCTCAGGACTGTACCGCCTCATTTGGCTCCCTTTGATTTAATTCACATCCTCCCCTGCAAACAAAGAGGAGCCGGCTAAAGAGACCCCCCCCCCCCCGCCGTGCTTGCCTTTAATTGCCGGCAGAGGGCGTGCTGCAAGAAAAATATACGTTCTATGCCAGGGGTGGGCGTTGGGTAATTTCTGGTCCTCCGGATGTTTTGCCCTACAACTCCCAGCATCCTTTCCCATTGCCTATGATGGGAATTGTAGGCCAAAACATCCAAAGGGCTACAAATAGCCATGCCCTGTTCTGTGCAAAATGGACCTGAAAAAGCCAATTTAGGGGCTTGGGTAGAGGCATATGGGATACTGCAAAGCCACATGGGATCGCAGTGGAAAGATTTGATCGCCTGTCTTCTTGCATTGGAGCATCATGAGGAACAGAGGAGGCTGGACCCTGGGTCCATCTAGCCCAGTCCAACACTGACTGGCAGCAACAGCCTTCCAGGGTTTCAGGCAAGAGCTTTTCCAGCCTTACTTGCTGCTGGGGATCGAACTTGAGACCTTTTGCATGCAAAGCAAGGGCTCTACCACTGAGCTACGGCCCTTTCCTGAACGGACCGGAGCCTGTTTTTTATCCAGGTTGTTGCAAATATGAGATGCCTATTCTCTGGTGGAAGCTTGGCCTGTTTTGTTGCCTGCTTTGGCTATGAAACGGCCCTGCACTTTTTCCTTCAGATTCCAACCTGCTGAGAACCCGCTGTTCTCGTTCAGTCCAGAGCGTGATTGTTCTTCCAGAACATTCTAATAAGAAACAGGCGTCCCTGGATAAGTTTCCCCTGTGAAATGTAATTGATTTTTGTGCCTTAGTAGGGTGACAGAGCAGGGCGAGGCAAGCCTTCTATTCTTATTTTTCTTTTCTTTTTTCATCCTTACTGGCACATGCTAAAAAAAAGTGAATTTTCCCATCCTGTGGCTGTGACTTGTGTTGGGTTCCTGGCGAAGGCATCACAGGCCCGAACCTGAAGCTCTCTGTCTTGGGTGACAAATTTGGAAATCAACTCTACAAAACAAAAAAGGCAAGGTTGCCAATGAAGAAACATTCCAGGTGGAAAAACAAACAATTCAACTGAATTATTATTCAGAACAGCCATATCAATAATGGACAATCAATGGGTTTTCAAACACAATGATATCAGTAAATGTCTGGCAATCAATCATATCAAAAAGTTATATCTGGCAGTTTACAATTAGATCTGGCATATCTACAAAAAGGAGATAATTGCAGCCTACGAAAAAGGTATCACTGCAATTCACTGTGGGCTCCTGGTGAAATTCGTTTTCAGGCTACAGGAAGTCTTCCTCAGCTATTCAGGTAGATGTAACTCAGAATAGTTTATAACCCTAAACATTTGGCAAAGACTGATTATATTGGAAGGTAATTTAACATGCTGTTCGTTAAAGACAAGGTAGCCTATTAAATTCATAGGATCCTCACCATCTCCTAATCAGATATACTGCCTCTGAAAAAGGAGGCTCCATTTTAGACCAATAGCTTATTTAAAATTAATCCACAGGCCATTTCTATTTCTTTACAAGTAAAAGGAAAATCAAACAAAAATATATGCTCGTGTATAGAGACAACAATTGCGTCCACTGAATGAGCAAAGTCAAAGGATCATCATTTTCAAGCATCTTTAATCTAATTTTTAAGACTGTATTTAAACACACTGCAGCATTTGTGTAATGTTGTCATTGGGCGTCTCCAGAAATATTAGAAGGAGCAACATATTGGAATGACCAGGATAGGATGGCAAAATTGCCTGAATCGGTTTTGCCTTAGCAAAATTGCCCCTCTTAAGAATTGCAATAAAAGGTCTTATGTATCAATGTTTCAGTATCCCCAGAATCGTACAGGCAAAGTCTTAAAGCAATGGCTATTCATCCATATCCGCCTTCTCCGAATCGGAGCTGCATCGCATTAAACCTTGTTAATATGAAAGCCACACCGCACTTTGGGCTATTCAAATTCTCTAAACATTGAGCCCTCTGCAACATATCATTTATTAGATTTGTATACAGGGCAGCTGTATACAGTCATAAAACCAAACAATAACCAAAAAAATAGCAATAATAATATGATACAAGTATCAAAATAATACAATATTAAAAGTTAAAAACGTTTTTGAAAATTAAAAACAGTGAGCAAGCAGTAAAATTAATAAATGCGCATTGGGAGGTCTTAACCTGGTGTCTAAATGTTTACAGTGAAGACACCGGGTGGATCTCCCTGAGGAGGGCATTTCACAAACAGGGGCCACCATCAAGAAGGCTTTTTCCATGGTAGCCGCCCATAGCACCATTGTGGTTGGCGGCATCCGGAGAAGAGCCCCCAGAGATGATTTTAGCAATCAGGCAGGAAGATAGAAACTGACAGCTGATGAAGAAAAGGTGAACAAATGCAGCTAATTTGTGCCAACTAGTTCTGTCTACCTATTTCCTGAATTATCTGTCTAATTAAAGATAAGGTTTGTGATCCCTCCATTGTAAGCACAGATGATTTTTTAAAAACCCACCAGGCATGTGTAGTAAACAAGAAATACTTTCCCTCCACCTAGATTCAGAAGAAATCAATTAAAGCCTGTTCAGCAAATGCACTCAGCCATTTAACATATAATTTGCTTCCAGGCAATGTTTGCTATTGATCGTAATGCTGCTCCCCAGATTTAAAACGGCACCTAATACACTCTCTAGGAGCCCCATGAGTTCCTTCACAAGAACTTGCCTGCAGTTTTCCTTAGTGGCTTAAGGTGGTTGAGATACCAGAATGATGCTCCAGATGTAACTTGGGTAATCGCCTTAGCCCAGGGGGGTTCAAGCTCTTTCACGTCCATTTTGAGAAGCTTGGGGGGGGGGTCACATTCTGGGGGTGGGCGGGGACATGGGCAAAACAGGATACCAAAACTACCAACAGTATGTTGTAACATAAAGCATTTACCTAAGCCTTAAGAGAGGCATGTCAACTGTTTTAGAAGAGGAAAAAAGTCATGCAAACGCCAGGAGCCAACCAAATAATGGGGGGGTGAGGGTGCCATTTGGGGAACCCTGGATCGGGACCAACAGCAGGGCAGGTTTGGCCCACAGCCAGAGGTTCCCCCCCACCCCTTACCTGTGCCTGATAAACCATAATAGCAGCTAGGACATTCTTGCCTCTTTAATTCCGACTTTATTTTCAAGTGCTTAAAAGGGAAACGGAAAGCCTCATAAGGAAAGGGGTCGTTGTGCCTGCAAGTCTTTGTGGTGTGGAACATGGAGGGTACTAACATGTTGTGGGCAGGAGGGGGTCACATTTTGAAATGGGTATGATTTACATGAACCATTGTGGCTAATTCGTTCCCAGTTGTAGCCAAATCACTAGAAAACCCACAGAGGGAGAAATAAATCATACTTGAGAAGCAAAAAAGCAGGTTCCAGAGCGGGGGAAAAGCACTCTGCACTTTCCTTCTGTTTTATTACACCCTTAACCCACCCCAATATCCCGTCCTCATGCTTACAGATGTAGCTTGCTTATAAACTGATGCATTGCCTGAAATAGTCGCCTGGAGAGGTGTGAAGTTCCCCAATTCATTTTAAGAAATGCACCCTGTAGACGCCTGAATATGGTTTTGGCCACTGAACAGCTTTCCACTGAAGCCTTGCGAACAGGATCAAGAAGGGCAGTCCTGAGCGTGAAGTGGCTTGAAGCCATTGCTTCAGGCCGCAGGTTCTAGGGAGGATACCATTTCCCTGTCTCCGTTGTAGTGTGTCGTTTTGAAAACCTTTCAGTCCAGGGAAGTCAGCCGTCTTTCGGACGTCTGCCTCCGGTGCAGAAACGTCACCAGGACAGCAGCAAGGCAACTGTCTGGGGCCAATGAACGTGGGAAGGTTGACTGTAGAAATGCCATCTTTGGGACAAAATCCCACATAAAAGAAAGGGGAGGGGACGCTGACCAGAGAACCAGAATGGTCCCATTGCAGTGGGATCCAGTTTCTCGGTCCCTGCTGTTATTCCAGCCCCTCGGAATCCCACCTCCTCGCAAAAATGAACATGTATAAAGATGTTGTGCCTTTTAAGGGTTTAAAAATAACCACGCTGGTCACTTACAATAAATATTGAGAATCCAGCCTGTGAGCACTTTGACCCTCTCTTTTCAAAAGGAGAAAAAGGAGAAGTTTGACCCTTTGTTGTACTGTATCTTTTTAACTTTCTTAGTGTCACGAGGCAATACTTTTCCAAATGCATGGGTGTGTGTGTGTGTGTGTCTCCATCTCTCAGATATCTGATCCCTGGTTTTTACTGACTTTGGGGGAACAATTTTTTTAAAGCCACTTTATTGCCATGAATAAATTCCTAGCACACAATACCTTTCTACACCTTGATAATGGTGTTTTTGTTAACTCCAGTGTGGGACGTTGGCTTCTTCAAAGAACTCTTTCCTCTGTTCCTTTTACGTTTGTGCTCTCTCTGGATCCCACCTCCCACCCCCTTCTTGGTGACGTTTCCTGCTGTGCAATTTAGGACAACTTTCTAATATGCGTCTGAGTGGGTTTGTCTTAAAACCGGAAAACGTTTTAATCACGGAATCTTTTCCAAACCGTTTGTAGTTTGCTCTTTTTTCGATTGCTTGTTGAGGGTTTCTTTCTGTAAAAGACTGAATTAAAAATGAAAACAAAAAGCCATCTGTGTAAGCACTTGCCTTTAATTTTCCTTGCTCCTCTTTTGATGCAAGAACATAAAAAATTGCCCTGCTGGATTGAGGTGGGTCTGTCTCATCCAACTTCTGGTCCGTTTAACCTGGAGAGGACCAGGCCGACACAGAAGAGGACATGATAGCATCAGAACAGCAGAAAAGCCCTGATGCTGGATCAGACCGAGGGTCTATCTAGTCCAGCACTCTGGTCACACAGTGGCCAACCAGCTATCAACCAGGAACCCACAAGCAGGACAGGAGTGCAACAGCACCCTCCCACCCATGTTCCGCTGCAACTGGTGTACGTAGACTTACTGCCTCTGCTACTTGAGGTAGTACATAGCCATCAGAACTAGTAGCCATTGATAGCCTTCTCCTGGAATTTATCCAACCCCCTTTTAAAGCCAACCAAATTGGTGGCCATCACCACATCTTGTGGCAGTGAATTCCATAGTTTAACTCTGTGCTGTGTGCATAGCACTCTTCATACACCCAAAGGGCTGTCACATTGAAGCAGTGGCACCACTAGGAATGGACCTCTGGATGCAAAGCTATGGCCCACACAGCCTAGAGACCCCCCCCCAAAAAAAAACATTTGCAGGATGGACACACTCCTGCAGAGCAAATATCCTCATATGAACCTGCCATCTTCATTTCCAAATCCCAGAGTGCCTCTGGATGCCACATAGAGCCCACAGGGGCACTCTGGGAAATAAAGATGGCTGATCTAGCAGCTTAAGAGTTTTCCTCTGCAGCAGCTGGCTCACCTGCCACGCAAAGAGTTAAAAATAAGGTGACTCCTGCTGCCACCGGTCAGGACATGCAATGCCTACTTTGGGATGCAGCAGGAATTTCCCCTGCCCTGACCCATATCACATTAAGTTCCAGCTTACCTGCCCTGTACATCACTCCCCGTTCATGGTCTCACATAAGTCCATGTGGATTCTCCATAAATGTAATGGTGTGGATTGGATTGCATTCATTCGATATAGGAGATGGAAACACAGGCCCCACCGGTTATCTTGGACGGAGCGGTTGGGTTTGTAGATTCTCTGCCCACTAAGACATTTCCAAGTTGCAGCTTTTCCCTACAGAAGTGATTGGACTCCTTTCAGTTCCTGATAAAGCATTTCTGTCACCTGAACTGAACGGATCTGTCCCAGGCCTTGCATTCCCCCATTAGAAATGCAATCTGACTTGACCCTTATGTGCATTTGGGGACTGAAAGTGGTGCATTTTGACAGCTTTCAAGGGAAGCCAGATTACAGCAGCTAAACTGAGTGGGGATGATGGGAGCTGTAGTCCAAGGAATCTGGGAAGCCTGCATTTCAGAGAGAGAGAGAGAGAGAGAGAGAGAGAGAGCATTTTTCCAGTCTGGGCTTCAGTTGGCCATTTAGTTTAGTTTAGTTAAAACATTTCTTTTGCACCCTTGATCAAATCAGATTTCAGGGAGGTGTCAAAAATGATGGATCATAGGTGATTTAAATCCTAAGGGAGTGCAAAAGCATGGACATTACCAACCATGAGAAAAAAGAGCAGATTGAAATTTGCAAGTCAAACGAAGGGTGTATACCTCTGTAAATTTGGACTACAAATCCCATCAGCTCCAACCAGCATGGCCAATAGCCATGGATTATAGGAGTCGTTGTCCAATCAAATCAATATGCCTTAACCTGGTGCTGAAACAGTTACAAAGCAGGTACCAAGCCCAGCTCTGAAAATAGATTGCTCCAAAGCCGGGACTGCCCCACCCAACGTGGAGAAGGCTGTCTCCTTTGGGATTTCAGGGCATCCTTCTGATAAGGAAGGCATTCAGGAGTTGGGCAGCCTTTCCCCCACTTGATGCCATCCAGCTGTGTTCAACTCCCAGCATGCCCCAGCCAGCACATTTATTGGTGCCAGGGTGCCAGGTTGGGGAAGGGGGCATTAGGGCTTTAAAGGTGAGGAAACTGTGGAAATGTTCCCTACTTGGGCCCAGCTAATGATTTGAACACCTGGTTGTTTGGGACAAACATATGGAATTTTGCATGGGGGACACTGCCACCTCGTGGCTGGGAAATGCAACACATTCATCAAACAGACACGTTGGCTCAGTTCGGACAACACGATAACCAACGTTGGTTTAAATAGTCAACGGTTGGTTGTGTTGTCTCTTGGGGATAAACCACCCCACGGTTGACTATTTCCTCAAAATAATCAAGGTAGAAACACAACGCTCTGCAGAGTTGACTATCCACACAATCATTGGTTAGCATGTTGTCTGTCGGGCTCCATGGACTATTTAGCAGGGTTGAGTGGACTATCTCGGCTGGCTACAGAGTCCCCTGGCAAGAGAGACCAAAGTGGCAGCTTCCACTCTAGTCCAGCCAGCAGAACTCGCAATGGCTGCTGGGATAGCACTGGGAGGACTGAGAGAGGAGGGAGGGTGGGGAAAGGGGCAGGGGCTGCGTCACTCAAACACCAGGTTGACTATTAGTCCACTCAGCGCCAGCCCCAACCACTCCACAGTTGTGTCGGAACATGTTGTGTGGGGAGTACCCCCTCTATAATCAACCCTGTGTTGTCCGAATGCAGCCAGAGATTACTGTCTTACTGGTGTGGCTAGTTACAATGCCGAACTAACTTGCCCAAAAAACCTGAGTCGGCAGCATCAACAGAGAACTTTTTTCACAGAAGGTGCATTGTTTGACTGCCCCATCCTTCTGCCAGCCAATTCATTCCCTGCTGTTTCAAATATTGGAAAGGTTGTCATGCAGTAGGTGGAACCAACATGTTCTCTTTTGCTCCCTAGGGCAGGACTGCAAGCAAGGGGTGGACATTGCAGGGACTCTGCCTCAGAAGGTGTTGGGCCTCCTTCGCTGGAGGTATTTAAGCAGGAGATGGAGGGCCACCTGACAGGGATGTTATAGTTTTGCTTTCTGCAGTCCAAAGCTTGCCTTGAACGGGGGTTGGGCTTGATGACCTCTAAGGTCCCTTCCAACTCTATAATCTCTCATTCTCTTTTTCTCCCTCTTTCTGGGGATCACCATCCAGATACTGTCTCTGGGAGACTTACTCCCAGGTAAATGTGCACTGGATGGCAGCTTAAAGCTTCGACTCTCCTAACTTTTGAAGCCAGCCACATCTTGCCTGAGTGGAACAATGAAAGGGGCGTCCCTTACATGCTGCTCTTCTGCTTGGCCTTTCCTCTCCCTCTCCCTCTCCCTCTCCTTCTCCCTCTCCCTGGGAGGGTGGGGAATGGCTCTGTTAATCAGCAACCATCTTCCAGGAGGCCTTTTGGGTTTCATCCTAATCAGCACTTAAAAAAAACAAAAAAAAAACAGGGTAACTTTATAATGGGGCTTTGGAACAACAGCCAGGCCTGCAAAACTTCAGCTGTTTGCATGTCTTCCCTCTGCCTTTGCCTCCAGGCCAGGAAGAAGCTAAACTTCCGCAACTCTCGGGTTTGGTTTGATTGTGGCATGTCTTCTAACAACAACAGAAGGACGATCAATGTAACTTGTATCACAGTGGAGCTTGGACATGATCTGGTAGAGGCCTTGTCTGGCTACCATGCTTTTACAGGGTCTGATTTCACAGCTGCATTTGCAAGACAGGGAAAAGTTAAACCATTTGAAATCATGAAAAGGAATCATGAATTTCAAGAAATTCTCAGCCAGCTAAGTGAGTTCATTAACTTTAACAGAAGAAAAGATAGCTGGGTTGGAGAAATTTGTCTGTGCCAAGAACGGCCACCCTAGATGCTCCTCTGTGAGAGAAGTAAGATACAGTCTATTTATGAAGAAAACAACACCTAAGATTCAGTCTAAGGCATTCTCCAAAGTTAAAGGGATTGACCCAACGATGCTGCCTCCTTCTAAACTTGCATTGATCCAAAAGATTAAAAGAAGCCATTCAGTGTCATGGCTGTGGAAACGAGCAGATTGTAGAAAACCTGATGATGGGCTTGATCCTACTGAACATGGCTGGTACTTGGAAAATGGCAGGAACCATATCAAATGGTACGATGAAACGGACACGAAAGAGGACAGTGCAAAAGAAGACGAGGAAAGTGATTTTGACAGTGATGATAGCAGTTCCAATGAAAGGGAAGAGGACATCCAATGAAAGTTATTTGTTAGCCCTTCTCACAGAACATAGTTTTTATTTTGTAAATTGTAAAGTTTTGCTGAAGATTTTAAAAACATTTGTTAAAAACAATTCAACCTAATAAATTGTCTTATTTATATATATCATCATACTCCTCCTGTTTGAAATTTTCTAAAGAACATTTGAACATGTTCAACTGTAAAAATCACAGTTGAACATGTTCAAAATGATCTGTGCATCAGATCAAGAGATATTTAGGGTGGATACTTTTGAAATGAAAGCCCTGTATGATAAACTGTAAAATCATACAATCCTGAGAAAGTGAACATATAACGAGATATCACTCATATTTCCCTAAGCGTTGGGGTAAACCCCATGTTATTATACATTTTATTAATCCTCATTAAAAAATGTAACTTTTTTGTTCTTAAGTATTTTCTTGAAAGTCGTATCGTTTTTGAGTAAATCATAGATAAACGTCACACATAACCAATGTGAACACTGCTTTTATACATTCAAATGAAATTATCTCAAAAACTAATGGAGTTAACAAAAAAGTGTAATTATAAAAAGTATTTGTCATTAAATTTGAAACATTTCAGAACAACTTTCATCTCTGTAGCATAAACGGGTGAGAAGTTATGCATATTTAAATGTGGCAACTACATAAGAGCGTGGCAGCCATATCAAAGACGTCATCACGCAGCCCCCCACCACCACCACTGGAATTTTGTAAGACTCACTTTTCTGAGACACTTCTGTCATATATAAACAAAAAATATTCACTAAGCTTTTGCACTCGCTGGGGTAAATCTGCCTGGCTCTGGGACTATGCAGCAAAAGCTAAAAAAAGTAGGAGTGAGTGAAGTTAATTTCAGACATATTGAATGTCTGACTTGTTCTTTATTTCAGTGATTTTAGCATTAAGATGATACGTAGAACAGTTTGACTTAATTGAGGGCTTGGCATGTTGGTAGGCACGTCCCCTTGGGGACTGGAAATGTTGGTGGGCACGCCGCCTTGGGGCATCCATGTTGTCCTCCTTTTTGATTTCCAAAATAGGGTCACCCTAATGGTGGGCGTAGCCTGTCACAAAACACTCAGTAACCAGAAGGCAAACTAGTGGGACTGAAACAAAACCTCTTAGTTTAAAACACACATCGTAGTTTGTTTGTTTTTTAAAAAAACCTTATGAAATGAAATAAAATAATCGGGGCCTTGCAGACACCAAGAGAGGCATCCGCAGACACATTGGCACCAATGGGCAGGATGTTGCAGAGCCTACAGCTAAAGTGGCCAGGTGTCCTATTTTGCCAAAGAGATCCCTCTGTTTGAAGGTCTGTCAGAGAACAAGACTCTATTTAAGGTCCCCTCGACTAGAGGGGCTATTCAGTTGAGTTAGGGGTCAGCAATTTCCTCCCTCCGTCATTTCACTACTGTATGAATGGAGGTCCCATGATTTTCACCACCCCACAGGATTGCAGTTAGGAACCGTGCATTTACATTGGGGGAAATGTGCGTTTACCACCAACTTATTGCAACTACAGTGGCTTTCCAGAAACTCTCAAACTGAGGGCCAAACTAGCCATGACATCATCAACACAATGAGCAACTGGATATTGATTGACCTCATGAAGGAGTTTACATAAAATTATTAAAACAATACAATCAATAAAACTCTGCAATGAAAAACAAAAAAGACACACAACTTCTTGTCTTGGAGAAGCTGATTCTGTTTCTTCTCTTCTCAGGGCAAGCTGGGAGTCCGCATGCCAGTGGCGCCACCCTCCACTGGGCCTTGGGTACTGGGGCAGGTCTACAGTGCCCATAAAGTGTCTTGTCAGGGCATCATCTCTGTCGCTCATTAAGCCTGCAATGGGGCAGAGAGAAGTCGTATCCCCCACACAAACCCTGGACTTGCTGGACACTACATGTGCTGGAGGAGTGAAAAAGGCTACATCGCATCAAACTGGAAGCCCTGCGCCTTATTTTAAGGGACAGGTGGCTAACTCCGCCCCTGTTGAAAGTCCGACCCCATCCCTGGAAGTCCCACTTCCGGAGCCCTGCTCCGGAAAGAGGGATAACTGGATGGGGGTCATGTGACTCCTAGATGAAGTCATCATACCTCCATGGACCAATAGGATGGGGGTGGAGACCCCTGCTGTACATAAGGGGGACTGGAAGTGACCCAGTCGGGGTCATTTCCAACCCTATACCCAGAAGTCTTACCCTGGAGGAAGGGATCGCCTGATGAGGTCACGTGACCTGTCTACAAGCTCATCATGCTACCTCGTCCTGTTCAGCCACCATAGCATGAGGAGTTTATAGAGGAGTCGCATGATCCCATCAGATAAACCCTCCATCCAGGGCAGGACTTTTGAAACTGGAACATATTGAGATGGGCTTGGAAATGATCCCGCATCTGCTATCTAGCCTCCTGGAACTGCCCTGTGATGGACGCTCTGTTCTACTGACCCTTGGACTTCCCCATGACTCTGCTTCCGGACTGTGTAATGCATGTGAGTACCTGACTGTGCTGTGTTCCCTGACTGCTATGTTGACCCCTCTTGCCTAAGCCTGAACCCCAGTTAGGGATGTTGGGGGAATCCGTTTAGGGGGTGGAGCTCCCCGGACTCCGTTGTGTCTTCCACCAACTAGCCCCACTCAGTGTGCAATGAGTCAGGCCAGCTGGCAGAATTTTCCCTTGAATATTTTATTGCCCAAATTTGGCTGCAAATTATGCAAATCTGCATAATTTACAAGTGAAATGTATGCAAATCCCTATTTGCATAAATTAAGCTAAGACCAAACAGAATCTGTAAAACCGCATGGCTCGGGTCATAAAAGCAAACCAAGTCAGGCGTGCCCGTGAAGTCCAGCAAGCCCAAAAGGGCCGGATTTCTCTGCAACAGACATCCCTAACCCCTGTACCTAACAGCTTCCAGTGCCCCACATGTATGGCAGGGGCTAAATGGACAAATTCATGGAGGAGTCACACGACCCCATCAGATGATGCCTCGATCTGGAACGTCTGGGGATGGGGTGGGACTTCTGTCAGATGCAGGGCTAAACCCCTTTGAATAAGGGGGAGGGCTTAGGGTTTGATGTGAGGTAGTCTTCCCAAGAGTCCCTTCACTCTGTCTCCCATTGCAGGCTCTCTCAATGCCAAGTCCAAGCACCTTTCATTGTGCCACATGGCGCCATATATGAGGGAGGTGGATGGAGATGTTCCCATGAATGGGATGAAGAGAGGGACATTGGCTGTGAATGCTTCCTCCCCTGAAGCTCTAGGAGTGGGATTCCTCACTGAGTGTCTGAACCAGGGGAACCGTTGTACACATTGTATGCACATCAGAGAAGGCTGGAGGCAAGGCTGGAGGCAGGGCAGGACCTTGGAGAGCACAGCCCACAAAATGCTGGCTAGAAGCTTCTCCCATCAGGAGCTGTTGTTCAAGTGAAGTTCTGTAGTTCACACAAGCATTAAGAGAGCTAGTTGCACCTGGTCTTTCAGGGGCTCCACCCATGTTGCCTACTAACAGGAGTTCTTCAAGGGATGCTGTCAGGTTCCATAGTCTTGTGCTCTTGGTTGCTGAGGAACAGGGGAAGATGGAAGTACAGAAGGGGGTGCTGAGGACACCCCCTGAGGTGATATTGGGTGTGGTCTATCTTAATCTGAATCATTCACAGGGTACTGTGGAGCCTCCAATCTAGGAGACAAGATGCCTTCCCCCTCTCTGGGCTCACCCTATCTCACCTGAGTTGGACCAGGCTTTGACTGATGTCATTGGTGAAATTTCTGCTTGAGTTGATGTGCCTGGACATGCATGGAGGCCCTCATGGGTGCTCTTCTAGACCGTAATCTTTCAAATAATTCAGTACTTGTTGCACAATTGCAATTCCCCACTTGTCTTTTGACGAATCAAACAAGTATCCCGGCAGGAGAGATGGAAGGTCAAAGGAAGCCATGCTTTAGATGTTCACCCCCAATTCCACCAGGGCTGCCAGTTCACGTTGCTCTGACAGGGAATGCAGCTGGCCCCCAGGGATGCAAAATCCTGGGACAAGGTCCATGGGGCAGAGAGAGGGGTGAGGAGGGGCAGGCTTTCTTCTTCCACAAGTTTGGATATGTCTTAACGGTGACCAGACTTGTTGGGAAGTCATGGTTCTGTCGCAGGGGAAACAGTGGCTGCTGAACTGGATCACGTGACTCTGGAAACCAGTATTTCAACAACAGGCTGAACTGAACCCAACGGACAGATCACACCCTAATGGATAAAAGGATTGTGCTGAGCAAGCCGGGCAGTCCCCAATACAATTGGGAAATGGCATGAGGTGACCTCATTAAAGGCCTGCCATTGCCCATGGTTCTGGATGTCAGTCTGTATATGCTGAATTTTGTGTTGGATGGGGCCAGTTGTCAAGGGGCGTCCATCAGTGGTTTCCAGAAGGACAGGAGGGTCTTTGGGCACAGCAAAATGCATCCTTGCTGGAGAGGCAAACTGAGATGGGGCTTCTGCTGGTCAGTTGGTGCCTCTCTGATGTCGGGCAAACTGCTCTGGGACACATCACAGAGGATCCCATGGATTTTCCTATCATCCAATGATCCAAAATGTTCCCTGGATGCATTGCAGTACAGTGTCCCAATTGGCCATGGCTCTTGGACTAGTAACAGTTGGTTCAGAAAGCCACTATGAATGGGTTCCTCCCTCATCCACTCACCCCTGAACAAGAGTTCAGGCTCTAATTGCTCCCTTCCTCCTGGATGTAAGAGGGGGCAGAGGGGTTTGATATGGTCATACTCAGAGGGCCGTCAATGTGACCAATGATTGATAAAGGATGTTCCATTTGCAAGATGATTTATAGAGGATGTTCAATTTGCAAAAGGCTGTCCAGTCAATTATCTTCACTCTCAGGGGGAAACTGAGTAGCTGTGGAGATAGAGCCGCTGGTCTATTTAAATAATAATAAATAAAAACCATCCCAATTTTGTAGGGATGCAATCCTGCAGCATCTGAAAAGCCATCTACCCTCCTGGCTCTCAAAGGCAAAGGCAATGGACTGTCTTGTAACCAAATTTGAAAGTATTTCCTAGGAGTCGATGAGTTTAATCTTATGCTTTTTGCGATCCTCGTAGGGGGATAATTCCATCTTTCAGTGTTTTAGAAGGGAGTTTGGTGGTTTCCTTCATTATTTTTGTGGAGGGAGCTGCCATTTTTAATCGGTTTAAGAACACTGCTGGATCAGAACAAGGGTCAATCTAGTGGTAGCACTCTGTTCGCACAGTGGCCAACCAGCTGTCGACTAGGAACCCACAAATAGGACACAGTGCAACATCACCCTCCCAACCATGTTCCCCAGCAACTGGTGTATATAGGCTTACTGCCTCTGGAGGTAGCGCATAGCCATCAGGACTAGTACCCATGGATAGCCTTCTCCTCCAGGAATTGATCCAACCCCCTTGCCAACTTCTCTTGTTTTCACTGTTGTTCTTTAGGACTGTGATGTGTAATCAATTGTCTGGTTAAATTAATCTACTGAAAACCATCCAGTAGAGTAACAAGACATCCCTGATTAACTGGGCAGCACATTAAAAAACACCAACGTTTTCTAGAAGAGAAGTACTTATAGAAATTTACCCATGGCAGACAGCATGTTAGAAGAGGCATTCCTCTCACTCAGAATGGAATGCCTCTACTAAGATGAAACAACAAAGAGTCTTTCAGCGCCTTAAGGGCTAACAAATTTATTTGGGCTTTTGAGGAAATAAGTTTTGAATAAATAAATGAAGACTTTAACATGCTACCCTTTGGAGATTTCTACTAAGATGGTGATGGCTGCGACATCAACATATCCTGCCATATATATATATATATATATATATATATATATATATGTGTGTGTGTGTTTTCCTTCAAAATTGTGAGTTTAGTTTACCGTGTATTTATGCAGATTTAGGGTGCAATCCTATGCTTGTTTAGACAGAACATAGTCCTACAACTCCCTGGCTGGGGAATGCTAGGAGTTGTAGGACTTTTTTGTTTTGTCTAAATAGGCATAGGATTGCACCCTTAATCAATGAACCAATGAATTGAAATGAATTTGCTTAATCAACTGAGATGTCAGGGATGTATTTATTTATTACATGTTATACCAGCCAGCTATGTCGTCCAAAGAATGTGGTATAGTGGCTAAAGTGTTGGGTTGGGAGCCAGGAGATTCGGGTTCTAGTCCCTACTCAGCCATAGAAGCTCTCACTGGGTGACCTTGGGCCAGTTACAGACTCTCAGCCAGCCTACCTCACAGGGTTGTTGATGTGAAGATAAAATAGAGAGGAGGAGGAGGATTATGTATGCCACCTTGGGTTCCTTGGAGGAAAAAAAGTGGGATATAAATGCAAAAATAAATAAATAAATAAATAAATAAACTCTCCCCATTACCACCACAACCACCATGCTTCTCAATTTCCATATTTCTTTTTCCAACCCTCTGTGGCTGCTGAGAGGCTGTTAGGCTGTTCTCTAGGTTGTTGTCCCTCTACTATCTGTGTTGTTGCTGTTGTTTAAAACGTATTTCTGGAAACTTTGGGATTCCCAGAGCCTGTGGTTCTCAGTGTGGGCTCCAGGCCTGTCAATACGCACCACCTCAGCTTGCTATTAGAGGGGTGCTGTGAAATTATTCCCCTGCTGATTTCTGCTGCAGACTAAACTGCTGAGCTCAGACCCTTGACCCATATTTTCAAGTGTGTGGTAACTCTCTGTGGTTATTTCTAAGCGGTGGTGCAGCGAGGGCCTTGGAGTCAAAGCCTAGAACCCCACAACTGGGGGGAAGGAAGGCAAAATGACCACCCAGAGAGCCACAGAAGATCAAGGCAGCAGTTTTATTCCTGTAGTCATGATGGTGCTATGATTTTGCTGAGTTTAAAATGCAAAACTGCCCACGCTCAGGAGGTTTTTTAAGGATTTTTTTTAGGAATCAGGATTGGCACACATATTTGGCACACATATTTGTTATCAGGGATGCAGAAGCAGTTGGAAAGTATGGAATGGGGTTTGTAGGGAGGAGGAGAGAAATGGGGGTGGTGTGCTCTGCAACTGAAGTAATACATTTATTTATTTATTTATTTAATTCCATTTATATACCGCCCCATAGCTGAATCTCTCTGGGTGGTTTACAAAAAATACATGCGGCCATCTTATTTATTTCAAGTATATCCCCACCTTTTTTCCATTGTGGAACTCAAGGAGGTGACATGGGTCTCCCCTCCAAGCACTGACCATGCCAAGACCTGTTTAGCTTAAGCAAGATGGCTGCCTTATGTGCCTCCAGACCATGTTTTGGGACTCTCCAAAAGATAATTAGTCCAGGGCCTAAAATTACCAAGCTGCCAGGGTGACCATATGAAAAGGAGGACAGGGCTCCTGTATCTTTAACAGTTGCATTGAAAAGGGAATTTCAGCAGGTGTCATTGCTATGCATGCAGCACCTGGTGAAATTCCCTCTTCATCACAACAGTTAAAGCTGCAGGAGCCCTGCCCTCTTTTGTATCTGGTCACTCTAGTATAGGTCCTGCAGCTTTAACTGTTGTGATGAAGAGGGAATTTCACCAGGTGCTGCATGCATACCTGCTGAAATTCCTTTTTCAATATAGCTGTTAAAGATACAGGAGCCCCCTGTCCTCCTTTCTGTAGGGTCACCCTACTAGCTGCATGACTCTTTTTTTAGGGGGAACATAGTCCTGCTTGCCGGCTGTCCATGCTTGGGTTGCTTTCTATTATATCACTTGCTCTGGTGATGAATCTGGCAAGGGAACCTGTGAAAGACCAAGAACAAAGAAGCAAAAGACCCACACCAAGACGGAAGAGGAAGGATCTTTATTTTTATTTTTTCAAATCACTGTTTTTTGTTAGAAACAAACACTGTACACTACTTTTATTCTTTTAAGGAACAGTTTTTAAACCAGACAGATCTCTAGCAGAACAAAATGAGGCTTCAATAAAAGCTACCTTTTGCTTCCACAGAGGGAAAATGCACAGACTTTCAAAAAAAGGGAAGGGCCCTGATCCTGCAGGCGGGTTACCAACTTTTTTTTTACCAGCTTCTGTCCTGTGTCTTTAACACAAGCTAGATCAGCAGTCATTGCCTGGTGGTAATGCTATTCCCAAAGATGTGAAAAGCATCTCCAGTTGCTGCAAAAAAAGGCATATGAGCAGGTTGGGTCTTTTTTTCCCCCTGGTCAGTTGGCAACCTCATCCTGCACCCTGGATCAACCCCCCTCACCCTATACACACACATTTTCTCAGCTGTTATTTTGTTTAAAGTCCATTGAAAATAGGATTGTCCATCTCTCTCTCTCGCGCGCACACACACACACAAAACAGAAGCAATGCGCCTTTAACAACTTTGCAATGGGCAGCAATCCAACAGGTGCAGCTTTTCCCATCACTGCCTCTCTATGCTGAAAAAGCTTCCCTTATAGTTATGATTGCTTCCTTGCATCTGAGAAGGTAAAAAGACATCTCGGATTGGAGAGCATCAACTCTAATATAAAATAAAGGGAACAGGTTGAGAAGCCTTAGAAAATTTTGGACTCTGTGGCCTACACAGGATCAGCGCCAACTCAGACAGAATTTTTCTGTCATTTTTCTTACACGTATTAAGTTTAGGAACCTGGAAATCTCAGCCTTTGGGCTGCATCGGAACCAGGGGCAGTGTCAAAAGTAGGCATGATCGGGCACTTGAGAGTGCCAACTCCCTGGTAGGGGCTACTGTAGGGTGGTCATATGGAAATTAGGACTGGGCTCCTGCCTCTTTAAGAGTTATATTGAAAAGGGAATTTCAACAGGTGTCCTTTGTATGCATGCAGCTCCTGCTGAAATTCTCTCTTCATCACAACAGTTAAAGCTGCAGGAGCCCTGCCTCTTTTGTATCTGATCATGCTAGGCAGGGCTCCTACAGCTTTCTGTTGTGCTGAAGAGGGAATTTCACCAGGAGCTGCATGCATACAAAGGACACCTGTTGAAATTCTCTTTTCAATACAACTGTTAAAGAGACAGGAACCCCGTCCTCCTTTCCATAGGGTCTCCCTAGTAGCAGCTACTGACAAGAATCCCCTGGTGTTGCTCTTTCTCTTCTCCATTGAGACCTACATGTTCACCTGCCCCTCGCTCTGGCCCAGACAAGGGTGGTGGTGAGAAGGAGGAGCAGGAGACGCCATTGTGGCCTCCTGGCTCCCTGGCTCTCTGCCTGCCAAGCAAGCAAGTGGGAGCCATGATGAAGAGGAGGAGGAGGAAGAGCAGCTGTTGACAAGGGCAGTGAAAGGGGCCACCAAAACCTTGAGCTGGCAGCCCTCAGGTTATCAATTCAAGGAAAGGACCAAAGATGCTCTGTGAGTATACACACACACACACACACACACACACACTCAGCAGTGTTGATGGGAGGGCTGCAGGAAAGAACATGGTGTGGAGGATGTGGATAGGGAGACATTTTTGTCCCTCTCCCCATAGTACTGGAACCCAACGGAGTCATTATCCCATGAAGCTGGTTGGTGGGAGATTCAGGACAGATCAAAGGAAGGACTTCTTCACACAGTGGAGAGTAAAGCTATGGAATTCACTACCACAAGATGTGGCAATAGCCACCCATTTGGATGGCCTTAAAAGGGGGTTGGGTAAATTCCTGGAGGAGGAGGCTGTCAGTGGCTACTAGTCCTGAGGGCTCTGCGCTACTTCTAGTCTCAGAAGCAATATGGCTATGTACACCAGTTGCTGGGGAACATGGGTGGGAGGGTGCTATTGTGCTTGTGTCCTGTTTGTGGGTCCCTGGTCGACAGCTGTTTGGCCACTGTGTGAACAGAGTGCTGGACTAGATGGAGCCTTGGTTGGGTCCAGCATCAGGTCTCTTCTGATATTCTTATGTTCTTTGAAAGTTGCCCCTGAGCAAACCGCATCCCCAAGCATTCTAGGGCAGATCACACTCTGCTCCTATGCATGTTTACTCTTAAGTAAGTGTTGCAATGGAGTTTGCTGCCCATGTGTTACTCTTGGGTAAATGTGCATAGGAGAGCAGCCCAAAGCGAGAGCATTGGCGGGGCACATGTGTGGAAAGTAGGGGGCACAACCAACCAGAGTGCTCTTCTTACCAAGGTCGCCAGAGCTGCTGGTTCCGCTCAGTGGGGCACTGTCTGCTGACAACCCGCTCACTTCCTGCCTGGCTCCAGCCTCCCCCCAAGGGGACAGAGCCCTTGCTCCGTGGGTCCGCACCTTGGGCCTTACCGGGCCGGGCCTTCTTGCGGCCCAGAAGTGCAGGCTGGGAGCCGCTGTCCGTGGTGCTGAAGACATTACTGATGCTCCCCACAGGCAGAGCCCGGGCTAGCTGGTGCAGCAGCTGGAAGGAGGAGGCCGAGGTCTCGCTGGCCACTTCGGAGCTCAGCAGAAACTGGTTCACGCTTTGCAGGCAGCTCCGGAAGCCGGCCTGGTAGTCTGCGTTCTTCAGGATCATTGGAGGCGCTGGCAGAGGAGAGAAAGACTGTGAGGCCGCAAGGACCTCAGGACAATCCTAACCCAGCCCAGGTCCCGCTCCAGGCCCCGAAAATGTCCCAATTGCATACTTGGGCTGGGGCGGGTAGGGGGCGGTGCTATTTATTTATTGCATTTCTATACTGCCTTTCTGAAATCAATCATGGTGATTTACAAACATTTCAGAACATTAAAAACATAGGAGAGGGAGGAGGATGTCAGGAAATCCCTGAATCTGTAAAAGACAGCATGACTTGGCAAAGTCCATCATGTCCATCTAGAAAAACTGCCACAAGTGAGAAAAGAGAGGTAATAATAATAATACACAGCAAAACATTAAAACAAGCTTTGAAAACCATAATAACTATAACAACAGTTTAAAATTGATTAAAGTGGGAAGAATCAATTGGCTGGTCTTAGTCTGTCAAGAAAGCAAGTTTTTTTTGTTTATTTTACATTGCTCTGGTTCAGATAATCTAGAGTAACCTCCTGCACCACTTGCTACCATATTCGATCACAGGAATTGAAGGGCTGGGGTGGGGAGAGAGAATACCACCCTTTATTTGATTTATTTTAAAACTTTCTGTCTTATTTCATTTACATACTGCCTTTTTTCCTCCATGGAGCCCCAGGCAGCGTACATGATCCTCCTCCCCTCCATTTTGTCATCACAACAATCCTGCAAGGTAGGTTAGACTAAGAGTCAGTGACTGGCCCAAAGTCACCCAGTCCGCTTCATGTCCAAAAGGGGATTTAAACCCAGGTCTCCACAGTCCAATTCTCTAACCACTACACCACATGGACTCTATCTTTAAGCAATTTGGGGAGTGAGGGTGACCATTGTATTTTAGGGCTTTATTTTTTATGAAATGCCCATAGAGTTTTTGCTATTGGGCAGTATAGAAATTTAATAAATTAAATAATGATTTGAAGCATGATTTAAAGTTGGAGTGGGCAGATGTCCCAGCAGATAATGATGATGATTTTCATCAGCTCAGGTAGATGGACATGCTATTGAGGAACAAGAGGACCTCTGAGCACATGTTCAACCCAGGAATTCCGTGCTTACTCTCAGAACCAAGCACATGACTCCTTTCACACAAATATCTGTTCTTGCTTTCCCCCACCCCAAAGCCTTTTTTTTTTTCAGAAACCTAATTCATAGGTTAGGGGAGAGAAATCACTTTAGTTGTTTGTGGTGTTGGGAGTCAGAAATCCAGGCAGGTCTTCTGCAAATCACCCAGAGAGACAGATCTACCTGGAGTTCTTTATCTACCTTCCGCCCATCTCAATCTAAAATAATTAAGGTAATTAATCCAGGCAAGGCACAGCCCTCCTTTCCATAATCTCTTGACTGATGGAGGGACAGAGAGGGGAGGGGATATTCTTGCTAAGATCCAAACTCACATGTTCCACTCTTGTTCTGGTTGTTGTTGTATTGCTTGGAAGAACCAACAAGCTCTGATGGCAGGATGATCAATAACCATTTTATAGGACCATAATGTTTAGTCGATTAATAGATCATCTCAATTAATTTTTTATTATTGATTAAAAATGGTCCTCCTGATTAACCAGTCCCCATATTTTATAAAAAGTACATATTTTAATGCAGTACTCTGTGATGCGGATGGGGAGGGTTGGAGAGTGCCTCTTTTAAGATGATGCTATGATACGTTATCCTGGAAACCCAAGGAAACTTCTCACTTGCAAACTTATACAGATTTGATCAACCAAACTTCTATGATTAATCAGCTAACTTTCCCACACTTGGATGAAGGCGCCATGGTTTTATTTGGAGCATTTCTTTACCTTGGGCAGAGTGCTGCAGGCTTTTCATGTACTTTACGCTCAGCTCCAGAATGTCAGCCTTCTCCAGTTTGCGCTTTCGGATCTGCAATATTTATATATTTTTTAAGCAAGCCAAAGGGCTAGTTGTCAGTAGTGGTGGGACTCAGAAATCCTTGCAGATCTTCTGCAAGACACTCAGAGAGATCTACCAGGAGATCGGATCTGCCCCCACCATCAGTTGGAGTAAATGTATTATTATCATCATTATTATTATTATTATTATTATTATTGCATTTGTATACCGCCCCATAGCCAAAGCTCTCTGGGCAGTTTACAAAGATTAAAAACATTGAACATTAAAAACCAATATACAAAATTTAAATGCCATAAAACGCATAAAAACAGAGTACAAATACAATATCCATTTAAAACAATGGATGACTTTTGCCCACCCTTTTGCTCCCCCGTGCAGTGGGGCGGCAATTGGTGCAGGGCTGAGAAGGACCCCCTGTTTCAGGAAGGCAGAGAGGGGCGTCTTCCCCTCTCTCCCTTGTCTTAATGAGTCACTCCCCCCACCCCCGGCCGCTGCCCCTTGCTCTTCCAAGTGGGTGTGATGAAATGGTATTTGTGACTCTGCCTCTGCAATTTTCAAGGCAAATTTTATGGAGACTTAACACCCCCTGGGAAAATGGGGCGGGGGAGACCTCACCTGGTGGGAATAGTGCTTTTCCAGCAGTGCTTTGAGCTGCTCCAGAGAAAGGTTGATCCGTGCTCGCCGCTTCTTCTCCATGAGGGGTTTGGAGACCTGGAGAAATAGAAGCAGGATTTAATTCCCAGGAAAGGATGCAAACGGGATTTAGCTTGCACCAGGGCTCCATCCCGGCCACCTCTTTCCAGTGTCAGGGCTTAACCCAGGAGATGATGAAGTAGGAACAGATGGAAGGGCCCCTGAGCACATACAGAGTGCGTTTTTCCTGCCCTCATGGAACACCTGCAAAGGGACTCCACTCCACACATTGGCAGATATGGGGGGAGAGGGGAGAGTTTTCAGTTCCGAATAGTCTTATCGCCTCGCAGCAGGGAGGGAAAGGCACTCTTCATTTGCTCAGGGGCACCTGCATCTATTCTTCATATGCGCCGAGCTGGACAGCCCTGGCACTTAAAACTGCTGCTGATCTCTGGCAGACATTCGGCACAAGGCCATGATGAGGGGGTGCTTTCTCCCACCTTGGGGCTGGGGTGGAGGGTAGGGTAAGTCCCTGTCCTTTTACTCCCCTCGGGAGGTCCAGAGCCACCAACCTTGCGGAAGGAACCAAGCACCCGCCTCTCCTGCGGTCCGGCGTCTGTACCCATGGTGTTTTCCACTGTCCGTCCTGCGCCAAGACGCTCTGGCATATAACTAGGGGGTTGTTTTCCATTTGAATGCCTGCATTCAGGCTAGGACGCCTCCCCCCAAAGGGGAGGGAGTGGGGGAGATGAAGAGGTGGGGGTAGGATTCTGGAAGGGGAGGGGGGACCTGGAAAATAGAGGCTCTTGATTGGCCTTACAAAGTACTTTCAAACTCCCTGTGTCCTTGAAGGAACACATTTTGCAGGATCCACCAGAGTTTCCCTGCTTGGAAACACCCAAGCTTTGGGGGAGAGGGGGAGCGGTGAGTGTGCCGTCCCAACACAGAGAGATGCTTTGAATGGCTGAAATCCAGCTAGGGTTTTAGGCATGTACAGAGTGCCTTTCCCTTCCAGATGAGGAACCACACAGGCTATAGCAAGCTAGGACCTAGAGGAAGGGCCAGGTAATGAGGTTCTCAGGACAGGGGCTTGGGAAAGTCGTGGGGGGGCACTAGAGAAGGGTCCCCAAATGCAGCAGGGCTGCCCAAGTATTGAAGTCGGCGTGCCGTCTAAAGAGCCCCCTTCCCGGTAAGACCATGAAGTCCAGAATTTAATAGTACTTAACTCCATTGCACCAAGATAGGTTGGTCACCAAGACCTAAGAAATGCCACTCCCTCCAGTGGAGCAGTTGCACCTTGGACATGCCTTTTAGAGTTCTGACTGAAACCTGGAGCGGATTTACCGCCCCACTGGCATCGGAGCCACCAGCTTCTGCTGGCTCCCCTGCTTTAAGGGCTCTTTCTAGGAATTATTTCATCCCCTATTTTTTAACACACACACACCAGAAGCTCCTGAGCTGAACAACTAGGAGCTGATTGAGGTTCTTGGATCCAGATCCGTGTCTGGACCAAACAACCTGCAGCTGAAGATGGAAAAGTTAATCTACAGCCGAAGTAACGCTCACAGTGCCATCTTAAACATCTTTTCAAAAGTAAGTCCCATTGAGCTCAATGGACTTTACTCCCGGGTAAGTGGACAGAGGATTGCAGCCTAAACAGACTTACCTGGGAGTAAACCCCATTGAACACAGTGGCCCTTACTTCTGAGTGCACTCACATATCTGTTAGTCAACTTTGGAGACCCTCTCCCCACCCAAAAAAACGGGGTTCAGGGATGTTGTTTTTGAAATCTCATGATTTTAAAATGCAACTTCTTGATGTTGGTGCAGCATCACCAACATCAAATCGGGGAAAGGAGGCTCTCAGTGGAAGAAACAAGCAGGAGAGTTAATTATCTTTGATTAATAGTCCATTTCAAACTAAGACCAAACCTGGATTCTCTCTATTACAAGCTTTTAAGAACTAGCCCTGCTGACAACTTGATTGCTGCAGTTTGTGGGTTTTCTAGTTATGGCATTTTATTTTATTTTAATATTGTCTGTTATGCTGTTAATGTTAGTGTGCTGCTCAGAGGAGGCTGCTCGTGCGCGGTCGCTATAAATGCCGCCAATAGACCGGGAGGCCTCCAGCACCGATCAGGATTTGCCCAGCAGCACCATCCAAGCCTGCAGAGGAACCGATTGCAAAACGAAGGACAGGTCCCTGCCCCGAGGAACTTGCTAAAAAGTGAACGGTGTGGAAGGCGACAATGGGGGAGAGGGTGCAGAAGCCAAAGAAGAAAGAGAGGAAAGGGTTAGGTGGACTCATTGGCGTTCTGCCCTCAATCCCCCGTATTTGCTCTTGGACAGTCTCCGCCCCGCTCGGATCTACCTGAGCGGTGATCCATCCTTGCTGGACACATTTCACACTGAGGGTGAGGCTCAGGGAGGGGGGTGTTCCTGGACAATCTGGCGTTGTTGGGCCCTGTGTTTCAGGCGCAATGAGAGCCTGGGCACTGGAAGCAGTCAGGGACATGTGTCCCATTAAGGCAGGACAGGGTGTGGAGTGGCAGTGTATGTGTGTGTGTGGCGGGGAGGTTAGGGCACACAATGGGCTGCTAAGCAGACAGTAACAGCCCCCACCATCTCTGGTCCATAACTCCCCCTCCCCCTCTTCCTCTCTTGTAACTCCATGAACCCCGCCTAAGCAGGTCTTTGGGGTGTGATCCGGTCTGTAAAGTCGGATGCTGTTTTTCTTCCGTTATCGCTGGGTTTTTAATTGGGTTTTAATGCACGCCTTTTATTCCTGCCTTCAGCAAGACATCTTTATAAACCGCCCAGAGAGCTTCGCGTAGGGCGCCGTATAGAAATAGTGTTGTTGTTGTTGTTGAGGATGAGGATGATGAGGATGATGCAGTCACACTTAAAACATGTTCAGTAGTCAGGATCCCCGAGTCAGTAAAAGACAGCATGACTTGGTAACGCCCGTCATGTCCGCCTAGAAAAAAACGCCGCCAGCGAGAAAAGAGAGAGGATGGTGATGGTGATGATGATGGATGATGTAAGCCACCTTGAGTGCCATCTTTCTTGGCAGAAAGGCGGGCCACAAATCAAAAAAGCAAATCAGGAATAAGCGAACTCCCACTGATTTCAATGGCTCTACTCTAGGCAGGACTCAAAGTGGCTCAGGCCCAATGCACACACTTTCCTGGTTAGTCTAGATGCGCTCAAGATACGTTGTCCCTTTTTGTCCCTCCTATCGAGGGCTGGGGGGGGGGGGGTACAGGGGTTTCCCTCCTGCCTCCTAAATGCACGTGGGAAATGAGCCTGGGGGGGGGCCGTGGGCGTGGACCCGATTCTCCTCGCTCCGGGCGTTGCCCCCCCAAGCTCGAACCTCCCGTCGAGGCGGCCCATTCAACTCCGCCGCCTCCATAATAGGCGATTCGCTTTGGTGGCGCAGACAAAACCCCCAGATGTTGCTCGGTCTGACGGTGGGAGCCGGGCTTGGGGGGGGGGGGCGCTGTGGGGCGGGAGGCATGCCAATGAACAGTCAACAGCCCTATTCCAGGCAGCCTCCGCTGCGATTTTACGAGACCAGCTTGGCTGCTGCAGGTGGGAACATCCCCGCACCGTCGGAGATGGGTTGGAAGGGGGGGGGGCACAGCCAGGCCAAAAAAGACAGCTCTTCTCTCCCCCCTCCCTCACAAACCCCAACCAGTAAGTTGTCCTTCCTGGTTCCTTAAGGATACCGTCTGCTAACACACTGCAGTTTCAAGGGGGGTGGGGGCGTCGGAAGGGCAAAGAAAGTGCCTTTCGTGGAGGGGGGCGCTTTGCCAGCAATCTGCGCAATGGAGCGAGAGGGGCTCTCCAGCCAGCCATGGACGGCAGCCGAGGCACCTCCACTATCAAACTTCTGAGAAACCCTGAAGTTGTCTAGTTTAGGGATTTGTGTCAATCTTCAATGCTCAGAAAGTGTTTCCACTTATCGGGGCTGAATGGTGGATCTGTCCCATTCTATGTTCTTCTACTGCCACGAATGCAGTAGAAGAACATAGACGTATTCAATTATTTCCCCTTGGTAATCCCTACAGGAGCCCTGTACAGTGTTGACCTCTGCCTGCCAAAGTGTTCTGTGTGACTTGGAAGTTTACAGATTCATCCACCAGTAGACACTCCTTCCAGCAAGAGAAACTGGTTCAGTTAGGAGAAACTTCCTAAGGGTGGTGGGCTCTCCTTCACTGGAGGTATTGAATCAGTGAAGGATGCTGGAGTTGCAAAACTTCTGCATGGAACCTGTTTGTGTGTGTGTGGACTAGATGGCCTCAAGTCCCCTTCCAGTTCCATGATAAACTGCCAATGGCACTGGGAATCTATCCTAGGAGGGGCTGGCTGTGTGTTTGGATGAGGATGAAGAGAAAGTAGCTCTCTCTCTCTCTCTCTCTCTCTCTCTCCTTTTGCTCCATGACCATTAGACAACGTTCCCTCTTGCCCCGCTGCATTGTGGGTATGGTGGGGAGCATGGAGACTAACTATGTGCCCTATAATGTCCTATAAGTATGGGGGGAGCCCCTTATAGAGCTGGGGGGGGGGGCTTGGGGAAGGACCGTCTTCTTAATCCAGGGCCTGCCTTTGCCTCGAGAGATGTGGGAGGGAGTGTTAGATGATGCTTGTACGTGTGTCCCCTACACTCCAATGGAGGGGGGGGGGTTCCTTCTCTTCCCCTCCCCCCCCCAAGTAGTCTGTCTGTGCCTTTCACGCTGGATATTGATGTGTTCTTGTGAAGGATGGCATCTTGCAGCGTGGAAAATTGTGTTCCGCCCCCGTCTTTCAGTGTTGTGTGCTGGGAACCCCCACCCCTCTTTAGCTAGGCTGTGTGTGTGTGTTGTGTGTGTTGTGTGTGTGTGGGATATTTGAATCCTTCTCTTCATTTTGGCCTCCTCTTGGAGGTTCTCAGTTGAAGAGTAGGGGGCTTGTGTGGGAGGGGACAGTTGGCATTGTATAACGGGCTCTGAACCAGAAAACATTTGTGGGGTGACGTTTGTGTGTGTGCAGGGGTGGTAGTGGAGGATTATGCCAGACACCACCACTTCGTCTCCCCTCCCCAACTGCTGATTGCTGGGAGACAGGCTGAAAAAGCCCAGTCTAACATTTCATGGAATACGTGTTGCAATACCCCCTCCCCAAATTTGAGGAGGGCTGGGGTGTGCTCCAAGCTGTCTGTTTGAATGAACATTTGTTCCTCTTCTCATTCAAGTTTCCTTTGAGTTGATACATCTGGTGATGGTTTGCCGAACGTGTGCCCCCCCCCCCCCGAAAATTCAAACCCATCACTTCCTATTTGGAAATAAAAAGACAGGGGCACACAAAATCAAGGCAATACGTCTGTAAAAACCACAACAACAACCGAAAACAAACACGCAACCCCTTCAAAACCCAGCATTTAGTTACCTTTGGTTCTTTGTAACTGTACTCCCCCCCCCCCATTAAAATCCATGTAACTGGAGATACCCCAAGGACCCTCTGGGACCTTAAGATGGAGGAGGGAAGCTGGCTGGGGCATGCTGAGAGTTGTAGGACCTTTTTTTCTGTCTAAGCATGCATAGGGTTGCACCCTAAGCCACATAATCCAGGACTGGAGGGAGCCCAAGGTGCTAGAAATAGCTTCGTTTCGCTTTTCAGGATCTCTGTGTTTTGAAGTTCTCTCTTTACCTTTTTTATCCTTAATTTCCAGTAAGCCCCAGCTCAAGACTAATGCTCCTCCTGTTCTCCCTTATTCTCTTAAAGAGCTGTCCAGTTCAGGGCCGGCCCTACCATGAGTCAGAGTGAAGCAGTCACCTCAGGCAGCACATGCTGGGAGGTGGCGTCTACAAGGTGTTGAAGGGCGCCAGCGGACGGTAGCAGACAGCCCCGGCAGGTAAGCCCCCTCCTCCCTCTTGCACTCCTTACCCGGCGTGCTACTGAGAGGCAGGCCGCGAAGCCTGTTTCTCAGTAGAAGGGGGCAGCGGATGGTAGTGGACGGCCCCAGCAGGTAAGGAGCGTGAAGGGAAGGAGGAGGAAGAGGAGGTCCGATCCTCCGATCTTATCCGAACCGGATCGGGTCCTTTCGAACCGGTTCGGATGAGATCGGACGATCCAGAAGCCGGGATCGGAATCGGATAATTTTATCCGATTTCGGTCGGATCGACTCCAGATCGTGGATCGGACCCGATCCGATGTACACCCCTACTTACCACAGTATTTTCAATACCTGACTTTCCTTGCTCTCAGAAAGGCCATTACTGCCCTCCGTTTCCAAACAATGCCTACAGCTTACCTGAAGGGGAAGTATAAAGGGGTTTCCTACAACCAGCGGGGGAGGTGGAAGATGTAGTACAGTACTTGTTATGCTGCTCCTTGTATAAAGATATCAGGGATCATTTTTCTGGGAGATCGTCTGAGGGCAAGAGCAGGTTGGCCCAGTACTGGTATTATCTGTGATCTGTTAGCAGATTCTAGCAAAGCAATTACAGTCAAGGTTGCAACGTTTGCTGCAGCTGCTCATAAAATCCGCCATTTTTTTCTAAAGAAATCAGGTGTAGATTGCAGATGGGACCACCTGCTATAATTTTTTGTTATTATTGCTACTAGGGCTTGTATCATTTTTTTCAACAGTATAAATCTCAGCCTATTCTCTCAGTTTGGTTCTTTTATATGAATTCTCTCCCTATGAGTTTGTAAGAATTTTGGCTGTCATAGAGACATCTTGTTTTATTGTTGTAGTTGTAACGGCCTTTGTGCCATAGACAAATGAAATGTATCCATCTAAATGTGTATGTCCTTCTTCACATAATGCACAATTAAGGTCTGGGATTTTCTGCCACAAGATGCATCGATGGGCCTAGTCTTTGAAAGGGGATTAGCTGGATTTGAGGAAGAGGAGGTCTTTGATACGCTATTAAATTTCAGAAGAAGAAGAGGCAAAAAAATATTATTGTTGTTGTTATTATTCTTTATTGCATTTCTATACTGCCCCATAGCTGAAACTCTCTGGCCGGTTTACACAAGATTAAAACATTTAAAAAAATATACAAAAATTAAAACTGTAAAAAACATACAATATACACATACATTTAAAACCACTATCATAACTTAAACAGCTGTGAGCCTAAAAAACAAAACAGACCCAGGCTCATCGGATATTGCTAAATGCCTGAGAGAGGAAGAAAGTCTTGAACTGGCACCAAAAAGATAACAATGTTGGCGCCAGGCAGGCCTCGTCAGGGACATGATTCCACAATTGGGGGGCAACCACAGAGAAGGCCCTCTCCCTTGTTGCCGACCTCCGAGCTTCCCTCGGAGTAGGCACCTGGAGGAGGACCTTAGATGTTGAATGTAGTGTTCGGGTAGGTTCATGTCGGGAAAGACGTTCCATCAGGTATTGTGGTCCCAAGCCGTGGGAGGAAGGAGGAGGAGGAGGAAAGAAAAGGAACAGGTAGAAGAGGAAGCAGAAGAAGGAGAAGGAAGTAAAAACAAGGAAGGGGGAGAAAGAAGAAGGAGCCATTTAGCAATGGCTAATACTCAATATGGCTCTATGAAAGCTGCATATGCAGACAGGCTACTTCTGAATCTTAAGTGATGGGGACAAACAGCTCCCACCTGCTTGGGAGCTGAAGAATCACTTATTTCATGGACCCACTCTGCCCGCCTTGCCTATGAGCTTCCGGGAACTCTAGAACCAACTGCTGTGGGAAGCAGGACACTAGGCAAGAGGGGTCCCTGGTCTGCTCCATCAGGGCAATGCTAGCGGTCGGTCAGTATGCCCAGCATGAGCATGCAGAAGCAGGGTCCAGTTCTGGGTGACCCCAGTGGAGTCGGCACGTGGGTGAGGACACACATTTGCGTGGGCAGATTTATGAGCGTTGCCGAGGCATCTTTGTAAGCCACCTGTGTGATGGGGCGGAGGGTGGGCAGCACGGCTGAATGGGACAGCAGGACCCCCTCGGCTATTGTTCGGGCCAGCTCCGGGCCTCTCCAGGAGCAATTTGTTAGCTAATGATACGTTTCCTTGCCATAAAGTCCCCAATGGGCCTCCTCTGAAGCCGTTTCAAAAGGATACTTCTATTAGCAAGCCAATAAGCCTTGTTATGTTGATGTCTCTCGAGCAGGACCAAAGTCCAGTTGGTGGGGTGCGCAGAGTCATTAAACGGCGCACACGGCCAAGCTGGTCTTGTATTAACCAGCCCAAGCCCTGCCCTCCTCCCCCTGCCTCACGTTCCCCGCATTCAATGGGCTGTTGATACCGGGGTGGACAGAGACAGGGTCAGGGAGGGCTGGTGGCTCCGATGCCAGTGAGGTGGTGAATCTGCTCCAGGGTTTCAGTCAGAACCAGTCAGTGGAGAGCTCCTTTAGAGTTCTGACTGAAACCCCGGAGCAAATTCACCACCCCGCTGGGATCGGAGCCACCAGCCCCCACTGGACATGGGGTGAGGCAGCCACAGTCTCTTTCCCCTCCTCCCAAACCTTCTATGTTAGAGGGAATGATTTGTTCTACTTTATGTCATGTGTGCATCCACCCCTGGCAGGTTTTGATGCTGCTGCTGCTTATGATGATGATGATATAAACAAATTACAGACACATTTGGCATTTCTACAGCACATTTGGAATGTGCAAAATACATCACAGGCATTATCTCAGTAAACTATAACCCTTCAAGGTAGGCCACTATGGTTATCCCCATGTTAAAGATGGGGAGAGTGAGGAGGTGGTGGTGTTGTGGTTGAGAGGATTAAAGGTTGATAGAAATGGAGGCTGAATGAAAGGCGCTGGGGCTGCAGTTAGGTTGACTGTCGTGGGACGAGCTTTGGAGATTGCTCAGTAAGGCCACAATCCTATGAATTCGTAGGAAGCCCCATTGAACACAGTGGACTTTCTTTTAAATAAATATGCTCTGGACTTGCACTGTGAGGTTGCAGTCAAGAGCACACTTCCTTACTTGGGAATAAGCCCATGGAATTCAATGGGCCTTGTTTCCGAGCAAACGTGCATGGGATCAAACCGCATGTGCACAATTACTTAGGAGTAAGCTCCCTTCAACCCGGTGAAATTTACACCTGAGGAAGTCTTTCTAGGTGTGGGCTGTGATTCTATGGCTGAGGTGAGATTCGAACACGCCACTCCAAAGCCCACCTTTTGAAGCATGATGTAATTTCGAGCAAACTCTCCGTCCTTATTTCTGATCCCTGGCTCGACTCTTGGGAAGAAGTGAAATAAAGAGGAGGCACCTGTAAAGCCAAGCAAGGCCTTCAGATCAGTGAGGGGGGGCTTGTCTGCTTCTTGCCCATGCCGCCTGCTCTCCATCTCCCTCCCTCAGCCCTGCCATGACGAACTGTCCGCCAATTTGCTCCCCTATTATTTTAATTACATGGATATTTCCTACACAGCAGGCTGTTTTTAATGAGTGACTGGCTGAAAAGCCTTCGGCGTGTCCCCCAAACCCTTCGCCCAGCCGCCCTATTCGGCACGCTGCGTCAAGCTGGTTTTGAACCACTTGTGTGGTGATGAGGGCCCTCTAAGCGGTGGAAAATTGACCGAAAAATGGTGCTAATTCGCAATGTTCTGCTTCTTGCTGTGGGAAGGGGATCTCCGGAGTTAAGCTCAGGCTGCCATTCACACGCGGTCACGCTCAGCGGTGGGAGGCTGCACCGTATAAAATGGGGCCTGTGCTTCCTCCCACCCCCAGAACATAGCCTCACGCAGAGATTCCCCCGTCCCAACGCTTGTCCTTTTCTACTCCGGCAATTGCTGTGCTTCGCGCTAATGGTTATAAATGAGGCCCCTGCACTACGTTAGCCGTAACTCCTGGAAAGCCGACATCAGATTTATCGATACTCAGGCCAGCTTCTGCTCTGAGCTCCTGCTGCTGGCACAGCATTTTCTCTTAGCTCAGGTAGGCTGCTCCAACTCAGAAAGTGCGGCACAAAACAATGAAAAACACAAACAAGCAACAAAAGTCCAGCCCGAACCCTGCAGGCCACTGTCCTCCGATGTAACGCCTCCCATTTTCTCTTCTCCATGGTATTCAATGGCAGAATGTGCTGCACTGTGTTAGGCTGCAGGCATGGCACCTTGGAGAAGCTACAACAACACTACCATTCTGCTCCACTAAGCCTTTGAGCTGGCATGTGCCATCTTGGAAACATGCGAAATTCTATCCCCTGCTGGAAAGAGCACGTGCCATAATCCAGTAGGATCTTAACTTTCAATATCTTACGGGATATTTGATTCCCATTTTGTCCAGGTTGTACCCACAACACTACTGCAATGACTTGGTTGTCCATTAGACGGACATCTGGCCAATTTGTTCACATGGATAGTGTGAACAAGCAAGGATTCAGGGAGACCTGCTCTGAGCCTGTCGCTCTGCTGGATGGGCGCATGCCTTTCTGCATGAGAATCCTTTGAGCGCTACATTTTCTAAGCTCCTTTCATGCTAATCCCACCGTGACAATCGTTAATGGCAACTTTTCCTTTCTTTTCTGAAAAAAACATCCCCACCCACATAGGATGATGCGCTTGGCTTAAAAACCTCACCCAGGAGGGAACCAAAATTTCCATTCCAAAACCATGCCCATTTCTCAAGAATGATATTCTGGAAGTAGAGGAGGAGAAACATAAAGGACTTCTTTTTAAAAAAGTCTTATTTTTGTTTTCGAAGGATCCTTTTGTTGATCAAAATACTGCGGCTCTTCCAGTTCACCTCCTACGTTACCGACCAAAGCAGCTAACTGATTAAAAAATGAATTGATTGATTATCTGCTTTTAAACTCAAGAATCAATTAATTCACTGATCAACTCTATATAAATTTGCCTCTCTCTTTTTAAGCAAAGCATATTATTATTGAAAGGTGTGTGAAATAAGATGGACTTTAATTAGGGTGACCATGTGGAAAGGAGGACAGAGCTCCTGTATGTTTAACAGTTTTATAGAAAAGGGAATTTCAGCAGGTGTCATATGTATGCATGCAGCGTCCGGTGAAATTCCTTCTTCATCACAACAGTTAAAGCTGCAGGAGTCCTGCCTTCTTTTGTATCTGGTCAAGAGGGCAGGGCTCCTGCAGCTTTAACTGTTGTGATGAAGAGGGAATTTCACCAGGGGCTGCATGTATTTAAATGACACCTGCTGAAATTCCCTTTTTTATGGAACTGTTAAAGATACAGGAGCCCTGTCCTCTTTTCCATATGGTCACCCTAACTTTAATCAACATAGCCTATCACACAACTGTCAGAACAAAAGTCCATCTCTATTATTTCCCTTTTGTCCCTTATTACTGTATCACCCGCACCAAAAGAGCTTCAAAAGATAAACAACTGTGCCCTGGATCAGTAGCCCACCAATTAAAATTTGCCTTAATGATTAAAATGGACCCTGGAGGATTAATTAACTAAAGACATTCAGTCCAATCCTATCCATGTTTATTTGGAAATAAGTCCCAATTAGTTCAACGGATGTTTCCTCCAAGAAAGTGTGCATAGATTGCAGTCCAACAGTACAATCCCATGCATGGTTATTCAGAAATATGTCACATTGTGTTCAGTGGTCTTGATTTGAGGTAAATTTTAGGCTGCAGTTTCCTGGGTGTAAACCCACTGAACATAATGGGACTTAGTTTTGAGTGACCATGCATAGGATTGTACCGTTGATTAAACCTCTGATTATATCATTAACTTGTGCCTACTCAGAAGTAAGTTCCCTTGAGTTCAATGGGGCTTACTTCCAAGTAAGTGGGCACAGGATTGTAACTTAAAACTTGCAGATCAACTTCACACTCTTTTTTGCTATTTTGATTGTGATTAATTGCAATCAATATTATTATTTACAATGCACCCCTAGACATGCATGCTCATAAGTAAATCTGGTTCAATGGGATTTTTCTCCTAGGTAATTGTGTATACTAAGTGATTAGTACAGTAAACAGTGGACAGGATGGCAGCATAAAGCACTCAAAATCACTGATTTTAGTTTGGATTTGGAATCCCAGCTAATGTGCAAATGTACTCAGAAGTTTAGAAAATTACATCTAATCCTTCCGTGCTGACTACAGATCTTATTTTGTGAGGCGTTCAGACCCATTTGTGAATTGCATGAGGGAACTCCAGGGAAAAAGCCTCAGAAGGCCAGCCGGGCAGCCTCTGAAAAGAAGTCACGCTTTCGAATTAAAGCCTTGTAGGGGAAAGTATGTTGATCATCTCTGAGCTTGCAAAGGCAGGAATTCTTTGCTCCCAGGAAAACTGAGTGAATTTCAGCTTCTGTTGTTCTTTGGCAGACAATGACCACGCTTTCTCTGGAGATGTGTCCCGGGGAGGTTTTTCAAGTCTCCTTAGTGAAAGGGCTGGGCATTTAGTCATCTGAACTGGGGGTGGAGGAGGCCCATTCCATGCACACAATGGAGCAAGAGGAGTGAATCAACAGTCAACTAGGGTGTGCAAAGTGTGAGTTAAAGTGAATTCAGAAAGACCTGAGTGTCTGCCTCTTTTGTGGCTCGAGCCAGCTGGACATAATCTTTCAATATTTACCCTGCTCTATTGTTCAAAAGCTACTTGCACATGCAACGGTGTTGGGAATGTGAACTGTACAAAAGGTAGACAACAAAGAATCCACCTCTGATGGTTCTTCAAAAATATTTTTCTGCTGCTAGGTTTTCGGAACTTCCAAACCTTCGGGCTGCAATCCCATGCACATTTACCTGGAAGTAAATCCCATTGAACACAGTGGCATTTACTTCTGAATAAACACGTATACGATGTTCAGTAACCAGCCCTTTCTCTATAAAACAGCAGTGGGTCGGCTAACAAAATCAAAACAGTCAAACATGAACTAACAATGCAATCCCATGTGTGTCTATTCAGAAGTGAGTCCTGTTCTGTTCAATGGGACTTACTTCCAAGTAAGGGTGCACAGGATTGCAATCTAAGTCATAAAATTAATACTTTAAAAAACCACACACACACACACACACTATTTAGAATAGCATTAAAACACACTACTTAATTACACATAAACTTCATTAAAGACAGACCAAATATCCAAATATAAGTGCATTCGTAAACAGTACCTATATACCACTTTTTGAAATGTTGTTAGTGTTGTTAGGACTTCAATTCACTGCATTATAGGAGGTGAGCTTTTATCTTTCCAATGTGGTAGTATCAGTCTTTTAGCAGTCAGGAGGGCACGAAAAATCCATTTACTCTGGCCATGTGTTACATTCCAAGTAGCAGGTACATAATTTAAGAGAACATGTACATCAGAAAATATTAAAGAACTTCCCAATACAAAGTTTATTCTTCTAATGATTTCCTCCCAAAAGGAGGCAACTATTGGACATTTTCAAAACATACGAACGAAAGAAGCATTGGCTGTATGACACCTCCAACAATGAGCCGACTTAGATAATCTGTTATTAAAGAGAGTGTGGCGTCTAATAGGTCCGAAACAAAAGTTTCTGCTGAATAAGGTATAACAGGTGGTCCATGGACATATCAGATACCGATGTCAAAACGGCTGTCCATTGATTAGACAAAATAGGACATTCCAATGCCCCATTCCTGCTGAAGACCCCATATATCATATTTATTCACTGATAATACATATGTATAAACATGAATCATGGGTCAGTCCATGTGGCAGCTTAAAGATGAACACTTTTAAACAAAAAATGGCATAAGCTTTTGTGGCAATAGTAATATTGCTGTTATCATCAAAAGTCTCTTTTAGGTGTGTTTTTTAAGCTGCTGGCTGACATGCAAAGAGGTGAGACTCTTAGGGAAGAGACTTCCCTATTTGTGTTTCTGTTTAATTACAGCCTGCCATCTGTGGACATCAGAGTCCTTCATTGATGCATGCCTGGAAAGAGAGAAGCGAAGGACCAAAAGGCCCTGGAAGGGAGGAATAAAGCGAGGGAGAGTTGGGAGCTTTCCTTGTCCTTCCAGAAATGGCATGCAAGCCCCCTCTGCTGCTCAAGATGGGATAAGAAAGGCTTTTCCGAGTCTCCTAAGACAGTCTTACTCAACCTGGCGTAGTGGAAATGCGGAAGACCGTCGTATTTCGAGGAGTTAGTGGTGCACCAGTTCTCTTGACCATGTCTAGACTGCCATTTGGGCCTATTTATGGAGTAAATAACCTTTTCATTAGTTTTCACAGCATCACTTGTATTGTTTTTATTTTGTGTGCAACATTTCTCATATATTTTTTAAACCTTTTTAATATTTACAAAACGGCCCAGCTCAGTGCAAAGGCTATCCACATACCACCAGGACCGTAGCTCACTCTGAAAATTGCACGTTGTGGGACAGGCTGGGAGAGCAAGCAGTTGTTTTACACAACAGCCCTGCAATGTAATCTACTGGATCTCTGCAAGGAGGGGCTGTGGATTGAGAAGTTACAACAACCCTGCAGTGTAGCCCACTGCATCCATGCATGGGATTGAGGCTTCTCGTTGTTCTAACCCAGGCTTGTGCCTTTCAGATTTGTGGGGACTACAACTCCCATATGCCCCACCCAGATGGGTTGAACTGCAACTCCCACCATTCCCAGTTGTCTGGGGATGATGGGAGTCGCATTCCAATACATCAGGATGGCACTCGGCTGGGGAACACTGAGCTCATCAGCCACAACCCCACTTAGGGTGTGTGTGGGAAACCTTGGCTTCCAGGGGTGGCGACGGATGACAGTCCCTCAATCCCACCTCTGGCCTGCAGTGGGCAAGACTGCAGGGTCGTCGTAACTGCAGAGACTGAGTAGCCTGCCTTGCAGGGCTGTTGCGTCTTAAAAGCCCAAATGAAACCGGAAGCTTCCTATGTGCGCCCCCTCTTCACTCTTCTTACCTCTGCGGTCCACCCTGGCGACGTGCGCGCCATTTCGAAAAGACACGCCCCTCTCCACCGTCGCGGGGTTTCCACAAGTCTCGCGAGGCCTGGCGCCAGGTGGGCCGCTCCATGGCTGCTGCGGCGCTGGCTCTCGCGAGAGCTGCGGGCTGGCCGCCGGCCGCCGCTCCATCATGGCGGGCGATGCTGCTGCTGAGGAGAAAGCGGGCCGCGGCCCCGAGGCGCGCACCAGCCTGGTGGCCTTCGTGCTGGGCGGCTCCGTGGCCGCCGTGCCGCTGCTGCTCTCGGCGCCCCCGCCGGCCCTGCTGGCCGGGCCGGGCTTCCAAGGCCGCGCCGCGCTCGCCCTCCACGTGGCCGGCGTCAACGCCGCCCTCCTGCTGGCCTGGGGGCGTTCGCCGGGGGGCAGGTACCAGGTGAGGGGTTTGCGAGGGGCGGGGGCGGGGCCAACCGGCACCCTGCCTCTCTAGGCGCGGGGGGCGGGGCCAGTCGTGGAGGCGGGGCCACCGCAGGCTCCTCCTCCGCCGCCCCACGTGCCGTTCCCCAGAGGTATAGGACTGCGGCTCTCATCAGCCCCAGCCAGCGCGGCAATGCTTGGGGATGATGGGTGTTGTAGTCCCATCCCTCTGGAGGGCGCCAGGTGGGGAAGGAGGTAAGGTCAGGGTGACCACAGGCCTTAGCGCAGCCTCCCCCAACTGCAGTGCCTGCAGCTGACTGGGGGTTATGGGAATTGTAGTCGAACATGTCTGGAGGGAGCCAGGTTTAGGAAGGCTGCTGGAGACCCTGGACATAATGATGTTATACGGGGGTGGGGAAGCAGATAGGTCTGCAGATGTCCTGGACTTCAGTTCCCAGCAGCCCCTGCCAGCATGGCCAGTAGTCAAGAATGCTGGGAGTTGAAGTCCAAAACATCTGGAGAGATCTACTTACTGCCCTAGAGAAAAGCCTACCGGGTGAGGGGGGTATGCCCATCCCAACACCACTAGCTGCTCAAGCTCCTGCTCTGTGCCAAGGAAGGCCCCTGCTAAAAGGCCTTATTAACCAGCAAACTCTGTCTTGTCTTTGTTCTCAACAATATTGCCAGCAGGTAAAGCTATAGAGTCCTGGTCATGTGGTTGAGGATGGCTTTCAGAGAAGAGCGAGAGGCAAGGCCTGGCCCCCCACATACCAGGCAAGGCCTCCTCCCCCCCCCCCCCCCCCGCATCCTTCTTTCCTTTGGTTCTGGGTTGGCGATTGGACTAGACGTCTTCCCATTGAGGAACTGCCCATTGCTGCTCCTTTCCACAGCATGCTAAGGAGAGAGACACCTGCCAAATGCTGTTTTGGATTTGGCTTCAGTACCAGTAGCTTGTGGAGAAGGGATATCTGGGCGGCTGAGTGCCTGACTGTCCCTTTGCCTTTCAGATTGCCATCCGTGCCTGTTTCCTGGGCTTTGCTTTCGGGTGTGGATTGTTGCTCAGCTTCGGACAATCTACATGGAAGCATTTCGGCTGGTAAGTGTGCAGCGCTTTCTAGTATAAGCTACCAAATTATAATTAAAAGGGTGTTTGTGTAAGTTTTGGTGGACAAGCTTTCCCTTTGGGTTGTTCCTGGATCCTTTCTGACCTGGGGCCTACATGGGTTCTACACACACTTTCCCGTCTTTGTACAGTAATGACATAGACGTTTTAAAATAGGCCTAGCAATTGCTTCTCTTTGGGGCCATCTCATCCCCAGGAACTAGATTGGCTGAGGTTTATGCGTGTTTATTTGGAAATAAGACTCCTCCTATTCAGGAAGATCCACTTCCCCAGGTGGTGTGCTTAGGAGTGCAGCTTTAGCCCTGGGTGGCCACATAGTATGCGCAGAGGAGCTCACTCCTGATGCGTAGATGTGAGGCACTCTGGAACAGCACTTAGCCTCTGGCTTACTTCCTCACCCAACCAGAGCCAAGTGCAAAAGACCCACACTTCGAATTAAGGGACAAAGTGCCTCTGAGCACATTCACAGCCTGGGAGTTTGTTTTCAGTCTCAGAACTGAGTTCATTGTTTTCTCACGAAAATCCACACATGGTTCCCTCCAAGGTTTCTTCATTTCAGCAGCCTAATTTTGTGTGTGTGTGTGTAAGGGGAGGGGTATTTTAGTTTTTCCTGCTGTTAAGCATTTGGGAGTCAGAAACCCTCCCCAAGCCATGCTCGGGTGGTTATGTAATCACCCATGAACTGCTGTGAATGGTCACTCTGCTTGTTGCGTTTAAGCTTTGTGAGTTGGTCCTAGGATCTGCCTTTCATGAACGGAAAGGCTCCCTTCATGGAAGGGGCCTATTCCCGCTCTGCCGGCCCAGTTGCATGCACCTAAATTTGGGTCCAGCCCTAAACATTTCAACTTCCATGCACTTGTCAGAGGCAGGGCCTTTTGCATTTCTTTCCCATGCGGCGCCACTCTTTTTACCATCCTCCTGCCCCCCACTCAAGCGTTTATGTTCCTGCCTTCTGATGAAGTGGTCTCTAGTCACTGAAAGCGTCTGCTGTAGTAACATTGCCAGTCTTTAGGACGCCACTTGCTTGGCCTTCATCCACCTTGGTAATAGGCTTTTTTTAAAAAAAAACACCTGCAAGAATCTAAGATTGAGGCTCTGTTGAGCAGTTAAGGGTATAATCTTCTGCATGTTTAGACAGAAAAAGACCTACAATTCCAGCATACCCCAGCCAGCATGTCAGGTTGGAGCATGCAGGGAAGTGTAGGACTTTTTTGCTGTCTAAACATGCAGAGGATTGTGCCCTAAGTCTTCAGCAAAAATATGGGAAGTTGTAACTAGAGAAGTTGGCTAAGTCCAGCATGACTGTTCTTGGTTCGTCTCTTTGTAGGTATATGTGCTCCTTGTCCCTCTTCCATTATTCGGAGTACTTGGTGACGGCCGTTAACAACCCACGAAGTCTGTCCTTGGACTCCTTCCTGCTCAACCACAGTTTTGAATACAACATGGCCGCACTTTCCTCCTGGATGGAGTTTACCGTGGAAAAATTCATTTGCCCAGGTCAGTAGCTCTCCTCAGAAGCCTTTACTCATGAGAAAAAGAAATATCCTGTCATTCTAACAGGGAAACTAGGAACCCATGCAGTGAGGCGTGTGTGAAAGTAACACTGTTTCTCCCCGCAAAGAGATTAGGAGTGAGCGATGTGAGGCATGCTTTAACCTGCTTTTCATTTGTAGAAATGAAGCAGATCACTTGGCTGAGTTCAGCAGGGCTGCTGATGGTGGTTTTTGGAGACTGTCTGAGGAAAGCAGCTATGCTCACCGCTGGCTCCAACTTCAACCACATCGTCCAGAATGAAAAGTCAGAAACACACATCCTAGTGACTAGAGGCGTGTATGGGTGGTTCCGTCATCCATCGTACGTGGGATGGTTTTACTGGAGTATTGGAACTCAGGTACTATGGAATCCATATCTGCACTTGTTAATATTTGGGTTTCTTTTCGGGGGTGGGTGGGAGGGGGGTATCCTAATTGCTATGAGATACTAAGATAAAGGTGTGATAGCTTATAACATAATACATACAACCGCCAGTCACTAGGGTAATGATATTTTCCATCTACTTAGCTCAGAGCTGCAGAACCTCTATCTGCCCAATGGCCAAATTTCATTTTGGAGAGGTTTTCTGGGGCCGCATTCCAGTGGTGCTCAGGACCAAAGGCAAAAGGGCACAGAGCCCAAATGCCAAAATTACCAGCATATTTTAGCTTGAAGCCCGTATGGGCCAGTAGTTCAGCCTTAGAAGAGGCATTCCAGCTTTTTATAATGTGGAAAATAAACTGCAGAAAAGCTAGGAAACAACCAAGCCATCTTCCTACCCTCCTTCTTCCAGATATTACTGTGTAATCCAGTGTGTGTGGTGGGCTACACCCTGGCCTCCTGGCGCTTTTTCCGCGAGAGGATTGAAGAGGAGGAGATGACGTTGATCCATTTCTTTGGGGAAGAGTACCTGGCGTATAAGAAGAGGGTGCCCACGGGTCTGCCGTTCATCAGAGGGATTAAAGCGGAACTGTGAGGCCCTGCGCTGGCTTGAGCAGAACAGGGGAGTCCGTGGCTCCGGGTGCCATCTGGACCGGACTGTGCAGAGTCATGGCCGTTGCAGGCCACGCTGGTACAGTAGTGGTCTGTTTTAATACTTAATGGTGAAATCTCTGGAGGTTTGTGAAGGGCTAGGCAGAGCTCCATTTCTCCTTAGTAAAAATACAAGCCCTCCCTTGATGTAAGCGGGACAGGAGACTTGGGTTATGGAGGCTGCACTGAATTCTCAAGCGAGGCTGATTCAAAAAGAACAAGGGGGGTGGGGAGTCACTCTGCCTTTTGCAGTTCCGATGGACTGAATGAAACGTGCCGCAACAGGTTCTGTCCACTGTGAGTAACCACCCCCCACCCACCCCTCACAAGGGGTCTGGATGGAAGCTCTCTGGCAAAACTTTTCTCTCTTTTTTTTAAAACCCTGATCTTCATTTTTGTTGCCTCCAAAGGACAAACATCACAGGTTTAAGCTCTGGGCCTGATCCCGTAAATCCTTTGGGGGCAAAGCATTCTCACAAGGCTGGGCAAGGTAGCAGGAGGGTGGCAGCAATGAAGCCCTCTGTTTCTGTCTTAAAATGCATGGATGTTTTTGGCCTCCCCAAAGCAAGACTGCTCGCTGTTGAGATCAGCCGTGCAGGCAAAGAAATTTCCCTTCGGCAGAAGAGAGGTTTTTCAGGAAACGCTCAACCCTTTTCCTAAATGACGCAAAGTCAGGCCTGTGTTACACCTCTCGAATGAATGAAAAAAGTGTCTTTGTGTCTAAATGTCACGTTCCGCTCCTATTCTTTCTCTCCACCCCCATTTCCACCTTGAAAGTGTTTCCTTGCTTGAGAGGCCCCTTGTCTTGTCAGTCTCTCTCCTGGCCTCGTAATCTCTTTCTTGTTCCACATTTTCAATAATGACCTCCTCTCCCCACACCCACGTCTTTATTTTTGCATTTTAATTTTAGGAAAGAGTTCAAAAAGTGTTTGTATAAAGTATAATAGGAGATGTGTCTCTGACTTTGCACATTTTTGTAGTTGAGAAAAGCTGAGCTATTTTGGCAATATATTGTTAGCAGGATATGGCTGAAAGAGAGAGAAACACACACACACACACACACACACACACACACACACACACACCCTTTGAGATTCTATGGTGTAAACACTTTTATTCATGTTATACCAAAGAGAAGTTTACTGTTTTCTAACTCTAGTGAACTAGTTACAGTTAGAAAGGGAATTAAGACACTTGCAAGTCTCAGCCAAGGCTTGCAATAGCCGTTTTTGTAAAGGTGCACCTGTCTGGAGACCAGTCACAAATTAGTATGATTCAGCATGAAGACTGAGGACAGCAGAAACGCCAAGTGGGTTTTATGTTTTGTGAATTCAAAACGCTAAAATCCCAGAGTCAAGCCACTTTTATTTCTCTTTACTCTGTGGAATTTTTTCCCCTCCTCCAGGACTTTCTGCTTAATTATTTGATCATGTGCTCTCGAATGTTCATTAAAATGCTTCTTGGTGAAGAAAATGAGGCCACCTGAATGGGCTGGGTGTTCTTTAAAAAAAGGAAGGAAGGAAGGAAGGAAAGAAAAAAAAGAAAGAAAGAAAAAAACAAAAGCAACATTCCATACTATGAAAAGCTGGAATCTGCATCTTTGTATAAATTAGTTTGCATAATTTCTCCCATTTTACATAATGCTACATTTTTAAAATATATTCTTTGCATAATTGATGCTGGGGGTGGGGTTAGAGTTAGAAGTTATGCAAGGAACTGAAGCTTTCGTCCCTGGTCTTTGTAGAACTTATTCAGCAACTCTTCCGGACTTTTGAGATTTCACTAGACAAAGTTTTGCAACCATAAGAACAAGAAACATGATTTAAAAACAAAACAAACAAAAAAGCCCCCTGAGATTCTTAAGATGCAGGATTCTACGGCCAAGACCATGTCTCATGGCATGTGAGCAGCCCGCCCTGTAGACCCTTACCTTCTTTTAAAATAAACTTGCAGTACATAAACACCAACTGGAAACCTAAACCTTTGAGTTCTTGGCAAAGGACTCCTGATCACTGGGAGTTGGTCTACCAGTGTTTCAGCTCCCTCAGATCTGCATGTCTCAGGCAAGGCTTTCAGGTTTCTTCTGGTGCCAGGGCACTAAGGACCTTATGCCCTCCCTTCCTTTTGGCTCTGGTTTTATTTTGTTTGCATTTTGGTCTCTGTGCATGGTTTAGATGCCACCAGAGGGTTTTTTTAAGAGGTTTTAATTTTTCTAAGACAACAGAGTTTTGTGGCACCATAAAGACTTATGGATATATTCCAGCGTAAGCGTTAGTGGCCGCTGTTCACTTCATTAATTTCCCTAGTTCTCTCTCCTTCCGTATCTTTAGCCAAAGAGCTCAATCAATTGTGGATAGTTTGGAGAATAATTAGTTGAACTGTTTGGTGAAATGGAACCAGGTTTGCTGGGGAACATGGGCGGGAGGGTGCTGTTGCACTCATGTCCTGCTTGTGTGTTCCTGGTTGACAGCTGGTTGGCCACTGTGTGAACAGAGTGCTGGACTAGATTTATCCTTAGTCTGATCCAGCACAGCTCCTCTTATGTTTGTTTCCAACTGCAGCTGTAAAATGTGCTATGGGAGCTGGAAAACATTTGTGAAATCTCAACTTCCAGCAGTAAAAGCTGTGAAAGCGACAAGTTCAGACCTTGCACTTACTTAGGCTGGAGAGATCAAGAGTTGCCGTGACCTTAATTCTTTAATCCTGCTCAGGTCTAAATTACTTTTAGCAGCATGGTGTCGTTGGAACGGCAGCTCATGACCTGGATCTTCTGGGCAAATCAAGGTTTTAGCAGCTCTGGTAAGCTTTGTTTGGCTTCTTGTGAACTGCAAGATTGTTGGCTGGCCAGCCTTGTGTTTGGCGTGAGCTGAAGTTTCAGTAGGTTCATGCTTCAGCTTGAATGATGTCACTGAAGTGGTGGGAAAACGTCCACTAAAACACACAGTTTGACTTATTGCAAGTAGGATATATGGAATTACCTTGTCGATTCCATTGATTCATCTAGCCCAGTTTTGCCTCCTTGATGGGTACCGCAGCTCTTCCAGGTTTGGGGACAGAGAGAGGAATTTCCAAGTCCTGCTCTATGGGAGCTTGTAATTTGGATTGAACCCAGGAAGGTCTGCATGCAAAACTTCTTCTCCCAGTCAAAATCCACCCCTGTATCTGCACGCCACAAGTTATTCTGCAGTAGCAGAAGCTACTTTGATCTCCAGAACCATCTCTACTCTTCAAAAGTTCCCCAGGTTTAGCAGATGCAAATTCCAGTATACAAAATATTTTTTAAAAGGAGAGAATTATGGAAATCTACCCATTTGGTATAATTTGTATGGGATGTGGAATACAGCTTTTCCTGTAGCATAATTTGGATGTAGAATTCTAGTTTAAATTTTCTTAAAGTAAGGCATATATATCCATGCCTGCCTGTAGCTAGCCATTTCCTGTTGCCTGGAGAACATCCAGTGTTTCACCCTGCAAATTGTTGGGATGTTGTTTGTGACCTCGGAAGCTGAGAGGCAGGGTCACAAGACCAACTAAATAGAAGACTGGTTCTGTTCTCTTTTATTTTTTAAAGAGTAATAAAAATATTTTCAAGTCTTTTTTTTCCCTCTGGCAAATGTTGACAATACTCCCCCCCCCTTTGCAGATAATAGAAGATACATGGGGGGAAACGCACATGGGAGTGCTAATCCCACCTGCACAATGGGGGCGGAGGGAGGGTCGAGGAGAGAAAGAGAGATGACATTCCTTCTTTGTTTTAAAACAGTTTATAGTAAAGATTTGGAGAAACCAGATGAGAGTTAGCCTGGAAGGAAACGTGGCCCATTTTTGTAGAACATGGGAAGTCCTAATTGTTTTCTGTTTTCTCAAGACCGCCATCTCATCATATTGCTTTGGACAGATTACATCTGTTCCAACTATTGGTAGGCTGTTGGAAATAAATAATTGAGGGGTACCGTGGGCAGCCCCAAATTCCCTTCCGGAAAGGAGAATGCCTCCTGAGACCCTGCACGTCCTTCCATGGTGTGTTCTTGTAGTTGTCTTTTTCTTAAACTAGGTACATGGGGTGCAATCCGGGACCCACTTGAGCGGGGGGGGGGGGGGGGGGACCTGCCTCCTGTTCCAGATGTTGGGATTGCTTTAGGCACAGTCCTCCAGCCGCCCACCAGGTCCCTGAGCACGTTCCTTTGCTTTTTAAAAAAAATCTATGAGTGGCTGCCATTCGTTTGCTGCTGGAATGGGGGGAATTAAACATGGCAGTTTAGCATAACGTTGCAAAAAGAGACCTGGCCTCTGAATAGAGTCTGCCTCTTTGGGGCAGTTGCAGGGAGGCTATTTATTTCTTCAAGAGGTGCGTTGTTCCCCTCTCCAACTTCCTGCAGTATGTAACCACACACTATAATACACCATAATCGGCATTTGGGTAGTACTCTATGAAGGTCACAGCAAAATTGATAAGCATGAAAAAAAAGTGTGTGTTTCCTCAGGTTCCAATGCAAGGCATATTTCCCCCCTAAATTTACATTTGAAGCATGCTTGAATGTTCACATCTGAAAGGGTTTACTGTACAGCCCAGTGCAGGAAGCAGAAGCCCTTCAGGCATTGGGCTCCAGTCCTCGCAAGCTCCAGCCAGAATGGCCAGTGGTCAGGGGTAACGGGAGCTATAATCCACCAACAATGGGGTGGGGGCACAGATCTCCTACCCCTTCCTAAAGGGTGGGGTGGATATGCTTGGAGGAACCCAGAACAGGGACTCTTGCAGAGATGCAAGTTGACACTCCTCGGAGGATAATTCTGTTTCATCAGGTGTGACTGAATAATCCCATCTCACTGTTTACCTAGAGATGTAGCAAAATTACTAGGCTCCAGCAGAGGTTGGCTGGTATTAAGCAAGGCTAAAGTAGAGAGATGTTCTTGCATTCACGTCCCTCTGTGAGCTTTTGGTTGGCTGCTGTGTGAACAGAACATTCTAAAAACAGCAAGTAGCTTCCAGAAATGGGTGTTACAGAAGGATCATTTGTATGCATTCTTCATGGCCTGCAAGTATGCCCAGCCCACAGCTTGCAATTTACAACCCTAGGGAGTAAGACCAACTGACTGTTAATATTGCATCAAAGATAATAATGGGAATGGCTGGATCTATATAAAACTGCCCCTTCCCACTTTTATCTTACATGCATCCCAAATCTATGCAGAAAATACACAAGTGTGGTTGGTGGTTGTAGATACAAAAAACACATTCCTGAGAAGCACAGCCCAGTTTTCTCTCTGTCTTAAGGCAAGTTTCTAGCCTTTATTAAGGTGCGAGAAACGACTGAAATCGAATGTGGGAAATAGTCGGCAACACCTTAAAAGCGGAGGAATTGCTGAGTAACATTCCTACTGACTGGAGATTAGGACTGCAGCACTCTGCATGGTTCCATAAGGCTCACAAAGTGTCACACCTTGCTGAACTACTAGTAGGATAAATTACGTGGGAGAGTAAAAACTGTAGAATGATGCAAAACAAACCCTGCGAATTTGTACAATTTGGACATGTTGCAGGATCAGGGTGATCTTAGTGCAGAATATAACACACACACACACACACAATCTGTGAGCACAGACTACCCTGAAAACAGGACCTTGTTTTGAAAGAAAGACGCTTTGTCTGCATTCAACACGGGAGCGGTTCTTCCTGCTCTCCCTCTTTGGTGGTGTTGCGAGGCCCGGCCTGCTGAGGGGGGCTGTCAGCCCTGCTTTTCTGTTTGCTCCTGAAATAGTCTTTGCTTTTCAACAGGGGATCCTCGGCTGTGGGGCTGAGAATTTGGCTTTCTGCTTTGGGTTCCAAGGACTGCTCCCGATCTTTGCTGCTGCAGAAGAGAAAATAGCATCTTGTAATAATGGGTGGGAAGTTCTGGAACCTGTGGACAGGCCTGGACTTTCTACCATTAAAGAAATGTTACGTTCTTACAGGGTTAGACAAATCCCTGCTGACTATGACAGCTAAAGGGAAGCTGCCCCTTGTTGCTGCAGAAGGGATGAGCCGTTGCTCAGGGGTAGAGACCCTCTTTGCAAGCAGACGGTCTGGAGTTCAAGGCCCAACATCTCCTGGTAGAATTGTGGGTTGTTCCTGGATTGTTTTGCCAGGCTACAGAGGCAGCAGCCAAGAATGGTAAAAGATCATAGCCTGTTTCCACACCAGTGCTGCAGTGCCATGAAGGCAGTTGGGATACAGGGAGAGACCGGGTGAAACAAGAAGGAAAAAAACAACCTAAGGACTGAGAAAACCCATGGTTTGTTCAATAATCTCCTAAGTATGGCAACAACCATGATTTAAATAATACGAACCAGACCAGTAAGTATTCATGTGTGTTCTGCTTGGAAAATTATCTTCTGAATAATCACCTTCTGCTCTGCAGTGTTCTGGCATCAACACACACCAGGACAAAACCAAAACCCTTGACTACCCAAAATGGATCTGATACCTGTTTTGGATGTCAACAGTCGCCTTGCTGTCTTCATATACTTTGAGCAGGCTCTCTGGAGGGTGTTCATCCTTCTCTTTTGCTTCCTGTAACCTGAACACCAGAGAAAGGACACATAAACTGGGGCAGGGATGTTGACAGATGGGCGGCTGACACAAGCGAAACCACCTTTCTCCATCACCACAAAGTCTTCCAACTACTAACTAATTCCATCCTATCTGATTCAAAATGAAGGGGTTGAGGTCTGTGGCAAAATTCTGGAGCAAGAGTTGGTCATCCTTGTAGTAGATTGACTGATAGACACACAGGTGGGTTCACACAACACAACAAGCCAGAGTCAGGATTTAGTGTGGGTTGTCATTGAATCATGGTTTGTTATGTGTGAACCCAGCCACACTAACAACCCATGATTTGTTAACCATGAGCAAACCACAAAGAACATGGTTTGTTGTTGGGTTGTGAACTATGGGTTGTTCATGCTTAACAAACCATGGCAGAAAATTTCACAAGAGCCTTCTTTCCCTGGCTGTAAAAATACTTAGACCAGACCTGTTGAAATCATTGGGACTTCAGTTAGGACTGGATCCAACCCAATAATAACCAATTAACAACTAACCATTTGATGCCTTTCGTGACATCAAAGCCATCTGCCTGAAGCAGCCGCCTCTGCCTCATGGTAGGGCCAACCCTGATCAGGACATAAGGAGTGGAGAAAGGAGCTGGAGACAAAGACCAAGGAAGGTTTGGAAGGGAGAGGAGAGGAGAGGAGCCTGAGCTGTGGGAGTCAACGGGGCATGAGTGGCCCATTGGACCCTGGTGTCCTGACCTGGGCTCCAGCCGTTCCTTCACTTTGGCAATGGAGCGGACGTAGGGGGCGATCTGCTTGGTGATGGTCGTCAAGTAGCTGTTCTCCTGCTTGAGCTGCAGCAGGTCGTGTAGCTGCGCTGCATGGAGGGAGGAAGTGTGGCGTTAAGTCGGTCAAACTCAAAGCATCCATCCCACCAGTGCAGGGATTGGATGGTCCCAATTAATAATCTCACTGGTTCATGGCTGGAGTGTTGGGAGGAGGGAAAGTCAGAATCTTCGCCCAGCAAGACGCAGACCGAGAGGGTCCAGCAATCGAGAGGATGCAGGTGGGGAGAAAATGTTGAGCTTACCTTCATAAATCTCCTGCTCGTTTGCCACTCGCTGATAGGTCTCCTCCCAGGTCTGCAACACAAAGTAGGAATCATCTATTCAGGTTCCTCAAGCTAAGGGGTACAGGTATGTATGTGCGCACGGACACCTGATTCCACAGGAGAAGGCAAAAGCCACAAGGCATATTTGCTGCAGGATTCAGCTTTCTGAGAACTTCAGTTGATTTGTTTCTTCTGTTTTTCAAAGAGCGAGTTTCTAGCCGTTACAGCTGTGCAGAGAAACATGAGAATGTGTACCTCAGCCCCCTGGCAACCTGGTGCCCTCCAGATGTGTCAGACTGTTGGCCTTGCTGGCTGTGAATGATGAGAGTTGGGGTGGATGATGCGCGGGATAGGATTTCTAGTTCCCCTCCCTATGACTAGCATGATCTTCAGGCCTTAGGAGAAGTGGCGCCATTGGGAGAATCAACGATGCAGCTTTTCCTATGGCTGCCCAGCCTCCGTCCTCCCCACCTCCTTTTTCTCTCTGAACCCACCATGAAGCTCAGTTATGCCAAGGCAGAGCGCTGGTCTCTCTTGCTGAGCATGGGCTACTCTAGGCAGGCAGGCAGGCACCTCGGAGTATTTCCTGGCCTCTCCACCTGACCTCCTTTGACCAGTGGTGCTGGGACCTTCAGCACCCCAACGGCCCTTGTCTCCACCGCGCCTGCTAATTTTGGGTTGCACGTGCTCCAGGCCCCCTTCCCAGAAGAACATGGGGTGCAGATTGAAATCTGGGGTGTGCATGGTGCAGGGCAGAGAACCCTGCTTCTACCGAGTCAGGCCCTTGGCCCATCTAGCCCAGTTTTGTCGCCCCTGACTGGCAGCAGTGGTTCTCCGGGGTTTCAAGCAGGATTCCTTCCTAGCACTACCTGGTGCTGCTGTTGGAGATCGAACCTGGGACCTTCCACATGCAAAGCAAGGGCTCTATTACACTGAGCTATGGCCCCTCCCCATCTAGAAAAAGCACCCGCTGCACTGAACTTCTAAAGAGAGAGATGGGCCAGTTCAAGTCAACCTGGACAGCGCTCGCACACACTCTGGGCAGGGGAGATGTTATTCTTTGTCAAAGGAGCCCTAACCTGCTCCAAGAAAAGTTGAAGAAGTGATAAAAATTAACCACATTTGTAGGACTTTTTTCTCTGTCTCAACATGCGTAGGGTTGTGCCTTCAAACGGACAATGGGCCTTAAAACAGACCTTCAAGCAACACCTTTGTTGTCATAAGGGCTAGGAGCTTGCTTTTGCTCCACTGAAACAGAAAAGTTGAGTCATGGGAACTATGTTTTATCCTGCAAATAGCACACTTCCGGGGCTGTGCTCTGCCAGAAACGCATCTCTACACATACCTCTTCAAAGACGCTTCTCATCATCTCCACTGATGAATACTCAGATGCAATTTGCACATCCATCTGGAGAGATTTCTGCACGATCTCGCTCATGATCTCTGTCTTTATGAGGGAGTGATGCTTTGTGAGGTCACGGTGCAGCTCCTGCACCTGATCTTTCAAGTTCTGAATCTCCGTTTGAAGGGTCTGCAGCAACACAGAGAAAGGAGGTGAGATCCAAGGGGGATAGGGGACCAGACACAGAATGCTGAAAGCATACTCTGTTGCACTGTGAGGGATGCGGGAGGTCCGTTTGGCTGGGAGTAAAGCCTCACATGGTATACAAAGTGAAGCCCTGTGTTGAGAAAGTAGATAGGGAAACAAAGCCCTATGAGGAGACACAGAACTGAGCATGTTTAGCCTTGAGAGGAGAAAACCGAGAAGACCTGATAGCACTCTTCAAGGACTTGAAAAGTTGTCACACAGAGGAGGGCCAAGATCTCTTCTCGATCAGGACACAGAATAATGGGCTTGAGTTACAGGAAGCCAGATTCTGGCTGGACATCAGGAAAAACTTCCTGACTGTTAGAGCAGTACGACAATGGAACCAATGACCTAGGGAGGTGGTGGGCTCTCCCACATTAGAGGCATTCAAGAGGCAGCTGGACAGCCATCTGTCAGCGATGCTTCAAGGTGGATTCCTGCATCGAGCAGGGGGTTGGACTCGAAGGCCTTATAGACTCCTTCCAACCCTTCTATTATTTTTCTCCCTCTTCCATAATACAAGGACCCAACCCAATCCCATGAACCTGATTCACACAGCACCTAATCAAATGACAGAATTCACTATGGCAAGGTGGAATGATGACCACCAATTTTTGTGCCTTTAAAAGGAGATGGGACAGATTCCTGGAGGAAAAGGCTATCAATGGCTACTAGTCCTGGTGGCTACGCACTACCTCCAGGTTTAGAGGCAGTATGCCTCTACACCAATTGCTGGGGAACATGGGAGGGGGGGCGCTGTTACACTGACTGAGAGTGTGTTGCTCAAGTGCCCTAAAAACCTGGAGACAGTGATGGATGGATAAAGAGATGAAAATACACAGGAGTGTTTAAGTGGGACAAGAAGCTGCCTTAATTAGACCCTTGGTTCATCTACCTCAGTACTGTCAGCATTGATTGGCAGCAGCAGCTCTCCAAGGTTTCAGCCAGGGGTCTCTCCCAGCCCTACCTGGAGGTGCTGTGGGGGTTGAACCTGGGACCTTCGGGGATCAAACCTAGTGCTCTAGCCTTCCCCAAAATCAGAAGCTGCCTTATACCAAGTCAGGTCCATATAGCCCAGTATTGCTGACACTGGCTGGCAGCAGCTGCTCTCTAGGATTGCAGGCAGGAGTTTTTCCCCCAACCCTACCTGGAAAGATTCTGAGAATTAAACCTGGGACCTTTTCCACACACACCACGTGCTCCAGCATTGCAGGATCCTGATTCTGCAGGCTACTAGTCCTCATTTTAGGAGCCAGAGATGGCAAGGCGTGATCAGGGTTTGCATTTCTCACACTTGTGAAGTGGCTGGGCACACTGACTTTTCCTTGTGTTCTTTATTGCAAGGCAACGTGCAACATTAAGATGACACCCCCGGTCCCCCACAGGAGCAGAGCCAATTTGGCCTGCCCTGTGTGCCATCCTTACCCGATACATATTCTCATAGTTGCGGCAATGTTCAGCAAAAGGTGTCTCTCTGCCTTCAGCCAGGAGGACCTTGGTGCTGATGTATCGGTGCATGGTTGGCTTCCGGACCAGGGAACCCATCAGGGACATCTTCTCACAGGTGGAGGAGCAGCCATGCACCAGCAGGGTCTTGGAACATGGGCCTCCGGACATCCTATAATGAGAAGAGGGGCGGGGGATTTGTGAAGGGAGCGCTGCAGAGTGGAGGGGGGTGTTGGCAGGCTTGATTCTAACACATAGAGGTTCTAGAAAGGAATGACTGTTTGAATCAAAGAATGGAGCTAAGCTTCAAGGCTGCCGGAGAGTAGGGTGACCATATGAAAAGAAGGACAGGGCTGTGTATCCTTTTTTGTATCTGGTCACTCTAGGCAGGGCTCCTGCAGCTTTAACTGTTCTGATGAAGAGGGAATTTTACCAGGTGCTGCATGCATACAAGTGACACCTGCTGAAATTTCCTTTTCAATGCAACTGTTAAAGATATAGGAGCCCTGTCCTCCTTCCCATAGGGTCACCCTAGCCTGGACAGCCAGATCGTTAATCCTGACCCTTAATCCCAGGTGTCCTACTCAGTGGGAAGTGAAAAGTATAGGATGCACAGGAACGTTAGAAACTGCCATATTCCAGGAGTCTTTTTTCATGAAGCCTTTATTGTGTGTTCGTAATTAACTTGAAGGTAGTTTGTGGGTCCTTTACACGACATCGTCCCTTCTGGCCCACTCCCGTGCTTTGCAACCACTTTAGCGGGTGGGTGTGTGTTCTGACCAAGAAAATCTGGTATAGCGGAATAAAGCCTAATGTAATTGTGCAATTCTGCTACATCACAGTGCCACCCAATGCTTGTATAATGGAACATAAGGAAAAGAAGAGAAAGAAAAACCCCAGGAAAAGAAAACATGTGCAAAAGAGCCCACTGCAATCCTGCAAAGAATCCAGAAACAGAAGCCTCAGTAAAGTGGCGGGCTAAAAACCTCATGTAGAAAAGGCCCTTCTTAGAGTGTGAGTTCATGCAGCTCAGTGTTGTCTGCAGTGCAACAACTTTCAGGCACGCAAAGGACAGCTGAAACGCCTCTCTTCTCTCTGAATATTGATCAGAGATAACAGCAGAAGAAGCCGGCCCGGATCTTTAAAAACCTGCTTATCCCCAATCACTGATCATGGTAACAGCAGAAGAAACTTGTGGGTTGGATGCGGGCCACCTCTGGTCTGGAGGTTCCCCATTTTACACTGACTGGCAGTGTTTTCCCAGGGTCTCAGGCTGGTGTCTTTTCCCTGAACCATATGGAGATGTCTGGGATTGAACCTGCTACTTTCTGCATACAAAGCATGTGTTCTATTGCTGAGCTATGGTCCTTCCCTTAAAGCACTTTACACGTGTTCAGAAATACTTAGGAAACAACAACAACCCAGCAAAGGGAGTGACACACACTGAGAAAGGGATGCCCCTTTCCTAAACCATTTGCCAATAATCACGTTTGCATCCCATCTGTGCAGCTATCCTGTTTTATCCTCACAACAACCCTTGTGAGGTAGTTTAAGCTAAAGATGGTCACCCATGACCGAGCAGTGATTTGAATCCAGGACCTTCCTGGCTTTGAATCACTTTGAGTCGCTTTAAATCACACACGGAGATGTGTTGCTGCTTTTATGTATGACAGCTTAAAGGAACATTTCTCTCCCCCCTCCCCCCCCCCCCACTACAACTTCAGTAAATTAGGTGATGCTGTTCGCAAGGGGATCCCTGCACAAGACCACTCCCTGCTGCCAACTAGAGACCAAAGAGTTGCTGGGGAGATGAGTTCCGTTGCGATTGCAGAGAACGACCTAGTGACTTATCATAATGTTTTGCAGTGGAAGCTTGCAGCTCCAATCCCAGCAGGGTGGTGAATCCACTCCGGGTTTCCATCAGAACTCTAAAGGAGCTCTCCAAGATGCGGAGCATTAGAAACCCAGAGCCGATTCACTGCCCCAGTGACATCAAAGACTCCAGCCTCTACTGATGCAATGTAACCACTCTGGGTACTCCCAAATAAAGCTCCCAACATCTTCAGCAGGCTTCCCCATTCTCCAGTGGGGTGGCCCCAGGTGGGAGAATGCTGGGATGCAGCCTAACAGCCCTCCAACCCGGCTCAGATCCCCACTTACAGATGAGAAGATTAATCCGGAGCCGGAAATGGTGGTTTCCTGTCAGTTTCTCCTTTCTCAGTTGGTGATGTGGAACACCCAACCCAATGCCTCAGTTTCCCTCTGGAGAGAAGCGGGCTCCAGAGCAACCCATCCCACCCCACCCCACCCAGGTTTCCTTCGCAGGCAGTCCGTTCCGACACAACAAGCAGCTGCTCCAGAGCTGAGGAGCCCATGATGTCAAAAGTCCTAAATATATCCAATGTCGGGGAACCGTGCCCTGGAGAGTTCTCTGAAATTCTGATAAAAATAGGGACAGACCAACTGGCAGCCGGACCCAGGGGCAGGATGCGGGGACATGCTTTGGTTGCAAGATGCTTCTCAGGTAAATTGGGGGTCTGAAGATGGAGGGTCAGCGGTTGGGGCAAACAAAGCACACACCCAAGACGCAGTGGCAAAAAGCACAAAGGACCGGGGGACTCCTGGAATCCCCCATTTAGATGCAACCGCAGCAAAAAAATATCAAAGGCACAAGTATCGGCTGGGGGAAACCAGTTTGGCAGTGCTGCATGTGAAAAGGACTTAGGTATCTTAGGGCACAATCCTATGCATGTGTAGGCAGAAAAAGTCCTACATCTTCCAGTATGCCCCAGCCATGCTGGAAGTTGTAGGACTCCCTCTGCCCCCCCCCCCCCCCCCCCCCGGTATCTTCTTACGTTCTTATGACAAAAGCGGGACAGAGATTTGCTAGAGACAGGTAAAAGAACAGAAGAAATATCCCTGATCACTAGGGACTTTTGGAGCATATGCTCCAAACATGGTGGAAGCTGCAACTACCATTCCACTCTGCCTGGCCTGCTGCCCTCACCAAACCTCTGAGCAAACGGATATCTGTCTTTTCATCAGCTAAACTCCTGAAAGCATCGCACGGTGCAAAGAAAGCTATACGTAAGGTACCTTTAATACACGATTTTTGAATCTGATTTCCCCTCACCCTTGTGCTGACTGTGCCTGGGACAGCTCTCTCTTTCACCCCAAACAACTGAAGATCCATGATCCACTTTAATTGAGGCCTCTTGTAAAGCACTTTTAATGTTTAGCATAGATCTCGTTGGTTATAGATCAATGGGGCTTAAGTTAGTTATGACTAAGTTGTCCCATTGATTTCAATGTCTTAATATGATTAAGTGTTGCAACACTCAGGATGTTTGGATTCAACATTTTTAACACCTCCACTGCCCCCTAATAAGGAAAGTATTTATTTCTATATTTAAAATATTTCTACCCTGCTTAAGGCAGTAAACGACTGTCATAGAACCACACGCAATCAAACAAATGCAATAAAAACAATTTCCTCAATTGTGATTATAATAGTTTGAATTGATGCCTACAGCCACACAGATCTCCAGCTGTATCTCCCCAGACAAATCCCTCAATCTGTGTCACTATACATTTGGGTGCCACTGGAGCACTGCGACTGTGCAGTGAGAATATAATAAATACCCACATTCAAGCTGTTTTTACAGCCAAAATACCTACCTGCTGAGGAGGTTGCCTGCTGTGTCTCTGCATGATATGCTACTCTGGCCTTCCCATTTATGTTTGCTGGGTGCTGGTTGTTCTATTCAATATCTACATCAGGTGTGATGGGAGCATCCTATTGCTCCTGGTACAGGGAGGGACACAGCATGATAGCTGTCCCTCAGAGGAGGCTGCCTATTATCTCTCTGCATGAGTCCTTGCCATGAGCATGCATCTTTTCAATCAGGCTGTGTTCCCAGAAGAGGAACACAGGAACACAGTGTGTAGGCTCCTCTGAGGTTCTTATGCGTACACACCATATAATAGCCTCCCCCAACCCCAGTGCTCTTCATGTGTTTTGCACTATCACACCCAGCATCCTGACCATTGGCCATGCTGGCTGGGGCTGATGGAAGGTGAAGTCCAAAATATCTAGAGGGCACCAGGATGGGGAAGACTGCTCTAAAAGTATTTTTTGGGGTGAAAAAGTGAAGTCTCCACACACTTTAATTCAGCCAAAAGACGTAGCTAGCCCTGGTCTTTAAAAGTTTCATTAATTTTAACTGCCTTGGATTGATGCCACGTCCTCACTCCTTTATTCCCCAGCGTCCAAACGTTGATGTATTCTTCCACAGTACAATTTGCACATTACACTCTTTGATCAACACTGAGAAATCCTAGACATCCATACAGGCCCAAAAATATGACATGTAAAATCTATGGGATTGTTCTGCGAGATTGGCTCAGGCTCCAATCCTGGCACCGCAGCCCAAAGGGCCAGAAACTGGCTTTCTCATTTGCCTGCATTTGGTCAGGATCCAGCAGTACCTGGAAACTCTGACGCAACGTGCCCCCCCCCCCAACCCTGCTGATTTGGTTCCAGGAACTGGGCCTGCCTGCCCATCCGATCCGCTTGCTAATCAGGGGAGCTCTTGTCAAGGGCAGCTGGAATTGGGCTGGCTCAGGGACAGATCAGAGGAGGAGCTGCCGTCAATAATTGGACTCCGACATTTCTCTGTTCCCCATCCTGCTTTCTTGTGGCCCATCTCGGTTCAGAACAGAGGGTGGCGCAGTTGCTGACTTTCCCTCCCTTGGACATGCTGGCTGAAATGGGGAGGATGGGTTTTGGAGCCCAACATATATGGAGCAGGCCATTCTGGGGGACGCCGCCATAAAAGAAACAGGAGCGACTTACAGGTTACTGTTGTTCATCGCCGATCCGATGCTGCCCCCGTTCACCACAACGGAGCGGCGTGGCGCCAGCAGCAGCAACGGCTCCAAGCAGTGAGCAAACTCCGCTCTGTATTCTGTGTTGATCTGGAAGGAAACCAGTGAGGATGACATATTGCTCATTCCAAAAACACCCCAAATCTCTTTCACATGGAGTTATTTGCATGGGACTATACATCGTCTAAAATAACAACAGAAGATGTAGGTCTGTCTGTTTGCTAGTGCCACACTGCCAAGACTGTGAAATCTAGACACCTGACACTTGACACGCATGATGAGTGGACCCGAGGGATGTGCATGTCAGGGTTATTATGCATTTTTTAAAATGCATTAATGAATTTTAATTAATTTAAATTGTGTGGTAGAAGCTCGCAGTAGCATCTTTAGTCACTAGATGGTAGACAACCCTAAGCAATGCATAGCTTTGCAGTCCATAGAGTTTGAAGTCTGGGGAAATTGGGAGGCTGAGGGATGGAGTTCTATGCCTGCCTCCTCCCCTCTGCTGTGGGGCAGACCCCTCAGGGGAAAGGGGTGTGCCATGGAAAGGACCATGACTTGGGGTGTCAGCAGCCATGGCTTCACTCCGATGGGGCAGGCTCAACTCTGACAACTGCATCACTTTGCTTCGCTGTATCAAACTAAGAGCTATTCCAACCCATGTGAAGCCGGGTTGGCTAGCTAGCGATAAGTTTGGGCCTACTCTGGAAAATGGCCCTCCTTGGTCCAATTTGTAACATGTAGCAAACCTTATCTGTGATATTGCAACAGTATGCATTTCTCTGCCCCGCTGATGAGTCATGGGGGGTGGCAAGACATGGGCAGGTTTTACTACACATTTCAAAGGATGAGGACAAAACTCTACAGAGGGCTTCTGTTCTCCGTGGTAGCCCCACATCCTTTGTCTCATTGGATCAAAAAATCATAGAGATGGAAGGAGCCTCTATGGCCATTGAGTCTAACCCCCTGCTCAATGCAGGAATCTACATTAAAGAATCCCTGACAGATGACTGTCCAGCTGCCTCTTGAAGGCCTCTAGTGTGGGAGAGCCCTCGACCTCCCTAGGAAATTGGTTCCATTGTCGCACTTCTCTAACAGTCAGGAAGTTTTTCCTGATGTCCAGCCAGAACCTGGCTTCCTGTAACTTCAGCACATTATTCCGTGTCCTGCACTCTAGGATGATCAAGAAAAGATCCTGGCCCTCCTCTATGTGAGAACCTTTCAAGTATTTGAAGAGTGCTATCATGTCTCCCCTCAGTCTTCTCTTCTCCAGGCTAAACATGCCCAGTTCTTTCAGTTTCTCCTCATAGAGCTTTGTTCCCAAACCCCTGATCATCCTCGTTGACCTTTTCTGAACACACTCCAGTTTGTCTGCATCTCCAATTATACAAAACTCTGAGCTGTCTTTGGTACTGATTGTGGAGTTAAGCCAATTTGGTTTAAGAAGCATGCAGCTAGTCTTCATGGCAGAAGCAGTATTTGGCTTGGCAGATGAATGTCCCATGAATGGAAGTGGATAATGGGACAGGAACAGAGGCGTAACGAGCTCTCAGGGACATCTTCTGCCACCACCACAGACATCCCTCTCCCCACTGAGGTTAGCTGCAATTCTCAATGTCGCCAGAATGAAATGAATTTTCCCCAACAACAATATATTGTTCCCTGTTGCAATGGAAATCTTTTAGGGGAGAGATCATCTTAAAGGGCAATGAAATGGGCTAACCCACCTTGCTTGTTTGGGAAGGTCTCAGCCGATGGGGCAGCTTGACAATTTTCTGCAACCTCTCCATCAGTTGCTGAAATCAGAGATGTGGATTACTTGGTCAGTTTTATGAAATGCTGCCTTCCATTGTGTGAAAAACAAAATGAAACACTTTTGCCCCCTCCTCAAGACTGTTTTCAACCAAGAATGCTTAGATCCTTTTTGGAAAGATCCTCTACAGATTAGAGTTTGCCTCTCAAAGGAAGCTGTTCCTGCCCAAATCTGCCAAGAAGGGCAGCTGTGAACGGTGTTCTGGTTTGGGCCAGTGACTTACGTAGCCTAAATCCAGGAATTCGGCCTTGTTGGCAGAACAGAGAAAAGCAGAACAGGTCACCAGATGGACCTAAAAAGGAGAGCAAAAGAAATAATACTCAAGAGTAGATGGCTCTGTGAAGACCTTATTTAAGCCAAACTTTCCCATGCCTGCGGCATACAAAATAATGTAGTTGAGAGTGCCTCTGAGCATACATGAGCCAAGAACATTTCCCTCACTGCAGTGTAACCACAGCCTCCTGCCCTCTTTGCACATCTGGAATTAGGGAAACAGGGCATCAGGGCTGGGCGCCTTGGCCTCCATGAAGCCTGAAGCCCCAACACCTGTCTTCAACGTTTCAGCAGCAGCCCCATGTAGGTGGCAGGGCAGCCTGTCACCAGCCTGGCTAGCTCCGGATGCGTTGGACCATTGGGCATCCTGGCTGGCAATGATGAGGTTTATGGCACAACACATCTGGGTGGGTGGGTGTCAGGTTGGTAGAGGCTTGCAGAACCTCTCTCTCTCTCTCTCTCTGTATATTAGGGATGTGTACGGCCAGGAAAAATTGTATCGGAATCGGAACTTCCAATTTAAAAAAAAATCAAGATTGGATCAGAGGTGACTCGCTTTGTATTGGTTCTGATTCCGATACAAAAATCGGACATCCGATTCTTGAATTGGATGTCTATTTTGCCCTATATACTTGATTTTTGAGACATAAATGGCTGTAACTTTTTTATTTTAAAAGCTAGAAACTTGAAACTTGGTCACATTGCAGTTGGAATGTAGTTATTCATGTGTACCAAGTTTCATAAAAATTCGTGCAAGCATGTATTTTATATGAATTTTTGAAAGATTGTGCTCTTGGGTTTGACAGCTGTCAAACCCAGAACCACGATCTTTCAAAAATTCATAGCCACAACATGCTTGCACGTTTTTTTCTGAAATTTTGCACATATGTCTAGTAACGTCCCATCTCCCAGGTGCCCAAGTTTCATGTCTCTATCTTTAAAATGAAGAAGTTATAGGTGGTTTTCCCCCCAACACTAGCCTATAGGGGAAAATAAGCTTGCATTGGGGGAATTTTTATTTTAAAAGATAGAAACTTGAAACCTGCGTAGACATGACTAGAAACATACAATCTGCAATTTCCCCAGGTTTCATATCTCTGTCTTTTAAAATAAAAATTCCCCCAACGCAAGCCTATTTTCCCCTATAGGTTAACGTTGGGGGAAAGAACCACCTATAACTTCATTTTAAAAGATAGAGACATGAAATTTGGGGAGATGTGACTAGCAACATACAATTTGCAATATCCCCAAGTTTCATGTTTCTATCTTTTAAAATAACAAAAATTCCCCCAACACAAGCCTATTTTCCCCTATAGGCTAGTGTTGGAGGAAAGAACCACCTATAACTTCTTTATTTTAAAAGTTAAAGGCACGAAACTTGGGCACCTGGGAGATGGGATGTTGCTAGTCATGTGTGCAAAATTTCAGAAAAAAACGTGCAAGCACGTCGTGGCTATTAATTTTTGAAAGATCGTGTTTCTGGGTTTGACAGCTGTCAAAGTAAGTTTGACAGCTGTCAAACCCAAAAGCAAGATCTTTCAAAAATTCATAGAAAATACATGTTTGCACAGATTTTATGAAACTTGGCACACATGAGTAACTACATTCCATCTGCAAGGTAACCAAGTTTCTAGTTTTTACAATAAAAAAGTTACAGCCGTTTATTTCTCCAAGGTATCCCTATGGTGAAAACGCGCGAAAATGGTGATCCGATTTCCCCCGATTAAAATCAGACCAGAAAAAATCAGAGCTCCAAGGGACTGCATCGGAATCATGACTCAGATGCCCGATTTCCTACGATTTTAATCGGACATCGGATCCGATCCGATGCACATTCTTAATATATATATATATATATAACCTGTCCTTGGAGAAGAGTGTACACTAGAAGCCAAAATACTACACACACACCCTGCTTCCAAATGCCACAACTGTTCAGTGTCTCTGGGTGCTTTTTGTGTGTGAAATACACAAGAAAATGTATATTTTTAACCTGCCTTCCTCTAAATAGCTCAGAACAGCATACATGGTTCCCCCTTATCCTCATAAGAACCAGGTAGGCATGGCTAAGAAATGGTGACCCAATGTCACTTTCTGAGTGAGGGTAGGTTTGAGACAGCTCCCATTGATCTAATCGTTACATCACACTGGATCTTCCGGCATGGAAATACATTGACCGGAAAAGCCATAGAATAATAGAATAGTAGAGTTAGAAGGGGCCTATAAGGCCATCAAGTCTAACCCCCTGCTCAATGCAAGAATCCACCTTAAAGCATCCCTGACAAAATAGAATCATACCTGCTGAAGTTCTGCCTGCCACACATCTGTACACAGCCTCCCTCTGAGACTGGGAGTATGGCAATCCCCCCAGCAACAGGTGCTTACCTGCAGAGTGGGCAGCAAAGAGGCCAGGTGTGCCAGCTGCTCCTTAAAGGCCTTCTCCTTCTCTTCATACTGACTAGAAATGGCCAAAAGAACACATCACAAGACTGGTTTCTCACAGGATGGGAGAACCTCATCCGGACTCGCACAATCCATGAAGTTTAAGGTTTGGACAGTTTTCCATTCGCAACATCTCTTAAAATGAAGTGGTGTCTGCTGATGCAAGAGGAGGTAATCATGCTAGGGTGACCATATGCCTGGATTTGCTCGGACATGCCTGGAAAATGGTGGGTAAATCCGGGTCCGGGGGGAAATCCCTCATTCGGGGGCCAAATCCGGAAATTTTGTCCCCTCCCCAAAAGGCCTGTTTCGGGCACTTCCAGAAACGAGCCTTCCGAGGCCTGCCCATGGCAGATCCGGGGTTGGTGCCTCGTTGCCATGGCAACAAAGCACTAGGATCAAGGATCTGCCATGGCCAGTGTTTGATGCGGCTTTAAAAGGGCTTAAGACAAATTCATGGAGGAGGAAGAGTTGGAGGAGAGATGGAGTAAGAGAGACGGGGAGATGGAGAAGGAGGAGGAACAGCAGTAGAAGGAGTGGAGAAGGGGAAATGGAGATGGAGATGAAGAGGCTAGGTACTCCCTTGGAAGCAGCCAGTTCTGTGCGTATTGACCTTTGGCACCTGGGCAACCTAAAACCTTCACTCTATAGAGGCATCAGGAAGAATGAGCATCAAAGAAACGTGGCTGGGTTGGAGTTGCTCCAGAGGTCATGAGGCTGGAGCCATCCCTTAACATGTTGGAATGGCCTGTTCCGCTAGTTGTAGATACCCTGCAACTAAAGTGTGTCAAAGCCCAGGCCCTTTGTACTATCAAGGACCAAAGAAATGTTGCTTTTTGAAGCCAGATTTAGAATGACGTTCTCTATGTTTTGAATTCCTAGTGATTTAGTTTCTAGTGAAGAAGCATGCTTTTTTAAAAATCTGTTACACTAATCTACTTCTGAAGCTACCTATGCTTAAAAATACTGCGTTGAGCTGCACTATTGTTAATGTGTGTTTTCGTTCACATGTGTATGTGAACTCAAATTTATATACATGTACTCAACCAACGTGGACATTTTGGGATCTTTTGCAGAGGCAGTGCATGGCAGATTATGCACCTTACTTAAACCAAGTGGGAAAATTAAACTCACCAACCAAACTCCAAATTAAAGCACATAAGGGCACAATCCTATGCACGTTTAGATGGAAAAAAGTCCTAAAACTCCCAGGGTGGTTTCACTGTACATGGGCTTTCTCCAGCTGGGTTTCTGACTAAAGCATTGGCTGGAGGAACTGCCCCTGGTGTCATCCAGCCTGCGGAAGACTTGTGGGAGGTCATCTAGCTCCTCACCCAATAACAGTTCCCCAGTCCTGAATTCAATCATCAAAGAAATTATCTGCAAAAGAGATTGCCCACTGCATCTCTGCTTGACTCACTAGACATTTCTACATGAGGCTTTTACCCCACGCCTTTATCAGGGCTTCAGTTTCTGGATACTTTGTGGGATTAAGACCAGCTCCTTTACACATGTTTTTTTTTCTGGGCATTTTCTTTCTCTGCCTTTATATCTGTTTCATCATACAGTCTCTAGATGGTGCTGTGGTATAGTGGACTTGCACAATTTCTGAAAAATACTGCACTTTCTATGATCTAAAAAAACCTAGTGATAATGGTTGCAAAGCACAGGAGAGGCCCTGAAGGATGACGATGTTGTGTAAAGGACCCGGAAACTACTGTAGGTGAACAAACGTATGTGCCAAATAAAATTCTCATGTAGAAAGGTTAACTGGCCTTGCATGTTTCCAATCAGCCTCTGCTATGGCTGGATAATATCCATCCAATAACTCATTATACAGGCACGTGGCAGACTGGCTTGCCCTCAGAGTCATTGTGTCTCCACGTGAGTCACTGCTCTGGTTGTGCTTCCTTCCAATCAGCTTCTGCTGAGGGTGGGGAATCCCTGGGCTTGCCTGGAGATTGGGTTCGTTTGGCTCATTCTTAATGCAATGAGATGGCAGAAGCCTGCTCTCAGAGGAGGCTACCCATTGCATCTCTGCATGGGTCCCTGTTCAAGGCTTGCCTCCTTCTTTTCAGCAAGAATCTGGGAAGTAAATTCCTCCGTCAATTATTCTTACTCTGTTACACTCTTCTTGGTGAATTGCGACGCGTGCCAGGAGGTGAGGGAAAAGCAGCAATCACATTTTTTAAAACAACAACAACAACAACCCAGCAGCTTCAGTTCAGCACTTGAGGGCGCTGTGTAGTTTCCCAAAATGCACTCCCTTGAAGCAGCCAAACCAGGAAAGAGATGGACAGATGCTCCGTCTGGAAGAATCCCATCTCCTCAGGAAATACAGCCATCTCCTCCCCACCTTCTCTCGCTGGGTGTGCTTCCAGATGAAACTTTAGTTGTGCTACTGCTCAGCCTCATTCACAGAATTTATGGGGGTCCAGATGTGGACCGGTGTTTCCAATTGGGGGGGGGCTCCTAATACTAACCCTCAAGAGGTGTTCTGCCTTTTCATCTTTTCATCCTTAAAGGGATTTGTTTTGTTTTGCGCTGAGGCTGCCTCTACAAGAGAGGTTTAAAGCTCTTTCAAGGCGCTTTAAAAAATTTACCTCTACAAGGAGGGAGCGCAAATCGGGCATAGAGGCGCGCTATCCCTCCGATTGTGTGCATTATCGAATGCGCGTTAAATAGCAAGTTTTATTTTGCGGCGGGATGTAAAGCCAGCACCCTGCCTCCCGAGTGCTGCTGCTGCTGCTGGCTCCCCAGCTCGGCTCCTGGCTCCGCTCCTACCGGGCTCCTGCTGATCTCTCGCTCTCGCTCTCTGTCTTCCAGCTCCCTTTTCCCTTTTTCTTGCCCTGTTCCCCCCACCCCCTGGTGCGCCCTGCCTCCCGAGTGCTGCTGCTGCTGCTGCTGCTGCTGCTGCTGGCTCCCCCGCTCGGCTCCTGGCTCCGCTCCTACCGGGCTCCCGCTGACCTCTCGCTCATGCTCTCCGTCTTCCAGCTCCCTTTTCCCTTTTTCTTGCCCTGTTCCCCCCCCTGCTCCGTTTCATTCAATCGCCCCGTCAGTTCCTTCGCTCTCCAGCATAACAACTCGCAGGGACCTGCCTTAAAGAGACAGGCGCCCGCCCGCTCTACCTCCCCCCTCCCCTCCCCCTGCCTGCCTCTCGTGCAGAGGTATTAGGCGTAAATGCGCTTCAGCGATGAAGCGCATAATCACTTAACCAGGCGCAAAAGCGAATCCTTGTGGAGGGGACCTGAGAAAGAAATAAAGGTGGAAGAAGTAATAGGAAAACATGGGAGGGGCTAGAAATGGAAGATGACATTGTCTGGGCCCCCCTGTAAAATTCAATGAATGAGGCAGAGCGATTGCACAATAAAAACCTCATCTGGAAGCAACCAACATCATAAGAACGTCAGAGGAGCCATGCTGGATCAGACCAAAGCCCAGGGAGGACGTCTGGGAAGGAGGTAGAGACCAGGCCACCTTTACCTTTGCACGACTTTTAGGAGCATCTTCTTCTGCTCTGACAATTTCTCCTGCAAATATATATAAATATAAAAAAAACAGAATCAGCCATCAAACCAGGGCTGTCCCATATTCTTCTGGCAAAGAACTAGATCCCGTGTTGAAAAGGCAGGTGATTTTTTTTCTTCTTGAAATCAATGGGCCTTAAATTAATCTTGACTAACGTTAAGTCCTATCAATTTCAACGGAGCACCTCTCAGTATGACAAAGGGTGCTTCCAGGTGAGGCTTTTACTGCGCGGCCACCCTGCCTCCATCACAGGATGTCACAGGGGGTTCAGATGATAGCATCTTCTACTCCTAATCCTCCTGTGTTTTCCCACAACACCATTCATCTTTTCCCCCCCTACCACTGAAAATCCATTAAGGAAGAAAAGATGGAATCACTGCACAAGGGTCTTCCTGGTCGTAGCATTAGGACCTCTCGGAATTAATGACAGAAGAACTATATTTTAAAGAGGAATGCAATGCATCTCTCCGTAAAGCAGGAGGCTATGACAGGTTACCTTTGAGCCTGCTCAGCCTTCCCTCCAGGTGATTACGATGGGTTAGGGTCATTTCACAGCCCTGCACTCCCTTCTTACGGTTCTTTCATGTTTAAACAGGACTTGAAGTGGACAGCTGTTCACTTTTATACTGTATTTTAAATTATGTTTTTATTCTGTCATTGTTTTATATTTTGAATCGTTTTTATGGTTTTAATTTTTGAAAACTGCCCAGAAAGCTTCAGCTACTGGGCAGAATAGAAAAGCAATAAATGAATGAATGAATAAATAAATAAATAAATAAAGGACTGTGCTCTGCAAAGTACAAGACATGGCCACTCTACTGGATGCATAGACTAGCAGCTTCCCAACTTTTTTGAGTCAGTGGGTGCATCTGGAATTTTGAGAGTGCTGTGGGTGCTCCCACAAAATGGTTGTCATGGGGGCTTGCCCGGGCCTAAAATGGCCACCATGATGGTCATGGCTGGTCATGGAACACTCATTTCCTAGAAGAAGACAACTTGGAGAGACCAAAACGCTTGCCCTGAACATTCAGTACAAGGCAGAGATAGGGGTCTGAGCACCAAAAACCACTCGTTGGAATCCAAATAAAGATGGCGTGCTTTGCAGCAGGCCAGCTGCCCAGTTCATTTTTGTTTAATTAGAAAATTCCTAAGAAATTAAATAAAAACCTGGAGGGACAGAGAAATTGGTGAATGCTAACTGTGTTGCCTACGGGAACCATGTTGAAGACCCCAGGCATAGATATGCCCCGTTACCTCCCCAGAGGTCTTTGCAGTGTACACTCTCTTCTTCCACATATCCCATTCACGATAACACTTGGGATTTCTGCGAGTGATTAATTAATTAATTAATTATATTACATTTATATCCCACCACTTTTCCTCCTTATGGAATCCAAGGTGGCCTAAACAATCCTCTTCATTTTATTCTCACAATAACAACCCTGTGAGGTAGGTTGGGCAAAGAGTCTGTGACTGGCCCAAACCTAAAGTCACCCAGTGGGTTTCCATGGCTGAGTGGGGACTAGAACCCAGATCTCCCAACTCCCAGTCCAACATTCTGACCACTACACCATGCTGGCTCTCAATAACGGAATGGGTGTTTCTGGCCTTATGCAGAATGCTTTCCTCTCACTGCTAATCCACCGCAGCCCTTCCCCCTGCAACTGGACTTTTAGTTTGCTGGCAGGCATCACCTCTGTGGCCACCGCAACTCACCTGCATGTTGCTGAAGAGGGAGTTGATGGACGTCTCCTCTTCATCGGCGCTGTTGCGGACCTCTTCAATCAAGGCTTTGAGTAACACAATCGCCTCCCTTGTGGATGTCTGGAGCTCTTTCACAGCCTGGGCAGGACAAGTAAGGCAAGATGGAAGGCTGCATGTTAAAAAGAGAATGAACAGACACCCCCCCCCCCCCACAGGTGCAGAAGTGAGAGGAGGAAACCTCACAAAATCTATGCCTGCCTGTTCACCCATCAGCTGCGTCTGCTTCCTGATCTCTTTCTCTTCAGAGTTTTCAGAGCTTCTGTTAAGTTTCAGTATCTTTGGCTAGGAGCATCATCACACCAGTGATTTAGTGCACTCTCACCATGCCTGGTGTGTGGATTTGCAGCATGGTACTCACATGACACTGTGTCTGTCCTGCTGGCACCCTGCCTCTTCCCCAGCCTTTCCTCGAACGCTAAAAGTCTGGATTACTTTCCCTAAGTGCATTTAACACACCCTAAGCTTCCAGGTAGTTTTAAAGGAACTGGGGGCTTGAATGGATTGCATCACATCCTGGCAGGGAAAAATGATCTCTCCCAGCAGCCGGCTCCAAGCCTCAATATAAAACCCAAACCTTGCATCCCTGGCTCGAAAGCCTTTTTTAAAAACATACAACACCTGAATCTCTGCAGAGACAGGATTGTACTCACTCAATGCCATCCAAGAGCCAGACTAAAGGGTCGTTCCATTTTTGCCCGGCAGAAAGGCGGTCTGGTTGAAGTGCTCATCTGCCAGGACCTGACTAGAGGGAGAAAGAGGAGGGGAGGGGTGGAGTGGAATGGAAGAGCGAAGGAGCGAAGGAGCCGCTATTCAGGTGAAAGAGATCATAAGCTTGACACACTTTTGCCTCAGAGGTAAAAAAAACAAGGAGGCAAACGGGCAGGGGGGTGATGGAGATCTAGATCTACACTACTGCTTTATAGTGATATTGAAGTGTGCTGATAACTGTTGGGGCCCATGACACATTCCATATACTGCTTTCAGAATGTTCCTTCCTGCTTTTTGTTCCACATTATCCAAAATGCCACAAAAAATTTCATTGTGTGTCCTATGACGTATAAACGGGCAAGGGGGATATAGCTTTACCATGATAGGATCGTAACGATTTGACAAAGGCATAGCTGTGGCCTTCATCTTTACTAAGACTTCTTTTAAATCACACCACAATGGTCCCAATTGTTTAGGCAGCAAATTACAAAGCTTTGCATTTGAATTCTTGGCTTTCATCAGATCCCCTGTCTCCCCTCCGCTCCAGAAGCCCCACATGTTGGTCCGAAACCAAAAAATATTCAGGTATTTCCTTTCAATCACAGTAAAAAATACAGTTGAATTTTTTATGAATCATTGTAAACCACCCAGAGAGCTTTGGCTATGGAGTGGTAGAGAAAATAATGATGATGATAATAATAATAATAATAATAATAATAATAATAATAAATAATTCATTAAACAAAAAACCTACAGTTTACAAAACAAAGTTAAGTCTCTACAGTTTTCAACCAAGCACCAAAAAGCAGGGAAATTGGGCATTAAGGTTCACAAGCCTTAACACCACATCCTAAGGAGGCAGAAAGTGCAAGTGAAATTCTCATTCTCCCGAAGCAGATGGAAGATAGGATGGAGAATATGATATGCAGAGTTGACTGTGGGGTTGTGGAAAACTGATGATGAACAACTTAGGGCCACCTACTTCTTTTTTTGTTTAGAGCAACCCTTCCCCAACCTGGTGCCCTCCAAAGGTGTTGGACTACAACTCCCATCATTGCAAGTCAGTATGTCCCACGGTCAGGAATGCTGGGACTGGGTAAGGCTCTGGCAGTTCTGGCTATATAAGTCTTCAGTCAGAACTTACTAGCTGCTGGAAACAATGGCTGAATTCGGACAACACGATAGTCAATGGTGGGGTAATAATCAACTTTACAGTTGTTCATCTAGGGGGTACTCCCCACACAACATGGTAATAAATAATCAACTGTGGTGTGGATTGGGATCAGCGCTGAGTTGACCATGGCAGCATTCGGACGACACGATAGTCAATACAACTGACGATTGTTCCCCCCTCCCCAGTTGCTTATTGTGTCATCCGAATTCAGCCCGTCTTTCTATTTGCTTCACTGCCTTGAACCCTGACTTTGCTCCATGATTGAACCTTTGTGCTACTGGTCTTTGAACTCCCAGCTTGACACTGCTTCTTGGACTGCATTTTTGTTTGACTAGTCTCCCTTGTATAGACCTTTGATAACTGCCTGTTTATTGACTACTCTGGCCTTGAACTGCCCAATTGCTGGACTGATACCTCTGTGCTCAACCATTTGACTGCCTAATTGACTTGCCTGTGGATTTGCCCCTCAATTAATGTTGAGAGTGAACCAGCCAAAGCAGGGCATAGACATCAAGGTAAAATCTCTTTCCATCCATGCTTTCAGAGTCTCCAGTGAACTTCTTGGATTTTAATACCCACCATCACTGCCTGGTCTAGCTTTTCACAGCCTTGCATGTATGCAGATTCAATGTCTATACAGTGCGCCCGGCTCTCCCTAAAGAAGTGAAGACCAGAGAATGAGGTATTAAGATCATTTCGCTGCTAGCAAGTCACTTTTCTTCTTCCACAATTTGTCTGTGTGGGTTCATAATCATCATCGAATCATGGAATTGTGGAATTGGAAGGGACCCCAAGGATCATCTAGTCCAACCCTCTGCAATGTACAGGAAAACCCATTCAACCATCCATGAGAGGTGGCTGTCCAACCTCTTCTTAAAAACCTCCAGAGGTGGAGAACCCACAACCTCCATAGGCAGACTGTTCCACAGTTGTACAAATCTTACCAGCAGGAAGTTTTTCCTTATATTTAGTCGAAATCTAGGTAGCTGTCACTTATACCCATTATTTCGGAACCTAATTTCTGTGGCAATGAAAAAATAGTTCTTGACCATCCTCTCTGTTGCACCATCTCATGTAACTGAACATTGCTAACACATCTCTCCTCAGTCTCAAAACGAATTCACTGCGGCAAAATCACACATGGTAAGATTTAGTCATAACTTTAAAGCAGCTCTCCAACTTTAAAGCAGCTCTCCACAAGTGGTTCACACCTTGGATAACTCCTTTAGAGTTCTGACTGAGACCCCGAGTGGATTCACCCCTCCACTGGTATCGGAGCCACCAGCCTCCACTGGTGCTGCGGCTGCCTTCAGAGCCCACCACAAAACTCGCCTTGTCCATGAAGACTTTGTCTTACCCCACCCCGCCCCATCTTCAAAACCAGCCGCACCCAAGCCTAAACGCATCTATCGATATCATTTATATCCCGCCTGTCTGTCAGAAAATGGCACACAATGTGGCTAAAAATAAAATCCAGATTAAACGCAAAATCTTAATGAAAGCATAAGATGAAGACAGATAAATTAAAACCCATTAACCTAAACAGTAAGAGAAATAAACAGAAGCCAGGCAAGTAAAATCCCCTTCAACAACAGACATGCCAAGTGCTTGCTTGAATAAAGTAGTCTTTGCATGCCAGTGAAAGGATAGCAGAGGTGGAGTGACCTAGCCTCCCTGGGCAGGGAGTTCCACAGCCAGGAGCGGCCACCAAGAAGTCCCTGTCTTGTGTCACCACCACACGTGCCTTTGATGGTGGTGGTCTTTAAAAGAAGAACTTCCCTGAGAGATCTTAAGATCTGGGCAGGCTTGTATGGGAGAACGTGGGCTTTCAGATAGCCCATTCCCAAGCCATATAGGGTGTTATAGGTAACAACCAGTAAATTAGATAGGTAGGCAGTGAAACTGTTGTAACAAGGGAGCTGCATATTCCTTGTAAACTGTCCCTGGTCAATACTTTGGTTACAGCAATCTGGACCAGTTTAAGTTTAAGAACAATTTCAAAAGGCAGCTCCATGTAGAGTGTGTTACAGTAGTCGACATGGAATGGAACTAAGACATGTGTGACCATGGCCAGATCAGATGTCTCCAGGAATGGACACAGTTGGCACACCAGCATACATGCAATGGCATCTGCTAACATGCTTTCCCTTCCTGTTTTGACTTGCCTTTCGCTTTGTTCTCTCCCACTTGTCAAAGTTTAGGCTGTAAGCGCCTTGGGGCAGGGACCTCTCTGTCTTACTTTTTGTACTTTGGCTTATATTGTAAAATGCCATGGCCACTGATAGTGCTTGATATCAATGAGAAACAAGAACTTACACTGGCATATCCCGGAAGCAGTTAATACAGAGCATGGACTTCTTCTCTGTGGAGAACATGATGTAGAGTTCTTCGTGAAGGGCTGGAAGAGACACAAGCAGTCAGTCCCCATGCTTCAAGGCAGTCTGGTGTAGTGGTTAGAGTGTTGGACTGGGAGTCAGGAGATCCAGGTTCTCGTCCCCACTGGGCCATGGAAGCTCACTGGGTGACTTTGGGCCAGGTATAGATTCTCAGCCCAACCTACCTCACAGGGTTGTTGTTATGAGGATAAAAATGGAGGAGGAGGATTATGTATGCCACCTTGGGTTCCATGGAGGGAAAAGGGCAGGATATAAATGCAATAAATAAATAAATAAATAAATAAATAAAAAAAAATAAGGCAGAGGGGGGTTCTAGCACTAACAACCAGAAATCACTGAACAGCTATTCTGCCTTTTTTTTCATTAACATATTTTCCGTAATAAGAAAAAAGACAGAAGAAGCGGTGGAAAAGCACGGGAGGGTTACCAGTAGAAGGCAAGGTTGTTTGTTCCCACATCTGTATATTTCCAAGAATGAAGCCTTATTCAGAAGCCCCAATGCAAGCTGCAGAATCCCACTTGATGGTGCAGAATCTGCCAGGCTGTCGGAAGTTACGTTCTTTTACTGTGCACGGAATCAACACTGCCCCTCAGGGGTTTGGACTGTGCACATCCCCTTGGGAGGATAACTCATCCCACTAAAATGGGGAAATTGCCCCTGTGTTGAGGGAGGAAAGTGGTTTGGTGGTGAGGGAAGACGCAACTGTTCACGGCAAAGGAACGGAATGGAGTCGGAGCAGGGCGGCAGCGATACGTACGGCACTTCTTGTGGATGTCTTTGGTGCGCTTGGTCAGTGAGACGATCTCATGGCGAGAGAACATCCTGGCTTTATGGGTTTCCTCACGGCACTTGGCACAGAGGGGCTGGTTGCAGGTGTTGCAGAAATACATGGCATCCACATCCTAAAGGGGGTGGGGGTAGAAGGCAAAACTCTTCTTGGCATGGCTGAAAATGGGGGCGGAGACACAGCTGCCACACACAGGCAAAACCATTTCTCTGTGGCACGCCAGGCATACCTGGAAAAGGACTGCAATAGATAAGGCATAATAAAGTTTTTTTTAAAAAAAAACACCGCCATTGCGACATGTTTTTCTTTTCTGATTGGAAAAGTTAGGCATGCTTTCAGGGTGGGAAAATAAAGCCAGACTCCAGGGCATAAGAACAGCCCTGCTGGGTTAAGAAGAAAAAAGATTAATTTAGGCCAGTATCCTGTGCAGTGGCTGACTGGATCCCTCTGGAAGCCTACAAGGCGTGTGGAGCAGTGGTTAGGATGTTGGACCATGAATGGAGAGACCTAAGTTCCAGTCTCTTAGCAGCCATGCAGCTCGGCAAGTTAGGGTGACCAGATAAAATCCAGGACAGGGCTCATGTAACTTTAACAGTTGTAGAGAAAAGGGAATTTCAGCCAGGGTCATTTGTATGCAATTAGTTCCTGGTGAAATTCCCTCTTCATCACAACAGTTAAAGTTGCAGGGGCCCTGCCTTCTTTTGTATATGGGCACTCTAGTATAGTGCCTGCACCTTTAACTGTTGTAATGAAGAGGGGATTTCACCAGGAATTAACTGCATACAAATGATCCTGGCTGAAATTCCCTTTCTCTACAACTGTTAAAGTTACATGAGCCCTGACCTGGATTTTATCTGGTCAGCCTACACTAGGTGGCTTTGGGCCAGTTATCAACTCTCGGCCTACCTTGCAGGGTTGCTGTGAGGACAAATGTAGGCTGACCATATGAAAAGGAGGACAGGGCTCATGTAACTTTAACAGTTGTAGAGAAAAGGGAATTTCAGTCAGTGTCATTTGTATGCAATTAGTACCTGGTGAAACTCCCTCTTCATCACACCAGTTAAAGTTGCAGGGGCCCTGCCTTCTTTTGTATATGGGCACTCTAGTATAGTGCCTGCACCTTTAACTGTTGTAATGAAGAGGGGATTTCACCAGGAATTAACTGCATACAAATGACCCTGGCTGAAATTCCCTTTTCTCTACAACTGTTAAAGTTACATGAGCCCTGACCTGGATTTTATCTGGTCAGCCTACACTAGGTGGCTTTGGGCCAGTTATCAACTCTCGGCCTACCTTGCAGGGTTGCTGTGAGGACAAATGTAGGCTGACCATATGAAAAGGAGGACAGGGCTCATGTAACTTTAACAGTTGTAGAGAAAAGGGAATTTCAGTCAGTGTCATTTGTATGCAATTAGTACCTGGTGAAACTCCCTCTTCATCACACCAGTTAAAGTTGCAGGGGCCCTGCCTTCTTTTGTATATGGGCACTCTAGTATAGTGCCTGCACCTTTAACTGTTGTAATGAAGAGGGGATTTCACCAGGAATTAACTGCATACAAATGACCCTGGCTGAAATTCCCTTTTCTCTACAACTGTTAAAGTTACATGAGCCCTGACCTGGATTTTATCTGGTCAGCCTACACTAGGTGGCTTTGGGCCAGTCATCAACTCTCGGCCTACCTTGCAGGGTTGCTGTGAGGACAAATGTAGGCTGACCATATGAAAAGGAGGACAGGGCTCATGTAACTTTAACAGTTGTAGAGAAAAGGGAATTTCAGTCAGTGTCATTTGTATGCAATTAGTACCTGGTGAAACTCCCTCTTCATCACACCAGTTAAAGTTGCAGGGGCCCTGCCTTCTTTTGTATATGGGCACTCTAGTATAGTGCCTGCACCTTTAACTGTTGTAATGAAGAGGGGATTTCACCAGGAATTAACTGCATACAAATGACCCTGGCTGAAATTCCCTTTTCTCTACAACTGTTAAAGTTACATGAGCCCTGACCTGGATTTTATCTGGTCAGCCTACACTAGGTGGCTTTGGGCCAGTCATCAACTCTCGGCCTACCTTGCAGGGTTGCTGTGAGGACAAATGTAGGCTGACCATATGAAAAGGAGGACAGGGCTCATGTAACTTTAACAGTTGTAGAGAAAAGGGAATTTCAGTCAGTGTCATTTGTATGCAATTAGTACCTGGTGAAACTCCCTCTTCATCACACCAGTTAAAGTTGCAGGGGCCCTGCCTTCTTTTGTATATGGGCACTCTAGTATAGTGCCTGCACCTTTAACTGTTGTAATGAAGAGGGGATTTCACCAGGAATTAACTGCATACAAATGACCCTGGCTGAAATTCCCTTTTCTCTACAACTGTTAAAGTTACATGAGCCCTGACCTGGATTTTATCTGGTCAGCCTACACTAGGTGGCTTTGGGCCAGTCATCAACTCTCGGCCTACCTTGCAGGGTTGCTGTGAGGACAAATGTAGGCTGACCATATGAAAAGGAGGACAGGGCTCATGTAACTTTAACAGTTGTAGAGAAAAGGGAATTTCAGTCAGTGTCATTTGTATGCAATTAGTACCTGGTGAAACTCCCTCTTCATCACAACAGTTAAAGTTATAGGCACTATACTAGAGTGACCAGATACAAAAGAAGGCAGGGCCCCTGCAACTTTAACTGTTGTGATGAAGAGGGAATTTCACCAGGAACTAATTGCATACAAATGATGCCGGCTGAAATTCCCTTTTCTCTACCACTGTTAAAGTTACAGGAGCACTGTCCTCCTTTTCATATGGTCAGCCTAGACAAATGGAGAGCAGGAGGATTACGAAAGCCACCTTGGGCTCCTTGGAGAAAAAGGCAGGATATGCATGTAACAAATAAAATAAGTCCAAGCAGCCCAAAGAGGTCTTGACTGGCTTTGATACCATCCCCAAATGCCCTGCGTCTGCTGAAGGGCACCTGGGCTCACCTACCTGCTTTGTGCTTTGCAGGTCACAGTTTGCACACTGGACCTCCTCCTCCTCACAGTCCCCTGAGCTGTCCACCAGGAACTTCAAGAGTCTGTCCTCTGGAGGGAGGCCATTTCCTTTCACAACAGACTGGTGGCTGCAAAAGGCACAGCAAGAAATGGTTTGCTCTCAAAGGAAGGCTTGCTGAAAATAATAATCCCGAAGGCCAATGCTACCTAGGTTTACTCAAGAGGGAAGTTCCACTGGGTCCCTTGGGGCCAACTCTCAGCTGAGCAGGAACAGATCTCAGTAGCTTTGGTATTTGCGTACAATCCCCCACCACCACCCAAGAATTTGGGCTGTTCACACAACATGCCGTTGTTGAACTGTGGGTTGTTTGTTGAATCGTGGGTTAGCGTGTTGTCTGAAGCCAGGGTGTTTTCCGCAGGGTGGCTTGTTAACCACCTTGAACAACCCAGCAACTAATCATGGGTTCTCAAGGTGGTTTGTATGAGAAAAATAAGCCCCAATGGACTTCAACTCCATCTAGGAATATTGAAAGCTGCCTTCTACTGAGTTAGACCCTGGGTCCATCTAGCCCAGTATTGTTGACACTGACTGGCAGTAGCAGGATTCTTTCCTAGCCCTACCTGGAGATGCTGCCAGGGATCGAATCTGGGACTTCCTATGTTCAAAGCATGTGTTTACAACTGAGCTATGATCCCTTAGGGCCTTCTCTGTGATGGCACCCCCACTCTAGGATGCCCTTCCAAAGGAGATCCTATTGATGCCAACTTTGTTTTCTTTTTGTGCCATGTAAAAACATTTGTCTTTGCCCAGGCATTTTGATGTTTGATTGTTTTAGTGTGTATATGTGTGCATGTGTAAATTTAAATTGAATTGATTGGTTGGTTGGTCTTTAGTTTGCTGGTTGAAGAGTTGTTGTTGGCTGGGGCATGCTGGGAGTTGCAGAAGTTCAATCTGGGCAAAGCATTCCCATCCCCACCCTGGCTCCTCATTGAATCGGATTCTGCTGGGGCTAAAAGTGGAGGATTTCTGCTTGGCAGCTGTTGGCCTTCAAAGCCCATTTTGCAACTGAAGCTTCAGGTTTCAGCAGCCCAGAGAAGAGGGATGCAGAGAGGGGGACCTTCCTTGCTCATCATTCTTCTTGGGCCAGAACCCATGAAAACCAAACGTGTTTAAATAAATAAATAAATAAATAAATAAATTTCCCTTATGTGGGAAAATGGGATTCAAGCCAAAGGAAAGGAATCTAATAAAGGCAAACCTCTAATTTCCCTGGCTTAAGCAAACAGTTCTGCCCCGGCAGCGTCTACTCTGGGACTCCTCTCTGCCTAATCACAAAGCCATGGATGCCTTTGGCAACTACAGGCAAACCTGATATGGGGGTCTTATGGACAGAGACAAAGGGCAGACACCTGCCTGGTCATTGTTTTCCTTTTTAGGAAGTCAATACCTTCTTCACCATCCGTTCCGGTAATTCCCAAACTCTGTTCCGGGGGCACACCAGTGTGTCATGAGAAGCATCACTAGTATATTTATTTTATTTTATTTATATTCCACCTGTCCAGTAAAAATAGTGCTCAAGTGTATGGTGGGAGTATTGGATATCTGGGTTATAGTCCCCACTTGGCCGTAGAGTTCACTGGGTGGCTTTGGACCAGCTGCTGATTTTCCACTTAACCAGCCTCATAGGGTTGTTGTGAGGATGAAAATGGAGAGGAGGGGCATGTAAGGTGCTCTTTCAACCGTTCTTCATGGGAATCGGTTTCCAGGACCCCTCCCCATCCTGGCCGCGCTTCTTTGGACATGCCCCAGTTTGTCATTGTCCTTCTTAAAAAGTGGCACCCGGACCTGGACACAGTACTCCAGATGTGGCCTGACCAGCATAGAATAGAGCTGAATAATCACCCATGATCAGGACACTATCTTTCTGTTAATGCAGCCTATGATCACATTAGCTTCCTTAGCAGCTGCATCACACTGCTGGCTAAAATTCACACTGCCAAGATTCCAAGGTCGTTTTCACACATACCACTAGCAAGCCTGGATTTCCCCACCCTATAATTGTGCTTTTTATTTTTATTTTTTGGTATCTGAATGCAAGGTTTTGCCTTTATCTCTACTGAATTTCATCTTGTTAGTTTTGGCCCAGTGTTCCAGCCTGTCAAGGTCCTTTTGAATCATGATCCTGTCTTCTATGGCATTGCCTATCTCTGCTAGCTTGTGTCCTCTGCAAATCTGATAACCCCTCCAGGTCATTCATAAAAATGTTGCACAGCAGAGGGCCTAGATCGGAGCCCACTGGCATTCCACATTCTCAGTCAATTATTATTATTATTATTATTATTATTATTATTATTATTATTATTATTATTTACATTTATATACCGCCCCATAGCCGAAGCAGTCGCTCAAACAGTGACCAGTACTAACAGTCAGCCCACATTTGACCATTTTGTCAACAAGGATATCATGAGAAAACCTGTCAAACACTTTTCTGAAATCAAGATATACTATGCCCGTGGTGTTCCAAGGATCTACTAGCAACCAGAATTCATTGTGCAGCCCTCCTGCCTTTTTTCCTTTAAAAGATTTTCTGCAGTATGGAAAAAAGTGGAAGAAGCAATGGGAAAACACAGGAGGGTTATGAGTAGAAGCCAACATCGTTTGGATGCCCCCCTCTCCATAAACGTCCACAAGCGAGACAGAGTGGGGGTGGCAATCTAAAAGCCCCATCTAGAAGCAACCTCTGAACCAGAGAGATTAAAAAACTTGGTATTCACACCTCATTCCATGATTAGGACCCTGATTGAAGCATGATTTGGACCCAGTGCAGATATTTCAGGCTAGTCCTTGCCCCTCTGACTACCAGCCCTCCAGTATGTAGAATGGGAGCATTTCTACATGAGGCTTTTATCCCACATCTTTACTGGGGCTTCTGCTTCTGGATTGTTTGCAGGATTAAGATCAGCTCCTTTACACATGTTTTTTTCCCCAAGGGTTTTTCTTTCTCTGCCTTTCTTTATGTTTCATTATACAATCACTAAATGGCGCTGTGGAATAACAGAATTGTGCAATTACACAAGACTCTTATTCTGGCATTCCTAAATAATACCAGACTTTCCGTATTAGGAAAAAATGTGATCAAGGTTGCAAAGTACGGGAGACACCCTGGAGGATTACAACACTGTACAAAGCATCCACAAACTACTACGAGTGAGCAATCAGGAGCGCACAATAAAAGTGTGATGTAGAAAGACTCTGGATAGCAATATCACCACTGCTTTGGCATGCCGGAAGCCTCCAAGCTTGGGCAGGGAGTACAGCATGGCCTGGGATGCCTTGGTACTCGCTATGCCCATGTGTTTGCAGAAGTTGGCCCAGGTCCTGCCAGAAAGCAGGGCTTAGGGGCTTGGAGCCTCCTGTGGCAACACTTCTGCTCCAGCCACGATGCTGGTTAGGGCAGAAGTCCACCCCATCACTGAGCGTCTGCTGGCATCCTTGGATTGAGGGAGCCCAGCGGTCCTTACCCACACAGAGGACACGTCAGGCGGCTGTCGATGGCGCGGCCCCGCAGGCAGCTGGCACAGAAGTTGTGGTAGCAATCCAGGAGGCACGGGTGCTCGTACTGTTCATGGCACAGAAAACACACCAGCGGGTGGCAATTGGCGTTGTCCAGGTCACAAAGGTTTTCCAAGGGGGAGAAAATCCCGCCCGACATCTGGAGGGGAGACGACAATGGAGGAGAACATTATCAGAGCATGATTAGCCATAGAACAATAATCCAAATGTTTGGATAACACAACAAAAGAACTCTGCGTGAGCTGAAAGCCTGCGTATTCCTGCACCCTACCAAAAGCTGGCCCAATAAAACAGAGTGTCCCCAAAACTAGCATGAGGCACATTTCATTTCTGATTTGGAATGGAAGACATGCATCCCAGAAGTTCTACTTTGAGGGTGCGTAAGAGTAAGAAATTACATGGCTGCAATGGAGCCCATCAGGAGCACCCTTCTGAGTAGAAGGAAGCAATCCCAGAGCAGTGACTCGTGCAGAGATGTGTCAGGCAGCCTCCTGTGCTGTTGGGTTCCCTTGGGCTCACAGGAGTTCTTAATTACTCAACGTAGTACTTTTTCACAATGCACTAACCAATGCTTTGTAGCACACAGGCACTGAACAATTACCTTTGCCTGTCGGAATCTCCTCTTCTCCGCCACCAACACAACATGGGCTATTTATAGCAAGCTACAAAGTACAGACGCATTTATAATCTCTCTCTCTCTCTCTCTCTCTCTCTCTCTCTCTCTCTGTATTGACTGCTATGGATGACCTTGTATTGATGGAAATGCAGCAATCCTACAACCTTCCTACCTGGGAGAAAGCCCTATGAAGCTCAGTGGGACTTCGCTCCGAGTCAACATGTATAGGGTTGTGCTGTAAAAGTGACTTAAAACAGCCTGTTGTGCTCTCTGCCCCGCACCAAATAGATTCCAAGCTCCTTTCGGTTTTCCTGTTTTTGATGGCTGAAAACCTCAAAGATTAGGCAGTCAAAAAACCGTTTTGTTTCCGAAGAAAATATTCAGAAAGTGGTTGAGGGGAGGAGGGGCATATTTAAAAGGGGGCACTTTTTTATGGTTCTATAGCAACCTGATTCCAGAAACACCTACTGGTTGATGAAGCCATGTTTGTTCCGTTCACATGATCTTTCTCCTTCATGGGTGTAGAGAACATAGTGCATTGCATGTCTATCCAGTCACAGGTACATGTGTTTGGAAAAGCCAGGATGTACCGGGGCCTCTAGACATTTACATGTGACAGAATGGCCACCGATGTGCAGTTTTCACACATTAATAGAAGTATAGCTTCCAAATCGTGCAAGGTACTGGCTCCCCTTTATTTGGCACTGGTTAGCCCTCATATTGAGTATTGTGTCCAGTTCTGGGCACCACACTTCAAGAAGGATGCAGACAATCTGGAGCGTGTTCAGAGGAGGGCAACAAGGGCCCCCTCCACAAGGATGCGCTTTTGCGCCCGGTTCGGGGATTATGCGCATTATCGCGGAGGCGCATTTACTCCTAATCCCTCTGCATGGGAGGCGGCGAGAGGTGGCGAAGCGCATTAATTGATGTCCAAAAAGCACTTTACATGTAGTTAATGCGCATAATCGCTTGTTCACACGGCGAAAATGCGCTTTAACGGCCGGAGCAAAATAAAAGTCGCTATTTAACGCGCATTCGATAATGCGCATAATCCGGGAGATAACGCGCCTCTGCGTCCGTTTTGCGCTCCGCTGGCGTGAAGGTAAAATTTATAATGAGCCTTCAAAGAGCATTAAAGCGCCCTTGTGGAGGTAGCCAAGGATGATCAGGGGTCTGGAAGCAAAGCCCTATGAGGAAAGACTGAAAGAACTGGGCAGGTTTAGCCTGGAGAAGAGAAGATTGAGGGGAGACATGAGAGCACTTTTCAAATAATTGAAAGGTTGTCACAAAGAGGAAGGCCAGGATCTCTTCTCAATCAACCCAGAGTGCAGGACACAGAATAATGGGCTCAAGTTACAGGAAGCCAGATTCCAGCTGGGCATCAGGAAAAACTTCCTGACTGTTAGAGCAGTATGACAATGGAACCAATTACCTAGGGAGGTGGTGGGCTCTCCCTCCCTAGAGGCATTCAAGAGGCAGCTGGACAGCCATCTGTCAGATATGCTTTAAGGTGGATTCCTGCACTGAGCACGGGGTTGGACTCGATAGCCTTATAGGCCCCTTCCAACTCTACTATTCTATGATTCTATGATAAACAAGACTGAAATGGTGCAAATATGTTTTATATGTGCATTTTCAAATGCAAATGGAGTACATTTTCAAATGTACAATTGCATTCATTTTGTATCATTACTGTATTTTTTTAAAAAAAAAAATTAAAACTTTATTTCCTAATGAGCTTCTTCTTTGTTTTAGGGTTAATATGGATTTATGATGGCGGGAATAAGGCAGAAACTGCTGTTTTCAAGAGAGAACACTTATTTTCTTGATTCAGTCTGAACAGCCTGCTCTTGTGAAAGCTCTCTTGGGTTTCGTGGGTAGTGATTCCTCATGTTCTGGATGCATTATATGAAGCAAATTGAAAATAGCCTCATTTCTGCTGTTGCTGCATATCATTTGCTTTTACAGAAACTGCTTTCTTTGAAGCAGCTCCTGTAGGGTGACCATGTGGAGAGGAGGTCAGGGCTCCTGTGTCTTTAACAGTTGCATAGAAAGGGGAATTTCTGCAGGTGTCATTGTTATGCATGCAGCACCTGGTGATATTCCCTCTTCACCACAACAGTGAAAGCTGCAGGATCCCTGCCCTATTTTGTATCTGGTCACTCTAGTAAAGCTCCTGCAGCTTTAACTGTTGTGATGAATCTCACCAAGTGATGCATGCATACAAATGACACCTGCTGAAATTCCCTTTTTTATGCCACTGTTTAAAGACACTGGAGCCCTGTCCTCCTTTCCATATGGTCACCCTGAGCTCCTGCCCTAGTAGGTCAGCATGTGAGAGGGCAGTTAGTGCAAAATGAGAAATGCACTGATCCAACCTCTCTTGGTGTGCACAACGTCCCTTTGCCTCTCCTTATTTTAATTGTATTTCTTAAAACTATTTGAAATTATTTTTTAATTGGGAGACTGGCATGCTGCAAAGCAAAATGCTGCCCTTTATTTGGGTTCAAAAAAGGGGGGGTTGTATTTTGGAACTTAGGACTCCCCCCTCCCTCCCCCACCTCTGCCTCAGACTTAGGTTCTTGGGCTAGTTATATTTCTATTCGCCTCACGAGCTAGTTACATTTCTATTTGTTTCATGGGCTAGTTACATTTCTATTCGCCTCATGGACTAGTTACATTTGCCTCTGGGAAATGGATGTTTTGTAACCGGCTGCTATGCCCCCTACGGCAGCCATTTTATGAGTAAGCAAGCCCCTCCATGGCAGCCATTTTGTGTGAGAGCCCACGAAGCTCTCAAAATTTCAAAACGGGACGAGGACCCAAAAAAGGTTAGGGACCCTTGCTCTAAATAGAGAAAACTGTTTTATATTGGGCTTCCCCCCTTCCCTCTCAAGTTGTCTTTCCTTGTACTCACCTTCTTCTTCCACTCTTAAATTGTCCCCTATCCTCAACCGCCAGTTTCTTTCATTCCTCCCTCCTGCTGCTTTTACATTCACTTCTTCCTATAACTGCTTTCTTCTCTTATCCCCTTCCTCTTTATTCCCAGTTTTTAAAATTATTATTATTATTATTATTATTAAAAATATTAGACTTGCTCTCTAACCAACTCCTGCTAACACACCTGCCTATATGGTGTGCTTGCTGCAGCCATGGGGCAGAGTGGTCAAGCAAAGAGGGACTGGGCAGACGTAAGCGCTGAGACCCACCTGAAGGCTGGCTGAGCCCCACAGGTGGATCCTGACCCAAAGTTTGAGAAATGCTGAGTTAGAGGTTCCTGGAAGCCCTAAATGTACCCATTCCCAGAGCCCATGACTCACCTACACTTTTTAAAATGTTTTGGTGGTTATCAAATTTAGCCATACAGCAGGGGGATCCTGCAAACTGTAGGAAACTCTACTGCCTAAAGATATGCCTTTGCTTATGGTGGTTATGCCACTAGGTAAAACTACCCAATTTGGCTTTTATTGATTCTTCCAATCTAGAAGTTTACTAATATTATGTTGGCCACATATTCCTTTGCTTCTTCTCTTTGCCTTATAAAGCGTCCCACTTAGTGCTAGAGACAGATCCAAGTAAATGGTGGCTCCTGTACTTCCAAATGGTCGGCCGTTGCTCTCGCTTTGTCTAAGCAGCTCTCAGTGTAACCCGCAAGCTATTTAGCACCCAGCATGATCTAACTGAATCCAGTCTGTATAGTGCCTCCTGCACGCCATCGTAAGACTGCTTAAAACGAAAAAAAAGAAAAGAAACAGATATTTCGGAACTTCCCAAATAACGTCAAACTGCACTCCCCTCTCCATTTCTCCTTTATGGTTTTTAGTTTTGTTTAAGATCTAGCCAGGAGAAGCACTCTGTGGAATTCAAAAGCTTGCTCATTACTTCTTTTTTTTTATCCTTTAGCTCATCCTAAAAAAAGGTGCAGCCCTACCATTGCTTTTGGCATCGATTCACATGAAGCGTGTCACCCCTTTGTACTTAAGGCACCATGGAAGGTGGAACCACCTTACCTTTCTGATCGGATTTCCTGTCGTCTTCTGCACTTTGTCCCCGTAATGGGTCAATTTGTTCTGTCCTCTTTGTCCGCTCTTCACTGACTTCAAGCAAAACTGCTGTACTTTTCAGCCGGCTGGTGCGTTGCAATGAGAGGATAAATGAGCATTCGTTAGAACCATGGTAAGATGGAGAAAATGCAAGACCTGGAGAAAGATTCTTGCTGGAACGACAGTAAAGAGTTTTTCTGGAAGGCAGCAAGTCATTTTCAGTCATATATCCATGGAATGAAAAAGAATATGGAATCATACGTTCTTTTACAGGTGCTCAGTAAAAACTGGATGATGCCAGGGAGGGGAATGAATTGGAATAGATGCTCATTGTTGCCTCCTCCCCATTGGAGAAGGTGCCCTCTCCAAATCCTAAGAGGCCCTCCGTGTTCAGCAGATTTTGCCCTCCATTCCTTGCCAAGTGCTAGAGGACGGACTGCGCCAGCCCCCTTTGGGGTTGGACTCTGGGATGGAAACGGAAAGGCAGGATAACAAAGAGGCAAGCTGGGATGCCCCTGGATTGTCTGCCTTCCTTCTTGAGAGCGCCGACATCTGTCCTGCCTCATTCGCCAACACTGTCAAGGTTCGTACAAGGTCAGAACAAGTGCCCGGCCCATGTGATGTGGGGAGGGGGGGAACTCCTTCCATATTTCAGAGGCCACAAGGATTAGTAAGTTGAGCCACAATGTTAAGGAGACACGGCAGCTATGGAGTTATAACTGTGAGTTATTTTTTCCATGTGAGTTCAAGCCGGCTGGGTTGGTATTAGGGATGTGCAGCGGATCGGGTCCTATCCATGATCCGGACCCAATCCGGGCGAAATCAGATGAAATTATCCGATCCCGATCATTTGGACCGTCCGATCTGATCTGATCCAATCTGAAGGGACCCAATCCAGATCAGAAAAAATTGGAGGATCGGACCTCCTCCCCCCTCCCCCCCTGCTCCTTACCTGCTGCCTCCTCGCTGCCGTCCGCTGCCGCCCACTGCTTCCGTACTACTTTGAAACAGGCCTTGCGGCCTGTTCCACAATAGAGCACCGGCGCGCCAGGTGACGCCATCACTCAGCGCGCCCTCGCTCTACTGTGGAACAGGCCACAAGACCTGTTTCTCAGTAGTACTGAAGCAGCAGGTGGCAGTGGATGGCAGCAAGGAGGCAGCAGGTAAGGAGTGCGAGTGGGGGGAGGGGGGAGGGAGAGGGAAGTTCCCTGTTTTCTGCCGGCATCCCACGCTGCCATCCTCTGCTTCCGTACTACTGATAAACAGGCCACAAGGCCTGCTTATCAGTAGTAAAGAAGCAGTGGACGGCAGCGTGGGACGCCGGCAGGTAAGAGTGTGAGTGGGGGGGGGGAGGGAGAGGGAGAGGGAGGTCCCCACTTACCTGCTGGGGCCGTCCACTTCCATCCACTTCCGTCTGCTTCTGTCAGCTGCCGCCCGCTGGTCCCTTCTACTGAGAAACAGGCTTCGCGGCCTGCCTCTCAGTAGAGCGCCGGGTGACGTCATCACCCGGCGCTCTACTGAGAGGCAGGCCGCGAAGCCTGTTTCTCAGTAGAAGGGACCTGCGAGCGGCAGTGGACGGAAGTGGACGGCCCCAGCAGGTAAGGAGCGCGAGTGGGGGGGAGGGAGAGGGAAGTCCCCACTTACCTGCCGGGGCTGTCCGCTTCCGTCCGCTGCTGCCCTCTGGTCCCTTCTACTGAGAGAATAAACAAAACAAGGTATTTCCCTTAACAAGCAATGAAACAATCAACCAACAAAGAGTTAAGGAAAGAGAGATTTTAACACATTAGTCTCCAGTATATTCTGTATATGATATATTAAGCTACATACAGAAAATACAGTAGCAAGGCACAAACATGTGCTGTAAATCACATTTAATACATTACAATATATTTGTTAAAAATGAAGAGTAAAATGCAGGTCAAATGCGTTTCAACACTCAAAGGGGTCTTCTTCAGTGACCAAAACAAAAGCAGCTTGTTAAGTATTCTATAAAGGGTTTTCTGATAGAATGACCTAAATTAGGTAGCCTGTCTTTCCCATTCATCAATTAGTAACTGATTCAGTCTTCCATGAGTTGCCTGAATGTATGAATGCCCTGGCAGGTAAGGAGCGTGAGTGGGGGGGAGGAACAGGGAGGGGGGAGTTAGGTCCCCACTCACCCGCCCCCATGTTTTCCGCATAGGCTTGCATTGAGGGAAAGCTTTCTTTCCCCCAATGCAAGCCTATGGAGAAAACACCTAAAATGGTGTCTGATCCGAAAATTGGACGTCCGATTTTCGTATCAGAATCAGATCCGATCTGATCCGAGGGACCTCCGATTTTGTCCGATCCGATCCAGGGCAAAATCTGAGGTCCTGATTCCGATACGATTTTTCCTCCCGTGCACACCCCTAGTTGGGATGACTTCACCTGTAAGGACATTAGAAGAACCCAACTAGATTGGATCATCTACCCGAGGGGCAACCACATGCCACTGCGAAGCCCACGAGTGGGTCACAAAGGCAACCATCTTCCTTTCTTGTTTGTCTGTAGGTAATGCAGTTCTGGGCTGTATTAGAAGTAGCATTGTATCAGAGATGCGTGACGTCCTTATTCCTCTCTATTTGACACTAGTGAGACCACAGAAGGACGTGGACAGGTTAGGACAGGTTCAGAGGAGGGCAACAAAGATGATCCAGGGACTTGAGGACATGCCCTATGGGACAGCCTGGAGGAACTTGGGATGTTCAGTGTGGAGAAAAGAAGGCAGAAGGAAGACATGTGAGCAGTTTCAGGTACATAACAGGGTGCCACAGGGAAGATGGTCAAGAACTATTTCCCACGGCCAAAGAATTTAGGACCTGAAATAAAGGGTATAAGTTACAGCTACCTAGATTTCAGCAAAATGTAAAGAAAAACGTCCTGATGGAAAGATCTGTACAAGAGTGGAACAGGGTTGGACTAGATGATCCTTGTGGTCCCTTCCAACTCCACAATTCTATGAAAATGGCAGCACGAAGCATCTAGCCCTGGAATAACAATGAAAATGCAACCGATGCCAGAAGTGCAAAACCGGATTCCCTGTTCTCTTACACAGCAACCGTGCACCATTCAATTTGATGAGAGCTCGTAATGATGATCCGTTTCCCCAGCAAGACAAGCTGACTCCAGGCTCTCCCTGCTTGAACCATGACACCACCCCTAAAGGGCGGATCCAGCCGGTTTGTGGGGGTTACATTAACATGCAGTACATCCACAAGAGATTAGTGACAGTGACAACCAAAAAGAGATCCCTAAGTCCAAAAACTTCCCGACCTCTTCCCAAGGTCCTGATGTGTCTGTCGATGGAAGACAGTCCGGTCTCCCTTGGCTTGACCCACAGGGAATTTCTTTATTATTGATTTATTTGTGATACGTCTGTACTGCTTCATGAAATAATATCCCTTAGAGGTGAGCAGGGATGAGGAGATGGTAGTTTTTCAGATTTCAGGGACTTCAACTCCTAGAAGCTCCTGCCACGGGAACAGGAAACAGCCAATGAGGAGGAGACCCTTGTGCGATCCACAAAGATGCAGACCACTGTGCCCCAGCGTAGTGCCCTCCAGATGTGTTGGACTGCATCCGTCTGGGAATGATGGGAATTGCAGTCGGACACATCTGGAGAGCATCAGGTGGGGGCAGGCTGCAACGGGGGTGAATTGGGTGCCTTGCAATATAGATTCAAGCCAGTAGGTGGCAGCACCTGCAGCTCAATTTGGCCCATAGGTTCCAAGGCCAAGCTATTATTATTATTTACATTTATATACCGCTCCATAGGCGAAGATCTCTGGGCAGTTTACAAAAATAAAAAAAATGGAAATCTAAAAACCAATATACTAAATTTAAAACCATAAAAAACTAAAAACAAACTACATATAATTTAAGCTATCCAGGGGTCAGCTAATAGGGAGTGTTAGCCCACAGACACCAGGAGGCCTCCCATTCTAATAGTGATTTCTTCCAGGAAAGGTGAGCGGGGCACACGCGTGGAGTGATTTCAGCCACTAGCAATTGCATCAGAGGATTTCTCTGCCACAGCTTGGCAATAAAACCTGCGGGGGAAATCTAGCTCAGATGTCTTTTGCCCTAATTTCCAGATGAAGTTTCTTGGCTCAACAGTGGCCACTTCAAGATCAGCATCCTTGAGAGCTAAGACAGTTCATAAGAATATAGGAAGAGCTCTGCTGGATCAGACCAACAGCACCCTCCTGCCCATGTTCCCCAACAACTGGTGTATACAGGCTTACTAGTAGCCACTGATAGCCTTCTCCTCCAGGAATTTATCCAACCCCCTTTTAAAGCCATTCAAATTGGCAGCCATCATCACATCTTGTGGTAGTGAATTCCATAGTTTAACTCTGCGCTGTGTGAAGAAGTCCTTCCTTTGATCTGTCCTAAATCTCCCACCAATCAGCTTCATGGGATAATGACCCCGCTGGGTTCTAGTATTATCAGAGAGAGAGAAAAACGTCTCCCTATCCACATTCTCTATAATTTTGTCCACCTCTATCCTGTCTACCCTGAGCCTCCATTTTTCCAATGTAAACCATCCCAGCTGTTGTCACCTTCCCTCCTAAGGGAGATGCTCCAGCCCCAAATATCTTTTTCATTGCCTTTTCAGTCCCTGGTTTCCTAATATTGCCATTTCTGATGTCTGATTTGTTCCCAGCCGTCCTCCTTGTGTGGCTCCAACTGACGATCTTTGTACGCTAACCGACTCCACGTCAGTGTTGGCTGAGGTATATTCTTTTCTTAGCAGCACTTTTCCTCAACCCGGCACCCTCCAGAGACACCAGATTACAACTCCCATCCTCCCCGGCCAGCTGGCTGGGGAGGATGGAAGTTGTAGTCTGGCGTCTCTGGAGGCCGCCGGGTTGAGGCGAGCGACACTTTCATCCTTGCACTGGGTTCACCTCTCTTCCCCAGGCACGGCCCTTGCTGCAGTCTTCCCATGTCTCACCTCATCTTAGGAAGGGAGGCGAGGTGTCATTGCACAGTTCCCAGGAGCACCCTGGAGCGTCGGGAGGGAGGCGGCTGGCACATGCTTCATGTGCCAGGCTGCTGTGGTTTGGAGTCCCAGTGACTCACAGAGCCTCCTGGGCTGCAGCCAGATCGAAACCCGGCTCCTGCCTCCACCTGCAGGCACAGGGAGGCGTTCTCAGCCTGCAGGGCTCAGACCTGTTGCTCTCTCTGGATCTGCCTTCCACTGAGGCCAGATGTGGGAGGAGGAGATATAGACATCGCTGGGCTCCTTGCAACATGCTTCAAGGCACATCTGTGCCATGACAGAGGAGGATGCGGGAGGAGGTCATGACGGGAGTTCAGTACACCCAATCTGGGGTTGTGGAAGGACAGTTGCATTCCCCCCACCCCCCTGCAGCTGGAAGACTGTGTAGACGGACAGACCCATCTCAAAAAGGACACTGAGGGGCAGGAAAAGGTGCAGGAGGGAGCTAGTCAATCACTTTGTGGTGGCCGAACCCGGCAGCCAGGTGCAAGATGGTGGCACCAGAATTGTCTGTAGGAGCTATTGGCTAGTGGTGGGCAGCCTAATATTAATATGAATACAGTGATATGAATAAATTGTTATATATTAAGCCATTGCTACTACTACTACTACTGCAGAAGTATAGGGAGAGGGATGCCAAAGGGAAGAAGTGAAAGTATGCAGCAGAGGGGCTGTGCAGAAGGGATGGAAGGGAGGATGTAGGACTAGCAGCGGAGACTGGCCCAAGGTGCCTTGCTTGTTGCCTGAGACAACCAGCACCCCCACCAGAGGCAAACACTTTCAATAGGCTTGACTGCAGCCCTGGAGAGGCGCTGCCAGTCAGTGTCGCCAGTACTGGGCTAGATGGACCAAGCGCCTGACTCAGTATGTGTTATGCATTCTTACCAGGGAGCAAATCCCATTGAACGCAATGGGATTGACTTCTGAGTAGACCTATCTACAATTGTTCTGCATATCCCTTCCACCTAACTACCATCCCCCTCTCTCTCTCTCACACACACACAAACAAAGCTAGGTCTCCTTTGGAGCGGGGTGGAGGGTGGGTTGAGTTGGGGGCAATGAAGAAAAATGAAAGGAAAGAAGGATGAGAAGCAAGAGGGATAGAGAGGAGGAGGAGGAGGAAACCAAAAGAACGGAAAATGGAGGACAAAAAGAGCGAGCAGGGAAACAAAGAAGCAAATAAACTGAGAGCAATAGGAAAGGGAGGGGAGCGAGGAAAGCCCCTGCTGAAAAAGCGGACAGGGAGAAACAGAAAACCCGAAGGGAAGGCACCCAAAACAAAGGCTTATCCAGCCCCCCCCCTTCCCCTTTTTTTTCTCACATCGGCTTCACCCGCCTCGTGATCGCTGGTGGGGGCGGCTGCTGCTGCTTCTGCCCAGCCGCAGCCGCCTTTTGCCGCGCTTCTCAAGCCTGGCGGGAATCCGGGATTCCTGCACAGAGGGGCCGGACATGTTGAACTCAATGGGAAATCGAGGCATTCCCGGGTTTTCCGGGACTTATGGCAGCCCTGCTAGACTCACTGGCTGCTCTCCGAGCGGTGATTTTGGGCCCCGAGGTGCAGCCCCTGCGCTGCAGCAGTGAGCGGGCCGGATCCCCCCCCCCCCCCGCCACGCCTGGGCTTTGCCCCAGCCGCGCAGAGAGCAAGGGCCGCCTGGGGCAGCGGGAGGGAGGGGCGACCGCACCGCCAGCCACGTGGGCCCGGCAGGGCGAAGGCCGGGCGAAGGCAGGGCGCGGCTTTCCCACGCTGCTCAGTGCAGGAGTCGGCAGTTGGCTCCCAGGCTCCCTCGGGTGCTGGAGGCCTCGCCCGGTTCCCTGGAACCGTTGAGCGAAACTGCTGATTCACTCCCCGCAAGCCGTGTGGGTGGCTGCTGCGCTCGTCTGCCGAGAACATGCCCAGGCAGCTTGCGGCAGGGTGGCAGACACAGCCATTGAATCACATCATCCAAAAAGGGAAGGCGATGGGGGGGGGGGGGGGGGGACAGGTGACTGGGGGGAAATATGAGGGATTGCAAGCACCAGGCAGACCTCAAAAAAATTATTATTAATAATAATAACTTTATTTCTTACCTGCCTCTCCGTTTGGATCAAGGCAGGGAACAGCAGTAAATATAAAATATGATAAAATACATATATTAAAAACATGGTACACATCATTAAAATAGCAATAAAACATCCTAAAAACATCCTAAAATTCAACTGGATATGCCTGCCAGAAGAGACCAGTTTTTATAGCTTTCTGAAATTCTAAAAGTCATTCCACCTGGCAGCTGCCCGGGGCAGCAGAAGTCAGGAGCCAATTGGCCAAACCTTCAGGGACAGCCTTCCAGATGTGTGGGACTCCAACTCCCAGCATCCCCATCTGGAGGTTGGGGAAGCCTGGACTGGAATTACTTAGGTCCAGCACCCCGGTGAACCAGAAAAACATTGTTTTGGACTGCAACTCCCATGGTTCTGACCTTTGGCCATGCTGGCTGGCACTGATGGGATCTGTAGTCTGGAAATCCAGAGGGCGCCTTCCCCTAGTTTAGTTCCAAGCTCTGGAACCACCTTCCCCAAGCTGGACCCCTGCAGAGGCGTTAGATGACAACTCAGGTGCTTGAAAAAACTTCTGCCCGAAACGTTTCGGAAAGGCCTTTCCTCTTCAGGGGCCATTTTTCTCCCAATGTATTGCAATTGCTTCTTCTTTCTTAAAATGCATGCAAGGTGTTTCTTTCCAGGCACCTGAGAATATTTTCTCTTCTGTTCTGAGGCATGTAAGTGCCTTCCCTGTGTGCTGTTTCCTGGACTACAACCACCATGGCTGTGGAGAGTGTGTGCTGTAGTCCAACACCTCTGTTGAGCACCAGGTTGGGGGAGGCTGCTATGTAAGGTGTGGGCCAGCTATTTTGGGCTGCGTTTCTCCCCCTTTGAGGGCATCCGAGGGCTGGAATGCACGTCTCTCTCTCTCTCTCTCTCTCTCTCATGAATGACAATGCCAACATGTTCCATCCAGGTTCAGAGGAGAGAAATGCTCCACCAGCCTCAATTCCATCCTTCACATCGCTGTTAAAGGAAAAACTGCTGCTTCTGTGGCCATCTCAGGTTGAGGGTCTGCAGGAGAGAGCACCAATGGGAGATAACTGGCACTAGATGCCTTTCACACTTGCAGAGGCGGATGGAGGCAATAGCATCCTTCAGCCAGAGGCAAAGAAGCAGGTTAGAAAATTGGGGCGGTGATGCATTTGGTCATCAGAGGCCGGCTGGATGTAGATGCAGCCCCCATCTTTGCCTCTGGGAAGTCCACCAGCAGGGCATGATGGGAATGCCCCCTCCTACACACACACTGTTGCTCCCCACTATCTGGCAGAGTTACACTTCCCTCTCCGCCTGGCTGTTGAAACCCACCACCATGGCCAGATCAGACATCTCTAAGAATGGGCACAGGGAATGCAGTAGCCCCAGTTGTGCAAATGCGCTCCTGGCCACCACCGAAACCTGAGAAACTAGATTGAAGGTTGAGTCCAGGAGTACACCCAAGCTGTGAATCTCAGGGGCCGTCTACATGGCACTGCTTTCACTGCTGATCCCCCACAAAACCCACAGCATCGCAGTTGCGAAACGACAGCCAACATGATACGTGGACAGGACGGAACATGGAATATCCTGCCCTAAACTTTGCAGCATCAGGTTACATGGCCATAATGCGTAGCAAATAATGCCTAACAGGGCTCTCAAAGTAACTTCTCCCCTTCTGTAATGCTGCCCAATTCCATAGCAGTGAATGGATGCCTCTGCACACCTGCAATGCTACAGACTGTTGAGTCTTGGCATTTAACATAATTACCTGACTTACTTTGGTTCACCAATGGTACTTCGCTGTTGCCATGCCTACCATTTGTAAACACTCACCTGAGTCCCACCCCCTAACCTGCATTCTCGCAAGGCTTCACACATGCATAGGGGTCTGCTCAGGTGAGGTGTACATTTTCCGACATCATTCCAAAATGGATCCCCCTGTATCACATTCGCCCCACCACTGACACATTCCCAGAGAACCATGGGCGACGGTGGGGCAAAGTTAAAATACGCAGTTAAATTGCACTGCGAATGTGTGCAGCTTCAGGACAGAAACCACAATGCGGCTGTGAATCAGCGGCTGCATCATGTAAACAAAGGTGCACAAATTCACAGCCATGCCGTAGTAAATACCCTGTGTAGACACGCCCTCAGTCTTTCCAGGGGAGTGTAGCCCCATCCAGCACAGGTTGAGTCGCTGCTCCCTGATCTGCCTTTCGACTAACCAGGAGCACCTGTGTCTTGTGTGGGTTAAGCTTCAATTTGTTTGCCCCCAACTTGTTTTTTGGCAGGGGGGGGGAGTGAATCTCCTTTTCCACACCACGTGTAATTTTACAAGCCCCTTCCAGAGGGCTCGTCCCCTCCTCCCTATTCCTCTCTCTCTCTCTCCCTCTCTCTCTATCTCTCTGGTTGGGAAATAGCTTTGCAATAGCCCAAGGTTTTCAGGAAAGGAAGCAAGACGAAGTGAACAGCTGATAATTAAGTAATTATATCAAGTCGGCCGTGCTCCGGCTTAGGGCTGAGTACTGGAGCCCAGGACGGTGATGGCATAGATGATAAGATCAGCCTGATGTTTCAACTTCTCTCTTTCTCCGCCGCTGGGCATCATCTGTCGTTTCTGCTGAATGAGACTCTGTAATCTTGTGCCCTGTAAAACTTGGGATGGCGCATAAACTTGTGGTTTATGATTTGGTATCCAGAAAATTTAGGGCAGCCTTGCCCAACTCGCTTCCTTCAACTCCCATCAGCCCAAGCCAGCATGGGCAATGCAATGGTTGGGGGTTATGGGAGTTGTAGTCCAAAACATCAGGAGGGCACCAAGTTGGCCTGATCTTGGGCCAATATATATAATAATGTTTCTTCTGGTCTTCTTGCAGTAGAGATACATTAGGCATTGGGCAGGTAGAGATGGTCCTCCCCTGAAGACCTAAATTAATGGCAGCATTCCATGGGCAGAGGGGCTGCGCAGGCCCTCCGGGGTTTTAGAGAACAGAACCAGCACCTTAAATCACACCCAGAAAGCCATAGAGAATGGGAGCAGGTGTCTAAGACCTGAGACCGTGGCTGTTTTGCCTAGTGTTTCCTATCAGAAGACCCTGAACAACAAGGTGGAGAGCATGCCAAGGAGAGAAATACAATGATACCCTTCACAAATGAGGATGCAACGAGCAAGGCCCAGAGGAGGTTGGTGGCTCCGGTGTCAGTGGGTTGGTGAAGCCACTCTGGGGTTTCAGTCAAAACCAGTCAGAACTCTAAAGGAGCTCTCCAAAGTGCAAAGCACTTTTCACCTCTTGCAAAGCCTGTGAGATGCTGGTAGGACACCAACTTGGAAAGGCGGCTGAAATCCATCGCAGAGTTTAAGAGCCAAGGCTCCATCTAGTCAGGCCTTCTGTTCACACATTGGCCAACCAGCTCCTGACCTGGAACCCAAGTAGGACACTGTGCAACAGCACCCTCCCACCCATGTTCCCCAGCAAGTGGTGTATACAGGCTTGCTGCCTTTAATACTGGAGGTAGCACCTAGCTGTCAGGACTCGTAGCCATTGATAGCCTTCTCCAGGAATGATCCATGGACCTGAGATGGCACAGGGAATAGAGAACCCCCTTTCAACCTGCCTATTGACTGAGATCCACAAATTAAGAGCATAAGAAGAGCCCTGAAGCTGGATCAGACCAAGGGTCCATCTAGCCCACCATTCTGTTCACTCAGTGGCCAACCAGCTGTTGACCAAGGACCCACAAGCAGGGCATGGGTACAACAGCAACCTGTGATAGGCTTTTCCTCCAGGAATTTATCCAATCTCCTTTTAAAGCCATCCACATTGGTGGACATCACTACATTACCAAAGCATGTGCGATGACAGCCAGGTCTTTTTGGATCAGTGAGCACCTTTGAAATGTTTATAATGTTGTAGTTGCTGTCACAAAATGGCTGCTGAGGGGTGGGGCTGCTGTTGGCTAATGCCCAGCAACAGAGTACATCCTCTGTGCATTTGTCTGCTAAACCACTGTGCCTTCCCCCAACCCCAGGCCTGAAACTTGATGGGGATTCTCTGTCCCTACTGGAGTTTCATGGCTAATCATCCTCTTGTTTTAGATAACAAGAACGGCGCTTTGGGTGCTAGGAGTGCCTGGCTGCGGTTCCCTCCCACGAGGGTGGATGTTTGTCAGTCTGTGCCACCAAGCAGCTGTTCCCAGATCTCCTGACTGCTTGCTGATCCAGCGCTTTCACAGTGCCAGCAGGTGAATGAACGAACCCTTGCCTCCTTTCTCCATGCACAGATGTCTCAGGAGAGCCTTCAACTGATGAATTTCAAAACCAGCCAGGGCTGTGTGGCATCAACCAGAGACTCTGGACAAGTTCACATGTGCATATTCTCTACTCTTGACAATACCTGCATCACGTGACAATTCAAATGTGAACGATGCTCCCCAACTGCGGAGTTGGTCTGCTGCCTGGAACCGACTCTACTGTTGTCAGGCATAGAGAAATCAGGTGTGATTGTTTGTGCTTTGGTGATGTTGAATTGGGCTCAAATCTGCATTTTTTAATTGTACATGTGCAAAGTATAGGTTTGATCCTGAATTGCCCTCTGCTCTCTGGTTTGAGTCCCCTTCTATTATCTTTAATAACCACCACCACCTCCACCAGATTATCAGCTCCTCCATTTCTTCAGCCAATAACTGCTCCTATTAGCAGAGTTGTTTAATCTACTTTCCCGACATGAATTTACCCATACTTTACGCTCAACTTCTAAGGTCCTCCTCCAGCTACCTACTCCAAGGGAGCTCAGAAGATGTCAACATGGGAGAGGGCCTTCTCTGTAGTGCCCCCACCCCCAATTATGGAATGAACTGTAGATGAGGCCCGCCTGGCTCCAACATTGCTATCTTTTTGGTGCCAGGTCAAGACTTTTCTCCTTTCCCGGGCATTTAGCAATATGTGATGAGCTTCAACCATCCTGGATCTGTTTTTCGGCTTGTCTGACAGCTATAGTTGTTTATAGATGTAGGTTTTTGTGTATGATGCATGTTTTTATGGTTTTAAATTTTGTGTATATTGTTTTTAATTGCTTGGATCTTATGTAAACTGCCCAGAGAGCTTTGGCTATGGGGCGGTAGATAAATCTAATAAATAATAATGTAATAAATAATAACAATAACATCATCAGGTGCCTTGGAATCCTGCAATGATGAAATATCTCACCCTCCTCCCACTTTAGCAATGCTGGTTCCTTTGCTTTTTCTTAAAGCCATGTTTCCAAAACTTCTGATGGCCGAAGCAGTTTGTTAAACAGAAAACTGGGGGGGGGAGGGGGGCTGTGTCACTGCGACAGCCTTAGAGGCTGAATTTCCAAAAGTGCGGTGAAAAGAACTACTGGCCCACGAGGGCAGAACTGGTGTCAAAGGCTGGCATGGCTGCTGAGGGCCCACATTGCAGGAGGGCCCATTGGCAAGAGCCTCTGGACTCGCTCCTCTTCATCTTTGCAACATGCTTGTTCACCTGCTGCCTCTCGCTCTGGCCCAGACAACGGTGATGGTGGCGAGGAGGGGGAAGAGGAGGAGGAGATGGAGATGCTCCAGCCGACTCTCTCCTTGGCTCTCTGCCTGCGGAGCAAGAGCAGCTGGGTACGATAGTGGTGAGAAAGTAGACTTACTGAGGGAGGGGCTCCATGGAGGGGGTCTTGACCAAGTGCTGCACCTAGAAGTAACAACCCCCTCCATCCCCACCCAGTGCTCCTCCGTGTAACTGTGCACATCCCTATTCATGATTGGAAGAAGGCCAGCCAAGATCAGTGACTCATGCAGAGATGCAAGAGGCAGCCTCTTCTCAGGAGAGCGCTTTCTGCAGCATTTCTGGAACAGACGGTTTGATACACACACACACACACACACACACACCCAGTGCAGGGATAGGGCAGAATTATTGGGCAACAGCAGAGGTGGTTTCAGAGGAAGCCAGACCAGAATGCAGTTTCAGGCAGAGATGCAGCAGACAGCCTCCTCTTTGAGTGGATATGGTGTGTTCACTGGGATTAGGCAGTAGAATTGGACATGCCCAACTCCACTAAATTCCATGGGCATCAGCATGCCTACCTCTGATTAGGAGCTGGCTGTTTAATTTGATTAATTAAAAGACATGCAAGTCTGCACAGTTTGGAAATGCCAGGCTTAACAAAGCGCCCTCAGGAGGTGGAAGGAGTCGCGATCTTTGAGTGAAGCCTCGGCACTCGATTCCTGGGAAGGCTGCTGCAGGAGTCTTGCTCAGGGAGTGGCGGTGTGGGGCGGCAAACCTCACAGGGCTTTTCAGTCACCCCTCCTCCCCACACCCACATAAATATGTGGTTAGCAATGGAGTTCAGTATCAGGAAACTGCAAGTCAGGGGACAAGACAGGGCACAGCTCCGGGCTAGCAGGACTTCCGGAGGATCCTAAATGCCGTTGACAGGAGCATGTCTGGGCAGCCAGCGCAAAGCGTGGGTTCGCGGGTGGCTGGTTGCTGAGGAAAACTCAGCCGTGAACTCACCCCCCCCCACCCCCCACAATATACGGAAGGCAAATACTGGCCTGCCTTAAGGCGTACTGAGATAAAACTGGCCCACATTAGAAAGCTGACATAAGGACAGCAGGTGGCATGGGAGTAGCACTGGAGTATGCCAAGGCAGAGTTAACTCTCTCTGTGTGTGTGTCTTTGGCTGCCTCTACAAGAGAGGTTTAAAGCTCTTTCAAGGCGCTTAATTTTTTTTTATCTCTACAAGAACGGAGCGCAAATCGGGCGTAGAGGCGTGTTATCTCTCCGATTATGCGCATTATCAAATACGCATTAAATCGCGAGTTTTATTTTGCTCCGGCCGTTAAAGCGCATTTTGACTATGTGAACAAGCGCTTATGCGCATTAACTACTTGTAAAGCGCATTTTGGTCATCCGTTAATGTGCTTTGCCACCTCTCGCCGCCTCTCGTGCAGAGGTATTAGGAGTAAATGCGCTTCAGCGATTATGCGCATAATCGCCTAACCGGGCGCAAAAGCGAATCCTTGTAGAGGGGACCTTTAAGAGGATTTGAGAAATCCCCATGAGGATCAATGAATCAACAGTTTTTAGTCATGATTGCACAATGGACATCTTGAGTCTGTCTATTTCTGAACAACAGTTGCTGGAACTCTGTGTGTGTGTGTGTGTGTGTTTGTGTGTGTGTGTGTGTGTGTGTGTGTGTTGTTAATCTGTCCTGCTGTTTATGGGTTCCCAGGATACTAAATTAAATAAAACTTTAGTCTGATCAAGCAAGGTTGAGTTGCCAGTTGTTTTAGATAGAAAGATAGATAGATGATAGATAGATAGATAGATAGATAGATAGATAGATAGATAGATAATTATGGCTTAACCATCTGGTAATTTTTTTCTTCCAAAAATCACCCTTCTGCAAATTTCCCAGTTGGGGAAAAGATGCCATTACCAGTAACTTTTTCCTCGCAGGTACAAATTCCTTGCGTGTGTGTGATGGCACTGATTTTCAAGAAAGGGACACTCTCGTGTTTTCAACGACAGATTTCAGCCTCTAGAGCTGCATTCTGCTTTATAAATGACAAACGGGAAAAGCAAACATGTCACTCCGCATCAGGGGCAATGTGGTCCCTGTGCTTCTAAGTGGCTTTGAAGTGCCTGATTTCTAGACCCTCTCACCTAGGAGGCTATCTTGAAAGGTACTCTGCATACACTCAGAGGCACTACATTCCTTCACCTGTCGTAATGCTGGTATGAGTAGGACAGAGATAAATTATGCCCCAACTCTAAGAGTGGAGAGAGACTCTTTTGCTCACATCGCCACAGTGCCAGCCATATTATTATTATTTTTTTCTGGACCCAAATTACAGCTGTTGGGTCCAGGGCTGCTGAAATTCAGGCCTGCGTCCCAAAATCTGGCCTTCTGGGGGTCCCAGGCCCCCTTTCCCTGTTAATAATTTGTTGGTTTCCCAGCTTTGCTGGAGTTTAGAGTGCAATCCTATGCATGTTTAAACAGGAAAAAGTCCTACAGTTCCCTGCAGTCCCCAGCCAGCATGGATATGATTGTATTCTTAGTGTCGGACACATTTTTAGATATTCAAAAATCTGCTGTAGATGAATTCCTGGGGAAACAATCTATTGCAAATGACCACCATGTTAATAAGGACAGCAATCTATACTGCAAGAATTCCCCAGACTGAAATGGATTTAAAATATTATCTTTAGAGTTATAAAGATTAAAAATATAAGGAATGTATCCCACATGAAAGAATCTGCGTTGTTAAAATATTGATGAAATTACACATTTTTAAAACAAATTATTACTTTATTGTATTTTATTGTATTTACCATTATGTACAATTTTAAAGTGCTGCCTGATCTTTGGCTCAGGCTATGCTGCATTTGTGCAAGTCGCAGGCCAGGTGAGAAAGACAATTCAACAACCCGTGGGGTTTACTGCCATTCCATCCCACCCACACACCCTGGGTATCTGCTGGGGCCTAAAACCTGTGAGGAGGTGCAAAAAAGATAACTAGTCAAAAACTAGCCAGAAGCTGCCTTATCCTAAAACAGACCATCTGTCTGTCTTGCTTAGTAGAACTGCCTCTACAGGAGACTTTCTCCAGCCCTACCTGGGGATGTCGGGGCTTGAATCTATGGCCTTCTGGATGCCCTGTCACTGACCTACAGACCTTCTCTAAAAATGAAAAGGAATAAGGAAGCTGCCATGCAGACACAACAGGCAGCCTCCTCAGAGGGCAGGTCAGTGGACCGCGTCAGGAGTAGCTGAATGATTCAAGTCACAATAAAATGCAGAGGCTAGGCAGGAGGCTGAGGCTGTTTGGAAAGCTGGAGCAGAAAATCATGCAGAGCTGCAGGGCACGGCCTCTTCTGCAGGTGGGGGCTTCCATGGGGCGCATTAGCAATCCTCTCGCGGCGTAGGGACCGTGCCCCAGCACCCCACTTGGAAATGTTTGCCGTGTCGAAACAAAGTCACACGCTCTCTCTTTCAGCAAGGGCTCCTGCCGTTCTACCAGGGTCTCCAAAGGGTTGGGGGATGCACTCCGGGAGAGCGTGGAGAAAAGTCTTCTTGGTCCATCCTGGCCTGGCGCAAGGACACCCACTCTGCTTGGGGCCAGTCCTTTGGGCGGTCGTGAAGCCAGGCGCGCTCTTCGCTGAGCCCCTGGAGATGCCCCAGGAGGCTGCTGCAGGCGTCTCGGTTCAAGAGGTTATATTTGGGCAGGAGCGTTGTGAGCCGGGACAGGCAGGCATGGTAGCCTTCGCAGTAGCTATCAGCAGAGTCTGTGGGAAAGAGACCCAGGTCATCAGCCAGCCCAGCGCATCTCCCTCCACCCGGTCCCTCTGGTCCCACTGCGTAGGAACAGAAATCTAGACCCCTGAGGCAAATCCTCGAAGGAGGCTCTGTGTGGACTCGCCAGGAAAGGTGTGGCAGGCAGGCATCAGAACATAAAGGTGGCGCTACGTATCATGGTCGGCAGTGGAGGCTGATGGCTCCGATGTCAGTGGGGCAGAGCATCTGCTCCAGGTTTCAGTCAGAGCTATCCAAGGGGCTGCACCCTACCCTCAAATAGGTTTGGCACCTTGGACAGCTCCTTTAGAGGTCCGGCTGGTTCTGACTGAAATTTGGAATGGATTCAGAACCCCACCGAAATTGGAGCCATCAGCCTCCACTGACACCCCTCACCACTGTACACGTGCTAGTGACCACAAGGCTGCAAGGTGGGCTGCTCCAGAAGCTGGAGTTCATGCTGAATGCAGTCACTCAGCTGTTGTTGGGAGCTGAACCCTTTTCAGCCAGCTACGAACTCCTTTGCTGAAGGAACAGAAAAGCCCTGCTTTCCTCACTAAACTCTGGAGGAAGCTGCAGTAGTTCAACTAGTATTAAACTAATATATGTTTGCTCAGATTACTCAACCCTGAAATCCAATTCTGTCGAATTGAGGACATAACACAGTACAATAAAGCTCAATGTTGAAAATATGAGGGATGTACAGCCTCATCCATGCCTTGCATCTGCCTCTGTTATCTTCCCTTGTGTTAGTGTTAGACTGTATGATCCTTGGGAACAGAGACTTATTTATTTTTAGTTCAAGAGACTGCATAAAGCATCAGGGACACAATATACCCAAGCAGGTACCCTCCTGATGCCATAGACTACACCTCCTATTAGCCTTTGCAAAGCATGACTAATGGTCAGGGATGCTGGGAGTTGCAGTTCAAAACTTCTAGAAGGCATGAGGTTGAGGGAAGGCTGATGTACACTATATAAGATGGATGGTGACAGGGCAGGCAATGGTGCTTTTCAAAGGAGCTACTTAGGGCACAATCCTATGCATGTTTAGACAGAAAAAGTCCTACAATCCTATGCATGTTTAGACAGAAATCATCTTACAACCCAATGCAGGTTTAGACAGGGGGGGGGGGGGAAACTCCCACGACTTCCAGCATGGTTGGCTGGGGAATGATGGGACTTGTGGGACTTGTTTTGTCTAAACATGCATAGGATGGAACACTTAAGCTCTTTTCGTCTAGGTTCAAATGTCCTGCCAGGGATGATCAAACCTGCTGTTAACTGGGTCAGATCTTTGGCCCATCTCTCCCAGTGTTGTTCGCACAAACTGACATCCCCAATGGCCACGACAACCTCTCCCAACGTAGCGCCCTCCAGCTGAGTTGGACTCTAAGTCCCATTATTCCTAGCCAGCAGGATACCTGGGAATGACGGGAGTAGACCTCTCTGGCTGGGAGCCTCTCTTAGCCCCGGCTGTTTCCCAGGTTCCCCTAACTGCATGTGCCCAGGACCAAAGGTAGAAGTCACTGTGTGCAGAACGTGCTCTGCCACTTATGCCCGGCCTCTCTGACAAGACTCCCATGCTTGGTGTATTTTAGCCCCACTGTCCTTCAGAGGGGAAGCTCCATCACCTCCTCTTCTCCGCCACCCCCTGATCCGCCACCCCTCGAGTGCGGAACGACTCAGCGGTGCAAAGGATGCTCACACACCCGGGCAAAGGGGAGGTCACTCACCAGGGACTGAGGCACGGAGGGCTGGAAGCTCCTTGAGGAACTGGACGGTCATCTCTAAGATGTCGGCCTTCTCCAGCTTGGAATAGCGGGAACTCTGAAAAGCAAGGGGGGGGGGGAGTCTAGATTCTCAAAAGAAGTAGCAGGTCACTCTGCACTGCAAGGGCTAAGGGTTTACGTACAGCTACAGAACACCACCCTGGGAAAACAGGTAAGCAAATTGCTATGGGGATGGAGATGAGGTCATAGGATGGCTGGGGACAGAGGATCCCAAGAGGTCTCACAACAGAGGAGAAGGATCTGGGGACTGGGGGGGAGGGGTAATTAGGTGGCCTGTGGCCAGAGAGAAAGAGATGGAGGTCACGGTTTGTTCTAATAATAATAATAATAATAATAATATTTATTTGTAGCCCGCCTCTCCCTCCGGATCGAGGCGGGGAACAACAACAATATAAAACATAAAAATCACAACAGTTAAAAAAATTTAAAAACAAGAGAAAAATACAACATTAAAAACATCTTAAAATTCATCTGGATAGGCCTGTCGGAAGAGGACAGTCTTCATGACTCTCTTAAATTCATGAAGACTGTCAATTTGTCTAACCTCCTCCGACAGACCATTCCATAGTCTGGGAGCGATGGAAGAGAAGGTCCTCTGGGTAACACCCGCCAGCCTAGTTCTGACTGGCTTGAGTAAGTTCTTCCCAGAGGACCTAAGTGTGCGGGGCGGATTGTACGGGAGAAGGCGATCCCGTAGGTACCCTGGACCCAAACCATGTAGGGCTTTAAAGGTAATAACCAACACTTTATACTTCGCCCGGAAACTGATTGGCAGCCAGTGAAGCGATTTTAAAACTGGTGTAATGTGATCACCCCTAGGTGTACCGGTGACCAACCTGGCTGCCATATTTTGAACAAGTTGAAGTTTCCGGACTAGGCACAAAGGTAGCCCTATGTACAGCGCATTGCAGAAGTCGAGCCTCGAAGTTACCAGTGCGTGCACTACTGTCTTTAGGTCTTCCAACTCTAGGAAGGGGCGCAGCTGGCGTATCAGCCGAAGCTGATAGTAGTTCTACAGAAGAAAATACATCTTCAGACAACCTGTCCCATGGTGGTGGCCAGAGGACAGGGCAGGCTCATGGAGGAATTCTATATCATGTAAGCAATACATGCACAGAGGCAGTTTTTCCTCTGAATGTATTGTACTTCCCCCACGCCCTTCTGATTGCTTATTGTTTGGATATGTTAATGTAAATTGTCTGGGGAGCTGCACCTGCAAAATGGTATATACTTTTCTGTTGTTTTTTAAAAAGCCCTTCCCAACCTCAATACGTCCAGTGGTGGGACTGCAAGTCACATCATCCCCAGCTGGCATGGCCAACTGCTTGAGGATTTCAGTATATTATTAAGCAGCATAAATGTTTTATAAATAAACAACAAAGAAGTGAGGTGATAACGAGGCTTTCAAGTTTGACAATTCTTTTAGACAGATTAGCAAATGCCAGAGGAAAATAATTAAGCAGAGAGGCCTGCTGCCTCTTTTCTGTCCTTTGTGTGTGTGTGTGGGGGGGGGCTTCCTACTTTACACTAACATTTTCAAAGGTAACATTTCTTCCTCCTTCTTGATGTTTCTTATTAAAAGCTAAAAGGCTGCATTTCAGCTGGCTGAAAGGTCTTTTCTTCAAGCCAGCTCAGTACATTTTCCAAGTGGAGCTTGTGCAGTTGGAAACCAGGGTTTCTGGGTTCAAGGGAGCTTACTCCCAGGTAAGAACATCAGCAGTGCCCTGACGATGGATCAGGCCAAGGGTCCACCTAGTCCAGCATTCTGTTCCCACAGTGGCCAGACAACGGCCCAAGGCAAACCCACAAGCAGGACAGGAGCGCAATAACACCCTCTCACCCAATTGGTATAGACTGGCATACTGCCTCCGATACTGGGAGTAGCATAGAGCCATCAGGACTAGTAGTCCTTGATAGCTGTCTCCTCCAGGAATTTGCTCAACCCCCGTTTAAAGCCATCCATAGCAGTGGCCATCACTACACTGCCTGGAAGTGGATTCCATCGTTTAACGCAAAGGACTGCAGCTTGGCAGATCCTAATAAACAGGTTATTATGGTCTGCGCTGCTGCTCTTTGGTGTGTGCATATGCACCCCCCCCCCTTCCATCTGGAGCCCTCCACATATCTTGGACTTGGGAGTCCAGTCATTCCCAGCCAGCAGGACCAGGATAGATGGGGATGATGGGATTTGCAGTCCAAGGCATCTACAGGGCACAGGTTGGGGAGGGCTACCTTTGCACAGAAAGGGCTCCTCCACCCCGCCGCGCGGAGATCCTGCCCTGCAAATGCCTCCTCGCCCTGCCCTCCTCCGTCTCGCCAGGGCAAAGAGGTCCCGGGGCGCCCCAGCAAGCTACTTACGTCTTTGCCGATGAGCGGTAAGATCAGGGTCTTGAGCTGGTTGAGGCTGTCGTTGATTCGCGCCCGGCGGCGCTTCTCCATCAGCGGCTTGAGGCTCTGCGGGGCGGGGGAGACACGGGGGTCAGTCAGAGGGAGGGGAGGAAAGGACGGGCACCCCGAGGGGCCGCGGGGAGCGGGCAGGGAGGGGCGCTGCCTTTGGGCTCTCACCTTGCGCAGCTCGCTGGGTTTCCGGGCGGCGCTCATTTCGGGACGGGGCCTCGACGGCGCTGCGGAGCTCAGCGGAGACATGGAGCCGGGGAAGAGCGAGGAGGCGGACTCCGCTCCCCACGCCCGCCCGAGCTGCTTTTATGCTGCCCCGCCCCGCCCTTCCCAGCCGCTGGGCTGGTGTCGCCGCGTCGCAGGGGCACGCCCCGGGCTCCGCACCCAGCCCCATCTGCTCCCGGGGGCAGCCAAGCGAGCTAATCTGCCCCCCCCCCCAAACACATACACGCTCGGAGGCGCCCCTCCCCCTTTCTCTCTCTCTCTCTCTCTCTCTCTCTCTCTCTCTCTCTCTTTCTCTCTCTCCCACCCCCCGCCTTATGTCGCCAGGTGGCTTGGGCAAGTCCAGTCGGTCGCCACGGCCACCTTTTGAATCCTGTGGACAGTCCAGCCTCGGGACAAAGGCAAGGATTTTTGTGAACAGTCTGAGGAATTTAGTACATCCTCATCATCGGTTTTTCTTTACAACACAGTTCTTCAAGAAATTCGACTCTCTCTCCTGTGGCTTGAACACAGACAAAGGTTTCTCCCCTCTTTTCTTTACTTCTGCTCTGCAAAGTTTCAAGGAGGGGTCTTTTCCTGTGGACAGTTCAGCCATTCAAGGTCTCAGTGGAGGCAAAGAGATGGATTTTTGTGACCAGTCAGGGGTACTTTGTATATGAACCACTTCTTTAAGAAATTCGACTCTCCCTCTTGTGGCCCTAACAGGGACAAGGGCCCCCTCCACAAGGATGCGCTTTTGCGCCCAGTTCGGGGATTATGCGCATTATCGCGGAGGCGCATTTACTCCTAATCCCTCTGCACGGGAGGCGGCGAGAGGCGGCGAAGCGCATTAATTGATGTTCAAAAAGCGCTTTACAAGAAGTTAACGCGCATAATCGCTTGTTCACACTGCGAAAATGCGCTTTAACGGCCGGAGCAAAATAAAAGTCGCTATTTAACGCGCATTCGATAATGCGCATAATCTGGGAGATAACTCGCCTCTACGCCCGTTTTGCGCTCCGCTGGTGTGGAGGTAAAATTTATAATGAGCCTTCAAAGATCATTAAACCTCTCTTGTGGAGGTAGCCAAGGTTCCCCTTTTTTTCCGATCTCCCCAGAGTTTCAGGGAGGTTTTTTTTCCTGTGGACAGACCAGCTATTCAAGGTCTCAATGGGGGCAAAGGGAGGGATTTTTGTGACCAGTCAGGGGTATTTAGTACATAATCATCACCACCACCACCACAGTTTTTCAAGAAATTCAATTCTATCCCCTTTGGCCTTAACAGGGACAAAGGTCCCTAACTGGAGATGCCGCTCATTGAACCTGGAACCTTCTGCATGCAAAACATAGTCTCTCCAATGAGTGCCCCAAAAGAGAGTTTGGTGATACTTTCCCCAAAAAATAGGATCAGAAGTACTTCCTTCTCTCTCTCTCTCCTGAGTCTATTGCCAATTTAACTTAATTGCATGAGCCCAGGAGCGTACAACCAGGGCTGTCTGTGTTTCTCACTCAACAACTCTGGGCACTGCAAATAAAGTAATTATCACCGTCTGTACTTTTTGCGTTTCAGTTCCTTCTGACCTCACATGTTTACATAAATTTGCAGTCCTGAGGCCAACACTCCATGACTTGAAGCAGGTACGTGTGCGCGAGACTTCTTCAACTGAGTGGCTACCCTGCCCTCCCCCATGAAAATTTACTCAGGAGTAAGTGCCAGGGTATGCAATGGGCTTTGTTCAATGACATAAATGGAAGTGGCTTTCCCCGCTCTTCCAGAGACAGAAGGACAGCCAGTGGGGACTTTTTGTGTGTGAGAGAGAGGTGGTGGTGAGGCACAGCAAACAAAGAAGATTTTAAATGATGATCAACCGAATTTAAGGGGGGGGTACCCTCCCTTCCTGCCACTCCCCCCACCCCAAGCCAACGTCTCATAACATCTGTTCAAATTCGGATAACCAGAAATAAATGCTCTTTAAACACTCCCCACGCCCTATGTCTCAGACCCTGCGGTGTTTACGCCTCCAGCCCGCGGACACGCGGTGGCTTTTTGAGCCGAGTCGCGCGTCTGCCTCGCTTCCAAGCGCTTTCCAGGGTGTGGCGGGCGCGTGTCAAGAGACCCCCAGCTTCTCAACTGGGATCCCTCAATCCCCCCTTCCAAGAAAGGGGGAGGGGGAGGGACATCTGCATTCTCTTTCTGCCCCTCCCGGTGGGATTAAGCTTTAAAAATCTTTGCAGCGTCCTTGACCCGAGGGGTAGGAGGGTTGCGGTGCGTGTGCGTGTGACTTGACCCCCCCTTTATCTGCGCCCCTCCCCAATCATCCACTTGGCTCCAGTGTCCTCACAGCTTCCTCCAAACTCCCCCTTAATGTAAACAATTAGCATCTCCCCCCATTTGTTTTCCCTACCCCGCAAAACCGTTGGCTGGGGGGGGGGGGGGATATTATCTGGCTTTGAGCCACGTGCGCTTCCCAAGCCGCGTGGGGGTTGTTTGGTGCGTGGGGGCTTAACTACAACAACGCCTCAACCCCCCCCCCCGCATAAATCACCGCCCCCCCCCCAACCACCCCTTCGAATGCAGTGTCGGTGTGAGTTATCTGGGTTGGGAGGGGGGCGTCCTGTGCTTTATTTCGCTGAGAAGGGGGTATGTAGAAAAGGGGGTCCCTTTGAGCGGGTAACTCCCTTCCCCTCCCTATCGGAGACCTTGGTAGGCTTTGGAGGCCGGGAAAGGAGCTGCTCAGCGTCAAACGGTATTCAAGGGGTCCTGGAGCCGGGTGTGCCTTGGCAGAGAGGGGAGACCCCAAAAGGAGAAAGGGGATGGAAAGGAGAGGAAAGACCCTCCCCCAAGAGTCGCCGTAGAATCAGGAAACGTGGCATTTCGCTGCAGCCCTCCCAAGAAGACATAGGTGAGGCAGGTGTGGGTTCCCCAGGTGAGTCCTGAGGTGGATGGATGGGGCAGGCACGTTTCCTTGTAACCTGAAGTGTATGACATGCACAGGTTGGTCTTTCCTCAGCTTCTCAAAGTGTAAGTTCCTCGGGGCAGAGTACCTGGGACGTGCTATGCACGTTCATGGAGGCTCAGGGCAGCAGAGCTAACTTCACCCCCTGAGGAAGATGAGACCGAGGGGCTGACCCCTGGCTACCTTGGTGGCTAAGTGTGTGTGTGTGTGTTAAACTTAGGTTGCCCTCCCCCTCAACAGCCTGAAACTCTAAGGGTTATCTCCAGTGTTAGTCTTACTTAGAGCAGACTTATTGAAATGAATGGTGCTAAGGTTAGTCATGACTACCTGGAATGCTATTTATTTCAGTGGGTCCACTTTAGGGGGGATTCACATTGGATCCAACCCTAAGAGAGGGAAGGGTTGAATAAAATCCTAGCCACACCGATGCAGGTTTACTCAGAAGAAAGCTGCCCTGACTCAGTTCAACTGCTCTTACTCCCAATGAAGGGTGTGTAGGATCGCAGCCTCAACAAAACCGCTTTTGGTGCATGGATCTCTGTTAAGATCACTGTGTCTAACTTTTGGGTAAGAAACACTGCAGAGAATCGGTTCGCATGTCTCCAGTCTGAGGTAAGCCGCTTTCAGGCACAGATGCTGATTTCAACAAGACAGATCCAAGCCGCTAGTAAACTCCTCTTGAACAAAAGCATACGTAGGGCACAATCCTATGCATGTTTAGACAGAAAAAGTCTTTTTTTCTGTCTAAACATGCAGAGACTCATAGGACTTTTTCTGTCAAAACATTCCTAAGACTGTAGGACCTGTTTCTGTTTAAACAAGCAGAGAATCATAGGACTCTTTTCCTGTCTAAACATGCAGAGGGTTGTGTCATTAGAGTAACGGTGCTTTGCTTGTTCAGATGTTGCCTAGAAAAGATTGGAGGATGCATAGAGCAGAATGCTCAGTGGGTTGTTATTCCAAACAAAATGCCGATATGCGCAATATGGGCTTTCCTCCTTCTACGGAATTGTAGCATGGGATGCTCAGAGAAGAGTCCACAAAAGAGAGGAGCGGGAGCCAGAGATCCTCCACATGTGCGGAACGGGAGGCCATGGGGGGGGGGGGTGTCCTTTGCACGCGCCAAAGGCTGGGAAAGAGCTGTTTGTGACCCAGGCAAGGGACTCTGCTGGGAAGCGGCACGCGCCAGGCGGCCTCCCCGGAGGGTAATACTGACCCACCCACCCTTCCAGTGCTGCCACAGCACGGCACGTGCCCGACCAGTCTCACAGGCTGCCTTCAGATGCCTGATTCTCGGATTGTGGTGTTCTTATGCTCCGGGAGCATTGAGCAATAATTACAATCCTAATCCTTTTTTATCGTTATTCCATGTGTTATGTCCAGAATGTTTCCATTTGTCCTGGCTTTGCATTTGTCTCTGTCGCAGAACAGTCTTCTGCAATGTGACACCCTCCAGAAGCCTTGAACTACAACTCCCATCATTGGGAAGATGGGGACTGTGGTGCCACACATCTAGAGAACACCTGGGTGGTTCTCAAAGTTGGCAAGGTGACCTGCGTTGAGATAGAAATAGGAGAAAGATCACGGGCAGACGGATTGATACTGTAAAACTCACAAAGCCCTATAGACACGCAAAAGCAAAGTGGGGTGTGAGTGATATATTCATTTAACTCATTTATTCCTTGTATTTTATTTTTATTCTGCCTTTCTTGAGGATTCAACCCAGTTCTCTCACCTACTTCCTCTATTTTATCCTCACAACAACCCTGTGGAGTAGGCTGAGCATACAGAAGGTGACTGGCTTGAGCAAACTGCTGGAGCAAAGGTGCTCAAGAGCTGTTCATCCAGTAAAAGCCTGGGAGAAGGACCCTCCGAGGGCATCTAGACCTGTTGCCCCTGATTCAGCTATTGCAACAGGATTTCCTTCCTGGTTGGCTGCAGCTGGGTCTTCCTCCTCAGGAGTAGATCTTTACTCACGAGTAAACCTTGAGAAAAAGGGTCTTTTGGTAGTCAGGTGGGCGGCATGACAGTGGCTGTGAGCATCCCACCTGGTCCAAGGGGTTCTTCCTGCGGTGGGACTTCTCCACATTTTCTCTGGGAATGAGGTTTGCTGAGGGATCCCACTCCTTAGGCATAATTAGGAAAAGAATTGAGAATAAAACTGCCAAGATCATCCTGCCCTCATACAAATCTATGGAGCAACCACACTTAGAACACTGTGAACAGTTCTGATCACCTCACCTAAAAAATGGATACTGAAGAGTTGGGAAAAGTGCAATTAAATTGATCAAGGGGCTACCTGGAGCACTTCCCCTACGAGGAAAGATTGCAACATCTGGACTGTTTAGCTTAGCAAGAAGATGTGTGAGGAAGAGAGGTGTACAAAATTATGCCTGTAGCATTTTTCCCTCCCTCTTCTATAATAGAGAAAGTGGATAGGAAGGCATTTTTCTCCCCCTCCTATAATACTAGAACCGAACAGGGCCACATCCTTTGAAGCTCAGTGGTGGGACATTCAGAACTGATAAAAGGAAGGACTTCTTTGCATAGTGCATAGTCAAACTATGGAATTACTTCTACAAGATTTAGTGATGCCCACCAATTGGGATGGCTTTAAAAGGGGGGGGGTTTGAAAAATTCCTGGAGGAGGAGGAGGAGGAGGAGAAGGCTATCAATGGCTACTAGTCCTGATGGCTCTATGCTACCTCCACTATCAAGGGATCTAAGCCTATGTGCACCAGTTGCTGAGGATCATGGGTGGCAGGATGCTGTTGCACTCAAGTCCTGCTTGTGGGTTTCCCACAGGTAGCTGGTTGGCCACTGTGGGAACAGAGTCCTGGACTAGATGGATCCTTGGTCTGATCCAGCCTCAGGGCTTTTTGTATTTTCTTATGGTGTCCAGAGGTAGATGTGCCTCTGAAGATGGAGGTTCCATTGAGCTATTGTGGGCAATAACTGTCCATAGACCCTTCCTCCTCTTGCTCCTCTATGGATTTGTGTAATCCAACCTCCCCCTGCCTGCCCTTTCCAGGCGTGTTGGATTGCAACTCCCATAATTCCCAGCAGGCATGGCCAATCGGTTGGGGAAGAGTGATGTCATCCCTTTTAAAAGCCATTTTAGTCTTATAGCAAGTGGAACCCCCCCCCCCCACCTTTCCTTTCCTTGGCTTTGCGTATTGTGTTCGCTTGGTTTATTCTTACCCCTCCCCCAATGGCATCTTTGAGCCCCCAGCGCCCCCAAGCCAAAAGCCACGCGCTTGTCCCCCTTTGATGGAGGGGGGCATTACGTTCTGCGCCTCTATGAGCCCAGATTTGGGGTGGGGCTGTTTAGAAGCCAGAGCTGCGCTTTGGCCCCTCTCCAGGGTGCTGAAGGCCACATTCAGCCTGTGCCAGCGCTCCCCCCACTTTCCCCGCCCATGGAAGAGGGTGGCTGTTAGGGGGCGGAGGGGATCTGGCATTCCTCCCTCTCGTATCGCATCAGGACCACCCCTCAGTGAGATTGGACCATTCAAAGCATTCATCGCGCCCTTGACCCATCTGGGAATGGATGGGACAATGCCACGCCCCCACCCTAAATCTGTTTTGATCCAAATCTGCTCTTCGTCCCCACCTAGGTTTAGGACTCATCCTCCCCCTTCAGGCAAAGAGAACAGCTCAAAGCCCCCCCACCCTGAATTGTCCCCATTCTAGACCGTTGCAGGAGAAGGGAAAAGAGATCACCCACTACCCAAGTCGCTTCTCCCCCATGCCTGCCCCCGCCCATCCTCTTAGATTCAGCAGCTTCCGAAGCTGACAGATGCTGGATGCCCTGGGGTGGGGAAATAAAATATATACCCCCCCCAAAAAAAACCTCCCATGGATTAAGCAAGACTGTTCCTAGACACAGGTACACAAGAGGAGGTGGGATTGATTGCCTGGTCCCCCCAGTAGAAATAAGGAATCAATGAGAGAGAGAGAGAGAGAGAGAGAGAGAGAGAGAGAGAGAGATCTTTTGCAGGCTGGGGCATAAAATCCCAAATCCAAAATAAGCTGGTGGGGTCTGAGCCTGAGGTGACCGGCCAAGGGCAACTAAGATGATCAAGGGGGCTGGAGCAACTCCCCTATGAGGAAAAGTGAAGTCTAGAACTGTTTAGTGTAGAGAAAAAGCAAGTGAGGGGAGACATGATAAAGGTGTACAAATTATGCATGGTGTGGAGAAAGTTCTTCTCCCTCTCCCATAATACTAGAACCCAATGGGGTCATTATCCCATGAAGCTGATTGGTGGGAGATTCAGGACAAATAAAAGGAAGGACCTTCTTCACAGAGCTCAGAGTTAAACTATGGAATTCACTTCCACAAGTTGTAGTGATGGCCTTTCTCCTCTATCCGCCCACCCGCCTTGGCAGGGACAGCCCTCGCCAGCCCCGGATCAAGTGGGGTCAAGCCTTGCCTGCAGGCGGCAAAAACAAGACAGAGGCCAAAGCTGTGTGCATGGACCAAGGCAAGGAGAAAGACCAAAGGAAGCGAGGGAGGGGGCAGCGAGCGACATGTGCCTTGGGGGATTCAGGCCGAGCCACAGGGATCCTAGCTGGCTGTGAGTGGAAGACAGGAGCCAACTCCACAAGAGGAGCTTTTCACAAAGAGGGTTGTTGCCGTTGCTTTGTGTGTGCGTGTTTCTTTGTTTACAGCAGACTCCCCTAAGCAGCAGCCTCTCATGTCCAGAAGTGTGTTGGAGTATTATTGTATTATTATTATTATTATTATTATTATTATTATTATTTTCTCTTTCTTGCTCGTGACGTTTTTTGTAGACGGACATAACGGGTCATGCTGTCTTTTACAGATTCAGGAATTTCCTGACAATTGAGCACGTTTTAAGTATGACTGTGGTTTCTGGATGTTGGTGGGGATGTATTTTGGTAGGCCCAGTTTTCTAAAGGTTTTCTGAATAGTTTTTTGATGTGATGATAATAATAATAATAATAATAATAATAATAATAATAATTTATTTCTTACCCGCCTCTCCGTCTGGATCGAGGCGGGGAACAACAACATGATATAATACATAAAACTGATTAAAACATAACACATATTATTAAAACTGCATAAAAAATCCTAAAACATCCTAAAAAAAACACCCTTAAAACATTCTAAAATTCCACTGGATATGCCTGCCAGACTAACAGAATAATTGTGACCTTTACCTGATGCCATTATTATTATTATTATTATTATTATTATTATTATTTTGATTTGTTTCCTGCCTTTTGCCCAATACTGGGCCTCAAGGCGGCTTTACAAAATTAAAAACTTGTACAGATAAAAGCTATAAATAAAAATATACAAAAGTTAAAATTATATTAAAATAGATTTCAATATCAAAACATTTCCACATTTAAAATACATATCAAAATTTTAAAAAATCTTAATGTAGATGGAGGTCCACATTATTCACCAAAGCCTGCCGGAATAAGAAAGTTTTTGCCTGCCTCCGAAAACATATCAAGGAGGGAGCCAGTCTAGCTTCCCTGGGAAGGGAGTTCCAGAGCCTTGGAGCAGCCACCGTGAAGGCCCTCTCCCGTGTACCCATCAGGCATGCCTGGGATGTTGGTAGGACTAAGAGAAAGGCCTCCCCAGAAGATCTTAGAGCACAGGCAGGCTCATAGGGGAGAATATGGTCTTTCAGATTACCTGGACCCGAGCCGTTTAGGGCTTTATAGGTCACAACCAGCACTTTGAATTGTGCCTGGAAACAGACCGGCACCCAGTGGAGCTGTTTTAACAGGGGAGTTTTATGCTCCCATTAACCAGCCCCAGTCAACAATCTGGCTGCAGCTCTTTGAACCAGCTGAATTTTCCGAACACTCTTCAAAGGCTACCCCACGTAGAGCATGCTACAGTAATCTGATCGGGATGTAAAACACCCAGCATCCTGGGAAGTTTAATCATTCCTTTTTGTGCTATGTTTGAGCCCACCCAATCACTGTAAGGTGGCCAAGGGTACTGTTTCTGGGTTTTCTTTCTGTTACACATCTCTCCATTGCTGTGCAGCCTCCCAGGCTGCTCACTCCTCCCAATCTGAAAATATCCTATGGGAGAAATAACCTCGTGAAGTCTTCCTCTGGCCTTTAATTGCAATGTGGAAAGCCAAGGAGGCTACAGGCTGCTGGAGAAATGATTGCACAATGTAAGGCGGGACACTTGTGTGCATTCCTTGGTCTCTGGATGAGTAAGGTAAGCACTACCAACCCTTGAGAACATCTCTGAAATGTTCTTCTCCTTTGAGTGTCTTTTCGAAATCAATTTCTTTTCTATCAAATTGAATGAGAATGGTGGGGGTGGGAGAAATGTGGGTCAGGGGAAGTCAGAGGATGTCAATAACCACTCCAAGACCACCAGCAGGATCAATGCCCTGCTCAGAAATACCATGGCAGTGAAGCACTTTAATGGATATGATCCTGCACTTCGAGGTGACAGGGATCACCCCGAGGACTAAAGGCAGTTGTGGTCCCAGAGGTGGAGATTCAGTGCCCAATTGGCAGCACATGAGATAGCCTTGAACTAGTTGAGGATGGGAGCTCCAATGTTAGTGGAGTGGTGAAGCCACTCCAGGTTTCAATCAGAACTCTAAAGGAGGGAAACACCCCAGACAGCTCCTTTAGAATTCTGACTGGTTCTAACTGAAACCTGGAGCGGATTCACCTCCTGTGATGTCAGAACCACCAGCCTCCTCTGCCTTGAGCCCTACTCATGAGGAGGAAGCATACTTTGATTAGGCCTCTACGGAAAAGCAAGGAACGGGTGGGGCAACTGCATTCCCCATAAAGCTGTTCAGTTGATGCTTAACTCTTGCTGACTCAACATCATTCCTATGGTGCTCTCTGCTGGACAGCTCCCCAGCTAGACTGCCCTTCCTGGTTGGTTAAACCATGGGGCTGCTCCTGACAAGGCAGAGAACTTTGGTAGCAGCCACTCTGTATCACTGCAAAGGGTTCTGGGATGCATTTGCAGGAGAATCTCTGAATCCCACTTCCCAGTAGACTGTATTAGGGCAGCCCCCCACCGCACCCAAACCCTCCCCCTTGTCTCTACCTGCCCTACAAGATCCAACTGCCACTGGATGGGGTATTAGCTGAAGAACACACAAGCGATCACTGGCTAAGCTAACAATTGGAGCCAATATGGGCAGGCACCATGCGTTTTTTGAATTTCCCGGAGCACATGGCTGTGTCAGGGCTGCCCCACTTGGCTAACGAATCCCCCGTCTGTTCCGCACCGGGTAATCATGTAATGGCACCCCCGAAGGAGCATAATGGTTTCTTTTTCCATTTTCAGAAGGCAGGTTTCCCTTCGGAGCTGGGCTGCTTGGCCCATCCCGCTTCTCGTTTTAGGGGGACAGCAGTGGAAAGAAACAGGAGCTAAAGTTCTAAGCCCTTTCAAGCCAAGCTCCCGTTAATTAATGCTTGTTCAGGGACAGCTGGCGATTTGCCCCTAGAGAATCATTATCTGTTTAATCTTTGTGCTGTTTCAATGGGGAGCCATGCTACACTTTTGTCCCACCCACCCCCTTTGACAGCAGGCGTCAGGCTGAAATGACAAGAATCTCCAAGACACACTTAAGCGGCACGTGCCACAAGCCTCCTTCCTTCTGTTCAACGAACGGCCTCAGCAAGAGAGAAGTGCAGTGTGTGTGTGTGTAATGAAGAAGTAAGGACAATATTGCAGAACACCCTCTTCTTAGGATCAGGTGTTTTTTAAATTTTATATCTACATCTTCGAAGATGGAAGAACATGACTTACATGAGCCCCCACTCCCCCGAAAAGGGTTCAAGGTAGGTCTCCCCCATGCTTTAATTGAATAACCTTTACAGATCCAGGAGTAGACCACCGCCTTTTGACCAAATTACACACACACACACACACACAGAGAGGGTACTGGTTGGAATCTCCACCAGTTGCTGGGGAACATGGGCAGGAGGGTGCTGTTGCACTCGTGTCCTACCGTGGGTTTCCTATGGACAGCTAGTTGATAGCTAGGCTGTACATGCTTTGATCATGTAACAATGGCCACCCATTTGGATGGCTTTAAAAGGGGGTTGGATAAATTCCTGGAGGAGAAGGCTATCACAGGTTTCTATTGCACCCATGTCCTGCTTCTGGATTCCTGGTCGACTGCTAGTTGGCCACTGTGTGAACAGAAGGTTGGGCTAGATCCAGCAGGGCTCTTCTTCTGTTCTGAATTTGTGGATCTCAGTCAATAGGCAGGTTGAAAGGGGGCTGCACCATCTCAGGTCCATGGATCATTCCTGGAGGAGAAGGCTATCAAGGCTAAGGAGTCCTGACAGCTATGTGCTACCACCAATAGCAGAGGCAGTAAGCCTATGTATGCCAGTTGCTGGGGAACATGGGTGGGAGGATGCTGTTGCACCGTGTCCTACTTGGGTTCCTGGTCAGGAGCTGGTTGGCCACTGTGCGAACAGAGTGCTGGACTAGATGGACTCTTGGTCTGATCCAGCAGGGCTCTTCTTATGTTCTTATGCACTTATGTGGTAATTGTGGTAAGTTTGAGATGGGATAGAAACACCGCAGGCCAGGATTCTAATCCCAATGGCAGCTCCCGGTTAGGGAGGGCCTTTGGACAAGAGACCATGAGTGGATCTGCTCCTTCAGTGAGTCCACCTTCTCACCACCCTGATGCTCTCAATCCTCATTGTTGCTCTGGCTTGCTTGCAGACAGAGAGCAAGGGAGCAACCAAGCAAGCAGACGGTGGCGTTTCCTTCTCCTCCTCCTTCTCAGCACCACCATCGTCTGGGCCAGAGCAAGAGGGAGGTGAACAAGCAGGTTGCAAAGATGAAGGGGAGGAGCAGCTCCGGGGGCTCTTGTCAGTCGGCCCCCACTGTGGTGTGGGACCAATTGTGCCTACTCTCGATGCTGGCCCAGCCTAATCCTCCTGGTACTGGGAATCTTTGATGGTCCCAGAAATAAGGTGGATCCCTGCACTGAGCAGGGGGTTGGACTCGATGGCCTTATAAGCCCCTTCCAACTCTACTCTTCCATGATTCTCTGCTTCTCTGATTGGATAAAGCTCCCAGGTGTGCTACACTCCATCAATCTGGGGAAAGTGTTGCTTGCAGAAGGTGGTTAAGTTCTTGGTGGTGGTGGTCACCGGGCATCCAGCAGACCCTGCATAGACCGCACAGACCTTTCACCACCCCAGAGTCTCTCCCAGGCAAGGCAAAAAAAAAAAAAGACCACTTGATCCCTTATCCCAGCACTGTTAGATGTTGTACTTTCCTAAGTACATGACTTAGCATGCTTTACTGTAATGCTACTACTGATATCTTTTGAAAATGAGGTGAGTCTCCTTCCATCCCACCCCCAGTATCTTGGCTCCAGAGGCTTTTCGTTTCTAATATTCTTTGATAATATTTCATTTCATGGCTATCTGGAACGTTTTGTTTCCAGGGTATCCGACACCCATAACAAGGACTCGGGCGCCCTGGGAAAGTTCTGTTTCCCAGGGTCCCTGGTGCATGAGGCACTGCTATAGAAGCATTTCCAGCAAGTGGTGTTATTGTCCCAGGCCAGGTGGGATAAGCGTGAAGGAGGTGGTGGGATAAATTGCAGGGACCTATGGGCAATTTTGTGGGCTTGGAAGGAGATGGACCACCCTTTTTTGCTAAATAACTATTCCCTTACACCCAGGTATAGTGCCAATTAGAGGGCAGGGTGTTTGTTGTCCCCCTGCCAGCTCCCCAACTAAAACTTGAAAGAAGCACAGCAGCTTCTTCCATCATGCAGATAGTTTTGTGCTGCTGCTGCTGCAGACAAGAAAAGAGCGCCCAGCGCCTGAGCATCGTTTGTCACATTGCAATTCTGAGTCACACTGTGTGGCTGGTGGTGGGAAGCATTGCTAACTAATAGGCATCCACAATAAATAGATTTGCACTCTGTGCATGTTCTCTGGCAGCAGAGATGAATACATGGCCAGTGAGAGACAGGATTTCAGAAGGACGGGCCAGTCACTGAATGTTGCAAAGCAACACTTCATCCAGCCTTCCCAAAATGGGTGCCCCCCAGGTGTGTTGGACGGCAACTCCCATAATTCCCAGCCAGCATGGCCCATACTGGCTGGGGATTATGGGAATTCCAGCCTATCACATCTGGAGAGCAGCAGGTAAGGGAATTTTCTGTTAATTTAATCCATGGCGTTGACCTCCCCCTTCTGGTCAGGGCATGTCATGACAGCTGCCAAAGCCCTGCCAAGGAAGTATTTTATCATCAAGCCAATCAATCAGCCAATTAGAGGAATCTTTGTTGGTAAAATGTATACATCGTAATGGATCCGTTCCCTGAATTAATCTGCATACATTTGCAAATATGGATAGAAAACAACATCCTGTAGAATCTGAGTGACTAAGAAAATGGCTACAGAATCCGCAGGTTGGACTGATAGAAATCTGAACTCATTTGAATCCAGGGCTGATTTCTCCAACATCCCTACTCTGACATAAAAGGGAGGGATGAAACCAGCAGACAGTATCTTGGAAGAGGCTCCTTCTAAGCTCTCTCAAAACACTAGAACCCAGAGGGGTCATCATCCCATGAAGCTGATTGGTGGGAGAGTCAGGATAGATCAAAGGAAGGGCCTCTTCACACAGCGCAGAATCAAACTATGGAATTCACTACCACAAGATGTGGTGATGGCCACCAGTTTGGATGGCTTTAAAAGGGGTTGGATCAATTCCTGGAGGAGACGGCTATCGGTGGCTTCTAGTCCTGATGGCTATGTGCTACCTCCAGTATCAGAAGCAGTAAGCCCATGTACACCAGTTGCTGGGGAACATGGGCAGGAGGGTGCTGTTGCACTCATGTCTGGCTTATGGGGCCACGGGCAGCTGTTTGGCTACTGTGGGAAGAGAATGCTGGACTAAATGATCTGGTCTGATCCAGCCTCAGGGCTCTTCTTATTTTCATAGAATCATAGGATCCTAGAATAGTAGAGTTGGAAGGGGCCTCTAAGGCCATGGAGTCCAACCCCCTGCTCAGTGCAGGAATCTACCTTAAGCATCCCTGACAGATGGTTGTCCAGCTGCCTCTTGAGTGCCTCTAATGTGATTCCTATACTCCAGCAGGGCTCTTCTTATTTTCTTATAACCCAGCACGGCTCTTCTTAGGCCCAGAGTTTAGATCTTCAGGAACCTGGATAAGTGCAACCTCCAGTATCAGAGTCAGTAAGCCTGTGTGCATCAGTTGCTGGGGAACATGGGTGGGAGGGTGCTGTTGCACCATGTCCTGGTTGCTAGACTAGATGGACCCTCGGACTGATCCAGCATCTTATGGTCTTATGATATTTGTAAGCCTATGGTGCTAATCCAACTCCTTCGAGGTCCCCCAGATACCATGGCCCTCTTTCTCTGGCTCTACCCCTTTCTCCCCATCCAGGCTTTGGTGCAGTTCCCCCCTCCACACACACGCAAACATTCCAAGTGGTTGAAATGCCTCTCCTAAGGGCTTCGTTAAGTGCAGAAAGAGCTTTCAGCTACAATATGCTGCTGCCATTGGTTATTGTGGCTCTGCCTGCTTTTTCCTTTGGCCCCTCCCACCAGTGGAATGTGACCCCCAAGAGCATCTCTGGAATGGAATTCAGCCTTTGGGCTGAAAGAGGTTCTGGACCTGGCTCCATCCCCTCCCCTTCTACGGCTTTTCCAGGTATTGCACCTTGCAACCAGCCTGGCCTAACATCAGGGCCTCCTGGCGCATGAAGTGAAACCTGCGGGAGCTGGGATCTGCTGGCTGCCTCTTCCGTTCTGCTTGACCTTTCAGCCACCCTCCTCCACCTCCTCCTCCTCCTCCTCCCTGTTAATCTCAGCCTCCCTCTCCTGCCACCAAGCCCTCCCGTTTCACTAAAAGGCATCTCTATATTTGCAGGAGCCAAGTAGGCACAATAAAAAGATCTCAGTACATCCAGGTTCCGAGCAAGAGCCTCAGCAGAGGCTGGAGGTTCAAGGCCAGTGCTGGAGATCCTGGATGTGGTTCTTCCTCATCTGGGCAAGGCTGGAGACATCCAGAGCCCCAGGGGAGCTGAAGGGATTGACAGGGTGAGGCCTTTGCTCCGCCAACAGGACGTGCGATGGGTACTGCTGCGAGTCTGGTCTCCATTTTCTCTGGGGCTCTTTCCTTCATCTGCACCATTGGCTCCCTCTGCACAGACTGCTGGCAGGTAAGGGGAGAAACCCCTCTTCTTAACTGCTCTTTGGAATAGCTGTGGGCCGTTGCAGCTAGACTGCTGAGAAGCTGCTTGGGTGCCATGGATAAAGCAGATATTCTGATTATTTCAGTTCGGGTTCTCCTTAGATGGCTTTTTCAGGAAAGACTGAAGGCGTCGTACAACAAAATCAAATCACACCGAATTTTAAACAGCGAAAAACAGTTCTCCTCTAAAATACCACCACCCCATTAAATGTCAGTGACATGCAGAAGTCCTCAACGTTTTTGGGAACCATTGATACATTTGGGAATTTGAGGATCACAAAATGCCTAATCAGCAGATCACTGCCTTGGCACCTTATTCCTGTCGCATCTATAGCTGTGTCTTATTAAGCAAAAACCTTTGTTCTGTGTCTATTGGACACCATAATGTCTTTTTAATAAGGGATTGTCTAATTTAGCCAATTTCTGGCAGTGCAATCTTTTTAAACATATGTTTTGGCCATGTCCAGCAGTTGCATTTTTGGGGGGAGAGGTTATTACACAGATAAATTTTGTACCAGAGCAGTCTTTAATACTCACCGATGTATACGCATGACTAAATTACTCTTCTGCTTCATAGAAATTAACAAATGGTCAGCATAAATGGATTTTCCATACCCTTTTGACACCTAAAAGATTGATAGTTCAATATTGGAAGGATAAACACTCAACTCCTATAATGCAAATGATCGAGGGATTTATAATGCTTTCAGTATGTGAAGGGGTGGCCTATAGATGCCATTTTCAAATGGATGCCTATTTGATTATTTGGTCCACTTTTGTTGAAGCCTATGTATAATTGCTAGAAAGTTGTATGTGTTTCATATGTATCCATTGCTGTGGATTAATACAAATCCATGTCTGTATATTAACAAAATGGAAATAAATAAATAAATAAGTAAGTAATTTTTTGCGGTGCCTACAAATGCTATACTAAGAACCCCTTTATGGGCACCATTGGAAAGCCCCATGGGTGTTATGACATCCATGTGCACCACTTAGGGGGCTCCTGCATTAAAGAGCCCGCATATGTTTCAAATGCCTGGGAATGACGTCTTAACCAGGCACCAAAAAGATGACTACGTTAATACCAGATGGGCCAATCAGACATAGTCAATATTTTCTAGTCCTGCTGGTAAAGATGGGCAAGAATTTTGTTTGTTTTTAATAAGAATTTACCTAAATTATCAAAGTTCATATTTAGTTGAAAAAGAACTCAAGATTTTAAATAATTGAATGTGGGGGGAAGCAAAGCAGACAGATTTGCCCATCACTACGCAGATTTGGTAGGAATTTAAAATGTCTGACTTGCTTCTCTAGAAAATTCCCAAAACAACCAGCAGCTAAATAAAGAATAAAGGCAACCAGGGTTGATATCTGCTCATCTTGGGGTGTGGGACAGTGCTCTGAGTGTGGCTCATGAATGGACCTGATGCTCCCTTCCTTCTCTTCCAGGTGAATAGTAAAGGCTCCGTGGTGCTGAGCATGCGCTGTAGAGGATTGTGGGGTGAATGCGTGTGGGATAAATTTGTCAAGATCTGGACCTGCGATGTCTTCAGTTCTTACCTGAATCCCCACCCGGGTAAATTTTCCAACCCCGAGTTTACCCCTCAGCCCCAACGCCAGGTGGCCAAGCTGCTGCTAACAAGGACCCCATGGAGGGGGGGGGGGGGATCATATACTACCTTGCTCCTTCGGCTTTTCAAGGAAGCTCATGGGTTAACAGTGCAACATGACTTCCTAATCCACCCCTGATCAGTGGGACAGTGAATCCGCTCCAGGTTTCAGTCAGAACCTGTCAGAATTCTAAAAGAGCTATCCCACTGACATTGGAACCACCAACCTCCACTGGTATCCAATAACAGGGGATCTGGCGAGGTTGTAGAAAGCAGTAGTGGTGTAGCGGAGTCAAGGCGCACTGGGTCGAAGCACCAGGACATTTTAATGAGCAGGCACAGTGACATCAACTGGGCTTCTGTGTTTCTTCGGAGCATTGCTGCAATCCTTACAGTAGCTGGGGAGTTTCAGGGAGTGCCTAGCTTTCTCATTTGCACGGCAGGGATCCTTTCCATCACATTGAATGCTGGGTCAGTTGTCATTCTTTCCCCCTCTCCTACTGCTTCAAGTAGGTTGCCTTGAAAAATAAAACAAAACATCCATCCGTTCATGCCTCTGGGGTGATCCATATCCTCAACCAGCATTAGTCCCAGGTGCAACCTCCTCTCTCAATATCCCTTCAATGCTGAGCACTAGGGAAAGGCATTCCTTTCTTTAGCCCTAAATAGAATCCTAGAATAGTAGAGTTGGAAGGGGCCTCTAAGGCCATCGAGTCCAACTTCCTGCTCCATGCAGGAATCCACCTTAAAGCATGCCTGACAGATGGCTCACCAGCTACCTCTTGAAGGCCTCTAGTGTGGAAGGGCCCACGACCTCCCTAAGTCATTGGTTCCATTGTCGTAGCAATAAGGAAAGGCTGCCCCTTTCTCTATGCACAGAAAGGCATGAAGCAATTGCTCATTGTGCTAATGGTTCCTCCTCCCCCTTCATAATGAAAAAATATATATAAAAAAATTCCCCAAATAGTTGCAAAACTTCAGGAATTGGGGCGGGGAGGGGTGTGTTGGTGATGTTATGGGTGCTGGCCAATCTGTGCCTTCCATAGCGAGATTGTGCCACACAGTTTCAGACACATTTTTAAGATTTTAACCCTGGAGAAGAAGAGGTATGTTTGCAAGGAACTTGGCAAGGACAATTTCAAACAGGCTCTGCTGTAGTCAAAATGTTACATCTGTCTTTGCTGCCTGATGGTATTGTATACATGCAGTACTAAGACATCCCAGAGGGAGGAGACCCAAGTCTGTGTGAAAACAGATCCAGGGACCCTGTGTCAGCTACCTTGCTTGTCGTGTGCTGCTGCTGCTGGTTGGTAAAACGAAACCTCCCCTATCACTTCCTCTTCTAGGCTGATAACATGCCACCAAATCCAGGGGATTGGCTGCCTTCTTCGTTGTAGATGTGGAAATCAATTCCTCCTTCCCCTCCTACATGCACGCTACAAAATGTGTGCCCTCGTTGGCTTCCCCTTTCCTGTTGTTGCATTGTGTGTCCTGGAAGAGGAGAAGGGTGGCCACTTAGTACCGTTCAGTCTTGTATGCAGCCTGTGGAACTCACCGACGCAGGATCATTGGGAAATGCAACGGTGGCTTTGTTTAAAAGGACTAATGATTCATTGCTAACCATTAGCCAAGCTAGCAGGGGAGCCAGCTGTAAATTAATTAATTAATTAATTAATTAATGTTTTTATTTCATTTATATCCCTCCTTTTCTCCTCTTGCAAGAGACCCAAGGCAACTTATGTGGTCTGACTCCTCCTCTCCATTTTATCCTCACAACAACCCTGTGAAGTAGGCTAGGCTGAGAGTCTGTGATTGGCCCAAAGACACCCAGAGAGTTTTATGGCTGAGTAGGGACTAGAACCCAGATCTCCCAAGTCCAGCACTCTAACCACTATGCCACACTGGCACAGTCTATTACCTGCTGTGGTACAGAAATACTGGAGAGTGAGTGGAATCATTCTTTCAGATCTTTCAGTAACAGTCATCACCAGTCGACTCAGGACAGGAGAATGAAATACTTCCTCTTGCAGTGTAGAACTGTGAAATTTATAAGTGGAGGTTTTCTTGATAGCCATTAACTTTGATGGCTTAAGCCAGTGGGTTTTAAACCAGCCCAAAGACTGAATTCCATTCCGGAGACCACACAAGAGGCCTTCAAGAGGCAGCTGGAGAGCCATCTGTCAGGGATGCTTTCAGGTGGATTCCTGCATTGAGCAGGGGGTTGGACTCCATGGCCTTAGAGGCCCCTCCCAACTCTACCATTCTGTGTTTCTAGGATTCTGTGACATTCTTGGGGCGGAACTCCAGTAGAGGGTGGGAGTTGAAGGTTTCAGCCAGAGCTCTAAAGGAGCTAATTGGGGTGCTTTGCACCAGGCTCTGCTGGCTGGAGCGAAAAGAAGTGAGGGCAAAACACAAAAAGTGACCACATTTTAGCTTATTGCTCTCACTGCCAGTAACTAACTAAGCTTCAGGAGAGGCATTTTGCAACCTTTTGGAATGGGAGTGCAGAATGTGCAAAAGCTGGGAAGCCACTACCTGATTGGTGGTGGTTGGAAGAGGTGGATCCTGGGAAAGGGGACGCAGCTGCCTGGGGAACCCTGGGGTTCAATACCCCTGGCTTAAGGGCAAATACAAAGCATCAGACAAATATGTGGAAGATTATGGGTTTCTCAGGTTTGAATGGAACCTTCCCATAGGCAACTGGAGACAAAATGTCAGATCAAGAAGGCTTTATTCTCATGGTCACTCCTCATGTTGGACATGGCTGAGAGGGATTGATAGGAGAATGGGCCCATCTAGAACTGCACTGTGATTGCTATATGTGCGCTGGCTGCTATCCGAGACAGGATACTGGGTCAAACATCGACAACAACAATAATAATATATTTATTTCTGACCTGCTTCTCCCTTTAGATCAAGACGGGGAACAGCAATCAATCAAATACATAAAACTGATTAAAGGAGTATATAAAAGCAACCACTGTCTTCCCCTGTAGGGCAGATGCAGTCATTCAAGGGTGGCCTGCAGGGCCTTGCAATCCAGCCCACCATCCTTCCTCTGCTCCCCACGCCCCTCCCAGTTTGCAATTGGGCTTTTAAAAAAGTGCCCACGGAAGCTTTCAAAAAGCTGGATTGCTACTTGGGGGAGGGGCATTTTGGGAGAGGGAGTGTGTATGTGTGTGTGTGTTATGTGTGAGAGTGCATGAATGTGTCAGTGTGGGATGCCTCGCCCCACTCTTTGCAGGGGGTCACCTACCTCTGGCATGCAAACCCCAGAAAGTTCCAAAAGGTCCCCTCCAGATGTCACTGCCCCACACTTATCCCTTCCCCGTAAAAGCATCCCATTCCCCACTGCTGCCAGTGGCTCACCATTTCCCTGGCATCTCTCTGTCCTCCTGTAGCAGCCATGATCATCACAAGGGCCTCCCTCATCACATCCGCAGTTGCAGGCGCCACCGCCTTTCTCTGCCTCCTCTCGGGATGCCGGTATTTCAGCTGTGGCCTGGAGGCCCTCACGAAGCGGCGCTGCCTCTACCTCTCCGTGGGATGCTACCTCTTCGCAGGTAGGTCTGCCTTAGGGACGTCAGAGCAATTTGCAACACAGCCAAATGAGTTCAGATTTGTATGAATCCAGGCGTGGATCCCCCAGCGGACTGGCTGCTCTCCCTCTGGGTGGATTACGCAGACTTGAGGAACGGTGTTTTAGACTTCGGGAATTTTGCACAAATTTTGTTGTGGAAAAGTATGGGGAAAAAAACACCTATGAGCCTTTGGAGGGGGAATTTGTACTTTTTAATATGTGCAAATTTACACAAATGTGAATTTTGCACAAAGTTCTTCCCAACAGTGTCAGATGCTGCAGTGAGGATGAATCCCAGTCAGGGAAGATCTGCCCTGGGAGCAGGTGTGTCGCTAGTCCTGGTCCTATAGGGCTGCAGCCCTGAGTCTATTTGCCACGTCCCCGGATCCGTTCCCCAGAGCCCTGAGCTCATGGAATGTTCCCCCCCCCCCTGCATGATTGTCATTTTCAAGGGAGCATGCAGCTAGGGAGGGAAGGGTTAACACCCACCCACCCAGCCCAAATCTTCCCCTCCAAAGCGATTAAGCTTAGGAAAGAAAAACACATTTTCCATTGGTTCGTGATTATCTGGGGCAGGGTACAAATTAATGGAATAATTTATTCCATCGGAGAAGATGTGGATGAGAAATGCACGGGCTCTCCTTTGCCACCTGGGAAATATAAGTCAATCTTAGTCATTATTTATACATTTGCATATATAGATATAAATCAGCATATGCAGATTTTGCACAGATTTGCATCCTATAGGCCTGGGCCCCAAATCTTTTATGTGCCTAGCAACTCTCCCTGCCTGCGGGCCTGATCTGAGGCTCCTCATCCAGCCCATGAACACTTGGGTTCCCTCTGCATCCCCCACCCAAACTCCACCCCATGGCCTGGAGGCTACTGGGGTCTTGGGGAGGGGGCAGGGAGGGGGATCCCCTCGTTATTTCCAATCTGTGTTTGAAGATAACAATGGGATTCCCCTACATCTTGCTACCCCTCTCAATAGATCAGATATAGCAAGAGTGGGCTGCAGACTCGGTGCTCCAGCAGGCACCAGCCATGTGCGCTGTGCTTCCTTTGTGCACCATGCGCCACCCCAATCTGATAAAGCATGCGCAATACAGCCGGTTCACACATACACACACATTGCCTCGTTCACCCTCCTTTGACTGCAACATCCCGACAGTTTGTCTACGGTACTGAGCTGGACATTAAAATTGAAGGAAAGCAAAAATTGTGTGTGTGTGTGTGTGTGAGAGAGAGAGAGAGAAATAAGACTGACCCCCTTTCAGAATTGCCCGTGCTTGGTGGTCCTGCTTCCTAGTTGGAAAGCAGCCGGCCCAGAGCAGCGACATGCAGAGTCGATGGATTCATTACACACATTGGAGTCTTTGGTCCCCTCTACAAGAATTCGGTTTGGCGCCTGGTTGTCCAATTATGCGCATCTTCTCACAATCGCGTTTACGCCTAAATCCTGCAAATGACATGCGGTGAAGCGCATAACCGGCAGTATGAAACGCGCTTTAAAGTGGCTGAAATGCGGAGAATCGCTTGTTTACATGGTCAAAAATGCGCTTTAACGGCTGCGGAGAATTAGAACTCGCTATTTAACGCACATTCGATAAAGCGCATAATCGGAGATAAAAAGCGCCTCAACCCCCGATTTGAGCTCCGCTCTTGCAGAGGTAATTTTTTTACTGCGACTTGAAAGAGCTTTAAATCGCTCTTGTAGAGGCACCTTTTGATAATTCAGGTTCTTGTAACTCCTGGTAGAACCTGAGCAAAAGCCTCACACAAAGAGGGAGGGGAAGGGAGGAGGAGAGCAGGAATTCATGGAGCGCTCTCTCTCTCTCTCTCTCTTCCCTTTTAGGCCTTTTGTCCTGCATCGGAGTCATTCGATACTGCGTGTACGTGTTCACCCAGCACCAATATGAGGTACTTTCCCTGCACGCGGCTGTTGTGTGTCCTTTTGGCCTGACCTCTCTTTGTGCCTCCCCCGTTTTACATTTCACACACACACACACACACACACACACACACACGATAATAAAAATTGGGATTGCCGGTGAGCCAGGAAGGCTTTGGAATAGAGCGCTACAACCAGCCTGGATCCGGCATTGTCACGTCACATAAAACGCATTGATTGGAAGTCACTCCAACGGGCTGGGGGGGGGGGCAATTTGTACATGGGGCTAATTTGGTCTTCCTGGCCCAGTTACCCCTTCCAAAGTTGTCGTCAGTGCTGGGACAGAGATACCCTGAAGATCAGTGATGATTTGTTGGAGAAAAAGAACAGCAGGAGAGTGGCTGGGGAGAGAAGGGATTTTAAAAGGAAAAAGTGGCAGAGAAGCAGGAGAAGAGGGAAAGGTGCTACAGAGGCAGTGGAGGCTGGTGGCTCCGATGCCAGTGGGGCAGTGAATCCGCTCTGGGTTTCAGTCAGAACCAGTCAGAACTCTAAAGGAGCTCTCCAAGGTTTGGAAACTGTAGAGTTCTGACTGGTTCTGCCTGAAACCCAGAGCGGACTCACTGCCCCGCTGTTATCAGAGCCACCAACCTCCACTGCACAGAGGACATCAGCCTTCCCCTAGGCACTGCAACTCCATCATCCCCAGCCAGCATGGGAGCTGCAGTCCAACACATCTGGATGGCACTAGCTTGGGAAATGCTGGAGCAGATGCTCACTACAAGAACTAGGGTTGGCCAATGAATGTACGCTCAGAGGCTACTTTATTTTCTCAACAGTGGTTTGTAAGGAGGAGAAGGGCATTTTGCTGCCTAAACTGATCTCCTCCCGACTGGCTGGGCTCCATAAGCACAATTTCTTTATTGGGGCATTGCTATCCTGCCCTTTTAGGGCCCGTGCAACCCCTCAGGGCAGCTCGTGACCACTAGATGCTTTGCCGTTCACGCGTTCACACACTTGGGTGTTGCCACAGTACGCGCAAGAGAGGGAGTAATGTACATGTGCAAAATGCTAGATCAGGAGGTCTTCAATCTCTTTCAAGGCCGGGCCACTCTCGGAAGCCACTTTCCAGTGGCAGGCAGGGCCAGAGGAAACAGAGGGTGGAGCTGAATGTGCAAAAATACCAGCTTGTTTAGCTTCAGATTCTTACAGCCATTAATTTAGCAGAGCCCACGGACAGAGGACCCCCAAGCCTGTTGTGAAGTATTATATGGGCCTTATTCTGCGCCCCAGTGTGGCTGCTTGCCAGTAGAGGAGCTTCGGGGCTGCTCTTCAGCACCACCCCTGCAAGAGTTGGAAGTGTGCCACTGCAGCTACTGGCTCAGCAGGAGTCAGGTGACATGAGATGGGGGATTCAGGACAGATCAAAGGAAGGACTTCTTCACACAACACAGAGTCAAACTATGGAATTCACTACCACAAGATGTAATGACGGCCACCGATTTGGATGGTTTTAAAAGGGGGTTGGATAAATACCTGGAAGAGACGGCTATCAAGGGCTACGAGTCCTGATGGTTATGTGCTCCCTTCAGTAGCAGAGGCATTAAGCCTATATGCACCAGTTGCTGGGGGACATGGTCGGGAGGGTGCTGTTGCACTCCTGTCCTGCTTGTGGGCTCCTGGTTGACAACTGGTTGGCAACTGTAGAAACAGATTGCTGGACTAGATGGACCTTGGGTCTGATCTAGCATCAGGGCTCTTCTTATGTTCTTAGAAGCCACTAGCGCTCCTTCTGGGTCTAAACTGCTCTCTCTGGCCCTGCCTTTCTTTCTGGGCAACTTGACTGAGCGGCTTGCAAACTTTCTCCTCTTGGCTTGTGGTCTCCAGCCAGGTGACCTGCCTGCCTCCCTCCCACTGTAGTTTTCGCAACTTTCTCACTCCCCACAGCGCCAGCTTCTTGCCTACCTGACTCTCTCTCCCCCTCTCCCCTCCTAGGTGTCTCTCAGCATCCCTGGATTCCCAAGCTTTGAATACGGCTACTCCCTATGGATGGCGGCAGCGGGGGACCTGGCTGCCCTGGTTGCCGCTGTGACATCCTACTACGAAGCGGGGCTCATGAAGGCTCCCGGCACGAGCCAAGCCAAGGAGAAGGCTGCCAACGACGCTGGAGTGTCTTGCACCTACGTCTGAGGGAGGGGGAACTGCAACTCCCATCATTGCCAGGCAAGGGCCATGCTGGCTGGGGACAATGGGAGTTGCAGTCCCATACATCGGAAGGGCTTCGTCCAATGACATCTAAGCCCCCCCCCCCATATCAGATATTAGGATCCACACAGCAAACTCATGCCAGGGCTTGAGGCCTCCATCCTCCACCTCCCCACCGCCCTGGAAGGTCGCGAGTGAAAAATTAGGCAAGTCTCTGGGGCAGATTCCCCCTTTCTTTCTGTTTTCCTGCTAACTGGGCACTGCTGAGGGGCTTGGACACCTGTCGCTACCAGAATATGCAACGTGAAGGGCTCTGCACGTCGTTCCCCTTGGCTTTCGCTTGCGCCTGGAACTGCCTCTCTCACTCCCTCTCCCTCTCTCTCCCCCTTCCTTCCAATCTCTCTTCAAAACCTTGTGGATTTGGGCACAACCCATTAGTCCCCATTGGCCCTTTGGCAACGAAGTCTAAGCAGGTGTAACTAACGCAACACCCTTTGTCACCCTGCCTCCCCATCATCAGAACCTGGGCATGAAGGCTGTAACCCCAGGTACGTTTCAACAGAAAGAAATCCTACAACATCCAGCACTATGCTGGCTGGGGAATGCTGGGTGTTGCAGGGCTTTCATGTTTCTGGTCTTCAGCTGGGTCATTGCTTTCAGCTGCATCATCTCCCGCCTCCAAAGGAGATCTGTGGCGATAGAGTTTCTGCCAGCCAAAATGGACCCTGATCTTGGACCTACTCTTGTCTCCGTTCCTGAGGCCCATGTGTGTGCACGTGTGAGGGTGGAAAACTGGCTCAAGGCAGGTCTTGGGGTGGGGTGAGAGGAGCTTTTGTGGAGCAGCCAGTGAGGCGTTCCTGGGATGGGTCTCGCTTTAGGCTGCTGCAAATTCCTCCCGGTCTTCTGCTTTCCACCAAGTCCTGAAGCCTCTCCCCTGAAGAGGGTCTGGTCAGATGGGAACAGGGGTGTAGTGAAGTCAGAGTTCACAGGAACGCAGCCCTGACTATTATTATTATTATTATTATTATTATTATTATTATTTTGATCAGCCGGGATGCTGACCTCATCTGCCACCCCTTCAGAATTCGTTGTTCCCTCTAAGATGGGGAAAGAATGAGGCTTTTAAAGTATGTAGTTACACTTTCATTTTTTGCTTATTTGTTGGTTTTTTATTGTTCTCTTTTGTTAAAACTTACAATAAAATTGATAGATATTATTATTATTATTATTATTATTATTTATAATATAGATTAATTTCTAAGTGGCTGACATTAAAATACAACATAACAATATGAAAACAAGATAAAATAAATAATTAAAACAATAAAGAATTTTTAAAATAATGCCGGGAGTTGTACCACTTTTATTCTATCTAAGCATGCATACGATTGCACCTTTAAGTTTGTGCGATTTGCTCACTACGTTTTTTTAAACCATCGCTGACAAGGTGTTAAGGCGCACTGTACATGCTCAGAGGCTATCCACACATTCTAGAGCCGAGCTCCTGGCTGGAGCCCACTGCAGGTTTCAGGGCTCACAGGCCGGCAGGGGCGCTGCTAGGCGCTTCAACCACGCTGCCCCCAGGCTTAACCAGTGCACACCTGCATAGAATGCGCAGGCTCTATTTTTTATCTTTATCTGCAAATCCAGATGGAATAAAAAGGGTTTATTTACATTTCAGAGGAGGCAAAACTTCTCTCTCTTTCCCCGCCTGCAGGAAAATTCCCTCTCCGCCCCAAACAGTTAAAGCGCAAAGAAAAGTTTCCATTTGGGACCTTGGGGAAGAGCTCTAGGTTGCCATGGGGCAGGGCGAGCAACGCCCCCGACTCGCAGGAAAGCCCGAGCGCTTTCCAGCGGAGAGAACTGTGCGGGAGCCCCAGTCAGAGACCAGCTCCGCGCCCCCTTTTATGTAACCCCCCTTTTTCGCCTCCAGCGCCAGCGCTGCAGAAGGGGAGGACCTAGCGGGCTTAGGGAGGGGCCAAGTGGAAAGTTGACAGCCGGGCCGAGGGATCAGATCGCCGTGGCTCCGAGCTGGGCAGAGTTCGGCCCGCGATGCGCAGCGCAAGCTCGCCGCCGCCACCGCCCCGGCAGGTGCTCGGGCTTCTGGAGAGGCGGAGTTAGGCGGGAGGGCAAGGAGGCCGCCGCCGCACCCCGCTGCGGGCTGAGCAGGCGCTCCATCCGAGAGCAGAGGCGGCGAGGCGCCCCGAGGTGAGGAAGACGGGCTCCTCCGCCAGCAGGCGGCCGGGGCGACATTGCATGGCTCCCCCCGGGTGCTGAAGGCGGGCAGGGCTGCTGCCCTCGGCGGCAGCGGCGGCGGCGGGGCGGCCATGGCCCTGGAGCGGGCTCTGCAGGCCGCCCGCCAGGGAGACGTGGACACGCTCAAGTCGCTGCAGGCGGACGGGCAGCTGCAGCCGGCCGCGCTCCGGGACCCGCTGGGCGCCTCGCCGGCTCACCACGCGGCCCGCGCCGGGAAGCTCAACTGCCTGCGCTACCTGGTGGAAGAAGCGGCGCTGGCGGGCACTGGACGCGCGCGCAACGGGGCCACGCCGGGCCACGACGCCGCCGCCACCGGCAACCTGGCCTGCCTCCAGTGGCTGCTCACCCAGGGAGGCTGCCGAGTCCAGGTGAGCGCGGCGCGCTTGGGAGAGGCGCGCGCTTTGGAGAGCTTTGCGCCCAGGGCGCACGGACGTGCCGGCGGAGGGGGCGGTGGAACGGGGAGGTACCTGCTGGTTTCGCGGCCCTTCTCCGGCTTGCGCCGAAAGCAAGTGCCGGAGCTTAGCTCGGAGGAGGGGTTCTTCTGCCCCAGTACATATCCGAAATGTTATTTCTGTCTGGAAGCCAACCAAGCCTCAGAACCCAGGATGGAGCATCAAGGCGAGAGTGCCTCTGGGTGCATGCAGAGTTCGTTTCCATCCACCCCAGCACTTACATATCAGGGAAGCAGAGGGGGGGGCAGCACCCTGCCATTGTGGCGATCCCCATAGTTATTAGTTTTTAGAACATTGGCTAAAATTGGAGGAAGCCATAATTTGAGTACCAGTCAACGCCTCCGGTTTGCACGGCCCCTGCTAGGATGCGGAGGAAGCATTGAGCCCCAGCACCTCTTTGCATAGGTTTCAAATCACGGAGACAGGAAGACGATGGTGATTGCAGCTAATCACAGAAGTAGTCCATGCAGAGGAAGGTTAGAGTTTCACTGAGGGGGTGCGGAGTGCCCGCAATTAGGAATCCAGTTCTATGAAGGCATACATTTGAGGGTTAGCCACAGGTTTTACCTTCTCTGGAGGTTTAAACAGTGTTATCTGGAGTGTTTGCTGCAATGCCAGTGTTTTCTCCATTGGGGTGGGGTGGGGTGGGGTGGGGGCAAATTTAGCCTCTCAGGGCATTGGATTGGCTGAGCATACAGGTATTCGTAAAGGCTATGAGGTCCGAAACACTGCAGGGAGACCCCCTGTCACTGCCACTCCCTTTAGAAGTGAAGCCTAGGCTGTTCCGTGCATTATGTTACATAATGTGTGTGTTTCCAAGCACATGTTAAACTTATGGCCTTTGCTGTGTGTTGGGGGGACACTGTTCTGAACTCACTTAGAGGCTCTGTGATCTTTATTGCAATATCACATATTTCCCTGCCTGAGTCCTTGCATTGTAAGCAGGGTTGAGATTCTTGTGTGTACAGGTCCAGTAGAGCAAGGGATTGTTCTTTATTTCCAATGCATTTTGGTACAGATCTTTTTCTCCCGGGGCAGGGGAGATCTTTTATTCCTAAAACATAAGTAGGGTGACCATATGAAAAGGAGGACAGGGCTCCTGTGTCTTTAACAGTGGCATAGAAAAGGAAATTTCAGCAGGCGTCATTTGTATGCATACAGCACCTGGTGAGATTCCCTCTTCATCACACCTGGTGAAATTCCCTTTTTTTATGCAACTGTTAAAAGACACCGGCATCCTGTCCTCCTTTTCATATGGTCACCCTACCCTGTTCAAAACTCCTTCATAGCCAAGGCTAAGTCAAGAAGCTTCTTTAATTCTTATATTCTTATGTCCTTATCTTGAATAAAATAATTATCTTTTTCCTGGTTATATCTGGTTCTTTGGACATTGTTTGGAATTCATTTCCTATTACCAGCAGAAGGGTGAACAGCACTATATAGGTGCAGCAGTTGCAGCAGGTTTGTAATGAGCCACTTGTTTGATTGCCTGTTGTGAATAAGGATCACCTCCAGGTGACTAAGAAAGGAAGATTCACCAGAGTTAGCTTTTTTCTTTTAAGCCACAGAGGAATGGCATAGGTATGTGTGAATATTTGAGGAAATAACCTTTGAGAATTTCTTTGCAAAGTCATGGCACAGAGTTATGTAATTTCAAGAAGGATGGGTCCCTGCCTGCTAGGAGCTTCCAGTTTAAATTAAAGCAAACAGCAGCTGTTAGGGGAAAGCGTCCATTTAATGGAGGGTTGAGGCAAAATGGATACAAAAGGGGTCGAGGGTTTCCTGGTTTGGCGTTCAGTTGGCATGTTTAGATTGTACTGATTTCTTTACATGGAAATGATGCATGTGTGTGTCAAAAAATTGTTTTCACATGGGGATGCAGCTTCCTTTCATGCATCTTCTTGGGGTACAATCCTATTTAGGTTGTGGTTGAAAAAAAGTCCTACAATTCCCAGCATTCCCCATCCAGCATACCTGGCTGGGGAATGCTGGAAATTGTAGGACTTTTTCCAGCCTAAATATGCATAAGGAGTCGCAGGATTTTTGTACCAAAACATGCATAGGCCAATGGGTGTGTCTGTGGGGTAAGGTGAACAACTCAAGCTTAGAGCATCTGCTTTTAATGCAGGAGTTCCCATATTCAAATCCTGACATCTCTAGTCGTTAGAGGATTCCAGTCTGGAGTACCGCTGTATCAACTCTGTATAGAAGGCATGCAGAAAGCTGCAGATTCAGTCTCCAGTTAGGAGGGCTAGGAAATGTTACGTCTGTGTGAGATCTTAGAGCAGGAGAGGCAAGTTGGGGGCCTTCCAGATGTTTTAAATTCCCATCAGCCCCAGCCAGCATGGAATGATGGGAGTGGTAGTCCAAAGCATTTGGAGGTTGCCTACCCCTCTTGGAGAACCACTGCTGTTCGGGTCTCCCCATTATCCCCAAACTCCTGATGGCTGAGGCCTTTAAAAAAACAACTCCCAGGTGCAGCTGAAAAAGCTTTACTTTTAAGATCGTATAAGAATTACCAGCTCTCAAAGGGAAAAGCAAGCCCAGAGCAGTGACTCACAGAGAGATGCGGCAGGCAGTTTCGTTTACAGGCAAATAATTCTGTTGTATCGATTTCGGTAGTGATTGAAAGCATCCAATGCAGAGATGTGGCAGAATTGCCCCTTCCTAACTGGGGGCGGGGCACAAGACCAGAGAAGTGAGGCATGCAGAGGGCAGTGGCCCTTTATCTGGGCTCGGAGGATGCATCAGTGCCATGTTCTCTTATGGCTCAGTAGTGTGTAATATTTCCTGGCTTTTGCATCCCCCTCACCATCTAAAAGGTTGAAATGCCTCTCCTACGGCTTGATTCCTGGCAGAATATAGGGTGACCATCTGGAAAGGAGGACTGGGCTCCTGTAATAGTTGCATAGAAAAGGGAATTTCAGCAGGTGTCATTTGTATACATGCAGCACCTGGTGAAATTCCCTCTTCATCACAACAGTTAAAGCTGCAGGAGCTATACTGGAGTGACCAGACACAAAAGAGGGCAGGGCTCCTGCAGGTTTAACTGTTGTGCTGAAGAGGGATATATACAAATGCATATATACAAGTGTCACCTGCAATTCTCTTTTTTATACAATTGTTAAAGTTACAGGAGCTCTGTCCTCCTTTCCAAATGGTCACCCTAGGCAGGAAGACCTTTATGCTAAATACATTGCCATTTTTTTTATCTTTGGCTCCACCTCCTTTGCCTACAGCCCTGCCCATCACTGGAATACCCCCCCTCATTCCCCCATCCAGTCTTGAATTCAACCTTCTGGCTGAAAGAGGTTCAACACCTGTGTTTGTCTGACTCCATCCAGTGTTTGTTTTTTTTACACTGTTCTGTTCGAGTTTTGAAACCCCAGGGATCTTTTGCTGTGCTGATTTCTTTTGCTTTCCTCTTTCCTGAACTTCCATGCGGGGAGGAAGACATATGAGCGGAACACTGATCAACCCTTTTGTTAGGCTTTTAAGTTGCAACAAGCCTCATTGTTTTGACTTGTCCTGTTTCCCTTTATCTGGGCAGGCGGACAGGCCCTCCTCCCCAGACACTGTTGTGATGTTTTGCATTTAGGAGGAGAACATTGCTTGTGAAATAGGCAAAAGTAGAGTACATTCAAGAAGTGCTGGTTTAGCTTACTCCATTCGAACATCTCGTCTAACCAAGGTTTTCACTAACCATAGTTTAGAAACCCAAACCGTGGCTTGAGCTTCCAAATACCCAGCAGACAAACCTGCCCCTGGAACCTCACTCCAGTCTTGAGATGTGGTGGCCTCCAAAGGGGGAGAGTGATGTGCCCAATTCACAGAGCTCTCAGTTCAACTATTGAGCCAAACCATTGCAGGCTCTGTGTCTTCTGCACCTGACTTGCCAGCTGATCACAAACAACGGTTGTCAATGCAGAAGCGTGCTAAGCCACCTCTAACCCGGCTCCTTCCAGCTATTTTGGGCTACAGTTCCTAGCAGGCCCTGCAAGCATGGCTAATGGTCAGGGAATATGGGAGTCGTAGCCCAAACAGACATCCAGAGGGCATCAAGTGGAATAAAGGCTGCACTAAGGTATAGTTTGCCTTCCTTAACCATGGTTTGGTATGATGTCTGAACCGAGCCAAATTTCTGATCTGGGGGGGAATTAAGAGTACAGGTTTTTATATGCTTACCTGGGAGTCAGCCTCACTGAATGTCTGAGTAGACACATCTGGGATTGCGTTCCATGACAGCAAGAGACAATCAACCCTGTAACTCATGTATTCTGTGGTTCACTTTCCACAACTGGAGGACTGAAAATGTTATGCTTTCAGGGCTTGCCAGTCAGATAATTTAACCCAGCTTTCCCAACCTGGTGCCTTCCAGCTTGCTGGGGGAATATGGGAATTGGACTCCAACATATCTCAAGGGTGCTAGGTTGGGGAAAGCTGGCTTAAGGCACAATCCTATGCATGTTTAGACAGAGAAATGTCCTACAATCCTATGCATGTTTAGACAGAAAAAGGCTTACAACTCCCAGCAAGCCCTAGCCAGCCATGCTTGTAACCATCTGTGGGCAGTGGCTACTCAGTTATGAGGGAATGTGTAACGCTACAGACTGGGGGGGGGGGGGGAACCAGAGCCACTAGCAGTATTCGAAGGATCTGGAATATTGCTTTAATGTTAGGATTTTTCAAGAAGTTCCTTCAGAAGTACAAATTATATAACCCATTGGAAAGTAGATTCTTATATTTTGGAATGACAACTTTTAATTTAGTGTTTATCCTTCTGTCCTTTTCAGTGTTCTATAGTTTGTAGTTTTGTTTGCATCAGGTGAAGACCACCTTTTTCTCCAGGACTTTTTAGCAGTATTTTGTGATATTTGGACCCTTTTAAATGTATTGATTACTGTTTACTTAGGTTTTTTTAATGTGCTGTTTTATCCTGTTTTCTTGTGTGTTTATATTATGCCTCTTGACATTTTACTAAGCCATGTTCGAGGCTATTCCAAAAGGCAGGATATAAATACCTGAATGTACACTTTGGATAAGTTCAATGCTGAACTGGGATTTGAACCCGGGTCTCCTCAGTCCTAGCCTGGCACTATGACCACTTCATTGCACTGAGCCTCAGCTCTTTATATCTTAACCAACTGCTTTGCATTAGTTAAGCTCTAGGCAGATTAAATCAGGGTGCGTTTCAAGCTGTTGGCGGACCATATGGAGAACAAAGGGTCAGTGAACAGTTGGTACCTTTTGAGGCAGCTTTGCAAATAAATTTGCAAAATGTTATTAGCCTGTTTGCCCAGTCCACTCATTCCTACATGAATAATTTGTGACCCAAAATAACTGTGCTTTGTGCTGCTTCCCTGCTGGGTTGCCTAAAAGCAATCCTGACTTGCCCTAGGCGACCAGGCGAATGGCTATTTGCAGGCCTTTCTTAATTTTGCAAAAGAGTGTCTGCACTAACTTTAAATCCATGCTGACTCCATCCTGTATAATAGATTCCAATTTTCCATTGCTGACATGGTCCTCCAAAGTTATATGTCTCATGCCACTGACCGTCTCCTGTGCCTGCTAACGTTCTATGGTGACACCTTGATCCTCTTGGTTGTATCTTCCGACCTGCAGGACACAGACAATTCTGGTGCTACCGTCTTGCACCTGGCTGCCCGGTTCGGCCACCATGAAGTGATTGACTGGCTCCTGCGCTTTGGGGGCAGCGACCCGCTAGCAGCCACGGACACAGGGGCTTTACCTGTACACTACGCAGCAGCCAAAGGAGACTTCCCTTCCTTGCGACTCCTCATCGGGCATTGTCCCAGGTAAGAGAGAGAGAGAGATGGGGAGTTTGGTCCTGGATGATGGCCAGTGAGTTAGCTGCTGTTGCTATTTCTGACCTGTTGGCTGGTTGCTGTCTCCCTGTCTGTCCACCAGCAGCAGCCAACAAGGATGTGTATGTCTGGGCCAAGTGGGTGCTTCAGACCTATGCAGGTACACCTGAGTATGGCCCTGTTGACGAGAGCCCTGTGGACTTGCATCATTTCGCCATTGCAACCTGCTTGTTTGCCCTGCCTCTCACTCTGGCCCAGATGAGGTGGAGAGAAGGAGATGCTATGGCTTGCTTGGAATACTGTGTGCAGTTCTGGTCACCATACTTAAATGAAGGGTATTGTAGAGATGGGAAAGGTGCAGAAAAGGGCAACTAAAATGATCAAGGGGGCCGGAGCATCTCCCCTACGAGGGAAGGTTACAACAGCTGGTTCTGTTCAGTTTGGGAAAAAGAAGGCTGAGGGAGAGACATGACAGAGATGTACATAATTATGCCTGGTGTGTGGAACGTGGGGAGAGAGACATTTTTCTCCCTTTTTCAAATGACTAGAACCTGGAGTCATCCCATGAAGCTGATTGGTGGAGATGCAGGATGGATGAAAGGAAGGACTTCTTCCCACAGCGCAGAGTTAAACTATGGAACTCACTACCACAAGATGGAGTGATGGCCACCAATTTGGATGGCTTAAAAGGGGGATGGATAAATTCCTGGAGAGAAGGCTGTCCATGGCTATGAATCCTGATGGCTAAGTGCAGCCTCCAGGATCAGAGGCAGTAAGGCTATACACACCAGTTGCTGAGGAATATGGGCTGGAGGGTGCTGTTGCACTCATGTCCTGCTTGTGGATTTCCCATGGGCAGTTGGCTGGCCCCTGTGTGAACAGAATGCTGGACTAGATGGACCCTTGGTCTGACCCAGCACGACTCTTCTTACGTTCTTATGAGATGAGGAGGAGTCAGAGCAACTGGTGATGGTAGATTCACCGAGGGAGGGGCCCCACTGAGAGTGGCTTGGCAGAAGGCCCTCAAAAATCAGGAGCGGGCACTAAACCCCCGCATTCTCCCCCTGCCCGCCATGGGAGTGTGGTTCCCGTTGAATGTGATGGCAAAAGTTCACATTTTAATTTGGAAATAAAAGTTGTCTTGCACTCTGAACTATAGAAAGGAGAGTGGTGGGTGTATTGTTGGATGGAGTTGCTAAAGACCCCCCCTTTGACCTCCTTGCTGCACCTGGGTAGAAATCTGAAATGGGAAAAGCCCCCATCTGCTGCCTGAGAAGGGAGAAACGGTTGTCTGAGATGATCCCAACTGCCAGGCGAGTAGAAATTGGGCCACCTCCTATTTATAGTCGGATGGTTGACTCCATTCAGTTTGCCTCTTGCTTCTTTGAATCCCCTGCTCTTTGAGGGGTGGGCCCTGCATTCCCTCTGCAATGTCTTTGGAGGTGGAATGTTTTGCCTGGTGGGGGCGGCAGGGCGGTTCACACACATGTGTCTGTTGCTTGCTTTCTCCTCACTCGGGCCAGGTGTACATATGCAGCAGAATGGGGCGCTAGAATGAATTGCAGTTTTGCATGCTGCTCTGTGCAAAAAAAACCCAACAACAACAAAACTCCCTGCATATAGAAAACTAGCAGGGCAGTGAGCAATGTTCTAGCCTGGTCCTTGGCCTGCTGTGCTGCCTTTCTAGTTGCAGGGAGCTTTTATTTTATTTTTTGTAATGCAAAAATGGGGTCCCCTCCACACTTGCAGTGTGAAGTGATAACAGTCCATTCTGTGCCCTTGGCATCCATCTACCAGGTACACCAGGTCTGTCTTACTCAACTTTTTGGTACCTGGAAGTTGAAGGTATAAAGGTAGGTGGGGCCAGAGGTAATGGGGCAAAGCCAGAATAACAATAGGTGCAACAAAGGCCCCCTCCATAAGAATGCGCCTTTGCGCCTGGTTCCGCGATTATGCGCATTATCGCGGAGGCGCATTTACTCACAATCCCTCTGCACGGGAGGCGGCGGGAAGCGGCGAAGCGCATTAAAAGATGCCCAAAAAGCGCTTTCCAGGTAGTTAATGCGCATAATCGCTTGTTCACACAGCGAAAATGCGCTTTAACGGCCGGAGCAAAATAAAAGTCGCTATTTAACGCGCGTTCGAAAATGCGCATTATCGGGGAGATAACGCGCCTGTACGCCCGTTTTGCGCTCCGCTCGTGTGTAGGTAAAATTTATAATGAGCCTTCAAGGCTCATTAAACGCCCCGTGTGGAGGAGGCCAAACTCACTCTGCTTTTTAACCCACATTTTCCGGATGTAACAGAAACCCATTTCACAGAAAAGCAAGTTGAGGCTGCACTCCAGAGGGAATAGATTGCAGCCAATTGCAAAGGCATTGCCTAGCTTTGCCACGGCACTGTGCTGGTTTAGCTTGCAACTCTCCACTTTTCAAGCGAGTTCTGCGAGGCTCTAAGTGGGCAAAAAATTAATCTCTTGGCACTCAAATACCTTTGGAAACGGCCACCAGGTCTTGGAACTTGTGAAGTCTCTTCTTCACAGAGTGGCCAGGTGCAAAAGAGGGCAGGGCATGAGAGACAGAAGTGCCGGTTCTGGTTCTGCTGGAGGGGCAGAATTGGTTATTGTATCTCTCGGAGTGACCCGTGGAGTCCTCTCTAGTTCAGCATCCGTGCAACCGGTTGCTGCTGCTGACACACATCCGTAGCTCCCATCCCTGGCTTTTGGGAAGTCCAAGGAATGAGGAAGCAGCCCTCAAGCCATCTTGCCCAACAGTAAAGGGTAAAGGGTCCGTGAGGTCTTAGCATTACTCTCTTCCACGTATTTGAAGAAGCTGCTCTTTCGGACTCCCTTGGCCAGGTGTCCCCCGGATGGTTTGGACTATGGCTCCCATCATGCCTGGCTGGGGATGATAGGTAATGCAGTCCAGCACACCAAGAGAACACTGGACTAGAACTAGGATTCATCTAATTGAATTGATTTATCGCCACTAGAATGAGATTGGGCAAAGGCTTTCTTCGTTGATGTTGTGGCAAAAATGGGCAACAGCCTTCGCCAAATCGTTTACCTGCCCAGGTGTTGGCAAGATCTGGCCCCTGGCTTGTCTCACGGTGACAACAAAACCCAATTCAGCAGACGGCCGGGCGAGGAGAGCAGCCGTTCCGCCCACGGCTACGATTTGTTCCCATTTGTTCAAGCCGCGCGGCCTTTCTCCTTAGGTGACAGCTTTATCGTGGCGGGAAGTCAAATGCCTGCTCTCCGAACACTGCCCCAACAAAGCACGTTTGAAATCTTGATGGAAATATGGCTGGCCAGCAGGCGGGGGGCTGGTGAGGATTTGCACACCGCGCTCTTGCAGAAGGGTGATAACACAGCGGCCTTTGTCTAGGAAGGAGGTTATGTAAATGGGTTAAGCCTCCTGCAGGAGAGGAAGAGTGATTCAAGTGGACCGGAGACCTTTCCATGTTGGAAACATGCTGAGGAGGAAGGAGAGAGCTTTGGATATTGTCGCTGTGCGTGTTGGCAAACTGGGCTCATACTTTGACTGTGTGTATGTAAGCAGGCTAGCAGGTAGCCGGGAGTTAAGGTGGTGATTCCCAAAATGTGTATCATGGAGATACATGAACAAAAAAACTGAAGGTTCCTGTAAGTCCAAAACACTCAGTGGTAGAAGAGGATGACTGGTGGATCTCTGTGTGAGTCACCGCTCCAGTCTGGCTTCCTTTTGATCAACTTTCCTTATGGAGCGAGTAACAATCAGCTGTGATTGAATGGTCCAATTGTTCCTCATGCAGCAGGAATGCCTGTTGCCTGTTGAGTGTCTGCATGAATCATTGATCTGGGCTAGCATCCCTTCTGACCTCCAGATCAGTAACTTCTTCAGAGAGCGAGGTGGTGGGGTAGGCTTCTATGAGAACAGGAAAGTCTGGCACACTAGATCAATAAAAAGTTGGTGTTCTTGGAGATCGGCCAGAAATTATCCAAGAAACTGGGATTCAAAGAGAGTGTCATTTTTTGTGAATCAGAGTTTCTGCAGAGCCCTTCTGGAGGTGAGAGGGAACACTTAGCTGTGCCTTCCAGGTGTTTTGGACTACAACTCACAGCATCCTTGACCATTGGTCATGCCGGCTGGGAATGATGGTGGTGGTAGTCCAGGTTGGGGAAGGGTGGTCTGCCTCCTCCAAGGATTCTGTCGGCATCCACAACCTGTACAAATTGAGAAGTATCTGTAGAAAGAGGACAAGCAATTCTTGTTGATGTATCCAAAAAGACCATGAATGTGAAATGGGGGTGGGTGGCTTGATCAGAAACAGCCTTGCAACAGCTCACAGGGAGCCTTCTCTACTCTGTGCAACTGCGATGGTGGCTGAAAAGCATGACTTCTTTGCCAGGATCACCACTACCAAGGAGGCCCTGAAAGGGCTCCTGCCCATGCTGAGCTGGACTCATCACACAGTTCCCTCCTCTGTCTGTTGAGTTGAAATCTCTGCTCTTTCATTGCTGCAAGCCCCTAGGAAAACTAGGGAGCAGACTGGTTAGATTTTGTTGGAATTGTTGTAGATCACAAGCTGAATATGAGCCAACAGTGTGATGTGGCTGCAAAAAAAACAAATGCTATTTTGGGCTGCATTAATATAGCTTCCAAATCATGCGAAGTACTGGTTCCCCTCTATTCGGCACTGGTTAGGCCCCATCTTGAGTGTTGCGTCCAGTTCTAGGCATCACACTTCCAGAAGGATGCAGTCAATCTGGAGCGTGTTCAGAGGAGGGCAACGAGGATGGTTAGGGGGCTGGAAACAAAGCCGTATGAGGAGAGATTGAAATAACTAGGCATGTTTAGCCTGGAGAAGAGAAGATTGAGGGGAGACATGATAGCACTCTTCAAATACTTGAAAGGTTGTCACACAGGAGAGGGCCAGGATCTCTTCTCGATCAACCCAGAATGCAGGACATGGAATAATGGGCTCAAGTGACAGGAAGCCAGATTCCGGCTGGACATCAGGAAAAACTTCCTGCTGTTAGAGCAGTATGACAATGGAACCAATCACCTAGGGAGGTGGTGGGCTCTCCCACACTGGAGGCATTCAAGAGGCAGCTGGACAACCATCTGTCAGGGATGCTTTAAGGTGGATTCCTGCATTGAGCAGGGGGTTGGAGTCGATGGCCTTATAGGCCCCTTCCAACTCTATGCTTCTATGATTCTAGATATGTCCTCTGTCTTGGGTTTGGTGGTTGCTTCATGAGCCTGGCTTGCGATTTGTAACTCAGGCTTGTGAATGGCAGCCAACTTGGCTGGTTGAAGTGGTGACTAGCTGGTAAAAATGACAGGGCAGGGAAACGCTTGCTGGCTGGATAAGAAGGTTTTTTTTCCTCTTCGTCTCTCCCTCCACTCGAAATCCGTTCATATTCCATAAAAGGCTGACAGATAAGCCAAAGGGCTAGAAACATCTGTGGCCTGGTTTGCAATCCTGGCTTCACTGGAGACTTGGTGAGAATATGTGGTAGTTTTGCAAATCTGATTGTGGCGAGGCAGCTCAGTTGTCCCATTTAGGACAACTCAGCAGTTCTTATATAGTTCTTCTAGACAGGCTGCTTTTTTAAAAGAAAAGGTCCAGAATGAGCTTTGGGGTTGAGCAGGCAGATGCAATCAGGTTTGAGGTCGTGAATTGCCCAGATTGTTCAAAAGTCCTTGAATCCTGTCCAAGACACCCTGTGTTCGGGATTATGACTATGCATGTTATTTAATTTCACTTGGACTGAAAATGTGTCTTTAAAATGCAAAGCAGTCTTGACAAGATAATGTTCACAGTGCAAAGGCAAGAGATGGAGAGGGGGGGACATTAGAATAATAGAATCATAGAATTGGTAGAGTTGGAAGGGGCCTATAAGGCCATCGAGTCCAACCCCCTGCTCAATGCAGGAATCCCCCTTAAAGCATCCCTGACAGATGGTTGTCCAGCTGCCTCTTGAAGGCCTCCAGTGTGGGAGAGCCCACCCCCTCCCTAGGTCATTGGTTCCATTGTCGTACTGCTCTAACATTCAGGAAGTTTTTCCATATGTCCAGCTGGAATCTGGCTTCCTGTCACTTGAGCCCATTATTCCGCGATCTGGGATGAGTGAGAAGAGATCCTGGCCCTCCTCTGTGTGGCACCCTTTCAAGTATTTGAAGAATGCTTGATTGTGGTTGAACTACGTTAGTCCAGGGCTCATCAGCCTTGGAAGATAGGCCGGAGAACACAGAATAGAGGAACCAAACCTTCTTGGGTTAACTTTCCTAGCAAGTGGGCAGGGCTAACTGGAAATGCTCTTTACTGTGCAATTTGGGACTGGTTGGCACTCAAAATGGATGAGTCAGTGTCTGACTTCATTGGGGATTTGTGCAGCGCAGAAATTGGGCTCCCAAGTAGGGAATTATGGGTAAAATCCAACATAAGTCCTACTCAGAGTAGACCCATTGAAATGAATAGCATTTAAGTTAGTCATTTATTTAAATCCTATTCATTTCAATGGGACTGCTCTAAGCAGAGTTTTGGATTTTACCCATGTGTATATGTCCTGGCATTTTTAGTTTGGATTGTAAATTCTTTGGGGCAGTCACCCTCCTTTTGCTTATGTGACTCTGTAGAACGTCACATAATGTGCTCACAATAAACTTGGCTTTCCCTGCTGTATTAAGCTTGCAGCATAGAGATTCTTCTCCAGTGACCCGCTGGCCACTTTTTAAAATGTATTTTCACCCCTATTGTGCAGCAAGCAATAGTCCATGTTGGCCCTGGAAGCTTTTCTTGAAAAGCCTGAGATGCTGCTGAGTCCTAGAGCTGCCCTGCTACATAGCTGCAGATTACACCCTCGGGACGTGCTGCACATTCTCCAGGGCTGTGAACGTGCCTTTGGATTAAATAATCACCTGGTGGTAGTCAGATCCTTAGCCTGCCTTGCCTGCAAACAGAACCGTATGGGGCCATCCATCCAATCCCCCAGATTTCTGCCGACTAGCCGTAGTATTGAGCGGTGCCAGAAAAGCATTCGGGGAGGTGTCAGTTTAGACATGCTGTTCGGCTGAGCAGTTTTGCAGCAGAATAATCATCGCCGGCCCTGAAAGCAGGTCGCCGTAGATGCCTCAGACCTGTGCTTTGCAGATTACAGGCCTCTTAATCTCATTTTCCATGATGAGTGAGTGTGATAGGCCTATAAATAACCCAGACTGAGAGAAGAGAGCCGGCATGGTAATTAAAAACCTGCTTGTATTTGGGACTCTTTATGAGGACAATGTTGGACCGTTTATTGTCCAAATCTCTTGGACGGAATGAGGGCCAGGAATTGGGGGGGGGGATTGTTGTTGAAAGAGGCGGGTTGTAGCTGAGGCCAGGCTGCCCCTGGCTATGAAAGAGGCCGAGGCAGAAACTATGGAGCCAGGCAATCCAAACATGCTGACAAGGAAAACTGAACTCTGTCTAAATCATGCAGACGTTAGTGACCAGGTCAGCTCATTCAGTGTATCATCCTCGTTTACTGTTCGTTTTAGAGCAGGATGAAATACTCAAATCCAGCAAAGTTGGCATAATTTTCACAGTTTCCCATAATTTTGCTAGTTACACAGAGGAACAACCAGTTATGTGGGTGGGAGGACACGTACACGTACACGCACACCCTCTTTTAAAGATTTTGTTCAGACACTTTGTTGCTTTGGCATATTTCAACAGGCGTTGTGACATCTTCACGTCCCCACATGAGCTCTTTTCCTTTTCATTTTTTAAGGAAGCTGAGATTCTCAGAAGAGCTGACTTGCTCTCTGGCTACAGTGTCGAGCAGTGTGTGAATGAGCTATCACAGATCTAACCTGACAGTTGTCTCTGGATGATGCGCGGACCCGGTTTTCCTTTCTTCCTTTCAGCCTCTGCAGAGGGCAGGTAATTCTGCTGGTTCACTGCATCCCAGGCAATGGAATCATTCTATTTCTCCCGATGCAGAAAGGCCGAAAAATGATCTGCCTGTAGTGGAGGTTGCCTGTTGCCCCTCTGCACGAGTCAGGAAGCAGAAGCATGGCAGGGGACATCAATGAGAGTTGCTGTGGAGCTGCTGTCTCAGGACTGCCCCTGGACATTTGAAGTCCAATGTTGAAGTCCAATGGAGGTTTTAGCTGCCCGGGTTGAGGTACTTTCTCATTACGAAAGGGCTGTAGCTCAGTTGCTGGAGAAAACACATTCTGCAAGTAGATGGTTCCAGGTTCAATTTCTACCAGTTACAAGATCTCGGCTAACAGGGCTGAAACAATTCCTTTCTGAGTCCTTGGAGATTCATTATTGCTTAATGCAGACAGTACTTGGCTAGATGGACAACCTTTTTGTAAGATGGCTTCATGGGTTCCTAGGATAATTGTTGTTCCTTTACACATTCAAAATAGATCTTAGCTGCAAGAGTGAAGGGTTAATATGGGGGTGGGGTGGGTGGGATTCCTTAGCTGTTAGACCTTCAGTTCTGATGCATACTTGTGGGGAGGCTGCTGTTACCAATGGACTTCCATCAAAGGAAACGTTCATGCGGCTCTTCGTCCTCCACAGATTAGTCCATACAGGTAAATACAAGTCAACTAAGTGGATTATGATCCTGCAGGCAGGTGGCCTCGGAACGTGTGGTTGGGAGCACAGAGCAGCGAAAAGGCTGATCCTAGGCAGAAGTTACTGGCAAGGAGACGCTAAATCAGAACTCCCAATCTTTGGGGACATCTGGTATTTTGTGGGCGCTCCCACAAAATGGCTGCTTAGAGGATACACTCACTCACAAAATGGCTGCTGGGGGTGTAGGCAGGTACAGAATTCCCTTTCTCAGCAGGAAAACTGGTGGGGTTAAAGGGGAGCAACTTGGCCAAGACCCTAAGGACAAATCCCAAACCACATATTTGCCACTAAGAAGCGGAGCAGAATGCCCATTTCACAAAAAGCCAGCTGTTGATGCTCAGAAGGCCCCATGCATGCTTGCATACAGGCAAAACCTACCCACACGTAAAACCCAGACAAAAAATGCACCACATCATCCCACCTGCCCCATGCATAAGAAGAGCAAGACCATGTGCCCTGTCCAATTGGGGGGAAACATGCACTGCACCAAAAGCCAGCCAACCAGCCAACATATACACAGATCGCACACTCACTGGTCAAAACACACACAACCGCTGCGGGTGCCCAAGGGTAGGCATGGTTGGCACCTGTCAACGCCCTACTTCACAGCAGCGGCATCTCCCCTCGGAGGGACAGTTACAACAGCTGGATTGTTCAAGCTTGGAAAAAAAGGAGGCTGAGGGGAGACATGAGAGAGGTGGACAAAATGATGCCTGCTGTGGATAGGGAGATGTTTTTCTTGGCTCCCACCCTGTATCTCAAATGCCTTTGCAGTGCTGTAGTACTGCATCTGTTTTTATAGTTGTTGATGAAGTTGTTTATAGATTTTTTAGAGGTCTGTTTCTGTGTATGTTACATGGTTTGGTGGTTTTCAATTTTGTATATTGTTTTTAATCATTTTAATCTTATGTAAATTCCCAGAGACCTTCAGCTATGGGGCGGCATAGAAATGTAAATAATAATAATAATAATAATAATAATAATAATAATAATAGCATCACATCAAAAAACTATACAGAAAACCTCCAGAAACTGGACCTACCAGAATACATCCTCACCGACATCCAGAAAGCAGTCATAGGCCTCCTCCACACGAGACGTTTAATGAGCCTTGAAGGCTCATTATAAATTTTACCTCCACACCAGCGGAGCGCAAAACGGGTGTACAGGCACGTTATCTCCCCGATAATGCGCATTTTCGAATGCGCGTTAAATAGCGACTTTTATTTTTCTCCGGCCGTTAAAGCGCATTTTCGCCGTGTGAACAAGCGATTATGCGCATTAACGTCTTCTAAAGCGCTTTTTGGACATCAATTAATGCGCTTCGCCGCCTCTCGCCGCCTCCCGTGCAGAGGGATTAGGCGTAAATGCGCCTCCGCGATAATGCGCATAATCCCCGAACCGGGCGCAAAAGCGCATCCTTGTGGAGGGGGCCATAATTGAAACATGCTCAATCGTCAGGAAACTCCTGAATCCATAAAAGACAGCATGATTTGGCAAAGCCTGTCATGTCCGTCTAGAAAAACCGCCACGAGCAAGAAAGAGATACATAATAATAATAATAATAATAATAATAATAATAATAATAATAATACCACAACCCAACAGGGTCATCCCATGAAGCTGATTGGTGGGAGATTCAGGACAGCTAAACAGAAGGACTTCTTCACACAGCGCACAGTGAAACTATGGAATTCACTACCACAGGATGCGGTGATGGCCATCAATTTGGAGGGGGTTGGATCAATTCCTGGAGGAGGAGAAGGCTCTCAATGGCTACTAGTCCTGAAGGCTATGTGCAACCTCCTGTATCAGAGGCAGTGGGAGGTGCTGTTGCACTGAGTCCTGCTTGTGGGTCAACAGCCGGTTGGGGCTCCTGTGTGACCAGAGTGCTGGACCAGATGGATCCTTGATGTGATCCAACATCAGGGTTTTTCATATATTTTTATATTCTTAGGGGCCCAGTGCTGTGAGCCCCCTGGACATGTTCCTCATTGCAACCTGCTTGTTCCCCAACTTCTTGCTGCAGTTCAGACAATGGTGGTGGTGAGCAGGAGGAGGAGCAGGCGATGCCACGGCCTCTTTGCTCTCTGGCTCTCTCTGCCTGCCAAGCAAAGGAGCAGGAGAAAGAGGTGGAGCAAGAGCAGCTGGTGACCATGGCAGTGAGAAGGTAGACTCAATGAGGAAGGGGACCCGTGGAGGATGCTTTGCCCAAAGGCCCTCCAAGACAGGGCCCAGCGCTGCACCTCGCCCACCTCTCTCGCCTCCCAGAAAGTTCCCTGCCAGCTCCAATTTACTTTTCCTTCCTTGGGGCTTGCTGGGCACATTTCAGACTGAAGCACTGGGCGGCAGCCCCCTGCACATGTTTGTTTTCTAAGACTGCTTCTGGGGCCCAGAGACGTTCTTCAGAATCAAGATGGCGCAGGAGGCTGGCACTTCGTTTCACAGCATGCCAGCCTCCCGGTTAGAAATGTTTTTAACTAAGGAACAACTTTCTCATGTTAACACTGTACCATTGCATGGATCGCACGCCATTGTCCATTCTGCTCATATTACTTCCTGGGGGGGGAAACTCTTAATATTCTAATTTCTCTCTGGTAATATTTGGGCTCATTGTTTACCCTGTTTTTTCCCTTCTTTCCTGGGTGAACCGATGTCCATGATTTTGCCAATGAGGGAATAAAGTATTTTAGCATCTTGAGAACCTGCTTATCCCCACTTTTTTTTGCCAATCAGGAATGACAGGCTCAATGATCATGTACGCAAACATGTAATCAAGTTTTTCAAAACGAAATTATGATATGTCTTGGAATAGGAATATCCATTCTGTAAATGTGTTAAAATATTTGTATTTTAAATGTTTACTGATTTATTTGGTTTTAAAATACTGGATTGTTTGTTTATATTTGACAAGTAGTGTTTGAACAAAAGCATTTTTTATTGTTTTCCCTGATTCTCATGTCATTTTTAGTTCTCTTTGGTCAGGGATTATTTCTCTTTATTGCTCTTGATAGCGTAACATAACGTAGCCAATCAGACATGGCCACGTGATGACATCACTGAGGGGCAGTGAGGAACAATACACTTTTCTCCAATGCTAAACACAAAACGAAAACCTATCTGAGGGGGAAAAAAATCTTTTTTCGCTCTGACAAATGTGTTTGCAACTGGGTCTATGACCAGGATTGGTTTCTTTATCTCCCGCCCTGATTCACAGAAGCAGTAAAAGGCTCTAATCCTATACACATTTTCCTGGGAGTAAATCACATTGAACACTACAGGACTTCTGAGTAGACATGCATAGGATTGTACCATAAGGCTGCAGTCCTGTATCCACTTACCTCAGAGTAAGCCCCTTAGTTGGATTTCATATTGCGTAAATATGCATAGGATTGTGCTGCAAATTAATTAAAAGCATTGAGGGTGCTCTGGATTTGGGGGATCTGAATTATCCACAATTTGTTTGTGAAACATCCCCTCCTACCTTAGTAGTCCACCATTATGACATCTTAATGGTTTTTACGTTTGGTAGAAACACCTGTTTCAATTTCCTTCCATTCATTCACACAACCTCTTACTAACGCTGGGGGGAAAACACAGTGGGGAAAAAAACATATCTGACTTCTTTGTGACATTGGTTAGTAACTATTTGCTTCTTGTGGATTAGTCAGTGGGATTTTTATTGTGGATTTGACCACTGTTTGCTGCTTTGGGGGTATTTTATGGGAAGGCAGGGTTCAGATAAACGAATTTTGATTCTGAGATGCTCATCCATGTGTTGTGTCATCCATGATCACTTGGTATGTGGATACAGGTGAAAATCAGAAGGAAATGAGCACGGGAGAAAATGCACATGCGCCGATTCTGGCGTTAATTCCACAAATTCTCCACGTTAAATGGGAAAGAAAGTGGACCGGGATATTAGTCCGAATAAAACCAAGGGACAGCAGGCATCCCTGTTGCTCTCTTGGGAACCCCACCAGAGTTGCGCGTCCAGCGCTCCTAGCTTTAAATAGGTTTTTGATTAACCACGGATTACCCCTGGTGGACCTTTCTTGTTCTAACGTCCTCCTCTTTGTGCTTGCTTTTACTGGGATCACCTGCTCTCCTTAGTTAAATAACGGCATGAATTATTCACTGCCGGGTGAGAACTCTCTGTTCGCAGGGCCTCCCACAGACAGCGTGACGCTGGTCTCGGTTACCGGCCCTTGCAACCGGATCTGCAGGTGCCACAAGCCACGCAGACAGACAGCAGCTTGGATGGGGAGGGGCTTGCAGGTCTGTGTGCGCGCGGCACGGTCTGTGTTGGCTACTGAGTGGCAACTTCTGCCAAACCGTTGGTACTCGCCGTTAAGAAAGATGGTGAAGCAGATCAGGGCAAGGAATACCCCCCCCCCCATTCTATCACTTCCACACACACACAGATTAGAATATGTTTGGCTGCAATGTATAAGGGCCATTCGTTCACCCAGACAGGTATCAACATGTGAAAGTAACCCTGCCTAGCACAGGTAACGCACCTACTGCTGAGGCACAGGAGCTACTCAGCCACAGGTTCTTCCTCTGACCAGGATTCAAGCTCAGTTGATTGGCCTTCGTCCAGCCCGCTCCTGAGTCCAGTCCCTGGTCACTCGCAAGGCCACGCCTGATGCAGGGAGACAGAGCTGCAGCTGCGTGTCTTCATCGTGGCTCCAAACTCGCTAAGACTTCATATAGATGTTAAATAAAATTGGGGAGAGGATCAGGTCTTATGGGACCCCACAGCTCAAGTAGGGGCGGGTGAACGCACCTGCTGGTCCCGCCCTTGGTGCATGTCACTGGGCCACAGGCTCAGCGTGGGCTGGTGAGCACTCAGCAGCCCCTCACGCACCGACATGAAACACTTCCCCCTCCGGTGCCAACGGTGGCCTTAACGGCCCCACTGATTCTAGGATAAAGGCCTTTGTCATTCAAAAGCTAATTCCTCCTCTACCACTGCCCTGTGTAGCTTCTGAGATTTTGCCAGACGTACATTGGCCACGTGACATGTAGCCATAAGGACTAGAAAGTTAACATTCAAAAAAGAAAAGGAGGGGGAGGAGCAGAGATATCCAGGAATCTTAATTCAGTGCCTAAAACAGCCTACGCCAGCCTGGCGCCCTTGAGACTACATGGCCGCTGGCTATGCTGGCTGAGTATGATGGGATTGTAGCCCAATATCTGGTTAGGGAAGACTTGCCTAAAACCACATTCTGAACCTGTCTTTAATCTCAGAATACATAGCCCAGCTGCGAGGTATTGGTCCCCTTCTATTCGGCACTGATTAGGTCCCATCTTGAGTATTGCGTCCAGTTTTGGGCACCACACTTCAAGAAGGATGCAGACAAGGTGGAGGTTGTTCAGAGGAGGGCAACAAGGATGATCAGGGGCCTGGAAACAAAGCCCTGTGAGGAGAGACTGAAAGAACTGGGCATGTTTAGCCTGGAGAAGAGAAGATTGAGGGGAGATATGATAGCACTCTTCAAATACTTGAAAGGTTGTCACACAGGAGAGGGCCAGGATCTCTTCTCGATCAACCCAGAATGCAGGACACAGAATAATGGGCTCAAGTGACAGGAAGCCAGATTCCAGCTGGACATCAGGAAAAACTTCCTGACTGTTAGAGCAATACGACAATGGAACCAATGATCTAGGGAGGTCTCCCACACTGGAGGCATTCCAGTATGGGAGCTCTCCCACACTGGAGGCATTCAAGAGGCAGCTGGACAACCATCTGTCAGGGATGCTTTCAAGTAGATTCCTGCATTGAGCAGGGAGTTGGAGTCGATGACCTTATAGGCCCCTTCCAACTCTACTATTCTATGATTCCATGCTCCTACCACCTTGTAAAATCTCTTGATTGCAGAAAAGGCAGAATGGGTTAAGCGTGTCTTGGATCCCGTATGATGCGAGGTTGGAAGTCTGCATCTAAAATGGCACATCTGAAATTATGTATTTTGGTCATTTAAAAGTGAAGTCTTGAGATTTAGCCACCAATACTTTGGCATAAATTGATGGAAAGAGAGGAAAATCAGGGGCTGAAACTGCTGCCATGGGATGGTTGGGGTAATACTGCTGATTGAGCTGCCTCTTGTCTTTTATGTCTGTGCAATGTATTATTATTATTATTATTATTATTATATCTCGCTTGTGGCGGTTTTTCTAGACGGACATGACGGGCTTTGCCAAGTCATGCTGTCTTTTACAGATTCCAGATTTTCCTGACAGTTGAGCATGTTTTAAGTATGATTGCTTGCCGGATGTTGGTGTGGATGTATTTTGGGAGGCCAAGTTTCTGGAGATCTTCTGTAAGGTTTTTTGATGTGATGCCAGTGACTGATATGACTAACGGAATAATTGTGACCTTTTCCTGTTGCCATAGTTCTTTGACTTCCATGGCCAGTGGTGCATATTTTTCTCTCTTTTCCTTTTCTTCAATATTTTTGTCATTGAGTATTGCTATGTCAATGAGGTATGTGTGTTTTTCTTTTTTGTCTATGACCATTATGTCTGGTTGGTTGCAGGGTATTGTCAGTTATTATTATTATTATTATTATTATTATTATTATTATTATTTTGGCTGGCAGTCTTTTGATTCCACTGCAGGATTTTTAGAATTAACATTTATAAGCTGCCTTTCCTTGTGGGATGGAAAGTGTTCTTCCCCGCTGCCTTTTTTGGGGGTGGGGGTGGGAGGTGGGGGTTGGAGGTGGGGAATGTGAAATACATTCTGCAAACAATACCTTCAAAGGGGCTTGAAAATTTAAACAGGTTTCAGAATTTAGGTTTTTAAATCAAAGACTTGGTTGTATGATGTGGCCCCCACCCACCCATCTGCTGAGCCACACAAACTGCCAGGACTTATTTGCTCTGTCCACTTGTGCCCAGCAACCACCCATCCTCCATGAGAGCCACCATTTTAAGGACGATGGGGGCTCTGTACAGTCGTCGGACTAATGATGCATACAACAGCAGCCGTAAAGGGACTTGGGGCGAGCTGGCGGGGTGTGGGGGTGGAGTCTGGTGCAGCTGTTTGACAAGCACCTGGGAAGTCGCAACATCTGACCAGCTTTGGATGTTTGGATCTTGCTTCAGATCCGGATCCTAAGCAGGCTGAGGTGGATCAGGGCCATTTTGGGAGCTCTGAATTGGTCTCTGAAATGGGTTGGGGGGGGGGGGTCCCTGCACAGGTCTAGTTGTTATTGCAGGTGGGTGCAGGGTGGCTTAGCGTGTCATCTGAACTCAGAGTGGTTTTCGCAAACAAGGTACCCTGAGAACCCAGGGCTTGTAGTAGGGTTGTTTAGGGTGGCTTGTAGTGATGTCCAAATGCAGCAGGGCAATTTTATTGTGGGTTGTCAGGAACGGCTGGAGAGCCTCCTGGGAAGAGTGGTGAAAACCTCTATTGCTCCTCATGATCTCATTAGTGCTTCCGCCGTTCTCTTTCATCCCTTCTCAGCACCCTCCATCTCAGAATGGATCTCCCCCTGCAGAAATCTTGAAGAAAAGATACAAGGAAATAAATGTCCCAAATGTGGTCACAATTTATTTATTTTTAAAAAATGGTCCTGCGCAAGGATGCAGGAATGAATGTCTCTACTGCTAGGAGTTTTGCATAATTTCCCCCTCTGTTTTACTGCTGTGCCATGAAATTTTACACAATTATCCTCGTCGTTTTACTGTTCTCTCATAAAATTTGCATTTTTTTTTTAGCAATCTGCCTCACTCTCCTACCTTGAAATGTGCATAACTTTATCAACCCAGTTCCTGCTGCGCCTTGAAATTTGTGTGTGTTTAGTGATCCCACTCATTGCTCTGTAACCCTCATGTCCATCTGACAACTTGCAATGGAGGCCAGTGTAGGGAAGCAAAAAGCATGAGGGCGGGGGTGGGGGGAGCCAAAAGTGGCTTTAGGAGACAAGGAGCTTTAGAGGCGGGTGGTATTACTCCAGTGTAATGGGAAGCAGCCTTTTTTTTAAAAAAAAAAAAGGGTGCTCTCTCACAAGGGATGTGCTGAAGTGGAGGATGGAATTGACCAGAAGGAGATGTTGTTACGTTTGACTAAATAGCAGACAGGCGGTCTTGCAGTTTCGCGCATGCACACAAGACCTCCCTCCCCCCCCCCCACAAAAAAAAGAAATTGTGAGCGTGTTCATAAGGGCTCAGAAAATTATTTACTTTTTGTGATCTGATGCAGCAGGTGTGGGGGGTGGGGTGGGGTGGGGAGTTTCACATAGGACAAACCAAAGTGGAGGATGAAATTGACTAGGACATTGACAAGAGTGGGGATATACCTCTACTTGGCTCAGTAGCAGGCAGGACTTGCACAAGGCTTCTAAAATAGAAATAAACATTTGTGATAATACATATCCCACATTCACAAGGGCTTAAAAACCCAAATCCCTTTGGCATTCTGATCTGAGAGCAGGTGAGTTTCCGTTCATAGCCGGCAGCCCCAATGGACCAATTGCAGAAAGGCTGCTGACGTTTGGATCAGGAATGCCGGCCGCACCTTGGAGAGCTTCTTTAGAGTTCTGACTGAAACCCGGAGTGGATTCACCACCCCACTGACAACGGAGCCACCAGCCTCCACTGTCACAAACATCAGCTAAAACATCTGGACTAGCCATCTTCTCTGACACTGACTCCATTCGCTCACCTTCTTATTCCTGAGAATCTAGACACTGTTCATCCCAAAACAGTCCTATGTCGTTTTCCCCCCCTGTTGCCCAACTTTCTCTCTCCCACCCCCACAAATTCTAGTTTTCAAAATGTCTATCAGAAACTGCTTTCAGGTGTGAAATAAGTGTCTTGGGGCACAGGTGTGATGTTGACCTGATAGGTGATTGTGTGTCCTCACCTCTACAGCCCCCAGCGGTAGCTGCCCATCTGTTGTTACTACCATCAAGAAAAGAAAAGAAAAGAAATGGTAAAACTGCCTCCCCCCTCTCCCAAATAATCCTCTACAACTGGATATTCAGTCTGAAGAAGACTGATAAAACAGGCAAAAGTAAGATCCAACTGGAAAATTTGATTTTATAAATTTCCTTTTGCCCATAAATTGAGCAAGGATGCTCTAGGAGTCCGCAGCCTGATACCTCAACTGAAGCAGGGGGATTTTCTCCCACCCAACCCCAGACACCCCCCCCCCCATCACTGTTACTTAGAAGTATCTGACTGGGACCAATGAGACTCAGGTTCAAATCCCCATTTGCATCTCCCTCTCTCTGACTCTGTTCAGATGACACGCTAAACCACAGTGGTTAAGCATTTTAAGCTGAACGTTATGGCTTAGCGTGTCATGTGAACCATTCCTAACTATGGTGGCTACATAACCATGGTTTAAACATGCTCACTATTCATTTTCTGCAAAAGGATTAGCAGCCTAACCATGGCTTAGTGTGTTGTCTGAACAGCCCCCTCTTTCTTCGCCTAGCCTATTCACAGGCTTGCAGTAAGGATAAAATGGGGCAGCAGGTAGAACTAAACATACCACCCCAAAATCCTTGAAGGAAGGACAGGATATGCACGCTAATCCTCATTGCTAAACGAATTAGCCCAGCATTGCAATCAGCTTGCAACTGGTTTGGAGGCTGATTGAGGCAAGTGTAAAGTCTGAATACAAAAGTGAAGTATGTTCACGACATTAATCCAGAAAAAAATGTCCACCTTATGCCGCAGAATCAAAAGTAGGGGATATGTTATAGTAAAGTGTTGGAGTGATTTTGTTTTGTTTTCAGTTTTGTATGATGCTTGTTTCTTGACTGTATGCCCTCAAGTGGCAACGTCTGGTATTCACGGGGGGGGGGGGGGGGGGAGGCTTGAAAAGACTTCCTTCAGGACCAGCTGTCATCACCTAGGGAAGCATTTTGTGATAAGGTCCCCCATGCAAAATCGACACATAAAAAAGAAATGAGCATTGTGCCAAAATCAGCACATGCGCACACAAAAGCAACATAGTCCATGGAAGGCGGTGAAGAGGTACAGAGCATTAATGCCAGGGGCTAGGAACTTGGCCCAACATTGCAGCAGACTGAGCTTTCCCTCCCCCCCACCTGATGGAGCTCTTGAGAAAGAGTTAGGGTTATGCAGCCCCAGGTGGTCCGAGATCTCTTTCTGAGCCCTGTATACTCTGAGATGGAGTAGGGCAGCCTGAAACGCGCACCTCGCGTTAATGATTAAATGAATTGGAGCTGCATTGCCAGCCGCCATAATTGGCATTATATTCATCGTGAGATTGTGGTCTTTCCTGCCCTGGGGCAGGAGGAGGGGGGGGCAAAAGGACGTTCCAGGGAGGGCTCTTCGTTTTGCGCTGTTTAATCCTGTCCCTAATCGGCCGGCCTTTCAAACCCGGATCAGCACCAGAGCTTCCATCTGTGGGCTTTGTCTTGTTAATTCTTAATCAGCTTGGCTGTTGGCAACTGGCAAGCCATGGGAAGAGAAGGGCTGGCTTCCCTCCCCAGCTGCAGTTGCTTGGGGAACCAGCAGCCCGTTAATCCCTCCGTGATAAGGGGAGATGCAGGCAGGTGGGTGATGCTCCTGGCCTGCTCCGTGGCCTTCACATGTTTGCCACTACTTGTGTATAACTTGTGATACTCCTGCTCTTAGGAACTTAGCTAGGAACATTGGACAATGCCTTATATACTGAGTCAGAGCCTGGGGCCATCCAGCCCAGTATTGTCGGCATTGACCGGCAGCAGGGTTTCAGGTAGGCATTTCCCCAGCCCTCCCTGGAGATTCTGCCAGGGATTGAACCTGGGGGCTTCTTCCTGCAAAGCAGGGATTCCACCACTGAGCTACACCCTCCCTTCAAGTATGGGGGGATGCCAGACTCAAGGGTGCTTCCCTCTGTTACGTGTGCCAGGGTTCAGAGCTGCCAGTGTTGGGGCTGAGCTCCAGCGCAAACTCAGCCTTGGCATTTGAGGTTTACAGGCCTGCCGGCTGAAAGAAATTCCCCACTCCAGGGAATTAGTTCATGCATTTTCTCATGGCACACGGTAGCGGTTCTCTCTCAGCATGCTGGAGAAACAAACGTCCAGCTGGAGGAATTAGCAGCACCATCGTGGCAATGGTTGGCCGACTCTCTGCCTCTGATGAAGTGGGCTGTATTCCGCGGAAGCTGATGCCGGAATAAATTTGTAAGTCTTAAAGGTGCCACAAGACTCTTGTTTTTGGCATTGTGAAAAAAAACTCTGGGAGTCAGTTAGGAAACAGTCTTATGTTGATTGAGACACTCAGTCCATCCAGTCTAGTATTGGCAACATTGATTGGCAGCAGCTGTCTAGGGTTTCAGGCAGAGGTCTTTGTCCCAGCCGTAACTGGAGATGCCTCTGGGGATCGGACCTGGGACCCTCTGCAGGCAAAGCTGGGCTCTGCCACTGAGCCACATCTCTCCCTAAGAATCGTGGCCTGAGCCCCCTGTGTGCACATGATGGACACACGTTGCTTTAAACCTCTCTTTTGCTCCGGACTATGCCGGATCCAGAAGCCGGGTGTGTCCGCCAGCTGCCCCAAGGGGGCCTTTTTCCTAAACTCAAACGAGTCTGTTTGGTTCTCATTACAGAAAGGCTGTGGATCTGCTTTGGCTCCCATATGCTGGCTGACTGGGAATGATAGGAGTTGTAATCCAACACATCTGGAGGGCACCAGGTCAGGGAAGGCTGATTTAGGGTGCAATCCTATGCATGTTTAGACACACACACACACACAACTGGTCTAACCGTGCATAGGATTGTAAGGCTTTTTTCTGTTTAAGCATGCATATGGTTGTAGGACCGTTTTTGTCTAGACATGAATGGGATTGTAGGACCTTTTTCAGTCTAAACACGCATAGGATGGTACCCTTCATGTGAAGTGTGTGTGTTACTTACTTGTGCTTAAAGAGAGAAAGGATGAGCTGGGGTATCCCAGTGGAATATCTGCAAACGCAGATGGTCATAGTTAAAAAATTGGGTTACAGATGAGGAGGACGAAAGGGCTTCAGCCCAGGTATGGTGTCAATTACAGGGCAAGGTTTTTGGTGCCCTCCCCCTGCAACCCCCCTACCTAGGCTAATTTTTAACTGGGGGAGGAATCTTTAACCTGAGCACCAGCTTCTCCATCGTGTGGCTGCTGCCAGTGGATGAGTGACATTTGTCAAATTGCACCTACTCAAAGTCTTTCCCCTGTGGGATGTCTCCACCCCTGGTGACTCCTTGGCTCCGCCCCTGGTGACCCACCCTCCTCCACTCCACCTGAGGGGCATCAGAGGGCCCCAGGAGGGCTCCCATACAGGTACTAGTCAAATCCAGATCTCTGGTGCCTACAAATGACAGCCTTCTGCTGAAGGGCTCTGTACAAGAACTAACAAAACCTTCCAGGGACGGGGAAAGCGCCTGCCTATTATTTGCCTGGCTGGCAGTGTCTCTCTTTGCTTTTATCGCTGCCTATGGCTGCAACTTTGCAATGCCTTTACGGTCCCCGTGGAGCTATCTGTGGCCTGGCACAATGGAGCCGGCCTCAAGAGTGGAGATTTACGGCACTGTCTGGAATGGGCCGTTGCCACCCAGCTGTAAATCTTGCCGCTGGGTTGGTCTGCCGGAGCCTTCTGTGTATTGCAGAGATAGGGCTTTATCAGAGCAGCCGTAGCTGGAGGTGGAGGCTGTCGGCCTACTTCTGGAGCGGTGCATATCTGGAACCTGGGGGTGCCTTTCTAAAGCCTCCCCCCCCCCGTTGCAAGATAGAGTCTAGGATAGTGCTTTCCAAACTTCTGAGAGCTGATGCATGCCAGTAATGATGATGCTGATGATGCTGGGGGCACCTTTCACTCTTGTATCCCCCCCAAGAAGCTCACCTTTGCAGTGTGGAAGTGTTAGAATTGCCCACCCTCCTCATTCTGTTCTCTGACTTGAGGGAGGAAGGTCCAGAGTCTTTTATCCAGCTGCCTCAGTTCCATTTCTTGCTGTTTAATTGTATTTTCAAAAAAAAAATTCTTTAAACCTTTATAAACCACCTTAGTTTTTTTATTATTATTCAAATGTGCTTTTAAAATCTGATTTTGAAAGCAGAAATCCTTTGGCATCTTGTTTCGCCCTGCAGCCTCCGGGACGCCACATCTAGGGATGTGTGAATCCCCAGAACCCGACTCCACCGGTTCTATGAATCCCGTCTCCAATTTTGTTCTGACTTCTGAGTCCAGACCAGATTGCGAGCTTCAAGGTTTTTTTTCTTTTCACATGTAAATCCTTGCGTGTTGTCGTGCGTGTTTTTTCCAAATGCATGAATCAGTTGTGCCCATCCTTGAAATGTCTTTGGCATTCTTCTCCCATTGCTTAATGTGTTCAAAAGCAGGCATTTTTTCATGTGCATACCCCAAGTGTACACATGCTGTCAAAAGCATTTTTCAGGGATCCATGAACCACATTGCAAGCTCAGAAATGTTCGGATGTTGACTGCAGAATGTATCTGAGCTTGTGTTCAGTCTGAAAGGTTCAAACTGGGCAAATCTTGATCAAAAACAAACTGGAAGGAATTTCTCCTACATCGTTATGCCACATCCCCAGCAACTAGTATTCAGAGAGAGAGAGAGAGAGAGAGAGAGAGAGAGAGAGACTGCCTCTGTACATGGAGGTTTCACTGAGCTCTCATGGCCAATACTCGTGGACATTAATTTGTCTAATCCCCCTTTAAAGCTATCTGAGCTGATGACCATTAAAGCATCCTGTAGCAGTGAATTCCATAGTTATGTGAAGAAATCCTTTCTTTTGACCATTCTGAATCTGCTGCCCATCAATGTTGGTGGGTAACCCCAGAATTCTGGCATTAGGAGAGGGAGGAAAACGTCTCCTCTCTTTCACTTTCTCCATATCTAAAGCTTCCCACTTTCATAGAATCATAGAATAGTACAGTTGGAAGGGGCCTATAAGGCCATCAGGTCCAACCCCCTGCTCAATGCAGCAATCCACCTTAAAGCATCCCTGACAGATGGCTGTCCAGCTGCCTCCTGAAGGCCTCCAGCGTTGGACAGCCCACCACCTCCCTAGGTGATTGGTTCCATTGCCGTACAGCTCTAACAGTCAGGAAGTTTTTCCTGACATCCAGCTGGAATCTGGCTTCCTGTCACTTGAGCCCATTATTCCACATCCTGCACTCTGGGATGATGGAGAAGAGATCCTGACCCTCCTCTGTGTGACAACCTTTCAAGGATTTGAAGAGTGCCATAATGTCTCCCCTCAGTCTTCTTTTCTCCAGGCTAAACATGCCCAGTTCTTTCAGTCTCTCCTCATAGGGCTTTGTTTCCAAACCCCTAATTATCCTCGTTGCCTTCCTCTGAACACGCTCCAGATTGTCTGCATCCTTCTTGAAGTGTGGTGCCCGTGCATTGCTGGAAGGAGGGGTATCCTACCTGAGGGAGTCATTCTTGCACAGAGGCAGTTGGCTAGTGGGAATTTGGGGTCGTAATCAACGCGGATCCCCCTGCTCTGCTTGTCCAATGGCTGAGAAATGGAGCTCATTAAACCTTCTGGATTATTCAACACCTTTTCAAGCAGCAACGAAGATTAATTCTTGAAAGAGCTGCATTTCTCAGATTCCTGCCGCCTGCCAAAGGTGGACTTCGCAAGAGGAGGCCGGCATGGCTGCTGCCTGACTCAGTTTCCAGGGCAGCCTTCTGCTGATCTGGTTAGACTACAACTCCCACCATCCTCAGCCACTATGGCTAGGGATGGTGGGAATTGTAGTTGGAGCAGATGTGAAAGGCACCAGCTGCAGAAGATTGTCATAGGGCTTGGTGCCAAGGTAGGAATGTATGACCGATGCCCTCTGGGTTTTTGGACTCCAGCTCCCATCATTCCCAGCATTGCCAGTAGTAAGTTGTATTCCAAAACATCTTGGAAGTCGGGAAGCCAGGATTCGTCTCCTCTGGAGGCCATCTCTCTGGAGGTGTTGCATCCATTCACAGCTGGACAGGTTGTGCAGCTAGAAATGGAGCCAGCACACAGGTGCAAGTGAGCAGGCAGAGCAGAATTCAAAGCAGCAGTCCTGATCCCACAACACACCTCCGATCCAGGAACCTCTCAGCAACTCTGGCCCTAAAGTCACACTGTTAGCTGCCCATTTCAGGACTCCTTGCACTCAGACTGGGTAAGCCACAGTCTTGTCAATTATTATTATTATTATTATTATTATTATTTATTGCATTTATATAATACCCCCTAGCCGAAGCTCTCTGGCGGTTTACAAGATTAAAAACATTGAACATTAAAAACCGATATACAAAATTTAAAAAAGCATAAAAACAAGATTACAAATACAATATCCATTTAAAACAACTATTCTGGGTAAAAAAAAATATCCAAAAAAATCAACATACACTGTTAAATGCCTGGGAGAAGAGAAAAGTCTTGACCTGGCACCAAAAAGATGACAGTGTTGGTGCCAGGCGAGCCTCGTCGAGGAGATTGTTCCATAATTGGGGGCCACCACAGAGAAGGCCCTCTCCCTTGTTGCCATTCTCTGAGCTTCCCTTGAAGTAGGCACTCAGAGGAGGACCTTAGATGTTGAACATAATATATGGGTAGGTTCATGTCGGGAGAGGTGTTCCGTCAGGTATTGTGGTCCCAAGCCATGTAAGGCGTTATAGGTTAAAACCAGCACCTTGAATCGGGCTCGGAAATGTCCAGGCAGCCAATGCAAGAGGGCCAGAGTCGGTCTTACATGTTCGAATCTTCTTGTTCCTGTTACCAATCTGAATGCTGCATTTTGCACAAGCTACAGCTTCTGAACCATCTTCAAAGGCAGCCACACCTAGAGTGCATTGCAGTAATCTAACTTGGAGGTTACCAGAGCATAGACAACTGAAGCCAGGTAATCCCTGTCCAGATAGGGCCATAGCTGGGCCACCAACCTAAGTTGGTAGAAGGCATTGCTTGCCACCGAGGCCACCTGAGCCTCATGTGACAGAGATGGTTCTAGGAGAACCCCCAAGCTACAAACCTGCTCCTTCAAAGGGAGTGCAACCCCATCCAGAACCGGTTGAAGACCCTCCATCCGGTCAGCAGAACCACCCACTAACAGCATCTCAGTCTTGTCTGGATTGAGTTTGTTTGTCAATGGAACTGAATATACTGTGCTGTGCTAGGCTGCAGCAAACAGAGAGCCAGTAAGCCATGACGAGAATGGCACCATCTGCCTTGATGTTCCCCACGTGTTTCTTTCCCTGGCTCCATTGCTCATTGCCTCTTCCTGCTTGTTCGTTAATTTATTTGTTATATTTCTGCTCCACTTTTCAGCCAATATTGGGCTTTCCAATTGATTGATCCACTGATAATTCCTAAGACGAGTTAATACGGTTTACAAAAGGTCCAGAACATGAAAACCAAAATCAGATAGACAGCAAAAGCAACATTAAAATCCATAATAATTTCCAAAGCCAGACTAGAAAGACTTGTCTCTGCCTCCATCCAAAGCAACTTCCAGATACAATCCATCAAAGGCAGAATGCAGTGAGGGACCCCATCGCATTGACGCCCCTTACGCCAGTCCTGACCTAAGGGGCGCGACGGCACCTTTTCCTTTGCTGCCACCCACGCTGCCAAGCATTTGGTGGTGCGGCGGCTGCTGGAGGGGAGACAGGGAGCCTTGACTCCCCGACTCCCAGGTAAGTTTTTTGTTTTTTTTAAATTACAAAATGGGGGGTGGGGGAGGACATCTGAGACGCTTCGGTGCTTTGTTTTGTTTTTAAGTTTAAAACTTTAAATGGGGGGGAGGACTGCCGCAAACTAAAAAAAGTAGCATTAAATGGCTGACTTTTTTAGTTCGCGGCAAAGCCCCTTTGCCCCTAGATGGCTTCGCACTGGCAGCTGCATCATGTAACGCAACTGCCGCCAGTGCGAAGCCATGTTGACCGAAACTGTCCATCTAGAGGTACCCAGGGAGAAGGTGGTGCGTCTGTGGAGGCAGGGAGGATCCAAGAGGAGCTGCAAGTGGATTTGGGGGTTAGCTGAGGGTCCGGTTGCTGATCCACAGAAGCAGTTCCAGAACCATCAGGCGTGCATCTGGTCGAGGGACCCCATGCAAACAGATACCACAATCAACTTGGAGCATCGCCTTGACCATGCTGAGGAAGCCTTCCTTGACTTTTTTTTTCCTTTTTCTTTTTTGGCCTGACATAATTGGCTGGCGGCCCTTTTGGAATTTTGCCCAGATGGGATGAGCTTTTGCAGAGCAAAGGAATGTGAACCCCCTCCCCCCCCTCCCCCCCCCCGACATCTGCTACGGCAGTGATGCTTCCCTGGGGCTCGCAGAGGCCAGATGGCCAAGCATTTAACCCACAGCTCAGCATCCTGGGAACCCCAAAGCACACGCTCCGGGAGATGCAATTGAATCCTAGGGGGGCGGATTAACATGGCCCGATGGGAGATAAGGCTGAAATTGGCCATGATGGGTTTAGGATGAGGTCCATTGCCCTGATTAGCAGCTAATAGGCCTCGGGGAGATGAACATTAATTAAACAGATTAAAAATATGAAAAAGTAGAACTGCAAATACCCACCCACACAAACACATCTGACCGCTCCAGTTTTCTGGGGCTTGTGTTTTTAGTGGCGTAGCAGAGTCCCAGTTCTGTCTCAAGTGTGGCCACTGGAAAGGTCTTGGGTAGCTTGGCCAGGAAGGGGATTTTGCTGAGGGACCCTGAAAGCTACAGAAATGTTGCAAACGACGTGACTGTGCGTCATTTCGTTTATTTTTCTTTTGCTATGTTCTCGCCCTAGCATTTCCAGGTAGAAGGCTCTCCGGTACCAGGTGAAAGGCAAAAGCTTGGCCTAAAACAGCCCTTGGCCTGAGGACTGAAATCCATTTCGCAGAAGTTCTTGAGGGGGTTGGGGAGGCGTTCCAGTGGTGGTAGGGGGGGCGGGGCAAGGGCAAAAGGGGCCAGCTCTTTCTGCCAGTAACTATGCTGCAGGCGAGGCATTTCAACCTTTAAACTGGGGGCAGGAAGGCAGGAGGTGCACGTAAAAGCCAGGGAACTGTCAAACCACCACCAGCTGGCTGAACGAGGGTGGAGGCAAGAGAACCCCAGAGGGTTGAATTGGTGCCCAGTTTTGCACCTCTGACCCAAAAGCTTGGAGAGGCACTAAGAATCGAAGGAGACCATTTGGGCTGGCTAGACCGGCGGTCTGATGCAGAACGAGGCCAGCTTCATACACAGTGACCCGAGGATGAACTGTTTTGGGTGGGGTTTAGATGCTGGATCTAAAGAATCAAAGTCGTATTTGTGGTACAAGTGGCTTTGTCATGAGGTTTTGTGTTGGCAGAATAAGAATGCAATAGCCACCTCCCTCCCTCCTTCTCCCTCTCCCTCTCTCTCACACACACACACATGCACACATACCCCGTTTATGGTTCAGTTCAGACCCCTCCAATGCACTGGCTACAGCGCCTGCAAAAATTCCTTCGGTGGCCACAGCCCCATTTTACTCCCTTCAGTGTGTGCGTCGTAGAAGCTGGTCTGAGTAAATAAAGCAACACATGAGTCAAACACAAAGGGCCCACCTGCTCTGCTTCTCCTATTTCTTCCACTGGGAAATAAACAGCTGGGAAAATAAGGTGTTTGTGCCCCAGTTTTGCATGCAGAAGGTCCTGGGTTCAGCAGCTGCATTTCTGGGTAGGACTCGGATAGAATCCTGCCTGAAACACAGAGGAGCCTTTGCTGCCAATATCAGTGTCGACAATACTGGACTAGACGCTCCCCAGGGCAGCTTCTAGTGTTCCTAAAGCAGGTTCTTTTCTCTTCAGGTGTTGCTTACAACTGGGGTCTGTCTATATGTGGGGAAAGCCCCAGGGTGACTCCACAGTGGCACTGTGTTGTTTATATGACGCAGAAGCCACTGTGGAGCCATCCCAGGGCTTTCCCTGGAAACTCCAAAATAAAAAAATTGGGGACTTACCCTGACTTTTTTCTGCGGAGCAGGGCAACGACAGCGCATCTGCCATCTGTCACTGCTCCAGAGTCGCACTGGAGGCGTGCCCGGGCAGATGGCAACACCTAATTGGGCGCCGTCTGCCCAGCCAGGGGGGAGGGGTCAGGCCAGTGAGCCAAATGGCCACTGGAATGCCTCCGCACGCTCCCTCCGGTGTCATCAAGATAAAGAAATGCTTGGTGTGGAAAGCCCCAGGTGGGGAAAAACTGGGAGGGGGACGGCGGATGCGGAGCGGTGCCTCATGGGTCACACAGGGCAACAGCAGCAGTAATGGCTCCTCCTCTGATTGATGCAAACCCTGTGCTTGCTCCTTGCCATGAGGACAACCCCACAGGAGCGCAAGTGCAGGGTATTGGGACTCATGGCGCCAATGCGTCATCATATAGACACCACCACCCTTGTCTTGAAATTCAGCCCTTTGCAGGTGTTTGCCCAACACAGGGTGCTCAGTCCAGTTTTGCCACCTCCTAGAGTCCAGGCCCCGTATTTAGGAAACCAACTGTCAAATCCATGCGGGTGAAGCGCAGGGCCTTCTGAGAAATGGGGGAAATTATACACACACGCACACACAGCTATTAATTCATATAGACTTGCATGGGAACGAACTAAGGGATATATTTTTCAAAGAATGGGGACAATGTGAGGATGTTCTAACTTTATAAATGCGGAGGAGGCCAGAAGGTCTGCCTGTAATGAAGAAGAATCCAGATTAGGGACAAGGAATGTGGAGGTTTGTTTTTTCAAAGGTTAGCGATTGGATAGAATGACGACTTAATTGCATTCTTATAACTTTCATTATTGTCAAGTGCAGGAAAATAGCTTAGTGGCCTTCCGGGCTTAAGGTGTTCAGGACCTGATGTGGTATAGTCCTGCCACAAACCAAAATCCTTCTGTTTTCATGCCGTGCTGTGGGACCTTTCTCTGCATAAAATCATGGTCCAGGTAACTTTTTATGTGAGAGAGATTAGGAGAGACACCCTGAAAGCAATGAATGAGCCTATCTACGCTACTGCTTTAAAACAGTTTATAACAGTTTTAAACCGGTTAATAACGGTTATTAACCGCTTCAAAACTGTTATAAACCATTTTAAAGCAGTAGTATAGATAGGCTCAATGACTGGTCTTACTTACTACTACTACTCCATCATTTCATACTCAGAAGAAGTTTGTGAGGTAGGCAGAGAGTCAGTGACTGGCCCAAAGTCACTCAGTGAGCTTTGTAGTTGAGTGGGGACTAGAACCTGGGCCCCCTCCACAAGGATGCGCTTTTGCGCCCGGTTCGGCGATTATGCGCATTATCGCAGAAGCGCATTTACTCCTAATCCCTCTGCACGGGAGGCAGCGAAGCGCATTAATTGATGTCCAAAAAGCGCTTTACAAGAAGTTAATGCGCATAATCGCTTGTTCACACGGGGAAAATGCGCTTTAACGGCCGGAGCAAAATAAAACTCGCTATTTAACGCGCATTTGAAAATGCGCATAATCCGGGAGATAACGCGCCTCTACGCCCGTTTTGCGCTCCGCTGGTGTGGAGGTAAAATTTATAATGAGCCTTCAAAGAGCATTAAACCTCTCTTGTGGAGGTACCCCTGGATCTCCGGAGTCCCAGTTCAACACTTTAATCACTACACCATGTGGGCTTTCATTCCAATTTATGCTTTGGGCTTTTAATGTGATGGAACCATCCATATGCTGGGGGAATAAACCAAAGGGTAAAGGAATCAGAGAGAAAAAACCTCAATTTTGGGTCCAGGGAAGTTGGCTATACAACTTCCCCAATGGGCCACAACACCCCGCCAGCCCCCCTCCCTTCCTCCTGGAGAGTATATGCCCCCTACCAACACCCTTCTCAGAGTTACAGCAATGAATTATTGAAAGGCCTGGCATCTATTTTGATAACAGAGCAGAGTATTTATTGCTTCTCCTTTTTAAAATATTAAACAGGTATTTATTGGATGCTTAAACCAGCCATGGACATATCTAAAAACTAGCTTGACAGCCAAATCCAAGCCCAGCTTGAAGATTGGACACCATTGTTTCCAGGGAAAAAAAGATTACATGCTGAAAGTTTATGTCAGGGGTGTTCAGATTTTAGACTAGGGGGAATTCCTTCATTTTTCGCTAGAACCCAAAGATCCACCAACTTGAACCATTTGGAAAATTGTGTCTTGGGAAAGCAAATGTAGAATTGCAGAGTGAGGTTCTTTTGAGCCCAGGAATTGGTTCAGCCCACAAAATAGTTTTCAGTTCCAGAACTAGAGCCACATCCTTTCTGACCTTTCTTGGTTTCCACTTTCATGTAGTGTTGTGGATTTCCAGGGCACTGACAAAGAGACTAGCCAGAGAACAGTTACAGCAGCAGCACACAGCCCATGACTAGGAGGACAACTGGTGCCGCTGGGATGGATTAACAAAGCAATTCCAGGGACTGGCCCTGATGGCGAAACTTTTCATTTCAGGGTCTCAGGCATAGGCCTCCTTTTCGAAGCCAGTCAATTCTAACAACAAACCAGGCACTCAAAGGGCGCCGTTTCCCTACACGTTTATGAGTTCTCGCAGCACCATCTTGTGGGAGAAACTAGCACTTTGGAAGGTGGTTTCCGCTGGAGTTGCTCCAATTCTACAGCCCTAGACAGCCATTATTATTATTACTATTATGTATCTTTTTCACGGTCGTGGCAGTTTTTCTAGACGGACATGACTTGCTTTGCCAAGTCATGCTGTCTTTTATAGATTCAGGAATTTCCTGACGATTGAGCATGTTTTAATTATAACTGCTTTCTGGATGTTGGTGTGGATGTATTCTGGTAGGCCCAGTTTCTGGAGGTTTTCTGTATAGTTTTTTGATGTGATGCCGGTGACTGATGTGACTAACAGAATGATTGTGACCTTTTCCTGTTGCCATAGTTCTTTCACTTCCATGTCTCTGTTTTCTTCTTCCTTTTCAACCACATTTTTTGTCATTCGGTATTGCTATGTCGATGAGGTATGTGTGTTTTCTTTTTGGTCTATGAACGTTATGTCTGGTCGGTTGCAAGGTATTGCCTTGTCCGTATGAATTGTTCTGTCCCAGTATATTTTATGATCTGCATTTTCCAAGATTATATTGTTGTTAATATCATCATCATCATCATCATCATCATCACCATCATCCTTCCCCATAGCTGAAGCTCTCTGATCGGTTTACAACAATTCATAAAAATACAAAACACAACATAATAAAAATAGTCTATCATTTGTAACATAGAAAAATTGAAACAATGTAAACAGCTAAAACAATTTAAATAAACAATGTTTTCCCCGCTAATAACCTGTTTTAAAACAATGGACATAGATGCCTCATCATTGACCATTAAATGTCTGGGAGTAGAGGGCAGTCTTTACCTGGCACCGAAAAGATGACAGTGTTGGCACCTAGCATGTCTTAGTGGGGAACTCATTCCAGAATCAGGGGGCCACCACTGAGAAGGTCCACTCCCTTGTTGCTGCTTTCCGAGGTGACACTCGGAGGGGGACTCCCAGATGTTGATCGTAGTGTCTGGGTATGTTCAGGTCAGGAGATGCATTCTGTCAGGTATTGTGGTCCTGAGCTGTGTAGCTTTGATGGGGAGATCCTGGGTCCCTTTGACGCAGGTGCTGTGTATCGAGACTTTTCTCCTAGGTTTGGTGGTTAGATGCCTGAGTCTTTGGGGGGGGGGATGTTTTTCTGGGGGGGGGGACCTGACTGAGAGTTTGAAACGTCTCTAGAGTGAGATGGGATGAATGTAGCGCAAAGATAGGTAGAGTGGGAACGAATTAGTGATTATATTTCTGCCTGTTTCCCTGCTTGCTTTAGCGCATCACAAGAGCCAACAGAAAATCCAGGATTTCACTCTTTGGATTTCAGTTTTGAATGTTGGCTATGAGAAAGCCTTAAAGGTGAAGTGTTCCAGATGGATCTTAAGGAAACATGGATGGCCGTCAATTTGTATCATTCTAGATGTGTCCATGGAAATGTTGGCACAGTATGCGGCAGCTGTGAAAAAGGCACATCCCAGGTTAGGGGTGTGGGACGGAAAGATACCAGGTGCAGTTCTGGTTTCTCCATCTCAAAAAGGCTCTTGTAGAGCTAGAAAAGGTGCAGAAAGGGGCAATCATATGATCAAGGGGCTGGAGCATCTTCCCTATGACGGAAGGTTACAACATTTGGGGCTTTTTATGTTAGAAAAAAGTAAGTGAAGGGAGACCTGATAGAGGTATACAAAACTATACCTGGTATGAAGAAGGTGGATGGGCAGACAATTCCCTCCCCCCTCATGCTGTCTTTTACTGATTCAGAAATTTCCTGACTATTGAACAGATCTCCCGAGTCCTAGGCCAACACTCTAACCACTACACCACACTGCCTCTCCTACTATTACACTCATGTCCTGCTTGTGGGCTGAACAAGGTATCCCTTTGGTCTGATCTAGCAGAGTCCTTATGGTTTTCATGTTGTTCCTTTTTCCCAAGGCCTGCGAGTCCTCTCCAAATCCATACACGTATTTCGCAGGGTACGTGAATGTCTGTGTGTCACGTTTTTCAAAGAATCATAGAGTAGTTGAGTTGGAAGGGACCTAAAAGGCCATTGAATCCATCTTTAAGTATACCTGACAGATGGTTGTCCAGCTGCTTCTTGAAGGCCTCTAATGTGGGAGAGCCCACGGACTCCCCAGGTCATTGGCTCAATTGTCATACTGCTCTAACAGTGAGAAAGTTTTGCCTGATGTCCAGCTAGAATCTGGCTTCCTGTAACTTGAACCCATTATTCCGTGTCCTGCATTCTGGGTTCATTGAGAAGAGATCCTGGCCCTCCTCTGTGTGACAACCTTCCAAGTATTTGAAGAGTGCTATCATGTCTTCCCTCAGTCTTCTCTTCTCAAGGCTAAACATGCCCAGTTCTTTCAATCTCTCCTCATAGGGCTTTGTTTCCAGACCCCTAATCATCCTCGTTGCCCTCCTCTGAACACGCTCCAGTTTCTCTGCATCCTTCTTGAAGTGTGGTGCCCAGAACTGGATGCAATACTCAAGATGGGGCCTAACCAGTGCCGAATAGAGGGGAACCAGTACCTCGCGCAATTTGAAAGCTATACTTCTATTAATGCAGCCCAAATTAGCATTTGCTTTTTTTGCAGCCACATCATGCTGTTGGCTCATGTTCAGCTTGTGGTCTACAACAATTCCAAAATCCTTCTCGCTTGTTGTATTGCTGAGGCAAGCTGATACATAAGCTGATTTCCCATCTAGCAGTGGAGGCTGGTGGCTCCAATGTCAGTGGGGTGGTGAATCCGCTCTGGGTTAAAGTCAGAACTCTGAAGCAGCTCTCCAAGGTATGGAAACACCTTCGATAGCTCCTTTAGAGTTCTGATGAGTTCTGACTGAAACCTGGAGCAGGTTCACCGCCCCACTGTCATGGGAGCCACCAGCCTCCGCTGCCACCCAGCTTCCTTTAGGCTTCCCCGAAGAACTGAGTCCGCTGGTCTGATGCTGTCTTGTGCCTAGTCATTCTCAGTCTAGGCAGAGCCGCCTTTCCCAGCCCTGCTTGCTCAGATGTCTTCTCTGGAGATGCGGAGGACTGAACTGTAGACTTTCCATGTGTGTTTTGACCCCGAGCTCTAACGCTTCCCATCACAGTAACCGAATCCCAGATGGTTCTCCTGTACACCCGGCTGCTAGATAGGATTTCCCAACCCATATGGATTCAGTTTCCAAAGTTACACTTTGTATTTGTTTGTGGGTTTGTTCCTGATGCTTCCGAAACAAAGCACCTGTCACCCTTTTCCTTCCTGCGCCCTACTCCTAGTCTAATCTATTCCTTTAAAAATACTGCAGAATTGCAGCGTCCAAAAACAGCCAGGGGAACGAGCTGAGCCTAAGTGTGCTTCTTAACTTAATGGCCCTCTGGGATAGTCCCACCTTGGGGAAGACAGCCATCTCAGTGAACTGTATGGAGGCCAAAAGTGGTGGTGATGGTGGGGGGGAGGGCTCCCCAAACTGTGTGTATAAATCCACCTATCAGTCCACTAGCCAGTGGAGGCTGGTGACTCCGATTTCAGTAGGGTGATAAATTCATTCCGGGTTTCAGTCAGGACCAGTCAGAACTCTGACGGAGCTCTCCAAGGTCCTTCGCAAGTGATGAAAAGTGCTTCGTGCCTTGGAGAGCTTCTTCAGAGTTCTGACTGGTCCTGACTGAAACCCAGAGGAGATTCGCCACTTCACTGACATCAGAGCCACCAGCCTCCATTGGTTTACGGCTGTTTGCTGTTCTGTTATCAGTTTTTATTATTGAAATTGGAGCGTTGTCAGCTGCCTTGGGAGGTCTCCTGCGCTGCAATGTGGTCCGGAAGTATTTTAAATCAATAAAATAACATGGGGCTTGTGTGGAAACAGCTATCAGCACTGAGAAGCAGCATCATTCAGTTCAAAGTGTCTCTTTCGGCCCACTTGTTCTGTGCGTGGTCAACTTCCCTTCCCCCTCCAAGCCACAGATAGGTGTCATATTGTATCCTTTGCCAGCATAACCCCTGGGCCTTAAAACAGTCTCCCATCTCACCCTCTTATCAAGAGGGACATTCCTCCATTTTGGCAGCATGGCCCCCCATTTCACATCCCCCACAGTGACCCAGTGGGGATTCATTGCCCCACTGATATCACAGCCGCTAGCAACAGATGTCCCTAATTGGGTTCCCTCCAGTTCTTTTGGACTTCAGCTCCCATCAGCCCCAGCCACCCCATATCCAATAGTCAGGAATGCTGGCCGTTGTAGTCCAAAATATCTGGAGGGCACCAGGCTAGGTGAAGCTGTGCCAGCATTGGAACAAGTAATGAAACCTTGGGTGAGAGATGGAAATGAGAGCAGGTTTGCTTCTCAATGGCTGGGAGGCAGGTAATCCCAGGTGAGCGCCAGGTATAGCCCCTACCTCTGTGTTGTCCCCAAATGCACCTCTTTGCATAGGTGACGATTTACTTCAAATTGGGGAAGTCTGGGGTGGAATCTACCTGTGGCCCATGGAGCATACAAATCCACAGAACCGTGTCGATCAACCCAGAGTGCAGGACACGGAATAATGGGCTCAAGTGACAGGAAGCCAGATTCCGACCAGACATCAGGAAAAACGTCCTGACTGTTAGAGCAGGACGACAATAGAACCAATGACCTAGGAAGGTGATGGGCTTTCCCACATTAGAGGCCTTCAACAGGCAGCTTGACAACCATCTGTCAGGGATGCTTTAAGGTGAATTCCTACATTGAGCAGGGGGTTGGACTCGATGGCCTTATAGGCCCCTTCCAACTCTACTCTTCTATGATTCTATGAAATACATGATGCAAATGAAGAAATACGGTAGACATTTGTGAAATAAATCAATGCAGCAGCATCTGCCTTTGCATCACGTAGGACATCCATGATGGGACTGGTGCCGATATCTGACTGCCCCCCACCTCACCCCATTTCTCCTCTTGCAGCTCGGTCAGTGCTCAAACCAAGAACGGTGCCACACCCCTCTACTTAGCCTGCCAGGAGGGCCATCTGGAAATCATCCAGTACTTGGTCAAGGACTGTGGAGCGGACCCCCATGTACACGCCAACGACGGGATGACCCCTCTCCATGCCGCCGCCCAGATGGGCCACAACACCATCATCGTCTGGCTGGTGAGTGCGATTCGCCTTCACCAAAGTCGCCTGGATCCAGTGGGGCAGCTGGAGTGAAATTAGCCTTCTTACCACTCGATAAATCATTTGAGTTCTTATAGCTCAGTCCGATCCCATGGAGCAGACTTCCCCGACCGGCACCAGGGTTTGGTAGAGTCAGGGAGGGTGAAACTCAGAATGGATCCGCAGCCTCACTGACATCGGAGCCACCTGCCTCCACTGGTGGCATGCACATTATGGAGCAGAGGACACACCTGCTTGTGAATTTTGACTTGTTTGGCCCGTAACAGAAGACTGCGGAACCTCAAGCCTGGCGGCCAGTTCCAGCCCACTTGGGGTCCGAATCGGGTCCTCTGAGATTTTCCAGATGCCCACGCCTTGCCCCTGCCCTCCATCTACTGATCATTTTGTTTCCCCACCCACCCCGGATGTTTTGCGTTTGCCCCATTCTAAATGCCTCTCCCAGCCTTACTGGCAGGAAGGGCTTTGAACTATAACATGCTGGTAGTTGTGGGGGTTTTCAGCTCCTCCCCTTTTGCTTTTGACCCCGCCCCCGAGAGCTTCTCTGAAATGGGATTTGGCCCTCTGCTGGAAGAGGTGTGCTGGTGACATTTGCGATGTTTATACTCTGCTATTCCGCTCAAGGTAGTCTAGTCCAATTGGGTCCCTTCCAGGCATGTTGGACTACAACCCTGGCTGGGGGATACTGGACTTTGTAGTCCACCTCCTCTGGATGTGCTGATCTTGGATCGGAATAAATAATCTATCTATGTAACATCTCTGGAAGGTGCGAGCGGATTGCATCCCCTGTTCTGTGGGCCTCAGCTTCTTCCTCTCTTTCTCGTCCCCAGATGAGTTTCACCAACATCAGCCTCTCGGAGCAGGACGACGATGGAGCCACCGCCATGCACTTTGCCGCCAGCCGCGGCCACGCCAAAGTGCTAAGCTGGCTGCTTTTGCACGGAGGAGAGATCACCACCGACAACTGGGGGGGGACCCCCTTGCATGATGCAGCTGAGAACGGCGAGCTGGAGGCAAGTCTGCAAGACGGCTGGCCTCATGGGTTCCTTGTGGGGCGTGGCGATCGGGACGGGATGGGGAGCTTGTGAGCAGATGCACCAGTCTCTGGCCCAGGAGCCATCTGAGGCTAGGAGGGGTTCACAAGGCTGTGATGTCAGCGGTTGGGTGGTGGTTTCCCCTAAAAGAGGGGTGCACAACCCCGAGGTCCGCATTTTCCCATTCCAGGTAAGCTCTTGGGGGCCACTTTCCAGTAGTGGGTGGGGCCAAAACACCAACATACTGTAGCTTAAAGCTCTTATGGTCAGCAGGAGACTAGCCAGAAGAATAATTTAGGATGGGGGAGGATGCACAAAAGGTGGGCAATCAGCAGGCGAATGGAGGCCAGAGACGTGGCCTGCTGGGGAGCTCTGAAGGTTTGGATCAGGACCCCTGCAGGACTGGATTTGACCCCATGGCATGTAGTTCTGTGTCCCTGCTGTAGAAGGTGATAATGTCAGAGTTTGTGATGCACTGCACTCTCTGAGCATGTACAGAGTGCAAGCACACAGCAGCGGAATAACAGCAGAGCTCACTGGTAGCAGACAGATGTCCTGGTAATCAGTAAACACTCAGACACAGCAGTGTTTTAAACTACTATACTAAGTTTACTTACAAGTATTTACATAGAACAAAACATTCCTCTAATATCTTCAGCAATACTTCCAACCAACCATAACCTACCACTAACATTCACCATCATCATCACCCACACTGTTTCTCCACATGCTGTACATTTATAGCACTGTGGACCTATCACAGCGTTGGCTGCATATCTCCCCATGTGTTGCTATGCCTCACAGCACACAGGGAAGAAACCAAATGACCTTGGTCTTTAGGTGCTTACCAGCTGCACTTGATTTGGCAACTGTACAGATTACTTGAGATATCAAGTCATCTCATGTCTCTCTTACTTTTCTTCTTAGTAACAGAAAAAATACATTTGCTTTTACATTTAAACAAATAAAATCTTAACACCCCTCCTTTTTTCTGTAACTAACAAACATTTTCATTCTGTCTGACATTCTAGCATTCCAAGCTGTTTTGACAATTGTTCATGTCTTTGTACATTCAAAGGTTTTGTGAATACATCAGCCACATTTACCTCGGTGTTACAATAAACAAGTTCAATCAATCCATCATGTACAGCTTGTCTTACGTTGCAGTAACGAATATCAACATGTTTATTCCTTGCGTTCACCCTTTCTGACTTTGCCATATGAATGCAAGTCTGATTGTCTTCAAAAACTTTAATTGGAGTTTTCACTTGCAATTTCATATCTTTCAGCAACTGGATGAACCAAATTATTTCTGTACAAGCCTCAGACAATGCTGAAAACTCAGCCTCTGAGGTAGACAGGGCAATTAACCGTTGTTTTCTGGATTTCCACCCCACTAAACTGTTGCCCAGTTTTATTACAATTCCTGAGGTGGATTTCCTGTCTTGACTGTCACCAGCCCAGTCACTGTCTGTGTAACACTCTAGTGATAATGTGTCCAATGGTCTCAATTCTAAAGACACATCAATAGTCCCTTTTAAGTACCTGAATACTCTTTTAACTGCTTGCCAGGCACTATTCGTTGGTTTGGACACAAATCTGCTCAATATGCCAACTGCATTAGCCAAATCTGGCCTAGACCATTGAGCTAAATAGAGTAGACTTCCTATTGCTGACTGGTATAGGTCTCTGTCACAAAATTCTGTGTCACTGTCATTACACTGAAAACCAGCCACCATGGGAGTTTTAACACTTTTACATTCCTCCATGTGGAATTTTGCAAGCAGATTTTTGATTTTCTGTTTTTGACTTAACACATAAGCCCCTTTTTGCTTTGTGACTTCCACTCCTAGATAGTCATGGATTGGACCCAAATCCTTTAATTCAAAATATTTACTCAGTTGCTCTGCAAATTCTTTAACCTGAGTTTTTGTTTTTGAAATTAAACATATATCATCCACAAAAGATAACAACCACATTTGTTCACTGTTGACACCTTTTGTATATAAACATGGGTCAGCCATTCCATTTTTGAATCCCATTGACTCCAGTGCTTCATGCAAGCACTGGTTCCAGTTCCTTGCTGACTGTTTCAAACCATAGATAGCTCTGTTTAATTTGTACACAGAGCCTGGCACATTTGACTCATAACCAGGAATTTGAGCCATGTAAATCTCTTCCTGTAATGGTGCATTCAAATATGCTGTCTTTATATCAAAATGATTCACCTGACAATCATATTTTGCAGCTAGAGTTAGCATTACTCTCATTGACTCAGCTTTCACAGTAGGTGCAAAGGTTTCATCATAGTGCACATTCTTTTCCTGTGTGAACCCTTTTGCCACAAGTCTAGCCTTATACATTGTCTCTCCTGACATCAGCAATTTCTTTTTGAACACCCACCTACAACCAACCACTTTTTTACCTTTTGGTAGCATTGTAGGGGTAAACACATTGTATTTTGCCATGGCTTCCATTTCCTCATCCATAGCCTCATACCATAGATTTTTCTCTGGATTTGGCAATCTTTGAACATCTGCATAGTTCTCTGGTTCATAAGATATTTGACACACTCGTACTTCATTGGCCGTATATCTCTCAGGAGGTATTCCCTTTGTACTTCTTTCTGACCGTCTGGGAATAAAAACATTTCTGTTCTCTCCCTCCTCCTCCTCTTCCTCCTCCTTCTTAGGACTTGAAAGAGTTGTGGAACTGTTTGTTTGTCTCTCTACTGGCTGTGGTGCTCTGCCTATGTTTTCCTGTATAGGCAAACACACTTCACTGCCGTGCAAACGTTCCCAGTCACACTGCTCCTGAAAACTTGCTGATCTAGAAATTACTATGTTTCCATTACCAGCATAAAACCTGTATGCTTTTGAACCAGGTGCATAGCCTAGGAATTTCATTTTCCTGGCTTTTGGCTGCCCTTTCCTCCTAGCCACCTTGGGGATGTTCACCCAGGCATCACTCCCAAAAACTTTGAGATGAGCCAGGGATGGCTTCTTCCCAAACATGAGGAAATATGGAGTGTTATCTATTGCTGAGCTCCAAAGCCTATTAGCAATGTAATTAGCTGTTAGCATTGCTTCTCCCCAAAAATGAGCATGCAACCCAGAGTCTGTCAACATGGCATCTTTCATTGTTTGCAGAACCCCATTCCTTCTTTCTGCAACGCCATTTTGCCATGGTGAGTGTGGAGCAGTTCGTCTTGCTGAAATTCCTTTCTGCCTAAGCCATTTTTGGAACGTTTCAGCCATAAACTCCCCCCCTCTGTCTGTTTGCAATTGCTTTACTTTGGTAGAGAATTTCCGCTCCACCCAACTCAGCCAATCTTTGAAAACAGTAAACGTTTCACTTTTGTTTTTCATCACATAACAAAAACCATATCTAGTGTAGTCATCCACCAGAATTAAAGCGTACTTTGCCCCTCCTAATGTTGCAGTCATAGGACCAATTAAATCTGCATGTATTATCTCAAATGCTGCCGTGGCAACTCTGTTACTCTTCTTACAGATTGGAGCAACCTTGGATTTAGCCACCTTACATGCAGTACAGTCTAGATATTTGTCACAGGCTTTTACATTCAGTCCTACACACATTTCAGGCATTTTTTTCAGTATTTGGAACCCAACATGTGCAAGTCTCCTATGCAGCAAATGCACACAATCATTATGCAAAGGTGTGTTATTCATAACAGAATTTACATTTCTAGATGTTTCTAGACCTTTAGGCAACATTTCATAAAGATTGTTCCTAAGTACACCTAAAGCTACAACATTGTTTTGTTTGCTCACTTCACACTTGCTGTTTGAGAATGATACACAATATCCTTCCTTATCCAAACAAGATACACTTAACAAATTGTGTTCCAAACTTGGCACACACAGAACCTTGCTTACAGTTTTATCAATACATGGCACATATACACAACCTTCTGCAGTCACAGCTGAAGATTTGCCATCTGCTAATGTAACATGGTCCCGGCTAGCAGAATGTAGACTTGTAAACAAACTCTTGTTGTTCACAATATGCTGACTGGAACCACTGTCCATCAACCAGGTACATTCTGGGTTGTTCTCTGCAGCTTTAACTACGGAGACCTTCGGTTTAGCAGATTTTTTCTTGCTTGTTGCTGCTTTCTCCTTCGTTTGGTTGGGACAATCTCTCCGCAGATGCCCGGGCAAACCACAACGAAAACAGCGCCGAACTGCAAACACTTTCTCCTTATCTTCACAAGCTGCTTGTTTAACGTGGGTGTCTCTAGGCTTGGCAGTCTGCCTCTCTTGCCTCTTCTTTTCTTCTTCCAGCAATCGGCCGGTCAGAAAACGAAGCGTGAGCTCGGATTCTTGCATTGCTTCCAGGCTCAAAACAAGATTGTCCCACGAATCATCCAGGGAGCTGAGAACGACGTACACTTTGTGGGACTCAGTGAAAGACATGCCGTGCTCCTCCAGATCCGCAAACAGTTGCCTCATCATGCTTAAATGTGCAGATATGCTGGCTCCTGGTTCAAGTTGTGCTCTGTACAATTTTCTTGTTAGCATAACTTTGCTGGCTGCCGTTTCTCTCACATAAATCTCTCTGAGAGTTTTCCAGCATTCCTGCGCGGACACCAGCCTCCTTACATAAACAAGTTGGTTATCTTCTAAACACAAGATAATGCTGGCCAAAGCTTTCTCTATGTTTCTCTGCTCTTCTTCATCTGGCTGAGCTGGAGGGTCACAGACAACCGTCCATAAACCTTCCCTCCTTAGATATTGTTCCATCTTAATGCTCCAAGCCAGATAATTGTTTTCATTTAGACGATTGAGTGGTAGATTAGCTGCCGACATACTTGCTGCCATCTCAAATTACTGCACACAGATGTCTTGCTTGCTTTTCAGCTTTCAGCCCCTCCAAGGCACTCAGCAACGACACTCACCGGACTGCAGATTTGAGAAGTCACTCTTCACTTCCAGGATTCTCACAACGCTCTGCCACCACGCAGGGAGTCCTCTAGGCTGTCTGGACACTCTGGACACCTTGGGTAGCCTTGCAGCTCTAGTAGCCCTAGCAGCCCTAGCAGCCCTAGCAGCCCTAGCAGCCCTAGCAGCCCTAGCAGACTGGGCCCATAACCTGTCAGAGTTTGTGATGCACTGCACTCTCTGAGCATGTACAGAGTGCAAGCACACAGCAGCGGAATAACAGCAGAGCTCACTGGTAGCAGACAGATGTCCTGGTAGTCAGTAAACACTCAGACACAGCAGTGTTTTAAACTACTATACTAAGTTTACTTACAAGTATTTACATAGAACAAAACATTCCTCTAATATCTTCAGCAATACTTCCAACCAACCATAACCTACCACTAACATTCACCATCATCATCACCCACACTGTTTCTCCACATGCTGTACATTTATAGCACTGTGGACCTATCACAGCGTTGGCTGCATATCTCCCCATGTGTTGCTATGCCTCACAGCACACAGGGAAGAAACCAAATGACCTTGGTCTTTAGGTGCTTACCAGCTGCACTTGATTTGGCAACTGTACAGATTACTTGAGATATCAAGTCATCTCATGTCTCTCTTACTTTTCTTCTTAGTAACAGAAAAAATACATTTGCTTTTACATTTAAACAAATAAAATCTTAACAGATAATCGTTGCTAGCATGGCATGGGGGTGAATTGGAAACTGTGGTCAGTATCTCAAGGTAGTCCTACCTAAGTAGGCCCATGCACTTCGATGGGTCTGCTCTGTGTAGGAGTACCATTGGATATTGTCCTATGGGCCAAGATGTCCCTGGTTCAGATTGAGTTCCGCTGTGACTCCCCTTGGGTGGACTGGGCAAGTCATTCGCTCTCTGCTGTGGCATGAATGCACCAAGTGCGAAAAAGGGGCATTTGGCAAACTCAAATCCCACTAGCGGATCGCCGCTGGATTTTTCCGTTGCGCCAGGGCCTGCTCACTAAGCTTGCGCAACCTGTTGTGCAAGCAGAATGTGCAACCCCTTGTGCGACCGCACTTGTGCAAACATATCTTTAGTTTGATTCTCCTCTTGCGCATCGTTCAGAACCTATTTTCTTACGGAGTGACACAGTTGGATTCTGCCCCAAGTCTGTAAGGCAAGGCTACCTTGCAGAGTTGTTTTAAGAGCTGATCGATGTGCATGACATAAATCACTCCTGCTAACAGCAAACTCAGGTATGGAGCGCCGGTACAAACGGAGCCCAAATGGAGCTGATGTTGGACGGAGGCATCAGCCTACTCAAGAGCATCCCGAGGTTTGCAAACAGTCTTAAACAACCCCATCTCTCTCCCCCTACCCATAAATAGCAGTAGCCATGCTCAGTAGCTCCTGGGTTTTGAACATCAGTTGGAAAAACTGGCCTGGCTGGCTGGAACTGGGGCACTACTGGTGGGGATGCAAATCCGTGTTGCAAGCCTGACTTGGGTGTAGCGTTAATAATGAAGTCACTCTCCTGGGAACATGATTCTGTGAGACTGGGGCAGTGCGCTAGAGATGAGTAGCCGATTGGCTGGTGGGACCGTAGCTCATTCGGGAGTGTCCCAGGTTCGATTCCTGGCACCTCCAGGTAAAAAAAAGATCAGGTAACACTAAGGATGGGGAAAATCTCTCTCAGTCCCTTTTCTCTCACCTGGCCTCCTGAAGCCCCTGGGACTTGCGAGCTTCCTGGCGCCTCCCCCTCCTGCCTGCTCTCTGCTCCTCAAACATGCTTTCTCTCCTGTCCCTCTTCTTCTCTTAGTGCTGTCAAATCCTGGTGGTGAACGGCGTCAACTTGGGCATCCGGGACCAGGACGGCTACACAGCTGCCGACCTCGCGGACTACAATGGGCATTTGCACTGTGCCAAGTACCTGCGCACGGTGGAGAACATGGTGCGGATCACGCCAAGAGGGGAGGGGGCCCAAGGCAGGATATTAATGTGGGGGGGAAGGGGGAGCATTTGGGTGCTGGGGTCTTCAACGTGGTGCCCACAGACGCCTCTCTTGGTGCTTGCTAGGCTTCCCGACACTCCTGGTTTTTGTTTATTTAGGATCAGACAAATGATTTTGTATTTTGGAGCTCAGCCTACACCTCTGTCTTGGACCTAGGTTCTTGGAGAACGTTACTTTTCTTTTCGCCTCATCAGTTTGCTTTCTGGGAAAGGACCATTCTGGGTCCAGCTGAGCCCAACATGGCTGCCATTTCATGAGAGGCAAAGCAAACCCCTGCTTGGCAGCCATTTTGTGAGAGCGCCTACAACTCCCTCAAAATTCCAAATCTGCCCACCACTCCAAAAAAAGGCTGGCAACCCCTGATTGTGTGTAAGTTCTGCTGGTTGGGGGATCATGGGATTTGTAGTCCCAAACCATCTGGAGGGCACCAGGCTTGGAAAAGCTGCTTTAAAGGGCCTTGAGCCTCTTGTTTGTGCTGCAAACACAACTACTCTCTGGAAATTGCCACGTGTCATGTCTAAAATGATGCAGGAGCCCAACGGTCTTAGGTCGGGAATGGCTCATGCATGGCGCCACTGTCAAGCAAGAGGTGAGCACATGCACCACAGGATCAGATGGGAGTGGAACTCATGCCCACGTGGGTCGGTTTCTGCTGGCTGAGGTTGCCCCTCTGGGGTTACGCCAGTAGAGACTGGTGGATCTGATGTCAGTGAGGCGGTGAATCCACTCCAGGTTTCAGCCAGAACTCTAAAGGAGCTCTCCAAGGTGCTTCTGCACCTTGGAGAACTCCGTTAGAGGTCTGGCTGGTTCTGACTGAAACCCGGAGTGGATTTATGGAGCCAGCAGCCTCCACTGGTTTACACCGGTGTGCCACTGTTTTGTGTGCATACCTGTGTTGCATTGCATTTAGTTCCACGGAACTCCCACCCCACCCCACCCCCGTTCTCCCTGAAGAGATCATGAGGGCCGCAGCCTCTAGTCCCGCTTTCCCCCCTTGCCGTTCCTTTCAGCTCCGACCAAATAGATTTCAACTCTCTTCCCCGTGGAGAGGGGTGGGGGAAATAATACCGCTTCCTCGGCCTGAGGAGGCCAATGGGAGCTCAGCAGCTGGCTTGTTTCCCTGGGCAGCGGCAGGGCTAATGGCTCCAGGCAGGCCACGCAGAAGGCAGGGCTGCTGCTGCTGCTGTCGCTCAGTCCCCCGGGGCACCAATCCAGTGCTGTTGTGTTATGCTCTCCTCCGTGCCAAGAAGGTCGCTCCTCCAGCCTGGGCCACGCCGTAATGGGGCAAGGGACCCTCCTGCCTTCCTGAGACCATGGGCAATGTAAGCTCGGGGTGTGTGTGTGTGTGTGTGTGTGTCCGGATGTGTGGCTGGCCTGTTGTGGGATGGGCATGGAGGTCTCCAGGGGGAACGTTAGCGCTGGGGCTTCCGAGGTTTCCTGGGCCAGCCAGACATGCAGGGGGTAGCTAGGCAGATGGGGAAAGAGACTTGGAGAAGTTGATGGGCATCTTCCGCCCTGGACATCCACGTGCCGCCCAGGCCTCTGCCTCTTCCAAAGCCAAACCCTTTCCCACAAATCCGATGGCTTCGCTCCCAGATGAGATGAAGCCAGAATCTGTGCAATTCCACGTGTTAATCTTCTTCTCCGTCGCTCCGACTTCACCCTCTCTTCTCCTCCTCTGCCTCACCGCCTTCGGCATTTTGATTCACAGGGCCTCAAACAGAGACCCACTGAATCATTTCTAATAGTGCCCAGAGGGTGGGGGCTCCTGAGGAATAAAAAGATGGGGGGATCTGAATTAGGTGGGGGAGCAGCTGCCCTCCTTAATGACGCCCTTAGCCAGTTATCAAGTTCCACACTGCTGTGTGGAAGGTGCACACAGGATCCCTGCCTGTTGCCCTTAACTCGGTATTTGTCACATCCAGCTTCAGGGCAAGTGAGGGTAAAGGAAAGGCAGAGGAGGGAGGAAAGCGAAGGCAACTCATAGCGAGCAAGGGTTGGCTTCCTACACACTTAGACCAACATGCACACCTGACCTGGACATTATTATCAGGTCAGCAAGTTTGCCCTGTTCCACCATGGCCGATGTATGCGAAGAAGTTTGCCTCCATGGACTCCCTGCAGTTCCTTCTGCTAGCCAGAGTTGGCTGATGGCCATATTCTCCCACCCAGGTTCCCTCAGCTTGCCAGTTGGAGATTGGCCTTGAGAACACAATCCCAATGGCGTTTTAGAGTGGCCATCAGTTGCCCCGGTCTTGCCTGCTGCATTGTCTTAGGAACATCAGGCGCTGCTTTACGCTGAACCAGACCCTGCTTGGTCCATCTAGCCCAGTATTGTCAGCACTGACTGGCAGCAACGGCTCTCCAGGGTCTCAGGCAGGATTTTCCCTTCCTCCTACCTAGAGATGCAGGCAGGAATTGCACCTGGGGAAACATGAGCAGGCCTTTCCTCACAGGCTCACGTTCTCACACCTGCACTGGAGGAATGGTACCCATTGAGAAATGGCACCAACAGCATAGAAACAAATTATTTCCGTTTCCTGTGAAAGCCTTTCACATGGCTTGCCCAGGCAGAACTCTGCAGGGGACTGTGGGTCAGGGAGGGAGCCCCAGCGTTGCCTGCAGATGGTCCTGGGTTCGGTCCGTTAAAGGGCTTTTGGCAACAGCAGATGCTGTGAGAAAAGCTTTGCCGGACGCCTAGGAAGTCACCGCTAGTCCATATAGACAGGAGGTGGGCAAATTGTGGTCTACCAATGTTTTGGTCTACAATTCCCATCAGCCTTAGCCCAGATTGCCAATGGCAAGGACATCATGGGAGCTGTAGGCCACCCAGTGGAGGCTGATGGCTCCGATGTCAGTGGGGTGGTGAATCCGCTCTGGGTTTCAGTCAGAACTCTAAGGGAGCTCTCCAAGGTGTGGAAACTTTAGAGTTCTGACTGAAACCCAGAGCGGATTCACCGCCCTACTGACATCGGAGCCACCAGCCTCCATTGAGGCCACCTCTGCTGTAGGAGAACCTTCCCTAGGTTGATGCTCTCCAGATGTGTAGGGCTACCCCTAGCCAGTCTGCTGCAGACAGTTCTGGCCTGATGTGGTCCAAGACAATGTCCAGTGTTCTGAGTTCAAGAGCTCGGGCGCAGCGCCTGCCTGGCCCGCAACAGGTCTTGGGTTAAAGGAAGGGCATACAGAAGGGGAGCCCTTGCCGGCACGTTGCCTTTTCCAACAGTCGCTGCCGTCTACCTGTTGGCCTGTCTGTGTCTTGTAGAGCGTGGAGCACCGGGTCCTTTCGCGGGACCCCTCTGCCGACCTGGAGTTCAAGCATCCCGACTCGGGGATGTCCTCTCCCAACACCACCATGTCTGCCCCACAGGCCCACTTCGACATCGGATCGCCCAGCAGCACCCTCTCCAACTACGACTCCTGCAACTCCAGCCAGTCCAGCACGGGGGAGAAACGGAACAGCCAGGTCTCCCGTAAGCAGCAACCCTGGTGGCGGAGGGTTGTTGGGGGGGGGGGGCAGTCGGACCTTCCCCACTGGCAAAGTTTCTCTCCAGAGCAAGGAGAAACTGGGTAGCTCAGTCCAGGGCCAAGGGGAGGCTGCCATCTTGTGGCAACGAATGGCCATTTCTAGTGCTGTGGCAAGAATTCCTCCCAGGAGGATTTCGACCATTCTCATTCAACTTGATAGGAAATAACTTGTTTTTGAGACGAAAATCAAAGGAGAAGAAATTTCGGAGAAATCCTCATGGGTTTGGCTCAGGGTTCTTGCGCTTTCTCTACTTCTGAGATGACTGAGGGGTGTGTGTGAGTGTCCTGTCTTTCGTCATTCCTTCATCTCTCTGACACCCTGTAGCTTCCTTGGCTTCCTGCCCTAAGGAAGACATCGTGAATTTATTCCTCCCCTAGGGCCTTTTCAGATCAGGAAGTGCAGGCAGCCTGAGAGACTGCAGAGCAATGGTGAGATATGCCATAGAAAGAAAATACAGACAGGACCCTCGGCCACTTCCCAGGGATTAGTTGAGGTCAAAAACACCACCGACACGGATTCAAAATAAATTATGAAATGTCCTGAGAATGAGGCAGAAAAATGGAAGCCTGTTTCATGGGGAAATAAAACTTTCAGGAAATTCCTGAGAGTTTTCTTGTCTTACCTCCTAGGGATAAAAGGATAGTTCTCAGAATTTTCTTCACCATTGTTTTTTTGTGATGGCTGCATTCCCTCCCCTCAATGCCCTAGAGTGATGCTAGGTATATGGGGCATTGTTGAAAATGCAAAATGGGGGCCAGGTTGCCAACACAGTTGATGCTGTGGCCACTTGCAGTGGCAGTTCAAATGAACCAAAAGCCCTTAGGAAAAGAAAAGAAAGAGGCTGTTCTACATAGAGATGTAAAATTTCTGGAAATTTTAAAGCCATGGGGGGGAAAAAACAGAAATTTCCAGAAAAATTGAAAATAATGCAATCTTAGCACTTTTTACAGATTGAAAGTCACTTTGTTACTTTCAGAACATAAAATGTAATTATGTACAAGTTGGTTTGGCATAAAATTATAACATTTGGTATATTAAAAGTACAGTGTATTCAAGCAATTATTACAAATTGAATTTACTTTTTAAAATTTTTACTTCTTTTTTTTTGGGGGGGGGGGTAACAAATGGAGCTACAAACTCCTGAACTGTAAGGAACCTCTTTGGTTTTTCCAGTTTACGAGGAGCAGGCAAAAACAATTTAAAAATAAAACAGACAGAAGAAGCCATCAACATTAGTAACAAAGAAAATGATTTATGTCTCCGTTAGTGCACCACAGTGTCAAGCAGACATGAAGCCCCCATTCCCATGAAAAGACCTGAGAAAAAGGGGGAGGGGACCAAAATTCAATGAATATGCATGAAATTTAATCAGACTCATTTTCTGTGCTATACTTATTAGGGATGTGCACTGGATCGGATCCGATCCACGATCCGAATCCGATCTGGGGGAAATTGGATAAATTATCTGATTTCCGATCTCACCGCTGGATCGGCCGATCCAATCCAAACTGATCCGAAAAGGTTTCGATCCGATTCGGATGGATCGGTGGATCGGCAGGCGCCTGCTGGCACCCACCGCCGCTTCCATTGGCGGGCGCCAGAGGGCGCCCGCCGATGGAAGTGGACAGCGGGGGGGTGGGGCTTCCCTAGCAGGGCTGTCCATGGCGCGCTTACCTTCCAGGGACATCCGCTCCCATCTGGCGCCGGCTGCTACTGCGAGCGGGCTTCGCGGCCTGCTCCAGGGTGGCGCTCCGGGTGATGTCATCACCCGGCGCACCACCCTGGAGCAGGCCGCGAAGCCCGCTCGCAGTAGCAGCCGGCGCCGGTCGGGAGCGGACGTCCCTGGAAGGTAAGCAGTGGCAGGGGGGAGGGGGCTTACCCCCCCGGGGCCCTCTGCTTCCATCCGCTGGCGCCCGCGGGCGCCAGCGGATGGAAGCGGACGGCCCCGGGGGGGGAGGGAGCACGGGGGAGGGGGCTTACCTGCCGGGGCTGTCCACAGCGGATGGCCCCGGGGGGGGGAGGGAGTTAGGCCCCCCCTCACCCACCCGCCGCCATTTTTTCCTCATAGACTTGCATTGCCAATGGCGGCCGATCCAAAAATTTCTGATTTTTGGATCGGGATTGGACTCAATCCAGTCCGGGGGGCCTCCGATTTTGTCCGAACCGATCCATGACAAAATTGGAGGTCCCGATCCGGGTCCCGATCCGATCCGGGGGGGTCCGTGCACACCCCTAATACTTATCACTATCTGTTTCAGTCTCTGCTTCAATGGCAGTGCCCCCTAGAGGCAGAAATGCATCTTGCTTTTGCATTTGAGAGTTGTAATCTCTCAGTTTGCAACCTACGATTTGCTTTGTCCTCGGTTCACAGAAAGTGTAATGATCTGATACTGTACATAGTTTTTAGAAATCATTTGAAGAAGTAAATATAAGAACACCATGTATTAAACATTTTATTCATCATGCTAAAAACATTCCATAATCCATTTTTTCTTCATTTTCCCCAATTTCTTAAAACAAACAACAAAAAAGGCATTGGGGAAAAAACCGGGGGGGGGGGGACATTTTGCCCCAAACTTATCCAGTTTTTTTCTGGGCCTTCACATCTCTAGTTCTACAACCTTTGCCAATGGTGATGCCTACCTGTCAGACATTGTTGGAGAGAATTTCTCCTCCCCCTGGGGAAATTCAGGGAAATTGTTTATCTATCCACAAATGGGGTGGAGAATTTTGAGAGGCCTACATGTAGATAGCTGTAGTCATGTCTGCCCTTTCCGCCACTTTCACCATTAAAAGCAGAAGAGCAACGCATCCTCCATTTGAAGCCATTGTTGCCTGCGGGTGTTAGACAAAAAAAATTTTAAACTGAACACATCGACGGCTCTTGCTTTTTATCTGAGGCCATGGGGTTTCATGATTAGTCCTGATGGTGTTATGGAAACTCCATGCCCAACAGGGCTATACTACTCTGAGTACAAGATGGATTCCATCATGCAAGATGGATCTAGTCTTGGTCTCATCCAACAAGACTCTTCTTGGATTCTTTTTTGTTCTTTATTGTTGATGCTGATGATGGTTTACCTTATGTCTGAAAATATGGTGATCTTTAAAACACGCCAGGCTGTTGGCCAGGGGTGATTTCATATGAGAGCAGAAGCTTCCGCAAGTAAACTGGTCTCCTCAACCTTGCCAGGGTTTAAGTTGTAGATATAAAAGTCAGATAGCAAAGACTGATCATATTTCAGTCTTATACGGCTCTAGCACTGAACCTCTTTTCAGTCCAAGGTCCCAATTCAGAGTCCTTTGAATAAAGGATCAGTCTAATTTGGCTCCTCATATTTGACCTGCTTGCATAGAACCTTAACTTTCAGAACATGCAAAGAGTTCCTGGCAGGAAAGAGGTTCTGAGTGCTTTGGAGAGCATTTTGGATGTGCTGGTTGGATGGTTCCAAGAAGGGAAAGGAACCAAGGGGATCCTCATGGATTTACGTAGCCTTGTGTCAGCCTTGAGTCCACTAAAAGCTGGTCCCTTATCAAAGTCTAGTCATGATTTGTACCAAGGGTGGGAAAAGCTCCATCTCTGATGCAGGTCGTCCTCCATTTGAACATCTAGGTAGCCAATCAGAAATTTGTTGAGAGGCTGAGCCCCAGCCTCTTAACAAATTTCTGATTGGCTACATACCTAGACGTTCATATGGAGGACCACCTGCATCAGAGATGGACCTTTTCCCACCCTTGGTACAAATCATGACCAGTCTATGCTAATGGATCTGAACTTCAGTTGTTAAAGAAGCTAACCAGCTAAGACCAGTTGGACTATTGTGAAAAAGGGATTATACCCAGGTGGAGGATCCGCTGTGATCATTGTTGTGAGTCTGATCTGGTGCTTACTCCCCCCACCCCCTTCTGCCCCCAAATAAACATCCTTTATCTGCTTTGACATTTGGCTTCCTTGGTTTAAAAGAGAAATTGTCTGGATTTCCTCGCTCCACATCTCTCTTCATCCATTGACAGTGATGCTGGCATTATGGACAGAAGACGTCCTGATGGATCATGCTGGCCTGTTGGCTATTCTAAAAGAGAACATGATTTCCCTTTTGCAAGAGCATTGCTGGCCCTTCTGTATCATTGTCTCCCCAAACTCCAGCAGGTGGGTTAACACACATAACCCCACCAACGGGGGAGGCGTGGACCCCAGCGCTGTGGAAGAGCCCCACTCATCTTCTGGGAGGGCTCAGGTGGAAATGCTGGGGAACAAAATACTGAGTTGGACAGAGTCTTAGTCATATGGGAAGTAGACCCACTGGAATGAACGGGACCGGAGTTAGTGATGGCTGAGTTCCATCGATTTCATTGGGTCTACTCTGAGCGTGGGTAAGTCTGGACTCCATCTACTGTGTTTAAGTCATGCATTTGTGAATTGACTGATCTCTTTCCATCTCTCTCTCTCTTTCTCTTACTCCAGGAATTCCCGAAACGACTCTCACAGATATGCAAACCTACATGGACATGCTGAACCCAGACTCAGGGCCAGAGCATGGCAGGAAAGGCGGTGAAGCTTCCCCACCGCCGCCCCCCAGTTTCCCAGCGCCTCCTCCGCCACCCAACTCCAAGGTGCCCCCTCCTCCTCCCGGCTACCCAGCGCCAAACCCTCCCGAGCTCCAGCACACAGCTGAGATCTACGTGCAGGCAAAGAACAAACTCCGGCACGTGGAGAGCGAAGTGCTGAAGAGAGAGGTAAGGCCCAGGGCTTCCAAATCCACTGTGAAGTCTCACGAGCCCAGTCCAGCCTGCAGAGGGTTTGGTGCTCTCCATAGTTCCTGCTCGCTCCCCTCCCCAAATCCGCCCCCCCCCCGGACTGAGGGCTTGGGGAGGAGGCAGGGGAGAGGATCCCCATGAAATCTCCAATTTCCCAATGGGTGGGTGAGCAGCACGAAGGGGAATCCAGTGGGGGCTGGTGGCTCTGAAGTCAGTGGGGCAATGAATCTGCTCCGGGTTTCAGTTGCAACCAGTCAGAGCACCAGTGCAGCACCTGCGAGCATCATGACACCCACAGGCACTTCCAGTGGTGCTCGTGAAGGGGCCCTCAATGTGGCACCCACTGCCATGCACGAAGCATTATTATTATTATTATTATCACTAGATTATTTTTCTTGTTGTTGTTTTTTTAAAAATATAAGTACAGGGATTTGTATATATCCATAGATATGGATGCCTACAACCTTCGAGCAATTATACATAGGCGTCAACAAAAGCAGACCAAATATTATCAGAGAAGAATGTTTACCCTTCCAATGTTTAATAATATCAGTCTTTTAGCTGTCAAGAGGGCACAGAGAATCCATTTACACTTGACCGTCCATTGATTTCCAAGAAGCCGGCCAATAATTTAGAAGAGTGTGTGCATCAGTGAGTATTAAAGACTGTTCCAGTACAAAATTTATCTGTTTAATTACCTCCCCACCCACCCAAAAAAAGAAATGTTGTGTAGTGGAGGCTGGTGTCTCTGATGTCAGTGGGGTGGTGAATACGCTCCAGGTTTCAGTCAGAACCAACCAGAACTCTACTGGACATTGCCTAACCATATGCTTAGAAGAAGCATCAGCTGTATTGGCCGAATCTGACAATCCCTTATTAAAGAGACTTTGCGGTGTCCATAGACAGACACAAAACAAAACTTTCTGCTGAAATAGACGCATCCTAAAATCCATAGGTGTGACAGGTAGATGCCAAAAGCAGTGATCTGCCAATGAGGCATTTTGTCATGGGGACCATAGCGGTGTCTCAAATTCCCAAATATGCTCACAGGTCCGAAAAGGTTGGGGCCATAGAAATCCCTGGAAGGTCAAGCTGATGGTCAGGTGTCTCGTGAAAACGTTATTGTTCCGGCATGTTTATGGTATGATCTAGTCAATGGTTATCTCCTGATTTGTTTTGTTTTAACGTGCATTTTATCTGCTATTCTTCTTTTATGATGGTTGTGGTAGTGGTTATACTTCAGGAAAAAATGGCTGCATTTGAACGTCGTTGGTGCTATTTCGGTTGTCCATGAATCGGGATGGAAAGATGATTAAATGATTGAAATATTGGTGCAGCTCTTGATGTGGATTGGGCAGGTGGCCACCCAAGATAGGGTTTTGCACAACAGAAGCAGGTGGCTCTGAGGTCAGTGGGGCGGCGAATCTGCTCTGGGTTTCAGTCAGAACTCTAAACTCCTTTAGAATTCCGACTGGTTCTGCCTGAAACCTGGAGTGGATTCACCACCTCACTGACATCAGATCCATCAGCCTCTGCTGCTGTAACCCCAGAGGGTCAACCTCAGGCAGCAGAAACCGACCTACGCAGGCATGAGTTCCACTCCCATCTGATTCTGCGAAAGAAAACACTGGTGGCCGATTCGCATGTGTACACCTCTTGCTTGACAGTGGCGCCATGCGCAAGCTTTTCCCAGCCAAAGAATGCAGGGCTCCCGCATCATTTTAGACTCGGCACGGGTCAATTTCCAGAGAGTAGCTGTGTTAGTCTCACAAACAAGAGGCTTAAGGCACTTTAAAGCAGCTTTTCCCAGCTGGTGCCCTCCAAATGGTTTGGGACTACAAATCCCATGATCTCCCAGCCAGCAGAGATTACACCCAGATGCACACCAAATCAGGGGTTCCCAACTTTATTTGGATTGATGGGCACATTTGGAATTTGGAGAGAGAGTTGTGGGTGCTTTCACAAAACGGCTGCCATGGGGTGCCTTGCCTTTTATGAAATGGGAACCGTGGTGGAGCAAAGTCCAAGGCAGAGGTGGGGTCTGAGCTCTAAACACAAAAACACTCATTTCAACCTAACCTTGGAGAGCTCCTTTAGGGTTCTGACTGCAACCCAGAGAGGATTTGCCACCCCTTGGAGCTCCTTCAGATAAAAGATGCAGTGACTCAAAGCTGCCCAGCCATCTCTTGCTAACCGCTGATGGGGAGGGAGCAAATAATAATAATAATATATTTATTTATTTATTTATTACCCACCTCTCCCTCTGGATCGAGGCGGGGTACACCCACAAATACAAAACACCATAAAATACATATAACTAATTAAAAGCATGCAAAATGAATACATTATTAAAAGGCATCTTAAAATTCAACTGGGTAGGCCTGCCGGAATGGATCAGTCTTTCTGGCTTTCTTAAATTCCGGGATGGCCTCATCCAGTGAACATTAGAACATAAGAAGAGCCCTGCTGGATCTGGCCAGCACTCTGTTCACACAGAGGCCAACCAGCTGTCGACCAGGAACCCACAAGCAGGACACAGGTGCAACGTCACCCTCCCGCCCATGTCCCCCAGCAACTGGTGTATACAGGCTTTTTACCTCTGATACTGGAGGTAGCACTTAGCCATCAGGAGGCAGTGGTGAGAGGTGGCGTTTGTAAGCATGCCCAGGGGCACTCTTGCCTTGGCCCGTGACTATATCTTCCAAGGCTGGTCTATGGCATCACTGAGCACCTTCCTGGCCTTTTCCATTCATCTCTTCTCTGTGCGTGTGTGTGTGTTGGGGGAGGGGGACAGTTGTGCCCACAGCATCTGGTCCCTGCCTGCCCATGAGGCAGAAAGGCTGAGAGCAGCAGAGAACAATAGGCTCTTTGCTCCGCGCGCCTCGCCCCACGAGCTGCGGTTAGAACTGTGATGGCTCCGTCTGTAATTTGGTTAATTGCACAGGGCTTAATTCCGACCTTGGTGCCAGCTCAAGAATGCGGCTAAATGTGCCTCTTCAGCAGCCTCCTTGCACCCGGGATGCTCCTCAGATCTCCAACCAGCCCCAGGACCTTTTGCCAGCAAACTGGGAGTTGTTTCAGCAAGCTGCCCTCCCCCACTGCCTTGCATTTTCTTGCTGTGCTGCTGCTGAAGATTTGGCCCTGATGGGCTCCTGAATTGTACGGTCAGGGTGGGGCTGGGAGTGGCTGTATCTGAGCCTAGCCTGCGTAGGGTGGGTCTTACAGCCAGGAGTGTCGTGAGCCCTGGGTCCATGGGACCCCAGCCCCGAGCCAATTTCCTGCAGCCCTGGATCTCTTCCCCAGAGCCCTGAGTATCCGTTGGTGTCAATGGATGGTTTTCTTTCTCTCCTCCATTGCAGGGGGGAAATTTCAAGGGGGGGGTGCAGCTGGGACAGGAAGGATTAACCCCCAACCAACATGCACCCCATGGGAAAAACAGCTTCCATTGATGCCGAAGGAAAGACCGGGGACCAAATCTTTGAAGTGCCCAGCAGCACAGCCCATAGTGCCTGTACTCAGCTGGTGGGTCTGGATGGTGACTCAGGGAGAAGGGCAGCCTTCCAGGGTTTGTACCAAGACTGGTCAATCCTAGGGCTCCGCACTGCCTGCCCATCACAGAGGGTGATCTTGCACGCCACTGTTCATTGTTGACCCCTGCTTTGCATCCCGGAGATGTGCTTCTGAGCATCACTGTGTGCAGAGAACGGCTGTGCAGGAACCACCGACCTGCTTCGGAGGCCAATTCAGAGCTACCAGATCAGCCCTGATCTGCCTCACACCTGGTCTGACCACTTCGGATCTGAATCCAAAGCGACAACAGGCATCCAAAGTGGGTTGGATGCTGCAGTTTCATGGGCTCCCAGGAAAGCCGGGCACAAGGCCAATTGGGAGTACCTCAGACTTCCTCTCCACCCTTGCCACCCCCAAACCTGGCAGGCCGCTGCCCTGCTTGCCAAGCTGTGTGAGTGACTGCCTGTCCCCCACACAGTGCTCAAAATGAGGCCTAACCAGTGCCAAGTAGAGGAGAAGAAGGACCTCGCATGATTTGGATGATTTGCTTCTATTAATGCAGCCCAAAACAGCATCTGCTTTTTTTTTGCAGCCACATCACACTGTTGGCTCTGGACCAATCTGGCCCTAGTCCCGATTCCGATTGAAGTAGTTTGAATCGCCCTTCTTTGGTTCAGGATTCGGATCGGGAACCAAAGCAGTGCACAGCCCTAGTGCAGAGCCCGCCTGCTCCCTGCACTCCTCTGACTGCCGCTGTCGCCTCCCCATGCTGTGGCCTACATGCACCCAGTAACTTAGCTCGGGGCAAGGAAAGGAGGCAGGTGGCAGAGACAGATGCTTGCTTGGCTTTGGCAAAGCACCTTTCCCCATTGGGCAGGGAACTAGGACTCCAGTAGGAAGCAGATGCTACATGTGGGATGTATCCGCCAGAGTGCTTGCACAGTGTCCGTTTCCTAGAGGGGATACTCGGAGCAGTAGTCCCAAACCCTGGTCCCCTGCCAGCGCCTTTCCCTGCCTTTCCCCTTGGAGGCCGTGGAGGGCATTTGAGAAGCTTTGGGGAACTGTTCAAATTGCACTCTTGCAAAAGTTCACCTTTGCCAGGATTCAGCTTGAACTCTTCCAGGGCGAGGAACAGGATGTTCATGCCATGCTCACACCTGCAGTTTACCATCACTCACTCAACCGAGCCAGCCATGGAGGCTGTGAGGTTCTTGGTCCAAGGTCTTTTCTGTAATGGCCCCTTGGGACTCCACTTCACGGGTCTTGGTCCCATGTTGGCTTTCTCCTGGATCCACTTGGGGGGGCCAATTTGCCTTGCAGATCCTAAGCGGAGCATGTTTGTTCTGCAGAGAAGCGGTAAGCAGTTGCCACTTTTTTGTTTGCATAGCTGCCTGTCTGCATTTATTTATTCAGGTAATCAGCAACAACAACAACAACAACAGGATGTAAAACAATAGACCACGTAACAGGAGGATGTAAAATTCTGGCAGGAATGGACTATATGAACAGACACAATACAGCTGCAAAAATAATTCACCAACAACTGGCCATCAAATTCATCCTCATCAAACAACCCACACCATGCTATACATACTCACCCGAAACAATCTTGGAAAATGCAGATCATAAAATATACTGGTACAAAATAATTGATATGGACAAGACAATACCTTGCAACCAACCAAACATAACGGTCATAGACAAAAAAGAAATACACACATACCTCATTGACATAGCAATACCGAATGACAAAAGTGTTGTAGAGAAGGAAGAGGAAAAGAGAGACAAATATACACCACTGGACATGGAAGTGAAAGAACTATGGCAACAGGAAAAGGTCACAATTATTCTGTTAGTCACATCAGTCACCGGCATCACATCAAAAAACTATACAGAAAACCTCCAGAAACTGGGCCTACCAAAATACATCCACACCAATATCCAGAAACCACCGTCATAATTAAAAGATGCTCAATTGTCAGGAAATTCCTGAATCGGTAAAAGACAGCATGACTTGGCAAAGCCCATCATGTCCATCTAGAAAAAACGCCATGACCAAGAAAACAGAGAATAATAATAATAATAATAATAATACCCACCTTTCCTAGTCCTTGCAAGACAGCTTAAAGAATTCAGATTAAGAACATGACAAAGAAAACAATCCATAAAACAATCAAAAATTAAAACACAGAGAACCAGCAATAAAAATCAGGAAAACTCCTTGGTGGAATTTTTTTTTAAGTTAGTGTTTCTTTAAAACCACCAAATGAGGCCAGGTTCTTGGGGGAGGGTGTTCCAAAGCCGCTTTGGGCATTTTTCTTATGGAAATGAAGGATAGAAATTGAACAAACAAACAAAGGAGATGTGGGGCTGCCACCGAAAAGGCCCTGTCCTTGGTACCCACTAATTGAATCTTTCTTAGTGGCTGGCTAGAAGGTAAGAACTCTGATTGTAGGGCCTGGGTTGGCTTATATGTGTGTTGGGCTTACTTACTGTAGATGATGAGGCCTGCAGTCCATCACATCTGGAGCACAGCAGGTTGGGGAAGGCTGGTGTGGTCAGTCTTTGAAATAACCTGGTCCCAAACCAGTAAGGACTGTAAAGGTTTATACCAACACTTCAAATTGAGCCCGGAAACAAAACAAGTTGCCCGTGCAACTAAATTATGCAGGATTGGTGTAATATGAGCTGACAGTCTAGCCCCTGGTAGCATTCTGGCAACTGCATTTTGTACAGTAGAAGTTTCTGAACTGTCTTTAAGGGTAGCCCCATATAGAGAGCATTGCAGTAGTCTAGTCTGGATGAGACCAGTGCATGTGTAACTGAATCCAGGCCTGCACAGCTGGCAAGTGATGTCTTGAAAAACAGACTGAAATGAAAAACAGTTGTCAAATGTAATTCAGACACTCCAAATAAGATGATCACACAGGAATTGAGCAAACAACATAAAGATAAAATTCTCTACCCAGGGACTGCAAGCATTGGTACCAAGGAAAGCTGTGCTCTTCAACCTGGATAATTTTACTCACGTTTTTCATTTCTGCAGTTTTGCATAACGTATCCTGCAGTTTGCTGTTTTGCATAATTTATTCTAGTATTCTGCTGGTCCTGAGAGCAACAGTCAGCAAATGCCCCTGAACATCACTCACTCTGTCTTTTGAGATTTCAGCAAGCATTCTTCTAGCCCACGAGATCTAGTAACTTGCTTTTTAACATGAAGTTTTCCACTGATCTCTGTGAAAACACCATGAAGAATGCCCACTTTTTAAAAACTGGAAGCATCAGTTCTCGGAATCTCATTGTATAACTCCCAGATTCCAAGGATTTGTTATTTATTTTATTTCTTTGTTATATAATCCGCCCAATAACCAACGTTCTTAGGAGGTGGGGGTTTACAAACGGCCAAAAGGCTAAAATGCCACACACATCATTAACAAAATATAAACTACAATACAAATACTTAAAAGGATCAGTGCAAAACAAACAAGAGCAGAACTCGGTTTCTAAAATGCATATGAGAAAAGGTAATAATGTAGGCACCAGGGGAATCTCATAGGGTGCCACAACTGAGAAGGCCCAGTTGTACCACCAGTCTAGCTTCCTTTGGCAGAGGCACCCTGACAAGGGTGTTCAAAGATGACCCAAGGATCTGAGCAGGTACATACAGGAGGAGAGGTTCCTTTTGGATGCTTCTGTAAATTCCACAAAAACGTTGATGCGTGGCCTTTACGTCAGGGTAAGCCCTGCGCTGTGGTTGTCAGGAGTGGAGGATCTCACCAAATGTGTAAGGACACGTGCCCAATCTTTTCCCTGCCTCTGACAAGGGTGGAATTGCCTTCCAAGATAAAATGCTATGTTGTGCTTGAGGAATTGCAACCAAGGCTGGGGAGAATCTATTGCCGGTGGTTGGGTTGTGTGGCACTGATACTATTGCTGGGAAATAAATACACCACATCTCCAGTTTCTATGCAATGTGACCCCTTCTTCTCCCCCCTCCCCCTTACACTCAGCTGGTGGTGCCAAAGCCGTAAACCCGCATCATGCTGAGGCTGAAACCCTCTGCATTGGCAGCTCTTTCGACTTGATATTGGCATCCCAGGGCAGGTTAGCAAGATCACATACTAAAGCTTTAACCTGATTGGCTGCAGTAGCCCATGTGATTTTGTTACCATTGTAGCGCTGCACCTACCGTGGTGATGTCAGAGACACCTGAAAACAAAATCAAACAGAGTCACAGCAGCCAGTTAGAATGAACGGTAACGGGCAAGTGAAGCCAAGGTCAGTGAGGGCAAAAAAAAAGGCAATGAAAGGATTGAAACCAAGTAGACTCTCGTCAAAGTGAGCTTTTCCCTCATAATCACTGGGTTGAATACACTTAGTTTCAAAGGGAATATAGAAATTAGCAAATATTTGCCACATCCCATGCTCTCTGGGAATGATGGGTGTTGCAGTCCAATACATCCTGAGAGTGCCAGCTTGTCCAAGGCTGGCTTAGAGATACATCCAGTGGCAGTGGTTTGTTGATGCCTATATGGACAGGAGATGTGCTGAGATGTCTCTTTAACCTTGTCTCCCTTGGCCCTTAGAGCGAATGACCAATCCCTTGGTTTGAACTATTTCCTGCATGTCTACTTAGCAGTAAGTCCTCTTGAATTCCATGGGACTTTCTCCCAGGTAGGTGTGTATAGGATTGGACCCTTAGGACTTTTCTTTGCGAGGCATTTATCATGTGTCCGTCATTCCCTACTCACGGATGTTTACGGGTTTTTTAGACGATGTGACCCTCCAGTTTCGCTTCTGTGTCTAACTAGCACTTTCAGTGAGTTTTTTTAGAGTAAGGAAAATGTGGCATTTACTCGCGAAAGCAAAAGGCAGCATGATTTCCTTCTGTGTACTTGCGCTATTCTGCTATCCCACAGTGCCCCCTAGAGGTTATGTAGTGGAAAAGTAAGAAAGGAAATATTCAGATCTCAATTCTGCAACGAAACTGATTAACAGCCCTGTGTAGAATAGTTCTTAGCACGTAATTCTGCCACCTGACACTGTCTAGATGGCCATAGGATTTTTCAATTTCTGGGAAACTGTGCTCCCCTCCCCCTCACAGCAAGCGTGGTTGTTTCCAGTCTCTATACTCAGAAATGGAGCTCAGAGATGGGGAAAGGGGGGCAGTCCCGGGGGGCATGGAAGCCATGTTACGCAGCTCCAGTCTTCCCTTCTCCTGCTCTGACTCTTCCTGGCTAGACAGGCAAAATCGCCCTTCTAACCAAAAATGCAGGGCACCCGGAGCACGGAGGTAAAGATCTCTTCCGTGCTCCAGCCGGCCTGCATCAGATAGTTGTCAGCCTCCGAATTCGGGAGCCAATGACTATCTCCATAGGATTGCGTCCCAAACGTCTGAAGTGCTGCAAATGTTGAGTTGCACTGCAGTATGAGCTTTGGGGTTTTAACTGTTAAGAAGTTAAAGGTGCAAAGGAGGAGAAACCCAGTCTTTCCTCCTTAGCTGGATGTTTACCCAGTTCTCCCTACCAGAGGAAGCCCGGTTACCGCAGCTGGGTTGGAAATAGTGTGTCCCTTTGGGGACAAAACAGTACATGGAAAGACAGGTTATCTTCCGTTTGCAAATGTGTCTAAATGCCAAACAGTGAGGCATGCCAGCTGTTAAGCGTAAATTAACTGGAGGGGGGGGGGACAGATTAAGAGGCACTTCCTCGCTCCAAAATGGTTGTAAAAAAATAATTTTAATTTCATCCTCTGGGTTTTGAACATTTTTTTTCAAGAATTATGGATGTCGTTTAGTTACAGTTTGAGGTTTTCTTTTCTTTTTAGAAAGTTGAAAGTTCATGTTGTTTAGTCCCAACCAGACTACAATTATTATTTTTAAGTATCCTTCAAAATGGGATACAAGAAGAAACACTGGGATGTTTTGAAAAGCCAAATCGATGAGTGACATTTTTTTTTGACAGTGTTTGAATTCTAGAGCTTTTGATTCTAGTCTGCAGTTTTCCAGTCTTGCAATTTGGGAGATGGTCAACAAGGAACAGGGATTGGCAGTTGTACCAGCAAAGAGAGAGAGAGGATGTGGAGGTTTTGCTTTTCATAACACAAAGGTGAAGCTGGCCAAAACCAAACCAAACTAAACCAAAAAAAAACATCCTTAATTCCTCTGTGAAAAAAGTCTAGTCTATCTTTCCCAAGCTGGTAACCTTCAAATGTGTTGACTACAACTCCCATAATCCCCCAGCCAGGTTGGGGAAGGTTGGACTAGGCCATGGAAATGTTATGGATAAGACAGTGCGGTGCCCTCTAGATGTGTTAGACTAAGAATATAAGAAGAGCCGTGCTGGATCAGACCAGGGGTCCTTCTGGTCCAGCATTCAGTTCACACAGTGGCCAACCAGCTGCCTCACCTCATTTGGCAGTTGCACCTAGAGGAGGATGAAGATGGTCTTCAGGTCCCAGCTTGAACTGGCAGTTTTATTTTTAACTCCTTTCCCAATGATCCCTGACATGGAATTTGCCTTTTCCACCACGGCCGCATCCTGGGTCAACATTTTCACCGAGCTGCCCCACTACAACCCCAAGATCCCTATCCAGGATCCCCTCTACAAGGATTCGCTTTTGTGCCTGGTTAGGTGATTATGCGCATAATCGCAGAAGCGCATTTACGCCTAATCCCTCTGCACGAGAGGCGGCGAGAGGCGGCAAAGCGCATTAACAGATGTCCAAAATACGCTTTACAAGTAGTTAATGCGCATAAGCGCTTATTCACACAGTCAAAATGCGCTTTAACGGACGGAGCAAAATAAAACTCGCGATTTAACGCGCATTCGATAATGCGCATAATCGGGGAGATAACGCGCCTCTACGCCCGATTTGCGCTCCGTTCTTGTAGAGGTAATTTTTTTAATGCGCCTTGAAAGAGCTTTAAATGCCTCTTGTAGAGGCACCCCAGGTCAGTCACTGCCAGTGCAGACCCCATCAGTGTATATGTGAGGTTCGGATTTTTGGTCTCCACATGCATCACTTTATACTTGCTTGCACTGAACCACATCTGCCTTTTTAACGTCCATTCTGCCAGTTGGGAGCTCTTTGCTGTCTCTTTTTTTACTTTAAATGCCTGGAAAAAATAGCTTGTCAGCAAAGGTGTCCACCGTTCACCCCGATTCCAAATCATCTATGAACAAGTTAAAAAGCACTAGCTGCGGTACAGGTCCTTGAGGTACCCCTCTGCTTACATTCCCTCCATTTTGAGAACTAAACATTTATCCCTGTTAACCAGTTCCCATAAGAGGACCTCTCCTCTTTTTCCATGACTGCTAATTTTGCTCAGGAGTTTATAATAAGGAACTTTGTCAAAAGCCTTTTGGAAGTCCAAGTAAACAAATCCAATGTCTATTTGATTATCTCCATCCACATGGTCGTTCATTCTCAAGGAACTCTAAATATTTAGTGAGAGAGGACCTGCCTTTGCAGAAGCCATTCTGATGGTTCTTCAGCAGGGCTTGCTTCGTCGGCAAATTTCCACTTCTATATAAAAATTAAATCTGATAGCATTGTGGTCACTGTTTTCAATTAGTTCAACGTCTCACACAAGGCCCTGGGCATCACTTAGGATGACTGGAAGGATGGATTTGTTTGTTTAAAAGTATTTTTCCACACTTCTCAGCCAAAAAGCTTCCCAGAGGGTCTCATATTAAATCAGTAAAACAAGGCAGCCCCTACCTGCAGGTATACAATCTAAACAGACATGACACACGAGGAAAGAAGAATGGGCAAGAAAGAGGAAAAATATTTTTTTCAGCTGGGCTGGCTCCAAACTTCCTCCTCTCATCTTCACACTGTACAGCTGGCTGGAATGGGTGGTGGTGGTCACAGATGAGGAATGGGGAGGCTTCAAGGAGGTGGTCTTCAGCAGGGCTGGTGGAATGGCCCTGCATCCCCTCTGTACAGCCTGGATTACGTCCACAATTGCCTTCTCTCTGGTTGGTCCCATGACCAGCTGTTCTAGGGCACAGTTATTTAGGGGAATGATATTTTTACCTCTTTGTTGTGACCAGAACACACATGTATCCAGTCTATGTGAAAGTGATTGATGTCACCCATCCCTACACCCCTTTCTCCATTGAATGCCCCCCCTTGATTTCAGACTCGAGATCACCCTGAGTATTTTGGTCCATGTTAGCAGATCCCCAGTGCTAGATTACTCTGGGGACCCGGTTTTGTCACCTACAGTTATTTTATAGAGAGATCTGCCCCTGTCAAGGTTTCTAGTTTGCTTGATGCAATGCCCTCTTTGACATCCAGAGCAACACCTCCTCCAGGACGCCCCTCCCTTCCTATAGAGTTTGCATTCAGAGATTACCATATCCCACTGGGCCTTTCCGTTCCACCAGGTTTCCGTTATGTCCACTATATCTACATTCTCCTTTCAAACCAGACACTTCAATGCTCTAAGTTTTGCTCAGTGATCCTCTCCAAATATCTCTGGTGTTGTGCATTGGAGATGTCTCAGAGAATGAAGTCCCAGCAGCTTTGGGGGGAAGACGATCATCTTCCTTCAGGGTAGGATCCTGCTACACTAAGTTAAGTATCTTTCAAACTGTCTTCATACCTCAAAACAGAACCCAAGAATGACTGCCTATCTCCAGTTTTGGAGGGAGATTCCACAGAATCAATTCCCTGTTCTGCGAACAATACCTGAATTAACCCAGATAATGATCCCAGCTGCTGGGGGTTCATTAACTATTGAATACTTCTCTTTTCAATGTGGCTTATGGGAGAAGGAAACCATGTAAGAGGGGAAGATGAAACGAGAAGAGGTGGGGTTGAAAATGTGGGCGTCTGATGGAAAGCCAAATACTGCAACAAGGGAGGTTGAATTTCCCTTAGGCTATGTTTACACTAAGATTGTGAATCCAGTCTGACTCCAGATATAGAAAGAAGTAACTGGTCATGTAAAATGAGAATCAAAGATTTTGTGTATATGTATACATGTGCGTGTGTCTGTGTGTTATCCAGATGAACTTTTATTTTCAGTACAAAATAATTACGTGTGGGTAGAGTGGTGGGTAGAGAGACAGATAATAGTTTCCCCTGAGGTTTAGCGAGGCTTAGTGAGAGCAACAGGCTAAGTGAAGTGGCAACTTCAGCTTCTTACTGGCCTCGCTCAGCAAAGCACACGCAGCTGCTGAATACTGTGTGTCCCCTGGATGGCAACAGCCATCAGGATGTTTGTGTAACAGGTTCTGAGCAGGCACAGTTATCTCAGTAATAAGATCTCAATGCAGGAATCCCCCTTAAAGCATCCCTGACAGATGGTTGTCCAGCTGCCTCTTGAATGCCTCTAGTGTGGGAGAGCCCACGACCTCCCTAGGTCATTGGTTCCATTGTCATACTGCTCTAACAGTCAGAAGTTTTTCCTGATGTACTGCAGGAATCTGGCTTCCTGTAACTTGAGCCCATTATTCCGCGTGCTGCACTCTGGGTTGATCGAGAAGAGATCCTGGTCCTCCTCTGTGTGACAACCTTTCAAGTATTTGAAGAGTGCTATCATGATGTCTCCCCTCAGTCTTCTCTTCTCCAGGCTAAACAGGCCCAGTTCTTTCAGTCTCTCCTCATAGGGCTTTGTTTCCAGACCCCTGATCATCCTCATTGCCCTCTTCTGAACAACCTCCAGCTTGTCTGCATCCTTCTTGAAGTGTGGTGCCCAGAAATGGACGCAATACTTCCCATGTATGATGGACCTCAGTTGGGCACTGAACATCTGACTAAAGTACTTGGAGTTGACTTTTGGCCTGTGTCCCATGAGGCAGCTGTGAGTGTCAGTGGGCCCCTGGCCAGCCCGACTGCTCCTGGTGGCCACAAGGCAGCTTCCTTTTGGCCCCTCACCTTCCATTGAGACCTGCTGCCAGATGTCCAGTGCAATGCTATGGGGTAGTTGTTGTTGTTGTTGTTGTTGTTTTGACATGGTGGAGGGGGCATGGTGAAGAGAGGGCTCAGGCACCCATGGTTCCAAAAACCTGAACTGGATTTTCTGTGCCCTTCATCCACCCCCACCCCAGTTTTTAATATCTAACAAGATCTGCTGACTCCGCAGCCTGAGACCTTACTGCTGTGCTGGTCTGCTGCCGCTTATGGTGCAGAAATGGTGCTTTGCACATCCGTTGAGGATTTGTCAGGGCAGGGCAGGCGTGCAGCATTCAGTCGGGTTCTGGGACCATGTCCTCCTCTGTGCAAATGGATCCCCGCGGGGGGCCCTTGCCATTCATCCAGCTTTCTCTCCCTCTGCCTAAGCTATGGCTGCTTTTATGCAAAGCACATTTGCATGCCCTGCTGCTTGAACGTCCCATTCAGTTGCCAGCGGAGGTGTGAAGTTGCACGCCTTCTCAATGCGTTTCCTCCTCCCTGCGTAATTTCTCATTAGGAGAATTGAACGGGGGATGTGGTTACCATCCAAGACTCAGCGGCTGGCTGGTGTCCAGTTCCCCAGGCACCTTGTTCAGCCCCCATTTCAAGGCGTCTCCTGACTGGCATGTGTCTGCACCACCAATTGACCCACGAGGAGGAGGTGCAGACCTGAGCCACACCCCATGATGGGCTACGCCCTTTCGGATTGCACTTTGTGGAAGTGGCCATCCTTGACACACTGGGAGGACAGATGTCTCCCCCGAACCCTGTGGCCAGCAATGATGTGCCTAGAGCTGTGATGCCCTCTTTTTTTTAACTGCAGACTTAGGCGGGCAGTCGGGGAATGTGCCTCAATGCCCACACCATCAATTCTCTGGAACATTTTTGTTTGTTTAGTTGAATCTCTTAGCCATAGTTTAAAGCAGAAACTGAATCATTTTTAGCGGTTCAAGGATTTCTCTGGACCCCAAACTCACTGTAGGATTGAGGCATTTCACACAGAGCTGTTGGTTTCCTCACTGATTTTGAATGAATTGGCAAACAGCTCTCAAAGGACTCTGAATTCTTCAGCCCATCAACCTGCTAAGGACACTGGGCACTTCCTCTCCGGAGCTGCCTGGCTTCTAGGTTGATCTTTACTTATGGCTCTGTGAAGGGAGAAGTGAGAGGAACCTGCTGGGTGGCGATTGGGTGCTGTGCCCGAGTGATGTCACTGGCAGGTGAGCTGATAGGTGTAGCTAATTCATTAGAGGGCCCCTGCAACTAGAGAGGCCAGCTTGAGTATCACAGGTGTGCAGAGGGCAGGTATCAGGTGACGCTGATGTTTCAGGCAGCCAGGCAGGTTTAGTGGGACTTAGTGCTTCTCTGCACAGGTAAGAGAATTTTTTTTTAAAAAAAACCAAATGTTTTGCTTGCTTCATTACCTGGAAACAGCTGAGAGATGGGGAGATGGGTGGTATTTTGGTCGGCTGCACCTTTGTACCGCTCAGGAGGCATCCTCTCACCTTCCTGTGGTTGCCTGTGGTCTTTTGATCCTGTGCACAGAATACAGACAGATGGGGCTGCATTGTCCTGTATTTCTCTGTTGCTGTCATGGGCAGGAGATGGTTGCGTTTACCTGAGTAACATCTGAGGCTGAATTTTGTTCTCTCTCAAGAGCTTTAAGGGGGATTAGCGCAAGAAGCAGTAGGTTTGCATAGCACGATATGGGTGTCAAAACTGAAGTAGCATAGAGGATAAAAGGGTGAGCTGGCAAGTCCCCAATTCAAATCTCGCTTCAGCCGTAAACCATAATCACCTCCGTATCCCTGATGGGACAGCGGAAGCTGAAAGATAACGCTAGACTATATTGCAGGGTTGTTTTAAGGGCTGTGACCATCACTTTAAATGTGCTTTTATTATTACTAAAGTGGCTTTTATGAATAAGTAAAAGTGGCCGGTGCACACTGGAGTGGGAGAAGGGGGAGAGGTGGAGGGAGATCTCTGTGAATGGGAGAGGGTGCTTAAGATCTGTAGGAAAACAATGCCTCAGCTGGCAGCAGAAAGTAGCACACAGATGTGAATCCTCCCACTCCAGATGTTTTGGACTACAAGACCCAACATTGCTGGCTCGGGCTGATAGGAGATGAACACCTGGTGGGCACCAGACATTGTGGAAGGCTTCCCTAGAGCAACAGCTGCAACTAGCACCAGCGACATATTCCCATCACAGGCTCCAAAAGGTGCTTTAGTTTCCCCATCAGGTTTTATTACTGTGGCTGGAGATTGATCGTCTTCTCCCTGACCACAAATATATCAGTTTCTGCACTTGCAAGTAACTGGGGCACCTGGAAGGCTCAAGCTGCAAATGTCTCTTTCCAGATTCGGGTAGACATATTATTAGCAAGAATATCCTGGTGCAATTTCGAGAATAGCAGAAGCAGGAAGATAAATAACTGGCATCCAAGGGCTCCTCCTACCAGAATAAAAGTCCAAATGCACTGCAAGCCATGCCCTGCAGGCAGAGAACATCTGCCCTGCACACTTACAGCTGATTCTGCTCACTCGCAAAGTGCCCCTCCGGGTGAATTTTGTTGTAGGTCCACATAAAAAAGAAGGTGTATCTCCCACATGACAGGAGTGAAATACACAAACGCTGCCCCCCCTCCCCAGCAAAAGTGGCAATTTTTTAATATAAAATTGCAAAAGGGCTTAAGTGGAACCGTTTCTACATTTGCAAAGCTGTTTGCTAAGCAGACGGAGTGAGAGCTTTTTAGAATGGTTGCAGCCTCTTCTTCTGCTTTGGATTTTCAAAGGAAGAGAGCAGCAGGAAACCTGAAGTGTAGGTACATCCGGTTTGACTTTCCCCCCAAGAAAAAGACAAACCAGGTGTCTACTTACAAGGGTGGCTGATCTAAAGCTAGTTAACTTTCCTTTGGGGTTGATTTTGCTGCTGTAAGATTAGCTCTCTGAAAAGGAGAGCCTCCTTCCCAGAATCTATGGTATTCAGGGTCAGCTTTTCATTTTCCACAGCTCTAGAGCATTTTGCATAAACCTGCAGGTGTCAGAAATACAATGCAAGTTGTGGCAAGGAATATCTGTAAATATTCAAACTTTGTAGTTGGAAGTTTTGGATGCAGAGCTCTCTTTGACAAAATGAAATGTTCACCTTGAAACTTGAAATCAGGGTGTTGATAGCTTTAGAACAGGGGTGCAGAAACTCAGGCCTCCTCCACACGGGGCGTTTAATGAGCCTTGAAGGCTCATTATAAATTTTACCTACACACGAGCGGAGCGCAAAACGGGCGTACAGGCGCGTTATCTCCCCGATAATGCGCATTTTCGAACGCGCGTTAAATAGCGACTTTTATTTTGCTCCGGCCGTTAAAGCGCATTTTCGCTGTGTGAACAAGCGATTATGCGCATTAACTACCTGTAAAGTGCTTTTTGGGCATCTTTTAATGCGCTTCGCCGCTTCTCGCCGCCTCCCGTGCAGAGGGATTAGGCGTAAATGCGCCTCCGCGAAAATGCGCATAATCCCCGAACCGGGCGCAAAAGCGCATCCTTGTGGAGGGGGCCTCAGCCTTGAGTTCCCACTCTGGCCCCCTGGGGGGTCTCAATCCAGCACTCCAAAGGTTCCCAGAAGACCATGGCCCCTTTCCCTGGCTCCGCCCCCTTTCCCATGACCATGTATCATTTGGTGATTTCCTGTATTTTCTACAGTTTTTCCCCCATTCTAAAAAGTTGAAATCCTGCCCGCCTCCTTAAGGATTACTTACAGGTAGTCAGAAAAAAGGGAGAACTTGTTTATCCCTTTTTTCTGACCTTACTTACTGGTAGTAACAGCTTTAACCTCATATATGCTGATATTTTGCCTTTGGGCACGCCATTTTCGCTTTCAGCCCCGCTTACCACTGAAATGTTACCTTCTCTGAAATGGAATTTGGGCTGAAAGAGTTTCTGTCATCCCCCTCCCCCTCTTCCTCCCCCGCTTTTGCACCATGGATATCTCCTTTAGAGTTCTGACTGAAACCTTGAGCAGGTTCACCGCCTCACTGACATCAGAGCCACCAGCCTCCACTGCCACATGGAGCACCAAACGCAAAAGAGGACAGGTCTCGTGCACCTTTAATAGTTGTACCAAGCTACACCTGCACCATTCAAGGTGCAGGAGCCCCATCCTCGTCTTATGTATCTGGTCGCTCTTGGTCTCCCATCCAAGCCATAACCAGACCCAGACCTGCTTAGCTTTAGCCACATCCAGTACAATTCAGCCTTGGAACCAGAATTGGAGGACTGTAGGTCAAGGGAAGAGATATAAGGGCTCATTGGGGGAGGAGAGAGGGCAAGACCACAGACCGCTTTAAAGGTGAAGGAAAATGAGTTTGGAAGTTGGGAGTCTGGAAGAGACGGAGATTCTGTTTCTGAATCTGAGAAGAGGCATTGTGTGCTCTGATGAACATCTGCAAGGAGCAGCTTTCTGGATCTTTCATGAGGCCTTCCTTTCCCAGCTGTGTTAGCGAAGTAGCTCCACGCCCCTCTTCCCCTGGGAAGCATCCTTTCCCTTCTCTTGCGGCACATTTATGGTGCTAGCCCTATGCTCTCGTGGGCCAGTAGAAGGCCAACACCATAGCCAGCCACCGATTAAATATTAACCCAGAACTATTTCATGCCAGGCTGGTGTTCCCTGCCGCTTTAAGAACGCTGCTTAGAGCGACTTTGGTTACGACTTAGCGCTTGGGGCGTTCAGAAATCTCTCCAACAAAAGAGCCAGTGTGGACTGTGGTTTAAGCGTGGGCAGGCTTGAGGCTTGTAGAAACAACTGTGTTTTTCACGAGAACTCCAAGGTCCACCAGCCGGTGCCAGGTGCAAATCATGTCTCTGGAAGGTGGACGTAGGGTTACAAGACAAAGTACTTCTGAGTGCCTATTCAGCCCAGAGATTACTTTTCGATACCAGAATTGGAGCCAAATCTATTTCTGTTTGTACCCGCCATGCTCTGTCCCACCAAGCTTTCTTGAATTTAGCAGCCTAATTTAGGAGGGGGGGCTTTTTGTTCTCGCAGTTGTTAGCACTGAGAGCCAAAAAACCTTGCTGATCTACTCCAAATCACCCAGAGATCAGCTAATAAATCCCAATTTAGCTTCTGCCCACCCCATGTGTATTGCCAGGGCAGGCAGAATGTAGATTAGGATCTACTGGTCGATTTCCTGGTGGTTTGCAGTAGATCAGCAAGAGATATTGACTCCGAGTTGTTTAACAATGGCAACATGTTGTTGGCAAAGTAGTGAACAAAATGGGCTAATTGTAGGTTAACTGCGGGTTGTTTAACCCACGAATAACCCATAGTGTCTGGTTCGCATGTCACCCAACACTCCGATCAGGTTGTTTGGAGATTGATTATGCAAAGAGGCAACAGCATTTAATATAACCCAACGAATTGGAGATTAATTAATCCACGATTTGCCGCCATTATGTGGGGACTGGGTCAGTCTCTCTCCCCGGCCTTGCACCTGATTTAGGACATTGATGTGTCCTAACTCAACTATAGATTTGTACTTTGATAGGCAGATCATGCCAGGCTATGGCTCGTGGGGTATAGTAGCCCCCTCGACACATACACACACACACACACACACACACACCAATAGCACCTGGTTTTGCTATTTTACATCGGAAATCAAGCTGGTGGATCTTATTGTTATAGTAAAAAAAGAAAAGTCCAAAGTAGATCCCACAAGCCGGCATGGTGTAGTGTTTAGAGTGTTGGGCTGGGTGTCTGGAGATTGCAGTTCTAGTCCCTATGCTCTAGTCACTGGCTCTCAAAGGGTTGTTGTGAGGATTAAATGGAGAGGAGGAGGAGGAGGAGGAGGAGGAGGAGGAGGAGGAGGAGGAGGAGGAGATACACAACTTTGGGATCCTTGGAGGAAAAAAGGCGAGATATGAATGTAACAAATCAATCAATCAGCCTGAAGTCTGCCCATGAATGGTGTAGTGGACAGAGGGTTGGGTTAATGCAAATCCCCTTCTGTTTATTCCTGAGTCTTCCTGGGTGACCTGGACCTGTCTCTCTCTCTCAGCCCAAGCCTCCTCCCAGGATTATAGTGAGGATAAGAATTGGGGGAGGAGCCAGGTGTGCTATCCTAAGAGCTCCTTGAAGAAGCACATGATAAACGTCTAAGACAGGTGCTGACCAGAGAGAGAGAGAGACAGAGGGAGAGACTTCTCTGTGGTGGCACCCATTTTGTGGAATTCCCTCCCCAGAGATGCCCACCGGGCACCAATGTCATTATCTGTTCAGTGCCAGCCCAAAAATGGTTTTATCCTCCCAGCTTTGTAAACGTAGTATCAACTTGTTCATGCATACACACACACACACACACACACACACACACACACACACTTTATTTGTATTTTGGCTTGTTTTGATAAACTGCCCTGGAAGCCATGCCGAAGGGCGGTAGGGAATTTTAAAAGATACATCTGGGGCAAAGAGAGAAGGACTTCTGCTTTCACACCTGGCACAGAGGCTTCCCAATGGCATCTGGTCAGCCACTGTAGGGAACAGTATGTTGGACTATGTAGGACTATGGGGAGCTGCCTTCTACTGAGTCAAACCCTTGGTCCATCTAGCCCAGTATTGCCAACTGGCACTGACTGGCAGCAGCCAGGGTCTCTCCAGGTTTCAGGCAGGATTCCTTCTCAGTCCTACCTGAAGATGCTGCTGGGGATCGAAGCTGTGACTTTCTGATCTAGCAGGGCTGTTATTCCTATGCTCTTATACTGGTCTATTATAATGCAAAAGGAGAAAAGGTTCACTCCCCAATAGGCTTCCTTCTCAACATTGGGGGTTTTACTGCCCTAAAGCAGAGAGTGGTCATCCTGCCTCAAGTAATAGGAACATAAACACTGAGTCAGACCCTTGGTCCATCGAAGCCCTATGTGTCGACACTGACTGGCAGCGCCTGTCCAGAGTTTCAGGTAGGAATTTTCCCATCCTTTCCTGGAGGTGGCAGGGATCAAACCTGTGACCTTCCGCATCCAAAGCGGGCGCCTGTCACTGACCTACAGCTCCTCTCCCCTTCCTGAGTTACTTTGCTCAGTCCTTACCCATAAGGTGGAGTATCTGTACCAGCGAGAAAGGTAATGGGCAGGAAAGGGGCTTCCTTCTTTATCTGTGGCAGTGAAGCAGGATAAAAATTATGTTGCTGGTGCCAAAAAGTGGTGAAGCAAATTCTGAAGTGGTGTGAACCTACCTGTATATTACAAACATCAGCCGTCCTCCTCCTCCTCCTCCTGCTAAGGAGGTTTGCAGTTTGGCAACAAGGGAGAGGGACTTCTCGGTGGTGGCCCTGGCTGTGGAATGCTCTTCCAGTGAGATCCACCTGCTGCCAACATAATCATATTTTTGGTGCCAGATTAACACGCTCCTCTACTCCCAGGCATTTGACAGCATGTGATAAGGTTTTTAATGACTCCTGAGATTAAATGCTCATTATTGGTGTTGTTGATCATTTAAAATCGTCATATATTTTATGTAAATGGTTTTCTATTATGTATTGTACTTTTAGATTTTCAATCTTAGTAATTTGCCCAGAGAGCTTTGGCTATTGAGCAGTATAGAAATGCAATTATGTAAGTAGTGGTCTGCCTGCCTTTTATGCACATGCGATTAAGGGAAAGGTGTTTTTTTCATTGGGGTGGGGAGGGTGGATCCAGTCCAGGTAGGAGCATCACTTAGCCGTGTGTGTGTGTGTGTGTGTGTGTGTGTGTGTGTGTGTGTGTGTGTGAAAGAGAGAGAGAGAGAATGAATGAGTCATTCTGCAGAGCCGTGCATTGCATATCATGGCATGCTGTATTCCAGCCAGGGGTGTGTGGTGCTGTAGGAGCAAACTCCAAAGTTAATGGAGAATTCATAGCTTTACTCCATGATAATGGGAAGTGGAATTTGGCCTTGTCTCTAAAGGAGGAGGCAGCACCTTGTTGTGTCAATTGCTTCTCATGATGGCCATGGAAAACAGGACTGGTAAGAAAAAGGGGTTGATTCAAGCAGTCCCCTGTTAGCTTGGATAACTAAATGAAACCTCCATTTTTGGAGGCAGTCTAGTCTACCTCTGAATGCCAGTTATTGAGGGACAAACGGAGTTGGAGGAGGGAGCTATCAACTTCCCTATCTATGGCTTTCTGGATATATCTAGTCAGCAACTGCAGAAAATAGGATGCTTCACCACACAGACCTTCATCCTGATCCTTCAAGGCTGCTCTTACATTAAAGGATTAGATAAAGGGATGACAGTCAGTGGCGAGATCTAATTTGCAAAAATTAAAAAAACTAAATACTGGCAGCTAGTTAGTAGGAGAGTTACGAATGGAACCTCCATCTTCAGGAGACCTGTATCTCTGGACCCCAGGGACAATCTACCCAGGAAGGTAACCTGTGTTCCTGGGCTGCTTTTGCATTCCCAGGAAGTATCTGTCTGTCCTTTGTCAGAAACAGGTTGCTGGACTAGACGGGTCTTTCGGATTTGGACAAATCCAACTGGGCTCTTAGCTTTTTCATGGCTGAAGCCAGCAGGGTTGTGCTTTTAACTGCTGTTTGACCAAGAGAAATCCAGCAGGTGAGTTGTTTTCCTATCCTACCCTGTCTGGGAGAAATTTAAGCTGCTGGATGTCTGCTTCATATACAGCTGCTGGTAGTGCAGGAGCCATGCCAGAAGGAAAGGAGGTAACACAGGAGGGGGATGGGAAACAAATATCTGGGATCAAGAGGTGTGTCCACATGGAGGAGCGATGTGAAGCAATGGCGGTGAGCCAGGAAGTTCCAGGCTCTAGTGTTGTCTCTGACCTGACCTGAACACCTTAGTGGCTTGACTGAATCCATTTCTCAGTTAGCCTCAGTTTCCCATCTTCTACAGTCCTACATTACCGGGTTGTTATGGGCATTATGAGAAGCCCTTTAGAGTACTATTTTAAGTATTGTTGTTGGTGAAGTAGCTCCACAGAACTTCCCTTCTGCTAGATAGCATTTTTGTGTGACTCGAAATATGTGTGCGTGTGTCATGGAAACTCTTGGGAACATTAGCTGTCCTTTCCAAATCCCAAACAAGAAAAAGGGAGAAAAGTCTCAGGATGCTGTAGACAAATTTATGATAATAATAAAAAAAACTCCTCCAAATCCCGGCCTCTGAGGTGAGAGAGGTGCCAGGCACTGTAACCCGTGTGCTGCTGCCACGGTTGCCAAAGCACCCCTCCCTTATTTAATGAGAGAGCACACGCAAAGATGTAATTGGGTAGGTGTGATTTTTACAAAGGGATTAGCTGTCCACACTAATCGTTGGCGTCATTTCCTCTGGTTCTGAAAAATAAAGTGTGTGTGTGTGTGTGTGTAAGGTGAGGGTTGCTCCAGCTTTTCGGACATAGCACAGGGGGCAGGGGGAGCTAGGCTTCCCCCCCTTCTAATGGAGTTGCCTGCCTTTCTCACTTTTGTTCCACATCCTTTATGTGCAGGAGTGACACAACAGTGGACGGGAAGCCTCGGCTCCAGAAATGTGGCAGGACAAGGCCCAAGAGCTGTGTCGTTCACACTTCGCACAGGGACACATGAGTTTCTCAGTGTGCATGCCACTTCTCTTCCCAGTTCTGGTCTTCACTTAGTGGGGACTCCCATTCGATAAGAGTGCATTTTTACTAACACTATACTAGTGCTCTAGTAGTGGCTGTGAACGGCTGCGAACGGCTTTGTCCCTGCACGATTGTGCAATCGGAGAAGGGAAGGCAGCCTTTTCTAGCAAAAAGAAAAGGCGCTGCGGTCGTGAAACTGACAAAGCGTTCACCTCTCCAGAGAAACACAGCTTGTCAATGGAAGGACAATGGAACCCATGACCTAGGGAGGTGGTGGGCTCTCCCACACTAGAGGCCTCCAAGAGGTAACTGAACAACCATTTCTCAGGGATGCTTTAAGAAAGATCCCTGCATTGAGCAGGGGGTTGGACTCAATGGCCTTATAGGCCCCTTCCAATGCTACTATTCTATGATTCTATGCCAGTAAAACCCTAGTCAGTTTCATCACAGTCTCCTCCTCCTCCTCCTCCTCCTCCTCCTCTTTAAATGGCATTGATAGGAGAAGGGCCATTGCCACAGGAATTTGGACGAGAAGGATTCACTATGGCCACCAGCTTTTTCTCTGTTCCATGGGAGTCAGTAATACTTAGTATGTATAGTGTTTTATGACTTATGAGAAAAGAATGTATGTGAAGTGATTTGAATACCTGGAAGCACTAAATACATGTTAGGGAGAGCTGGTTTGCATATGGAGCCACGTAGTGAGGAATGCACAATGGATTCAAAGGAGCTGGCGTTTCTATGAATCCAACCTGTGGATTCCAAAGCAAACCGGATTTTTCTGAGTTGTGCAGATTCTGAGGACTCGTTGACTGGTTTTTCACTTTTAGGGGGGAATTGGGCTAATTTGCATTAACTAATGAGCATTCGGGCATTTATGAAGTGTGCATTAGCACCTAGTGCAAATGGGTGCAAGTAGAATGAAATTCCAGTAAAAAACAAAAATCTGATTCTATCAGTGAGCGGAGGATGAACAAATGACACCTGACCATCTGTGAAACGGAGACAGAACTCACAAAATCTGTACGTCCCTAGCACTAACCCATGGTTTATTTAACCCATGGTTAAACCATGTTTAGTTCCCCCATCAGGGTTTGTCTGGCAGATGACTGAACAAACTGCAGTTCGTTTTCTCAGTCCCTGGGTTGTTTGTTTCCCTCCTCCTTCACCCGTTCCCTCCCGGTATCCCAAATGCCTTTGTGGCTCTGTGGTGCTGGCATGAAGGGGGCCTGGGTTTATTACTGCTTTTGCCTGCTGCCTCTGTAGCCTGGCAAAACAATCCACAGTTCTGGCTTCACACATAACAACAGCCCATGGTTTAAACAATCCAGTGTTCAAAACCCATCAAGAAACCATGAGTTCTCTTTCAGGGTTGTTTGTGGTTACCAAACTATGGTTTGCTAGTGCAGCTTGCTTTGCACATCACAGCAACCCACAATTCAATCCGTGGGTTATCATTATGTGCAAACCAGGTCACGGCAGTATTAGTAGTAACTGGGCGGGGAGGGGGCGAGGAATCAAGTTGGCAACATGAAGGTAAGATGCTGCCTTATACTGGATCAGACCTTTGGTCCTACTAGGCCAGGATTATCTGGTCTGATTGGCAGCAGAGCAAATAATTGTGGGCTAGACAGAGCAGTGGTCTGTGTACGTTATATACTTAACTGCATTAGATACCCCTGATTGCAGCTTCATATCTTCATTCACGTAATAGATTCACTGGGTACTAAAACATACCTCACAGTGACTTTGCCACCTTCCAAAGTGAGAATAGGGGTGACTCCTGCCTTTCCAGCGCTGTTAACACATGCAAGAGCCTAACCGGAGAGAAGAAAAAAGAGTTGGCAATGCTACACATTGCACACCTGCGCTACAAACTTCACCCAGTCTGCTCCTATGGCAATGGGAATTGTAGTTTTGCAAGGTGATGAAGCTAACAAAGAGTTCTTAGTCGTTGTACAGCTTCAATTCATAGGGTGCCTTGATTGGGAGCCATAACATGACCCCAAACCCTCTGGCCTCATGCCTGTAAATAAACTAAGCATACATGACTGAACTGTTACACATTGCTTCCCTCTTTATACCCCTTTCCCTCCCCTTCCTCTATTGAATTGTAGATTGTAAGCTCCTGTGGGCAGGAAATGTATCCTCTGTATAGCACCATGCATACTGATGGCGCTATATAAATAATAACAAAGAGCCACTTTTGAATAGGTCTGAAGCTCGCTCTTTGCGCAGTGTAGACAAGAAGGCAAAGGGAGGAGAATGTCCACCCACATTTGGGGAATGTCACTGGCAGACGTGAGCTCAGGGATGCATGGAACTTTAAAATGGGTTTAAACCAGTTCAACTCACATGAATTCCCCCAAGGAAACTTTGGAACCGCGTGGATCAGCTACTTCCTCTGCAGCTCAGTATGCTTGTCTGTAGAATGGACTTAATATCTCTACCTCTTCAAATCCTTTCAAATAAGACTTCATGTCCTGTGATGCCAGCATCTCTGCGAATTATGGAGATCTGCAGGGCTTTGTTCTCTGCTCATTGCTGTAATAAACTGGATCCGTCATCTTGGCTTTTCAGCTCACCTCCCTCGAGAGCAGCCCAGAACTGCGGCGCGTTGACTCCAGCAGGAAGTCGCGAAATTTCAACAAGCAGCCCAGCACCGGGGATTATTATAAACACCTGGGCAGCGGGAGCGCCGAAGAGCACACGGGGAACAACCACAAGATGGCACATAGCGAAGAGGTGAGCCACTAGGGGACGCTGCCTTCTTCTCGATGCTTCCTCTCCTACCAATCAGAATAGTGGTCAATGCGGGGGTGGGGGGTGGGGGTGGGTTGCAGGGCCAGCTCCTGGCCTGTGTAAAGGCCTTTCCCCAGCTTCCCCCTGTATAATGTAAGCTGCTGGTAGCAATGCCGTATTGCAGACAGGGAAACTGAGTTAGAGAGGGAGGGTTGCCCCAAGCTGAAGATAGAAGTAACTTTCATAGAATCATAGAAGAGTAGAGCTGGAAGGGGCCTACGAGGCCATTGAATCCAATCCCCTGCTCAATGCAGGAATCCACCTTAAAGAATCCCTGACAGATGGCCATCCAGCTGCCTCTTGAAGGCCTCTAATGTGGGATAGCCCACCACCTCCCTAGGTCATTGGTTCCATTGTCGTACTGCTCGAACAGTCAGGAAGTTTTTCCTGATGTCCAGCCGGAATCTGGCTTCCTGTCACTTGAGCCCATTATTCTGTGTCCTGCATTGTGGGATGATGGAGAAGAGATCCTGGCCCTCCTCTGTGTGACAACCTTTCAAGTCCTTGAAGAGTGCTATCATATCTCCCCACAGTCTTCTCTTCTCCAGGCTAACATGCCCAGTTCTTTCAGTCTCTCCTCATAGGGCTTTGTTTCCAGACCCCTGATCTTTGTTGCCTTCCTCTGAACCCCCTCCAGATTGTCTGCATCCTTCTTGAAGTGTGGTGCCCAGAACTGGATGCAATACTCAAGATGAGGACTAACCAGTGCTGAATAGAGGGGAACCAGTACCTCATGTGATTTGGAAGCTATACTTCTATTAATGCAGGCCAAAATAGCATTTGCTTTTTTTGAAGTCACATCACACTGTTGACTCATATTCAGCTTGCGATCTACAACAATTCCAAGATCCTTCTCGTTTGTAGTATTGCTGTGACAAGTATCCCCCATCTTGTAACTGTGCATTTGGTTTCTTTTTCCTAGGTGTAGAACTTGGCCTTTATCCCTATTAAATTTCATTCTGTTGTTTTCGGTCCAGTGCTCCAGTCTATCAAGATCATTTTGATGTTTGCTTGTCTTCCAGGGTATTAGCGATCCCACCCAATTTTGTGTCATCTGCAAATTTGATAAGCATTCCCTGCACCTCCGTATCCAAGTCATTAATAAAAATGTTGAAGAGCACTGGGCCCAGGACTAAGCCCTGCGGTACCCTGCTCGTTACCTCCCCCCAGTGTAAAAAGGTACCATCGATAAGCACTTTTTGAGTCCAATTCTGTAGCCAACTATGGATCCACATAATAGCTGTTCCATCTAGCCCACTTTCTTAACAGCAATCACAGTGGGGATTTACCTGTTATGCAAACCTTGACTCAAATACTAGATCCACCCTGACGTGCGCCTCCTCTATTTCTCCAGGCAGCTCATCCATCTTTTTAAAAACAAAATCCTTTTAAGCTGGTGGTCATGCATTTTTAAATGCATTCATGAGCAGCTTTCACCTTACCTCCACACCCACACACCACCAAAAACCACATAAAAGAAAAAATAGTTGCAAAACTGTTCTGGGAAGGAGTACTGGTGAAGTTATGGGAACTAGCCAATAGGTGCTCAACACAGCTGGCTTTTCCCCCAACACACTGGGGACATGCAGAAGCAGTACCCGTCCTCCCCAAGCTCACTAAGGAGGGGCAGCTAATGAGGTGGGGCAGAAAGTTGTAAACAGTTGATGCACACAGCCACTAGCCTGCACAAGCTGTCCCTGAGAGACACCTGCTGATGAATCAGTCACTGTGGTCCTTTTCTGCCATTTATCTCAACTCATTGGCCACATCTGGAAGAAGAATGTGGATGTGCTTTCTGGGCACTGTTCACATATTCAGCTCTCAAAAATGTTACTTTGTGAGTTGAGACTTGAGAGGAGACCTGAAAGTTGGCGCACCATCTGCCACGTGTCTGTGAAAGGAGAGGGGCTCCCATAGATGCATCTCCCCTTGAACCACAAGCGTTGAGACTTCTTAGTTGGGCTGTCCACTGCCTGGGGTTTGAGTTGCAGCCTTTCTTGGTGCTGTACTGGTGCTGTACTGATTTTGCGTCTTATAATCCTTCAATGAACCTGTTCTGTTCACCTTGCCTCCGGCGGTGTTGTAAATCCCATGCTTGGGATTTAGCTACCAGGCTACCGAGGTATATAAGATAAAAAGGTTTTATTTTGGTGTCAGCAGTTTTATGATTAAGAAGTTCTATAACTGAGATGAGTTTATGGCAAAGAGTGCCATAGACCCAAGTCTCAAAGTATTCAAAAAGCAAATAGTGATGGAAAACCTCTGTGGTTTGGACACATTTGAGGTGGGATATAATGAAGTGTTGTCTCTACACATTTGGTGTCAGTGGAATACCCTAACAAAGGGTTGTTCCTCCACACATGGTGTCAGCTGTGGACTATCCTAAGGAAAGATTGTTCCTTCATATTTGGTGTCAGGAGTGGGATACTGAAATGAACAATTGTTGCTTCACATTTCCTTTTAGTGGTGAAAAGTGTTCTGTGTTTTTTACTGTCTCTCTTTCTCTGACTTATTTTTTATTCTTGTCTCCAAAGGCTTCCCTTCTGTCCAATGACAACGTGCAAAATGGAAGCACGGCGGAGAATAAGCCATCCGGAGAGCTGCCTCCCCCTCCTCCTCCCCCGCCTCTCCCCGAGGGCGCCTGCCCACCACCGCCACCACCTCCACTGCCAATGGAGAATCACCCGTCCTCAGCTAGCCAGCGGCGGCCCTCTTCCTCCACTGGAAGTAAGTCACGTCTTGGTTCTCTGGTCCTAAGGGTGGACTTACACTATACCAGGGATAGAGAGCAGAGGGGGGCTCTAAGAGAATCACCATCCTGTGCTAACAGCGAGCTCATTCTCCAAGTACTGATCCTTGTATAAGGATACTTGCATCGTCCACACACCAGCAGGAAATACCAGCAGAAGTACACAAAAACTTTCAGGGAAAATCCTAAAGCCGGGGAGAGAATCCAAACCAAATAAGGATTTGCAGATTGTTGTGGACAGGGGGCGAAACAGAAAACTGGAGGGGCAGGAGGGGGTGGCAGGATATGGGATGGAGTAGGTGGAAACCTAACAAGCACCTGATGCTATGGCATTTCGTAGCAGGTCCCTCTTGTTCTACAGTACCTAGCGTTGTTTTGGGGGAAAGGCCTCGGCAGTTCAGCTGCAAACACAACAAATGGAGTATCAATTTCATGGTGCCCCTTAGCACATTTTGACTGGCATTTGTGCGATCTTTGCAAGTTTCTGTCTGCCACGGTTCTGGAGTCAAGTGTTATGGAATATGAGTTGGGAGAGGGCATGCAGGTAGAAGAGAGGACGAGGACAGTGTTCGCTCAAGAGAGGCAAGAACTGTCCTGGTTTTATTTCGTGTGACAGGAATGCAGATTCTCAGCTCTGGTTGTTTAAGCAAGAAGGAGGAAACATAAGCATCAATCTGTTTTAACTGGATGCCCTCACCTGTGTTTGTTTGTAACTGGAGTACAAAACCTCTGGATTCCAGGAATGGGCAGAGTCCAATTCAAATGGGATAATGAAACCCCTGGTTTCTGGAAGATTGGCACCCCGATATCATGGGTCTGCCCATTGCCTGAGCTAATGTGGATTTGGCAAACTGATTCAAAATGAAGACCCCATTAGGATTGCTGCTCATTCAGATGCCTTTTTTAAAGATATTCATAGTCGAGGGCCAAAGTGGTGCAGTTGTTAGGGCTCAAATCACTGCTCAGCCATGAAGACCACTGGGGGATTTGGGGCCCATCCCGCACTCTCAGCCTAACCCACCTCACAGGGTTGTTGCGAGGATGAAATGTACACTGCCTTGAGCTCCTTGGAAGAATGGTGGGTAGTGATAATAATGATAATGATCGTAAGAATAGCAGCCTGTGTCTCTCCAGAAGGCTTGGGTTGGCTTCTAAAAGCAGCTTTTTTATTATTTTCTTTTTGTTGGTGTTTGCTGTTTACCCACTTGTTTTTGTTGATATCGTTGCAAATAAGATAAATAAATAAAAGCAGCTCTTCCAGGCATCAAAACAGAATAAACGACATTCAAATATCCTTGAAATGTCCCCAAACTGGGAGGCCACGCAACACTTCCAAAATCCGCTGCAGCTTGGACATGGGCTAGCCTGCATTGGCAGGGAGTTCCATTATTTGTGGGAGGGGGCACTGGCGATAGCACTCCCTTTTCTTTTCCTTGCTAGCTCAATGTGGTGCATAGACAGCCTGCTGGAACATCGTTTTTAATCCTATGTTTTCATGAGTCCAAGCAGCTTCAGGAACAGCCAGCTGTCCACTACAGCTAGGCGCAGTTGGCTTTCTGTCACGGTGACTGCCGGTCGCGCACGGCTGTATGCTTTACAACCATCCATACCTCTTCTTGTGGTGCCACAGTCCACCAGTTTCTGAAACGTGATGGTCAGTTAAAAGCCAGTCACTGCTTTCCAAATGTCAACGTAAATAATTTGAATATGGCATGTCCTTTTGGCGTGCTCTCCGTTGTTCATTCTTTCACCCTGGGAACTGCATTCCTGCCAAAGGAGTTCACACGGGCTAACAAAGTAAATTCTCAGCACCCTTACAAAATGGCCGTTCCCAGTATTTGTGAAGGGATTCCTTCGGTGGGCATGGTCCAAAGAAGCGGCTCAGAAATGTTTAAAATCGAATCGAATAAACGCCTGAAAATAATACATATTTGTAGTGTGGAAGAGCCCTTAGCAGGTCAGTGGCCGAATTCTGCACTTGGTGCTTCTGTCTCAAATGCAGCTCTCACCCCATCTGCCGTCGGCTTTTAAATAGATTGATGGTTACCTCCCTCAGCAAAAGGCTCCGGGCCCTTAAATATTGATGGAGGTTTAATCCTCGGCCTTTTATGTTTGGAGCTTACCTGTCACCACACCCAATGCTTGGGATGCATTATTTAGGAAGAGTTGAGGGACTGTAGCTGAAGAAATGTGGGTTTGTGGGAATGGCCACAAGGAATTAAAGCCTCAGTTTGCAGAAACAAATACATGCACAGGGAGTCTCTCTCTTGACTGGGAACCTAAGGTGGCTTCATGCTTGCAGGTGTGTGTGTGTGCTTTTAAAATAGGACACAAAATGTGCCAAATTCTATCCAGTATTTTGTTTCCAAAAGCACCTGGCACAGAGAAGTAGATTGTCTTTGCATGAGAAGATCCCATCTCGGTACAAGCCTTGTTAGATTTGCAGTTCTTTGATAAGAGCCTCCTCAGTTGTGGCACCACGGTCACAGAATGGTCTGCTTCACTCCATCTCTGCTCACCTTCCGGCGAGCTGTTTTTGGACAGATGCATTTTCAGAATGGTGTTGCTGAGGGTCTGTTTTAATTTCTGATAGATTGTAGTTCTGTGTTTCAAATGGTTTGTTTTGCCATTCAACATGTGGTTTCTTTGTTTTTGATTCCTTTTTCTGTTTGTGATGTGACTTATTTTATGTGATTTATCAGATGCCTTGAGCAATAAAATAAATAAATAAATAAATAGGAAAACAGGGCAGAAATACATTGAAAATAAATAAATAGTAATGACAGGTTTAGAGAAATCTATCTAAGCCAGCCTTCTCCAACATTGGGCCCACTACGTGTTTTGGACTGCTACTCCCATCAGCCCCACTGAGGAGTCTGGTTGGCTGTGGATGATGGGAGCTGTAGTTCAAGGAAGGAAGGAACGGATGGAATAAAGAAACCATTTCCTATTGTGCCGATAATGCATGGTTAGGAAAACTTCACATATTCAATTTCTGTGTCCCCAGCTGCTGTTAAGAGCTTTTCCACATGAGGCTGTTAATGCACTGCTCTTCAAAATTTTTATTAATGACTTGGATACGGAGGTGCAGGGAATGCTTATCAAATTTGCAGATGACACAAAATTGGGTGGGATCGCTAATACCCTGGAAGACAGAAACAAACCTCAAAGTGATCTTGATAGGCTGGAGCACTGGGCTGAAAACAACAGAATGAAATTTAATAGAGATAAATGCCAACTTCTAGACCGAGGAAAAAGAAACCAAATGCACAGTTACAAGATGGAGGATACTTAGCTCAGCAATACTACAAACAAGAAGGATCTTGGAATTGTTGTAGACCACAAGCTGAATATGAGCCAACAGCGTGATGTGGCTGCAAAAAAAGCAAATGCTATTTTGGGCTTCATTAATAGAAGTATAGCTTCCCAATCACATGATGTACTGGTTCCCCTCTATTCGGCACTGGTTAGGCCCCATCTTGAGTATTGCGTCCAGTTCTGGGCACCACAGTTCAAGAAGGATGCAGACAATCTGGAGCATGTTCAGAGGAGGGCAACGAGGATAATTAGGGGTTTGGAAACAAAGCCCTATGAGGAGAGACTGAAAGAACTGGGCATGTTTAGCCTGGAGAAGAGAACACTGAGGGGAGACATGATAGCACTCTTCAAATACTTGAAAGGTTGTCACACAGAGGAGGGCCAGGATCTCTTCTCAATCAACCCAGAGTGCAGGATGCGGAATAATGGGCTCAAGTGATAGGAAGCCATATTCTGTCAGGACATCAGGAAAAACTTCCTGACTGTTAGAGCAGTAGGACAATGGAACCCATGACCTACGGAGGTTATGGGTTCTCCTGCCCTAGAGGCCTTCAAGAGGCAGCTGGACAACCATCTGTCAGGGATGCTTTAAGGTAGATTCCTGCATTGAGCAGGGGGTTGGACTCGATGGCCTTATTGGCCCCTTCCAACTCTACTATTCTATGATTCTATGATTTTATGAGTTTTGTTGCAGAATTTAGTTTTGAGCACTACACGAAGCCAATGAATGCTGGGAGTTGTGGTCCAAAGCATCTGGAGGGACCAGGCTGAGGACATTTTTCCTCTACATCACACTCAGTCCCCATTCACAAACCCAGATGCCAACAGATCTGCCTATCACCTTGGCTTCACCAGTTGAAATACAGTTCTGGTATTTGGTGTTATTGTTGGTTAGAAGATGGTCCTTGTTGTTAAAAGTGCCAGGAACTTCCATCCCCAGAATCCTTTGCTTGAAACACAATACAGTTATTACGCAGACATAAAATTGGATTCAATGGATGTGAATGGATGTGAAATTCGCTCTGTCAATGTTTTTTGAACGAATTTAGCCATTTTACATCTCCTGAGCTTATCAGTGAACTGGGAAAGAATTGGGGGGGGATTGCACACCCAAAATGTGTATATTAAGGAAAGAGGGCCACAGTGTTTGTATTTTTGAGAAAAGCATGCACCTTGGAGAGGCAAAGAAAGGAGAGAAGCAGTTTCTCAGAATGCTAAGATACTTTATTTCCAAGCCCAAGCCCAATGCTTTTCAGCCTATGTTGTTTTTTAAGGCCTTCTTCAGGGGGTTGGTAAGAGATGTCTGCAGAAATACTCCTACCAGGATGATAGTCTCCTACGATAATTGCTGGTGACTGGGTCCGAGGTCAGAGCACCATCTCTAACCTCAGATCCAAGAATCCGAACTATCCTCTGCCCCCACAACTGTGTCTCGGGGTCTCTTACTAAGACTGTGTGCCTCAGACAGACCCACACCTTTTCCACCTTCAGAAATGAGCTGCCCAAATTAATTGTCACAACAGCAACAACAGGTATAGGAATTGCGGTTTTCCTTTTGCCTCCGTGTCACTACCACAATTGGCATGCCTTTCCCTGTGAATCTATTCCGGTGAGTTAGTGCAAAATTCTGATGGAGGGAACATGTCATGGTTTGGCGCTGCCTGGTGTATGAAACATTTCCTGGAAGCTGTTCCAGTGCTCTCGGGGGACAATGGGTTGGCAGAGAGACCATCCGTTGCCCTGTCTTCTTTGGGTCACTGGGCTGGTTGCTGTTCAAAGGGAGAAGGTGCAGTTTGTACAGCGGAAAGTTCCTTGCCTGCCGGAAACTTTCCTTCTTAGCCTTTCTCTTCCAGTCATTCATTGCCGAACTTCATACCCTTTGCCTCTTTTTACCACATCTGGAGCACATCTGTTTGTGCTGTATATATTTTCTAAAAAATGAGTCAGCGTTCCATAGCAGTATACATTTCGGCAGGTGTGACGGGATTTGCAGCCCAGCTGTTTTTCCTGCCCATCTGGAACCATCAAAGTGAGTGGCACTTAGCACCTTGCAGGACAAATTACACCTCTGGTGAACTGTGTTGAACTTTGCAGGTTTCCTTTTGCCCCAGTTAAGCACATTTGCGTATATCTGATGGTTTTGTGTCACTTGCTTTGCTTTGCTCCCAATATCCCTTGTGGGCTGCTATTTCTGCCACTGGAAATTCAAATCCTCGCCCTCTTCTCTAGCATCTGAGATTTCAACAAAAACTTTCAAGCTTATCTTAAGGCCTAGAAACTTGTGTATGTTTGTTTAAATGAAAGCTGGTCTTCTCACGGTATTGAGTCCTATGCCCCTTAAGCCAGGTGCTCTAGAAACAATACACAATGGTGGCAGAAAAGTCTATGCATGTGCCGAATCGCCAAATGCCCATTAGCCTGACTGTAGTTTTCTTTTGCTTTTCTCTTGCCCATTGGAACTTGAACTCTGAGTCAGGCCCTGATTTCCCAAAGTCAGATAAGGATTTGAATTCTTACTTAACCTCATGTAAAACCTCCTGTTTTAAAAAACACACACGCACCAGCAGCAGCATCAACCTTCACCTGGGAGCAGGCAGAATAGTCCAGCTGTTGCTCTGCCCATTGGTCCTGCTTGCCTCTGCGGAGAGCGGGAGGTTGCTGTTTGAGAGAGGGCCATGCCCCCAAGACACATCATTGCTGCCAGTTTGTCCCCGACCCCTATGGTTTCAAGCCCCCCACCCCCCACCCCGCTTGAGACTCCCTCCCTCCCTCCCTCCCTCCCTCCCTCCCTCCCTCCAACATTCACAGGGCCCCTTTTGTTTGTGCTCATATGTTCAGCATTAGCCAGACACGTGAATTGTCCTTCCAGCTTTTGGGCTTCAAGGGCTTATTACTGCTCCCGGTCTGGCAGGCGTCCAATACTGGCTTATTAGCCCTGAATCCAGGGGGGGATTTGGGGTCCCAAGCCGGCGCTTAATAGCATGTCATCTTCCCAAAGTGGCCCATTAATTCCCAGCCGCCTTTCTGTCCTCCCTCTGAGAAGGCGTTCCCAGAGCTCATCCATTCATTCCCCCTGGGCCGGGAGGGAGGGCAGGCCGCTTCAAAGGCATTTCCGTCCCTTCCCACAACCTCATGGCCTGCTAGGGGGTGGGAATCTCTGCTCTGCATGGCCCACCGGGATGGCTGTTGGTACACAGAGGCAGAGGACTTCCCCACGGCGCAGGTTGCCCAGGAGCGCGGGGACCGTGCCTCGTGGGCCACGCTGGAACACGCCAAACGGGGCAAGTATCTTTTCTGCAGTCAGCTAGCGGCAGCGATTCCATCGGCGGCTCACTGCCCCGTCGCCACTTTAGCTGTTTAATCTCAGGCTCCCTGTGGCGTCGGTGTGCCAGGTCGTGCCGTGGCTGGAGCCAATGGCCAGCAGTCCTCTCCAGTGGCGGGAAGGCGGCTGGGGAACGAAGGCAGCCCGCGGAGAAGGGGGGCTGGGATGTGATGGATGGGACGGCATCCCTCTCTCAATGAGATTTTCATTATCCGGGATCAGGTCTATTCCAGGTGTCCCTAGAAAGATGGGGAGGGCTTCGCACCTGGCGGGCCCTGCCCTGACCGTCCCTTGGCCCGCTTTATCCCTTCTTAGCCTCTACCTGTCTGCCTCTTTCCACCTGAGTGCCAAATGTCCTGCCGTGTCAGGAAAAGGTGAGCACAAGCCGCCATCATGGACTTAAAACAGGGCGGCTGCTGAGGAGCTGCTGAAAAGTCCCTGTGGCCGGCCTGATTTCATCCGGTGCTGCCCACTTTGGCTCCGGTCTTGCTCTTCCTTCTCCATGTGAGTGTCGCCTTCGTTTGAATGCTGCAGGGAGAGGCTGCTCTTGTGGGGCTGCGTGTTTTGGGGGGGTGGCCGCCCTGAGGGCTGATCGCAGCTTCGGAGCTCCTTCTGCACCTGCGCTTTCTTGCTTCTTCCCCACCAACTTTGGGGATGTGGTTCGCACAGTGTTTGATGGCTTGCAGCCTCCACCGAAACGGGATTACTTCTGGTGCTGCAGAGTGGCTGGGGCTCTTAAGGACAGCATCGCCCCCGCGTTCCGCGTTTCTTTTTCTGTCTGTGCTTCGGGGAGGTTCCTTGAAATCCACGCCATGGATGTGGCTTTCCATGGCTCCAGGGGGGGTTGGGATCCTTTGGATAACTTGACCTAGAAGGCCTCCTTAAGCATCCAGGCAGGAGAGGTGTGGCACAGCCAGCAAGAGGCAGCGGTACATTTCAGCATGCCAGAGCAGCCTATGCCCATCACCCCCAGCCGTGCTGGTTGGGGATAATGGGGTTGTAGTCAACACGTCTGGAGGGAGATAATTTGGGGAAGGCTGCTCTAGGGTTTCCTGTGGCTTGGCTGTACACTCCTCTGCCACAGGGCACGGCCAGCTCAGAGGCAGCTAGTGGAGGGGGGAAGGGGTTGCTTGTTTGATTGCCAAGAAAGCAGTGCTGGCTTTTGTTTGATGGACCCCCTTAATGGGTCTGGATCTTGATCTCTGTTTCCCCCTTGGCTCCAACCATTGGTTCTCTCTCTTGCTTTCTTGGTGGGGCAACGTAACCATTTCCCAGCAGAGGCTGGTGGCTCCGACGTCAATGGGACGGAACATGAGATGTGCCTTAGGGAATAAATCTAGAGGTTTCCGTGAAGGTGACGGGTGTCTCTTTGTATGAGTCGCTGCTTTGGGCACGCCCCTTTCCTATTGGCTTCGTCTGGGATTGGGTGAGGCTGCTGTCTCTCTGCACTGGCTGTGATTGAGTGAGCCAAGTGGATGCGGCAAGGTTGAGATGAATCCCAAGGGGGCTCGTTCTGTGTCTCGGCATGAGTCACTGCCCTGGGCTTGCCTTCTTCCAGTCAGGCACCACCAGTGACCGGACCAGATCAGTGACTCACATTGCCAGCTCCCCTGAGGGCAGGTGGACTCACACTTCCAGAAATGGGTGCAATGAATAACATCAGCTTCCAGTTTTAATGTAGCTGTTAAAAGTAGGCCAAGATGCCACAAGTCTGGGGATTAGCTGCATCGCTCCGCCTTAAATCCACTGCACCCTGTGTACTTGGGGTGAGGGATCCCTGAAGGCAATTTGTCCATGCCCCCCCCCAAAACCCAAAGCCAGCACCGCCTGTCTTCCCGCAGTGCACTAAAAGCAGAGTCCACAGCCTCCATGCCTGTGATCTGCAGCACAGAGGGGGAGGGACCGCTTTCAAATTCAGTTTCGGAGAAGTTCTTAGGGGCTGCATTCTAGCGGAGGGAGGGGCCAAATGCAAAAGGAGAGGGACGAAATATATATTTCAAAAATGCCGACACATTTTAGCTGAAAGCTCTTGTGATGCCGGTAACTCTGCCTTTGGAGAGGCATTTCATCCTTTTAGAATGAGGGAGAAAACGACACAAAAGCTCGGAAGCCTGATTGGCCGTGGAGGGGAAAGGGGTGGGCACGGCTATCTGAGAAAGGGCCAGATTTGACCCCTTGCATTTCTTAAACGCTCCCTCCGCTTACCTGCATACAGTAAAGGCTGGTGGCTCCGGTGTCAGTGGGGTGGCAAATCCGCTCCAGGTTTCAGTCAGAACCAGTCAGAACTCTAAAGGAGTGATCCAAGGTGGGGTAGCTCCTTTAGAGTTCTGACTGGTTCTGACTATAACCCGGAGCAGATTCGCCGCCCCACGGACTTCGGAGCCGCCACTGTCCACTGCCTGCATATTTCCTCACACATAAATGTAATTGGTTGAGACACAGAAGGGCGGTGGCATGGGTGGTATTCTGACAGAGCCTTTTTCTGTGGTTCATGGTAGTTGGAGAGGGGGCGAGAAAGCCCCTTGGCCATAGCCGGCATCCGAATGGAATGGTGGAATCCTGGACTGTACCACTTGAAGCTGTAGTCACAGCCTTACATTTCTGATGCTTTGTCCTTGTTTGTTTAAAATGTCCTGTGTGTAGTAAAGTAGGGTATAAGTGAGAAAGGCTTTGTATTTAGCTGCCTGTCTAGAATCCCCCCATTTCTGTGGCTGATGTTTGTATGATTTGCTTTTAAATGCTGCATTTGTCTTTTTAACGAAGAAGTGATAACAATGACTGCAGATGTGGGGTACCGTCCATGGACAGCATTTGTCAGCGGATAAAAATGGAATCAAATAGAAAACAGACCGACGTTGGTAACAGAGAATAGGAGAATTGTCAGCCAGGAGCCAGGGATTAACGGAGAGCAGAATGGTTAGAAGGACGAGGCAAATCCACCTCCCACCTGGGCTAACAACGGGGGCCTTAGCCAAGATGGGACGTCTACAAGGGGGTCTACAGTGTGGGTGTACCTGCCAAGAACTGACTGATGTTTTGCTGGTCTTTACAGGCACCAAGTCCTTCAACATGATGTCCCCAACCGGTGACAACTCTGAACTGCTGGCAGAAATCAAGGCCGGGAAGAGCCTGAAACCCACCCCGCAAAGCAAGGGGCTCACCACCATCTTCTCGGGCAGTGGCCAGGTTGGCACCAATGTAGGTGATCGGCCAGCCGGCCACGTCCCTTTTTTAGCCTGCTTACAATGTGTGTGTGTGATCGAGCCAAGGATTAAGTCTATGTAATTATAAGCAGGGAAGTTGATTGGCTGCTTTTGTCATCTATTGGGGAGGAGAGGCTTTTGAAGCTCTTTTCCACATGATCAGCTTTATTGTTTAAGGAATTGGAGGGGGGCCAGATGGGGGCTTACTTCTCAAACGGGGTCAGTGAGCTTTTGCTGACGCAAAACGGGGAGATTCCGGTTTCGGTGGCAGGCAACCCTCTGCCTATATTGCCCCCACGCACTTCTGCTCCCTTAACTCTTGTTCAGCTTTACCAAGGCTACACAGAGCAGTTATTAAGCAGTGACATGCACCCCCCAGTGCATGCTTTTGCTTATGCTGCGGATCCGTCCGTTTTAGCTGCTGTTTCAATTGTTTGTTTCATGACTGCTAGGTTGGATTGTGGTTATAGGGCAGCGTCGAGGGTAGGCACTATTGGGCACGGGCCCACACCCACTGGCAAGAGCCCTCTGGAATTTCAACTCCTCCTTCCCCCTGCAACCTACATTGTTCACCTAGAATCATAGAATAGTAGAGTTGGAAAGGGCTTATAAGGCCATGGAGTCCAACCCCCTGTTTGATGCAGGAATCCACCTTAAAGCATCCCTGACAGATGGCTGTCTAGCTGCCTCTTGAAGGCCTCTAGTGTGGGAGAGCCCACCACCTCCCTAGGTCATTGGTTCCACTGAAGTTTTTCCTGATGTCCAACTGGAATCTGGCTTCCTGGTCCCTCTCACTCTGGCCCAGGCCACAGTAGTGGTGGGGAGGAGGAGGAGCAGACGCCACCGGCCAGCTTGCTCCCTGTCTGTCTGCCTGCCAAGCAAGTGGTGGCATTAATGAGGAAGAGGAGCTGTTGACAAGGGTAGTGAGAAGGTAGAGTCACTGAGGGAGGGGGCCCATGGAGGGGGTCTTGGCCAAGGGCCCTCCAAAACTTGGTGCTGTCATGGACTTTGAACAGATTGTGAGTGCTTTAAATAAAAAAAGATGGGATAGAAATACTTTTAACAAAATGAAGGCGTAAATTGTTTCATGAAGTTCCCATGGGACATCTCAGCCATGTAGGGAGATGGTCACCTGTAGTATTTGTCGTTGTCAAGAGGTTGGGTTAAACCAGCCTTCCCCATCCTGCTGCCCACCAGATTTGCTGGGCTACAACTCCCTTCATCCCCCCCATCCTGCTGGGAAAGACTGCGTTGCCAGCCAGTCATCACCATCTATTTTGCAGGGTCAGTGTGTATCCTTGTATGGCCAGAGGTGAAATTGACCATTTGGGGGCAAACTTTCTGGGGTAAATCCCAGTCCCTGGGTCCAGGCACTCCCATGTGACATTTATCTATTACATTTAGATCCCAACGATGGAACTCAAAATGGTACGCGTGGGGTTCCCATCCAGGCATGGACCAGGGTTAGAGCTCCTTAGCTTCAGCAAACTGGCTTGCATCTTGTGTCTGGGCTGATGTGCCACAGCGGAACAAGTGCAAGTAACCTCAGATTGGATTACTGCAACATACTCTATGTGGGGCTGCCCTTAAAGTTGGTACAGAAGCTGCAGATAGTGCAAAATCCTTCAGCTCAGCCGTTGTCAGGAGCTGTCTCTTTTCAGCATGCAACTCCTTTGCTGAGGGAGCTGCACAGGCCGCTTATTTGCTACCCAGCCAGATGTTCAGTTTTGTTCTTGGCATGCAAAGTCCTAAACAACTTGGGACCGGGATATATGAGACTGAACCTTCTCCCTTAGCAGCCTGCTTGGTCACTGAGATCCGATGGGATGGTTGCACCAGCAGTCTGTTTGGAGTCCACTCAGAGCAGAGACTTCAGTGTACTGGCTCCCTCTCTACAGAACTTCCTGCCTGTTGATATCAGGCAGATACCAACGTTGATTTGTTTTTGGTGCTTGCTGAAGATGTTTGTGTTTAAGCCTGCCTTCCACGACTGACCAACCATGGTTTTATTGCCTTAATTTGATGTTAAATACTGTGGTTCTGTATTTTGACTCTTGTTCTTTCTTTTGTTGTTCACTGCTCGGAAATTTTGTTAGATATTTATTTTTATTATTATTTATTATTATTAACATTCATACAGCGCCGTGTCTGATTTTAAAAAAATCCATTGAGGCGGCATGCAACGACTTAAAACAATAAAACAATAAAACAATAAAAACAAATTAAAATACAGTTAAAAACAGTAAAAGCACACATTTTGAAAAGCTAAATGGAAAAGATGCATCTTTACACCCTTTCTAAAGGCCAAGAGAATGCAGGCCAATTGTAATTCTTGGCTGAGGACATGCAATAGTTTGGGGACAACCCAGGAAAAAGTGTGCCCTCAAAAGGGCTTCTCCTGCAAACCTTAATACTCAGGCAGGTTCAAAGTGGGACAAACGGTCTTTTCAATAGCCAGGCACCAAACCATTTCAGGTTTTAAAAGTTAAGACCTACACATTGAATTGCACCCTGAAAGCAATTGGCAACCAGTCAGTGTAAGACAGGTATAATAACTTGCACAGGTGAGCAGCCTAACGTAGCCTAGCTGCCGCCTTTTGCACCAATTCCGGACACTCTTCAAGCGTTGCCCCATGTAAAGCACATTGCAGTAGTCTAAACACAATGTAACCAAAGCCTGGATAAGTGTTGCAAAGTCAGACTCACTCAGGAAGGGTCACAGCTGGCGTGTCAAGCGTAGTTGTGCAAACGCACTCCTTGCCACCACTGCTACCTGGAAGATCCAGGGGCAGCGTAGGATCAAGGAAAATGGGCCTGATCCTTCAGGGAGAGTGCTACCCCTTCCAGAACAGGTTGAATCCTGAGCAAGAGAACAAACCCCTCCTGCAAAGAGGCATTGATCACTTCCCTTCGCCGTGGCATTAGACCCAATTTTGTAAATCGCCCAGAGAGCTTCGGCTATGGGGTGGTATATAAATGGAATAAAATAAATAAATAAATTTGGCTGATTTTATCAGCCAGGAAGGGCAAAGGCCAAGCACACCGGTGGTGGCACTCACCGCTCCAGATACCCTGTCCACGTCCTCGAAGCCCACGAACCGAAAAGGATGCAAAACCACCGAACAAGCGCTCACCGAAGCCACAACTCTCTGATCTGCCCTAGTGTTGGAATCCAAGACATGGCAAACCTGAGCAACTTCATCCGCAAAGCGCGAGGCAAATTGTTCCCAGCAAAGCCATCGATATATAGAACAATATATAAATCCAATAAATAAATTAGGGTCAACATCCAAGACTGGGCAATGAACGCATCGGGAGATGGGCTGGAAAGAAACTTCTTGGAACCTATGTGGAGGGGGTTGTCTTCTCGAAACCCTCATGCGCCGCTTCTTTCTCCGTCTAGGTGGAGATCCCCCCATCTTCCCTGCCCCCTAGCAGGACACCAACTCCTCCCTCTACTCCCGAAGCGGCGTCCGCGCCCAGGCCGGCCACCTCGCCCGAGCCCGTTGTGAACGGCTCCTCGCCGCCGCTCGGCTCCTCGGCCCCAGCCGGCCAGGTGGACATAGAGGCCCTGATCCCCACCCATGATGAGCAGGGGCGCCCCATTCCTGAATGGAAGCGCCAGGTCATGGTGCGCAAGCTCCAGATGAAAATTCAGGAGGAGGAAGAGCAGAGGCGTAAGGTAAAAAGGGGCTTGCGGGGGGCTGTGGGGTGTTGGGTCAGCATGGCGTGGTGGACGTTGCAGTGATAGTGGAGTCTGTTTGCTGTGCGGAAACGTCTCTCCCTACATTCATTGGTTTATTGCCTTTCGGCATCACCCAACTGACGCCGTCGGGGCCAGTTCTCATAAAACCCGTAAAACAACATAAAACACCCCCATCATTAAAAAACACAAAAAACACCCAAACAACAATACAGGAACAACCAATACAGTCACACAACAACTATCAAAATATTAAAAACAATAAAAACTGTATTAAAGAGTCAGCAGTAAGGTTAATAATCAGAGCAACAGGTGAAAGATGCAATGGCTGCTGGAATAGGACATTCTTAGCCTGGCATCTAAATGTATACAAAGGAGGCGCCAAGGGGCTCTCCCTGGGGAAGGCATTTCTTATACGGGGGCCATGAACAAGAAGGCTCTTTCCATGGTAGCCACATATCGCACTATTGAGGATGGTGGCACCCAGAGAAGATCCCGGGAAGGTGACCTTAGTATTGGGGCAGCAACATCTGGGAGAGGGTTTATGCTTTCCTTATGCCCTCTGTGCAGGGCCCATAATTGGGATTTCACCTGAGCGTAGGAGGGAAATGTCTCGCCAGTGGGGTCAGGGGAGGCTCTGGCAACAAGGGGGTCAAGAACCAGTTGGCTCATTTTCCAAGCGGCTGTCCGGGAGCCTTAAATAACTCTTACTGTATGAATAGATGAAGCTACCAGACCACTGGTAGACCCTGAGGTCCTTCGTCAAGTGGATTGAATCTGGGACCTTTGGGCATGCCGAGCATCCATCCTCCATTTGCATCATGGCTTTTCCACTGTAGTCCTCCCAAATTAGATCATTAAAAAACTAAAATTATTATCCCCAACTCTTTCTTGATATCGGTATGGTCAGAAGCCACCGTGCTTCAATGGCTGAAAGTGGCCCACATACCATTTGTTAGTCATCCCTGCTTTAGGAGAACTGTCCTAACAGGGAGGGCTGGAACAGCCTCTACCTCTGGAGGTGGTGGATTCTCCTTTGCTGGAGGTATCTAAGCAGAAGCTGGATGGCCACCTGTCCAGGTCATTGTAGCTGCAGCTTGCTTGAAGAGCAGGGGGCTGGCCAAGATCAGAGTAGGACCTGCAGATGTTTTGGACCATAATCCCTGATCCTTGAAGATGGTGGCTTGGGCTTATCGGAGCCACGGTCCAAAACAGCGATCTACAACTGCTGGGTCATGACCCAAAAGTGGGTCACGAGATCAGTCCAGGTGGGTCGAGGCATAGCTATTGCTGCCATATTGGGCGATTATGAAATCGTGAAAGTGGTCCCATGTTGCAGGTTGGGAGTCCAAGGTGGGTCTCGGGTCTGGACCAGCTGAAGACCACTGGTCTAAAATACCTGGAAGGCACCAGATGTTTTAGATAATAATGACTAGGAGTCTATGAGGAAAGGTAGAGGAGCATCTATGCATTCTTCTAGCAAATAATTCAAATAAAAATGAAAGAAGGGATTCTCCTTCCTTCCCCCCTCCTCCTCCCTGCCAAGATAAACCAGATCAAAATTTAACCAAATGGTCTATTGAGCAACACAGATGACTCAATATATGCATCAACCCTGCAAGATGTTTCTTGTGAACACCCAGGTCTTCCTTTCCTTTCGGTCCACTCTGTTGACCTTGGAGGCCACAGACATGTCCTCTGGCACCATTTGGAGACCCTGAGGACGTATCAGGGGTCTGACCAGTTAGTGACGAAACATTCAGGGCTCGGGTTCTTCCTTCCCAACTGAGATCTTTCTGTGTGCCGAGTGGGCGTGGAAAGCTGGGTGGCCTGCATCCGGTGTGCCCCTGGCATGATCCTGCTCTCTTTGCGTTGGCATGTCTGACATTGAAGTGCATTCACCCTGCAGTATTGGCCAAGGGTCACTGTGCTGTGGACAGGGTGACCAAAGACCCCCCCCCCCAGTTTCCATCTATCCGGCTGTGTTTTGAATTGGGCCTCATCAAAACAAAAACAAAGATGTCCCCTTGAAAAACCTCTCCTTTCCCGTGAACGTGATACTGCCGGGTCAAATGCCTTACATGGCCGCTGCGTGGTGTAATGCGTGAGCGCCTCCCAGCGGCGCCTGCCGTTGAATTCCTGGTGCGGTTCTCTCGCATGCCCACCACGTGAGCTGAAAATCGTAAATCTCTCTCTCTCCCCCCAACCCCCAACCCCTCCAACCTCCCCCCTCCCACTGCACCCCGGCCTGCGCCACGACTTCAACCAGCCTGCTCTGTTACCATTACACCACCAAGGGACATGTAAGGTGAAGCGTGTGCAAAAAACCGGGACGATGTAGAGTCAGGACCTGAGGGAGTCGTTTGCCCTCTGTTCTTGTTTTTTTTTTTTTTGCCCTGCCGTAGCTTCACTCCGGCGGTTACTACCCCCAAGAAGGCTGGCGCTACTCCCACACCCACAACGCCATCCTGGGACCCTTCGGGGAACTCATGACAGAAGACGACATCCTCTACATCGAGCAGCAGATCCAGAACCTGCAAGTGATGCACAAAGTTCAGAAAGTGGAGACAGAGCTGGAGCGGCTGGAGCAGGAGCTGCAGGAGCTGCTCCCCGTTTCAGCAGCCTTGGCCAAGGAGCACTTTACTGTCAACCCCAAGCGCATGCAGGGCCGGGCGGATGACCTCCCGGCCTGGTGCAGCAAGATCTCTACTCTCCTGAAGAGCATGTCCGTCCTCTTGGCCACCCTGGGCGGCAAAGCCACGAGCCTGGCTGACATGGTGACCCCTGAAGGCCTGGAGCAGATGGGTGGTGGGGCAGCCGAGACCCCGGCTCAGGCCGCGGCACCCTTCAAAGAAGGGCCGGCCAACATTGCCCGATCCCAGTCCTTCAGTTGCACCCGGGAGGAGGTGGAGAAGGAGATGATACAGTGGGGGGTGTCGGTGAAGAACCTCAAGGCCAACTATGAGCTCCACATGCAGTCGCAGCTGCCTGACGCCACGTCCAGCCGGGTGTACAAACGGAAACGGTCCCTACCAGTGGGGACGGCGCAATTCACCCTTGGACGCAAGCCAATCTTGGAAGAAGACTACATCACTGGCCTTGAGCCGTTCAGTGCACAGGGGGAGGGAGAGGAGGAGGAGGAGGACCGTTCTGTCCTCTCCTTGGAATCACCCGTTCACTTCTCCCACGTCCCCCTGCTCTATGGGGAAATGGGGGGCATTTTCCCCAGGCAGGTGGATGCCCAGGATGTGGCAGGGGACCCCTTTGGGGAGGCTTTGTTCAGCCCCGACCACACAACCAGGAGCCTCCCGGTCCAGACGGAGCTGAGCTGTGTCCAAGACTTCATCGACATGCGGAAGGAGAGGATCGTCTACCTGTTCCTGGAGCACTGGAAGAAGTGGACTTTCACCGAGTCTGTGCGGCAGGCCATCCCGAGGGGGAGGCCTGGGACCCCCGCCGCCGATGACTCAGGCGATGAGTGCCAACCCTTCGGGAGCCCAGAAGGTTCTGTGGCAGGGAGGAAACCCAGTGAGGACGACCGGCTCTTGTACTTCATGAAACAGCGGCAGGTGGTGGGGAGACTGATTGGCCACTGGCGGAGCATCATCAGCCAAGTGCCTGGCAGGCAGATCCGCCGGCTGAGCCGCACCCACGTGGTCTACTGGCCGGAGCATTTCTTGCCCCATGTCAGTGGCGCACCGCTGGACTACGACCACCTCACCTTGGACCTCTTCATGCTGGGATACTTCCAGCTCCTGGAGATGTGCATGACCCGCCAGGAGCGCAAGTTCCGCCACCTGCTCTGCTACGAGATGTTTGACCGCCTGGGCAGCCACAGCTGGGAGCTCATCCGCCAGTTCCACAAGGTGGTGATGGAGGAGGTGGAGGCTGGCAAGCGAGGCTGGCTGGACAGCTTTGAAGACCTCAAGCAGGCGTTCTTTGGCGACAGCCTGCAGCCCGGCCCCGTGGCGCCAGCGGAGTCACCCGGTCCTGCCCCGATCCTCTCTCACCAGGGATCTTCTCAGACGTTGGTTAGCAGCACCCAACAGCCTCACATGCCTTCGAGTGAACCAGCCCCAACCCCAGCTCCAAAAAGCAGGGAGGACTCCATCCAGCTCATTTCTGAGCTTGGGGACTTCAGTAACGAAGACATCTGCCGCTATATAGACCGGAGCTTCTCCTTCTGGAAAGAGAAGGAGGCCGAGATGTTTGACATCTGAGGGTGCTGCTTCCTGGGTGGGGGTGGAGAGGGCTGACATCCTGGGCATGAGCTGAAACCTGGCCCAATTTTTGCATTCGAACCCAGAGCCATCCAATTGTGCTCCCTTCCTGCCTTCCTGGAAGGAGATCTTGGTCACTCTCTGAGATGGCAACTTTCTTAAAGCTGGTGCTGGGTGAGGACATTGGTGCCCTCGGGAAAGGCTGTGGCTCGTTTGGGTGGGTGAAGGCGAGAGACTGCGGCTTTTCTTTTCTTGAGGTCTAGCGGGGGGAACTGATTCCAATCATACAAACTGCTAGAATTGCTGGCTCACCTGCTGAACCTGACTGGCGGTATGTTTCGGTCTGGCGAAAGAAACACAAGGCGCAATCGATCGATGGGATTTGGCCTCCTGAGATTGGCAGTGGCCGCTGGGATCCATGGCTTTGAAGGGAGGTTGGACAAATTTGGGGGGGGAGGGATGTCTGCCAACCATGATAGCTGAACAGAACATCCGTGCTTGATGAGGCCGGTGAGCACCAGATGCTGGGTGGGGACATGCCCCCAGGGAAAGTCTTCACCTTCCTAGCAGCTGCCCAAAGTCAATGGATTGGCCACCATTGGGAGAGTAATGCCAGTGTAGATGGACCTCTGGTCTGATCCAGCAGGAATGCCCTGCAGTCCTATAATGATTCAGGCCTTTGTCAGTCCAGTTCTGCCAGCGTTGACTCTCAGGGGCCCTGCGAAGTCTCTGGAAGGCGCCCTTTCCCAGCACTATTTCCAGAGGACTTTGGAACTGGAGGTCGTGGGCATTGGACCTGGGATCCTTTGCATGCAAACTATGGGCTGCTCTCGCAGCGAGCTCCGGGTCCATCCCAGGTACTTGCAGTGACAGACTCGAGAGTGACTTCCTCATTCATTCTGTCCTGCTTTTCTTCCATGCTAGAACTCCAGGCTCCCAAGAGGTCTCCCATCCAGGCATTGACTAGAACCAGCCCTGCTTAGCTCCAGCAAGCGGGCTGTGTCATGCGCCTTCTAACCAGGTCTCCTTAGCCGCTTGCCCGTAGTGGCGGGTGCTCTTGTTAGGATCTCCTGGGGAAATCATTGTTGCCTGCGGGGGAGAGGGAGAATTCCACCCCTTAGCTGGATTTGCCTCTGCAAACGTCCCCAAAACTTTTTGCTGCGGAGTAACACCGGGATCAGAATGGGAAAGTGCTGAAAATGCCACAGGAAGAATTAGTGGCGATGATTATCACTGCTGCACAAGCCTTGAGAGCTTTCTTTAAAAGCATTTTCCATCATTGGTGGAGGTTGCATTGCGGCCAGAGGGACTGGAACCCTCTACTGTCTCCAAAGTTACGCTGGGGTGGTGGATTATTCTAATTTGGAACTCTGGGGTTCATTGGTGGGTGAACAGGAATGGTAAATGAGCATAGTTTTCCATGCCTTCCAAGGCATTTGATGCTTTCCGAGGCATGTGCCTGGCTCACGTGGGGGCCGTGGGAAGCCCAATAGGCCCAATAGAGAATGCAAGCCAGGATCCTCAGCCATGTGCAAAGTTATCTTAGCCTCCAAATCCCCATGGAAGGGGCTTCCTGAGTGTAAGGATTTTGGAAGGCAGCTGCTTCGTGTGGTTCCAGTTCCCTAGGCAACCTACAGCTCCTGTCCTCGCAGGTCCAGAAAACACCCAAAACAACTGTGGTGTAATAGGTTCTTTTAGGATAACCTAAAAACTTTGCTGTTTCTGATGTTTTAATTGTTCTGTTAGGGTTAAACTAGACATGTTGCTATTCGTGCAGTGAGCAATTGCATGATTGTTTTAGAATAGCAGTGGGCAAATGCAGGAGATTTGGGAGGGGGGCATTTTCAGCCCCCGGTGTGGAAAAAACTGGTGGTGCACAGTGCTACACGGGTTACATTTAGCTTGCTCTCAAACTAAATTTGACCCTTTTAGCACTCTGTAGTGCCAAAACCAGCCATTTGGAGGGGGGGAGGGTTTAAAAAATGAATGCTTTTGCTGCAGCCGTTGAATTCGGCCTGCATTCTGCCCACCCGTGTTTTAGAATCAATAACAGCCACACGAGGGACCAGTCTGGTGTCTGGAAAGGGGGACTTTAACCCTTTGCTCCCACCACAGTCCCAATCTGAATTGGGCCCCGTTTAAAACAAGCAGGCGATTGCTAATTGCATGAATAACGTCAAGTCTAGCTTAGCCCTTAGTTTATGCTTCATGGCACGCTTGCAGGTTTCTTCAGCCGGCGAACATGCCTGAAAACGCTGTTTCAGAACGGGAAATCGGAACATGATTTTGGAATGCCATGATGGGGCATGTGGGGGCCACATTTCCCATCATGGTATGTGCAGTCACAGGTCATTTTCCCCACAGGTATTTTGTGGCCTGGACCACCGTACTTTGGTCCCCAAATGCATCCTAAAAATGCACATCGCTAGAGGGGTGATCAAAATACAAACAACGACACCCGCCTCTTGTTTGCGTTGGGTGTGCTTTAATCTGCATGATTTCCAGTTGTGGCTGGAGGAATCCTCCATGCTTAGGTCAAAGAGTGACAATGCACATTTTCAGTATTCTCTGGGTTGCCTCTATTAGCTCCAGCTAGCATAAGAGTGCGAAAGTCCAATCGTTTGTTCAAATGTGCTTGTTGTGAGTGTGTCCGGTGTGTGTGTGTGTTTTTCTCTGATGATCAAGCTAAGAAATAAAGGTATCTGTTACATGGAAAGAGTGGGGTGTATTTATTGTTGGCGGAGAGAGGCCAGGGCCCGGCGTCAATGCTTTTCTGACGCGATTCATTTATTGTATTTCTATACCACCCAGAAGCCGAAGCTGCCTGGCTGTTCCACTGCATGATATAATAGAAAACCTTTAACATTCAAGAATTTAAAGCAGTTTGAAACAGTTCAAAATAATTAATAATAAAACTACCAGGACCCGATCAAAAATAACTCTTAAAAAGCGCCATCTTATGCTGTCAAATGCCTGGGAGGAGAGGAAACTCTCAATCTGGCATTGAAAAGATGACAGAGTATCTCACTAGCAGAAGTGTTCCACAATCGGGTAGGGATGCCTTGGTTTTGTAAAATCCCTTCTCGCTGCATTTCACTAATTGTCAGGCACCTTTCATTCCGTCATCCAGTCATTGACGGAATCAGTTTTTTCGCAATTTCCCAAATTTGCGCAAATTCGCACTTGCACAAATTCACAGATGAACAAATCCCTGCCAAATGTGCACTTCATTCTTTAGCCTATGGGGAAAATGCGCGGTTTGGCTGTTTTTATTTTATGTATTTTTCCACGACTAAATTTGCCTAAAATTTTGGGAAGTAAAAAAATCTGGTCTATCGGTCTGTGGAATCCATACAACTTGGGTAAAGATGTGGAATCTGAGGCTTGGATTAATAGAAATCTGAATTCATTTGATTCCATTGTGGATTTCTTCAACATCCCTACAAATGCGGGGGCCACCACTGAGAAAGCCCTCTTGTCGCCATCCTTGTTGTCTGTGAGTGGGGAGCAAAATAGCAAAAGTGATACCGTTGGAGATACCCGAAGCAACTCCCCCGAATTCTGGGGGTGGAGTCAGTTTGCACTTTGGTGCTTCTTTCATACTGGCTTGGCTTTTTTTCTGTCTGCCAAATTGGGGCGTTGCGTGCTATTTTGTGTCCTCCAGATGGCCGGTGGCTGTGCAGGCTGGGAATTATGGGATCTGTAGTCCAAGACATCTAGAGGGGAAAGCCAGCTTGGGGTATCTCCCCATGCAGCAACTGCTTCTCTGCCTCATTTTAAGTTAATCTTACAGACAGCCACTCGTGGTGAGTCACAGTGGCTTGCATCTCTGCGTGCAGGAAGGAAAGCTTCACAAAAGCTGGATCTTTTCCCCCCCAGCCTTTAAACCACATGTGGGTAAACGGATGGGAAAGTAACTTTTCCCTTTGACCTGGTACGCTTTCTTTCCTGGTCAGGTGCAAAAACTGAATGCGGCACAGGAAAGCTGTCATTGGGTTCTCTGTGTATCTATAATAATAATAATAATAATAATAATAATAATAATAATAATAATAATAAAGCAGCCTGTGTGCTTGTTTTGAAGTGCTTGGAGAAGTGCTTCTGGGGTGGAAGGGGTAACCCCAGTGGAAGATGGTGGCTCCGTTGTCAGTGGGGTGATAAATCCGCTCCTGGTTTCAGTTAGAACCAGTCCGAACTCTAAAGGAGCTCTCCAAGGTATGAAGTCTTGGTTTGGTTTGGCCCTGATTGAGCCAGATTTTTGCTTTTTCTCCCAGGTGTCTGAGGATATCCGAAGTGGAGCTTTCAGATATATAAGCCACACGCTACTTCTGATTGTTCCCTATGTTTAAAGATCTCCCTTTTCTTTGACAGGAAAAGGACCTTGTCCAAGAGTTGGCTAGGCTAGAATGTCTGGCACATCATGCACCTCAATCATGAAGTCATTTGCCTGTGTCCCAAAAGGGGAGCGTTTTTAGCAAGGCTGCCCCAGGTATTTTTTATGATCATGTCAGGTAATCCTGACTTGATCAGTGTTTGATACTGTTTTTTTCCTCTTTGTGTAAGCCTCGCTTCTTCAGTCTGCAGCACAGATATCAGTGCCAAGGGGGAATCAATATTTGGCACACATGCAGCCCCTTGGAAATGAAGAAAACAAACGCCTCGTTTAAATACCCCCCCCAAAAGTATCTGAAAGGTTTATTTACTCATTATTTAAAGCATTATTATCCTAGTCTTTCGCTGAAAAGGCTCCCTGAAGAGCGGCGTACGTTCAATCGATAAAATCAAGACGGTCCCTGCCATGCAGGTGTACAACCTAAAAAAACACAGCACAAAAGGAAAATTGATAGGTGGAGAAGAGGAAAAAGCAAATCCAGGCACCTTTTCTTAAAGTTAAATAGCCGTTTTTGCAATGTCCAGCTGGAATGGAACCAGTACAGGGAGAACAGGAGGCCGTTGGAGCTGGTCTTTCAGCAATGCTGATGGAGCGACTTAGCTTCCTTTCCCTGCCTTTGCTACAGCCTGATTGGATGGGTGCTACCAGTTTGCAAAAGTCAAAGCTCCCCCAAAGTTGGATGAACCGGCAGTCCAAGCTCATTTCTTCATTAATCTGGAGAAATATTTTTTTTAAAAAAGAAGCTCTAATCCAAATTGTTGATCGGGCCCAGCATGGAGGGGAGAAGCTCAGCCCTGCTCCATAACAGTGATATTTATATTTAGTTTTCAAAGCACTTTATCTCTGCCATCTTTGTAAGTGCGGCAACAATCCTGTACGATAGCCCGCGTGTAATTATCCCCATAGTGCAGAGGGGAGAAGGGACTAGGGGAAACGGGGCTCTCCAAACATTTTGGAATTTTCAGAACGTGTTGTGGGTGCTCCCACAAAATGGCTGTCATGGTGGGCGCAAAAGGCTCATTTCCCAGAAGGCAAACCAGGGAGACTGAAAGGAAAATAAGTTGCCCAGGTGCCTAAGTCCAAGGTGGTGCTCTGACCTCCAAGACTCAGAACAATTACATCGAACCCCAATAAAAATGGTGCTGGAGTACAGCACAGCAGCCCCCCCATTTTTTTTTAAAAGGAGATTTTAAAACACCTTAAAGTAAAAAGCGGGAGAGGCTGGGAGTCTAGCAGGCACCAAAAAAGAGGTCTGATATGCATAAGCTTGTTCCTCAGGCCTGGTACTGCTGGGTTTTCTGGACCTTTTCCAGCCCTGCACCCTGAGATCCTTCTAACTGGAGATGCCAGAATTTGAACCCAGGACTTTCCACATGCCAAGCATTGCGCTACCACTGAGCGACAGCCCTTTGTCTCCAGAGGCCTCCAAAGGCTTGCTGCCCCCAAAGCAAGCCTGGCCCCAGTTGCCTTGCAGCTCTACCAGCCTGGCCTAGTTCTGCATCCAACGGTGTGTGTCCGTCCCACCCCCCTCTGATCCCTCTTTGCCTTGATCCTCTCAGTGCTAAATCTCTTGGGAATTCAGGTCCGAACTTCCAGTGGAAGCTGAACACTAAGCCACCGTGTGCTTGCTGGACTCCTCCACCTAAGCCTCTGTCCTGGTTGGTTTTCCGGGCATGCAGCCAGCTCTGCTTCTTCTGCGAGGAGGAGCTGGTCATCTGAGGACACCACGGCCATATAGCTAAGTTGCGTCGTGCGCTGGTCCTGGTGGACGGCATCAGTCAAGCCTCGCCGCCTGAGCCCTGGGTTGGGTGGGCTGCCTCTCAGTGATGCAGCATCCGCTGGGGCAGACATTGAGGTGCTGGGTAAACTCACTCTGCACATGTGTAGGCGAAGGACTGGGGCCCTGGCTCTAGCAGGTCAACTCTCCCCATTTTCCGGCCTTTTGCTGTCACAGCTCAGCCCTCCTGCCACGCCATGCCCCCCAAGTACCACTGCCCAAACCATCGGCCTCTCTCATGGTTCAGATGTTCCCCTTCCTCAAATCCCTACACGGATTTCCCGTTTTCTGCTGTTCTCCACCTCTACTGCCGAGAGAAACAGGGAGATCTGCTCTTTCCGGAGGCCTCTGCCCGACCCAACTTTTCCTTTTAACTTTTGGCTTCCCCCTCAGTTCAGCTACAGCAAAGCATGAATCCAACTTCACAAATCTATTCCCTGTTATTCTTCTTTTCCCCTACCCTTTTCCTGCCGCCATTGCCTTCCAGTGTCAAAATACAGATTGCATCTACTAGGGCCCAGACTCTCTTGTATGCAGTAAATCACCTCTGATCATGACATTGCTAATCTAATGAATCATCATAGAATCATGGAATAGTAGAGTTGGAAAGGGCCTCTAAGGCCATTGAGTCCAACCTCCTGCTCAATGCAAGAATCTACCTTAAAGCATCCCTGACAGATGGTTGTCCAGCTGCCTCTAGTGTGGGAGAGCCCACGGTCTCCCTAGGTCATTGGTTCTATTGTCATACTGCTCTAACAGTCAGGAAGTTTTTCCTGATGTCCAGCCAGAATCTGGCTTCCTGTCACTTGAGCCCACTATTCCGCGTCCTGCATTCTGGGTTGATCGAGAAGAGATCCTGGCCCTCCTCTGTGTGACAACCTTTCAAGGGTTTGAATAATCAGATCCTCCCACCTCTCCAGACCCAACCACCACAAGATGGCCATCCCACATAATTCCAATACCCATGTGACATTCCTGGGGGGGCTGTTGGGTTTTTTTTGAGGGGGTGATATTTATTGACCCTTTGGATGTTGCCTTGTGATTAACACATTTTGCCAGCCAACTCAGGGATTTTGAAGGTGGGTTTTAAACATTTTAAGTTTAGTGGACTTTCTGGACTGCCCGAGAACAGCAGTCTCAAACAAAGTGAAAGTGGCAAGCTGGTTAATTTCAGAGTCCTTTGTCATCTAAACTGGAAAGATCTTGGCATTGGGCAGTAAGTCAGTTTCATTTCCTCTCTGTTTCCAATTTCACCCCCCTGCCCACCCCTGCTGCCCCTCAGAACGCAAGTGTGCATCCCTCACATGGCCAGCTAGCATCTTTCCTTCCACAGCCATTACTTACATAAGCCATAGAAATGCAATAGAGCTCCAAGGATTCACACCAGTGAAAGCATTTACACCTGTTGTTTCAAGACATTGATTGATTGATTGATTGATTGATTGATTGACAAATGACATGCTCCTTTCTAGACACATCTTGCTGCCCTCTTGCTGTACACACATACACACGCCAATTTTTCCCTAGAATCAAGGATCCAGACCTCATGACCTCATCTCCCACTTACCCCTAGTCATCTGGGTTTACCCAAAGCCATATCATTGCACAGTTTCAGCAAGAACCAATGAGAAATAAGGCAGACCTTTCCAGCCAAAAGATCTTTTTTCCAGTGGGAATATGTTTTTTCAGTAGCTGCACAATGACTGTGGTTTTCCTGTACCAACAGAATGGAAGGGATAGGGCCTTTTCAAAAGAACATAGGGGTATTTCCATAGTTGTGTCGACTATGCAGAAGGGAGTGCAAGGTCTCCAAATAATTTATTTTTAAAAGTTATTAACAACTTAAGAGGTTAAAAGGTTGGGGTAGACAGTAGATGAATTTGTGCGGTGATGCCACAGGCACTGCCCAGTAGGTGCCCCCTTACAGCAAATTTGACATGGTCCTTTCACCAGTTGAAGCAAGAAACAGATGCTTTCCTGCAACAGGAAAATGGTGGCTTTTCCAGTGTTGGACTACAACTCCCATCATTTCTAGCCCTCATGGCTGGAAATAATGGGAGTTTCAGTTCAATACACCCAGAGGGTGGGGAAGGATGGTTTATTGCATTGCCAAAGCTTTTGAGGTTCCTAGCTGAACTTGTCAGATTTCTGTTAGATGTGGAACCTCAAATTCATCACCAAAGTGAAGCAGCATTCAGGAGCATCCTTAGAGGCTGCTCTACATGTATGGAATCCCCTTTCTCTGCCAGAGATGACTTTGCTAATGGGCATTTTATGTTTTTAATCTTCCCTTCTGCTACCCTGCACTTTGACACAGGATGCAGCATTGAATAAATCATTGTGTTTGGAACATAAGGGAGCCCATAATCCACAAATACAGTAAATTGAAATGGATTTTAGGAGGTTCCCACAGCCCCCCAAAAAATCCCTCATTTCATTTTTTTCCATAGTGGATTTTAAAGGGGGAAATTTGTCTGCGTCCTGTGGGTTGGGCATTTGCTGGGTCTATGGAAAATGGATTCTGATTAGCTCAAGTATGCAAATAATTTGGTGATCCTTCAGCATGTCTAGAACCTGAGCCCCATACCCATGATCAAACAATCCCAAGATTGCTAGGTCATGTATATCATTCTGTCAAAATGATATCAAAAACGTTAAGGAGGATTTTACCACATATCTGGTAAAATTGTAATATCCTACTACTGCCACCAGCTCTACCCTCTAAATGTTCTTCTAAAGAATTCAACTTCCATGTCCTTCTTGGGCCATGAATCTACCTGCCAGGCTTAAAACTCTGGAATGCAACCCCCCTCTCTTTCTGCTCCCTCTGATTCACATCCCTCCACCACTTCTCCCAAGCTTAAGTGGAAAGAAACCCCTCAATTGTGCGATTTGTCTTACAGGAGAGAGAGGAAGAGGCCCGCTTGGCCACCATGCCAGCCTGGCGGAGGGATATCTTTCGCAAGAAGATGGAGGAGGAGAGGTGAGCACAGACTCCTCCGAGGGATGGAATACTGCCAAACCTATACCTGGTGTGAAGACTATGGATAGGGAGACATGTTTCTCCCTTTCTAGGCTGACCATCTGAAAAGGAGGACAGGGCTCATATAACTTTAACAGTTGTAGAGAAAAGGGAATTTCAGCAGGTGTCATTTGTATGCAATTAGTTCCTGGTGAAATTCCCTCTTCATGACAACAGTTAAAGGTGCAGGCACTATACTAGAGTGACCATATACAAAAGAAGGCAGGGCTGTGCAACTTTAACTGTTGTGATGAAGAGGGAATATCACCAGGAACTAATTGCATACAAATGACACTGATTGAAATTCCTTTTTCTCTACAACTGTTAAAGTTATATGAGCCCTGTCCTCCTTTTCAGATGGTCAGCCTATCCCTTTCCCATAATACTGGAACTCAATGGGCTCATCCTATGAAGCTGATTGGTGGGAGATTCAGGACAGATCAAAGGAAGGACCCCTTCATACAAGATGTGGTGATGATGGCCACCAGTTTGGATGGCTTTAAAAGGAGGTTGGGCAAATTCCTGGAGGAAAAGGCTTATCAATGGCTACTAGTCCTGTTGGCTATGGGCTACCTCTAGTATGTCTGTATACACTAGTTGCTGAGGTTTGTATAAAGGCAGTATGATATTGAATTTTCATCTGGGATGATTTTAAGTCCTATTTTATTTTATTTTTTAAAAAATTCCCTTTTCCTTTTTAACCTTATTGACGTTATTTTAATGGTGAATTACAGATAATTACAATAATCTATCAAACCATTCTGTGGCTCCAGTCAAGCTATGAATCAATCAAAATAAATAAATAAATATCAAACCTGTGAGAATATACCTATAATAGTCATATTGTACAAATGAATCAAATACAATATTTATGTATAACAGCAGCTTGGCTAGGGAATGCTGGTGGTTAAAGGACTTTTTTTCCTGTCGAAACATGCAGAGGATTGAGCCTTTAGTTAATTTGATGTCCCAAAGCCTTTTAATCTGCTCATCAAGTGAGGGAGGCTAGTTTTCTTCCATTTATAAGCAATGGTCATGCGAGATGCTACTATCATATGTACCACAATTACAACATCTTCCAATGGTTCTGATGGTACGTCATACCCTATCATAGCTTTAATTTCTTTCAGGAAATTAGTAACTTCTGATTCCTTCGACGTTACTGAAAATATGCATCATACTTCCTTCAAATTTTCAGTGGTTTACCATAAGCTACCTTATATATATATATGAGTATGTGTGTGTGTGTTTAGAAAAGTGAGTAATGAGCTTCTAGATTTAGACTTTTAACTGATGTCTTTTTGCTTGCGTTTCCCCTCTTTCTTCTCTTCTGCAGAGAGCAAAAACGGTAAGTCTTGACTTTTATGGACCATCTAGCATAACCCACTCAGTGGAACTTTGGTTGTGACTTTGGGAGATGCCATGGCAGCCACCTTAAATCAAGTTGGAAATTGCTCCAGCTAGCCCAGCCGGAGGGCACCAAGGTGAGGAACTCTAATCTTGCCCACGACCAGTTGAACCCAGAGCATCACCCCTACAAGGAAAGGCCTAAAGAATTTGAAGCTCTTTAATTCAAGAAAAGGTTTACAGAGAGAGAACATGGTAGAAATTCATAACATGATGCATGGATATGGGCCAGGAGCAATGAGAAACAGAATTTCCCTGGGAGCACTGGGAAAACTATGTTTTGCCAAAAATACCAGTGTAGTTTACCAAAAAGCTCTTACAGTCCATAACTCAGCCTTAGGACAGGCACGTTGTGTCTAAACCTGTTCCCCTTGGGCAGGGAGAAGGGCATTCAGACGATAATTCAGAGTCAGATTCTGAGGCCGAAGAGACGGCACAAGAGACATCCCAGCCTGTACCAGGAGTGGGGGAGTTGGTTCCCATGGGCTGTTCCCCAGCTGTGAATGAATTTTCGCCAGCCCTTATCTCTGATGGTGTAAACAGTCACCAAGCTGAGAATCAGGATTCTTCCAAGGAGGAGGGCGTGGAAAAGCATGGGGGATGTGAGAGATTCCGTAGGAGAGAAAGGTGGGCTGAGGCAAGGGAAGGGCGGAGGAGGTCGGCCAGGTTGATTGCTCGGAAACGGCTCAGTCAGAACCAGTCTCCCTGAAGTTAAGACGTACTGAAAGAAACGGGCTTTCCCTTTCCTTGAAAGAACAACTGGTTCACTTACTTTGCATAATCTTGCCTAGAGGTCAAGTCCCCTAGAACTTTTAGGCTCCCTTCAGCTGGGAGAAGATGTTTATTGCCTGAATAAAGCTTCGTGGATTCCATGGCAGACCTCTTTATTGTCTTCAAATAAAGCGAGGGGGTTGATGTCATGAAAATAAAAAAGTTAAGACAAAAACAAAAAATAAAGCAAGGGGCAAGAGGGACACGACAAGGCATTTCAGCCTTTTAGGATTGGGGGGGGGATGGGGAATGGACTGTACAAAAGCCAGGAAACTACCAAATGATTGGTGGTTGTGGAAGAGGTGTGGCCAGGGGAAGGGGGCGTGGCCATCTAGGGAAAACCATCATAATGGCACTATATTGTTTCTAATAGGAATAGTTCCAAGGCATAAGGTGACTATTAAATCGCATGGGGGTGTCTCCCCCACCTGAAGCCTCTTTTGCAAGCCTAACTAACAACAGCCTCTCTGTCTACAGAAAAGAGCAGGAGAAACTGAGGCAAGAAGAGGAAGAGAAGGAGAAGGAACAGTCGGAAAAGCTAAGGACTCTTGGATACGATGAGACAAAACTGGCGCCTTGGCAGAGGCAGATCATCCTCAAAAAAGGAGACATAGCGAAGCACTAGGGCCCTGGCGCCCCCTGCCCACCCACCCACCTGCCCGCCTCCTCCACTGTGCTTTGGGACGCTTCCTTCCTTTAGATCTCAGAGCTCGTGACCTGCTCAAGAGGAAGAGGAAAGCTTCTGCCCTATTCCTGTTTCTGGGCTTGTCTCTTCTTCCAGCAAAATCACACACACACCTTCACTGTCACCCCACAATTGCTCATTTCCCTTCTTCCTCGTCATTTCACCCCATGCTCATTTTAAGACCAGCCCGGCTCCCTAAAAGTGAGGACAGGCATAACATTCTAAGTGCGATGGAAGTGATTTCAAAGCATCTTCGTTGCCCTAAAGATGTGTGTACAGCTTCCAAACCTGGAATAAAAGAGGAAAATAAAAAGCAATCTAAGCTTCCAGCAGGTCAGGAATAGCTGGCTCTGATGAGCACTGCTTGGCTAGCATCTGTGGCATCACCAACCCATGCCCCCAGTGCAGTTTTGCAGCTGTTTGTGGTTTTGTTTTAAATTAAGGTTGATGAAACATACATGCCATTTTTAAGAGTATTTTTTGCGGCAGGAGAGAGAGTGGGATGACTCGCCGGAAGGACATGGGTAAGGCAAATCTCAAGGGAGCGTGTACAGCAAAGTGAAGTTGCGAAGCCAGATTCATAGATGGGGAGGGAGAAATCTGCCGTTCAGAATGTTACGTCTGTCTTCACCCGAAGTCTGAGTTGAAAAACAAAGCTGGCCACGTGGCAGCCTTAGCACCTTATAACGCCCCTTTTTGGCATGGTAACAACTGCTATCTGTGCAATAAAAGAAGTTCTCCATGTATGACCCTCGCTTCTATCTTAGCTAACTCTCTCCCCCCGCCTTTCCGTTTGCCAGGGCTTAAGCAGAATTCTGTATCTGCTGCAATACCACAGGAGCACAGGATGTGGGAATGGGCTCAGCATTCCGCAGATCTCTGCTTTATTATTACTCTTTTTAATCACATTTCTAGTCCTGTGAAGGGATGCATGAATGGGCCATTCCTGCTTAGAAGATGGGCGTGCCTGAATAATGAAAGACCAGCACTTCAGCATTCTGTCACCATTATTCACAGAGAAAAGTAACGCTTGCTATACAAGTACCAATTCTGCAAAATGAAAAAGATTCCGGAAACGTTTTTTTTCTATTCATATAATTTATATAGGTTGTAGAGTCTGACTTTCCTTGGTGCAGAAGTGGGGTGAAGAATCGTAACTTTTCTTTTAAGCTCTGTAACTAATGGGTTGTACAACTTTATATGTACATGGAGTCCTGCCCTCCGTGGGGCTGCTTCCGAGGGTTTTCTACACGAGGCTGTTAATCTGCTGTATCTCCTTTCAGTTTCATCCCAGGATTGAGATCCGAGCACTAAACGAAGAGTGTTTCCTGTTTTTCTGGTACATAACCTCTAGGCACTGTGGGATGGTGGAAGAGCGCCAACATAAAATAGTGGTTTCTTTGGCTTTTAGAATGAAATACCACATTTTCTCTGTTCTTTAAAAAAGTGCTCTTAGGACACAGAAGTGAAACTGGAGGGTCACGACATCATTTAAAGAACCAGGGAACAACCGTGAGCAAGGAATGATGAGCGCACGATAAATGCCTCGTGCAGAAAAATGCACAGTGGCAAAGAAAAGAGATTGTTTTTGAAAAGTGGCAATTAAAGCAGCTCTCTGTGATGGGGGGGGGCGGTGGGCCTCCATGGTAAGAAATCCAAGGGCGCATCCAACAGCTGTTTTCATGGCGCGATCAGCATCCCCTTTTCCTCAGTTCATTCTTCTTGGCTGGCTTCAGACTTTCCCTATCTAGACCATTTGTTTCTGCAATCTTTCACTCAAGTAGTTGTAGGTAGAGAATACCAGAGCTTAACATGCAGAGATCCTCAAATGCTGTGTACATACATTAACCTGTCATGCTGGCTGGGGCTGCTGGGATTTGTAGTCCAAGGTTGGTAGAGGCAGCATTAAACGTACTCTCATTATCTCCCGGCCTCTTTCCTACTAGAGCCTTGTAGAAGAACAGTACATATCTTTGTCCTGCGGATGTACTTTTTTTTTTTAATTTTGCAAAGAAAAAAAAAAAAACACCAAAAGCTGCAACTGGCATTTCCAAAGCAAAGATTGACGCTTGTAAAAAGAAACCACTGGAATTTGGATTGGTCTAAGACAAGCTTTTCCTTCAACTGCCATATCGACTGACGTGTCTTTATCATTAGAGCAGAGCGGTTCATTCCTGGCTTTTCTTTTGGACATTTTCTTTTCTATACGATTTTGGCACCTCGTGCAGGGAATTGTTTCTAACCTAGAATGTTTTATCGTACCAGCTATTAAAAAACAGAACACGAAACCCCTCTCCAAAGATGGTCTGTCTTCTTTTATTTTATTCATTTTATTTATCGTTCCATTTATACCCCACCTTTTTTCCTCTAGCAAGGAACCCAAGGCAGCACACATGATATTCCTCCTCCTCTCCATCTCATCCTCACAACAACCCTGTGAAGTAGGTTAGGTTGAGAGTCAGTGAGAATCACCCAGTGAGCTTCATGGATGACTGGGGACAAGAACATGCGTCGTCCCAGTCCTAACCACTACACCACACTGCCTGTTTTTAAATGTTCTATTTAATGGGTGGGCAAAGCCAAAGGCAAAAGGGGTAAGGCCAAAATATCAAAAATGCCAGCATATTTTAGCTTCAAGCTCTTACTGCCTGTAACTGAGCCGTATTAGGAGAGCTTTTTACAATGGGGCTGGGAAACTGCCAAAGAATTGGTGGTTGGGAAAAGGTGGAGTCTTCTGGGGAACTCTTCCTCTAAAATATGTTAAATAAATAGACTCTAAACACCCTTGTCAACCATTAAATTGAGCTCTTGCAATGCCATGGAATGTCTGTGCACATTCTAACTGCTGAGAGAGAAGTTGCAGTCATGGAATGCTCAAGGTACCAGAACCTGCGAAGAAACCAGGATTCCAGTTCAACAGCAAAGAAATTTGCGGCATTGCTGGCAGGTACAGAGGCCTTGGGAGGTGAGAGGGCTGGAGATGGAGAAGGTAATTCTCAGCCCCTAGGTAATTTCCTGGCCGTAATTTGTGGCAAAGTGCCCTACAAAAGCACTTTAATGTCTGTAAAGCAGTTTGTACACATTTTCTCAGTAAACCTTACTAAGATGGGTTAACTGAGGCCTCATGTAGCAAGATCAGAACTGGAGACTTTCTGGTCCAGAGCTCTGTGTCCTGGACACTACATAAATCCTAAAGAAAGAAAAAAGGGCCAGGGATTTTCAGAATACCTGAACCCAGATTTTACCACTGCAAAGCAGGATAAACTCTAAATGCATATTTTAAGGTGACACAAAATGTCTACAAAGCTTCCATACTGATGGGCATTATACCGGTGGTGAAGGGATTACATATCATTTCTCTCGAACCGCTCGTGTGCAAACACCTTCGCTTGCTCATCCTCACAGCAACCCTGTGAGGTAGGCTGTCAATCCCATTTTACAAATGGGGAACTGAGGCCACAGTAAACATGCAACTTGCCCTAGAACAGCCAAGATGGTTGTTACAGAACAGCACTAGCAGGGCCAGCGTTTACCCCATTTTGGACCAGAATTGCACTTTGCAAATCTTAGACTCACCTAAAAGAATATCACCTCGAATAGCTCCTTTAGACTGGTTCTGAATGAACCCAGGAGTGGATTCACCACCCCACTAACATTGGAGTCACCAGCCTCTGCTGCCTAACGGTCATGTAGGAAGCCCCCTTAGCTGGTCATCTGTGAACCCCACATATACACATATTAAGGCTACAAATCCTATATCCCCTGGGAGTAAGCAAGCCCTTTTGAAATGAATGGGACTAAGAGTGTATAGGATTGCATCATAATCAGACCCTAGGAATATTTTCTAGACAAGATTTTTTACCCAGTACTTCTGCTTCCAGATTCATTGCAGGATTAAGATCAGATCTCTACACACAAGCTTTTCTCCTGTCCTGCCTTATGGTACCTCTAGGTGGTGCTGTGGTATTATAGAACAAAGCGGAATGATGCAAATACACCGGTGGAAAATTGTGCTTTGTTTTGCAGTGCCAAAAAATACCACATTTTCCCCCACCCCTACCCCAAAACACTGGTTGGAAAACAAGGGGGGGCACTGGAGGATGACAATATCATCCAAATCACCCATAAAGTACAGTGAGTGTGGTTTGCTCACAATAAAAGCCTCATTTAGAAAAGCCCAATGTCCTCAAATGGCAAGGATTTGAACACAGACCCTGACAGCCCAAGACCAACAGGCCATCAAAGGAACCACCTGAGGGGATGTGTATGCACTGGCAGAAGGGCACCAGATTTCTGTAGGGTTGCTTCTAGCACCAAAGTTGCCCCAGCCTCCATCCGTCAGTGCGGGCAAGGGAACTCTTCACCCGCGCTTCAGGGGCTGCGCAGCAGGTTCTGTGGCTGGAGCTGCTCCCTCAGTTCCTGGGCGCAGCCGCCCAGCTGCATGTCCTCCAAGATGGCAAAGATGGCATCCAGGGATGCCCCCTGCTGCTGGCACCAGCGCTTCAACATCTCGTACTGTTGCTCCCGGAACTGGGAGTGCTCCAGCTCCACCAGTTCGATCTCGCCGTCCCGCAGGCCCAGGCCACGCACAAACTCTTTCCAGCGCCGGACAGGGACAGCGTTGATGACGGTGTACAGCTTCCGGCCTTGTTGCAGTGAGCTGCAGTGCGGAGCAGGGCCTCGGTCCATCAGTACGGCCGTCTCAGCCAGAGGCACGGGGGGGTCTGGAAAGGGAAGGCAGGGGGGAGTCAGCTGCCCTGGGCAGGGGAAAGCAAGCCCTGGCTTACTGGCAGCGATCCATGGCCGTTCTCTGGAGTAAGGGACCATGAAGACTGGCATACACACAGCTCCAGACTTTGGCTCATTCAGGGCTTCTGCCCTGAAAGGCGGCCTAGAAATGCTTTAAATGAATAAATAAAAATAAAAATCGGATATCCAGAGAACCAAGGGCGCTTGGCAGGCCACACCCTTCCCGCCTCCTAAAATGGGCAGAGGACAGAAGAGCAGAGCAAGAGGGAGACCAGCCTAGCCCCATACATTAGGCAGAGTGAGGCAGTTGCCTCAGGCAGCAGATACTGAAAAGTGGCAGCAGCAGCAGCAGCAGCAGTAAAATGTTGGAAGAGAGAGCCTGCCCTGAGCCCCCTACGCAACTCTTTCAGGCGTTATGGAGGATGCTGTCCCATCACCAGTGCTAAAGAAAGCTTAGTTGTCAGTCTAGTCATATGTTGTACATGGAGTGGGAGAGGGCACCATCTTATTCTTCTCTTCAGACAGCAAAACATCTTGGGCCAGCCTCGGCAGCATGGAACTTGTTTTGCCCTCCCAAAGAACGCCAATAAAAACCTTTGACACTACGAACTGATGCCCATGTTTTGCTTCTTTCCTCCTCCTTCCCTATTCCTTTTCCTTTTGTGTCCTGTCTTTTCGAAGGAGAACCCAATGCCTCCCATGGTCATTTGCTCCACTGCCAAACTGCTCTCGCTGTTAGGAAGTTTCTCTGGAGTAACAGAGAACATGTTTGCTCCATCTTCTGGGTAATAGGCCTGACCCTCCCAACTGACGGGCATGTCAAAATTGCTGGAGTACCAGAGACATGTACGTAGTCCAAGAGGGCTTCCAGACATAGGAAGGGCTCCTAACAGATTTTCTGTTAAGAAAAGAGATGGAAGAGGGGATAGGAAAACCCGGGAGAATTACAGTCCGAAGGCGACACCCCTGTAAATTTTACAGCGACACCCCTGTAAAATTCGGAGAAGGAGGCAAGGCAAAGGTATCATAAAAGGCTGACCTGGAAAAATAAACCTGAAAAGGGGGCATTTTTTTAAGGCATGGTTCTCACCAGCGGTAGATGAGTTGGTAAATCTCTGATAGGACTGAACCAACTGGAATTTTAGGTGGGGCTGCCTTGACAGACTGCCCCACAGTACTCAAACATCTCCGCCCGTAGAAAAACTAGGCTATGAGAGGAATGGGGTGTGTATGGATGGATGGATTGTATGTGTTGTGAATCATTTCGTTCTTTGTCGTAAGCCGCCCAGAAAACAGGGTAATTGATAGCGTTAATAAATAAAAGGATGCCTCTCATTTTCGCCCTGGCATGGGTCAAAGTCTATTTTTTTCTCCTTGGGAGAGCGTTCTACCACGTAAGTCTAACACTGTCAAGACATTGCTTTACCACCTCATCTATTCCTGGTGAGAATTACACCTGTTCCTCAAAGCAGGGATTGGTGGGAGCTAAAATTGGGCCCCCAAAATGGTTACATCACTCCTACACTGGCTCAGAAGCTGCCATTTGGTGCACACAGAGCCCAGGGAAATTTGATTGGAGGGGGGCATTTCAACAGGAGGCTTTTAACCCGCACCAAAGGGAAACATAGCCACATCCTCCAAGGGAGCCATTTTGTGGCAGTGCCTACAGCAGTTTCTCACATTCCCCAATATGCCCATGGGTCCTAGTGGCTCTGAAGGAGGGCTGTGAACGAAGACGTCTCTTCTTGCTGTGGATTTCTTCTCTCAGCCTCAGTCCCATTTCTGCAAAATGGCTATAACACTGACCTAACTCACAGGCTTTCACTGTGTTTTCATTCCTTGAAGTCCCCCGTCCCACAAAAGTGTTGAGGCACTCGTATGCCTGGGGATGTGAGAGACTCCCTTCGGATTACTGTTCCAAAAGAGATTTACCAAAAGTCGTTACACTGACGTGGAGGCCTGGAGACTCGGGGGGTTTAGCACTGCCAGCAAAGGAAGTCCTGGTGAGTCTCCTCTTCTTCCGGTAGATGACAAACATTCCCACCAGCAGGATCAGGCATCCGCAGAGCCCTAGAACTAAGGCACATGAAGAGATGGCCGAAGAGTTAGGTGCAATCCGTGCTCATCAAATCCCCCGTTCTTTGGCCCATGACCCCTGTTGCAAAACCAGAACCTGGGAGAGCCTTCTTCTTTTGTAATGCTGCCCCTGAATGTGAAGAACCCATTGACCAAGGTGTCTTCCATCAAATTGTCAAACTCTCCTCCCCTTTTCCTTGTCATCTTGCTTGCCATTTCTGGCCCTTCGCGGCTAGACAACATTCTTCGGAATAGCTTTTCCCAACCCTCTGCTTTCCAGATGTGCTGGATGACAACTGGCTGGGGGATCCTGAAAGTTGATGACCAACACATCTGGACAGCACTAGACTGGGGAAGGCCGCTTTAGAGCACAGAGATTAGCTGCTCAAGAAACATGTGAGTGTGGCAGATACTGGGGTCAAACCAAGACTTCTGTGTAGTCATGCAAGTCTTTTCCCTGATTTTTAAAAAAATGATAATGCAATGGCAAAAAGCTGTAACCTTGACAGGAAGTGGTATGAGAGAAGGGGCTACTTATGCCTTTTTGCTGCCCAGCCTGAATTTTATCCATTTTTCTGACCCAAATACATGGTTTCAACAGCAAGACTAAAAATACTGGGTTGCTGTCCCTAAGGTTGCCAACTGCCTAGAAGAAGAACAACCTACTGCTCCTTCAGAGCTTGAAGCAGCAATGATGTGCAGAAACCAGCACAGTGAGGATACTCCTGGAGGTAAACATGAGCACCTGTTAAGAGCTGCAAGTCAATCTGCAGTTGAAGGCACAGGAGCTGTGGTGGGTTAAAATGTTGGCAACCCTAGTTGATAAATTACCATGTTGCATCATGTGATGCTGTCATGAGAAATCTACTCAGACTGTCTCCTGAACGAGAAAAGAAGAGGACACAACAGGAGGCAGAGTTGTGCAGGGTAATTCATTGCATAGTTATTGCATTCAGTGGCTCTTACTCCTGAGTAGAGGTGTAAAATTTCCAGAAATTTTAAGGCCATGTGGGGGAAAGTGATTTTTTTTCCAGGGTTTTTTGTTTTTGTTTTTTTTGCGGTGGGGGGGGGACAGAATTTTTGCAGAAAATTGGAAAATAAGCAATATATATTTTTCTTTTTAGCATTCTTTACAGATCTAAAATCCTTTTCGTGTTTTAAGGCAGCCTTCCCCAACCTGCGTCCTTCCAGATATTTAGGACTTCAGCTCCCATCCGCCTCAAGCAGCATGGCCGATGGTGAGGAATGCTGGGCACTGTAGTTCAAAATATCCGGAGGGTACCAGGTGGGTGAGGGCTGATTTAGGAACATATAGCAGCTTTTCTGTTTATGTATAACTTAGTTATGTTTATGTATAACTTAGCTCATAAAATTATATTTTAAAACTCGCACAATGGTGACTTTCCACACATGTTAGGAAACAGCAAAAATCTCTGTCAGTAAAATATACTTTAGAACAATAATTTTAATAAGGAATGGAAGAAATAACTATGCTGGGAATCTTACAGAGAGGATTAAACACACAAACACATACACAAGGCTTCATAATTTCCAGACATTTCACATCTCTAGTCTTTCAATACAAGTGTTCTTGTGACATAGTTTTTAGAAATTGTTTTGAGGGAGTAAAGGCTGATAACACTATATAAATATTTTGTTTTAAATTCTAAAAAAAATATTTCATAATCCAATTTTTCAGAAAAAGAAACAAAAACAGCCCTTGAAAAAAATGAGAAAAACGGTTCCCTAATTTTTCTAGGTTTCCCCCCCCCCCCCCACAGGCCTTCACATCTCTACTCCTGAGTAAGAGGTTTAGTGCAGTGCTGCAGAGCGAGTGTTGGATGTCAATAAGGGAGTTCTGAGTTCAACGCATGCTCGGTCTCTGAGTGGCCTTGAACCACCATTCTGACGATGGGCGGAGCCAAAGGCAAAGTGGGAGGGGCAAACATGCCAGCGTATTTTCACTTAAAGCTCTTATACTGCCAGGAACTCAATGTTAGGGGAAGAAGCATGTCAACCTTTTAGAATGGAGAAAATACTGCTCAAAAGCTGGGAAACCAATAAATGATTGGCGGTCAAGAGAAAACAGGTGAGGCCAGGGAAATGAGATGTGGCTATTTAGGGATGGGTGAGTGGGGAACTACTGGGTGAGGGGGGAACCCTACATAGTAAGAGCTTTTCTACACAAGGCTGTTAATCTGCTGTATCTACTTTTGCTTCCATCGCAAAATTGAGATTGAGCATTTCACGGAGAGCATTTCTTTTCTTGCTTTTCCACTACATAACCTCTAGGTGGCACTGTGGAATAGCAGATACAGGAGTGAAAAGGCAGTTCCTTTCACAATGAAATTCTCCTTTTTCCTTGCTCTGAAAAAACTTGCTGAAAGTGCTCACTCGACACAGAAGTGAAAATGGAGGGTCACAACATCATCTAAAGAACCTGTAAACAACCGTGAGTAGGGAATGAGGAGTACACAACAAACGCCTGCTATCGAAAAGCCCTAAGACTTTATGTGAAGCCCAGTACTGAATGACAGTCTAGGGAGTGGAACCCATGTCTCTGCAAACAAAGTCTGACACTCTATCCATCGCATTGCTTCCGACTCTATGATTCCATAAAGGTGAAACACCTCATTCATAACGCCACCGATTCCAGAATCGCCCAAACATACCAGATATGCAGACTTTGCCACAGAGCTCTGGTTCAGAAGGATCTCTAGAAGAAGGCAAAAGGAGAATAATAGTTAGTTAAAGGTGCCATGACAGCTCTATGTATACTGGTGTCACTCTTTAACGAATGTGACAGTCATACCCTGTTGAATTGACATGACCGTAGTTCTGTGTGGGTGGTCAGAGATCTGGAGGAAAGGACCCTCAGCACCCTCACCAATCTACCATTCCCAGAATTCATTGGGCGAAGCTTTGACAGTTAAAGCGGCATTTAAAAAAAACACCAATACACCTTTGCAGGGCACGTGCGTCCTTCGATTTCTCCTCCTTTCAAGTCAATAGTGCTTCCTCTCCTTATCACTGTCTCCTCCTACTTCCTTCAAAAATGGTCATTCTGCATCTCTTGACTTTGGCCCTCTTTGTTCTACTTGGGTGTTTCAGGCCAAGAGCCAATTCAAATATTTGGGGTCTGGCCAGAGGGCAGACAAGAATACCCACGATTCTCGTGAAGATGAAGAACGCAAGTTTATTGGTGCAGATAAGTGTCCTGAATTGGCAATGGGTTTCAGAGGAGGAAAAGAGTAACAACCAATGGAAGCTGGTGGTTCTGATGTCAGTGTGGTGGTGAATCTGCTCTGGGTTTCAGTCAGAACCGGTCAGAACTCTGAAGGAGCTTTCCAAGGCGATTCCGCCCCACTGATATAGAGCCACCAGACTCCAATGGTGACACCTGGACATGAGATAGGATGTGATTGTGGGTGAGCATCTTTGGATTATGTATTTATTAATTAGTTAAAACACTTGCACCCCACCCTATATCACTAGGATCTCAGGGCGGTGTACAGACAAAATCAGAACAATATAAGCATGAATAATTTACACAGCTAAATTAAAACCAGTAGAAACTTTTTTAAAAGCAATAAAAGCAATTAAAACTATGTGTGTCCATGGACAATTTAGCCCTCAAAGGATTTGATAAAGAGCCATGTTTTAACTTGGCGCCGAAATGAAGCCAGTGTCAGCCCCAGTCAAGCCTCCAAGGGGAGGGTATTCCACAACCTGGGTGCCACAACAGAAAAAGCCCTCTCCCCTGTCCCACCATAATCCTCCAACAGATCTCAAATCTCGAGCAGGCATATATAGGGAGAGGCTCAAGTATTGAGGCCCCAAGCCGTTTAGGCCTTTAAACGTAATTGCCAACACCTTGAATTCCGACTGGAAGCGTATAGGCAGCCGATGCAGTTCTTTTAAGACCGGTGTTATATGGTCTTTATAGGATGTTCCAGTGAGCAGTCCAGCTGCATTTGTGATACAATTATTTGCCCTGCTTGCCTCATCTCTGCTCAATTAGATAAACATGCAATCTCCGCACTGGGAGGAGGATCGCTCCACTGAAGTAAATGGTCAAGTTTCTCACTTCTAGGGCAGAAACCCAGAACTGTTAAACCTTTCTAAATCCCATTGATTTCTCTCAAAACAACTTAAGTGAATGGTCACTTATTCCGGTGAAACTGGCAGGACTTATTTGGGTGAGTTGCGTATCCCCGGTCTGCAGCTAAGAAGAAATAACCTTCATTTCAGGCCATATCAGCCATAGGGCTAATCCCACGGGGATATATGAACATTTCCAGAGAGGAGTTTAAGGCCTGAGTTTAAGGGGCTATCTTGGTGCGGTCTTCCCAAAAAACTTTGCAGTTTTCTTTACCCAGGGTGGTGTCGGGTAATCCTGACACCAGGGAGGGGGTGTGGGGTTTCCGGCGGTCAATCGGGTACTGGGGCTGCCCCCTGCTCTCTTCCTGGTTTCTGGCAACCAATTGCCAGTCGCTTTCCACCAGGACTGCCCCTGGATCAGCCATGGAGTGAGGTCAGATGACAGAAGAGCCATACTGACCTCGCTCCCACCGAAAAACTCAGGGTAAGTCTCTGACTTTTTTTCTACACAGCTTCGCGGGAAAGCCCTGAGGGTGGCGGCGAATTTGCGTCTGTGTCGTATAACTGACGCAGCGCAGATTCGCAGCACCACGGGCCTTTGCCTGAGTATAGACAGCCCCTAAGACTCTTTATAATGCTGGTGCAACTGTTTCTCTCTCTTTTTCCTTCCATTTTTGTAGGAGAAAATATTAGCGGGGACAAGAAAAGGCAGCATCAAAAGGAATGAAAACTAAAGCAGTTGAGGGTGGGGTGGGAAAATCTCAAAAGAAAATTAAAGTAAAAGAATTTTAGTTTACGAACAATCTAGCCTGCCCAGCTGTTACATTTGGATAAAATATTCTTGCCCCTGAAGAAGGCAACCTGCTGAAAATGTGTTGGTCATCCCATATCGTAACATACAGTTCTCTTCCTGGAAGTATCATGTTGAGATCCTGCCACCCTTGTTTTAGCTTTTGGATAGTTTAGTAGAGCGAGAAGCTTTGCTCCTGCCCACCAGGAGAGACCAGGGGTTTCACCTTATCTAGGCCAGTGATGGAGGGGACATTCACGCTTGGGGACTTGCCTTTTTGGTGTGGTTCTCTCAGGCCATGTCGATAATGGAAGGAGGGAGGGAGACTCTGTTGATGATGTCGGGGGATGTGCAGTCCTAGGAGAAGGAGAAGAAAAGTAGATGGCTTGGAATCCAGAACCGCCAAGGTAGCACTTTAAGAAATGCATGGGGCCAACTAAGCAGGCAGACTAGAATCATGAGGCTGGCAGGAACCCCAGAGGTCATCTAATCCAACCCCCTGCTCAGCGCAGGCTCTGCAAGGCAAGCTGAAGCAACATCATCTCAGGCAGACGGCTGCCCAGTCTCTCCTGAAATACCTCCAGCAAAGGAATTGGAAGACAGCTCGGATGCAGATATGTGGAAAAAGAACATTTGGGACATAGCGATAAACGAAAAGCTGACACAGAAGTTAGGAGTTCATAGAGGAATAAAGGAAATACTTTCAGGACCAATTGGCAAAAATACATAGACTATATGAAAAAAAGAATCGAACAGAATAACTATGGCAGAAGCTCACAGGAATTTGTGGGACTCCTGAAAGGAAGAACACACAACTAAACAATCAATTTAATACACCACCCTGGAATAGAAAAAGAAAGTGAAAGAAGAAGAAAAACTCTGAACAGACCAAGCATGGGGAGGGATAGACTGACCAGACGTCCGGATCCCCCCGGACCTGTCAGGAATTTGGGGGGCAAAATGGCGTCCGGGGGGATTTTTCTTGAATTCCCATTATGTCCGGGCCTGAGAGGATGATTTCGGGCCTCTGCCGCCTCTTCCGTGCTGGGTCTGGGCTCCCCGGTGCTTGTGGCCATTGCGACGACTCACGAGGAGCCCGGATCCAGCGCAGAAGAGGCGGCAGAGGCCCGAAGCCGGAAGTGAGCAAATCTGCCTCTCCCGCCCTGCCCAGCACTTACCCGGCCTCCCTGTGGGCTGTCGCAATGGCAACAACCCCCGAGGAGCCCGGATGTCCAGGCGGAAGAGGCGGGAGAGGCGGATTTGCTCACTTCCGGGTTTGGGCCTCTGCCGCCTCTTCTGCGCTGGATCCAGGCACCTCGTGAGTCGTCATAATGGCGAGAAGCACTGGGGAGCCCAGACCCAGCACGGAAGAGGCGGCAGAGGCCCGAAACCGGAAGTGCCCAAATCTGCCTCTCCCGCCTGGACATCCGGGCTCCTCGGGGCTTGTTGCCATTGCGACAGCCCACGGGGAGGCTGGGTAAGTGCTGGGCAGGGCGGGAGAGAGGCGGATTTGCTCACTTCCGGGTTCGGGCCTCTGCCGCCTCTTCCGTGCTGGGTCTGGGCTCCCCGGTGCTTCTCGCCATTATGACGACTCACAAGGAGCTCAGATCCAGTGCAGAAGAGGCGGCAGAGGCCCGAACCTGGAAGTGCCCAAATCCGCCTCTCCTGCCCTGCCCAGCACTTACCCGGCCTCCCCATGGGCTGTCGCAATGGCAACAAGCCCCGAGGAGCCCGGATGTCCAGGCAGAAGAGGCGGGAGAGGCGGATTTGCTCACTTTCGGTTTTGAGCCTCTGCCGCCTCTTCCGTGCTGGGTCTGGGCTCCCTGGTGCTTGTCGCGGCGGCAGAGGAGAGGAGACCAGAGAAGAGGAGACCGGAGGAGAGGAGACTGGAGGAGAACCGGTGGCGGCAGCAGCAGCGGGGAGCCCAGACCCAGGTGGTGGAGAAGCAGCAGAATTGTAAGTAGATAGCGCGGTGGGTGGGGGGGGGTTGGGCAGCTCGGGTGGGCGGCTGGGTGCATGTGCGTTTGACGGTGTGTGTGTGCGGGTGGTGTGTTGGGCATTCAGTGGGCTGGTGCTGCGGGCAGGGTGGTGGCGGGCGGGGCATCGCAGGTAGAAAGGTGTGCCTGGCTCGCTTCCCCCCCCCATTGATGCCTGAAGCTTCAAGATCAACTGGCTGTGGGGGAGGGGGGGAGCCGAGCCAAGCACACGTTTGCCCGGCCTCTCTGTTCTGGAAATCTCAAGTCTCGTGACTTGAGAGTTCTGGAAGAGGTGGGGCCGGCGTATGTGCGCCAAAGAAGAAAAAGCAGAAGGCGGCAGCAGAAGCAGGACAAGCCCGGACAAGCCCAGGGCACAAGAGGCAAGGCGCGAGAGACAGGAGAGGCGGGCTCAGTGCGGGCGAGTCAGGCGCATGCGAAGCACGAGAGGTGGATGAGGCGTGAGAGGTCGGGCGCGGTGGTTGAGGTTGGCGAGGTGGGTGAGGTAAGGTGGGCCAGGCAGGCGAGGTGCGAGTGGGTGAGGCGGGTGCAGTGCGAGAAGCCAGTAAGGCACTAGAGGCAAGTGAAGGGAGCGACGCGGGTGCGGTGCGAGAGGCAGCCGAGGCGTTTCCATGATTAAGAGACCTTTCAGGCCTCAATTGGCTGGGGGGGGGGGGAGCCAGGTGCACGTTTGGGCCACTGGAAACTGCACAGATTGCTGCCACCATTAGTGTGGCTGGCTGGGTAATATCTGTGCTTTCGCAGTTATTCTCCAGCCACCCTAATGGCCCAGCAATCTGTGCAGTTTCCAGTGGCCTTAGAAATGTGTGCCCAGCTCGCCCCTCCCCTCCTCCCAGCTAATTGATGCCTGAAGGGCCTCTTAATGCAAGCTTCAAGAATCAACTGGCTGGGGGGGAGGGGGGAGCCCAGCCAAGCACACGTTTGCCTGGCCTCTCTGTTCTGGAAATCTCAAGTCTCGTGACTTGAGAGTTCTGGAAGAGGTGGGGCCGGCGTATGTGCGCCAAAGAAGAAAAAGCAGAAGGCGGCAGCAGCAACACGAGCCCAGGGCATGTCATGAGAGTCAGGTGAGAGGCGAGGCAGGAGCAGAGGGAGCCAGCCAGCAACAGCAGCGGCGGCGCAGACCCTGAGGCAACCCACATTGAGCCGGGCCTTACTCCCAAGGAGAATCTTCATTGCTGCTCCAGCCATTGCAGGTGACCATGCAAGCTGCAGGTGTGCCCAAGGTGCAGTGTGCGTTCCAATCTGGAACTGGGACCACATGGAGAGAGGGACAAAGGTTTAAAGTCTCCCTGCCCTATATACTAGTCTCTGATCCTGCCTCCCACCTTACTGCTAGCTACATCTTTAAAATAATGTGTAGTTTGATCCTCATTCTGCTGCAAATGTTGATCCAGGAGTCAAGCTATTCATTATATTATTCATGTAGCAAGTAGCCCTTCTCTGCTTGCATAGAAGACAGATTCTCAAAACATTTGCCAGTGAGAAATCTTAGATCAACTCTAGTGTGCCTCCATTGTAGCTTTGAGCAGGGATAGCTAGAAAATGGAATTAGTTTCAGGACTGTCTGATTCTGATTACTTTTAAATTTATAGAAATTTGAATCATGGAGCCCTTGAAAAGTATTCCATTTAGGGGGACAGTGTGTGGGGGGGGGGGCACACACACGTGTCTAGTGGATGTACTGCTTATAGTTAGGATTTTTAGTTATGTGTATTTAAAATGCTTTAAAATGTTTTAAATATTTTAAAATTGTACTATGTTTAATTATATTTTTAATTTTTGTATATCGCTATTTGTTTTAACTGTACATGTTTTAATTTGTAAGGGTTCTATCCTTAAAAGCAGTCAAAAATAATTTAAAATAAAAATAAATTTTAAAAAGGAGAGGAAGGGAGGTGGATGTGGGAGAGCATAGCTCTTAATTAACTTGTCAGGGATGGAAAACCTACAGAAGGATACCAGTAACTCTGGAATCTACTTCTAGGTGTCTGAGAGTGCCACCATTGAGTTCACCATTGTGCCTTGGGGCCTTGAAGCTATAATTGTGCTTACCAGTCCACATTATTGGCAGGGACTGCTTAGAGAAGTTCACAGCCTTTGCCACCTGTAAGTATGTGCTAGCTGGGCATGGGACATGGGAAGGTCGCTAGCTGCCATGTGATCAAAAGAGTTGAATGTGAAATGGGGGGTGAGGGATCAGTCTCCTGTTTTAGGCCGTTATTCTTTATTAATTTTCATGGTAAATTGATACAGTGCATGCATAGTTACTAAGGCTACAAAATCCCATATACACTGTCCTGGGAGTAAGTCCCATTGAATTCACTGGGTTTTACTTGCAAGTAGGCATTGCACTGTAAGTTGCTATAGAGTTCTCTCTCCCTCACTGTATGGCTACCTCCATATGTACATGGGAGGGGAGATGGCTTCTCCCACTACAATACAATTACCTTGAAAACAACAATGTGTTATGATATCCTACAGCTGCTACTTCTTTTTGTGAATGGGAGAGAATTTTTATCTTGTGCAGTAGGTCACACTCTTTCTAGTTGTTGAAAGGGGCTTTAAACTGTTAAAGGAAAAATGTGTGTGGGGGGGTGAGGAGCGCCTTTGGCTACCTTACCAGTTGTGGAGTAGGGCAGGACCTTGTAGGAAAGGTTCAGGGGCCCACAGAAAGGAGCAGATAATGTGGAAGTGTCAAACAGGTTTCGGTACAGTGCTGGCAGGAGAATGCGGGGGGTGGGGGGTATATTTTATTTATTTTCTTTTTAAAACAAACTCAAGCGTTTTATAGCCAGGGGGCAGCCATGCAGCCATGTGGATGGTACAGAGGCAAACTGTTGTTGTTTTTTAATTTCAAACTATATTACCCTTTTCTACAACAAAATTGTGCTTAGTCCTATGTAAATGTGTTCATTCCATTTTATTACTGTACTCATGATGGTATTATTTGTTAGTTTAAGCAGCTGTAAAGCATAGAATGGCACAACTGATGGCATCTTGAAGGATCTATAGCATTAACTCATATCCCTCTCATAAAACGACAAGGATAGTTCAGCATACTGAAGCTGTGATCCAAATCACAGAACCACTCTGAATTCTCCTAAGATTTTCTGATGAATTCACTGATCTTCTGGAGGGATGGGGTAGGAGAAGGGATTTTCACTTCTCCTATAATATCATTCACCTCTAGTTTCTGAAGACTGAGTCTGCAAAAAGCCCAAAGTAAACTGGTTAAAAGCCATAAAGACATTCTGATCAACATCCTTTGTGTACGGAAGGCCCAGAACTTCACGACCCTTAAAGTCAGGGAACTCCTGGGAAAAAATCGTAAGGATGGACTTGCTGCAGAGTGTGACGCATTTCTTGACCAAGTGCAATGTCAGTACTCCACCTGCATTGAATACCTGGAGATGTGGATGAGACCACTGGAAGAGTTCTCCATATTCATGTGGATTGCCCTGAGTGAGACACCAACATGGCCTGATGTGGAGCCTACTGTCCAATACTTAAGAGACAAAGGAGTGCTCATTGATGATGCGAAGTGCTTCGATCAGTTTGCAAATCTGCAAAAATTTGTAGAACGCAGGAGTGATGACGAAGACTTTAAGAAGTTGATGGCCCACCAGAAGTGGACAAAGTACTTTGAGAGCTCCAAAAGCATTGACTGCCACTCAGAGCTGTTGCAAATTGCACAGTTCTTTTTTGCAGTTCCCTCCCACAATGCTAATGTGGAGCGCATTTTCTCCCTGATGCAAGCGCAGTGGACTAAAGAAAGAAACCAGTTGTCTGTGGAGACACTGAAGGGAATATTACAGGTTAAATATAATTATAAACAAATGTCGTGTAAGGACTTTCACCATTTCTTGCTTAACACCCAACCCCTTTTAAGAAAAATAAGATCCAGTGAAAAATATTCCATGGCACATCAGGAGGCAGAAAAGACTTAAAATTTGTACATTAGCTAAAAATAAATGTTAATTTCTGATACACTGACTGTCTCACTTGTTCCTTATTTCAGTGAATTTAACATTAACGTATTATGTAGAACATATTTGTCTTAATTGTGAGGTGTCAAATTAGACATGTGACCAAGGCCACGCCCCCTTGGGGGCGGTCATCTCAAGTTGGGCCCGCCTTCGGGGCTGGGCATGTTTGGTGGGCACGCCTCCTTGAGGGCGGCCATCTTGTCCTCCTTTTTGGTTTCCAATATATGGTCACCCTAGGAGGGAATGTTTTGGGTTTGTTTTATTTTGTTTCTCACTGTATCTTATTAAGAAAATTCAGTAATTAAAAACAAAAAATACCTCCAGCAAAGGATAAGCTCCCACCTCCCCTACTAGCCTGTACATGGATGAGATGCTGGTTTCAGAAAGGAAGGGGTTAGAGTTGTTAGGCACCGGGCGTGATGAAACAAGCCAAACTTGAGCAAAAGAGACTCCACCGAAACAGCAAGTGGAACCAGACTGGGGATGCTCCAAAAGGTTGGGATGACTCATCCCTAGGAGATGAGGATGGGAATATTCTAGGACATCCAAATGAGGCCGGAAGAAAATTCAGCATGAGAATAGGGCAGAGCAGGGCCATGAGAACTGGTCACAGTGGCCAAAAGGCCATCGGGTGGGGGGGGATGTTTCCATGGGGATGTTAGAAGGAGCTGGGGGGATTGGGTTGTTTGGCTTTAAAGGCGGGGGGGGGTACATGTAGTGGGCCTGTGAAAACCCTGTGGGAAGGAGAGAATTGGTGAGGTACAATTCTCTCTGGAGATAAACTCACCAGCAGCCTCCCCCAACCTGGCACCCTCCAGATGTGTTGGACTGAAACTCCCATCATTCCCAGCCAGCCAGGTTGGGGTCACCGACTCTATAGAAATGACATGGGGATTGAATGGCACTGTATGCCAAGGAGAAAGTCTAGTCAACTTGAAACCTTAACAACCTCTGTGGGTGACCAGAAAAGGACCAAAAAACAATTTAGGACTGGGGTTCCTTTTATTTCCTCTCCCCGCTGACATCTGTTCTCCATTCAATGATGTGACTTCTGAGGGCTTTTCTACATGACACATTTATCATATGGTTGTCAGTTTTGCTTCTGTTTCTCAAATGCATTTTCAGCTACTTTTTTTTTTTCTTCCCAAGAACAGGGAAAATGTGGCCTTTAATTGTGAAAGCAAAAGAAGCTGCTTTTCCCCCTGATGTATTTACAAGATTCTGCTATACCACAGTGCTACCTAGAGGTCATGTTGTGGAAAAGCAGGGAAGGAAGCTCTTCGTGTAGCACTCGGATCTCAGTTCTGCGACAAACTGGAAGTTGATGCAACGGATTAACAGCCTCATGTAGGAAAGGTCTGAGACTCTGGGTAGAGGGCTGGGCCCTGAAGCATGAGGACTAGCAACATACATAAACTTTTAAGAAAGGGATCCTCCAAAGGGTCAGCAATTCACCAGGGAGAGCCACTTAGATGGACCTTGGTAAAGGCAAGCTGTTGGAGGAGAGGATGGCCCCGTGCTATGGTGGGGCATGTTTATGAATAAAATACAACTGAAATACAACTGTGGGCTTGGTTTTCACTTTGCAGGAGGCGCCACTTGCTCTTGAAGGTTCTCCAACCTTCATGCCTGCCTCAGAATTGGTCAAAGAGAGAGTAAGGCAACTAGAACAAACAAGATCTCACTTGGGACATAGCTGGCAGCTGCCTCCAACGCTGCAGAAGCCGGGCAGGCAACCAGGCAGGCATTTCGCATCTTCCTTCTCTGAGCCTGCAAGTAAGAGACGATCCTTCGTTTTTAGGGCCATTTGACACCAGGGTGTAACCATCCATTTCTATGCACTGCTAATTTCCCACTCACTCCCTAGCTGCCCCCAAGATCCACTACCAGGTCAAGCTAAGAATGATTGGGATGTTCTCAGAGTACCGCTGCAGAGTTTCCAAGCAGCTCAGAAACATAGTTCCTGTCCAGAAGCTCCTGAAAATGGGGGGGGGGGGTTCCAAATGCCCAGTGTCATCAGTATGATTCCCCCCACACACACACTATCAATATTCAGTAGCTGAATGTGCTCCCTGTGATAAGCTGCATGCACAGTTCCAAGGACGAGCTGTAATGGTGCCCTTCTGCCTGCCTGGCTGCCCCCATTAAGCCTCTGAGCAAGCCGGCAAGTGATTTTGCTCTACCTTTGAATGGGCCAATTGCACCTGATGCACACAAGCTGCAGGAATACCTGTCACCTGGGGAGGAGGATTGGGAGGAAGCAAGACCAGAGCGTGACGTTTCATTGAGAGGTGTCACAGGTGATTCCTCTGTGGGCAATTGCTTCGGACGCAAGGAGATGTGAGCCATTTACCCGATGCGTTTCTTACTTGAGAATGACTGAGACTGAGCTAAGGACTGGAACCAAGCACCTAAGAATACTCACAGTTCCGCTCCATTTGCTTGTTCAAGCAGCTTGTGCATTTCTTGCAGGTGAAGTCATCCCCGGAGCCGATCCGGAAGTGGCCGTCCTTGCAGCCGCATTCCCTGTTCTGGGTGGGTGTGCAGCTCGTCACCTCCTTCTGCCCGTAGACATCTGGATGGATAATTTCGTTTTCACTCCACAGTGATGTCCACCAACTCTTGGGGCATGACCCGAGAGGTGCAAAACGAGGCTGTGCAGGACAGTGCGTGCTCTCTCTCTCTCTCTCTCTCTCTCACACACACACACACACACACACACACACACTGCGGCACAGTGTGCAAACCTCCCTCCTATTCAACCCCCCCCACTCAAAACCTGCCCAGATTCCCAGATTCTCACCAATGCAACGTGTGCAGGGGCCGCAAGAGCCCTGCAAAGAGTATGTTCCACTCGGGCATTCCTCACATTTGCACCTTTTGCTGATGTCGTTGCAGGTTGATGGTTTCAAAGCTGTCCCTGCAAAACAAACGCGAGGGCGCGTGTTGTTTCAGTACATTTCCTATTTCGGTATTCATACTTGGACCACAGAAAACATTCCTTTGCATTTTTCATTTCCCAGAAGACCCTCACGATTTTGCTGAAGCGTGTCTGCTCTTAAAGACTGTGAATCTATTGGACTTCCTTTTGACAGGAGCGACATCCAGAAAAGCGTTATAAATTAGCTGCTTTAACACTGGGCGCCTCCAGCTAGAAAATTTATAGCAGAGTCCAACAGTGTCGTTTCACAAACTCAAAACAGCGCTAGTCACGTTCTGCCAAAGCCTTCCGTTGCACACGCAGTTCACTATTCCACTTGCACAGGTGGCTGTGCAAATGGCTGCACAACCAGTTAGGCACAACAGATTGTGCATATGCAACGCTTGCACAACCGCGCACACAGCCACGCTTGCACAAACACAACCTTAGTTGGATTCTCCTCTTGTGCAATTTCGGGACCTAGTTTCTGCTAGCGCAACGTCACTTGTGCAAATGGAATGATGCAGCCGGATAGGGCCCACATTCCGGAATTCTGGAAAAAAAAAGATATTTTTAACGCATGATTTAGATCCGCTTTCCCCAACTTGGTGCCTACCCCGGATGTGTTGGACTTCAATGCACATCAGCTCTAGCCAATGGTGAGGAATTGGGGGAGCTGGAGTCCAAACGTTCTGGAGGGCGCCAAATCTGGGAAGGCTGGTTTAGATGAAGCACACGCTCTCTGTATGTCTGCTTAGAAGGCCATCCACTGGATCCTCAGGCTTTATAGATTTGTGGTACTGAACTGAAAATAACAACAGCAATATCGCGGCTCTATAAGCAGGAGCAGTTGGACTCTTTGGAGTTAGGGCTTCAGCAGCGTTTCCCATTCTGGTGCCCTCCAGAGATTTTGGGTTAAAGCTCCCATAATCTCTCACCATTGGCTATGTTAGCTGGGAATGATGGGAGTTGTAGTCCAACACATCTGGAAAGCAGCAGGATGGGAAAGGCTGGCCTGTAAAAAAGGCATGCAGACTGTAACCAGTAGCTCAGTCGGGTGTAAAGTTTGTAAACCCCTTCTAAATGCAACCATATCGCTAATCGCTCGAACCTGGGGCAGTGGAGACACCAAATAGAATTCTGACTGGTTTGGACTGAGTTCAGATGCGAGGTTATTATTATTATTATTATTATTATATTATTATTATTATTATTATTATTATTATTATTATTATTATTATCTTTATTTGTATCCCGCCTTTTGCACAATCCTGGGCCTCAAGGCGGCTTTACAAAGTTAAAACATGTACAGTTAAAAGCTATAAAAGCAATATACAAAAGTTAAAATTGTAATTAAATAGATTTCAATATTAAAACATTTCCACATTTAAAATACCTACCAAATTAAAAAAAAATCTTAACATAGATGGAGTTCCACATTATTCACTAAAGGCCTGCTGGAATAAGAAAGTTTTTGCCTGCTTTCAAAAACATATCAAGGAAGGAGCCAGTCTAGCTTCCCTAGGAAGGGAGTTCCAGATCCCTGGAGCAGCCACCTAGAAGGCCCTCTTCCGCGTACCCATCAGGTGTGCCTAGGATGTTGGTGGGACTGAGAGAAAGGCCTCCCCAGAAGATCTTAGAGGATGGGCAGGCTCATAGGGGAGAATACCCCGCCCACCCTTCCCCACCAGGACACATTCATAGAATTAAAACCTAGAAGAAACCCCGTCAGCCTCAGCGGGTTTGAACCCTGCAGAGAGACTACTTCCCTCCCCCTTACCTTCTGGACACATGATTCTGGGCCCGATCCCTGACTTCCGGTTGTGATTCAGCTTCACTTGTGCAGAACCCACTGGGCCTGAGACCCTCTCTGTTTCCTGGACTATCCTCATGAGCTTGGCATCCGTCATGTTGCGCAGAATTTGTGTGACATAGGAGGAGCTCAAGAGAGTCATCAAAAAGACCTGAAAGACCTAGAGAACAAGGAAGCGCATTTCTGTGTCAGGTGTGCTGACCGTGGTGAGTTTGCTGGCAGACGCATGCCCCCAAAATGGGTGGTGGGCTTGTAGGGGGATGGGGCCTTTTCAGACCCTCTGTCTAGAAGTGCATACCTAAGCCAGTCTTCTCCAGTCTGATCGCTGTGCAGATGTATTGGACAGACTGCAATTCACATCGCTCCTAGGCAGCATGTCTGCAAAATTGGGGGAAGCTGCTGTACACCCTTCAAATGTTTCCATTTAGCAAAGATAGGCTGCATTTTCCAGTCCCCCTATTTTTGCCTTTTGGGGATGTCCCATGACCATTTCTATCGGCACAACCTTATTTCCAGACCCAATGATGTCAGCCAGAGCATCAGGGACTTGTTCACATGCTCATCTTCCACTGCGGTGTATGCCACCATTTGCCCGCAATGCCCTGCTGCATTCTACACAGGACAAATGGGCCAGTCTTGTCACAAAAGAATAAATGGACACAAATCAGATGTCAGAAAGGGCATCTGATTCAGACTGAGAAACCAGTGGGAGAAGTTTCAACTGACCAGGAATCCTACTGCTAAACCTACAGTAGTGATTCTTGGAAACACCAACATAAAACCACTGGATTACAATTTATCAGAAAATTCTATTTTATCATCTGTGGCTTAAATCAAGATAACAGTTTTTTAAACCTACCACATGCATTCATTTTTAGCTTACCAATGCCAGTTGCTCTCTATGTCTCTATATAACCGTTGCTGGGGAACATGAGCAGAAGGGCGTTGCCACACCCCTGCGCTACTGGGGGTTTTCCACAGGCAGTTGGCTGGTCTCTATGGGAAGAGGGCATTTCTACATGAGGCTTTAATCCCGCATCTTTATTGAGGCTTCTGCTTCCAGATTCCTTGCGGGATTAAGATTGGCTCCTTTACATGTGCACTTTCCCAATGTTCTTTTTCTCTGCCTTTTTATATGTTTCATTGTACAACCACTACATGGCGCTGTGGTGTAGAGGAATTGTGCAATTACACGAGACTCTCATTTTGCCATTTCTAAATAATCACAGGCACACAATAAAAGCCTCATGTAGAAAGGCTCAGCATGCTGAACTAGATGGATCCAGCACAGCTCTTTTGATGTTCTTAGGAGCCCTCCAAAAATAATATTATTATTATTATTTCTTACCCACCTTTCCCTCTGGATCGAGGTGGGGAACAACAATAAATATAAATACAAAGACTATAAAATAGATAAAACATTGAAAACAAATAAAACTAATACATTATTAAAAACATCTTAAAATTCAACTAGGTAGGCCTGCCGGAAGAGATCAGTCTTCACGGCTCTGTTAAATTCAAGAAGACTGCTAAGTTGTTGAATCTCTCCCAGCAGGCCACTCCACAGTCTGGGAGCGGCAGAAGAGAAGGTCCTCTGGGTAACACTCATCAGCATAGTTCTGGCTGATTGAAGTAAATTCTTCCCAGAGGACCTGAGTGTGCGGGGCGGATTATACTGGAGAAGGCGATCCTGCAGGTAACCTGGACCCAAACCACGTGGGGCTTTAAAGGTAATAACCAACACTTTATACTTCGCCTGGAAACTAATTGGCAGCCAGTGGAGTGATTTTAAGACTAGTGTAATGTGGTCACCCCTAGGTGTACCAACCTGGCTGCCATATTTTGAACTAATTGAAGTTTCCGGACTAGGCACAAAGGTAGCCCTATGTACAGCACATTGCAGAAGTTGAGCCTTGAAGTTACCAGCACGTGCACTATTGTCTTTAGGTCTTCCAACTCTAGAAAGGGATGCAGCTGGCGTATCAGCCGAAGCTGATAGTAGGCTCTCTTGGCCATCGCATCTATCTGAGCTGTCATTTGGAGCAACGGATCCAGGAGTATCCCCAAGCTGTGAACACAGCCTTTCAGGGGGAGTGTAACCCCATCTAGAACTGGTTGATACACCTCCATACCCAGGTTGTGGCCTTTAACAGCAAGCACTTTTCTCTTGTCTGGATTCAGCTTCAGTTTGTTTTCCCTCATCCAGCCCATTACCGCCTCCAAGCATTCATTCAGAGGAGACATACTATCCTTAGCTGATGCTGTTGTTGAAGGCATAGATAAATATTGGGTGTCATCAGCATCCTGATAGCACCCTGCCCCATGCCTCCGGATGATCTCTCCCAGCGGTTTCATGTAGATGCTAAACAGCATTGGGGATAGGATGGCACCTTGTGGTACGCTGTATAACAGCTCCTTCTTTGAGGAACAGCTATCCCAAGCATCACCATCTGGAACCTGCCCAAGAGGTAGGACTGGAACCACTGAAGCACAGTGCCCCCAATCCCAATCCCCTCAGGCATTCCAGAAGGATACCATGGTCGATGGTATCGAAAGCCACTGAGAGGTCCAGGAGTACCAACAGGGACACACTCCCCCTGTCAATACTAAGGCGTAGATCATCCACTAAGGCGACCATAGCAGTCTCAACTCCGTATCCTGCCCTGAAGCCGGTTTGAAATGTGTCTAGAAAATCTGTATCATCCAAAATTGCTTGGAGTTTTGGAAGGCAACTGCCCTCTCAATCACCTTGCCCCAAAACGGAAGATTTGATACTGGCCTGTAGTTATTAAGGTCCAGGGGGTCCAGGGAGGGCTTTTTTAGAAGCGGTCATACTACCACTTCTTTTAAACATGTTGGAAAACTCCCCTCCCTAAGAGATGCATTACTAATATGTTGTAGATGTGATCTAACTGCATCTCCTCCCTGGACGACCAGCCAAGAAGGACAGGGATCGAGAGAGCAAGTTGTCCTCCTCACTTGTCCAAGCAGCAGCTTGTCCACGTCCTTGGTACTCACCAACTGAAACTGATCCAGTGTAATCCTACTCGCAGAGTTGCTGGACACTCTATTGTCAGCTTCTGCTATAACAACGGCGTCTAAGTTGGCTCTTCTTTGAGAGATTTTATCTGTGAAATGATCATTAAAGGCATCACAGCGAACTGCCGAAGGCTCCATCAGCCTTCGAGGGCGGACCATCTTAATCGGTCCGCCACCCCTGCAGCCGTGATACTAGCCCTGACCAGAAAATGGTCTGTCCATGACAATGCGGAGGTATTTATCGCCTCCGCCCACCGATCTGTCTGTTCAGAGCTGAAAACAGCATCGAGGGTGTGACCTGCTGAATGTGTAGGTCCAGAGACCATGAACTCCTGAGCTGCACCTGACAAACTGCCCTCGCATGGGATGTTGAAATCGCCCAGGACCAAAATGAGCATTGCCTTCAGCTGAGGCGGTAAGCAACATCAGCAACATGCTATGAGTGGGAAGAAGGGGTTTCCCCTTTCCCCCTTCTTATTCATCTCTGTGAAGTTTTGGGTTGCCACTGAGTTTACAGCCAAAGCAATGGATAGAAATCTGTTCCTCCTCCTGCCACTGCTGCTCTGCACGGCTCCCAAATGTTGGCGATTTGTCACAGTTGCTCATGCTCGTCTTGTCTGATATTGGAGGGGAAGTCCCTGCTTGCCTGCAAAGAGTTCCACCCACCCATCCCATGTGAGAGTTCAAGCGTTGCATGTCGTAATCGGCATTGCCATGACACTTTGCTATACATTCGCGAACGAAGGACACCACATGCCATGATGTATAGAATGATATGGATGGCTGTTGATTTCCCACTGCATGCAAGCGAAATTGCCTGCAGCAGCAATTCTGACAACCAACAAACCTATTTATTAAAAGCTGTTGTGACGTTACAGAGCCACCTGCAGCAAACACTTTTGCTGCTCAGTGGGAGAAGCATTCCGAAACTGGTTTTGGGTTCAAGCTTCGGAAAAATCAAGAAATAAAGAATAGAATGACTATATGCATGTGTAGAGTACCCGCTGAATCATCATGGCAAGCCCACAGACACCAGCCCTTTAATATGGATTAGGTAGATGCCACAATGCACAAATTCCTATGCTTAAAAAGCCGAAGGTGGGTATATATGCAATTGCTTGACCCTTATTGATAATGGTTGGGTTCACACAACAAATCAGAGGGCATCTTGAGTATGGGTTGAATTGAACCCATTGAACTATGGGCTGTTGTTGAATTGTAGGCTGTCATTGAATCCTGGGTTGTTGTGTTGTGTGAACTCAGCCACGTTAACAAACCATGGTTTGTTAACCACAAACAACCCACAAAGGTTTGTTGTTAGACTGTAAATTATGGGTTGTTTGTAGTTAACAAACCATGTTTGGTTGGCGTGGGTGGATTCACACAACACAACAACCCACGAATCAAGAACAACATATGGTCCAACGTACTCTGGCTTGTTTTGTTGTGTGAACCAGCTCAATGTCTATAGTTCAGCCTTCCCTAAACGGCTACATTCTGGATGTCTTGGAGCACAACCCCCAGCAGCATGGAATGCATGAATGCCAGTTAGAGCTGATGTGAATTATCAGAAATACCTCCCCAAAGTGAAAGCAGGTCAACAAGTCTGCAAACTCCATGTGACTCGAAAAAGCCGAGGTGCTGTAGAATCTGCAGGCTGGATTCATAGAAATCGAAATGCATTTGAATCCACTGCAGATTTCTCCAACATCCCCTAATAGGGTTATAGGACCTTTTTTTGTCTAAACATGAATAGGATTGTAGGACTTTTCTCTGCCTAAACATGCATAGCACTGAGCCCTAAAATAACACTTTGGCCACCTCCCCTCCTCGAAAAAAAGACAATTTGCCAAGCTATTTGCTCTTCTTAAGCAGTTGGTAACACCGCTGCTAGGGGAATTCCCCAGGCATCCCTACCCCTACCCCCTCAAAACCAGCTGTGTATACATTTCTGACTGGTGGCATTTCAAGAGCAGGGCATGCAAGAAACCCAGGGGCTGCACCCATGAGCTGACACTGACGATCAAGAGGAGAGCAGCTACTAATGCATCAGTAGATCTCATGATCCATGCGCAGTTGTTTCCTGGAAACAAAACTCTGCATCCCTCGCCTCCTTGGGAACTTTGTCTGTCGCTGCCTGCCCCGAAATAGCACTGCCAACCACATCATGCTGGCACATCGTCAAACCACAATGTTTCCCCTCGCCCTCGCACCCAAAAATTTCTAGGCTTGTCTGTCTGTCTGTGTGGGAAAAGAATTCAAACTCAGGGTGACAACCAGAAGCAAGCAGGGAAAGATAGCGGCTGCCCCTTCTCCTCTATTAACATCATAAGAATGTAAGAAGAGCCCTGCCGGATCAGGGCCATCTAGTCCCGCAAGGAGGGCATGAAGGCAGCAGCCCTGCCCCACTCTCGCAACTGGTATGCAGAGGTACTGTACACCATCTCTGAAGATGGAGGTTCCATCTAGCTGTTGACAGAACTTTTCATGGAGCTGTTCGCACTCCCTGGGGGAGCTGTATGTGGGCATGATGAAGTGCTGAACTTTGTAACAAAGAGGCTAGGGCCTGCTCCTTTCCTCCTCCCTCCCAAACCCCTTTCCTTTTGTGTCCTGTCTTTGAGACTCTAAACATGAACTAGGGGAAGTAGGTTTGAATGGCTAGGTTGTTCTCGAAGTTGCTTGGCAGATTGGGACGCCCGATGTCCTATATGTGACCAGTGGCTGATTATAACCACAAGCTATAATTTGTGACTGCGCTGGGTCGGTTGTGCGAGATTGGGTGGATGTGTGGGTTCTGAGTGGCTGAGGGTATGTTTGAGTTGCGAGTAAGGGGAAATCTTGGGGTGGTAAGGATGTGCTTGCAGCAATGTGACGAACCACTGTGCCCTCTCAACTCTTGCCCCTCCTGGCTCATAACAGCCAGCTGAGGGAATATGACTGGGTGGGTTCAGGAAGTGGTAAAAGCTTCCTTCTGTCCTTGAGGAGTTAGTAATGCAGCCACTGCTAAAGAAGCCCACCCAGGACTCAATGGCACTAGACAACTGCCACCTAGGGTGCCTCTACAAGAGGCATTTAAAGCTCTTTCAAGACGCATTAAAAAATTAACCTCTACAAGAACGGAGCGCAAATCGGGCGTAGAGGTGCGTTATCTGTCCGATTATGCGCATTATCGAATGCGCGTTAAATCACGAGTTTTATTTTGCTCCGTCCGTTAAAGCACATTTTGACTGTGTGAATAAGCGCTTATGCGCATTAACTACTTGTAAAGCGCATTTTGGACATCTGTTAATGTGCTTCGCCGCCTCTCGCCGCCTCTCGTGCAGAGGGATTAGGCGCAAATGCGCTTCTGCGATTATGCGCATAATCGCCTAACCAGAGGCAAAAGCGAATCTTTGTAGAGGGGACCCTAGTCACAAATACCCTTTCTTCAGTAAAGTACTTGAGAGGGTTGAGGCAGAGCAACTGCAGACACACTTGGAGGATATTTTGGCAAAATAAAGGCCCGGATCCCCGAGAGGGAGGGGTGGGGGGATGACAGAGCCCTCCCCATCCCTCCCTCTCGGTGACCCGGCCCTTTATTTTGGAAGTCTCATCCTGGTCTGGCCAGACTTGTGGGAGAACAACCAGTCAGTGGAGACAGCAGTAGCAGCGCGGGCTGTGGTGGCGGAGCGTGGGGGGCAGGGGGTGGGGGGCACGGGTGGCGTGGCGCATGGTATGGGTGGGCGGTGGGGTGCGCAGAACACGATGCGGGCGGGTCTAGCTGCCTGGTGCTGGGCCTCGGGGGGGTGGGCCCGGGAGGCAAGGCATGTGGCAGCTTACGCGGGCAGGCGGCAGTCACGCAGGGCGGGCGGGGTGCGGAGCAGGTGCGAGGCGGGTGGGGGCAGACAACGGACAGTCCTTGGTTGAGTGTGTATGGGTGTTTGGTTGGTTTTGCCCTGGTGTGTGTGTGGATTTGTATTCTTGTTGTTGTTATTATGCCTTGGGTGAGTATGTGGGTGGGTGTTGTATTTTTTATGTCATTTTAGTTTTTGACTTGGGGTGTGTGTGTATGTCTGTGTGTAGATTTATTATGTTGATGAATGTTATTGGGTGGCTGGCTGTGGATGATTATTATTATTATGCCTTTGGTGGGTGGGTGGGTGGGTGTGGGTGTGGTAGAGGTTTTTTTTATTATTGTCTTGGAGAGGGTGTGTGTTTTTTCCACTTTGGGTGAGGGGGTGTAGATTTAATTTTTTATTGCCTGTGGTAAGCATGTGTGAGGTGTGTGTGGATTATTATTATTAATAATAATATTTTACCTTGGGGGGGGTGAATTAATTTTTATTTTTGCCTTAGGTTGGTGGATTCCCCACCATCAGCAGCAACATTGGTTTGTTTCTGTAATAAAAAAAAATGTGGCTCCAAAACTGCTTTTGTGCTGATGTTGATGATGATGATGATGATGATGATGATGATGATGATGATGACATGCAAGGGGGTACACGCTCTCACAACTTTCAGCTCAGTTCCAAACATTGCTTTTCTGTATGGCTTTGAGATTATGATTATTTTACAGTGTGGCTTTGTGGATTCCCCCTCTGCAACCTGGTGAAAGTTGAAATTGCAGAAGCCCTGATCTCTCTTATGTATCTGATCATGTTGTGAATTGTCCTGTCCCAGCAAAATAATATGTGAGTGCATAGTGTGGCTTGTCTTGCCTGAGTGTGTCTGGATCTCCTAGGCTCTGAAATCATCTTTCTGCTGGTTGCATGATCCACAAGGCCAGGCTCTGCTGATTGCATAGTTCTCCTTGACAGGAGGGGCTTGCACTTGCATGTGATAATGGGCATCTGTTCTGGCCTTTCTTTGTATCACTACTGATCATGGTCTTGTTTACATGGCTAATGAACCAGAGATATAATGACACATTTTTAGATTAGTTTCTCACTGATAAACCAGAAATTGAAACAAGCTAAGAGGTGCTAGGGAGAAGTGTCTGCAAACTTTTAGTCCATTTTGTAACATGGCTAATGTTTGCAGGGCAATAGTTATGTTATACTATTTCTGAATGCTAGGTTGCTCATTTATTGTACTAGATTTTCCTGGACTGGATTTTTCTGCACTTGTCAACTGCTTCATTTGTTCAGTGGTAGCAGTATGCTGAAACTGTGAGTATGGATATGAGAGAGGTGATAGGGAAAGCTTGGTAAATGTTAGGAAAGGTGAGACTATGGTCATCCAGTGAAGGATTTGCAGTCAGAAAAGATATTTGAGGGAAGGGGAGACTGTATCACGCAAAGTATAGCAAAAGCTTTAAAGTAAAGCAAAAGCTACAAAAGTAGGAGTGAAGTTAATTGCAGATACACTGAATGTGATTTTAACATTAAGGTGTTATGTAGAACAGGTTTGTCTTAATTGTGCGCTGTGAAATCAGACATGTGACCAAGGCCATCTTTGGGTGGGCACATCCCTTTGGGGGCCGGCCATGTTGGTGGGCACGCCCCATTGGAGGCCATCCATGTTGGTGGGCACGCTCCCTTGGAGCGGCCATGTTGTCCTCCTTTTTGGTTTCCAAAAATATGGTCATTCTAGTCAGGAGAAGAGCCTTCAATGTGGTGGCTCCCTTTCTATGGAACTCCCTGCCTCAGGAGATGAGACAGACACCAAATTTTATTGTCTTGGTGCCTGTTGAAGACATCTTCATTTCAGGAAGTCTTCCCTGATTGACTTGCCACGATTTTTAAAAATCTAACAACATAACAACAGCCCTGATGCTGGATCAGACCATGGGTCGATCTAGTCCAGCATTCTGTTCACACAGTGGCCAAACAGCTGTCGATCAGGGACCCACAAGCAGGACGCGAGTGCAACAGCACCCTCCCAACCATGTTCCCCAGCAACAGTTGTAAGAAGCATACTGAAGGTTGCACTTAGCCATCAGGACTAATAGCCATTGACAGCCTTCTCCAGGAATTTCATAGAATCATAGAATAGTAGAGTTGGAAGGGGCCTATAAGACCATCAAGCCCAACCCCCTGCTCAATGCAGGAATCTACCTTAAAGCATCCCTGACAGATTATTGTCCAGCTGCTTCTTGAATGCTTCTAATGTGGGAGAGCCCACCACCTCCCTAGGTCATGAGTTCCATTGTCCTACTGCTCTAACAGTCAGGAAGTTTTTCCTGATGTCCTGACAGAATATGGCTTCCTGTAATTTGAGCCCATTATTCAGCATCCTGCATTCTGAGATGATCGAGAAGAGATCCTGGACCTCCTCCGTGTGACAACCTTTCAAGTATTTGAAAAGTGCTTATCATGTCTCCCCTCAGTCTTCTCTTCTCCAGGCTAAACATGCCCAGTTCTTTCAATCTCTCCTCATAGGGCTTTGTTTCCAGGCCCCTAATCATCCTCGTTGCTCTCCTCTGAACACGCTCCAGATTGTCTGCATCCTTCTTGAAGTGTGGTGCCCAGAACTGGATGCAATACTCAAGATGGGGCCTAAGCAGTGCCGAATAGAGGGGAACCAGTACCTCACACAATTTGGAAGCTATACTTCTATTAATGCAGCCCAAAATAGCATTTGCTTCTTTTGCAGCCACATCACACTGTTGGCTCATATTCAGCTTGTGATCTACAACAATTCCAAGATCCTTCTCACTTGTCATATTGATTAGCCAGGTATCCCCCATCTTGTAACTGTGCATTTGGTTTCTTTTTCCTAGGTGTAGAACTTGGCATTTATCCCTATGAAATTTCATTCTGTTGTTTTCAGCCCAGCGCTCCAGTCTATCAAGATCACTTTGGCGTTTGTTTCTGTCTTCTAGGGTATTAGCGATCCCACCCAATTTTGTGTCTTTTGCAAATTTGATAAGCATTCCCTGCACCCCCTCGTCCAAATCATTAATAAATCATTAATAAATCATTAATAAAAAAGCCACATTGGTTTCATTGGAATTGTTTGTAATTGGGCCTTTAAAATTTCCTTTTTTAAAAACTCCCACCCGTCTTGGACTCCTTTTCTCATTAGGGTCACTTGCCATGGGACCTTACCTATCATAGTTCTGAGTTTATTAAGATTGGCTTTCCTGAAATCTAGAGTACGTGTTTGGCTACACTCAGCTTTTGCTTCCTTTAAAATCAAGAACTCAAGTATGACGTGGTCACTTTCCCACAGAGTTCCCGTAACTGCCACTTTATCCACTAAGTCATCCCTATTGGTCCAACCCCCTTTATCCAACCCCCTTTTAAAGCCATCCAAATTGGTGGCCATCACCACATCTTGTGGTAGTTGAATTCCATAGTTTAGCTCTGTGCTGTGTGAAGGACATTAATATATATATATATATATATATATACCGCCTCTCCCCTCCGGATCAAGGCAGGGAACAACATTAAATACAAAATAGTATAAAATACATAAAACTTATTAAAAACATATAAAACTAATACATTATTAAAATAACAATGAAACATCCTAAAATTCAGCTAGGTAGGCCTGCTGAAAGATATCAGTCTTTATAGCTTTCTTAAAGTCAGAGAGACTATTAAGTGGACGAATCTCCTCCAGCAGGCCATTCCACAGTCTGGGATCGGCAGAAGAGAAGGTCCTCTGGGTAACGGTTTTCAGCCCAGTTTTGGCTGACTGGAGTAAATTCTTCCCAGAGGACCTGAGTGTGCGGGGCGGATTGTATGGGAGAAGGCGATCTCACAGGTAATCTGGACCCAAATCATGTAGTGCTTTAAAGCTAATGACCAACACTTTATACTTCCTTGTATATGTCCTGAATCTCCCACCATTCAACTTCATGGGATAATGACCCCACTGGGTTCTTGCAGTATGAGAGCGGGAGATATTCCTTTTTTTTTTCTTTCTTTTTAAAAACTGTTTAATGTGGTGCTTTGTTCTTTGTCTCTTTTGTTTAGATGCAGATATATAAACATTGCAAATAGATAAGTAAACAAACAAGAGAGGAGGGTCATTACTGATCTTTGTAAGGCGCTCTGGGGGGCCTTTTCAGCTGAAAAGAGTAACAAAAACTGCTAGATAGAATTAATATTTGGCATCAAGGGGTGACTGGCTCTCCTCCCCCCCCCCCCCAACATCTGGCTGCAGGCGCTTTGCCTCTGCAGCTGTGTAGGCGCCTGGGCCCATCTGCTGCCTCTTGATTAGGCCAGGAAACTGCAATCTGCCCCCCCCCCAGCTTCCCCACCGCCCAAAGAGATGCCTATCGGTGCACCATCAACGTGAGGTGTTATCTTTTTCCCCTTCCTGAAAGCAATTTCCCCTCCTCTTCCTCCCACGCCCGGACCTTTCCCGCTCCGGCTTGCTGACTCTGCATTGACAGTTGTGCTGATAAAGCGCTCTGTGTCACCTCGTATGTCACCACCGCCCTGGCCCGTAGCCAGAAATTCTGTGTGGATCGGGGCGTAGGTTGGGGGAGTGTAACAAGACAGGGACCCTTTGCGGAATGGCCGGGGCGTACCAGCAACAGGGAGCCTGAGGGAAGAGTGATGAGGGCAGGGTGGCTGCATTGAAGGACATCGGTGGGGCCTGCGTGACCCATCCGTTCATTTGGGGCTTTCTCTGTGGCAAAGGGAGAGTCCGGGGAGCGTGGGGCGGGTAGGAGGCAGCTGCATTCGGGGGTGCATCAGAGGGCTTATAGGGTCAAACTTGCTTGGACTTTTGTTGAGCAAGAGACGCTGATGTCACCTGTTTCACACATACATACCCTGCCATCCTTGCAGGTGCTGGAAGGATAGAATCTGCCAGCAACAACCTGTTGTTGTGAGACCTCCCTGTTGTAACGCAAAGCCTTTTGGGTCCGTTTGGTCTTGAACGGGCAATGAGAGCCATTCGCTTTACAAAACACCTGCTATTGCTTGATTTAATTTTTAACCTTGCTGTTTAAAATTAAAAGACTGTGGAATGGCCCGCAGGAGGAGATTCCTCGACTTAATAGTCTCTTTGACTTTAAGAAAGCCATAAAGACCAATCTCTTTCGGCAGGCCTACCCAGTTGAATTTTAAGAATTTTATTGGTATTTTAATAATGTATTAGTTTTATGTGCTTTTAATCAGTTTTATGTATTTTATAGTTGATGCTGCCCCCCGCCTCGATCCAGTGGGAGAGGCGAGTAAGAAATAAATAAATATCTTCTTATTATTATTAAATTTGTATTTTAAATCTGTATTGATTTCTGCATGGCTGCTTGGTTTTATCCTGGTTGTGCTTTTATACTGTATTTCATATTATGTTTTTATACTGTTGTTTGTTTTCATGGTTTTAATTTTTGTAAACCGCCCAGAGAGCTTCGCCTATTGGGCGGTATAGAAATGCAGTGAATAAATTAATTAGTAAATAATAAATTGCGGGGATGGAAACTGTTAGGGCTGGCTCGTTGACTTGTTTCTCTGCAGACCTGGAAAAGAAACTCCTGGAAAATCTCATGCTGTTTGAGGATACAGGTTCACACGACATGTCAAGCCAGTGTACATGTTGAGTCTGGGTTGAGTGTGGGTTGCCATTGAATCGAAGGTTGTTGTGTAGTGTGAACTCAAGCTGCTAACAAACCATTGTTTGTTAACCATGAACAACCCACAGTTCACAACCCAACAACAAATCATGGGTTCTTGTGGTTGTTCATGATTAACAACATGGCTGAGTTCACACAACAACACAACCCACAGTTCAACAACAACCCACACTTTGTAGGTTGCTTGTGGTTAACAAACTTTTCCGGCCACTGTAGTTTGCAACAGTAGATCTATGGAATGATGGTGGCACGCCTGGAGGATGGGCATCTCGCTGGTGTGAGCAGACAAGTCAGGTAAGTCCCACAGGCGGATGGGCAGGGAGCAATGGCTTGAGGGGGAGGTGGCAAGTGGGAGGGGAGTCCTATGGGCTCTCGGTCAGCCTCATGCCCAAGAAACCACAACAGCCAACCTGCTTTGGATTCAGAATCAAATCTGAAGGGGCTAAGGTAGCTCTGAGGCACCCCAAGGCGAATCAGGGCTAATTCAGAAGCTCCGAATTGGCCTCCAAGGCAAATTGGGGGGGGCATGCACAGCCCTATTATATACCTGGTGGGAGCATGAGTGGGGAATATGTAGCAAGAAGGATAACATAAACACTTGCTTCTCTAGAACCACAGAGCACTCCTTACCATCTGAATGTCGCCTCTCGCCCCCCCCCCAGGCAGCAATGTTTTGTAGGCGCAAAAGACCAGCAACTGCCTGATCTCCAAAGACACAAAAAAATTAACAGCTATCTAAGACCTGCTTTAAGCTTGATCCCACCCCCTCCCAATCTCCCTTGTAACATATTCTCAGTGCCTCCTCTGTGTTGGCCCCTGTGTCTTCATTGTGTTTGAAAAGCTGTCCTGTCCAATTCCCATTTAAAGAGTAAGAACCATAACAACAGTTGCCCATCACCAGTCATCACCTGGACAGCAGGCTGAAGAATCAGGCACATGGGTCCCATGGTCCCATTTCTCAGTACTATGGAGGGTTGTACTATATTGCTAATAAATCACAACTAGCTGCTCCCCTTACAAAAAGTTTCGCAACCCATTTGTATGGAACTTTTGATTTAGTAACTTCATTAACCAGCTGTGTGAACCGATCTTGAGATTTCAAAACCTCGTATTAAATTTGTATTAAAACTGTTCAACTGGCAGAATAAGCGATAAAGTTGTTCAGCTTAGAAAGCTTTTTCAAAATGAAAAAAGAAAAATGGAAATCATTATGACCCACAGCTTTCAACTCTTAAATGGGACTGCTGTTTTCTAATGAATGTTAAACCATCTCCTTCAATTCCACAGTAATAATCAACATAATCCTGAGGCTGAATCAGACCAAGGGTCTATCTAGTCCAGCATTCTGTTCATACAGTGGCCAACCAGCTGTCAACCAGGGACCCACAAAGCAAGACACGAATGCTACCGCACCTTCCCACTCATAGGTACACTGCTTCTGAAACTGAAGGTAGCCCATAGCCATCAGGACTAGTAGCTATTGATAGCCTTCTCCTCCAGGAATTTATCCAAACCCCCTTTAAAGCCATCCTAATTGGTGGCCATCCCCACATCTTATGGTAGTGAATTCCATAGTTTAACTCTGCTGTGTGAAGAAGTCCTTCCTTTGACCTGGACTGAATCTCCCACCAGCCAGCTTCATGGGATGACCCTGTTGGGTTCCAGTATTTTGACAAAGGGAGAAAAATGTCTCCTTGTCCACATTCTCCACACCAGTGGTCTTCAACAGGTCCACATCTGAGACCCATCTTGGTCTCCCAACCTGCAACATGGGACTCACTTTCACAATTTTCTCCATGCCCAACATAGCGGTAACAACTTTGCCGCAACCTGTCTGGACTGATCTAGCAACCCACTTTTGGGTCACGACCCACCGGTCAAAGACCTCTGCCCGACACCATGCATCATTTTGGACACCTCTATCAGGTCTCCCTTAGTCTCCTTTTCCCCAAGCTAAACAGTCCCAGCTGTTGTAACCTTCCCTCCTAGGAGAGATGTTAGTTTTCTAGCATTTAAAACAGCTTTGAAATTGCCGGGGGTGCATTACCTCTGCCTGCCATTTTACGCAAACATCTTCTCGCATTGTAAGATTATTTCACGTGGAAGTTCATCCTACACCGTTGCGTCCCCTGCCACTATGCTCACCGGCTTCTCCACAGGGCCAAATAAGTGCATAAGCCATTATTTCCAGATCATCCTGATGTAGACCTCCTTCCTTCCTGAAAGTGCCTGAAGAGTGCCTGAAATTTCACCGCAACCATCCGCTCAAGTTGTTTTATGTGTAAAACTCTTTTCAATTGGCTTCTGAAAACATGTCATATCTGGCTTCGTGTCACCAATTATTATAAACTTTAACAAAATGACTGCAAAGCGGTCGGTTTATTTTCGGGGCTACAGTTATTTTTCTGCAACACTAGCCCTCGGCAGCTTTCATTTGAGGCTGTTCAGAACTCGATCAGATAATACTGAGCAGTTGAAACAGAGTGAACAAAAATCCATGCTCTGTATCAATATATAGATGGCTATTTCAAAATTTGCTTCTTCTATGCCAATAACTTAGCACATGCAAATTTCATACAAAGTGCTGTCCCTGTGGTCTCCTGTTTTGGTGATGCATTTCCTCTTCTTTGGAAATTCTTAACCTGGCTCTCCACCCAACACCTCCACTCTTTCAAACTTCAGCCGCCCTTCCTGGAAAACCCCAAACTTCCCCAAATACCTCCTGGGCCTCTGCTGGTAAAATCCTCCTACATTAAGTGGGTTGGATTCTGCATCACGCTAATGCATCCAGAGCTGAAATGAATACCCCCCTCCCTCCTTCCACAACGTCTCCTCTGACAAAATGGATGATGTCAAACTTTTCCCACACTTGTAAAGATTTGGTATTGAACTTCAGCCGTTGGCCATGGCCAATGTAGGTGAGCAGTCCTATCGTTTCTCATACATACATGCATAGTTTCATAATTGGTTTCCACAAAGGGCTATATCAATTTGTATTTATTTATTTACAATATTTATATATCACACATCAAACCATTTCAGAGCAGTGAACAACAGCTAGGATAAAAGAATAACTACACCACAGTAAAAAAAAATACTATTTTTAAAAGAAATCTAGTTCTGATAAAACTCTGGTGATTTTTGGTGAAATCATGCCAGTCACTCAAGGAAAGCTTCCTGAAACTGTCGACATTTGACAGCTGACATGAAGTGGCATTTGCTGCAGCAGTCCACATTTGACAGCAACTGACCTCTGACATGTGCAATGGCATTTAGTGATGTGCTCTACTCATTTCATTCATTCCTTGAGTCCAACAGGAAGCATCCCCTTGAGGAGCCGAGAAGGATCAAAATAGCAGTATATCCAAATTTCGATGTCAGTGTTTTGTTGTCGAATTTCAGTGGCAAAACTCACACTGGGGATTTAGAAACATTTTCAGCCTCAAAAAATCCAAACAGCACGGTTGGAAACTTCATCCAATTCCTGCCCTCACTCCTGTAAAAATGCCACATTGGCTTGAGGTGCAACCAGCCACCAAGGGACATGCCAGAAGCCATTACAACAAGCTCCCCTGCCCTTTAACCCCAAATTTCCATGCACACAAAGAAGCCAGTACTTGCACATCACATACATTACAAGCAGAAATGGATAACTCAATAAATTTGTCAAAAAGCCTAGGAGAACACTTCCTTAGGGTTATTTACCAGTCCCTGTCCCAGAAGCCAATTTTCCACTACATCCATGGTGGAAGTACTGCACCTGTTGAATGTCTGTCTGCCACACATCTGTTAAAGACACAGAGGACTGAACAACTTACACAGCCTTCCTGCCCCAGAGACAGAATCTACCTGTCAGCCCAGAAAAAGGGGACAGGGAGACAGCCAACCTGAGATCTTCAATCCACCCTGTCCTGTCACATCCAGTAAGCGGCTACCTTGCCCAACTTTTTTTTTTATTGTGCTTTACAATTTTCCCTCCCTCACAAAATACATGGTCAGGTCTGTGCTCACGAAGCTGCCAATGTTTTGCCAGCTGTTGCTTCTGTGCCTTTTAACAGCCACTCAGCATGAGCAGCTGCTGCTGATTTCTACATATCAAGTAGAGGTGTGTGGCACAGGAGTAAATCAGGCTAGGTTTCTTCTCGTCAGTTGGCAACCTCAAGGCAGTTAAGGTAACACAGAACACTATGTCACCTCTCGCCGTCTTGTAAAACCACAAGGCTGGCTTTAGTATGCTGCAACTTCCTCTCAGCTGCCTGAGCTCTCTGTCCGACTTCTCCCGCTGCCCAGCTCTGATTCCTGCACCTTTGGGTATGAGCACTTACCCCCACAGGAGCCAACGGCCAGCACCTCATCCTCTATGGCCGAGATGAAGAGGCCTTGTGTTGTTGAATTCCTCAGGGGCAGCGTGGTCAGGAAAGGCCCAGCGCCACGTCATGCAGCACCCGCCCAAGCAAGAGGCAGGCCCCCTGAGAAGATGCGGCGTACGGCACACGTTGCCCAAAGCATTTCGGGGTGAAAACTGAAGGCAGCGCCACGCCAACAGATCTTTTAAGGCAAAACCACTGTGGGAGGAAGGAAACGCGCTTTTACGAACAGAGTACGCCTGCAGCCAGATACAGGAGGGAATCCCAGGGCTGAGCAAGAACCGGCAGTCCAGAGGTTGCGAGAAGGAACTGGCCAACGCCAACCCTCAATTTAGCCACCCCCGCTGCTGGGTTACTGCTCCTGGGTGTCCTGATCCATCACCCAGTTTGGGAGAACCTGTTGAGATCTTTGGTCTACAGTAGGAAAATGAAAGAAAGGAAACCCATCTTTTTTCTGGTTGAGTTTATTCTGTGACCTATAAAGGAGCTTGCTGATGAAAAGCCTTTCTTGGAAGAACACAATATGGAAATTGGTGCTATATCGATGCAAGGGAAAGGAAAATGGGGTGGAAAGTGTGACCCAACAAGCAGCTGAGTCAGCCAGGCTCCCCCTCCCAACACGCATCTTTGCCGTTACTTTTCAAAGAATGCAGAATGTGTATGTGGGGTGGGTGTAAAGAGCTTGGCCTGCATCTTTGTCAGGTAGAGAAAAAATGACTATGGATGTGTGGAATGGATTAGCCTTGAGAAGACTGAGGGGAGACATGATAGCACTCTTTTACTACTTGAAAGGTTGTCACACAGAGGAGGGCCAGGATCTCTTCTCGATCAACTCAGAGTGCAGGACGCAGAATAATGGGCTCAAGTGACAGGAAGCCAGATTCCAGCTGGACATCAGGAAAAACTTCCTGACTGTTAGAGCAATACGACAATGGAACCAATTGCATAGGGAAGTGGTGGGCTCTCCCACATTAGAGGCATTCAAGAGGCAGATGGACAACCATCTGTCAGGGATGCTTTAAGGTGGATTCCTGCATTGAGCAGGGGGTTGGACTCAATGGCCTTATAGGCCCCTTCCAACTCTACCATTCTATGATTTTATGGTTCTATGGTTCTAGGTACAGGAGTGGCCACCCTTTCAACACAGGGCCCCTTGCGCCTTCAGGCAGAAGACATTTCAGCAATTAGGTATAACTCCTGCTGGTGAAATTTCAGTCTTTAAAGGGCCAAGTGACATCCTGCTATCAGGCTTCTAGGAAGCTGGCTGTAGCATTGTGAAGTCCAGTTCCTGAGGCACCCTGGAGAACTGGACAAAGGACAGAATTTCATGAGGGGGGGGGGGCTTTTCCCTTTTCAGAGCTACAAGAGGGGGTAAGGTGCCTGTGTTGGAAATTCCCCTTCAACACAGCTCTTAAGACACACTAGCTCTCACGGACTGGATCTGGCAAACCCAGGTGTGCATCGCTCCCTTCTCAACCTGCCCCATCACTGGTGGTTTCGCAAGGACCAATGGCCTGGTTGGAGTCCACCTGGAGAAGAGCCTTCAGTGTGGTGGCCCCCTTCCTATGGAACTCCCCCACCCCAAGAAGCCTTTTGTGCCATTAACTGCTGTCCAATTTGGCAGGGGATGGACATGAACACTTTCCCTGTGCTTTGAAGAGCTACAGGAAATGTGCCAACGTAAAGAAACCACGTCTGGTGGATTCCCCATCTCTGTAAATTATTCAAGTTATGGGAACCCTTTCAGGGTCTAGGACCAGTAAGCGTGTTTGCAGTATCTCCTGTCTCCTCCTTGGCATGTTCAGTTCATAACAAGAGCCTTGCTGGGTCCGCCCATTTAGTCCAGCATTTCAGTTGAAAAATAGGGGGGGAAACCCTCTGCTGTTGTTTCAGACCAGCGTTAGTAGATACTAGGGGTGTGCACGCGCTGTCGCTCTATTGTGGAACAGACCACAAGGCCTGTTTCAAAGTAGTACGGAAGCAGCGGACGGCAGCGAGGCGGCAGCAGGTAAGGAGCACGAGTGGGGGGGAGGGAGGAGGTCCGATCCTCCGTTTTTTTCCGATCTGGATTGGGTCCTTTCGGATCAGATCAGATCAGACTGGATGGTCCAAACGATTGGGATCGGGATAAGATCATTTCATCCTATTTCGCCCGGATCGTGGATTGGACCCGATCCGTGCACATCCCTAGTAGATACATATAGACTGACTCTCAACATGGAGAACATAAGAAGAGCCATGTTGGATCAGACCAAGGCTCCATCTAGTCCAGCATTCTGTTCACACAGTGACCAACTAGCTGTCGGCTGGGAACCTGCAAGCAGGACATGAGTGCAACAGCACCCTCCAGCCCATGTTCCTCAGCAACTGGTGTACATAGGTCTTACTGCCTCTGATACTGGAGGCAGCACATAGCCATCAGGCCTAGTAGCCATTGATAGCCTCCTCCAGGAATTTATCTGCCTTTTAAAGCTATCCAAATTGGGGGTCACCCATACATCTTGTGGTAGCAAATTCCGTAGTTTAACTATGAACTGTGTAGAAAAAAAAGTCCTTCCTGAATCTCCCACCAGTCAACTTCATAGGATGATCCCACTGAGTTCAAGTATTATGGGAGAGGGAGAAAATGTCTCCCTAAACACAACTCCACACCAGGCATAATTTTGTATACCTCTAACATGTCTCCCCTTAGCTTCCTTTTTTCCAAGCTGAACAATTCCAGCTGTTGTAACCTTCCCTCATAGGGGAGATGCTCCAGCCCCTTGATCATATTAATTGCCTTTTTCTGCACTATTTCCGGCTCTACAACATCTTTTTTTAGGTGTGGTGACCAAAACTGTCCACAATATTCTAAGTGTGGTCGCACCATAGATTTGTATAAAGGCAGTATGATACTGGCAGTTTCATTCTCAGTTCCTTTTCTTATAATGCCTGACATGGAGTTTGCTTTCTTTACAGCGGCCGCACGTTGGTTGATATTTTCATCAACCTGTCCACCACAACCCCAAGATCTCTTTCTTGGTTGGTCAGCCTCCAACCTCTTTTATTTACCTATCATGACTAACAGCCACTGACTAGACTTCTCCTCCTCTTCCAAGATATTGGTCTGATCCCCTTCTAAGAAATCTCCGTTAGCGGCTGCTGCCGACACATCTCACGGCGGTGAGTTCCACAAATCTATTACCCATTGTGCGAAGAAACAGACCCCATGGGAGGGGACAAGACCATGTGCTTGCTCCAAGCAGAACATTTCTCCCCAATACACACACTCCACTGCCAACAGAACACAGAAGACACCAGTCGGGAGATCTGGTCTATGTTTAATGGTTGATCCATTATGCTGATAGCACTGAGCAAGGGGACATGAGCATTAGAAGGACTGCAGGAACCAGGAAATCTACCCAAACTGGGGGGGGGGGGCACACACATCAATACATAACATGGTATAAAAGGACCGGACTTAGAATGCCTCATCACCCCAGTGAGAGAATACACATCGAGGGGGGCGGTGAGCAGGAATCCAAGGGCACGGGTGAGCTTAATAAATATGCAACTTAAAAAAATACACACAAAGATACACCAGCCATCTAAACCTCTCTCAGGAAAATAGATTGCCGGGGGGGGGGGGGTGAGTTTCCAAACTTCCTCCTTCTTTTTCTGCCCCTCCTCCACAATCCATGCTATAGCCCCCAGTGCCAACTTGACTGATTGAACAGGGAGGGCAGAAATGTATTGGCGGGGAAACACAACCCAGGCGTAGAGTTTTCCCCTGGAGAGAGAAGCGCTCGGCCTGCGCATCTGACCGGAAAGACTGCCATGGACGGAGGCTGAAAGCAATGAAAGGGGTGGGGGGTTGGGCAGGGGGTATCCTCCATTTGCCACCAGGGCAAAGCCGGGTGCTTGGCGGATTCCCCCGCAGCACGTCCTCCTAAGCACAGACTAAAATGGGGGGGGGGGCTTCCCCACATTCTCCCCACATCCTGCCAGCAGGCCCAGTTCAAAGACTTTGCCCAATGGCGTCGCCGTCATGGCAAGGAGGGCTTGCGTGTAGCCGCTATGTGGCCAACCTCTTGACAATCTCTTTCATTCCCCAAGCTGGGGCCCACCAGATGTGCTGTGCTACAATTCCCAGCATTCCCAGTCCCACACATCTGGCGGGCCCCAGCTTGGGGAAGGCTGCTCCATTTTGCTTCCCCAACTGCCTGAGTTGCACCCGGGTGCCAACCTCTGCCGATTCCCCTACCAGCCACTGAACTCCATCCGACCCACCTGCCTGTGTGCCCCCAATCCTCCATCTCCTTGGCCCTCAGGCAGCCAAGGGGCCTCCTTTTCCCTCCCCCAGAACTCAGCATCTCCTGGCATGTCCATGAGACGCCTCACCTCTTCTCTCCTTCCCAACCTTCTGTTGCCATCCTCATCCCTCCTCGGCTGGGAGGACCGAGACCCCCCAAGTGCATAACGGTGTGTGCAAAGGCTACGGGGTGCGGTTCTGCATCAGTCCCGGGGCCTTGGCGCAAGCGGCCAAAGAGAAATACCAGCCATTTCCAGACCCTGTAGAATCCTTGGCCGAACACACAAGTGCCTGATTTGATGTGAAGTCGCCACAGGGTACCGCTGACCGGCCATCTTGGCTGCAGCCATTCAACAGCCAAGATTACCCTGGCCGCAGCTTCAGCCCTGGACCTGACGTTTCGTTCGAGGCCACACAGAACAGGCCCCTTTGACACCCTGTCATGGCTGTGAAGGCCAGGCACAGCCACGGGACAGGGCAGTGCCATTCCAAAGAGCAACCGGCCTCTCCCTCCAGGTTTGCTTGCTTGCGCTGGACATGATTGAAATGTGCGGAAGGGGCCAAACCACAAGGCAACACGGGGGCGGCCTTGGAGGGTAGACGCAAAGTGGGGAACAGCCCGATCGGTGCTACGGGGCGCAGCATCGCTGGTGCGTTAGCTGCCAGTCGCGACAGGAAGGGTGCAGGGGAGAACCTGCTGGCAGATTGGGCCTTGCATTCATTGGTGAGCCTGGGAGAGGCCACGGAGTGGGAAACGTCCCGCGATGACCCTATGAACGGCCAGTCCTCTGACAATGTGTGAGAGGATATTCCAAAGTGCGCTGTTTTGGAAAGAGCTCCTTATCGTGCGGCGCATGGTCGACCTGCCTCTTCGCCCACAGAGTCCAAATGAAGCGTTAGAGAGTTTTGCACAGCGCAAAGAAGGGGACGCCGGCGACAGAGTCCCGAGAAGTCCTCCAAGAGCTGTCGCTGGGTGCGGGCATCTCTCTCCTCCGCTGTCATGCTGCCTCTTGAACACTTGCCACATACGTGTACACAGACACACAGACACACAGACACGTGTACATACACGCACTCGGCCCACACGGATGGCCGTGTCTGCCAGGTCCCCGCCCGGGTGCGGATCCTGTGCTTCTGGGGTGGCAGGCCTTGCGCTCGTGCCCACGCCCCGCCCCGTCGCTGCAGCACCACCGCGCAAGGAGTGGGCAAGAGTTCCTGAGCCTCGGGACGCTACGGAATCGGAAGATACGCGGAACGCCTGGTGCCAGGAGCGGCGCCTCTCGCTCTGTTCGTTTCTCCGCTTCCCCCGATGGTCTCATACTTCCCTGCAACAGACAGACATGCGGGCAAAAGAGGTTACTTGAGCGCGTGACTCCTTGAGAGGAAGCTGCGCAGAAGGTGTGGGGCAGGACAGGGAAGGCAGCTGTGGCCCCCTCACCTCCCAAGGCATCGTGCAAGTGAAAGGCACATGGCAGATCGACACACGGCGAACTGCAGCCCTGCGCGAAGGCTACCCAAATGTCCAGGGCAAGAGTAGGAAATGTGGCAGCCCCGGAAGGCACCAATGCACCACCGGACACTTTTCCGTGCGCCTGCCACAAGGTGCCCCTTCCTTTTTTTTAAATGAACGCTTTTCCTGAGCAGCAGCTGGGATTGCTGAGAGGAAATAGGTTTCTGCTGGCACTGAAAACTGTGGGCCCAAAGGAGTGGTTCCTTTTTTTTTTTTTTTTGGTTGAGGCTCAGTCTTTGGGACAGGTCCCTTGTCCTCTGCCAGGCCTCCCATGGCGTTCCATCCATACCTCCCTGAAGCCAACATCTCGTCCAGAACTCCTCACACTTTCTGGGTTGGCGGGGACATTTGCGAATTGGGAAGGGTGTCGTAAACACTCTCACAAAATGGCTGCTGTGGGAAGGGGGTGCCCATTCATAAAATGGCTGCCAGGTGTGGGCATGGGCAGTCACAAAACACCTATTTCACATGAAGCAAACTGGGGGAATTTAAAAAATACAAAAGCAATGAGCACGAGAGAACCGAAGTCCAAAGCAGAGGTGGGGTCTGCCTTCCAAAACACAACAGCCCTCTCCTGAACCAACGGAAAGACGGCCCTGGAGGGTGACCCCTCACTTCGCAGCAGGCCTTTCCTCCCAGTCAAAGAACATTCCTATTTTTTTAATCAAAAGAAACCTTAAGAAATAAAATCCGACCCAGACGGGGTGGTGAGCCTTGCAGGTGCCAAGAGAGCGGTCTCTGGGTGGGTTTCTGGCCACGTGCATCATGTTGGAGACCCGGGGTCTACTCTACTGCCCTGCCTATCCCCCGCCAGCCCCACACACTACCACCCAGGCCACCCCCAGCCACACTCACGAGGCAGTGAGCGTGGAGTTGAGCAGCAACGTCGTGCGGATGCGGTAAAGCTGGGCCAGCGTCAGCTTGCGGTGCTGAATCGCCTGCGGATCGGAAAGAGACTGTCGGGCTGTGGGCAGCTCCTCCTCATGGCACTCCCCGGACAGCCAGCACAGGGGCTGCAGCCCCTCGGAGAGGGCGGAAGAGCAGCACCCGGGTTCCTCGGCCTCCGAGAGCTCCGAAGCGCTGCTGTTGCTGCTGCTGCTGCTGCTGTCGGGCCCAGAGCAGCCCGCCTTGCCAGCCCCTCGGCCCCTGGAGCCATGAGTCCGTGGGGAGCCCAAGAGGAAGACGGCCGGGCAGAGTTCAGAGAGGCTCCTGCTCTGATTCAGCTGGGCCTGCAAGGAGGCCGGGACCAGCTGCAAGAGGTTGGCCTCCGACTTGGACTTCAGGGCTTTGGTCTTGGCAGCCAGCAGCTGCACGGGCGTTTGCCGGCGCAGCTTCGGGGAACCGGCCCGTTGGGAGGGCACCGCACTGCCGTCCTCCTCCTCTGCCTCCACCTCCGCCGCCACCCCTTGCTGCTGCCCTGCAAACTCCTCCATGGAGGTGGGTGAAAGCGTGCCATAGGCGCTGTCGATGGAGGCCGAGCGGCAAGAGCCGGGGTCCGGTTTCAGGCCGTGCTCGGCGCTGGCCGGGAGGGCCTCACACAGCTCCACGGTGGGCGTGCTGGAGGATGCCATGGTGCTGACGGAAGCCTCGTCTGATAGCGAGCTGAACGGGCCGACCTCGGAATCAGGCGACGGGGGTCCCTCGCTGGCCTCCACCACCACCACGACAGAGATGGTCTCCGTAGAGTCGTCGGAGAGGCTGCAAAGCAAGGCGGGCAAAGGTCAAGCAGACGCTCTGCCGGTTCCCACCTGGCTCTCAAGGCCGAGCCCTGGCCCCAGCCTCCCAAACGGCACACTTCCTGGGAGGAAACCCACCGCACACAGTGGCGTCCACTATGCAGCTATGGCCCTGATCCGATGTACATCCTTTCCATGACTCTTCCCTCACCCCTTGCACTCAGACGATGTCACGAGGCCCTGATCCGAGTATTTCCCCATTCCCTGAACCCGACGTAAAACAGAAGCCCCGCTTCATGCATCCCTCCCTCCAAAAAAGGGCACAGAAATCAGAGGAACACGGCCTGGGGGGGGGGGGAGGCAAGGATGTTCAAAAAAGACCTGCAGGTTTTAAGGAGCACTTTTTGTTAATGGGTTTTGCATCCAGGTCCTTGAGCCGGAAAGACAGGTGATACATTTTAAAACCTGGAACTTGCAGGGGGCATTTCTGACAGGAGAGACAACTGGGCATCCCTGCTGTGAGGGAGTAAATGACCCAGAGGCGCATGAGCCCAGAGGGAGATGACTAATAATAGGTCCGTCAAGGTTGTGGATGTCCACACCTGCACACTACCTCTGCAGGGTCTCAGGTAGGGGGGATATTTTTTCCCAGCCCTACCTGGAGGTATTGGGGATTGAACCTGGGAGGCTTTGCATGCAAAGCAGGTACTCTACCCATGGACGACCCCCCCCCCCTCACCCCTCAGACACTCTTCACATGCTTTGAGGTTCCACCTTGGCCCAAATTAAGTTTTGGCTGAGAGCATCAAGATGCTTGTTCTGCCCAGCACCCTGTTTCACACAGCGGCCCGGCAGGGGCACCTGCAAGCACATGAGAAAAGCATCCTGGTGGTCACCCTTCCTTTGTTACTTGTCACCAGCACCTGAGGTTCAAAGACATTCTGCCTCTGTAGCTGGAGGTTTCATCCTTTGCTCCCACCTTTCATCCGCTGGAAGGACTTTTCTACTCTGAATTTGCCCAACTCCCTCTAACACCCTCCAGACATTTTGGACTACAAGTCCCAGCATTCCTGTCAATTGGTTGCACTGGCTGGGGCTGATGGAAGCTGCAGTCCAAAACCTCTGGAGGGCACCAGAGTTTGGAAAGCTGTCTTCCCCTCTTGACTGCGCCTGCCCTTTGTTCGCATGCCAGGTCCCTTCCCCGCCTGGCTTACCACTGCTGGGAGTCCAAACTGTTATTGCTTTTGCGGAGGATGGGGGGGGAGCTGGCCCCTGAGGTGAGGCTCTCGCCATCCTCTTCTTCTTCCTCTTCCTCCTCCTCCTCTTCCTCAAGGCTCTGCAGCTGCTGACTGCACTGGTACTCCTGGAGACGCAAGTGCTGAAGCTTGTTCTGCAAGGACAGGAGCAGAGCAGGGAGGTAAAACTACCGAACGGAAGGGATAAAGGAGAGGATCTTGGAATCGTTGTAGATCACAAGCTGAATATGAGCCAACAGTGTGATGGGGCTGCAAAAAAAGCAAATGCTATTTTGGGCTGCATTCATAGAAGTATAGCTTCCAAACTGCATGAGGTACTGGTTCCCCTTTATTCGGCATTGGGTGGCCCCATCGTGAGTATTGCATCCAGTTCTGGGCACCACAATTCAAGAAGGATGCAGACAATCTGGAGCGTGTTCAGAGGAGGGCAACAAGGATAATTAGGGGTCTGGAAACAAAGCCCTATGAAGAGAGACTGAAACAACTGGGCATGTTTAGCCTGGAGAGGAGAAGAGTGAGGGGAGACATGAGAGCACTCTTCAAATACTTGAAAGGTTGTCACACAGAGGAGGACCAGGATCTCTTCTCGATCAACCCAGAGTGCAGGACGCAGAATAATGCTGGACATCAGGAAAAACTTCCTGACTGTTAGAGCAGCACAACAATTGAACCAATGACCTAGGGAAATCGTGGACTCTCCCACACTCAAAGCCTTCAAGAGGCAGCTGAACATCCATCTGTCAGGTATGCTTTAAGGTGGATTCCTGCACTGAGCAGGGGGTTGGACTCGATGGCATTCTAGGCCCCTTCCAACTCTACTATTCTATAATTCTATGATTCTCCAGGCTAAACATGCCCACTTCTTTCAGTCTCTTCTCATAGGGCTTTATTTCCAGACCCCTGACCATCCTTGTTGCCCTCCTCTGAACACGCTACAGCTTGACTGCATCCTTCTTGAAGTGTGTTCTTTTTGAACAATTTGCACAAATTATGCAGATCCAGCCATCATTTGCATGTCCAGCTGTAATTTGCACACATTGCTCTGAAATACATGCAAATTGTAGAACCATTCCCCTCCCCCTCCAAATGAGCAAAATTCCCAGAAAATCCGCGAACTGGCCGAACTCAAGGCACCACAGAGGGAACTGGAATGAAGTCGGGGGGGGGGGGGGGGGAGAGACTAGGAAAACCCATGGATATCTACCCCCAAAATAGATTTCTCCAACATCCCAAATGTTCATACAACCCTGCCCCAGAAGGCAGAAGACTCGCAACTGGGTGGAGATGCAGCTGCAACCCAACATCCACAAGGCAGCAGGGAAGAGGAGGATCCTTTGAGATGGGAAAGGAGAACCCCAAAAAAAGGTAACACAAGGAAGACTTTCTCCAAAGGAATAGGTCAAACTGTTCAGACATTGACAGAGAAGGCATGGCACTGTGTGACCTCAGATGTGCCTGGGGGAAAGACATGTGTTTGAGAGCACCACCACATTTTTTTAAAAAAATACCATGTCCACACTTACATAAAGCTGCCTGCTAGCAGCCCCTGTCGCTTGGTCCGTCAAGCCTAATAATGTCTACCACAATTTTCGCCAGCATGGTCCCCCCCCCACAGATGTGCTGCAGAATTGGGGGAAGCTGCTTGTCCCCAACTGGCAGCCGCTCCCCAAAGTGCTTTGATCCATTCCAGCCGGATTGGAACAAGGACTTTGGGCTGGCTTAGCAGCTGCTCAGCCACTGAGCCAGCCACCCCCTACACCATCACCTGAAAAAGCAACCGTCAGTAGAGAAAGACGAATGCGTGACAAATGCCTCGTGTAGAAAAGCCCTTTCATCTCCCCGTGATTCACTTGCTCTTTTCTTCCACACGTGGCTTTACTTTTGGTCTCCTGCCTGATCAGCTACCCAGGAAAATGCCCAGTGGGGACCCACCATTGCATCACTATTATTGTTATTATTATTGTTGTTATTATTATATTTCTATCCCGCCTTTTTCCCAGGGCTGGGACTCAAGGCGGTTCACAAAGTTAAAGCATGTACAATGAAAACATATAAACATAAGTTCACAAAAGTTAAAACGGAATTAAACCTACAGTAAAATTAAAAACATTTGAAAATTTAAAAGTAGTGACAAATTTTAAAAACAAAATAAAACCATTATTATTATGGGGAGCAGAGAAACACACAGTCCTGCAGAGACACAGACGGACAGAATGACACACACACACACACTCCCCTTATCTCTCTCTCTCCCAGGAAAGAGCTTTTTGCTTCCCCAGCACTCACCTGGGCATTGCAGAGCGCATCAATCCAGCTCCGGCACAGAGACTGCCCACTGGCCTGGAAAGTGTAGGCACCCACCGCGCTCCGGAACTCATTGAGATAAATCAGCAGGAAAGAACCTGGTAAGGGACACACAGGAATCTGACATTAAGGGTGCTTCCTCCTGCACACAGGTCACAGATTGAACAAACAAGCACCAATCATGAGCAGGACTGGGCGCATGCTGTGATTATGCCACCGGAGGACAGAAAAGCTTCAGGATGCGGGACTGGGCATCACATTCAACCGCCTGAGAGTCTCAGCTTTCTTTTTTAAAAAGAGAAAATAGGCAGGTTACAATTAGGTTGCAAAAAGTAGATTTCCAAATGCAACCCTATCTTGGCTTTGTTGAAAGGTGGTGGTGGGGTGCAAATTGGGTAATCCATTAAAAAAAAAGTCAATGAAACAAATTTCTCTCTAATCCCTATTTGTTCATTTGCTTGTTGATGTCACACCTTTCTGCCACAGGATGGCACTCAGTGTGGCTAACAGTACAATTTGGATCAAAAACAAAATCTTAATTAAAACATAACATAAAAACAAATACATTAAAAACACAACAGTAAAAGAAGTGGCACTAGCCAATTTAAAAATCCCTCCAGCAACGGATCAGCATATATGCCCAAAGCCTGGTTGAAAAAAAATATTTCCCTTCTGGCCAAAGAACATTGGAGAGGGAGCAAACCTGGCCTCCTTCAGCAGGGAGTTCCACAGCCTTGGAGCAGCCACCAAAAAGGCCCTCTCATGTTGCCACCAAGCGTGCCTCTGGAGATAGTGGTCTTGAAAGAAGGGCTTCCCTGGAAGATCTTAAAATCTGGCCAGGCAGCTATGGGAGGTCTTTCGGGTAGCCCGATCCCAAGTCATATAGGGCTTTATCGGCCATAAAACGGAAAAGAAAATATTCCCAGGTGCCTGAAAAAAACTTTTGTTATGCCCAATGTGCTTCAGAAAGGACTTTCCGTCCTCAGGGCCCACTTAACTTTCTCCAAATGCGTTGCAAAGTATCTTCCTGATGCTTGTTCTGCCTTAAAGAGTCTTTGTGATGAATTTGGAGAAACATAAGCGGAACGCCTTTCCCGACATGAACCTACCCAAACACTACGTTCAACATCTAATGCCCTCCTCCGAATGCCTACTCCGAGGGAAGCTCGGAGGTCGGCAACAAGGGAGAGGACCTTCTCTGTGGTGGCCCCCCAATTGTGGAACGATCTCCCTGATGAGGCCCGCCTGGCGCCAACATTGTTATCTTTTCGGCGCCAGGTCAAGACTTTCCTCTTCTTTCAGGCATTTGGCAATATCTGAGGAGCCTGGGTTTGTTTTTGTAGCTTTTTGGGCTGTTGTAGCAGTTTTAAATGTATGTGTGTATTGTGTGTATGCTGTATGTTTTTGCTGTTTTAATTTTTGTATATTGTTTTTAATTGTTTTAATCCCATGTAAACCGCCCAGAGAGCTTCGGCTATGGGGCGGTATACAAATGTAATAAATAAATAAATAAATAAATAAATAAATAAATAAAAGTCCTTTCCGAAACACGTTGGGCATAGATGGAACTTTTTCCAGGCACTGAGAATATCCTCTCCTGCGTCTGGGGGCACATGAGTGCCTTTCTCCTCTTGCTGTATACCTTTATAGGTCATAACCAGTGCTTTGAATTGTGCTCAGAAACAGACCGGCAGCCAGGGAAGCTGTTGTAACCAGGGAGCCGTGTCCTCCCTTTAACCGGCCATGCCAATGGTCCACCCAATATCCTCCAGACACACACATGCGTGTGACATGCGCGGGCCCCTCACCTGGATCCTTGAGCATGCGGCACACCACCTTGTCAACCAGCAAGGGCTGGCGGATGATCTTCGTGCGTTCGGCCTTCTTTACGGGCTTGGTGATGAGGAAGAGGTCCGTGAAAAGAAAGCAGTAGACGTCCACCTAGAGGAAGCAATGATGTGCCATGAGACCTGGCATGGCGCGGGCTTGAAAGGTTCCTTATCCAGGGGCGGGCATCCCCCTCCTCCTCCGCCCCATGGCAATAATTTTGTGATAGCGCCCAGTCATCTTTCTCAACAGCCCAAATGTGCCCGCCAGACCAACAAGGCCGGAGAGCCTTGAAACAATCCGTTCAGAGCGATCTTCACTCGGTTCAGAATGGGTGATTTCAGTTCATGTACTTTTCAGCGACGTTTCTTGCCAGCGCTAATCCCACATGGTGCTTCCCCCATGTGAGGGAGTGAGGACGAGAGCCGAATGAACTTTCAAAAGGGACCCTGAGAGGGATGTACCGCTTCAGGGCTGTTTGAAACATGCCCCTGTGAAGCCTCGCCTTCCCTGTACATAGAAAGATACCATGTGAGGGGGATGGCTGGATGAGACCGTATCTCCCTAATTTTCCACATGCAAGGCTCACCACTCAGCAGAAGAGAGCATGATGAGCTGTGAGCAGAAGGTCCCAAGTTCAACCTCCTGTGAAAAGGATCTTGGAATGAGGAGAGCTCATGAAAACCTCTCTCCACCTGACATCTCTGAGATGTACAGTCCAGGGAGGACTAAGCCACAAAATAGTTCTTTTCTTCTGGCAGCATGGGACAAGAGCCCAGCACAACCTCCCAGGCCCCAGGTGTGCTCACCTTGCTGTCTTTGCCTTCTTTCATTTTAAGACTCCCCTCCAGCAGAAGTTGGCGCGTCTCCTCAGTAGAGGTTCCTGGGATGGGGGCCGTCAAGTCCAGACGCAAGAACTCCTTCAGGATCTGGGGAGGGGCGAAAGCAAAGCAGTTCAGGAGCTGAGGCCAACAGAGTCATTCCCCTGCCAGAAGGATGCAAGTAAAGCCCTGCTGGACCAAGCCAAAGGTCCAAACCTTGCCAGCGGCATCCAGGTCCCCCCAGTGGACAACCAGATGCCCCAGTGGGAATCCCACAAGCAGGAACTCCATGAGGGGAAAAGCCTTTTCCCGGTATTGTTCCCCAGTGACTGATATTCAGGGACAAGCTGCTGGAGCTGGCAAAGAGCCATAATGCCTCGTTGCCATTCACGCCCTCCATGGATGTGTCTGATGCCCTTTTAAAGCCATCTCAATTGGTGGCCCATCATGACTTCTTTGGGTAGCGAATCCCATAGTTTGTCTCTGCACTGCGTGAAGAAGGACGGCCTTTGATCTCTCCTGAATCTCCCACCAAACAGCTTCATGGGATGACGACCCCATTGCATTGCAATATTGTAAGAAAAAATCTCCATTTTATCCACACCAGGCGCCATGGGCATAGTCCTCTATCCTGTCTCCCCTCACTCGCCCTTTTTCCAAGCTAAGAAGTCCCAGCTGTTGTAACCTTTCTCCATAGGGGAGATGCTCCGGGCCCTGGATCATGTGAGTTTCCCTTTTCTGCCCTTTTTTCCAGACCTGCAACAGCATTTTTTAGGGGCAGCAACCACAACGGTGCATAGTATTCCCAGTGTGGTCCCACCACAGATTGGTATAAGGGCAATACGGCATTGCCCATTTCCTGTCCGAACCCAGCTGGGCTGGCTCAGGAGGCCGCGGGGAGGGGACCTGGCCAAAATCATCTCGGGCACCCGCTTCCTCCCCCAGCCACGCCACCGCCTCGCCCCACCTTGTCCACCTCATCGGTGCTGCCCTCCACCACCTCGTAGGCATCGATGCGACTGATGATGGTGGCCAAGCGCTGCTGCTCCTGGCGCTGGCGCATGCGCGAGTTGATGTGGTTGATGAAGCGCTCCACTGAGTTGATCTGGAAGGAGGGAGGGAGGGCCAGTCACAGGCTGCCAAACGGCATGAAAAGGCAGGGAGAAATATGTCTCCCTCATCACATTCTCCACCTTGTTCCTCCTGTATTGTGTCTCTCACTTACTATTTCTAAACTCAGGGGCCTAGGCCCCTGAACATCTTGTTCATGGAGCTCTAGGCCCCTGAGCATCTTGGGTTGCCCATTTCCAGATCTATGGTATCATTCTTGAGGTGGGGGAAACCAGAACTGTGTGCAGTTTTCCAAATGTGGGTCGCATTATGGATTTGGATCCTGGCGCTATGATTCTCTGCCCCTTTCCTGATAAACTCTAGAATAGGCTTTTTCCACAGTTGCTACACTCTGTTTTGGGGGGCTCAAGTGGGAAGGATCCTGAATCCTGTAGACACAAGCACTGCGAAGGGAGGGAAGATTCTTCTGCTATCTTCTTCACTCCTGGTTGCATCCTGCCACCTTCCAAAATTAAGTTCTGGCTACACTGCCTTGACTGAGAACGGATCCTGCATCCAGCACAACACTGCGGGGGCTTTCCTGCACTAGGTCCATACCCCCAACCCGTAAAAGAGTGGAATATGATCCCTGGATGTGACTCTGGAGTGAACTGGCAAGTCCTTTGAGACTGGACTACGACAGAAGACAGGGGCATGTGCATTTCAGGAAGAACGTTTGGGTAATGACTGTCCCCTCACGGGCAACGCCCTGGAACTATCTGAAATGATACAAGCTCAGCAGACTGTACCACCCGCTTCTTCGGGGCATGTGGTGCGGCTCTGAGCAAGGCTGGGCTTTGCAAAACCATTCCCACATTTTGCGACAGAGTCAACGAATAGACTGGCATTGGGGACGACCATTTTAATTCCACTGGTCACTAATTCCTCCTCTCTGCCCTCTCTGCTAATAATTTGGTGGTCACTGTCTGTACTTTCTGCATTTAATTCCCTTCTGACCTCACTGTTTACAGTTCCACCATCACCATATGTACTGCAGGTGCACCTGAAACTCTTGAAAACACTTTGGGCATCTGTCAAAGTGGGCTGTAATCCGAGACGTCTGTTAGTCTTTAAGATGTTAGTCTGATGTTTTTTGCCACAACAGACTCACATGATGACTCCTCTGGCATAGATAACCACTGTACATGGCTGCCTTGGTAAAAGCAGGCAGCATGCTTGGTTCAATCTATGCAGGCCTGAGCCTGTGTGGCACAGAGAACCCACATGGTGATTGGTACCCAGGAGACCCGGGTTCTAGTCCCCACTTGGCCATGAAGGTCACTTGGCCTTTCTCTCAGTCTATCCTACCTCGCAGAGTTGTTGTGAGTATAAAATGGAGAGGAGGAGGCCTATTTATGCCGCCTTGAGCTCCTTAGAGGACAAAGTGGGACATGCATGTAACAAATAAATAAAATAAAAATATTTCTCACACAGCGAACCCCTTTCTTACTCTCCTTCCCCACCCCCGCCATTACCATGGTGATGATGGCCTCGCGGGTGTGGGGCTCTTCCGTCTTCTTCAACACGGACTTCAGCAGCAGAGGGTACTTGGTCAGGCGCTGGTGGGGCTTAACCAACATGTCGCTCAGCTTCAGTCGATTGCACTGCTTGTGCTTCTCGGCCCACTGCCGGCAGGGAGGGGCAAAGGTCAGCAACTGCAGCCCCAAGCGGAGAAACAGGCCACCCTGCCCATGGTCCCGGCTCTGCAAACACCATGGGGAATGCGAGGCAGCCGCGGGCACGGCCTCCGTGGCCACCATGAACTAACACGGCTCTCCCACCCTGACAGCCCTTTTTAAGTGTGGGGGGGGGGGGCAAATTTGTTCTCTGCTGTTCCAGAGGGTAGATTTCATCTGACCATTAGGCAGTGTGGGCTGGTGACTCCAATGTCAGTGGGGTGGCGAATCTGCTCCTGGTTTTAGTCAGAACCAGCCAGAGCTCTACAGGAGCTCTCCAAGGTGCAAAGCACAGGAAGAGCCATAAGCTACATTATGCTATAATGTTGGCTGCTTTTGCCACGCCCCCTTTTGCCTTTGGCCCCTCCCACCACTGGAACACCCACCCCCAAAGGCTTCTTTGAGATGGAATTCGGCCCTTGGGTTGAAGGGGGTTCGATCCCCATGCACCAACACCTAGCACCCAGGCTGGTCCTTTCCCTGAGGCGCTCATTTCTACATGCAGGGGGAACTGCTTGCCTGAACCGAGGACCCCACCAAGAGTTCCAGCTGCTGTGCCCTGCACAGAGCTCCAGAAAAGCCCTTTCTCCCAATCACTCCAAGCCTAGCCAGGCAGCCCTCGCTCTGCCTTGACACATCGGTGCCTGGCAGAAAACAGCGAGGAAAAGCGTACCCGTACTGCTGCAGGCATGGGGTGGGGGGCGCGCATGGAGCAGGGCCGCACACCGCCCTTCCTTACCGTGACGTAGGTGCGGAATAGCTCATTGTCACGTAGCAAGTTCCGCATGTATTCCATGCACCCTTCTTCCTCCATGCAGTAGCGGATGTAAGGCTTGAAATGGGAGCCAAACTGGAAGAGGAAGACACAGGACTGAGCAGAGGTCCGGGCAGGCAGGAGCACAGCCAGAGGGGATGCTCAGAGCCAGGCCTTTGCCACAGCTTCAGCAATCAGACCGAGCAGAGCCAAGGGTCTGCCCCCCATGGGTTTGGGCGGCTAGACTGAGACCAGCTCTCTCTGCTACCTCTGTTTAGCAATGCTCTTCAGCGCCTCCACTGGCAATGGTCAGAGGCAGTATTGCAGCGAGCAGTTCAGTAGGGACTACCTGCCCCAAGACACCCATGGGGCTCCACTTGGGTCCAGCTCTTCATTCTGAGTAGCTCATCTTTGGAACTGAGATCAAGCTGCCTCCAGGCTGACCTGTCCTGTTCCTCTGCCTCTCCGCTTGGCTGCCCCATCAGCTTGCCGGCTCCCCTGTTGGCTTCAGCCCCAAAACTCAGCCCCAAAAGGTATTGATGGGATAAAGCCGAGGGGGCCCTCCCCACGGAGAGCCACAATGAGCCAACAGCACCTCTGGGGCTGGGGAGCCCCACAGCAGGCCTCTTTCACACCCACCATCTTGAAGCCCTTGAAGAAGTCGGTGGGGTCCATCAACATCCGGCTCGCCCGGGCTTTGTCCAGCACGGGGGCCATGACGCTTCTCCAGAGCCCTCGGTGCAGCTGGATGATCTCTTGGATGTTGCTGAAGAGGCGCTCGGCTTCTACCTGTGAGGGAGACAACATTGGCACGCTCTGGGGAACAGGCTCTGGGTCCAACCATCCCCTCTTTGATCATTTGCGTTATCGAGAAAAAAGAAAAAGGGCTTCTTTCGGCACCCCCGTACGCAATGAGGCCTCGCTCCTGCCACCCCCAGGTCTCTCTTCAAAGCTTTCACTGGCCTGACACTTTCTCCTGCAGCTCCACCAGAGCAGGACGTGTGGTTAAGTTAGTTCTGACTCATCAGATGCTGAGCGGGTAGCAAAACTCTTTCCCGTCACAGCCGACAAAGTGAAAGCTGGGACACTTCCTCAGGGCAGCAAGAGCGAGGGGAGCCTGCGGAGGTGACGTTGTGCTAGACAGCCACCCGCAACAGGCGGTGATAATCCGTGGGCACGAAGGAGCATACGTCAGCCCTGGGGAACGACGTCCCTCTAGACTCAAAAGCAACGTCTGCCCAGGTTGCCTGGCAGGCTCTCGTGGGAGCGAATCAGAGTCCTTACCTCACACAGCAGCCCTGATTCCTGCAAGTTCAGCAGGCAGCACAGGAACAGCTGAGGAGAGAGAGAGAGAGAGAGAGAGAGATGAGTTATTGCACTGTGGGGTTAAGCGGCACTCGAGGGGATGCTCAGTAGTGTGGGGGCTTATCCTCCCTTTGGCTTAGAGCGCCCATGATCAGTTGCACTGGAGAGAAAACACAGAAGAGCTTCATGACATGTTGCATGGATATATGAGCCAGGAGCACTGGGAAATGGGAGTTTCCCTAGTTCTCCAGACAGGAGCACTGGGAAGACTACATTTTACAGGACTCCTGGAATCCACCAGGGGCCAGAGGGGAGAGGCCTTCTCCGTGTGCCTACTGGGAGCAGCAGGAAGCCAGCGGTTGGTTGGGCATGTTAAGCCACAAGGAAGGAGGATGGTAAGGATCCAAGGTGTTGATTTGACTTTGCTTTGGGTGAAGGACAGGGAAGTTTCCAAATGCTCGTTCCCTCAAATCCAAATGTGGGCACCTGTACACAGACATACCCTTCCCTGGGATGCAGGGATCTGTCCCGCCCCGCAGGAAACTCTGCGCTGCTGCTGTAGAGCAGGGGAGGGGTGAGCACAGCCCAAGGGCTCAAACCCAATCCCACCCCGGCTCAGAACAGGCAGAGAGTTTTTTCCCGGGAGGGTTACGTGGACAAGCCCTTTGCCCCTCCTCAGGGAGGTCAGCGGACCCCCTCAAGGACATGCCAATCCTCGTGAAATCTCATGGGTGTGTGAGGACCACCTCTCTGAGGAAGTGCTAAGGAAGGAGGAGGCTCCCCTGCGCCTTCCAGGCCTGCCCAGGAAGGCTGAGAGGGTGACGGCAGTAGCTCTGCTATGCTCAGCCAGCCAGGGTTGGATCCTGTGCTAGGAACACATTGGGTGGGGCGGGGGGAATACACACACACACACATAAGTGCCTGTTTCCTTCTCAGCCTTGATTCCAATCATTCCTAAATGATCAGGCCAGCAGAAATGAGATCACCCAGTAACCTTTGAGCTCCAAGTACGCACCTACAAAGGAGGTTGCCTACTGCCTCTCTGCATGAATCCCTGCTCTGCCCTGCTTCCAATTCAGAAGCACACCCCGAACAGGCAGGGAGCTCTTTTCACATTGGGTGTTTCCTCCTCTTCTACGCTCAGGCCAAGGGGACAAATCTGGCCACACACCATCCCCAGCCTATGCCCCATTTCCCCAACCACCACAGACCGTTTAGTGGCTTCCCGGCTTTTGCGCAGCTCCGTCCCCGTTCCAAAAGGTGGAAATGCCTCTCCATCAGCTTCCTTACCAGCTGGAAGAGCCTTGAGCTAAACTATACTGCCATTTTTGGTGTTTTGGCCCGGGGCCCTTTGGCCATGCAGACCAATGCAAAGCTTCTCTGGAATGGAATTCAGCCCTCGGCTGGGAAAGGTTCAGCAACCGCTGCTCTGAAAAGGACATTTTTGGTGGTGTAGGAGTGAAGTGCTCCCCGACAGTTTAATCCAGAAGATGAGTACATCTCGGCAAGCAGGAGTTTGCAAAATTGCATTTCCTGCCAAATGTTGCATGGTGGTGGTGGTTATTATTATACCACCCAACAGCCAAAGCTCTTTGGGTGGTTTATAACAATTCATAAAATACAATATAAAAATAGGGCATAAAACTTTACATATGCAAAACTTAAAGAATTAGGCAGCTCAAAACAACTTCAATGAAACACTAGACCTTTTTAGACAATTGGCATAAATACCCCATCATATGCCATTGAATGCCTGGGAGTAGAGGACAGTCTTAACCTGGCGCCGAAAAGATGACAGTGTTGGCACCAGGTGGGCCTGCGTGGGAAGCTCATTCCATAGTCGGGGGGCCACCACAGAGAAGGCCCTCTCGTCACCACCCTCCTAGTCTTCCTCGGAGGAGGCACTCGAAGCCCCCCCCCCCGATGTTGATTGCAGTGTCCAGGTGTGTTCAGATCAGCAGAGGCATTCCATCAGGTACTACAGTCCGTGTAAAGCATTATAGGTAAAAACGGCATCGTGAATCGGCTCGGAAGCAGACAGGCAGCCAATGCAAGCACAAGAAAATTGGTCTTATGTGCTCAGTTATTAATCTGGCTGCCGCATTTTCACACAAGCAGCAGCTGGTGCAAAATTCAGTTCCTTTGCAGCTCCTCACTCCACCCCAACAAAGGAACAGATGGACTTGTTTTAGATGTGTTGGACTACAAACTCCACCAAACAGAAAAGCTGGGGATGCTGGGAGTTGTAGTTGAACACAACTATGGAACGATCTCCCTGACGAGGCTCATCTGGCACCAACACTGTAATCTTTTCGGCGCCACGTGAAGACTTTTCTCCCAGGCACTTAACAGTATATATTGAGCTTTTTAACTGACCCCTGGACAGTTTTAAATGATATGTAATTTGTTTTTAAACTTTTATGGTTTTAAATTTTGTGTATTGGTTTCTTAAATGTTCAATATTTTAAATTTTTGTAAACCGCCCAGAGAGCTTCGGCTATGGGGCAGTATATAAATGTAATAAATAAATAAATAAAAATAAATGTAATAAATAAATAAAAAATTGAAAATCTAGAGGGCACTGGGTTCGAGAAGGCTTATTCCGTCGGCATGTTAAACATCCTGATCTGGCACAGGACAGGGGAGCTGACAGCCATTCACTATTCCCCGGTATTTGGCATTCAAGAGATGTCGCTGAGCACCAGGGAAAGGGTTCTGTGCAGGTGATTCGACAAGGGAAGGAGGCGGCACTTACGTCCGTGATGACTTTCAGCTTCCGGATGTAGGATGCCTCCGTGTGTAGCAGCTCCCAGATTGCCTCCTGCTGGTGGCATTGCCGGCGGGTCAGAGCCTAGGTGGCAGCGGGCAGAAGACAGGAGAGGAGAGGGGGCCAGTGGGTCTTCTGAGCCTTGGGTCTTTTTACCTCTCTCATCAGAATGGGACAAGGGCTTTGCTGGAGCAGATCAAAGGCCCAGCTAGCCAGGGGCATTGTTAAGCGTGGGCCCACAGGGCCCGACCCCAAACTTACTTCCTGGTGCCCCAGATCTTTTCCCTAGTGCTTTAAGTGTCCACTGATGGCCAATGGAAGATTTCTCTCTTAGCTTAATTGCCACGCGGAGAGTTAACCCTCCCCTGCCCACATCTCAGGAAGCAACTCTGCTCGCCCCTCACCTCTGTTCCCTCCATGATCTCTTGCCAGCTGTCTTCCAGGCACAAGTTGGCGTCATCCTCCTCTTCTTCCTCCTCCCAGGAATCCTGATCGAAGCGGAGCTGCAGTGGAAACTTGGGCAAACCGGAGAGGCTGTACGTGCGCAGTTTGATATCCATCTGCTCCATCTTGTCCATCTCCTGGAGGAGCACAGAGAGTGCTGAGAAAGGCGCGGGAGGCTGTTTTACACAGACAGACATACACACTCACACCTCTCAAAACAAAGCGACCAGGGGTGAAAGAAAGAAGTTGGACTCCTGTCCCTTTAGCAGCTGCACAGAAAAGTGTGGCAGAGGCACTTTTTCATACAGGGGTGAGGAAAGCTGCACTGACCTCTGCAATTCCTCCGATGCAACTCTTAAAAACAAAGGCCTTAAGAAGAGCATTGATAGATCAGAGCCAAAGGATGGTTCCCACCATGGCCAGCCAAAGCCCCCCATGGCACCCACAAGTGTGTGTGTGTGTGTGTGTGCATGCTATGGTTTTATGTGCTTTGGCATCTGGTACCCAGAGGTAGATGGTCTCTGATCATGGAGGTCTCATTCCTATCATGGCTAATAAGGATATGAGAAGAGCCCAAATGGATCAGGCCAAATGTAGGAAAGTAGGATGCTGCCTTCTGCTGAGTCTAACTGGCCTAACTAGCAGTCAAGGGAGATGAAAACGGAAGCAAGGCGGTTCCACCAGCCTTGTCTTAAGACCACTTACTGTTTTCCTCTTCCCTCCCCCTCCCTATTTCCTTTTGTGTCATGTTGTCATTATCATTATAATCATCATCATCATCATGGTAAGCCTACTCTGGGGGCAGTTTTCGAGGAGGAGGAGGAGGAGGAGGAGAAAAGGGCCTTAAAGAATTTTTTAAAAAATCAAGGTTGCAGTCGTGAAAGGCAGCTAAGAAAGGCACCCTGACTAGCAGTAATTCTCCAGGGTTTCAGACAGGAGCCCTCCCTGGAGATGCAGGAATTGAACCTAGAACCTTCTGCATGTCAAGCAGGGCTCTACCCACTGAGCTACTGCCCTTTTCCCCTCCAAAGGGCATGACTGCAATTGCTCTCCTCCACTGCTACTCCCAGCAACTGGTATTCAGTGCTACACTGCCCCTAGCCCCCGTCTGGTGCTGAGCACAGGGAAGACTGCCAACATACCCGTGCAAAGGGGCTAGCGCTGTTGCCGGAACCGAAGAAGCCACTGAAGCGGCTGGCAGCCCGGTTCTTCCAGGTGTCGACGCCATTGCTGGACAAGGAGCTGTTAACAGGCTGCAAGGGGTCGCTGCTGGGGATGTTGGAGTCACCCAGAAATTCGTTCATGTTCTTCCTCTGCCTTCCAGGCGCCTGGAAGGCAAAACGGGGAGAAGAGAGAGAGAATTGAGGGGGGGGGGGACAACAAGGCAGTGACAGAAAGGAAGAAGGACCTGGGAGTTTATCAAGAGAGCCAGAGGTTCCAGGAACAATGTGCCATGTTGCCAATGATGCCTGTACCTTGAGGAGAAAAGAGAGCTGTAGAAGAGCGCAAAGGAACATGTTGCGCGTTGTCCTGCTTTGCAGCCTAATGGCAGCTGCATGTCCTGAGCCAGGCAGAGAAGCACAAATCTCCGAGCCGCTGGGCTAATCTTCTGGCTATTCTAAGCCCCAGAAGACCTCCAGCACCTGCCTGCCCTTCCTCCCGCTCTCCTTCTGTGGCACCATCAGACACGCTGCTCCACGGGCCACTGCTGAAATGTGGCCAGAATTTGGAACAAGTGAGGAAACATTTGGCGATGGGCTGGTTTTTTACTAGTTCACATCTCCCTGTGCCAAGAATCCATGGCACTGACTCCTCTGGGCATTCACAAGATTGTGACCCAGCTGGGGATCAACAAAAGTAACTGCTGCAAGATGAGAGACTGGAAGGGAAATTCTCTGGGCTGAGAGGGTCCCAATCCTGCCCCAACAGATCCTTTGGAGCCATACCTCTGCTTCATCTTCTTTTTTGGTTTCCCATCTACCTGAAATGTGTGGCTTATACCTACCCCATCAAGGGCATCGGAATATATTGGCTCAGAGAATCAGTCCATCTAGCTCAGTGTTTTCCAGTGGAGGCTGCTGGCTCCAAGGTCACTGAAGTGGCGAATCCGCTCCAGGTTTCAGCCAGAACCAGTCAGAACTCAAAGGCTGCATTGAGCAGGGGGTTGGACCCTTCCAACTCCACTATTCTATGATTCCATGACTGGTTCTGGCTGAAACCCAGAGTGGATTCATTGCCCCACTGACCTCGGAGCCACCAGCCTCCACAGAAGGCCATGCAGGGCCTTCTGCACGCAACATGTGGCCTTCGTGCCCTTGAGCTACGGTCCTACCTGAACATTTCCTAAGGCCAGAAGAGCCGTAGGGGCCTGGAACCCCTGCAAACCTAGCAAGAGCGCCAGGGACGGAGTCTCTGCAGCAGGGGCACCCAAACCACTTCCCTGGAAACCTTTGTTTCTCCCAGACTCACCTCCGCCAAAGCTCCCTGCTGCTGCAAGCCCTGGAAAGACGCCCAAACGGCATGGAGGCACAAGAGGGACCCACGGCCTGGCCGCCGTCTCCAGCCGGCAGTAGGGCAGGGAGAGGAGCGGTGATGTTGAATCCACACTCTCTTTGCAACCTCCCCCCCGCCCCTACTCTCTCCATTCACAAGGGCTGCATCGCTGAGAGAGCCTCGCAGGGCACCCTGGTGATGGGGCATTCCTGGGCTCTTCCTGGCTCCCTCAGGGAAAGGAAGTGCCTCTGTGCCCCCACCCCACCTGCCCTGGGCATGAAGTCACGGGAAAGCTCACCAGCCCCACATCACAAGCAGCCCCCTCCGCTTCCAACTTGGCTAAGAAGACAGCACAAGGAAACTCTGCTGGGAGCCTGGCCAGTCAAACACACCTCCCGAGAAACAGGTGCTCTTCAAACATACGCTCCAGCTGGAGACAAACAACTATTTTCTTCAGAGAAGTGTGATCCCTCCAATGGTGGAGACACACACACACACATGGCTTCCGTTTCTCCCATTCTCAGTCTCAGGCCAAACAGGTCTGGTAGGTTTTTGAAACAACGAACACACATACACACACACATACATAAATAAATAAACCCTGCCAAACCTATTCTGCAAAATGGACTGGATGTATTTATTTTAAAATGTTCCTCTTTGGACATTTCTTAAAATGCTCAAGGCAGGGGCCTGTCACAAAATGACAAAATAACCGTCTCGAAGACCACAGTCTCCTCAGCTCTTAGAGCCAGGAGGGGTAGAAGAAGACAACAACCTGAGGACACCAGGAGAACATTGTGAAGAGGAAAGCCAGTCTCTGGAAAGAGGGAAGTTCTCTTATGGAAATACAGGAGGAGGAAGCCAAGACTTCTTAGGTCTGAGCAGCCGGATTTTTCAGCTGCTTGCGAACAGAGAACATGTTGCCCTGGCTCATCTAGGGCAGGATCTACACTACTGCTTCAAAACGGTTTATAACTGTAGTGACAACTGTTGGGGCCCAGGACACAGAACTCCACATACAGTTTTCAAACCGTTTTCAAAGGGTCATATCCTGCTTGGTGTAGATCTGGCCTGACACAGAACTTCTGTCCCTTGTCAACGATTCTAGGACTTCCTTTTGGGGCGCTGGCAGTGACCCCCTCCTCTGCGGCTACAGCTCACACTCTGCAGCAGCAGCGGTTGGGAATCAGGCCTTTTCCATGTTCAATAAGGAAAAGCATGTGGATTTTTATATTTGCACAAAATAAATTTCGCCCTTCCTCTGCCTTTTCCCTGTTGTCCCTTTCCTTCTTAAGTCGGGAAGCAGCGAAACGAAAGAGGCAGAGAACAGAGCACAGTGCATACTCAGCTCAGGCAAAGCATGCAAGCACCACACAAACCAAGTGAACCCCTAAGAAAGACACACACCCCCATGCTCCCTTGTCACTGCGCACCGGTGGCGGTGGCAAGATGCCACTCAGAGAGAACAGTCTATTTCTGGGACCTCGGGCAATTGCTGCACATGCTCCATGTTAAGCTTTGAAGGCAATCTTTCCAGATGCGTTGGACTGTAACTCCCATCATCCCCAGTTGAGGAACGATGCGAGTCGTAGTCCGACAAATCTGGAGGGCATCAAATTGGGGAGACGCTGCTCCAGGAGGTGCAGTGGTGCAGAAAAAAAAGAGCAGGCCACCAAGCAACCAACCTGCTGGCTTAACGAAGAAGTCACCGAAGTGCTGTGCCCAGAAGTTCTCAGTGGGACACACAGACATCTCACTCCATGACCTGATGAAGTCTGCAGCTAAGACGGCCTGAACTTGTTTTTTTCCTCTTCCCTCCAAATCCTCTTTCCTTCTGTGCACGTTTCTAAGGTTGTTTGCCAATGGGCAGGACTGGCTTATTGCGTTTTCTTTGTAAGCCACACTGGGCTGAAGAATGGGATAAAAATGCCATAAAGCATAAAGAAAGCATCAAGTGGGTGGCTGAATTCGGACAACACAATAGTCAATGGTGGGGTAATAATCAACTTTACAGTTGTCCATCTAGGGGGCACTCCCCACATAACATGGTAATAAATAATCAACTGTGGTGTGGATTAGGATCAGCGCTGATTTAGACTATGGCAGCATTCGGATGACACGATAGTCAATACAACTGACGATTGTTTCCCCCTCCCCAGTTGCTTATTGTGTCGTCCGAATTCAGCCATTGACTAACTAACTAATCTTCTTTCCTCCAAGGGGCTCTTTCCAGCAAGGACGCAATATATAAATATATTAATATCCAAAAATGTATGCCTGTTTTGCAATTTAAGCGGCTCACGGAAAAATAAAATAACCCAATTGCAACGTATGAAACAAACCAACAAGGCTCCAGGGGCATTGAAGGGGCACTAAATGCTCATCAAAGCAGGAAGAGGTATAGTTGGGGGGGGACCCAAAAAGCCCAAAACAGGTGAAGAATCACCGGTGCACCCGGCACTCAAAACTGAGCAAGGGACGGGCACGGGTGGGGGCTCCTGCGAGAAGGCCAGTGGTGCTGTGGTCGATTTTGGAGTGCAAATGCACGGTGCCACAGAGAGGCCCAAACTACAGGCAGCGGTTTAACGTGTTGCCATCTAGACTACTTGAGGGCCGATTTAAGAAAATACCGCATAATAGCAGATGTTGCCCTTGCAATGGTATAGAGGTAGAATCAGTATCACATGTTCTCCTCTCTTGTAACGTTTACAAACAGGCTCGAGCAGATTTAATTTGTCCCATTACCCAAACTCTTCCAGGCAGATCCATAAATCAATTAACTGTCTTGCTCTTGCAGGGCTCGGATAAGACTACAACTGTACAAGTAGCAAAGTTTTTAAATTGGGCAATGTGTACAAGGATTTTATTGACTGAATAACCCTAATATTTTAAATTTTAATATTAACTATTGTATAAAATCAATGACAATGTATGATTTTAAAGTTTTAATATTTTATGTTTTGTACCTTTGGTCTATTGACTGTAATAAAGGTTTACTACTACTACAGGCAGTGGTGTTGATCCATCGCGGCAAACCCCTTGTAGTCCTTTTCGTGAGTTTTCAAGCAGCTAATGGTTCTTTATTGCCCATTCAGGGCCCCCAAAATACTTTCCGTTACAACAGATAACAATATTTGATATTGACAATGCTACTTAAGATTATTATTTCAATTTATGAGTCGCTGTATATTCGAAGCTGGGTAAATTCGCCGAGAGGACTGCAGTTAAGCTCAGTCGGGGGGGGGGGGGGCGGTCATCCTTGTCCCTGTTCATAAAGCAGTGCTGGCACTTGCATCCCTGTGAGCTCTGACACCACTACACCACTAGAGAAGCACCTTTCTCCATTCGTCCCCCTGCCTCACCTCTAGAGAGAGGCGCCAGTGTCCCTTGATCACCTCGTCTGCAATACATTTGCAGTACTCAACAGCCCCAGCTTGAGCGCATGCAACAGTATTGCCCGGGACAGGGGGCGCCTTACCCCAAGGGTGCAGCAGCCCCTGAAATCTGGACCTTCAGCTCCAGGAGCTTTGCCCCAAAGCAGGCGACGCAGGCAGCCCCGCTCCCAAGCTTCCTCCTGGCTTTGCAGCAGCTGTTAACTTAGATGTGGGGGGTGGGTGAGAAATGATCAGATCCTCCCATCCCCCAGACATGAATAGGGCGAGGAGAGAGGCTCCGGCGACTTTTGACCTGCTTTGGGGCCCGCAGGGCAGCTGGGACAAACAGCTGGATCCTCCCTGCACGCTGCAGCTGGGCAAGGGAGACAGACGGGTTGCCTGCCCTTTGGGCCAGCAGAGAGCAGCAGCAGCAGCTGTTGACGAAGAGACAATGCGCCTGGGGGGGCCGGATGATGTTGCCAGACTTGCTCTGCCTCCAGCTGTCACCTCCCCCTCTCACCGCCTCTCCGCTCACTGTTTGGCAGGCGCTGGGAAAGGCTTGCGGGGCTGGTAGAGCTGCTGTCCATGCAACGCGGCTGAGAGCCCCAAGCTCACACCAGCAGCCCACATACAGACCTCTCTGCGGCTCATGAGCAGCTTTTTACACTCTGATCCCTGGTCCATCTAGCCCAGTATTGTCAATCCTGACCGGCAGCAGCGGCTCTCCGGGGTTTCAGGCAGGATTCCTTCCCAGTCCTACCAGGGGATGCTGCAGGGGATTGAACCTGGGACCTCCTGCACACCAAGCAGGGGCTCTACCACTGACCTACACCAACCTGCCAGGGATGCAGGGATGCTTTCCTCTGTTCCTTTCCTCTAGCAATTGTACACAGGCTTAAGCAACAGCAAACCAAATATCCAAATAAGTCTCCGTTTGAAGGTGGCGTCTAGATGCCACCTGTTCAAATACTGAAAGCTTTGTAAGGTCCTCATTTTATTGCATTATAGGAGGTGACTGTTTATCTTTCCGGTGTTGTAATACCAGCCTTTGTCAAAAGGACACGGAGAATCCATTTACACTGGCCATGTGTTAATTTCCATGAAGCAGGTAAATAATTTTAAAGAGTGGGTACATCAGCAAATATTAAAGAATGTTCCAGTACAAAATTTATCTGTTTAATAACCTCCCCACAAAAAAAGGGGAAAACCTACTGGACATGGCCGAAACACAGGTTTATAAGAAGCACCGACAGCAATTCTCCAAATTAGACAATTCCTTATTAAAGAGACGTTGCAGTGTCTAATAGACATAAAACAAACGTTTTTGCTGAAACAGACGCAGTCTAAGATCCATAGATGCGACAGGCAGATGCCAAAGTGAGTGATGATCCACTGATCAGCCATTTTGTGGTGGTGCCCACAGCATGGCTCTAAACTCCCAAATGTGCCCACAGGTCCAAAAAGGTTGGGGGTCCCCTGGTTTCCAGATCTTTTGACACTACATGGAGACTTTGGTGGCATTCTAAAAATCAGGAAAGTAGAATTGTATGTTTTAATTTATAACACACCCATTTCCAAAAACGTGTTCCCTCAAAAATCAATCTATCTAGGATAAGGGAAAAGAGGAAAGGTCTTTGTCACACACACACACACGCCAAATGCCATCTCTCCTCTGGCTTCTGGCCAGGGCCGTTCCATAACCAAGGAAGGAAGGAAAGGCCAGCAAAGTTAACCACCTTCTGGGGCCCTTCAGATGTGTTGAACTGCAATTCCCCTCACTGGCTAGGAATGATAGGAGTTGAAGTCCTACAGATTTCAAGGGCACTGTGAGAACATAACAAGAGCCATAACAACAGCCTGTTCACAAAATGGCCAAACAGATGTTCACCAGCAACCCACAAGCAGGACATGAGTGCAACCGCACCTTCCTACCCATGTTCCCCAGCAACTGGTGTACAGCAGCATACTGCCTGTGATACAAGGGGAGCACATGAATTTGTCCAATCCCCTTTTAAAGCCATCCAAGATGGCAGTCTTCACTATATCTTGGGATAGAAAATTCCATAATTTAACTATGCACTCTGTGAAGAAGGACTTCCTTTTATTCATCCTGAATTTGCAACCAATCAGCTTCAGGGGATGACCCCGTTGGGCACTAATATTATTGGAGAGGTAGAAAAATGTCTCTTTATCTGCTTTCTCCATGCCACATAGAATGTATACACCTGCATCGTATCTTCCCTCACACACCTCCATTCTAAGGTAAACAGTCCCAAATATTGCATCCTTTCCCCACAGGGCGCTTACTGCAGCCCCTTGATAACTTGTGTTGCCCTTTTCTGCTCTTTTTCCAACTCCACAATATCTTTCTTCTTCTTTTTTTTAGGTGTGGTGACCAGAAAACTCCAAGTGTGCACCGTGATCTCGGCAGCTTTGTTCTCAATTCCTTTCCTAATTACACTTAACATGGAATTTGCCTTTTCACAGTAGCCACACCCTGGGCCGACATTTTTATTCAGCTCTCTACCACAACCCCAAGATCTCTTTCTTGGTCGGTCACCATTAGCTTAGTTCTCATAAGCGTATATGTGAAGTTGGGGGACTTCCTCACCAGGTTGTAGATAGCCGCTCTAAACTTTCAAAGATGCTAGATAGGACTCTTAAATTAATTGTTGTGAACCACCCAGAGAGCTTCGGCTATTGGTCAGTATAAAAATGTAATCAATCAATCAACAACAGCCCTGATAACATACAAAGGCACAGATGGATCTCAGAAAGTCAACGTGAAAAACTTTACAGAAGGATTACATATCTCCCCCTCCCTTCCAATCCCCCGGGCTCTTTAGGCCACTGTGCTCCTTGAAGGACCAGCATTCCTCCTCACACTACTGAGCTATCGCCTTGAGATGCCCCCACCACGTCTCCCCAGGAAGAACTAACTCACCCTCTGCTGCCGTCTCCTGCATTCTGCCACATCTCCAAGCCCAAGGCCTTCACCCGTTAGATCCTGCCACTGTCCCGTCCAGTGGTATGGCTGCAAGCCAGGAGCCTCTTTCTCCTTGGGCCAATGGCTTCCACCAGATCCCACTGACTCTCTGGCAAGCTCAGGAACAGGCAACGGAGAATGACAGAACTGAATCCTGGCAGCAACACATCCAGGGGCTACCACCAGCTGTCCGGATCTCTGGGGCTCTTCAGCAGGGGCCCCGTGCGGGAGATGGTGGAAGTGGGAGAGGTAGGAGACTGCATCTGTCCCAACGGTAGGGACCTGCCAGGTCTTCCAACTGGAATGCAACATGGTCACACCACTCAGCCACTGCCGGTGTGAACAAGGGGAGGATCAGAATCCAACGGAGCTCCTCTCGCAGAGAGTTATTCCACAAGTTGTTGGCCAACACACTGTAGCTCCAAAACCCCATGGAGCGGGTGCCACAACGCCAAATGAGGGCAAGAGGATGAGCCCTCCAACACACACACCCTTGTGATGGAGAGCAATCCGCTCAATCGGCTTCTGTAAGAGCAGCCCAATGGTGAGCAGCAGAGGAGGAGGAGGAGGAAAAAATGACACTGCATCTCACTCCAGAGGCTCAGTTGACTGTCTTCGGGCCAAGCTGGATGGATCAGAGTTTGGAGCTCACCTTTGATACAGCCTGGTACAGACCGGCACAGCCACACTTCCTGCTTCTCCTGGGAAGCAGGACATGACAGGAATCCAAAGATCAGGCAAGTCGCTCGGGAATGAAAGGTTTGTCCGTTTCAGCTTCGCTCTCATTTTCCCAGTCGTAGGTTTGGTACCTAATCCTCCCAAACTTGTGGATTTATTTTATTTATTGGGAGATGGAGTAGAATTGTCTGGGGGAGGGTTGTAGATTTCTTTTTTAAATATTCCCATGAAAATGAAACGTTTTTAGATATATGTTGTCTGTGGCTTTATATAAATGCTTTTCCTTTTGTGTTTCGTTTTAATGGTTTTTAATTATTGTCAACTGCCCAGAGAGCTTCGGCTATGGGGCGGTATAAAAATGCAATGCATGAATGAAATGAAAATGAATGCACATTTTTGAGCACCTCTCGGTGCAAAAGTACAAAAATAGGTACGTTCGCATTAAAATTCCACACCCAATGAATTTCCCCATCACAAGCAGTTGCTACGGGGCTCTCGTAGGAACCAGAGATTAGGGCTAGCCCAGACCATGAGGCAGCCTGGGGGTGCCAGAACGCAAAAGGCAATTTTGTCAGACCTTCAAGGGGGAGGGACACAAATGACCAGCTGCCCCCAAACTTTGGGGAAAGTGAGTGTGGGGCATGTGGGTAATCCCCTACAGCACAGGAGGACAAAGGCATGTTTGTAGCCTTGTTGGATGTTCTGGTGCTGCTGACCCCCCCCCCCCGGGCCTGGATCCCCAGTCATTCTGCTGGGTGCACAGGGACCTGGTTTCCTAGCAGAAGCTCTCTCTGCCCAGTCCACCAAACAGCTGTTTAATGTGACCATACCCAACGCGAATGCACCACTTCTGCCAGGAAACGGGCGTGTGCTCCCGCTACACCTTGTTCCATACCAGAATCACATTCCCAGCACTTTCGGCAGTGGAGGGGAAGTTCTGGTCACAGCAGGCATTTCGCCCCAGGTCTGAAGACCTGAGCGGGGCAGATAAGATTTGGGAAAGTCCCGGGTCATGCAAAGAGTCACAGACTGGGTTCAGACAACATGATAACCAATGGTGGTTTAAATAGTCAATGCTTGGTTATTTAACCCACCATCAGTCATTGTGTTGTATGGAGGGAGTTTTTTAATTATAACCTTCTCCTGACTGGCCTTCTTTCTTCTCACCTTAGTTTGCTGGTTTCTATTCATCATTCTGCTACTCAAATCATCTTCTTGGCTCATCGCTTTGATCATGTCACTCCACTCCTGAAATCCAATTCACCTCAGAATCCAATATAAACTTCTCCTGTTGACTTTCAAAGCTTGTCACAGTCTAGCTCCTTCCTATCTTTCTTCTCTTATTTCACATGATTGCCCCGTTCATGCTCTTCACTCATCGAATGTTATGTTTTTTACCCACCCAGGGGTCTCTACTTCTCTGGCTCAGCTTCGTCCATTTTCTCTCGCGGCCCCCCTATGCCTGGAATTCTCTTCTGGAGCATTTGCAGACCACATGTTCAATTGCAGTCTTTAAAGCCCAATTGAAAACTTTTCTTTTTTCTAAAGCTTTCAGAACTTGACTTTGATATTACTTTTATACTGTTAGTTTTATTGTCCCCTGTGCCTGTTTGGTGCGTTCCCATCCTTTTATTGTTTTATTGTGATTTTATCAGAATGTAAGCTTATGTGGCAGGGCGTTGCTATTTTATTGTTTTACTATGTACAACAGCATGTACAACAGCTATGTAAAATAACAATCATTATAATAATAATAACAATAATCCCAACATGCATTGAAAGAACAACAATCAACAGGAAAGAAGGAGGAAGAGGTCTGCTAGACATTAACACAATGCATGCTAGACAGATAAAATCACTCGGAGAATTCTTCCACACTAAAAACACCTCCATTCATAAAGCCATAGTAAAAGCAGATAAAAACTACACCCCACTTAACCTAGCACTACAAAATGAAGACCAAACATGATCACTTACACTCACAGAGAAAAAAGAAAAATGGGCACAAAAAGCATTCCATGGGAAGCACTACAACATAATACAGAACCCACAAATAAACAAAGAACAATCGTACGAATGGCTCAGGAAGGGTGAGTTATTTCCAGAAACTGAAGGATTCCTAATAGCTATGCAGGATCAAGTTATAGCAACCAAGAACTACCAAAAATACATAATAAAAGATAACAGTGTAACAACAGACCTATGCAGGAAATGCCATCAGTTCCGAGAAACAATAGACCACATAACAGGAGGATGTAAAATTCTGGCAGGAATGGACTATACAGACAGACACAATACAGCTGCAAAAATAATTCACCAACAGCTGGCCATCAAATTCAACCTTATCAAACAATCTACACCATACTATACATATTCACCTGAAACAATCTTGGAAAATGCAGATCATAAAATATACTGGAACAGAACAATTCATACTGATAAGACAATACCCTGCAACTGACCAGATATAACAGTTGCAGACAAAAAGAAAAAAAACACATACCTCATCAATATAGCAATACCGAATGACAAAAATGTTGTTGAAAAGGAAGAAGAAAAGAGAGACAAATATACACCACTGGCCATGGAAGTCAAAGAACTATGGCAACAGGAAAAAGTCACAATTATTCCGTTAGTCACCTCAGTCACCGGCATCACATCAAAAAATTATACAGAAAGCCTTCAGAAACTGGACCTACCAAAATACATCCACACCAACATCCAGAAACATGCCCAATAGTGAGGGAATTCTTGAATCTGTAAAAGACAGCATGTCTTAGCAAGGCCCATCATGTCCATCTAGAAAAACCGCCATGAGCGAGAAAGAGATGAAATTATAATAATAATTTAATCAACAGTTGGTTATTTGGTTAAAATAACCAACGCAAATAACCAACATTGTGCAAAGTTGGCTGTTTGAACCACTATTGGTTAACATGTTGTGTGGAGGGCACCTATGGTTATTTCCTCGGCCACCGTTGGTTATTTCCTCGGTCACTGTTGGTTATTTCCTAAGCCACAGAATCACGAGGCAAAAGCATTCAAAGCAGTAGCTGCTGCTCCAATCCAGCTGGCAGGATAGATTTTCAGCAACAATGGCTGATGGGATACCAGCAGGAGGACTGGGAGTGGGGAGAGGGCAGAGGATGGGTGAGTCAAGTCAGCATGGACTAAAAGTCAACTCAACGTTGATCCTAATCCACATCATGGTTATTACCATGTTGTGTGGGGAGTACCCCCTGGATAAACAACTGTCGAGTTGATTATTACCCCACCGTTGACTATCGTGTTGTCTGAACACAGCCACCCACTTGATGCTTTCTTTATATACATTTGCAGCTGCATCTCAAGAACACGTTCTATAAGCAGAGATTATCATTATTAGCAACTTTCATAGCAGCACATTTATTGCACTGAGGTTACGAATAAATACCAATTGCTCTCATAATATCCTATCTGAGAGGCAGAGTAGTGGACAAATAGAGAGAGCAGGTAATCAAGGAGAAAGCTGTCATCACTAGGAACTCATGAGGCGTGCTATGCACGCTACATCTGCCATCTGCCCTATGAGTTATAAACACTCGCAGGAATGTCATGGGGTGAAACACTTTGAAAATGGAGACGGGCTGCACAGTTTCAACAAGATAATGGTGGTCATAGGTGTGTGCACGGCTGGTGCACGTGGTGCCCAGGCACCACCTAATAGGGTGTGCTTGCCGCAGTCCACTGCAGCGCCCCGGCTGCTAGGCCCTCCCCCCAGAAGCTGGCATTGCGTGCGCACGGAAGCCGGCGGGAGGGCCTAGCAGCTGGTGGGAGGGCCTAGCAACTGGGGGATGCAGCCGGTGAGCGCGCCATGCAGCCGGGCCACTACAGAGGCAGCCAGCGAGCATGCCCTGCTAGGCCCTCCCCCCGGAAGCTGGCGTCACGCAGCCAGTGGGAAGGCCCTTTCTTCTGTATCCTGGCCGCGGAGGTGCCACCGTGCCCGGCGTCCATCCCCAGACCACTTGGAGAGCCGTCCCGCTGGGCCCTTGTGGGGTCTCCTTGCCCGTCTTGCTGAGTTAGATCGGGCCAGAACTGGGACAGCATCGAACCAGCAACGTCCGTGAGTAATACGTCGGTTTTCCCCCTCCCCGCCTAGCAGCTGCCCTCATTTCTCTTCCCAGAACCCCGCCCAGAGTGTGTGGTTATCTATCTATATATGCACACCGGGTGTGTGTGTATGTGGCTGCTGTCGTCTACTTTCATTTCCCCTGTTTCATAACACTGCGAAATGTGTTGGGGAATAAAAAAACCCTCGCTACTTTTAAAGCCTTGCCTTCTTTCCTTTGGGGTCCCCCCTCCCCCAAAGCTCCTGGGGGTGGGAATGAAACCCCTCATTCCTTCCCCTCTCTCTCCTTTCACCATGCAGTCAAGCCACTGTTATCCTCGCTCCCGTCGTCTGTAATCTTATTTGTAAAACCCATTCAGCTTGGAAAGGCACTGGAGGCTATTACGATCAGTGCAAAAATAATAATAATATTATTAATAATAATAATAGTAACAACAACAACCAGAACAACCGTAGCAAAGAAACCCTTCTACAACCCCCATCCTATCCATTTTACTTGGAAGTAACTTGGTGAGACTTGCTGCCAAGAAAATGTGCATAAGCTTGCAGCTGCTTTTTTTAAAATATGTTTTTAAAACCCACATTCTCATCAGTGATAGTAACAGGCATCTCCGTTGCCAGATTTTCTTTTGTAAGCAATCAGATTTTGACCTGAGGACTTATTTTAGGCAAGGGATGAATTAACTTTGGAAGGGTCTTAATGAAATGTTAACAAGGAGTCCTTTATATCTTCTGTAACACTATTTATTGGTAGGGGAAATGAGAAAAATTTCCTGGGGAAATGAAAGAGGCGGACTTTGTTTTGAATATTAGTTACTGCATAGTAAATAATATTCAAAGGTTACGATTTTGAATATCATAATTTGTGCAATAATTTGATCTCCTAATCTGACCTATTTACTATTGCAGCCATTATTTATATAGCATGTGATGCTATATAAATTTCATAACAGTGAAAGCTGCAGGATCCCTGCCCTTTTGACCAGGTACAAAAGTACAAGGCTCCTGCAGCTTTCACTGTTGTGATGATGAGGGAATTTCACCAGGTGCTTCATGCATACAAATGATACCTGCTGAAATTCTCTTTTCGATACAACTGTTGAAGATACAGGAGCCCTGTCCTCATTTCCATATCGTCCCTAATATTTTTCTATCCAGTTCTCCAGAGGAAGAGGCATTTGAGTATTTCTCTCGGGTGAAATATTGCAGCTTTTCCACGTATAGTTTCTTAACTTCTCCACTGTCACAGCTTTCTAATGTTTCCTCTTCTGTCCATAGTGGCAAAGTGGTTTAGGAGAAGAAGGCAGGCAGACTCTTGGAAGTTTGGTACATTAATATTACAGAAGATGTATGTAAGAATGGATTAAGAGAACCAGGAAGATTGTTAATTTTCTTGTTTGTTGTCTAAAACTCTATACCCTGTTCTTTAATGACATCCTTAGGATGGCTTGCACGAGTAAAAAATACAAATATTAGAAAACAAATAAAACATCAGCACATTCTTTTTCAGAAGGAGGGGAATTTTCCTTCATGTTTAAAAGAAGTGGTGGTACAGCTGCTTCTGAAGAAGCCCTCCCTGGACCCCCTGGACCGTAATAACTACAGACCAGTATCAAATCTAACATTTCTGGGCAAGGTGATCGAGAGAGCAGTTGCCTTCCAACTCCAAGCAGTTTGGGATGATACAGATTTTCTAGACCTATTTCAAACCGGCTTCAGGGCAAGATATGGAGTTGAGACCGTTATGGTCGCCTTAGTGGATGATCTATGCTTGAGTATTGACAGGGGGAGTTTGTCCCTGCTAGTACTTCTGGATCTAACATGGAGTCTTCCTGAACATCCAGGTTCGCATAACGCAAAGAGATTATCTTGTCCAAAGTGTGGTTTCTTTATATACGCCTGGTTATCACTACAGCAAAAAATTAGTATTTAGGGTCTCATTTTTAAAATTTGTATTTTTAAAGTACAGATTAGTTGTTAATTAAAAAATACAGTTTAGTTAAGTTTTAGTTTATTTAGTTTGTTTGATGAATGACTGTATATTCAATCAACGTTTACCTTAAAAAAATTCCCTGGGGGCACCACCTAATGCAATGTGCTTCGCACGCCTATGATGGTGATCCAGTGGCAACCGCACTCACATGTGGGTCTGACCCATCATATATAAACTGTGATTTTTAGAGCAAAAGGGGAGAGGGCAAAAATGGTGTTCAGACCAAAGGTATAGGATGGGACCATGGTTCCCATTTTAGCATCAAAAGATTGGTTTTCTGCCATCTTCGTTTTCTTTTTTTCTGTTCATTTCATTCGCTGCTTTTTTATTGTGTTATATTGTTAGCGATGACTTGGGCTTGATTGTTATTCTTCTTATAGGCTTGGGACTGAATGACCTCTCGGGGACCCCTTACAGCCCAGTCAGTGCCTGGGACTGCAAACTCCTGAAGATTTGTGTATGTAGAGCTAGCCAAGTGGGTGTCCTGAGACAAGATCTCCTCTCGGACCTGACCAAGGATGGTTGAAAGCTGGTAGCATTCTAGGGACAAGTTTCAATGGGAACCAGGATGGCCCCAGAAACGGCTCGGCTTCCTTCCTCCTACTAGACATTTTCAGTCACCAGGGGCAGACTTACCCAGCCATCAGGTATTTTGAAGCAGGGGATGAGGGGGAATACGCCAAAGGACAGAGGCATGCACCTGTCCTCCTGCTGTGTGGCAGTCCCCCGCTCAGAGGAATTGAGTGGACAGACCCTTCCCTTAAGGGGCTACAGGGTGCACCAGGATAGGGGCAGCAATGGGCATACCCCCACTCAGACGAGGCGGGCGCAATGCGTCCAACTCAGACAGCTGTGTCAGGCTGCTGCAAGGCTTCCAACCCAGGTCAAGCCTGGTCCGTTTGCTGGTGTTATAATAAAACGTTTCAAAACTACAGACAAAAACAACGCCTCAAAGCCAGCCATGATTCACGCACCGTGCCACCCAGCTCCTGAGCCAGGAGGAACAAACCATCACGCCTTGTCCCTCCCCCTTCCTCTGCTGCATCACTGCATAGCCAGGCGGCACATGGGTGCCACCCGGTTTATAGGCGCAGCCGAATCAACTTTGCCTGGATGGTGCCATTTCAGGTCACAGGTAAGGAGTGGTTCATTCCCAGGCTGCTTTGTAAACAGAGAAAAATAGCTTTCTAGGGAAAAGGGGAAGCTGGGCTCCACTCACTGATTGGCAACATGCAAGGATCACTCTTGAGAGCATTCAGACGTGCCAACCTCCAAGTGGAGCCGGAAGCTGCCTAGAATTCACTTGATTCTGCCGAGTGGATAAACTAGCCGTCAAGATTTCCATCTCAGGGGGGTCTTCTCTTCCTCCTCCACATCTAGTTTTTACTGTGCCCTGATCTCTGCAAACACAAGCTGTGGTAATGCACGCTACATTCCCTCAAAATCATGGTTTCATCAGCCCTCATCAAACCATGGTTTCAGTCCCTAGTTCACGAGGGAACTGCTGTGGGTTGTATTGGCGTACATGGAATGCGCAAATAGTACGAATGCCTGGAAGTGACGGAAGGGAGAAAACTGCTCAGGGGAGAGGATGTGGGAGAGGGGGGGAGGCAGCACATGAATGCATAGTGCTCTCCCAGTTTCTTACCAATGAGTGGTGCCTCTTCATTTATGGGGCCAGTGGGTGGGACTGCACTCCCTGTTTGCTGTTCGCCCTTGGCTCAGGGGTTCAGTATCCCTTGTTTAAAAAAAGACTCACCGTTTTCAGAGGAAAGCTTGTGCACTCTTCTCCAGAAAAAAACAAAAAACAAAATGGCGTACGTGACGTGCAACACCCCAGGATGAGCAGGGTTGTTGCACTGGTGATGAGGATTGGGTGTGCCGATCCTGGAAGTAGCTACTTCCAGGATCCCCCGCTCTGAGCCCTCTACACCCCTCCGGAGTAGAAAGGGCCAAAGAGAACAGCCCTGCAACTCTGGTGGGACTAAGAGTATTTCTCAGGTCTTGTTCCACCATGGTTTCTATAAAAGAGCCAGGGAACCATCTCTGCATCCTCTTCCCTGGATGCTCGGATGGATTTCTGCTTGCTTTCTCTCTGGATAGCTGTAATGCCAAGGTAACATTAAGGGTTGCTACATTTTTTAACATTGCTATCAACCCCAGATGTCTAACAGTGGCAAACTAAGCTGTACCCACAGGGTTCTTTCTGTCCTTTGTATTGGGTTCCCCACCAAGACAAGTGGATGGCAAACAGAATGAGAAAGGAGCAGAGACTTCAGGGTCCTCCTCTTGAGGACTAGGGCAGTGAAGTGGATGCAAGCTGGAAAGTTTCTGGCTCGAATCTCATCTTGCCTGCAAGCTCACTAAATGGCCTTTGGGGAAACACCTTCTCTCTCTGCCTCCCCGCCCAACCTGAAATATGGAGGCTTCAACTGCAACCACGCTGGCCTATTTTACAGGGTTGTTATACAGATGACCGAGATAATGCCCATAAGCCACTCTGAATGCTTGAAATGTTTTATTATTCCTCAGTAATAGCTTCTTTCTATGAGGTCAGAAGAGCATGCCTTAGTTTTTTTGGGGGGGAGGGGGACGTGACTAGGTCATAGCTATGATATACTTGTGGGGGATTTGGAGGTTGTAATGAACTCCTCAAATCCTGTTATTGCTCCCAATTCATAAGTGAGGAATGGGCAACAGATGACTCAACCAAGGCCACATCGTAAGTCCTTTGCGGAGACCGGCTTTGCTTCTCGCTTATTTATAACCCACTGTGCCGTGGACAATCCAAAAGCCACACAACACGTAAAAGCACTATCCGTCAAAGATGGCAGGCTAATTGTAAAACCAATTAAGGTCAACAGATGAACAGCCAAGGAGTAATGGCATAATTAACTTATGGAATTTGCTGGCACAAGATGGGATGAGGGCCACTTGGCTTTGGTGGCTGGTTAAAAAAGGATTGGACCAGACTTCCCCAACCTGGCAATGTCCACATGTGTTGGACTGCAATTCCCAGCATTCCCTGTGAGGGCAATTGCAGTGGAGGGCTCATCCCCTCATGTATTGCTTGAGAACACAGCAAACGTGGAGAAGAGAACACTAGGCAAAACTGACTGTTCATCGGGTCCTACAAGACTCTCCTTACGTTTCTGTAGATCCATTGATACAAAGCATTCCCCATACCTGGACCAGGTTCTCTTTTACAAAGCTCAGCTCAGATTTTATGGTGTATACAATTCTGCACTTTCTAAACTGGCTACTCAAGGTGGGAGACGGGACTTGAACTCAAATCCGAGGCCGTGGGAGTTCTCTGGCATGCTTTCTGTGGACACCGGGAAGAGCGCAAGGATTTACCCACTTTGCACCTCCCAGCCCTGAAACATAATTTGCAGCTGGAAATCTGTACATTTCCTAGCTTGCGATGCATCCCACCCGAAGTAAGGGTTTGGGAACATGCCCACTTTGGAAAAACATGCATATTTCCAAAATGAGTACAAATGCATTTTAGTCAATGCAGGAGCAACCCCCCACCAATATATAGTTCTAAAAATGCACATCAAAAAACATACATTAATTCATACGAAAGAAAAAATGTGTGTGTAGCTCTGTCCAGATTTTTTTAAAAAATAAATAAATGTAAACTCGAGTCTAAATGGGACAGAATGAGCTTGACATCAACAGATTGAAAAATAAATAATCTTGGCACATCCGAAACTGACAGACACCCCCCCCCCCGCCCACGCAATCCCTTGAGGAGCATGGGATGAATTCCCCTTGTGCTCTGTCCTCCTCCCACAAAACCTACGTGCTGCCCTACAGTAAAAACACAGACCCACCCTCACAGCTCAAAGTTGCAAGTTCTCTCTGCTCCTTCCTAATCCCTTCAATCTAATTATGGTCAGCCATGTGATGTGATAATCTGAGGGCTGCACCTGGTTAGCAATTGATCTAATCCCATTAGCTATCAGTATGGCAGGTGGGGTGGATGGGGAGGGGGGGACAGATAGATGCCACTCCCACAAGATTTACTTTGGATTTTTAACCAGCACTCCAAGGTAAAACTACCAGAGCCTGGTGCAAATGGCACACACTGACATCCATCACACCGAATTACCTCCCCCCCCCCCCCCCCCCGTTTGCCTCCATGTTTTTTTGCCTCTGAGGTAGAAGTACATCAAGCTTATGATCCCTTTCCCCTGAATAGCTGCTCTTTCGGCTCCACTCCACCCCTCCCCTTCTCTTCCTCCCTCCAATTAGGTCCTGGCAGATGAACCAGACCGCCTTTCTGCAGGGGAAAAATGGAACGACCCTTTCGTCTGGTTCTTTGGGGAAATCGAGGGAGTACAATCCTGTCTCTGCAGAGATTCAGGCATTGTATGGTTTTAAAAAACGCTTTCGAGCCTGGGATGTAAGGTTTGGGTTTTATATTGAGGCTTGGAGCCGGATGCTGGGAGACATCGCTTTTCCCTGCCGGGACCTGATGCAATCCATTCAAGCCCCCAGTTCCTTTAAAACTACATGGAGGCTTAGGGCACATTAAATGCGCTTAGAGAAAATAATCCAGACTTTTAGCATTCTAGAAAAGGCTAGGGAAGAGGTGGGGTGTCAGCAGGACAGGCACAGCGTCATGTGAGTACCGTGCTGAAAATCCACACACCAGACATGGCGAGAGTGCACTAAATTGCTGGTGTGATGGAGCTCACACTGACAATTAAAGAGTCCTGAGGCCAGGGATTTGTTTTGAATACAGTAACCAAAAACTGAAAGGATTCCACAGTCCTTCCACCCACCCACAAATCTCTGTCTTGTGGTTATCCCAAGCTTTCTTCATTTCAGCAGTATGAATTTTGGCAAAGGGGAGTGATTTTACTGCTGCTTTTGTTAAAGAATTGGGCAAGAAAAACCCTGGCTGATCTACTGGATGGTGGCAAATTGGATCTGCCTCCCCTATGAGAGATGTTGGGAGAAATCTGCAACCGATCAATACGACACTAAATTTCTGTGAATCTGCCTCGCGGAATCCAAAGAGGACTGGCTTTTTATGCAGGTTCTGTGGACTGGCAGACCATTTTTTGAACTTTCCCTAATTGTATACAACTTTGGTTCTATAAAATCTGGGAGTTGCGTAAATATATGGCAATGTATATGCCTTTTTTTAAAAAAAACGACAACAACAACACGGTTACACACCTCTGACTCTCTTATTTATTTATTTATTTATTTATTTATTTATTTATTATATTTCTGTACCACCCAACAGCTGAAGAACAACCTCACTGGGCATTTCTTCAAACTTGGTCATGTAGCAATCTTTGCTTTGTGCTCTCTGCTCATTGATTTTATGCAGACCTAAGAAAAGTTTGCAAAATGTTATGTACCAACAAAAATTCCACAAACCTGACGGATTTTTTGGTGCTCTTTTCTAGAGAGGGCGGGAATCCAGACAATCCGCAAACACAAATGGAGTGAATTCTACAATATCCTCGCGTCCCTTCTGAACACTCAGTGATAAACTGGTCTCTAATACTTGGAGCTCATAAACTGAACAACTGGTCTCCAAAGGCCCAGAAAACATAAATCTGACCCAGACAATTGAACTTTGCTCCAGATTCTGGCACAGAATACCTATTGCTAGTCAGATATTGCAAACTGGATTTTCTTCATCATTGCCACAATAATATTTATCGTTTATAACACACCTAAAATTTGCTATGTGTTCCGCAAAGATTTTAAAAACTAGATGTTCCCTGACCACAGACGTGCAATCTAAACGACGGGACACAAAAGGAAAAAGGAAGTGGAAAACAAGCAAATTTGGAGACCAGCTCTTGAAGTTTAGATGAGTTTGTCTCAAAAATGAAGTTTAAACCGTCCAGATGATTATTATTTCCCCCCTCTTGTACTGCTGAGGCCTGGCGATGGAGCCACTTCTTTTGTTCAGGGCAAAGGTGACATCTGAACTAAGAATCCACGGTAGTCACTCTGCTAGCCACTCCTCCACCCGTGCCGAGACGCAAAGGAGAGCCTCTCCGGCAGATCTCAAAGAACAGGCAGGACAAGAAAGAAAGAAACAAACAGGCAAGTCCATGTGGGAGGAGGCAGCCCTGTAGATAACCTGAACCCCCCAAAAATCCTAATTTTTAGCGTATCATATGTTGAGCACCACGGCACACACATGATTGGCCATGACAAAATGGGAACCTTTGGTGGGGTTGGGGATGATGACAGATCTCGTCACATTATGTGAAGGCAGCCAAATACCAGAGAGAGAGAGAGAGAGAGAGAGAGAGAGACTCAGAAGGAAAACATGACTGAGCGCAGGGGTGAATTGGCAAAAAAAATCACCCCCGTGAAGATATGCCTGAGCGATGTGGTCACCCCACAGCCACACCTACAGACAAACGCTCGGACAACCCGTGAGGCACGGATGATGTTTTGTTGTGAATAGCAGTGACACATGACCATCTCATCCAAGGCAGATGCATGACAAGGTGCATGATGCAGCCATGTCTCATGTCTCTGTCTTTTCTCTGACAGACGCCAGGCCATCCCTCCACCACAGTGTGCTATCAACACACACACCAAAGAGAGAGAGGATGAGAGCTCTCAGCACCATCAGGCCCAGCTCCTCTAAAGCAGGCGAGGTGAAGTACAAGCTGAGCAGCAGTGAGGCACCAGCAAGGGCTGGCGGTGCCCAGCGAGGGCAAAGATCTCTCAGGTAGGATGGGGTATCACCTGGCCCGCTCTGGCCTATTGGTAGAAGGAGGAAGCCTCCGTCGCTGGTCTTCCTTGAGTGCGTCCCTTTGGACGGGATCCAAATCCAGCCCCATTCCACCGCTCGGACTGGCAGGCAGAGCAGAATGAGAATCACCTTCTAACCCTAACAGAGCATCTTCTGAACTTCAAGGGAAATCACTCACTCCCCAGCTAATTTTAACTTGCTCAATTATATATGTTGCTTATATAATTTTGCGGGGGGGGGGATCCTCAATGGCAGAGCCCCTGGTTTGCACACAGTAGGCCCCAGGTTCAATCCAGGTAAAATTTCTCCTTGAATCCCTGGAGAGTGGTTGCTGCCAGCCAGTGTTGACACTATTAGGTTGGATGGACCAAAGGTCTGAGTTAGGGTAACCCTATGAAAAGGAGGACAGAAAAGGGGAATTTCAGCAGCTGTCATTTGTATGCAGGCAGCACTTGGTGAAATTCCCTCTTCATCACAACAGTTATAGCTGCAGGAGCCCTGCCCTCTTGACCAGATACAAAAGAAGGCAGGGCTCCTGCAGCTATAACTGTTGTGATGAAGAGGGAATTTCTCCAGGTTCTGCATGCATACAAATGACACCTGCGGAAATTCCCTTTTCTCTGCAACTTTTGAAGATACAGGAGCCTTGTCCTCCTTTCCATAGGGGCACCCTAGTCTGAGTCAGTGGAAGGCAGCTTCTGAGGTTCCTAACCCACCCTAAATCTTGGAGATGGAGCGGGCTACACCTCAAAACAGGCAAAGCCGCGAGCAACGCAAAATGCTGACCCCTCGCCTTGGGTGATCCAAAGAGCACCTCCGTTCCTGCAATCCCATCAGCATTCGCAACCGGCCTACCTTCCTGGCAACCTCCCCCGCCCCCAAGTGGCCCTTCCCCCACTCACCAGGATGTCGGCACTTTCCCTGCGAAGCGACAGCTGCTCCAGCCGATCCAGGGAGGGGGTGCAGGGGAAGGATGGACTGACGCCCGCAGGACGCAGGATGGGCAAACTCAAGGACTTTAAGTCCCTCACGGCCTGTTCCACTTTGAGCTCATCCCCAGGTTTGGCTGCAACGTAGGAAAGAGAGAGACATTGCACAACCCTTGAATCCTCCAAGGAAACAGTTTAGGTGCAGAAATGCTTCAGATCAGCCGGATCCTAATCGAAACCTTGATTTTATTTATTTATTTATTACATTTATATATTGCCCCACAGCCGAAGCTCTCTGGGCGGTTTACAAAAGATTGAACATTAAAAAGCCAATATACAAAATTTTAAACCATAAAGCATAAAAACAGTTACTATTTAAAACATTTTAAACTTTTAAGCCTGGCCAAAAATTCAGTTAAAAATCTCGGCTTAAGCTGTTAAAATGCCTGGGAGAAAATAAAACTTTTGACCTGGCGCTGAAAAGGTAACAGTGTTAGCGCCAGGCGGGCCTCACTGGGGAGATCATTCCACAATTGGGGGGCCACCACAGAGAAGGCCTTCTCCCTTGTTGCCGTCCTCTAAGCTTCCCTCAGAGTAGGAACCCAGAAGAGGATTTTAAATATAGTGCTTTTCTCTTGATTTTGATTGGTTTTATCATTTATCATTTATCCTCGAGAAAGATGGTGAGATGAATCAGTGAGTAACCTGTCAGGGCACAGAACTATCTCTCCCCAATCTGGCATCCTCCAGATGTGTTTAGACCACAACCCCCATCATCCCCAGCTAGCCGGGCTGGCTGGGGATCATGGGGCGTGTAGTCCCGACGCATCTGACGCGCGCCATCACCGCAGCCTACCTTTCACACGCAGGTCGTGTCCCCCAAATCGATACGCCTCGAAGTTGAGCGAGAGGGGGGTGTTGGACTGATCCAGGTAAATGTCCACTTTAGCCAGGTCGATCCCTTTCCTCTCAAAGACCGGCAGCAGCACTTCTCTGGGTTTAAAAACAAAATATACAGAGAGAAAATAAGTAGGTGCCAATAAATGGGTGCCTTGGAACAGTCATCCTGGGATGTACCTGCACGAGACATCTGGGAGCAGGGAGGCTTAATGCCTGCCCCAAAAGTCATGCAGCCCGGCACCTGCCTGGGTGCAGTGTGGACACAGATGCAAATTGTGCACCAAAGCTCACCTAATATATGACCATGTTGAAGTCAAGTACAATGTCCTTTCTTTTCAGTTTGAAATAATAAGGAATAATAAATACGGAACAATAAAGCTTTCACATCAGGAGACAAAAAGCCAGAAACTGACTTGCTGAGAGGCTTAGTGGGGGCAGCAGGTCAGGCAAAAAGAGGTCACTGTTACAGCTTCTCATTGGCTCTGTGTCTCCAGCTTAATAAAGTAAAGCACATCCAGGCACTGAATGCTGGGGGCAGGGGGAGGTTTGTAAGTGTTTGCTATACAATATTTTCTGAGCAGGAGCAGTCTATCTGAGTAGTGAGCATGTAGGATGTCAGCAGCATACTTGTCAGACATCCCGGTGCCTTAGCACTCAGAAAATGGAAACAGGTTCACTTCATATGGCAGGGCCTTTTCCATAGCAGCACCCTGGCTTTGGAACTCTCTTCCAGTAAAGATTAGACTGTCTTTACTCTGTTGTCGTTTTGGCACCAGTTAAAGACCTATTTATTTGTGCAGGCTTTGGGGCTATAGATCACCGCTCTATTTGTTTTTTGATTGATTGGGTTGGTTCTTTTTATTTTATAATACATTTGTGGTTTTAGACTCATGATTTTAATGTTGCTTATGTTGTTAGCCACCCTGGGCTCTTTGTGAAGAAGAGCAGGATATCAATCAATCAATCAATCAATCAATCAAGGAGCCATTGAGTACGATCCTGCACCAAACAGATTTGAAATGATGGGTTTGGGAGGCACCGAATCTGTCTCCAAATGAGTCCCTGGATTCATTGTGTCCCACCCAGGGCCTTACAGGGGCCCTCAAATATCAATGTGTCCCCCACATCCCAGGCTAACTTGCTAGCTGCCCTCCTTACCCCAAGGACTTCTTCTTCATGGCTGGCACGATCTCCGTCTCGATATCCACATTCAGATCAAACTTCAAGGTGAAACATTCCTTGCTGGGATCCTGCAGGAGGAATTCAGTCATCTTGGGCAAGGTGTATTGGCCAAATCCTTCCCCACCATCTTCCCTCACCTGAGCCAGAATAAGGCTCCTGCAGGAAAGAAAGGTCCGCTAGGCCAGCCCCCCCAAGTTCCTAGTCCTCATGCACTTGGATGGCCTGAATATTGGCACTGAGCAGGGAATGAGAGTGGGCTTGGAGGAAGTTAGGCTAGTGTGGCAACATGCATGCAACACATCTGTTCAACCACAATGTTCTTTGGATACCAGTTGTCTGAAATGGGGAGGCTGGTCTGGTGCGCGGCACATTCATGAGCATGCAGGCGATTTTATGGCACACACTCATGCGTGCAACAGTTCATAAAAGTCTCTCTCTCTCTCTCTCTCTCTCACACACACACACACACACACACACACGCTTTATAAAACTTTTCATTTCTCACAAAGCTGGGACAATGACATTCTCAAACAGCCAGTAAAGTTGCCTCTGAGCCTGGAAGCTTGATTTAGTCAATGAGGCGAATAGCTATCGATAGAGGTGTACGCCAGCAGAAGTGCAGACTAACGGGAGACCAATCCAAGTTTAAAACTTCCAGCCTGTGTGAATTGCACGAACAAGGGGTGCCCTACATCGGGGTTAGCTAAATCCTATATTCTTGAGGGTGGGGTACTTATTCTCCAGATGGTGACATGGAGGATCAAGGCGTATCTTGCTGGAAAGCCTACCCCCACCCCCCCGTGTTGGCCAGGTTCGGATCCAGTTTGTAGCGCGAATTGTGGGTTATTTAACCCACAATTTGCAAGGATGTGCACCGCCTGCAAGCCTGTTCCAGTTTCTGCAAACAACCTCCGAGCAGGGGGTTGTGCGTGTGATGTGCGAACCCAGACCAAGGGCAAGAAAGGACCAAGGGTTGAACTCAATCGGCCTTCTTACATCCGTGTGCCTCCTCCTGGCTTTCTTCTTGGGCAATTTCAGCGCTGAGCTCTTCTTCTCCCTGCACAAGACAAGCAAGCAGGCAGACATATTAAAAGAGACCACGTGGAGGTTTACGATCATAGAAAAGCCAATAAAAAGCAATAAAATAACAATACGTTCCAAACGTTTCAAAAATATTTTAAAACATTAAAGAGACAGCAGTGAACGTATCATGAGAGCAACAGATAAAAGATTCAATGCCAGCTGGAAAAGGAAGTTCTTAAACTGTGTATGTATACAATGTATACTGAATGTATAAAGCGAAGATGCTTGTCAGGTTCAAAGTTCCCACCCTAAAATGCTAATTTTCCAGATGGGGGATTTTCCCCCCCTCCCTGAATTAAGCACCCGCTGGGCTGACCCTCCCTAGACTTACCCTTTCCCATCAATCAGCGCATCCTCCTCCTCCTCCATGTCTGAGGCAGGGCTGGTGCGCGGCGGACACGACCGTGTGGAGACATTCCGTGCCAGGATAGAACCTAGAAGGCAAAAGGAATCGGGTTACAGTGCATCATGGCTAGACAGATCTCTCACTGACGAATAGCCATGGCAGCTAAAGGAGCCTCCAGCTTCAGACACAATCTACCTTAGGGTAACAGAAGCTGGGGACATAAAACTCAGCCGGCTCCTGCCTTCCTGTCCCTGCCGGTGGGTGTTGGAACAGAATCAAGCAGGATTCTTGAAGTCCTGGTTCTCCATGGCAGTTAGGAAATGGACCTCTGATGCCTCTAAGTAGTCATTGCTGGGTGGGCAAACAGCAGAAGGGGGCTATTGCCTCCTTGAGTCCCAGTATTGGGGGAAAGACGGGATAGAAATAAGATGATGATGATGATGATGATGATGATGATGATATTGCTGCCAAGCCCCAACTTCTGGGCTTGCCAGAGGCATCCCGTTAGCTGCCAGATGCTGGATCCAGCTGGGCTCCTCTTGCCTTCTCAGGGCTCCTGTCACAGGGCATTAACAAGGATTTCCTATTTGGAGAGGCTTTTAAAGGGTGAACTAATAAGCAATCTGAACCTGTTGTCATAAAAGAGGAATCAGCAACGAACCCGTAGGGCCCAATCTGGCCAGTTTAAGAGCTCCATCTTAGCCCTGGGGTGACAGAGGACAAGTGAACGAGTCACAGTGGGTTGTAACCTGAGTGCAGCTTCTGCTTTCCTGGATGCAAAATCTCATGGCCTTTGGAGCTGCCCTGCCCAGTCCGTGACCGTCCAAAACTGCAAACACACCCACCCTCCCAAAGCGTGCATACATGCACACACGCTCACACCCATCACACGGCTTGGCCTTCCTCACCTTGGGGAGGCAGGTCGAAGCGGATGTGCCCGTCAAAGTGCATGGCGCTGTGGAAGCGTCCGTCACACGCCTCACACAAGTGAAGGGGTCCGCTGTGGTTCAGCCGCTGGCATTCGGCGTGGTGGCATACCTGGAGGGAGGAGAGAGAGAGATTGGTTAAACACCTTGGGGGGGGGGGGGGGAGAAAGCGGGATATAAACGTAATTAATAAATAAAATAAATAAATTAGTCTTTCAGAGCTTTTCATAGGGGGGAATTTTGGTAGGTGCAACTTCTCGCAGCAGGGAGGGGGAAACGTCTTCTGCACAACTGTCAAAGGCAGAGAGGCCTTGGCTCCGTTGGGTCCTCAGCACCCAACTGCAAGTCTATTTCCTTAACGACAGCTCCCTCCCCCCCCCCCCCTTTGCCCTCCAGACAGGGACACTGCTAGGCAATAGATTCAGGGCCCGGCCCATAGGACACAAATGTGCATATGCTAATTTATACCTATATATGCAACTTTAGAAAGAATTACTGAGGTCCCCTCTACAAGGATTCGCTTTTGCGCCTGGTTAGGCGATTATGCGCATAATCGCAGAAGCGCATTTACGCCTAATCCCGCTGCACGAGAGGCGGCGAGAGGCGGCGAAGCGCATTAACAGATGTCCAAAATGCGCTTTACAAGTAGTTAATGCGCATAAGCGCTTATTCACACAGTCAAAATGCGCTTTAACGGACGGAGCAAAATAAAACTCGTGATTTAACGCGCATTCGATAATGCGCATAATCGGGGAGATAACGCGCCTCTACGCCTGATTTGCGCTCCGTTCTTGTAGAGGTAATTTTTTTAATGCGCCTTGAAAGAGCTTTAAATGCCTCTTGTAGAGGCACCCTGAGATCGGTTTAAATTTCACCAAAGACAAAGACAGTCAGCTACTTTCCCAATCAAATCACCCCAAATAAAAGCTTCCTTTAGCACCCACTGGAGGTTTTTTTTTCTAAGTTTGACAGCTATATTGCCAAGGTGGGGGTGATTTGAGGGGTCACAGAGCACAGGGAAAGTAGGATTAACCCTGTCTTCCCAAACTGCAATCCCCTGAAAATCCTCCTCCCCTCCATTCCAAACGCCCCTGGCATGGCAATGGCGCTTAGAATAAACCTTTTAAGTTTAAGTGTTTTTCCTAATTGCCATGTTGGGGTGGGGTGAGGGGCCGGGGGTGTAACACATGGGCAGGGGGAGGATTAACTCTTCCCTGCTCAGCTGTGTCTCCTACCACCAGATGTTTCAGACTACAATTCAGAATGCCTGACCATTTGCCTCGCTGGCTGGGGTTGATGGGGGCTGAAGTCCAAACCATCTGGAAAGCCCCACGTTCGCTGGCCTATACAGACTGTCACCCTCGGTTGGAGAGGAAGAGAGATCTAAAGCATCCTCTGTCTGACTTTGCTTTTCCATTTCATGAGCACCTGTTCCCTGGGCTGTGTTGAGTGAGGCTTCCTTCCTCCACTTAGTAAGGTCACTATCCCTACATATCACATGCAGACTGTGCCCACGTACATCTCTTGGAGGCGCACACCAGCAGAACCCTGATCCTTCCACGACCAGAGTACTCACGTCACTTTCAAAGTGACAAATGGCTAAAACAAACAAACAAACATGCAGCCATTCAAATATAATAAATACAGGATCACATCCAATGTTCGAAAAGGGACTCATACCTAGTCACCTTTGGGGAAGGGTTTTTTTTTTAGGGCTGCCGCACAAGAAAGGCCAATGTACCAACTAAATGTGAAATAAAGCAATACTTCTGAAGAAAAATGCAACAATATGTTCTTTGTTTTTAGATGATGCGCACACATGTTGCTGCAGAGTTCCTCTTAGCTGATCTCTGTCTTCATGGGGGAGAGAGAGGGAATGAATGTTCCTTCTAATATGATGCCAGCTACTGACAGCTTTTGGAAGTTCTTACAATAAACATAGCGCGTTACTTCAAAAATAAATCTGCTGCCCTGTTAATTGGGGCACTTGATATTACATTAACAGGTTTTTATGGTGCAATCCTACGTATGTCTAAACAAAAACAATGTCCTACAACTCCCAGCATGCCCCAGCCTACATGCCTGGCTGGACTTTTTTCTCCTGTCTAAATATGCACTGGATAGTGCCCTTATAGTGCAATCCTATGCATGTTTAGATAGCAAAAGTCCTACAATTCTCATTCCTGCAGCCCCAACAAAAGAGCAGTAATCTTACCAGACCACGGGCTGCTGAAATGAACATAAAAACATAAAAAGAGCCCTGCTGGATCAGACCAAGGGTCCATCTAGTCCAGCATTCTGTTCACACAGTGGCCAACCAGCAGTCAACTGGGAACCCTCAAGCAGGACAGGAGTGCAACAGCACCCTCCCACCCATGTTCCCCAGCAACTGGTATATACAGGATTACTGCCTCTGATACTGGAGGTTGCACTTAGCCATCAGGACTAGCGGCCATTGACAGCTTTTTCTTCCAGGAATTTATCCAAGCCCCTTTTAAAGCCATCGAAGTTGGTGGCCATCACCACATCCTGTGACAGTGAATTCCATAGTTTCGCTATGCGCTCTGTGAAGAAGGTCCTTCCTTTGATCTGTCCTGAATCTCCCACCAATCAGCTTCATAGGACGGCCCCTTTGGGTTCTAGTATTATGGGAGAGGGAGAAAAATGTCTCCCTCTCCACATTCTCCACACCATGTATCATTTGTACACCCCTATCATCTCTGCCCTCACTTGCCTGTTCTCTAAGCTAAACAATCTCAGACGCTGTAACCTTCCAGCCCCTTGAACCTTTCAGTTCCCCCTTTCTGCACTTTTTCCAACTCCACAATATCTTTTTTTTTAGGTGTGGTGTACAGAAGTGCACACATTATTGCAAGCATGGTCGCACCATGACCTTGGCAGTTTTATTCTCAATTCCTTTTCTAATTATGCCTAACATGGAGTTTGCCTTTTTCACATCAGCCGCACACTGGGTCGACATTTTCATTGATCTGTCCACCGCAACCCCGAGATCCCTTTCTTGGTCAGCCACCACTAGCTCAGATCCCGTCTGCCGTCTGCATATAGGTGAAGTTGGGATTTCTTGCCCAACGTGCTCATTTCGGTTGGTACTCACCATTCCGAACGACTAGCATCTCACAAGCCCCCGGCCGGAGTGCCACACGGACCCCTTCAGCTGCCTCAAGTTAAACGGCTTCCTCTGGGCTCGCAGACCAAACTGCCGGCTGGTTCTGGCCTAACGCCCCCACCCACCCACCGGGCAAAGGAAGTGAGTGTCTGCAGCAGAACAATGCTCCAGCAGGCCAGTGCTTCCTGCGATTGTGCGCAAAGGCTATGCTCTGATCAGCATCCCCTGTAAGGCTGAGCTATTTTTAACCACACAGTCAGGCCTCGGGGGGTGCTGCCTGCTGCCCTGTGACCCCAGAGGCTGCACACGAACAATGTGCATTGATCGCCACAAAGAGAGTGCTATCGGGTCTGCCTGAACAAGCCGCCAACAATGTCCCCCCTTCCTGTGACAGGGGAGGAAGGATGGCCAGAGGGGGCCCACACCTTTTTGTTTAATTCCCAAAATGGGAGGCCCATGACGCTGCTCTTTACCAGGTGAGACACAAAGTCAGTCTGACCCAGTGCTTTCCGCTCTGAATGGCAGCATCATGCTCTGAAAGGCTGTCATGCAGGAGACGGAGCAGGCCTGTTCGCTTAGAGGCAGCCAGGCCAGGAGCATTGGATGGCAATGGCAGGGAGGCAGATTTGGGTTAAACATTAGGAGAAGTGTCCAAACAGGAGTGCAACTCCACCTTAGGGTGGGGTGGGGGAGGCTCTCCGGGACTAGATGATCTCTAACATCCCTTTCAACTCCACAACCCTGGCCAGAGAGATCTGTTTCCACTCTGCTATCTGGAATGGAACATGACCTTAAACATGCAAAGACTGTGCTGAGAGAGAGAGAGAAACTGTTCATACATCAGGAAGAGCCATGCTGAAATCCCTGCTCAGCCATGAAAGCTTTTGGGCATGTGAGCACAGCCTACCTCAAAGGATTGTTGTGATCACAAAAGTGAGGGGGGTTATACGATTCCCCCTCTTCAGCTCATAAACGATGAGAGAGAGAGAGAGAGAGAGAGAGAGAGAGAGAGAGAGAGAGAGATCCAGCAGAGGGCAATGCAACACAACGATTAGATTTCCTTAGATCTCAAACAAATATTTAGAAGTTTTAAAAATCTATCCATTTCCACGTTTGCAGTTCACGTTTTGAAGGTGACATTCAAAATTCTAATTCCTATTTTGGCTATAAAATTTTGCCTCACAATCTGAAAATTTGGGGCCTTTTGGTGGCTTCCTCATGGTTTTGGCGGCTTAAATACATACAAAAGCTCATAAGCTGTTAGCAAATACAAAACTGGTCTGCATGTTCTCTAACAAATTTTGTTCATTATTATATGCCATTGCAAGTCAGCTGTGAATACAGTCTAATTACTAAGCATCATTACGTGCCTCATATCAAATACTGTCAAATAGAAATATCACAATATATCAGCTATATAAAACAAAATTCAAAGACTATCCACAAATACTTGAGCATTCAAATGTCAAGAGAATATTTAACGCAAGAATTCTGAGAATTTTTCAAAGCACATTTGATTCCACGGTAATCTTTGCTAACAAAACATCTTTGCATCAACAGCCTTGAATTTAAATTTTTGTGAACTGCTCAGGGAGCTTCGGCTACTGGGCGGTATAAAAATGCAATAAATAAATAAATAAATTTGAAGGCTATGTGGTAAAGTTGAAACGAAAATTTGCAGTGTTGAAATCTGGCAGATTTTCATCATGAAACCTGAACTTGAAATTCACCATTTACATTTGGGAATTGACATTTGATGTCAACACTGAAATGGAATAAGTTAATAACACATTTTCAACTACTTCACACCTTGGAAAGCTCCTTTGGAGTTCTGCTTGGTTCTGACTAAAACTCGGAGTGGATTCACCACCCCACTAACACTGGAGCCACCAGACCCAACCGGTGTTAGCAGTAGTGTACAAAACCTCAAATGGCTCAGGACCCAAGGACTTCAAAGAGCGCCTTCCTGAATACCAACCATCCCAGGATTTAAGACCAGCCGGGGAGGCTTTGCTTGTGGCATCCTTGAGAAATGTGGCCCATGGGGCTGCCACCCAGGGCAGGGCCTTCTCAGTGGCAGCACCCCAACTCTCAAATTATTTGTGCAAGCTTTCAAAATGCTCTATTTGTTTTTCTGTTGTTAGCGCTGATTGTTTTACTGTATTTTATTATACCTTTGTGATTTTAGAATGATGTTTTTCATGGTGTTTATGTACTAAGCTTTGTTTTATGTAGTGAGATGTCTAAATGTTCAGAAAGCCCCAGGTTGGGTGCACAGTGGTGCAGCGTTGATTATAAAACAACACTGCAATCCCGCAATGACTGGTCATCTTCCACCAGGAAGAGGGCGGAGGCAGCTCCGGTCCCCGGATAGCCACCTAGAAACCTCGCACTCCCTCCTCAGCATTGAGATTACTCGATGTCACCCAGGGGGGAGGGAAAGTATGGGGGTTCCGAGGGATGCAGCACCAATCCGGCGCCGTGAGGAGGGCCAGGATACAAACCAAATAAATAAATCAGATAAATAATGCTCCTTCTGCTCTACAGGCCTGGTGTCATGTACTGTCGCACATAACAAATTTTCAGCTGACGATTAAAGACCCTGGCTGGAAATTCAGCTCAGATTATTCATACATCCACATCACATCCACAGTATATGCGGCATCAAAATTCACAGAGTCGAATTGGGAGGAGCGTTACTTGCGGGAAATTCAGTTTCATTCTGGCATGTGGGAAGCAGCTATTTTTGCGTGATTTGTCAATGAAAGCCGGGGAGGAGAAAGTGTGGTCCACACTCCCATCTCATGCCCTGGACGTCTGAGTTCTTTGCTTTGGTCACCCTAGACGACAAAATGCCTTGCACTGTGGTCTCTTCTCTTTGCCCTGACGTACAGCCTCGTTGAAATGCCAAAGGAGAAGATGTTCTCAAAGAAGCGAAAGGGAAACATTTTTATTTGAGCTCAATGCATTTCAGAGACAAAAGTACCTTTGTCGGGAGCAACGTAAATGCAAACGCTGAACACAAGCTATGCCAGCTTTCAAAGGCTAAACGTCATACACCATCAAGTCCACAGCCCGGGCCACCTCACAGGCCCAATTCTAGCCACCCTGACACAAACGTTATCACAACGGATTCTGTGCAAATACACTCCTACATCCGTATTGGCACGAGAGCCATTGTGCGAGCACAGAATTTCTGCATTGTTTTATGGGAAGGTACGAATAAGTCTGAGACCACGTTCCCAAAGGTCAGGCGCACCATGAGTGGGAATTCCACACAGACTTCCATGCTTGAACAAAGCTGGGTGGAATGAACTGCACCCACAGAGGAGGCTACATGAGTATGCGCAATTCCACAACAGCGTGAAGCGAGCGCTGAAATCACTGAGAATCCCAGCAGCGTCCGTTCATCACAAAAGCAAACAAACCTGTCTAGCCTTTCCAAGAGGGATGCTGAACCTCCATCAGTCAAGGCCCCAAATGTTTTTTTTAGCTTAAAGCTCCTCCTGGCTTAGGAGAGGAATTTCAACCTTTTAGAATGGGGGAAAAACTGCAGAAAAGTCAAGAAACCACCAAATAATTGTTGGTTGAGGGGAAGTGGGCGTGGCCAGGGGAGGGGTCATCCGGGGACTCCTGGAGGCCTGGATTGGGCCCCTAGGGTTGAAGTTCCCCACCTCTATTTTAAAATACGCTTGGAAACTTGGGGTGTGGGGAAAATTCCTTGATGAAATCTAAAAAGCCGGAGAGAGGCCAACATTTCCTATAACCAGAGGGCAGCAAGCATCAGCACTTTGCAAAATCCTTTGCCTGGTCCCCTGGAAGCAACATGAAGTATTCCAGATAAGTACAACCAAGAGTCTCGTGGCAACTTAAAGACTAATACACTGACTGTGGCATAAGCTTTTGTGTCCACGTCATCCGATGCATGAAGCATTATCCTCAGTTGGCAGATCTATATAAACACACATGGCCGGCAGGGAGGAATTGTAAACAGTGAGGTCAGAGGGAATTGAAATGGCGAAAGTACAGGCAGTGATAATTACCGTATGTACACTGGCCAAAGTCATTGGGTGATAACACAGACACCCTTGCATTGGTCACCTGATTGACACGTGTAGTAGTGATCTTGTAAAAACAAAACAAAACCCTTTGCCTTATTCAAACATCTTTTTCTTGCTTGCTTTTTTGGGTGCCCTTCTTAAATTTCCTTCCCTGCTGCGTTCCTGCCATATCCCAGGGCTGCTTCCTGACAGTGCTTTCATAGAGACATCACCTCATCTCTTTCACAGTTACAGATGTGATGGCTTGGGGGGAAATGGGGGGGGACAGAAAAATAGGGAGGCATTTTCCAGCCAAAGTCAGAAAAAACATTTCCCCCCCTGTTCTTCCCCTCCTCTGCCCCAACTTCAAGTTTAACCTGATGGGATCTGAGCTGGTGGTGACTGACTAAGAAAGAGATCTTGGGGTTGTGGTGGACAGATCGATGAAAATGGCAACCCAGTGTGCGGCCGCTGTCAAGAAGGCAAAGTCCATGTTAGGCATTATTAGAAAAGGAATTGAGAACAAAACGGACAGTATCATACTGCCTTTATACAAATCGATGGTGTGACCACACTTAGAATACTGTGTGCAGTTCTGGTTACCACACCTTAAAAAAAAAGATATTGCAGAAAAGGGCAACTAAAATGATTAAGGGGCTGGAGCATCTCCCCTATAAGGAAAGGTTACAACAGCTTGCATTGTTCAAGCTTGGAAAAAAGAAGGCTAAAGGGAGACATGATGGGGTGTACAAAATTATGCATGGTGTGGAGAATCTGGATAGGGAGACATTTCTCTCTCTCTCAAAATACTAGAACCCAATGGGGTCACATCCCATGAAGCTGATTGGTGGGAGATTCAGGACAGATCAAAGGAAGGTCTTCTTCACACAGCGCGTAGTCAAATTATGGAATTCACTATCACAAGATGTGATGATGGCCACCAATCTGGATGGCTTTAAAAGGGGGTTGGATAAGTTCCTGGAGGAGGAGAAGGCTCTCAATGGCTACTAGCCCTGATGGTTATGTGCTACCTCCAATATCCGAGGCATTAAGCCTGTGTGCACCAGTTGCTGGGGAACATGGGTGGGAGGGGGCTGTTGCATCATGTCCTGCTTTGTTGTTCCCTGGTCAACAGCTGGTTGGCCACTGTATAAACAGAGTGCTGCACTAGATCTTGGTCTGATCCAGCAGGGCTCTTCTGATGTGCTCATGCTGTGGGGTTTTCACAGGCTTTCACATCTCTATTCCCAGAATTATATAGGGAGATTCCAGATCCGGAAGTCTTCCACTCATAGTGGTTCTGTGTTTCCTCTTCTGTCTTCTTACCATGGAAAATCCATTACAGAAGACAGAATTGCTGCAGAAGGCCTTCTGAATGGCAGGGCTAGGACAATGTTGCTGTTGGTAAGCATTCACTGACACCAAACATCGACAGTGGTTTGGAGGGGATAGGATAACATCATCATTTTCTGTGTTCACTACAAACCCACATTCATTGTATCAGGTCACACTTGGGGGGGGGGGCATAAAACGCAGGGTTTGTGGCACAAAACCAGCACAAAACTTTAGCAAACATTTGGAGGGTGCGCTAGAACTGGGGGGTTGTATTTTACAGAGCCATGCTTAGCAGCCTTCCTTCTGAAAACACCGACGGATGGACATCGGCCTGCTGAATCTCCCTCCACCCTATCTCTCCCCAAAACCCCCGGAACAGGCGTCCCTGCACCTGCGCTCCGCAGCCACATGGTTCCCACCAAAGGGATATCTACCAGATGTGCGATACCGCCAGTGGAGCCGCTTGCCAGAACCCCCACCCCCCATTCTTCCCAGGGTATTGCCCAGGCAGCCAGCTGGACCTGCTCCTGGATGTCTACCAGCAGCTAAGCGGCAAATGAGCTGGCTGGGCCCTGAAGCTGCCACGGCTCGTTCTGCCACCGGAAGCAAACATGTCAATATTTGCACTCTCATGCGCAGCGTCTCCTGCTCTGTGAATGAAAGCGAACCCAGGAGTGAGGGAGTGAAAGAGGCTGCCGATCGCTGGAGGCCAAGCTCCGAGCTGCTCCGTTAACGGGGTTAGGAGAGGCGAGGGGGGCGCCAGCGGGTTGTTCCCCTTTGGGGCCGGGGCAGGGGGGGGAGGTGGCGCCAATTTGGCCCAGTTCCCACTGCCAGACAGCTGAACTCCCATGAGACATGGGTGGGGGCTGAGGGCAAAAGAGGGCTCAACCCGAGGAAGGGAAGACAAGAGCCAAGGGTGGCTGCAGACGCCACCAGTGGGTGGCGCACGGCTGAAGGTGTAACAGCATTGCGGCCATCACGGAAGCCGGCGGTGCTCAAGAGAGGCCGGAGGAACACAGAGCCTCCGGGGTGGCCAAGGGAAGCCTGGGGAGCATGGCAGCGATGTCCAGGCCTGCGTCAAGGACTCACCCCTCCTCTCCCGCCTCTTCAGCCGCCCTCAGCCAGCAGCGGGTCCAGAGCCGGGCGGGACGGGAGGCTCTCTCGGGAGGCTGCGTCCGAGCTGAATCCAGGCAAGCTGACTCAATGCTTCGGAGAGGTTTGGGGTGGAATCTGGGCTGCCGTGACAAAACATTGACGCAGCAGGTGGGGCGGCTTTGGGGTTTGCAGTGAGTAAGGGCTGGAAACCCGCTCCTGCCAGCCGAAGCCCAGACAGGCTGCAAATTACCGCTGGCGCTGAACCCGGCCAAGCCGCCTGCCTGCCTGCCTGCCTGCACTTGCCTCTCCGCCTTGGCTCACTCGGGCCTTTCCCCCCTCCTCTCCCCCTCCCCCTCTTTCTACCAGGAAACTCTCCCAGCTGGAACCGAAGCCCGCAGGCCCCGGCAATGAGAGAGAGAGAGAGAGAGAGAGAGAGAGAGAGAGAGACGCACGCACACACACCTCAACTCCAAGGTGAGCTGCACCAAGCGCATCAGGTTTCTGAAAATCCTCCCTCACACACACACACTGTCCCAAGCCTCAGCCATGCAGCTGCTGCCATCAGGCTACCGGCAAGAGAACGTAAGTCCACTGGATCAGACCAGTGCCGAGTCCATCCGGTCCAGAAAGGCTGCCAACAGCAGAGGCACAGAAGTGACGGCCCTCCACTGCCAGGCGTCTCGAGCAACGGGTATCCAGTAGCATCCGGCCGCCGCCGCCGGAAGTTCCATTCAGCCATCTTGGCCAACAGCCACGTACGGGCCGGGGCTCAGTGACGGAGGCCCAGCTTTACACACGGAAGGTGGCCCACGTTCGATCCCTGGGATCTCCAGGGAGGACTGGGAAAGACGCCTGCCTGAATCCCTGGAGAGACACTGCCGTCAGTCAGTGCCAAAACTCAGCACCGGTCAGCACCGGTCTTTTGCTGTTGGAGGCAGAGCAGCAACGGTGTCCCCCACTCACCGAAGTCAAGATGCAGAGTCTCCAACATGAGGTGAATTATTTTGCTACATGTGGCAGAAAATGCCATCAGCACCTCTTCCCTTTCATGGCACTAAAACTGTAATGACAACAAGGTAAAGAATGAATCCTGTGCTGCCCTTTTGTGACACCCCAAATATGCTACCTGTGGCAACTGCCTCACTCTGCTTCATGGTAGGGCCAGCCCTGCTGACAATACTGGGCTAGATGGACCGAGGGCCTCACTCAGTTTGAGGCAGCTTCGTCTGTTGCTATGACGATAGACCTCTCCTCTGCCACGATCTACTGCATTCAGGTATCAAATCCATTTTTAAAGCCCCTGAAGCAGTAGTGTAGTGGAGGAAGGCGAGATGGAGGCACCGGGATCCGTTTTGATGAACAGGGGCGCCAACATCATCTGCTTCCAAAAACCTTCTCCTCGGGGGGGGGGGGGGTGTGAATGGAAATCCCCAGCTACTGATATATCCTCACAAACTATTCCTGTGTTGTAATGCAAAGTGTTTTGGGGCAGCTTGGTCATCAATGGGCCATCAAGACCCATTCACTTTGCAAAATAACACCAACATCCAGAAAGCAGTCATAATTAAAACAGGCAGGAAATTCCTGAAGCAATAAAAGATAGCATAACTTGGCAAAGTCCATCCAGCCGTCTAGAAAAACCACCACAAGTGAGAAAGAGATACAATAATAATAATAATAATAATAATGATGATGATGATGATGATGATGATATGTCTTACCCACCTCTCCCTCTGGATCGAGGTGGGGAACAACATTAAATACAAACAGTATAAAATACATAAAACTGATTTAAAAACGTATAAAACTAATACATTATTAAAATAACAATGAAACATCTTAAAATTCAACTGGGTAGGCCTGCTGGAAGAGATCAGTCTTTATGGCTTTCTTAAAGCCAGAGAGACTTAAGTTGATGAATCTCTCCTGGCAGCAGCCATTCCAGAGTCTGGGAGCGGCAGAAGAGAAGGTCCTCTGGGTAACGGTTGTCAGCCTAGCAGCAAGAGAGCTGCTCCTTCTGGGTAGAGAGATGAAAGCTGATAGGAAGGGCTGGTTGACTTTGAGATCCAGGATCTGAGGCTGTTTGGGGTGTCCTGGGGTGTCCCTCTCTTTTGCTTTCTCAGGCGGTCTCATGGCTCTCCAACCAAAGTCCGACATGCTAACGGCTACACTTCTCAGGTCCCTAGTCTACAACTGCCAACTGATCATAATCAATTGGGTATTATGGGTGCTGCTGCTCTTGGAGGTGAGATCAACACATATAGCGTTAGGGATCAACACGGCTGCCTGAATTTTTGGACTTTCCTTGGCTATGAGTGCTTGCACTTCAAAGTTGTAGGGTCTGTGGTTTTAAAAAAGTTGCAATCACACAAAAAGGGAGACAGAACCACTGGCCCCACATATTGTGCCATTTGACCCCAAGGGTCTACTCTGGTGCGCACCCTCGGATTTTCCCCTCCCGGGTAATTCTGCCAGGCCAGGCAGCAGTCCTGGGAGCGGCTTTCCAATGCGTCAGCCACCAACTGACTGCACACCCTTCTTCTGTTTGCAGGAAACACTTAGCCTGTTGACTCAAAGGAAATCTCAGAGGTAAAAGGCGTGGGGTTGTAAACAAGGCTGTCGGAGCGGGGCCTCGTGCGGTTTCCACACACTGAGCCTTTGTAGTAGACTTCCCTTGGCATGTTCATTCATAGCCGCCACCACAATTAATCCTTGCAGCAGGTAGAAGGTGGGAGGATTTGCACAAGAGGAGAAAAGCTGCGTTTGTTGGAATTCCCTCTGCTGCAAAAGTTTTCTTTTCTTCTGCATCTGGTCACCTCCTCTATAGGGACTGCAATGGGACCGCAAGATCAGCAGGCTGCTTGGCCAAACGGTTATCCCATGGGTAACACCCTTCTCCAACTGGGTGTTTTTCAAAGTGTGTGGGACTACAGCCCCATCATTCCTAGACAGCGTGGCTAAGTAGGTCTCGTGAGGCTGAAATCTGCCCACCGTTGCCTAACAGGCATCCCAGATCAGCCACTTTGCCTCTTCCCAGAGCCTTGAGCGGCCACTGATGATCATTGCAGGATTCTTTCTACGCTTAATTGCCACAGAGGGCAATTTTCAAGGGCAGTGCAGCTGGGGAGGGAAGGGTTAATGCTACCCTCCCACTCTCCTCCCCCCCACATGATGGAACACCCCCCACCTGAATGCACACACACACAAACACCCTGTAGGGCAATTCAACTTATGGTGGAGACTGGGGAGGGTTTTCAAGTGGTGTTAATGGAAGCTTTTCATCTAAGTTTAATTGGTGGGGGCGGCAATTTTCCTCTGGGAGAGAAAGAGAGAGAAGTCAAGGAAGTCCAGTGAGATGAATTCCTGCCCCCCTGTGAAATTTTAATAAATCCTAGTAACTATTTCTAAATGTGCCTCCATAAATTAGCACATGCAAATTCCACGCAGATGTGTTTCCTGTGGGCCTGGATTTGGAATCTTTTCAGTGCCTAGCAACACACATACACACTGGCCAGCTGCCCCCCAGCCCCCCCACCCCCAGCATGGCCCAGCCCCTGGGCGTAACACTCCTTCCGGCCTGCCTCCAGCCGCGTGCTTGTGTGTTTCAGGCTCCAGGGGGAGGGGGGAAGTGACTCAGAGAGCAGCCAGCCGGAAAAGTTTAGCACCTGGGAAAGACAAGCTGGGACTCGCGTCCCTCTGACACGGGGTGACCTCAAGGAGCGTGGCCCCAGGCTTGGCTGACCCCTCCTGTCTGCCTGAAGTCACCTCGCGAGGGGTAAATTGGGACACCATTCGAGGCAGTTTTCCCCAGCCTTGGTGCCCTCTGGATGTGTCAGGCTGAAACTCCCATCATGATAGAAGTTTCAGTCTGACACATCTGGAGGACATGCTTCAACGCCATTGGCCACCTCCTTGGATCTCCAAGTGGAGCGACACTTAATGAACAATAAAAGATACCTGGAGTGGCTCTTCTCAGGACAGTGTGCCTTGACAAAAGACTTGTCGGTGGGCCCCAAAAATTCAATCCATTGCAAATGGCTATCATCTCAATGTACCATCCAACTGAAGAAACTCTCTGCTCTGGGCTCACCCCTTTCTAGCAGCCTTGGCCTGAAAAACGGCAATTCCGCCAACATCCCTGCGTCAACTGGGGTTGGATCTCTCAGGCATCCCCCGGGAAGATGCCACAGAATTGCTTGCCCTCAGAAGAGGGTGCGGGTCACACCTCTCCGTGAGTTACTGCTCTGGCCTTCCTCTATCCCAATCAGGAAGCCCACCATGAACAATGACTCATGAACCAGGGTGGGATCCTTTGATCGTTATTATGGCTTGTAAGGTCTGTAGCTTAATGAATCAAGGGCCCCCTTTTCATCAAACAAAAGTTGTTTAATCTGATGCAGTCCTTGAAGACTGTTCAGAAACTGCAGCTTGTGCAAAATGTAGCTGCCAAATTATTAACTGGGACCAGAAGGTCTGAACATTTAAGACCAATTCTGCTCTGCTTGCATTGCCTTGCCTGTATGTTTCTGGGACCAATTCAGGTGCTGGTTTCTGGGACCAATTCAGGTGGCGTGGAACCACTATACCTGACAGAGTGCCTCTCTCACCATGAACATACCCAGATGCTACAATCAACATCTCCTACCACCTCCAAGTGAGGATCAGAAGGTGATAACAAGGGAAGGACCTTCTCGGTGGTGGCCTCCGACTATGCTCCCCATGGAGACCTGCCTAGCACCAACATGGTCATCTTTTTGGCACCATGTAAAGACCACCCTCTAGTCCCAGGCATTTAAAGGTATATGATGACGCATCTATGTCGGCTGTTTTTAGAACAGGTTTACAAGGAAAAACTTTGCTTATTTAAATTGTTTTTAGTTGTTTACATTCTTTTACTTTTTCTATGTTAAGAATGTTAGACTATTTTTATTATGTTGTATTTTGTATTTCTATGAATTGTAAACCAGCCAGAAAGCTTCAGCTATGGGGTGAGACAGAAATGACAATTATCATCATCATCGAATGATGTTTAGATGGATTGATTTAAAAAACAAAACAAAAAAAACCCTGTTGTTGTTTTTTAAAAAGTAATGTTGAAATTGCTCAGGTAGCAGCAAGGTAACGAGAGAAAAAAGGAACAGGAGATGGAGCACCCAGAAGGCCCAAGCGACTGCAGTTGCTGCAGGTACATCCCTCCTCCACTGGATGCCAGGCGTCAGATGTTGAGGCTCTCGTAGCCGTTTTGCTCTGCAACGGACGGTCACCCTCTGGGGATCCCCACAAATAGAACAAAACTGTCCTTCCCAGGATGACCACCACAGTCACTTCCACTAGGCTGGGACCTGGCCTGGTGGTGGGGCAGGGTGAGGAGGGAAGGAGAGACTTCCAGGCAGCCAACAGACGAAACACCAGCCAATGGAGTTGTTAGGCGCGGCCTCCACACAGCTCGACGCAGCTGGGCAGCCAGCCATTGCATCACCGCAGTTCCACATGGTCAGGAGAGACGAAGCCAAAAGCCCAAGGGGGCCATCGCAACCGGATGTGGTCAGGTCAACAAGATGGCCCGGTGTAGCCAGGATTGATGCTGCACACCACCCAGCACGAGGAGATGGAGGAGAAAACCAGGGAGGATGCAATGGCCCACCTGTTGTTTTCTTTAAAAACATAGAAGGTCGGTCTGGCTGGCAGGCTGGGGATTCACCAACGCCCCTCTCCGTTTTGGGTACTCCGGCCCTTGGTCCTTGACTCCATCCCAGACATGTCTGGTTTGGCTGTTTGGACAGACCCAACAAATGGAGCGATACTGTCTTGGCCAGACCTACACCTTGTGTCAAATCATGACGATCCCATCATGGTAACGCTATATCCCTCTTGCTCATTTATACCTCGTAGGTATAAAGTGCAACCACTTCCATATTGGATCCTTGCCCCTCTTGGCTAATAAAAGCTAGCAGGGATGGAACAACTGGCTGGGCCAGGGAAGTGATTAATGCCTCTTTGCAAGAGGGAGTGGTCCCAGGCCTCCTGAAAGAGGCGGCAGTGAGACCACTCCTAAAGAAATCTTCCCTGGACCCTGAAAATCTTAATAACTACAGGCCAGTAGCAAATGTTCCATTCCTGGGCAAGGTCCTGGAGCGGGTGGTTGCGAGCCAGCTCCAGGCACTCTTGGATGAGACTGATTATCTGGATCCATTTCAGTCGGGTTTCAGGCCTGGTTTTGGTACGGAAACAGCCTTGGTCGCCCTGTATGATGACCTATGTCGGGAGAAAGACAGGGGGAGTGTGACTCTGTTGATTCTCCTTGATCTCTCAGCGGCTTTCGATACCATCGACCATGGTATCCTTCTGGGACGACTGGCTGAGTTGGGAGTGGGAGGCACTGCATTGCAGTGGTTCCGCTCCTACTTGGTGGGTCGGCTCCAGAAGGTGGTGCTTGGGGAACATTGCTCGGCCCCGTGGATTCTCCAGTATGGGGTTCCACAGGGGTCAGTTTTGTCCCCCATGCTGTTCAATATCTACATGAAACCGTTGAGTGCAGTCATCCGGAGTTTTGGAGTGCGTTGTCATCACTACGCTGATGACACGCGGCTCTATTTCTCCTTTTCATCTTCATCAGGTGAGGCTGTGGATGTGCTGAACCAGTGCCTGGCTGTGACAATGGACTGGATGAGGGCTAATAAACTGAAACTCAATCCAGACAAGACTGAGACGCTGTTAGTGGGTGGTTCCGCTGACCGGATGGAGGGTGTTCAACCTGTTCTGGATGGGGTTGCACTCCCCTTGAAGGAGCGGGTTCGTAGCTTGGGGGTTCTCCTAGAACCATCTCTGTCACTTGAGGCGCAGGTGGCCTCAGTGGCACGGAGTGCCTTCTACCAACTTCGGTTGGTGGCCCAGCTACGTCCCTATCTGGACAGGGATAACCTGGCTTCAGTTGTCCATGCTCTGGTAACCTCCAAGTTAGATTACTGCAATGCACTCTACGTGGGGCTGCCTTTGAAGATGGTTCGGAAGCTGCAGCTTGTGCAAAATGCAGCGGCCAGATTGATAACTGGAACCAGTAGGTTCGAACATATAAGACCTACTCTGGCCCGCTTGCATTGGCTGCCTGTATGTTTCCGAGCCCGGTTCAAGGTGCTGGTTTTAACCTATAAAGCCTTACACGGCTTGGGACCACAATACCTGATGGAACGCCTTTCCCGACATGAACCTACCCGAACACTACGTTCAACATCTAAGGCCCTCCTCCGAGTGCCTCCTCCGAGGGAGGCTCGGAGGTCAGCAACAAGAGAGAGGGCCTTCTCTGTGGTGGCTCCCCAATTGTGGAACGATCTCCCCGACGAGGCCCGCCTGGCGCCAACATTGTTATCTTTTCGGTGCCAGGTCAAGACTTTCCTCTTCTCTCAGGCATTTGGCAATATCTGAGGAGCCTGGATTTGTTTTGTTTTGCTTTGTTTTTGTTTTTGTAGTTTTTGAAGTGTTGATGTGGTTTTTAAATGTATAGATTGTGTGTATGTTGTATGTTTTTGCTGTTTTAATTTTTGTATATTGTTTTTAATTGTTTTTAATCCTATGTAAACCACCCAGAGAGCTTCGGCTATGGGGCGGTATACAAATGTAATAAATAAATAAAATAAATAAATATAAATACTGGATAATGTGGCATAAAACGCAGAGAATCACACTAGGAAAGCAGTATATGGAATGCGTAATGTGGCCCAACAGTTCTCAGTGAACTTCAATAACCCCATAACGCAGTAGTCTATAGCTAGCCTAAGCCAACCTTCCAGATGTCCTAGACTACAGCTCCCATTATCCCCAGCCACCATGGCCACTGGCGTGAACGGTATCCAGGTAGTCCCCACCTCCATCCAGCTGCCCCTGTTTCAGCCCCCAGGATATTGTTTTTTTCTAGAGCTCCCTGGTCCAGTACACTGAATGACAAATCCGTCCCAGTTTCTCATCCAGCAGTGGAATAGGCCCATGGGTGGCGCAGGCAGGCCAAGGGCACAAATCCTGCCGCAGAGAGTGCCCTGCAAATAATATTGCCAGAGTTACGGTGAGACGTGAAAAACAACAACAAAACTCTCTGAAAATGGGCTGCCGCTGTTGTTCAATGGGAGCTTGAAGAAGAGCAGGCCTCTGAACCTGGCCCCCAACGGACATTTTCCCCCATCCCTTCCTAAGGTCTAGAATGGGGCCAGAGTCCTCTTGGCGGTGATCCCGGTAGGGCTGAACCAGGGCGGGGGGTTAAAGTCCAGGGCCGCACAAATGATCATCCAGGGAGCAGCAGATACAGAAGCAAACTCCATTTTAGCTGTGATGGTGCTAAGATTTAAATAAAGTTAACATTCAAATCTACTGATGCTCAGAATTGTTGTTGCCGTTAAAGCAGGGTTGACAGTTGTGTTGTGGTTGTCCTAATATCAGGGATGAAGGAGCAATTTTGAAGCATGGAATGGAAGTAAGACCCATCCCCATGAGACCATTAACCCCAGGATCTAAAATGCCCTGGCTACAACACCGCCTCTGGACACCTCTTCTTTGGGATGATCAAGCTCCACTTGTACACGGAACACAGCAACTGCAACACCTTGCAAATTTTTGCGATGATTGTCAGACTCATCCCAGAGGTGGCAGTGGGAGGGACTGCATTTATCTGTTGCAGCAAACACAAACAGAGTCCTTAATAAATCTGTTAGGCTTTCAGGTGCCACAGGAGCCCTGCTGGTGGTTAATGCTGGGATGCCTCCATAGGTGTGCGCAGCTCATTTCATTAGGGTGTGCACCTTAAAAGCCCCAATCGGAGTGGAGGAGGGGAAAGTGTGGTTTCTCACTACCACCACCACCACCATGGGAGAGAAGTTGAGGGGCTGTGGGGGTGAGATGCAGGGATGGCAGCCGAGGTGTCAGAACAGAGTAGAAGGAGGGAGGGATACCACCTCGTCAAGTCCGCTCCTTCTGCCTACCATTCTCCCCCACCCTCTTTATTAATGGCAGCCACCCCTGTGCTCTGAATCCATGGAGGGGAGGGGAGACAATCAAGTGGGTAGGCAGGAGTCCCGAGTGTCGTAAATCACAGCAGTAAACTCGATAAGCAGGAGGGAAACATCAATAAACAGTCCATGATCGAAAGCCAAAGTATCCGTCAGAAACCGGGAAACAATACTGGGTTCAGGAATGCACCAAAGAATAGTCAGAGTCCGGTCCAAGGTCAGGATATGTCCAGGCAAGATCAAGGGGCTGGTATGCAAGCGACGAAGCACCAAGACCAATAGTTGCTTCCAGCGTCGGTTCTGGGTTCTGGCATGTCTTTTATGGGGATGGTGGTGATTGGGAATTGCTGTCAGCTGCATTGGCCTTCAGCTGGCTTCTGCCTGTTCCATGAAGGGCCACTCCCCAAACACTCCCAAGATCAGTTGTTCCTCCTTTCTGCTTAATCTCTCAACCTGAAGCACAACTCCAAGTGCCTTGGTGTTCCTCAAGAGAGAGCCCAGAAAAGAATGCAGGTCCAGCCTAAGGCAGGTCACCGTCTGAAGTGAAAACATGCCGTGCCTCTCCCCCCCCCCCTCAGCCACACAATTCCTGCCCCCTCTCAGTCTTTCTGCCTTCAGGATCTACGTTGCATAGATCCTGAGCAGAAAGACCTTACAGAGAGAGGCAGAGTGCTGGTGATTAAGGAAAATAAAGTAAGCCAGTTGGCCAGAAGGGTCAGGAGGCAAGGCAAGGCACCCGCTTCATTCCTGGTAAGGCAGGCCCAGGAAAGCACACCAATTGGAGCAATGTGGGTAGGCAGGAAAGTGGAGGGCCCCTGAAGATATTAGGGTGTACCTGTAACCCTTGTGAACACCTGTGGGTGCCTCCTGCTAATGCCACTGCTCAGCCCTGCCATCACACAGTGGCCCAAAGCTAAGCTGCTAAGAGCTTCTCAGGAGATCACAAGATCCACCCCAGCATTGCCTTGGGAAGGCTTGTCTGCTACAGGATCTGGACAAGGAGGAAGCCACAGGAACTGGAGAAAGGAGGAAGCCGCAGTTGCTGGGGCTGATCCAGGGCTTCAGCTGAACACCACTGCAACATCCTGCTTCAGACCTGGCTCTGCATTCCTGGAAACCTGGGGTGTCACTAGGCATGTAAGAGATTTGGGGTCCCAGGCCCATAGGATATAAATCTGCACAAAACCTGCCTGCAATCATTTATATCAATATGTGCACATTCAGAAACAGTGATGGCGATTTATTTGGATTTCCCAGCAGGCAAAACCCATTCATCAGTTCTCAACCACATCATCGCAAATAAGACAAATCCTTCATTTACTTTGCATCCTGACCCAGATCAACCCGAACCAACAGAAAAAGTTGGTTTTCTCAGCTTAATGGCCATGCAAGGGAAGATTTGTTGGGTGGTGGTGGGGCCCACTGTCGCAGCATGTGGGGAATGGGAGAGTTAACCCTTCCCTCCCCAGCTGCAAAGTGGCAATGAGGCAGAGAAAGAAAACCTTTTATCGGCATCAATGGAATAGATCCAGAGCAACGATCCAGAGCAACATGAAACAGATTTGGGGACCGGGCTGCCTGGGGCCAGGAACCTGCACTAGCAGCTCAAAGGTTGGTTTAAAGTGCCTGCTGAAAAGGCCATGGCAGAGAGACAGGAGCTGCTGCATCTCAGTGCAGGATCTAACCTATCCGGAGCAGATCCACTCGCTTTCCAGTCGCTACCAATGTTTTGGCCTGGCCTCAAGAAGCTCCGCTCAGGACGCATCCCTAGACTGTACCCCTGTCCTGGGATTGCGCTCCTACCAACCATAGGAATCCCCGTCATCTGTGTGCACGCCTGCTGGGCTCCATTTCTCAGTTCACCTCCACAGCTGGCCGGGCTAGGCGAATTCCAAGCCCTGTCCTAGCCATCGCCTGGCCCTGCAGGGGATATTAGCCAAAGCCCGGGAGAGAGGGAGGTGGTGGCCCTGTAGCCTAAACTGAGAAGCGGGGAACTCTTTATTTCTCTCTCTTTTTCGCTCTCTACTCAGTAACCACCTCTGCTCCTGAAAACAACCTTTCCCATTCGGAGCACCCCTGCTGCACCCAAAAGGCACGTTTTTCGTTTCCCAAATCCTGGCGGAGAAGAAAAGCGCCCACCCCCACCCCCACCCCCACCCCCACCCCAAAAAGGTCTCACGTCTCCAGGAGACGCTGCGCATTTCCCTCCTCCTCCTCTTCCTCCACCGCCGCCGCCGCCGCCGCCGCCTGCATGCCCAGTTCAGTGGCTGGGGGGGGGGGGGGGCAGCCTCGACGCTTCAGCCACCCCTCCCTCGGCGACCTCTTCTGGACACGCGCCAGACGTTCCCCCCGAGACCTCCCCCGGCTCAGGCACTCACCAGTTTGATGGGGCCTCCGGCGGGGGGGGCAAGCCCCTCGGGGAGACCGCGGGCCTCTCCGGGGGCTTTGAAATCGCCCAGGCGCTGCCTCATGGCGGCGTCCAGACGGGAGAACAATGCCCCGTTTCAGACGTGCGATCCCACCTGCAGCGCTCCGGCGGCTCGCCTCACTCACTGGGCGCTGCCGGCCAGAGCGCGCTGCTCTCCCGGCTGCGGAGCGCACGGAACAGGCGCGCCAGACACGCCCGGCGGCTCCGCCGAGACAAAGCCATGTCCAAGCCCGACAGCAGGGTCGTCAGGGCTGTCGGGAATCTACCACTCGCCTCCTGAGGAGAGGTGGGAGGCCGGAGCGTACCATTCTTGCGCTGCAGCGCAGCAGCAGCAGCAGAGGCCAAGAGGCGCCGCAACCGGCGTGCGCCTCTGGCCACGTCGCGGAAATGGGGAAAGGAGGGGAGCTTCCAGGAGGAGCCAACAGGATCATGGCAGCCAACCAGCCAGCCCAGAAGCCGCTATCAATGCCCTCTGCCTTGCCCCTCGAAATCATCTTTTCAAAAGCACAGCCGGATCCTATTCAATGGCTGAATTCGGACGACATATTAAGCAACTGGGGGGCGGGGGAAACAGTTGTATTGACTATCATGTTGTCCAAATGCTGCCATAGTCAACTCAGCGCTGATCCTAATCCACACCACGGTTGATTATTTATTACCATGTTGTGTGGGGAGAACCCCCTAAATGAACAACTGTAAAGTTGATTATTACCCCACCATTGACTATTGTGTTGTCCGAATTCAGCCAATGATTGCTTCAAACTAGGCACACTGCTTGCATGTTGTTTCCCCTTTAGATGTCAGAAATCAGGACATCTTGATTTTCATCATCATCAAATCATCATCCTTATATGCCACTCAATTGCCAAAGCTCTCTGGGCGGTTCACAACAATTAAAGCCCTAAAATCCAATACGATAAAACATAATTTGAAAACTTTTAACATACAAACTTTTAAATGAATAATGAAACAGCAAAACAATGAATTGACTGAAATACCAGGATCCAGTAAATCAACTAACAAACTTTTTAAAGCTCTATTAACGCGCCGTCAAATGCCTGGGCACAGAGGAAAGTTGTAGAGCTCCATCAGGCCAGTGTTTTATCATGCCTTCGTCCTGCCTCGTCTACCGTTTTGCCCCGCGACACTCATACGCCGTGGTCCTTGCCCTGCAGGCGTCTCGCCTCTTCCCCTCCATTTTCTGTGTTTTTTTAGGGCAGGGAAAGCACAGCATTTTTTCTCCATGTGGCATCAAGCCACTCTTCCGTCCCAGTGTATTGCCATCCTCACACGATGTCAGAACAACCTGCTTTTGTGGAGGCATGTTTGTTTAAGGGCGGTCTTGCTGACGAAAGAGGAGGGCATGCCAAGTCGCTCAAATGGACTTCCGCTGTTCCAACCCCACTCTCATTGCTATTTCTCCCCCTCGAAAGGCAGAAACGGCGCCTAATCAATCAAACGCTAAATCGTTAAAACAGTAAACAACCAAACTAGAGCAAGGAGGGGGGAAGGTGCCCACGTCCATCACAATGTCCATCAACCACATGAATCAATGAAGTGGAAGGGGCAGGAAAAGGGCAGGGAGCAGGCAGAGGTTGAAAGGTAAACAAGGTAAAATAATGCAACAATGCACACATATGAAAGTGACCAGCGCTTGATTTACTAATGAAACACAGGTGGAAATCATGGGCGCATACCAGGAAAAAAAAGTAGGTGTGATGGCGCTCATAACCTGGTACAGAAAAGATGATAATGTCAGTGCCTGGTGAAAATCACTGGGGATAGTACAATAGAGGGGCACCACTGGAAAAGCCCTGTCCCTTGTTTCTTCTCTCTTCCACAAAACCTTTTTCCCCCAACGAAGTTACACCTACTTCTAGGACTTAATTTATTGCCCAGTTTTAACGCTGGAATATAAGAAAGAATGCATTTTTTTTTAGAAATAATCAATTGCTTCCTTCCCAAGAAATGCAGGTGGTACAGTCCTACTCAAACAGGCACAGTTGGCAGGTAAAACAGAGCACTGTCACATGTGAGGCTTTCACGCCTTTCTGCGCCTCTCCCAACATTCCTTCAGTTAAGATGAAAGAGACAGTCATTTGTAATGCAAATAAGCATTTTGGCCAATGCAGATTTTACTTGCAAATTGCTTAAACACTCATGGATGAAATGCCCAAAGCTGAACCCAGAGTTGAAATGAATTAGCAGAAGAATTGTTGTGTTTTTATTGTATTTTAATGTATTATTTTAATCCATTTCAAATGTCCTGTAAGCTGCCCTGTGTGCTATTTTTGGATAGAAAGGCAGGTTACAAATCAATCAATAATAAGGAAGATAAATTCTTAAGTAAATTTGCCTTCTTTGAAAAAACTAAATCCAAATTCTCATGTTGCAATTGCGTCCCCCCTCCCCCCCCCCCATATTACTAACTTGGAATATTGCTGGATTTAGGAATTTTAAGGAGAGGAAGTATAAAAGTTAGGAAGTTGATATATTGCCTAATAAATTTCTTATGCAAAATATAAGTTGGTGTAAAAGCAAACCTCAAAAGGTGAAATTTAAAGATTTAAAGATCAAATGCAAACACTTTGTGGAACTTTGAACTGGTGCAGAATTCATTCTCAGCTGTATCGTGCATCTGATCAAACAGTCCATAAAAGTTGGAGTCACAACCCATCTGTTTGCCTTTAGGCCCACAAGAATCTTGGCTGCAATTGCTGCAGCGACCTGCATTGCACAGAAGCTGGGTGCACCAGGTGAGAAGACTGGGAATGCACCTATGAAGTATGATTTGTGCCCATCAGTTGTCCAAGGGAACTGTTTAGATCTCCAGTCTCCAGCCTCCAAATGTGTTGGACTGCAACTCCCATCATTCCCAGCCAGCATGATGGAAGTTGCTGCCTAACACATCTGGAGGGTACCAGGCTGGAGAAGCCTGACTCTTGTTCAGTGTGGTGTAGTGATAAATTTGGAAGTGCAGATTCTCATCATAACAGTCGTCCTAGCCACACCTCCAAGGAGAGGCCAAGAGCAACAAACTAGTCTTCTCTACCAGGAGAAAATCTTTAGTAACCCTAACCCCTAACCTTAACCCTAACCCCTAACTCTAAAGCTAATGGGACAACTTTGGCCAGATTTACACAAGGCAGGATATGACACTTTGAAAACATTTTGAAAGCCATAGGGAGCGTCTCCTGGGCCCCAACAGTTGTCACTACTGTTATAAACTGTTTCAAAGCAGTAGTGCAGATCCTGCCTCAATTTCCCATTCAAGACCAAACAAACCCAAAATACTTTGCATTACAACAGGAACAATGGCTGCTGGGAACATTCATTTTTTCCCTGGCGACTGTGAAGACTGCGGCTAAGGTCAGAGGGAACAGGGGATATTGCAGGGGTGAGAAGACAATGGCAGCGTCCCCGCTAATGGGGGGGAAAAAACTGCTGGGGCTGCATCCCTGCCAGCCATGAGTTCACTACACCACTGCTCTTGTTGCTTCTGTGCCAACGAAAAGCAGAGCTTCCAAATTGCGTGATGTACTGGTCCCCCTCTATTCAGCACCGGTTAGGCCTCATCTTGAGTATTGCGTCCAGTTCTGCGCACCACGCTTCAAGAAGGATGCAGACAAGCTGGAGGGGTTTCAGAGGAGGGCAGCGAGGTCTGGAAAAAAAGCCCTATGAGGAGAGACTGAAAGAACTGGGCAAGTTTAGCCTGGAGAAGAGAAGAGTGAGGGGAGACATCATAGCAGTCTTCAAATACTTGAAAGGTTGTCACACAGAGGAGGGCCAGGATCTCTTCTCCATCATCCCAGAGTGCAGGACACAGAATAATGGGCTCAAGTTACAGGAAGCCAGATTCCGGCTGGACATCAGGAAAAACTTCCTGACTGTTAGAGCAGTACAACAATAGAACCAATGATCGAGGGAGGTCGTGGGCTCTCCCACATTAGAGGCCTTCAAAAGGCAGCCGGACAATCATCTGTCAGGGATGCTTTAAGGGGGATTCCTGCATTGAGCAGGGGGTTGGACTCTATGGCCTTTAGGCCCCTTTCAACTCTACTATTATTTTATTCTGATTCTGTGAACAAGCATCGTCTCATGTTGATTCGCTCTCTGCAACCACTGCAGAGAGGAAATAAAATTCACGCTGTACAACAGGCAGAGTAAGTTTTTCTGCTGTGTGCAATTGAGAGGGGTGGGAGGACAAGTCTGTGCATGGGAATGGTGGAGGCAGTGGGATTCCAAGCAGGTCCCTGCTTTCACCCGCGATATGTTTGAGTTGCCATAGATCGATTACCACAGGAGACAATTATTTTGCTAGAGGAAACTCTGCAGACACTACCTTCTATCAAACCCTGAGGAAGGCCTTAGAATAAAGAATAGGCCAAAATGCGTCGGACTTCTTGAAAATAAATATTTTGCATCCTGAGAACTCATTTCTCTTCCTTCTGACCTGGAGGAGATGCATGACCAGATTCTAGGCTTGAGGGAGATACATGCGCCGGTCTGCTCTGAGCAAGCACTGCCATCTGCTGGCACATTGTGGAAGTGTTGGCAAAGCCGCCTTTACATCCTCCATGGCATAACCCGACCAAAACATTGCTTCTGTTTTATGGGGTGGGGGGGGCTTCCTGAGGGGTGGGTGGCTGTGATAGTCTGCTGCAGCCAAAACAACAGTTTCTTGTGACACTCTAGAGCAGGGGTGTCACATCCCCCCAAAATGCCGGCATATTTTAGCTAAAAGCGCTTATTGCCCATTACTGAATTTTAGGAGAGGCATTCAGCCGTTTAGAAGAGCAAAATCTGGGAAACTAAGAGTGGCTTTCTGGGGAACTGCAGAGGGCCGGATTGGGTCCCCAGGATATGCAAATTTGGCTTCCATGTCCTGAAGTCCCTCTTCCCTGCCCTAAACCCTAAAGTTGGGTGATCCCTTTATTAGGACCAATCCAAATTCAAAGGCTCACTCAACAGCTGAGTTTGGATTTCTTCTACTTTCCTATGGACCAGCACTGCTATCTATATTTATTCATTTTAGATTATTGGTTATAGGTCAGGGTGGAGGCTTTTAAAACAGGTCTATTTTCCGCCAAGCCTCCTTATTTATACCAGATCCTTTTCAGAAGGACCAACTTATTTGGAGTGGGAGGGTGTGAATTTGTGTAGAGGGGGATATTTAATCATTCTGCACACACACACACACACACCATGCTATGTTCTTGAACAATACCACTGCTGCATCACCCCAGGCTGCTGCTTGGCCCATGGAGTGGGGGTGGGATATGGCATTTTGTTCCCTATAGGGCAAACAGCTGCTTTCGGGAGGGGTGGCCAGGAGTAGGCCAATGTAAGAACATAAAAGAAGCCACGCTAGATGAGATCACAGGCGCATCATTCTGTTCACACAGTGGCCACCCAGATACACCCTTGGAAGCCCACAACAGGACATGAGTGCAGCAACACCCTCACGCCCATGTTCCCCAGCAACTGGTGCATATTATTTTTATTTCTTGTTATTCACAGGCTTACTGCCTCTGCTACTATGGGTTAATGTACAGCCATCAAGACTAATAGATACTGATAGCCTTCTCCTCCCCCGGAATTTATCCAACCCCCTTTAAAAGCCATCACCACATCATGTGGTAGTGAATTCCATAGTTGAACAACATGCTGTGTGAAGAAGTCTTTCCTTTGATCTGTCCTGAATCTCCCTCAATTCAGCTTGATGGACAACCCCATTGAGTTCTAATACATTGCCTTTAAAACAAAACAAGTCTGTCCAAAGGCCAATTCTAATGTGCAATCTGACCCTAATTTAGACAAAGAGACTTTTCCCCCAGAGAGAACTGAAAGTGGCTCGGAAGCGATTGTTAAGTAGTGGATGCTCCCAGCATGTAAACCCATCCTACTTTCGCCTATGGTCAAACAGGTTGGGCAGGTTTTTGTATCACCTATACAAATTCACCTGTAACCAGTCACCCCCTAAAATATTTATTGTTAGGCATCAAATTACTCTTGTCTTTGCTGCACCTCTAAACCCACCCCCCCTGGAAGGGTTCCTCCCTGCCTCCCCCCCCCCACAATGGCCAAACCTGTTTGACCAGAGAATGAAAAAAAAAGGAAGCTAAGGATGTTCGTATAAATATGAAATTTAATATCATAACAGAGCACTTATATATATCCAAATAAAATGATAGAATAAAAACAGTACTCATTGGACTCTGGCCATTCGCGTTTCAACTATTTAGTCTTCGTCAGTGGCCCAATCACTGAAAATATACAAAAACCATTTATTAGCGCCTTAGATATAGACAAAGGAATTCTATCTTTTTTTCTTTTCCTATCCATATAACATGAAGTTTTTTAGACCTACCTAGGCTGTTGAGTATTCAGAAATAGTTTCTCAAAACAGAGGGGCTGACTAAAGTATTCTCAAACTAAGGGATTTGTATGTCACTCCACAAAATGGTAGATAGTGTGCACCCTGAAATAAAAAATGAAATAATTATATTTTTACTTTACAGGAGAGCACAAACATCTTTACCAGGAAGAAAATAGGGAGTACTTACAGACATCCTGATTTAGCCTCAACTCTCCTGCATAGTAAGGTACATCTGAGATAAGGGGTGCCTCTTCAAGAGCGATTTAAAGCTTTTTCAAAGCGCATTACCGATTTTACCTCCACATGAACGGAGCGCAAATTGGGGGTTGAGGCGCTTTTTCTGTCTGATTATGCGCATTATCAAATGCACGTTAAATAGTGAGTTTTAATTTACTGTGGGAGTTAAAGCACTTTATGACCATGTAAACAAGCGATTCTCCGCATTAAACACCTTTAAAGCACCTTTCATGCAACTGGTAATGCACTTCACCGCCTCCAGTGTATAGGGATTGCGAGAAGATGCGCATAATCAGACAACCAGGCGTCAAACCGAATTCTTGTAGAGGGAACCAAGGAGTCGAAAGCCAGGCTTCCTTTATACACCTAATCAGTAAGGTAATTATACCTATCAGCTGTTCTTTCATCATCAGGAAAAAAACCTTTCAACACTAGAATTCCTGCCTGAATCTTAAAGGGCACTCATGATACAACACAACCCCGACGAATAATTAAAAATAAGTGATACCAGATAGTTTAAATCTTACAAAATGTAAGACCAATTGCATTCCTCATTTAAGCCATTTGGTAGGCTAACCATATGAAAAGGAGGACAGGGCTCTTGTAACTTTAACAGTTGTAGAGAAAAGGGAATTTCAGCCGGTGTCATTTGTATGCAATTAGTTCCTGGTGAAATTCCCTCTTCATCATAACAGTTAAAGGTGTATGCACTATACTAGAGTGATCATATACAAAAGAAGGCAGGGCCCCTGCAACTTTAACTGTTGTGATGAAGAGGGAATTTCACCAGGAACTAATTGCATACAAATGACACCAGCTGAAATTCCCTTTTCTCTACAACTGTTAAAGTTACAGGAGCCCTGTCCTCTTTTTCATATGGTCAGCCTACATTTGGCATTGTTGTTCCACGTGTAAAAATCCAAAAGAGTTCCCTCCTTTTCAATCTGTTTCCCAGTTGTTTTCCAGAGCCAGCCTGTGTCTCCAGGGTCCAGAATTTAATGTCCTTTTCAGAATGCCCCATCTCGATGAAATGTTTCACCATGGGGGCCTGCAGTCTTTGCTTTCTGATGCAGCTCTTATGCTCACAAATTCTTATTTTTATTTTTCTAGTAGTCATACCAACATACAGGAGTTTACAGGGACATTGAATGGCATATATAACCCCCCCCCCCCCCAGACTCACAATAGTACAAATCACTTAGTATGTATTTCTTACTGTCCTGTGGGTTTGTAAATTCCTTTATTTTCATGCAATTCTCACAAACACTACAGTGGTGGCATGGAAAATTACCCTTAGTTTTCTGATGTAAGACTCTCTACTCCCCTCTTTCATTATTACTCCTTAAGGTGCTGCGTACTAATAGATCTTTCAAGTTTTTGGCATGTTTGTAAACAAACAGAGGTTTAGTTGCACGTCCTGGTACATCCGCCAACAGATTCCAACGTTTGAGTATAGCAGTTAGTATACGCCCATTATGGCCATTATAAGTCAGAGGTACCAGCATTCTAGAATTATGCTGTTTCATGTTTTTATTTTTAAACAAATTCTTCCGCTCCATTTTTCTTACTTTGAACATGGCTTGCTTTAGTTTTCTTTTCGGGTAGCCACGCGTCTGCAGTTGTCCTATCAGTATTTTAGCTTGCTTATTGAAATCAGATAGAGTGCTGCAGTTCCTTCTGAGTCTTATCAATTGAGAGTATGGTCGAGGAAACGGTGAGAAAAGAGAAATACACTGGTGAATACTGTGGATGGTGAAGCCGCTCCCAAACCATTTTTCACCATTGTCTGTCTCCAGCTTTATTCTATGAATTCAAGCCTGTATGTGCAAGAGGTGGCTATATTATCTCTAGTCCTTACAAAGCGTTTAAAAACTCAAATCATGACATGTCTCTTTAAAAAGAAGCAGCCATTTTTTTCATTGCTTAATCATCTGATTACTTCATTTCTGCATGCCAGACTACTTTGGAAGCAGGAGTGGGGGGAGCAGTACCTCAGACTCCTGATGTCAATCCACATGATTTTGCCCCTTTCTCCTAGCTATGCCCCCCTCCCTCACACACACCACCACCATTTGGTGGTTTCTGTATTTTTGCTCAGTTTCCCCCCATTTTAAAAAGTTGACCCCAAGAGTTTCTCCGAAACTGAATTCAGAGCTGAAAGAGGTTCCCCACTCCAGATTTAAAAGCTTAGGAGCCAGGCCAGTTTAAAAAACTATGCCAGCCAAATGTGCTGACATTATTTCACAGCAGACATGGATGGGATTCCCCCATAATCATCAATAATAATAATAAAAATAACAACCAGACATGTTATAGACAAAAAAAGAAGAAGAAAACCACTTACCTCATCAACATAGCAATACCAAATGACAAAAATGTTGTTGAAAAGGAAGAAGAAAAGAGAGAGAAATATACACCTCTAGCTATCGAAGTTAAAGAACTATGGCAACAGGAAAAGGTCACAATTATTCCATTAGCCACTTCAGTCACAGGCATCACATCAAAAAGTTTACAGAAATCCTTCAGAAACTGGGCCAACCAAAATACATCCCCACCAACATCCAGAAAGCAGTTGTACTTAAAACATGCTCAATAGTCAGGAAATTCCTGAATCTGTAAAAGACAGCATGACCTGGCAAAGCCCGTCATGTCTGTCTAGAAGAACCGCCATGGGCGAGAAAAAAGAGTTAGTAATACTACTACCTTGCCTTTTAGAGTAACTTCTTTGCAAGGTAGCATCCACATTTCAAAAGCAATAAAAGCCCGTCATATGGTCAGGAAAAACCAATAAAATTTCAACCTAACAAAACAGAACGGCTAAAACTGTCTCCTTTAAAATCAAGCCACCCACAGAGCCAGACGGAAACTCAACCTCAAAGTCCCTTCCAAATGAAACTGTTTTCAAGGCTTGCTTAAACACGTGAGGACTGTGTGTGGATCTCCCCAGGAGGATTGTTCCATAGGCAGGTAGCTCCCACTGTGAACCTGTTCCTTGTACATCAATCTGAGCAGAAAGTAAGGTTGGCAGGTGAAACAGAAAGCAGCTTTCTTCTCAGCCCAAATTCACTTGATCGGATGCCAAGGAGATGTCAGAGCAGCGGCTGCAGCCCTCCAACATGTCCTTTTTCACTCTGCCATCCCCAGTTTGTGCACAGACCTTAACAGAGAGGCCACGGAGTGAAGCAGGGACCTGCTGTTCCTTCCAGGACTGGCTCATGGGTCTGCTCCAGTCCCTTACATAACCGCCCAGAGAAAACACTTAACCTTGCCTTTTTTTGTGGGACAGCAAGCCCAGGGTTATTCTTGCAAGTGAGCTTTTTATTTCTTGCTCTCTTTGATCTGCAAAATACCTTCTTTCTTTCTTTCAAGCCTTTTGCTCAGTTTGCTCACTGAAGAGGTTTGCCTAACAGCCTTGATGGCTAGTGGCTACCAGCCATTGCAAATGGAGACAGGCTGCACTGCCTGATTTGACAGAAGAGGAGATAGGTTGAAGGGAAACCATGCCAGGCTTGGAAAGTAGCCGGAGAAAGAGATGCAGGCCTGACGTTTCATAGCTAACTGGCAAGACTCCGCCTTGGAGACTGCTGTCCCTTGGGATGGAGAAGGGATGGATGCCTGTTGTCCTAAAAACTTTTACTGACCATACGTACTCAACTTGCATAGTCACAAACAGATATTTTTGCAAACAAGATTTGCCCTGGCTCCTCCAAAGGAAACAGAACTTGTAAAAGGGTGGAACTTCTTACCCCTTGAGGGAGTGCAGTACTCCCCTTGAGGGAGTGCAGTTAGTTAGCAGTACTAACAGTCACCTCTGGAAGCTCCAAAGAGGCACATTTTCCCCTGCGTACAAAATGTAGGGCATCAAGATGCTTTTGAATGTTCAAAAGCATCTCAAAAGCTGAGACTTTGTGCATAGCAAAAGCACGCTGCTTGCAAAAGAAGTGTGAACTCCAGGGAAGGTAAATAACCTGTGTGCAAATACGGTGTGATCGTTAAGCGAAGGTACTTCCAATATTCTGGTTGCACAGAAAGGCAACGAGAAGAGCCATACTGGACCAGGCAAGAAGTCAATCTAGCCCAGCATCCTGTTTCCCAGAGTGACTCACCAGGCAGTCTACGTCGGGGCATGACAAAATCTGAGCCCTCTCCTCTTGGCCTTGGGCAACTGGTCTGCAGAGGCGTAGTGCCAGTGAAACTGGAGGTCAGTGTCTCTAATGATCAAATCTCCCACTACCATGAACCTCCCGCCATAGGAGGCGTAGAGGATGTCTGTTCATCCCCCTCAAAGGATGGATCCCTTCTAAGGGATCATTTCCCTCTTCTTCAGGGAGGGATCCTCATTCTCAGTGAAAGCAGAGGCGCTGTCACCCTGGGATTGGGATGCCCCAATCACATCCCAGAAGGCCCATGCACAAGCCTCTCTGCTTGTCTCAGCTTTCCCAAGCCAGCAATCTTGGTCTCATTGCACCAAGCACACACCCAGAACTTCTGTCCACCAAGCAGATAGCCATATACCCGCCACTCACTGCAATAAACGTCATAGCTCCCACATTCCTGCTGGCTTTCTACTTGCACAGCTGTTTCTTTTATTGTTACAATTAGAGCTGTTTACCTGAAAAATGAAATTATCTACAAGCAGAAAACAGGGGAGGGTTGACTGCCCTGAACTCTCACCCTATTGCAAAACTCACACAGGTGCTTAACTCGCATGTCTGATTCACTTCTTTTTATCTTGGCACTTTGTTGCTGAGGCATTTCCTTGTACTCCTTACTATAAGACCTTGTTTTTTAAAAAAACAAGGTTGTGTGCCTTTCAACTCCTGGAAAGTGAGGTCAGCTGAGCCCCCTAGGAATGAAGATTTTTATCAGGGTAGTGAACAATAGACAGTGGGGAGGGGATTAAGGAGAGGATGTAATTTGAGCTCCTCTGGTAATGCAAGGAGCTGAGTCACTCTGAGCCAGGCTCAACATATGCTTTCTAGACCAGCTTTCCCCTACCTGGTGTCCTCCAGGTGTTTTGGATTTCAGCTCCTATCAGCCCCACTGCACTAGAAGATTGAATCCAAAGCCAGGGAGATCATACAATAGTAGAGTTGGAACGGGCCTATAAGGCCACCGGGTCCAACCCCTTGCTCAATGCAGGAATCCCCCTTAAAGCATCCCGGACAGATGGTTGTCCAGCTGCATTTTCAAAGCCTCTAGTGTGAGAGAGCCCACGACCTCCCTAGGTCATTGATTCCGTTGTCGTATTGCTCTAACAGTCAGGAAGTTTTTCCTGATGTCCAGCTGGAATCTGGCTTCCTGTAACTGGAGCCCATTATTCCGTGTCCTGCAATTTAGGATGATCAAGAAGAGATCCTTGCCCTCCTCTGTATGACAACCTTTCAAGTATTTGAAGAGTGCTATCATGTCTCCCCTCAGTCTTCTCTTCTCCAGGCTAAACATGCCTGGTTGTTTCAGTCTCTCCTCATAGGGCTTTGTTTCCAGACCCCTGATCATCCTCGTTGTCCTCTGAACACGCTCCAGCTTGTCTGCATCCTTCTTGAAGTGTGGTGCCCAGAACTGGATGCAATACTCAAGATGGGGCCTAACCAGTGCCAAATAGAGGGAAACCAATACCTCGCACGATTTGGAAGCTATACTTCTATTAATGCAGCCCAAACTAGCATTTGCTTTTTTTGCAGCCACATCACACTGTTGGCTCATATACAGCTTGTGTTCTACAACAATTCCAAGATTCTTCTCGTTTGTCGTATTGCTGAGCCAAGTATCCCCCATCTTGTAACTGTGCATTTGGTTTCTTTTTCCTAGGTGTAGAACTTGGCATCTATCCCTATTAAATTTCATTCTGTTGTTTTCAGCCCAGCGCTCCAGTCTATCAAGATCACTTTGAAGTTTGTTTCTGTCTTCTAGGGCATTAGTGATCCCACCCAATTTTGTGTCATCTGAAAATTTGATAGGCATTCCTTGAACCTCCTCATCCAAGTCTCCAGCACACCATGCTTCTGACCAGCAAGGTGCTTCTGGACGGCAGCGCATGACGGAGATAGACATCCCCCCCACCCGTTCATCCACAGCATCTGGAAATCTGGGGTCTCCTGCCTATAAATGTAAAGGTTCCAGCTTCAAATCCACAAATTCTCTTAATCCTTTTTTAAAGGCCATCTGCGCTGGTCCTCCTCAGAACAATCTGGGGCAATTAATCCCATAATTGAATTATGTCTCGCATGAAGGCAGACGTCTTTCCTCGAATGCTCAACTCCCTGCCAATCCGTTCTGCTGAGTGAGGCTGCCCCACAATTCTGGTGTTTTAAGAGAGATGAAGAATGATACAAGTTCCATCCATCCTTTCTGCACTACTCATACTTTTGCGAATCTCTCTATCTGCTTCTCATCCATTCCACTTGACCTCAGTGGGAGCTGGTGGTTCCAAAGTCTGTTCTGGTTGAAACCCACTGCGGATTCACCGCCCCTCTGACTTCGCCATCTTGTCCAAGTTTTCAAAAGAAAAGAGAAACAAACCTGCTGGGAATAGCGTGTTTCCTTACCGTCACTTCTCTGCCCCCACTTTTGTCCCTCATTATTTCCTCTTTCTGCCCGGAGGGGGAAGAGGAAGTAAACAAAGATCACGTGGCCCATTCAGGGATTGTTTGTATCGCGCCGCTTTTCCTGCCCACAGCAGGAGATCACAGCACATTCAGGGCTTTTTTTTTTTTTTTTTAAGTCAGATTTTAAAAGGGGTCTATTTTGGGAGGGGAAAACGAGCTGAAGGAGAGGGAGGTGAATGAGGTTGTCCAAAGGACACGTGCACATCCGTAAGTGGGCATTAGCATGCGTGCGATGAAATGCTTGTCTGATGAACCTCATATAAAGCTTTTTCTGTACGGAAAATGCTCTGTTCACGCTATCATTTTAGCTGCCCTTTCCTGCATGTGGAAAAAGAACCTCTGCCTTTGGGATTGCTGCTCAGCAACGTAGCTGCAAACAGCAGCAGCAAAATTGGCTCAGACCACTGATGGGGGAGCGGAGGTTTAACCCTCTAGGCGCAGAACAGTTTTTCCTCAGTGTCACCAGTCCAAAACGGGGGCTGATCCATCCCCTGCCCTCAGTGGTCAACTCTGCGTGCCACGATGCGCATTGGTGTCTGCGTGAGCGCATGCGCAGTGCCCACTCCAACCACCCAACATTGCACCCCCCGTCCTGCCTCCCCGCACTCACCCTTTCTCTGAGCTAAAGGTTGTAACCTTTCCTCACTGGGGAGAGGTTCCTCCTGCCCTTGGATCGTTTCAGTTGCCCTTTTCGGCACTTTCCCCAACTCCACAATATTGTCTTCTACGTGCAGTGACCAGGACTGTGCACAGTATTCCAAGCGTGTTCACCCCATACATTTGTATAAGGACAGTATGATACCGGCAGTTTTATTCTCAATTCCTTTTCTAATTATACCTAGGCTGACCATATGAAAAGGAGGACAGGGCTCTTGTAACTTTAACAGTTGTAGAGAAAAGGGAATTTCAGCCGGTGTCATTTGTATGCAATTAGTTCCTGGTGAAATTCCCTCAGCATCACAACAGTTAAAGGTGCAGGCACTATACTAGAGTGATCATATACAAAAGAAGGCAGGGCCCCTGCAACTTTAACTGTTGTGATGAAGAGGGAATTTCACCAGGAACTAATTGCATACAAATGACACCAGCTGAAATTCCCTTTTCTCTACAACTGTTAAAGTTACAGAAGCCCTGTCCTCTTTTTCATATGGTCAGCCTAATTATACTCAACATGGAGTTTGCCTTTTCCACAGCAGCCACACACTGGGTGGAGACTTTCACCAAGTTGTCCACCAAGATCTCTTTCTTGGTCAGTCACTGCTAGAATCAGAATAGGGGTTGACTTTTCCCCAGTTCAGCTTACACCAACTGGGAGCAACCGAGAGTTCAGAGCTCAGGGGGGGAAACATACATGTGTCTCGTAGGGGCAGCAATAAAGCTTTCTGATCATTCCCACCACTCCATGCACACCATCTGTCTTCAGCCTAAAGCACCCAAGTTCACAGAACACTGCCTTGGCAGTTCACCCTCAAAAGAGAAAGCACATCTCAGGTTCAGGACAACTCCAAAGGTTGCAAAGAGGAGAAAAGGACCAGGGAGAGGTTCTCCTCCATTATCCAAGGCTTTGCCAACACTTACCTTCTCTTCAAGACGGAGAAAGCCAGGCAGCATCTAACAAAAGCCTCACGGGAGTTTTGCTGCCCAGGATTCCCAAAGGGAAAGGAAGGAAGGAGCATCCTGGAGAACTGTGGAGGACTGACAGAGCGGCCGCTTGGGCAGATGGGGGCAGGGAAAGAGAATAAGAGGCTCTAAATCCATTGCAGCTTTACGTTAACAAGCAATTAGGTTAAGGGGGGGAGATTCCATGGAACTATTTTGCACACGAATTATGGCTTGGCAGGTAGGGGGCCATTTCACCCAGTATCAGCACAGACCACAGCTGGCTGAGAGAGGGGTTTGGCATGAAGCTGTTTCTCACATTCCAGAGAGGCAAACCCAAGTTGGCCATTGAATTTACTTCCGTTAGGTATCTACACCCAATCCTGCATGGGTAGCTCTTTGGACAGCTCCTTTAGAGTTCTGAAACCGGGAGTGGATTCACTACCCAACTGACATCGGAGCCACCAGCCTCCACTGACTTGGTGCCCAGTAATTCAAATGCTTCAACAGAGCTGTCCCCGTTTTCTTTCTAAACCTGACAACTACTTTTTTAATTCATTGGTAAGTCCATTTTCGACCTTATTATTTCTTTAAAGATATATTCCACAAATACTTTGAGAAACAGTTTTGAACTGCTCCTGGGATTTGGACTGAGGCGCATTGATGATGATACAGGTGCTAACCAACTGGTGCTGTTCACAACCTGATTTTCCCCATTCCTAAGCTGCAGAACAGGGGTAGTGCTGGGTTGTTGTTGCTTTCTTTTCCTCTGCAGGATTCTTCCCAGGGGAGAAATGGACAACTTTGGATTTAAAATGGTGAAAGGATAGTTCCAAACTCAGCCCCTGCTAGACTACAAATGTTCCATCTTTCTTCACTTTCTGCCACTGGAGAGCTGAACTGATTTTGCTTTTGGCCTGGTTCTGCCTACTTGTTTTTCACCTGCTCAATGTATCGGTTTGCAAATACACTGAAGATATCTGACATGCTACAGGTCTCCGGTATTCTCTCTTCATGAGAGAATGGACCCCATAGAAGTCTCCACCTCTATACACACACACACACACACACACACACACACACACACACACACACACCTTCTCAGGCTCCTGAAACAGGTCTTTTATTTGCAGACTTGGAGGCGCTGTTATACGTGGGCTCTGGTCCTTCTTGGAGGGAGAAATCTCTGAAGGTGGTGGTGAGAGATTTTTATCTGCTGCCGGAGCTGTAGGCCTGTGGGTCTCTAATGATTCCATTGTGGGAGAGGCTGTCCAGAGTTTTGAGGTTCAGTGCCACTAGTATGCGGATGACACTCAACTCGATCCCGCCTTTCCATCTAAATCCAAGGAAGCTGTTCTGGTTCTAAATTGGTGCCTGATGTCGGTAATGGACTAGATGATGGCGAATAAATGGAAGCTTCATCTGGACAAGATGGACTTGTTCCTGGTCAGTCGGCAGGCAGATCAGGGAATAAGGATTCAGCTTGTTCTGAATGAAGTCACACTCCGCCTGAAGACTCAGGCGCACAGTTTGGGTGTAGCCTTGGATCTGGGCCCGAATCTGGATGTCCAGGTCTCTGCAGTGACCAGGAGTGAATTTGCCCAACAGAGGCTGGTGTACCAACTACACCCATTCCAAGAAAGATCTGATCCAGCCACAGCCATGAATGTCTTAGTTACATCCCTGTTTGGACTACTGTAATGTACTCTATGTGGGGCTGCCTTCGAAAACTGCTCAGAAATTTCAGCTGGTCCAAAATGCTGCTGCCAGCCCGTTGACCGGAGCCAGTTGTTGGGAGCATGTGACTCCCTTCTTACAACAGCTTCACTGTGTCTGGACACAATTCAAAGTTCTGCCTATGATCTATAAAGCTCGATACAGCTTGGGACCATGTTACCTGAAAGACCACCTTCTCCCAAGCATGGCCAGGTTTAAGATCTTTGCGGGAGGCCCTTCTCTCGGCCCGGCCACCATCAAAGGCCTTCTTGGTGGCTGCTCCCAGGCTGTGGAACTCCCTGTCCAGGGAGGCTGGGTTCACTCCCTCTCTGCTGCCCTTCCATCAGCAGCCAGAGGTCCCCTCTACAAGGATTCGCTTTTGCGCCTGGTTAGGTGATTATGCGCATAATTGCAGAAGCGCATTTACGTCTAATCCCTCTGCACGAGAGGCGGTGAAGCGCATTAACAGATGTCCGAAATGCGCTTTACAAGTAGTTAATGCTCATAAGCGCTTATTCACACAGTCAAAATGCGCTCTAACGGACGGAGCAAAATAAAACTCGCGATTTAACGCGCATTCGATAATGCGCATAATTGAGGAGATAACGCGCCTCTACACCCGATTTGCGCTCCGTTCTTGTAGAGGTATTTTTTTAATGCGCCTTGAAAGAGCTTTAAATGCCTCTTGTAGAGGCACCCAAAGATGTTTCTATCCAAGCAGGCTGTTTGCTTAACAGGATTTTGACTGTTTGGATGCTGTTTCTTTCTTTTATTATTGTGTTTCTAATTGTGACCTTATAGATCTGTTTACATGTTAGGTTTTGAATTAATTAATGCTTTTTTTCATGTTCATAGAAGCATAGAATAGTAGAGTTGGAAGGGGCCTAGAAGGCCATCAAGTCCAACCCCCTGCTCAATGCAGGAATCCACCATAAAGCATCCCTGACAGATGGTTGTCCAACTGCCTCTTGAAGGCCTCGAGTGTGGGAGAGCCCACGACCGCACTAGGTCATAGGTCCCATTATTGTACAGCTCTAACAGTCAGGAAGTTTTCCCTGATGTCCAGCTGGAATCTGGCTTCATGTCACTTGAGCCCATTATTCCGCGTCCTGCACTCTGGGTTGATCGAGAAGAGATCCTGGCCCTCCTCTGTGTGACAACCTTGCCGGTACTTGAAGAGTGCTATCATGTCTCCCCTCAGTCTTCTCTTCTCCAGGCTAAACATGCCCAGTTCTTTCAGTCTCTCCTCATAGGGCTTGGTTTCCAGACCCCTAATCCTCCTCGTTGCCCTCCTCTGAACACGCTCCAGCTCCAGTTACTCAGTGGAAGCAAGCGAGGGGGCCAGGGGGAGCAGGAGCAGCTGTCTCAGCATTTCCCCCCCCCCCTCCATTCTTTTGCTGTTGGAATGGAGACTAGCTGACCCCTCGGAGCCTGAGCATTCCTCCAGCTGCTGCAACAGTGAAGCTGCCTCCCGATCTGGGAAAGTCATTGCGGCTTGTTAGCTGCGAGGAAGCAGGCGGTGAAGTAACGGGAGACCCGTGTAAGGGCCGAGAGGCCGAGAGAGTGCAGGAGGTAGAAGATGCAGCGCTGACTATGCCACTCCAAGCCGTGGAGCGCCCCCTTCCCTCACCAGCAGAAGCTGTGCCATCATCAACTACACGGGCGCAGATTGGACAAGGGCCGATCGGTCTCTCCGTCCCGCTGCTAAAAGCATTTCAGCGGGTGTCGGAGGACTGGTACATCTTTGCGGGGACTCTGCTCCCTAACCCATGCACCTGCCCCTCCACAACCCTCAGGGACACAAAGAGTAAGGGGCTAAGCATGTCCCCTCTCGGATGCCCAGCCAGGAGCCAAGCATCCATTGGACACTTGGCGTTCAGTTTTGCAATGAGCCGGGATAAAGAGCCTTGGCTTCATTCTGTCTTTAATCCGCAAGCACGCACGCACACCCACCCACAGACACTTTCAACATTCTGTCAGAAACCCTTGGAGCGTGGGGCCATGTCCTGGGTCATGTGTTGTCGCCCCCGAATGAATCCATCTCTGCAATCGGATCATCTTGGCTCGGCTAATGCAGGGACGGTCATTGTCCCCCTGACCTCTGGGTTGTTTTGACTGAGACCCCTGGAAAAAGGGCCTCCCTTGCCATGGTGGCCCTTTGTGGTGCATACTAAGGTGGCAACGGGATCACCTCCCTTCTGGGCAGAAAAGCAGCACAACCCACCCCACCCCCCGCAAAATCCCACGGAGCTCCATGCATGAAAAAGTAGTTACCTTTACTGCCCTCCGTTTCTCGGCACAGTTGGGATTCTGGCACTGCAGGGCCTTCTCCTCCATCGCGGCCCGTTCATCTAGAAGAGGAACATGCAGAAGAAAGAGGAGGAGGAGAAGACACCGATTAGCCAAGGGGTCTGCAGCAACTGCCTTCCCACGCCTGATAGTAAAACATCAAATTGATGCCTGACTGGTGGCCCCAAAGCATTCTGCACATTGAACAGGCAAATGATGAAAGGTGATGCCTTGTGGGACAGCTGTGCTTATTTTCCTATTGCAATTTAACTCCTCCTTCCTCAGGGCAGCATACATGGCTCTCCGCCTACCACACAACAATCCTGCAAGGTAGGTTAGGCTGAGAGCCCATGGCTGGAGCAAGGTCACCCAGGGAGCTTCATGGCTGAGTGAGAATTTGAACTCAGGAGCTTTCAGGCATCACTTTAACAAAGGATGCTGCACTACCTCTTTCATACGTAAGGACTGGGGGTGGGGCAGGAGACCACTGTTTGCATGGACCGGACACCTCTCCTGAATCTGAAATGGTGATGAGAGAACAGTACTGTGTACATGCTCAGAGGCTGTATTGTTGCTTCACCAGACTGATCGCTACCGAGCACTTTAAAATAGATTCTGGGAACAAGCTCTGTCAAATGTTAGCTCGGATCAAGTTCTGAAGCTATCCTTCTTTCAGACACTGTTCACTGCCTGGCAAAGACATGAGCCCCTAACCCAAAAAGCTGGGCCAAATCGCTCCCTCCTCAGGAGCACCGCAACCCTGGTTTCTGCTCTCAAGCCTGGGGATTCGCTGCTGGCGGATTCCAGAATTTGGGTCTGGCTCAGGTCCTAAGCCCCTGATTATGCAAAGAAAAGCTGCCATAAACAAAAAGCATTTAAAAGGCCATTACACTCTGTTCTTGGCAGGCAGATCTCGGCTGCGCAGACGGAGCAGCAGGCCGGCCGGCCCTGGCAATTCCGTGACCCAAGCGGACCCCCATCAGGGGCAAAAGGAGAAGCTGGTATGGCCAGGTAGAGAGAGCACCAGCCTATGCCCAGCAGCGGGGCAGGAGAGCTGTCATGAAACCTGTAACTGGCAAGACTGATTTGTACGCTTTTCCTAGCATGGCTGAAAGAATTGCCTCGCTTTATTTATTTATTTATTTATTTTATTTACAATATTTATATACTGCTCCCCAAAATAAAATAGAATAAAAACAGAATAAAAGCACATCAAAAGTCAATTTTTAAAAGAAACAAACTGCAAAATAAACCACAGCTGGTCTTTAAGGGAAGGCTTCCTTCAGGAGGCGCCGGAAGGAATACAAAGTTGACACCTGCCTGACCTCCAGAGGCAGGTAATTCCATAGGAGAGGGGCCACCACACTGAAGGCTCTTCCCCTGGTGGACTACAATTGGACGATAAATCTATGTGGAACCACCAGGAGCATGCCCTCGGATGACTTCAGTGACCGGGCAGGTTGATCGTTGCTTTAGTGCAACGCTTCCAGCCATGTTGCCCTTCCCTGGTTGGCCCTTCCGGGTCAAATTTTAGATTATAAACCAGGTGGAGAATGGAGACCAGGGCAGCCTGGGTGGATCCAGGCGCCAAATGTGGCTTTTTATCAAAGCCCTTGAGGGCTAAAGCTGCACACAGTTTTAATTGTTCTTAACTGCTTTACATTTTTGGACTGGTTTTAGCTTGTTACTGCTTTAATACGTTTTAAGCTGTGTACATTATTTATTGCTCCATACTGTTTGATTTTATATGTATGCCACCCTGACATCCCAATTATATAGGGTGGGATACAAATATTTAAATAAAATAAAAATAAACACCTTGCTAAGGTGGCCACTTGGGCATCAAGGCCAAATCCAGGAGTCCCCTCAGACTGCAAGGGAAAAAACGTTGGGAGGTGCCTTAGACTGAGTCAAACCTTTAGTCCATCTAGGCCAGTATTGTCCACACAGGCTGGCAACAGCTCTGCAAGGTTTCAGGCAGGAGTTTTTCCAGCCCTACCTGGAGAGGCTGGGCATTGAATCGGTGTCAAGCTGAACTCCTGTCCCCAACCAGGTAAGCATGAACCGATCTCCACCAAGCAGGATACGGCACGTCGAAAACGGTTTGAAAACTGTATCTGGAGCGTGTCCTGGGCCCCAACAGCTGTCACTCCTGTTAGAAACCGTTTTAAAGGCGACGTATAGATCCTGCCCATGTGAGGCAAGTAAGTCCGTTGCTGTTGTATGTTTTATTCAAGCTGTCTCCCAGAAAACACACGTGGTAAAACAACCGAGAGGAATTCTCTCCTACTCTGCCTGCCGTTTGTTCGGAGAGCTCGAGGACGCCCCCTCCCCCAATCTACACAAACGCTTGCTCCAAAAGCAATTTGGAGGATGCGCCTGTTCATCCCTTTGCATTGGCCTAAATCAAGACACTGTTCTTTACTGCAGAAGGTGCTCTTAGCAGCGGTTTCGCCAGGCAATGGTTTCCTACCGGCTATTTTTCCTCTCTCTGTGTATTCGGTGGGGGGGGGAGGTGTTATTCTGCACATGCGGTGGCACCTCACTTCTCTGAGTGATGCAGCTGTGTGGCAAGATCCTTGCCGAGAGAGAAGGACTGGGTTTTGGGATACCCTCATTTTCAACTGTACCGAGCATCGGGAAGCAAGCAAAAGCCCAAAGGCACAGCACTGGCAGTGCATCAAACTCTCCAAAAGCAAATGCCATCCAAGTGCCCACCCCTGACCTTCCAGTCAGCTGAAAAAATCAGGCTCCCCCCACCCCACTTTGCAAAGTCCACTGCAGCTCTTCAGTACTTCTCCATGGCCAGCCAACTTATTTTGGGGTGGGGGGGTCTAATTCAACAGATATCACCCCTCATCACAAAAACTCCTTCCAGTCGTCAGAAGCAATCCTCTTTAGCCTGCTATTATTATTATTATTATTATTATTATTATTATTATTATTATTATTTCTTACCTGCCTCTCCCTCCGGATCGAGGCATTGACTGCCCATCAACCCACATTGCTTTGGAAGAACTTCCAAGTTGCACATGGCACGGCCCTGCTCATCAGTAGGGCTGTGCAAAGGCTAGTAAGCTTACAAAGTAGGCCCCAAAAGGAGAGAAATGTCTCTGGATGCATAGATTTTATTTGTGGAATGCCCTTCCTCGAGCACCCCATCATCTGTTCTTTCCAGATCTACTGCCTCTGACCAAGGAGGTTCCATTCAGCCGTCAGAGCTAGCTAGGTAATACTCCTAGCACATCTGACATCAGAACTTTCCTCCATGGATCGGCCATCTATTTTCCTTTTAATGCCACCTGAGCCAGCACTCAAGGTGTCCATCTGTCTTACTGCGATCACCTGGGGGAAAGACACGGAGGAGGGGCAGGTCTGGTATAGCCCTGCTTCTTGTACTATTCACAAGTAGGTCTCACTTCCTTTTTCTCCCGTACCCCTGAACATAACAAGGCTCACTACAAGACGAGATGACCGCCATCAAGACTATTAGCAATTTATGCACAGTCCAGAATGGGCTGTGGATGCTCCATCTATGGGAGCGATTTAGGTTGGAAAACCCTCTCTGCGCGTGAACGCTGCTCAGATTCCCTGCCACACAGAAGGACATTGCCTCCAAAACACTGGAGAAGCGGAACACTCTGCTATGGCCATGGGAGAAACAGAAACGTAACAGCTCTGTCACTTCTCGCCCGCCTTACGCACAAGTAGATCTCCACACATGCCAGCATGCCGCTGGGAAAAGCAAAAGGGGAACCTTTCCCACAAGATTAACTCAGGGGTAGGTGGGTCCAGCTTGACATGTCAAGCGGCAAACATCCAAAGTATAGCAAACTTCAGCGAAGTTTATTTTATTGATTTATCATCTTGTTTTTGTTTTCTTAACCCTCAAGTGCCTCTCATTTATTGAGGCAGAAAGGCGAGTTACGAATGTTTCCCCTTAATAATTACACAAACATTCATCACAAACTTTGTCTTCAAGGCAACATGGAGTTCCTTCTTTCTTCCGGTGGTGATTCAGTCATGAGCAACTGCAGGATTTTTTTCCAGGCCAGGGAGAAAGTCGCAGAGTGGTGTGCGACTGTGATTTACACACACCGGTGCGACATGCTTGTGCATTCTCCTCACACGTCTGCACAAGCTTTGTTGGTGAGGATCACATCCCACCTGATTCACACGTAAGGGCAGCTCATGAATTACCAAAGAAAACACATTAGAGAAATTGTTTCGCAGCTCCATTTTCAAGCCAACACCAAGAAAAGCTCAAGCAAAAGAGGGGATGGGCAGAAAGGGCTACTCCTGGCCAACAAGTTTGGCATTATTTTTGGCCTTGGGCCAGAGGAAAAGAACCTGGCAGTTGTGTGCCTCCTGCGTTGCTACCTGTTGCTTCTGGCCAGGGTACCCCCACCGGGTTTATGTTTAGTAGCAAACCATGCGAGTTACACAGCTGCGCAGCTCCGGCCAACACAAACAGAGGCCGCGCACATCTTGACAGAGTCGGCAATCTACCTTTGACCCAGTGCGCTGAGCACTGCCAGCAAACTGACTCACCGCTTCATCTTTTTAAGGATTTTTTAAAAAACTGAAGATTTCCACTCATCATTAATGGAAAAAGAAGCCCAAAGTCCCGAGTCTTCCCTATTAAGGAGCCCCGGCAGAGTCAGCAGGACGCATTTGTTAGGAAGATGGCAGCACAGGGACCCAGAGGTCTGGGATCCAAGACCTGGTCCTCGCGAGGCCTATGAGTTTTATTATTATTATTATTATTATTATTATTATTTATATCTCACCTTTTCCCCAATACTGGAACTTAAAACATGTGCAGTTAAAACAAATAGAGATATACAAAAATTAAAGATATAATTAAACACAGTACATTTTGAAAATATTGAAAACTTTTAAAAAACATGTTAAATACAAATAATTTAAAAAATATATCCAAACTATATTTCCAAGGATGCCGGATTTAGCCTCTTGGCACTGGCAAGGAGCCATTAGCAAGCTGTAGAAAAGGCATCGCAAAGGAGTTAAGTCAAGATTTTGGACCGAATGATGCACGTTGGTTTGAAAGCATCAACCCTGCCTCAGTCGTGCAGGGATGATGCCAAAAATGTTCCCTGATGTGGATCCCTCACACGTACACATCAGCTCCTGCTTTGAAATGAATTCGTTTTTGTTTTCCCATTGTTGGAGCTGGGGCCTCAATGTGAGCCCCAATGTGCCCCTAAAGACCTCTCTTGGCACACGCCAGGCTCTCTGCCCCTCCTGGGTTGTGTGTTATTTCTTAGGAGTTTTAAAATTCTTTACTTGGGGAGTTGGCTGGCTGCAAAGTGAAATGGTGTCTTCCAGCACCATCTTTGTTGTGGTATTCACTCAAATGCAATGGTTTAGGAGAAGGGTCTTCAACTGGTACATACCCAAGACCCACCTCGGACCCCCTTTCACAATTTCACAATTGCTCAACGTGGCGGCAACAGCCATGATCCGGACTGATCTCGCGACCCACTTTTGGGTCGCAACCCACCAGCTGAAGACCTCTGCTTTAGGATAAGAGACCAATTTGTTGGGAATATTATAACCTCGTCTGCAAGTTACAGAAAGGGGGCAGTGTTGTAGTTAATTAGTTCATGGGAATTTTGACCATAGCTAGTCTTTGTATCTCTATAGCCTAGAGTGTGGTTTCCTGTGATTTTTTCCTTTTGCTCCTCCCTTTCCTCCCCCCCCCCCGACTTCCATCATTGTCAGGAGCACCATATTTGCCCTCTTACTCCTGCCGATGCAACAGAACACAAAATGGAATGAGCAAACTCTTTTCGGAACTCTATGCTGTACCTACATTGCATATGCAAGAACATTTGTGAGAGTAAAACCATTTTACCTTTTCTTCACCAAAGGAGAGTGTGGTCTCCTTTACTGTGCTAAGATAGCCTGTGTGCACGTGGGACTGGTAAAACACCCATTCATTTTTGCCTTTTCTCTGCTAATTGCCTTTCAAACAGGAAGCATCATTACAAAATAATTCCTTCCACAGATCACCAGTTGCAGGTCTCTGTGAACTATAAGGAGAGCCCTGCCAGGTCAGCCTTCCAGGAGACCAGCCAGGTACGAAGGAGACAGACTTCCCCAGATTGTGCCCAGCCTCAGTTCTTCTGAACATGGAGGTTCTTCCACAGAGCTCCAGTGGGCAACAGGCATGGCTGGTTCTCCCCTCCTCCATGCATGTGTCTAATCCCCCATTAAAGCCCTCTGAGGTCAAGACCTATCGCCACCTCTTATGGAAGCAAATTCCCTAAGTTAATTAGGCCCAGCATGGAGAAGTAACTGCCTATTGGGCATGATGGAGCAGGACAGGACAGCAGCAGAAACCAAAGGCACAGTTACAAGATGGGGGATACTTGGCTCAGCAATACGACAAGCGAGAAGGATCTTGGAATAGTTGTAGATCACAAGCTGAATATGAGCCAACAGTGTAATGTGGCTACAAAAAACAGCAAATGCTAGTTTGGTTTGCATCCAAATCGCGCAAGGTACTGGTTCCCCTCTATTCGGCACTGGTTAGGCCCCATCTTGAGTATTGTGTCCAGTTCTGGGCACCACACTTCAAAAAGGATGCAGACAAGCTGGAGCGTGTTCAGAAGAGGGCAACGAGGATGGTCAGGGGTCTGGAAACCAAGCCCTATGAGGAGAGACTGAAAGAACTGGACATGTTTAGCCTGGAGAAGAGAAGGTTGAGGGGAGACATGATAGCACTCTTCAAATACTTGAAAGGTTGTCACACGGAGGAGGGCCAGGATCTCTTCTCAGTCATCCCAGAATGCAGGACATGGAACAATGGGCCCAAGTGACAGGAAGTCAGATTCCGGCTGGACATCAGGAAAAACTTCCTGACTGTTAGAGTAGTACGACAATGGAACCAATGACCTAGGGAGGTGGTGGGCTCTCCCACACTGGAGGCCTTCAAGAGGCAGCTGGACAACCATCTGTCAGGGATGCTTTAAGATAGATTCCTGCATTGAGCAGAGGGTTGGACTCGATGACCTTAGAGGCCCCTTCCAACTCTATGATTCTATGGTTCTACGATTCTATGATACTAAGTGGAGCAAGAGACGCAGAGCCAAGAAAACCCAAGTGCACTTTGAGCTCCATTTCCAGGTGAGGGCTCTGGAGTGGGGGGATGGGGACCCCACCTGCCTTCTGGCTGTGCTGTGGAGGAGTCTTCGTTGCTCACTGCTGATGGCATCCCGGAGCTTAATCAATTCCCAGTCCCCAAAACAGGTTTACAAGCGGCTTTCCCAGCTAAGCCAAATCCTATTGTGAAGGCTTTTGTTTTGCACATTGTGGCGTCATTTAAAAATAGGCACACGTTCAGAACCATGGAAGCCAGAGAGAGCGCATGGCACGGTGGCGCGAGTTAGGTGGGTTGCTGAGCCAGGACAGGGTTTATTTTTCTGTCTAAGCACACATAGGATTGCGCCCTGAATTTAACTAAGATAGCATCTAATTTAGGTGGCTTTCAGAGGGATTTAGGCAAATTTATGGACAAGGAAAAGGAGAAACGGTCTTTTACCAACTATTAGCCATGACAGCTAAACGGAGCATCTTTGTACCACTGATTTCCAGTTAGTCCAGGGAAATAGCAGAAGACGGCCATTGCCGTCACGTCTTGTTTGAGGGCGTCTCAGAAGCAGCTGGTTAGCCGCTTTGGGAAGCAGACTTGGGCCTGATCCAGCGGGGCACTTCTTCCCTGGTGTGGCCTGAGAGGAGAGGTTTGCAACCGTCCAAGACGGCGAAGGCCACTGGGGCAACCCACACTGCGGCTGAACACGGCCTGGCTAAGATGGCCAAGAGAAATATGCTTGTTTGAGAGATGAGCTGCCCACGCTTTGAAATTATTACCACCACCACCACCCAGCCAGACCCCACCGAACAATGAGGGCTCTGTGGCTGGCGGGCTCACTTCTGGCCCCCGCAACTCAGTAACAGGCTCGCCATTGGCCGCCTCACCAGGCGAAATTATTATTGCTGTTGACCTATTAGGGATGATAATGGAAGCAAAGAAGAAATTCTTTCAGCAGAGAAAAAAGAAAAGTTTTCTCAAAGGCACGGAAAAGACCAGAGAACAAGGAAATCCAGTGGCGGAGCCCAGGAAGTTGAGGGGTGGGGAGGCGATGACAGAGCTGTAGGCCAGGGGCACCCTGCTTAGCATCTTCTCTAATGGAAGACCGGAGTCAGGAGGCTGGGGACCAGGAATCAGAGCTGCCACCTCTTCCCATTTCCTGGGGGATCCGTGCTGGATTGGATCAGGGCCACAGCACTGAGGGAGGGACCAATTAAGCTCTCTCACCATGCTCTCAATCTGATAAAAAAAATCCTCTCCCCTGGAGCTGCAAGATGCCCCCTCTTGCAAAAAAAGGAATGAATTAAACATCTCTTGTAGGCATTCACTAAGCAGCAGTGGCAACTGGACGGACATCCGTCAATCTCTCATCCCCCAGGGGAACAGAAGTTCATTGGGGGACGAGGAAAGGCATAATCAGGAAAGGGATCGAAAATCAAGCTGCCACAATCATGCCGCCCCTGTGTGCAAATCCTTGGTGCAACCATACTTGGAATGCTGTGTAGAGTTCCGGTCACCCCGCCTGATTGTAGGATTGGAAGGAGTGCAGAAAAGGGCAACTCAAATGATCCGGGGGCTGGAGCATTTCCCCAGCAAGGGAAGGTTGCAACACCTGGAAGTGTTGAGCTTAGAAAAAAGTAGGCATGATAGAGGGGGACAAAATCATGCCTGGCGTGGAGAATGTGGCGAGAGGGAGACGTTTTTCTCCCTCTCCCATAATACTAGAACCCAAGGGGATCATCCCATGAAGCGGAATGGTGGAGATTCAGGACAGATCAAAGGAAGGACTTCTTCACACCATGCACACACAGTTGAACTATGGAATTTGCTACCACGAGATGTCGTGATGGCCACCAATTTGGATGGTTTTAAAAGGGGATGGGACAAATCCCTGGAGAAGGCTACTAGTCCTGATGGCTCTCAAGTCAGAGGCAGTCTGCCTATGTACACCTGTTGCTGGGGAACATGGGTGGGAGGGTGCTGTTGCACTCATGTCCTGCTTGTGGGTTCCTGGTTGGCAGCTGGTTGGGCACTATGTGAACAGAATGCTGGACTAGATGGACCCTGGGCCGATCCAGAACAGCTCTTATGTCCTTATGAAAATGTGCCCTGGTGCTATTAAAAAGAAGGCAAGTGCCCTCCACTCAAACCGATGTCATGAGTCTTCTCGCTCTTGCCAGTTGGTGCTCAGCAGGAAGGCGCAGGCTGCCCAAGTGATTGCTTTAGGATGCAGCTGTCCTTTAGGGCCAAAGGGAGAGCGCAGGGGCCTTGTGCCCAAATTGGCCCTGAATGTCCCAGCTTTCATTTTAATTGAACATCCATTTCTTGCCCTTTTAACCTGAAGGAAAAACATGTGGACCAGGTGACTGCCTAGTAGCAACTAACCCTGTTCCTGCTTTCCAGTTGTTCTAGCCAAGCAATACAAAGGCCCTGGAAGGACTGAGACAAAACTTTAAAGCCTGGGAAACCACTAAATCCTGATCGCTGAAATCTTGCATTTCGCTCTTTCACCTGAGACGCTTACTATTAGATGACATAATACTGAGCATTGCCAGTCCTTGGCGGAGACCCACCTTCTGTTTACACTTGGCACGCTGTTCTGGACCTGGTTGGAAAGAGGCAAGGCCAGAGCAGCGATTCATGCATGGAAGCAACAGGCAAGTCTTTTCCAATAACATGAAAATACCCCTCTTCACTCCTCATCTCACGCAGTCGCAAACAGTTCTAGAAACCTCTTAGTCGAACATTTGGCTGGGCGTTTCAAATCAGTATCACTTGAGAATTAATTAGTACTAAAGTATTACCAATTTAGTTATTAATGTATTATTATTATTATTATTATTAATTCCCCAATGTGCCTACGTTAATTAGGCAGCGTACATCACCGCAAAAGATACATTCTGCCCTCTGCTTACCATCTCCTTCTGCGCTTATTGAGTTATAGGGTTCACTGGCCCCACACAATGTGCTGATGGCCACAAACTTCCATGGCTTTAACAGAAGATGAGATGAATAATGGTAAATGAAGGCAGGTCTATCGATGGCTGATCACTAGGAGTGCAAATGGAACCTGCAAGTTTAGAAGCAGCCTACCGCTGACACCAGCAGCTTGTGAGCAACAGCAAAATGGCACCCTTGCCTTCACACCCTGATGTTTGGTCTTGTAGGGGGCATTTGGGCTCCACTGATGGAAACCAGGATGCTACATGAGACTGGACCTCTGGTCCAACCCCACCAAGCTGTCTGGGGCTGATGGGGCTTGCAATCCAACCCGCCTGGAGGCCACCACGTTGGAGAACGGCTGTAACAGAGATATCCAGAACCCCATGGCCTCAGGGAGTTAGAACAGCTGCCCCCATCTTACTTTCTGCCCACTGAGCATCCGTTCCTGCCAGTGTGAGGTCCTGTCCCCACCCACCCCGCCCCCGTGCCAGCTCACAGACAAGGAAAGGCATCCATCACAGCAGGAGGGGTGTTTATCTCCCAGCGCAGAACTAGAGCTAAATATTTGTGCGAACTTCAAAGTGTGGGGGGAGGGAGGCACAAACTGTACAGCCCTGCACAGATCTCAGCCCTTTACCTCCGCCTTAAGAGCAGCCAAAAGCATCAAGGGGGCTCTGAGCCAACAGTTCCTGAGGCAGCTTTTGCAAGGCAGGCGGGGGGGGGCAGCAGGGGGACCCTCCAGACACTGATCAAGAAACTTCCCAAATATGTTCTGGTATTCTCACTTTTCTTTTCTGCTCATTAACAAACTAGCCTTTTCCAAAGTCTTCCAGCCTCAGGACCACTCCACCCCCTCCAAAGAATTTAAATTAGAGGCACATGTCGGCCTTAAACAGCCCCCCCAAAAAGATTTCCCCCCCCCATGTTCCAAAGTGGATCGGACAGACAGTTGACTCTGACGTCAACACAGGCGGTGGGAGCATGTCTTCCGCCACACCTGGAGGGCAGCAGACTAGTTTAGGGGTCACTGGGCAGGAAGCCCACAGCTCTATCTTCCAACCTTCTCGTCCCACTGCCTACCTGCCTGCAGTATCTGCCGCCTGAGGCAGCTGCCTCACTCTGCCTAACAGTAGGGCTGTTTTAACGCTGAAAAGGCTTCCTTTTAAAATATGTTTTATATAAATGAAAATGACGAGCCTGGGAGGAGCTCATTTGCTGTGTTTCTGCAAGTCACTGCAGAGGTGCAACTGCAGATGGGAAGGAGGAAAACTTAGAGCAGCAACTCATACAGACGCATGGCAGGCAGCCTCCTCCACGGGCAGGTAATATTGACACAGCTCTATGAACGGCCACACAGAATGCAAAGAGGCAGCAGAACTACCAACACAGGCAGGGGACCAGAGCAATGACTCATGCAGGGGTGTCGCAAGCAACCTCCTCAGTGGGTGAGTCCTTTCAAATCACAGAAGCCTCTAATTATTTACAATCTGAGAACCTGCTACTACAAACAACATTGTTCCCCTCTCTCTTCCATCAGATGGTGCCTCTTTCCACAGACTCCTCAGCACATGGTAGCAATGAGGAAGTGCTCACCCCACAGCTTGATCAGTTTTTACAGAGCTTAATTTAGGATTCATAGTCTTCCTCCCTTCCCGCACCATGTTTTTGGTGAGATGGAAAGCAGGGCCATTCCACCAGCCTCTTTGGAAACGCCACTTGGTGGTTGTTTGTTTTCCTCGTCCCTCCTCACACCTTTTCCTTTTGTGTCATATCTTTTTGGATTGTAAAGCTGTGGCCAGAGATTCTCTTGTTTTTATCGACTGTATGCAAGCCAGTCCAGGAGCCATTTTGACTGAGGAGCAACATAACAATGTTTAAAGAAATAAAGAAATAGGTTTCTCAAGATGGCTAACGGTATCTTCCCTTGCTCTCTACTCGTACACTTTGCTGGGACTTTTTTACATGTTAAGCTCGGGATCTCTTCCTCCACATCACTCCAAGACGCCGACGTAGAGGTGGCTCAGAAGCAGGAAGCATCTGCTCAGTACCTCTTTCTAAAAGCTGGCTTCTCCTGCAAGAATTTTACCAAAAGGTCAAGTTGCAAACACATGGGGCCCGATGGTTTGGAAGTAGCATTGGCTACTCCAGCAAGCCGATCTACAAAGCTCCCAATTCCACGGAGCTTCTACAGTTTTCAGGAATGTCTAGTTTCAGATAAAACAGGCCTGCAGTTTCTTAAGCAACAGTTATTAAATTCCGTTGCATTGGAGATCAAAGACATCTTTGTGCTTTGTAAGTTGCCACATTGTCTTATACACACACACAGGATGGTGTAGGAAAGTGTTCATTGTTAACACAGAGCTGCTACACACCCATTATCTGGAGCTATTCCCCCTGCCAAAGAGGCAAGCTGCTGATCAGTGGGGGGAAATGCTTGCCTCTTCAACATGCAATGGAAACTTCAAAAGGAAACCTCCATCTGTCCGTTAGGATTGCAAGTTCCATCAGTGATTCTTAAGAACCACTGTCCTGGGCTAATAGCCTAAAAGCCAAGTGTAATTCAATTTTCACAGATGGAAAGCTTCTCTAAGAACTTTCTTTCAGCAGCTCAAAGCTAATTTTATCCTTTCCTGCCCAGTATCAGTGGAAAGCAAGTACAATTTTAGTATGCCATCAGTCACTGATCCCGTTCTCATCCCTCTGCAACAGCAAGTCAAATATTTGGAAAGCCAAAACGGTCCAAGCACCCAAACTTTGATTTCCATTTGCCCGTTTATTCATCTTCACACTTTGTTTAGAGTGTAAAACCCTTCAGCCTGCCATAAAACATAGTCTGAGACATTCTGAGAAGGGGGAGGGAAAAAGGAGAGAAAAGGAAGGAAGGAAAAGAAAGCAAGGACTCATTGTGGAAATAAATTATCTCGACTCTTAAAAATGTTTGCATAGTTTGGGGTTGGCTCTGCGAAGCAAGAAGGGCAAATGCAAAACCCAGCCTGGGTGACCTCATCCCCGGAGACTTTGGCACGCAAAGCGCCTGACCTACCCTCCAGATCCTGCGTAATATCCAGAGTTGAACTCCAAGAGAAGCGCTCCACCGGCGCATATTCCAGCTCTGCGAGGTCAGTCGGGAGGGTCTCCAACTCATACGCCCCCCTTTTCTTCCAATATAGAAACATGTTGCAGAGAGGCCCAGAGGAATCTCAGACGCTCCTCTCCTCTCCGCCGCCCGATGGCCTGGAAGTGGGGGGTTGTCACTCTCTTAATAGCCGACGTCGGCTTCCACAACCTCTTCTAGCCAAAGTGCCATCTCTGGCTATAAGAAGAGCCAACCAGGTTTCCACCTTAAGGAGCGGGTTCCAGTGGACACCGCGACCAGTGCCACATTCATCCCGCAAAACCGGAGGTTTCTGGGACAGCAAAATGCTTCTAAGAAACCGTCCGATATTCCGGGCACCAGGCCGGACAAAGGGCCTTTCTTCAGCCTCCTACAGACATTTTACGAATTTCGCTTTCCATCGTTTATGAAAGAGATCTCAGCCAAGGATACAAGACATATTTATGGTGGGTATTTCTTTTTTTTTAAAAAAAAGGGGGGGACTCTTGTCAGAGAGCAAGCGAAAGAAAGCTGTTCAGCAGTTCTGCCTGCACAATAAGATTTCGATAGGAAAGGTGTTGTTCCTTTCCCCTGTGTTATCAAAACGTGGGCATCCCTGGAAGATGAATGACCAGTCGTTGCTTGACTACTTCCAGGGATGGAGAGCCCACCACCTCCCTAGGCAGCTCGTTTCTCTGTCTGACTGCTCTGACCATTAGGTCATTTTACCTGATGTTCAGCCAAAATTTGCCTTCTGGTAACTTAGAGAACAGGTTGGAACCCCCTTCTGTGTGACAACCCTTTAGGTATTTCAGAAGTGCGATCTTATCAGTCTTCTCTTCTCAAGGCTAAACATAACCAGTTCCTTCCATCTTTCCTCGTAGGACTTACTTTCTACTAGGCCCCTGATCACCTTTGTTACCCTTCTCTGAACTCATTCCAGTTTATCTGAATCATTTCCTCTCAATTCTGCTTGCCTCACTCTGCCTAATGGCAGGGCTGGGTGGAAGTGACACACACCACCGTGACATGTCGCAGAGACTCAGATTCTACTCACATCGTCCGCATTTGCTCGTTTTGATCATGACACATTAGATTTTCCTCCGAATTGTGCAACATTTTACGCTGGCCTTTGCAAAGAGAGTGAGCATAAAATCTCCTGTGATATGCAGCAGTCGCTTTGGTCTTTGACTCAACTCTCCTCCCCACTCCCCACCCCCGGGGCCATGTGGCACCGCCGTTACTCCCATCTTTGGCCGCACCCTTCCTTTCAACCCGGAGCAGCCAATTTTAATTCCATTACAAACAAACTTTATTTAGAACTCCTGGCCACAGGAGGGGGGGGGGGGAATATGCCATGCCTCGACCAACCCAAGGAGAAAGCAGTGCTTTGCCCTGGAACACTTGAACAAAAAGCACCTGGAGCATGTATGGGGTGCCTTTACGGCAAGCAAGCACACATGCTGGAGCACTGGGCTGAAAACAACAGAATGAAATTGAATAGGGATAAATGCCAAGTTCTACACCTAGGAAAAATAAACCAAATGCACAGTTACAAGATGGGGGATACCTGGCTAATCAATACGACAAGCGAGAAGGATCTTGGAATTGTTGTAGATCACAAGCTGAATATGAGCCCACTGTGTGATGTGGCTGCAAAAAAACAGCAAATGCTATTTTGGGCTGCATTAATAGAAGTATAGCTTCCAAATTGCGCGAGATACTGGTTTCACTCTATTCGGCACTGGTTAGGCCCCATCTTGAGTATTGTGTCCAGTTCTGGGCACCACACTTCAAGAAGGATGCAGACAAGCTGGAGTATGTCCAGAAGATGACAATGAGGATGATCAGGGGTCTGGAAACAAAGCCCTATGAGGAGAGACTGAAAGAACTGGGCATGTTTAGCCTGGAGAAGGGAAGACTGAGGGGAGACATGATAGCACTCTTCAAATACTTGAAAGGTTGTCACACAGAGGAGGGCGAGGATCTCTTCTCAAACATCCCAGAGTGCAGGACACGGAATAATGGGCTCAAGTGACAGGAAGCCAGATTCCGGCTGGACATCAGGAAAAACGTCCTGACTGTTAGAGCAATACGACAATGGAACCCATAACCTAGGGAGGTGGTGGGCTCTCTCACATTAGAAGCATTCAAGAGGCAGCTGGACAACCATCTGTCAGGCATGCGTTAAGGTAGATTCCTGCATTGAGCAGGGGGTTGGACTCGATGGCCTTCTAGGCCCCTTCCAACTCTACTATTCTATGATTCTATGATTCTAACTCTAGAACAGAGGAGGAACAATATCTGTTCCAGCAAACCTCCACCAGAAGCTCTCCTTCCTTGTGGGTCTGGCTTAGAGAGTTGCACAGCCAATGACAGCAGTAGCTACGAGGAAAAAACACAAAAGAGATTTTCAAACATTGTTTCTGCTGCGGTCTGATGCCTGCTGGGAGTGCAATAAGCCTTGTGGAACTCAATCAGTAGCTATACCTGGGATTCTGGTGCAAACGGTACTCCCTCTCCCATGAGACTAGAACCTACAGGGGTCATCTCACGAAGCCAAATGATGGGAGATTTGGGAAGGATAAAAGGCCTTCTTCAGGTAAACAATGAAATTTGCTAGTACAGGATGTAGTGAAGACCACCAACACGGGCAGCTTTAATGGGAAATAGACAAACTCCTGGAGGAGAAGGCTATCAATGGCTACTAGTCCTGATGGGCATATGCTACATCTAGTATCCGAAGCAGTATACCCATCTACACCAACTGCTGTGGGGAACATGTGTGGGAGGGTGCTGTGGCACTCATGTCCTGCTTGTGGATTTCCCGTGGGCAGTTGGCTGGCCGCTGTGTGAACAGAATGCCGGCTGAGATGAACCCTTGGTCTGACCCAGCATCAGGGCTCTTCTGATGTACTTAGCTGATGGCAAATGCTAGCCCATTATGTACTGTCTTCTTGAGCATCCCTGCTAAACCTTCCTCCCCCTCCCCCAGTCCTTGTTGAGTGAGGACAAGAAGCATCCCTAGTACATTCCTGAGAACTGGGTCTCCATGATGGAAAAAGTCTTTGACAAGCCCCACAGGGTCACAGCCTCCCAAGGCAGCCACATAGCATCAGCCAGCACTCAGAACTAGGGCTGTGCACTGCTTCGGGCCGAATCCCCGAGACAGAGGCAAGGCAGGCTGATTCGGTCCACCTTGCCTCGGTTCCGAGTCAGTTCCAGGTTGGCCCAAGGTGCCCCAAAGCTGAAGTAGACCAGTACTGAAGCTTCGGGGCGCCTCGGGCCACTTCGGAGTGGCACTGGGCCCTCCCTCCCACCATCCCAGGAAAGCAGGGCAAGGCCAGCTGCGAGTCCATTGGACTCACCTTCCTCTCCCCACTCACCTGCCACCTCTCAGGAGGAGGACGTGTTTCCCGGTCACAGCAGAAATGGCAGAAGCAGTGATGGCGGCAGCAAAGCAGTGGCAGATGAGCAGGTTAGTCCTGGAGGCAGCGGCTGTGGTTTGGGGGAGCAAGGGGGCGACAACGGAGGGAGCAGGAAGGAGCCCAGTCTTGCTACTGGCTTTCCTGGGTGCCAGCTGCATGTCTGGCACCCAGGCACCCGCAAGGCCGACTCACCTCGGGGCGCCCAAATCTCACCTCGGCTTGGTGCCAAGGCAAGGCGGGCAACCCCTGAAGCACCCCAAGGCAAATCGGGGGTGTTTCAGGGGCTCCAAAATGGCCTCTGAGGCAAATTGGGGGGGGGGGGGCTGTGCACAGCCCTATTCAGAACTACAGATGCTCCAGCGGTCTCTGTTGACCCAGGATAGTCCCGATGTAAGGACAGCTGCCCCAAAGAAGCCCCTGTCCTCATTTGGGTTTTGGTGAAGGGGAATGTAGAAATGTAGGAGATGCTTCTTCGAAGGTTTTCCAGATTCTTGCCTTCTCGCACTTGCTCTCCAGAAGTTAAATATCTGACAAGTGTGAGGCTGGATGTGTATTGCATAGCATGTGTCCACTGGGAATCCACATGTGTGTGTTTACACTCATGTCTTCCCTTATTTGCACACATGCTAGCCACACAGAAGAAGAAGAAGAAAATTTGCTCTATGTGCCGAAGCTACATTTATCCTGCAATTAAATTTGCTCTGTGTGCTGAAGCTACATTTATTCTGAGTTAGTGCCAGTGGAGGCTGGTGGCCCCAGTGTCAGTGGGGCGGCGAATCCACTCCAGGTTTCAGTCAGAACCAGCTAGAACTCCAAAGGAGCTATCCAAGTTCCTGAGCCCACCCCCTAAACTAGGTTCAGCACCTTGGCAAGCTCCTTTTGAGTTCTGGCTGGTTCTGACTGAAACCCGGAGAGAATTTACCACCCCACTGACATTGGAGTCACCAGCCTACGCTGGATGGCACATTCTATTGCGAGATTAAGCATTCTGGGAGTTGTATGCTAGGAATGCTGGGAACTGGCATCCAAAACCTATGGAGAGCACCAGGTTGGAGAAGGCTCTCTGAGCCGTAGCATGGCCTGCCTGGGTTCTTCTTCGCCTGTTCCTGCTGCTCACCTTGTATCTTTGTAAATAAACAGATGTTGCAAAAAATCCTACAAATAGTGACGTAGTAGCGGCAGGAAAGCTGCCATCACCTGCCAGGCTCACTCAGACTCCGCCCTTTCCCTCTGAGCTTTGCTGCAAATCCTCACAGCAGCTGCAGGGGAAATGCATTTTCCCCTGCAACAGGACATCCTCCCCCATTTTAAAGCAAAGTATTTTGGGGTTGCATGGGGGCTGTCTACACAATGCCACTTTGCCTACTAATTCCCACAAACAAGCAGCAGCTATAGGTTTATATGGCTGGAGTGAACGCAGGCTATTGAGCCAGGAAAAATCACAGTGCCATTGTCAGATGTTGGTAATGGGCAGTAAATATCGAGGGAACAACAATTGCGAAAACCTCTTTCATGGAATCACAGAATCATAGAATAGTAGAGTTGGAAGGGGCCTATAAGGCCATCAAGTCCAACCCCCTGCTCAATGCAGGAATCCACCTTAAAGCATCCATGACAGATGGTTATCCAGCTGCCTCTTGAATGCCTCCAGTGTGGGAGAGCCCACAACCTCCCTAGGTCATGGGTTCCATTGTCATACTGCTCTAACAGTCAGGAAATTTTTCCTGATATCCAGCCGGAATCTGGAATCCTGTAACTTGAGCCCATTATTTTGAGTCCTCCACTCTGTGTGACAACCTTTCAAAGATTTGGGAGTGCTATCATGTCTCCCCTCAGTCTTCTGTTCTACAGGCTAAACATGCCCAGTCCTTTCAGCCTCTCCTCATAGGGCATTGTTTCCAGACCCCTGATCATCCACATTGCCCTTTCTCTCCCCCCAACCCACTTTGTTTTCTGGCAACTCTGTACAACTTTGAAAGTTCATTGAATTTATGGGATATTCATCATAACTGCCCTTCCTTTTGTTCCCCAGACTTTAATATCGCCATGGTAGCCATTGCTAGGCTTATTGAGCCCACCCCCTGCCCTGCATTCCCATATTCCCCCTGCACTGGGATCTGCCCATAACAATGCCACTTTCTTAATCCAAACTGAAGCCACCACTGACAGACAACAAACAACTGTGGTGACATCAGAGCAATGTAAAAAGCCACAATAAAACGACACATTGAAAAACCCAGTTTTGTGGGGAACAGCACAATATGACTGCAAGTTGGTGGCTGCATCATATAAACAATGGGGCGCAACTCCACAGCCACAACATATCGCCAGTGTGGTGTAGTGGCTAAAGTGTTGGACTGGGAGTCGGGAGATCCAGGTTCTAGTCCCCCCTCAGCCATGGAAACCCACTGGGTGAATTTGGACCAGTCACAGACTCTCAGCCCAACCTACCTCACGGGGTTGTTGTTGTGAGGATAAAATGGAGAGGAGGATTATGTATGCCACATTGGGATCCTTGGAGGAAAAAAGGCAGGAAATAAATAAATAAATAAAATAAAATATAGATAAGCCCTTGGTCTACAATGGGCAATTCAGACCCATTCACTTTATGCAAGACCAGCTCCTGGTGGAGATGAAACCTGCTAGAACTGGTTTGCTGACCATACTTTTGGACTCTCCTTGGGGGTGCTGTCATGAGGCACACCTGCACTTCCAAAATGTACCACTACATTACTGGCTAGAAGACTTTGGTCCTCTCTCGCTCTCTTCCAAATGGAATGGATCCCCCCAAATGCTGCCTTTGGAACTTCTTGCCACTCAGGAAAAAGGGGGAACACAAAAAATATGTGCTGGATCAGCCTTCCCCAACCTGGTGCTCTCCAGATGTGTTGAACTGCAACCCCCATCATTCCCATCTAGCATGGCCATTTGCCATGGAAGTTGCAATCCAACACATCTGGAAGATACCAGTCTGGGGAAGGCTGCTTAAATGGCACTGGGACAGTGGGGGAGGCAGGTTTGGCAACCAAAGTGAAGTCACACAGTACAGTTGCATGGTTCCATGTGGGACTTCCTGGCCTCATTCCTGATTCTGGTTTCCACTCCACCATCATACACCTGGTTGCAATTCAAGGGTAGCAGTGGTTGGGAATTCTTCTCCCCCCTTCCCCCACCAACCATTATATCGTGTAGCAAATGTTTGTTCCAGCACACGCTCTGGCTCACGCAGTGGAATATTCTGTTTTATTTAAATCTCAGTTGAGAGAGGTTTCGTCAGGGATTTGCTTTTAAGAAACAGGGGGAGGGAATTTCATCCACATCAAAGGGGAGGAAGAGACCACTCTCTAGTTGCGCCCTAGATAAAACAGTTTGAAGAGCAAAAAGGGTGTGGCTTTCACATTCCTTACACTCATGAAGAGCCAGGGGGACTAGGCCCAGTGGTCCACCTTGGCCAGCATTATTTCTCCAAAAGTAGCCAAGGGTGTATCTATACAACACTGCTTTGCCTACTGATTCCCTCAAAATCCCACAGCATCGCTGCTGCGAAGTGGCATCAATAGGGTTACGTGGAAGGAGTGAGCGTGGGTATCCAGCCAGGAAAATTTGCAGCACCGTTGTCAGGCAGCGGTAATGGGCAGCAAATACCAAGGGAACGTAAACCATGAGATTATTTTGTTGTCGTTGTTGTTTACTGGCAACTCTGCGCAACCTGTGGTTGCACAACTACGGTAAAAGTCGCAGTAAAACGACACATCGAAAAAGCGCAGCATTGCGGGGATTAGCACAATGTGGCTGCAAGTTGGCGGCTGCATCATATAAACAACGGGGCGCAACTGCGCAGCCACAATCGAGTATATAGAGCATATAGACAAGCCCCACGCTGTGCTTCCGAGGAGAATCACAGACAAAGGCAATAGACCTGCCTCACTATTACCTGCCCTCCAGAACTGGCTGACTGCCTCCCAATGTGGGAGGTTCCACTTCACCAACATGGCAACAAATTCCATACATTAATTTCACACTTTTTTCTATCTAAACATACATAAGATTGTGCCCTTAATCTAGTCTAATGAAGAAATGGATGATGTGTTTTATTCAGCATAGGTTACCCGCCTCGATCTAGACGGAGAGGCGGGTAAGAAATAAATCGTTATTATTATTATTATTATTATTATTATTATTATTATTATTATAGGTTTCTTTAGGATGTTAAGTCCTCAGCTACACACCCATGTCCATCCCTGTAGCATGCCTGTTAATGCAAATAGCTTTTAAAACTTTTGGGGGTTGGTGGGTACATTTGGAAGTCTGTGTTGTGGGCACTCTCACAACATGGCAGCCATGGGAGGATTGCCCATTCGTAAAACGGCTACCAAGGCGGGTATGGGTGGAGTCAAAGTGCTCATTTCTCAGAAGACACCTGGGAGGAGTCATAGGAAAGGGTCTTTGTGCAAGAACCCACATCCAAGGCAGAGGTGTCACAGCCTCCCAGTTCAAAAATAAATATAGATATTTTCAATCTTAAGGAATAAAATAAAGATCAGGACAGGCAGGGAGGTGAGTGGGCAGCAAGAGAGGTGTCCGTAGACACCCCATTGGAGACCCCAACCATAAGATATAGCGACCCCAAATACCCCCTCCCTTCTCTTTTATAGCCCAGAGAGTCTTCTGAGGATGAGTAGCCCAGCGCTACAGGGTCTCCAAGTGCTGGGGCTGCCGTTTCAGGGTTTTTTGAAGCTTGCACTATTGAGACCACCGAAAAGGTCATGATTAAAGACCAGACTTTCAAAACATGGAATTGCAAGAAATCCAGCCCATTCCTTGAAATTATACCCCTCTCCATTCCATCCACAGCCCTCCCTTCACCTTCCCACAGTCCTGGCTTTTGGGTTCCTATAAGACCGGCAGCTCCAGAAAATTCCCCCACCCTCCAAAAAAATCCCCTTCCTGGCTGGCTGTGCCACCGATCTGTTCCACTCGCTGGAACTGGCTCGCTGCCCCCCAGACGATTTAAGATGTGGCCTCTGACCAGCCACTTTTTCCATAGTCTGACTCAGGCTCCCAAAATATCATCATCACCATCATCATCTTGGCAATTCAACCGGCCTTTACTGGCTTTGCACAAGCTGGAGCTTCAGCCGACGTTTCTCCTGCTGGCTTTTGCACCGATGTGCTGCTGCACTCGTAGTGCTGCAGGCAACGGCCTTGCACAAGGAGAAGCAGTGCCTAACGGGAGATGGGGTGGATTTTAGAACAGGTTTCCCCAACCTGGTGCCCACCAGATGTGTTGCCTACAACTCTCATCAACCCCAGACACCGTGACAAATAGGTTTCACTGAAACAATTTCTTCTAGCTTCCTCTTTGACCAGAGGCAGCTCTATATTTGGGGCAGCGACCCCCATCTGTCCCAATTGTGGCAGAGGGGATCCCCCCTCAACAACCAGGTACTTTTACTCCAAAGCACAGCATGCAACAACAGAGTGCCACACATGTGCATCTTCTCTTCCAGCAATGCCAGTAGAATATTGAGCATCTGGCTTGTCCTCTGACCCACCAACCCAAGCGGGCATGAGACTACCGCCATGTTTCCCACAATCCCATGAGGCTGCAGGTATTTTGTTGGTCTCCAGCTTCTGGTATTTGTAGGGAGACCTCCTCTAAACATGGAGGCCTCCAGCTATCAGCCACTGATAGACCATTCCCCATTTTAAAAGATACGCTTCAACAACTGCCATGGCAGCAAGTCCCATAAGTCATTTCTGGATTGTGCGGAGGAGGATTCTTCATCTTGTCCATCCAGCCTCTGTGCCCATCTATGACACTGGAGGACCCCAAGTCCTCTAATTATATGAGAGGCAAGTTTCAGTATCTATGTGCTTGTTCAAAGAATTCACTGAGCATGGCTCTCATGCATTCTCCAGCAGATCTTCACCACCTTAAGGACCAGAAACCTGCTTTCTCTCCCCCATGAAAATCTGGAGGCTTGGGGTGATGACTCCATAATTTATTGATTAATAATACTTATATGCTGTCTTTCCACAAATGTCATTCAGGGTGTGTACAGCAATCCAAATAAAAACCATACGCTATGTAGAAACCATAAAGCCAACAATGGACTAGCATTTAAATAGTGTTAAAAACACTACTTGCCGTTCTTAAATGGTCAAACTAAAGAGATGTGTTTTAATTCCTTTCTGAAAAACCCAGAGCGGAGACCAATCTGAGATCTGAAGGGAGAGCATTTTGCCAGCATTTCGGAACAATGCAGGAGAAAGCCCAGCTGAGCTGGTCATGAAATGGGCGTCTGCCAGGGGTGCTCTCTCCTCTAAAGGGGCTCCCCTGCAGAAATAGGTGCGTTTTGTACTTAACAGAGTTTGGGCAGTGCGAACAGAAGTGCCGACTCTCATTGTTTAGACTGGAGAATAGAAGACTGGGGGTAGACACGTTAGCACTCTTCAAATCCTTGAAAGGTTGTCACACAGAGGAGGGCCAGGATCACTTCTCCATCATCCCAGAGTGCAGGACGCAGAATAATGGGCTTAAGTTACAGGAAGCTAGATTCTGGCTGAACAGCAGGAAAAACTTCCTGTCTGTTAGAGCAGTATGGCAATGGAACCAATGATCTAGGGAGGTGGTAGGCTCTCCTACATTAGAGGCATTCAAGAGGCAGCTGGACAGCCATCTGTCAGGGATGCTTTAAGGTAGATTCCTGCATAGAGCAGGGGGTTGGACTCAATGGCCTTAGAGGCCCCTTCCAACTCTACTATTCTATGATTCTATGATTCTCACTGCCGGCTGCTGTTTTTCCTCGCCTTCTTTTTTCTCATGGCACCCACTTGCTTTCTTGCTCGGCAGGCAGAGAGCCAGGCAGAGAACCAGGCAGCCCCTGGCATCTCCCGCTCCTCCTCCTTGCCACCACTGCCGTTGCCTGGATTAGAGTGAGAGGCAGGAGCCAAGCAGGCTGCAGCGGCAAAGAGGAGGAACGCACCCAGGGGGCTCTGGCTGGAGGCTGGGCTCTCAGCACATGCCCAACCGTGCCTACCCTTGATGGTGACCCCGTGCCAGCGACACTTTTCACAGGACAAGTCCGGTGAATAAAGACAGGGACGGAACAATTTCGTTAATGCTCTGGAAATGAGTGGGGTCATGTACAAGAGGTATTGGGGGGGGGGAGTGTTTTCCCACTGTCTGCCTGCAGTCTAAAGCAACACCAAGGCTCCAGTTCTGTACAGTTTTCCTTCAAACGTACATACATATTCACTATACTTTGGAACGCCCCAATCTATTCCTAAATCATGCTGAGCTCTCCCTGCATCACCTTCCATCTTGGAGTGGGGGAGGGATCACAGTGATCTTTGGCAGGGGGAAGGTCTATTCTGAATGCTCCCCCCACCTGCCTCTTTGATCAGCCTCAAGACTGGGTCAGACTCCAAATGGGCTCTTCGCTCTGATAAGATGAAACGCCCGTGCTAAGCGGAGGTGGTGCGACAGGTAAATCACACCAGTTGGCTTCCTACAAAGGTACTGCTCATGGCTGGTCCGTCTGCCCAGCTAAGAGCTGCTCAGCCTGGTTGCACCCCTCCAAAGAAACAGGTGCATACATGGGGGCGCCCTTGGATCCAGAACTGTCATTCGATGCACAAGTGGACTCTGGCTCAAAGCAAGCCTCATTTATCAACTCTGGCTGATATACCAACTGTGCCCTTATCTGGACAAAGATAGCATAGCTATACTTATTCATGCTCCGGTAACCTCTCGTCTGGTTTACTGCAATGCGTTATATGGGGGCTGCCTTTGAAAACAGTCCAGAAACTTTGGCTGGTCCAAAATTTGTATCAAAACTGATTGATACAAACACACTACGCAGCTGCCCTGCAATCTGTACCTGCTTCCCTTCTGTTCCCAGGCGCAATTCAAATGGATGCCATTAAGTTTGAAAATCCTAAAGAGCTTGGAGTTGGGTTACCAGAAAGATCAACTCCTCTCACATACACCTGCCTGGACCCTATGATGATCCTCACAGGCCCTTCTCTGGGTGCCCCCACCAAATGAGGTGAGGCGGGTGGCTACTAAGGAAAGGGGCTTTTCAGTGGTGGCACCTCGGTTATGGAATGAGCTCCCCAGAGAGGCTCACCTGGCACCTACATTGTGGTCTTTTTGGTGCCAGTTGAAGACCTTTTTCCGTCCCGGGCTTTGTCGCCCCTCAGTTTTGTTTTTAATCTTCATTGCAGGCAGGGCATTCAGCAAGGAACATATTAAGGGCAGCCTGGTTTCTTCAGCTTTCCTCCTGGCAAGATCCCTTCCTTTGTCCTGTATGGTCACAAAAACGTAGCTGCAGTTGGGATCGAGAGCAGCGCCTTGCTGTCACTAATACCAGCGCTGCTTCACTTGCCCTGGCTTTGCTTTGAGCTCATGCCATTTTATCCACATCAACCCAGGGAGCAGCACATGCAGCCTTCCAGTGGTTTCTTGAAGGGGAACCGCTTGGCTGCCAACAGCACCAGACTGTAGCTTGGAACCAAAAAACCTGGCTGCAGCCATCCTGCTTTTTATGACCCCCCAAGCCTGGAAGGATGGAAATTCTGACAAGACCAGCAGCATTCTTCATCAAGTAGTGGGGGTGCGGGGAGATCACAGGGAAAGAAGTCAAGCAAAGCCAAACGGTCAGCAAGCCAGCCGTGCAGGCTGAAGGACACATCCAGGGTGGAGGAAGCTTAGAAGGAGCCAAGAGACCATCTAAGCTAGTTGTCTTCAACCTGGTGCCCTGCAGATGTGTTGGACTAATTCCCAGAATGCCCATGGCTGGAGAAGGCTGAACTATGTCAGGCCAAGTCAAAGGCAGGAATATTAAAAAGTCCACCCTGGCGTGTCGCATGTTCATCACGTTTGAGCATAACCAAGAAATGGAAGCTAAAGAAGGCTCAGTTCTCAGGAGTTCAAAGGGCAAAGAAAACCGAATGCGATCAGCAAGCAACCGGGAGTTGGGGAGCATCTGGGGGAAGGAGCGAATTAACCCCCCCCCCATTTCAGGGGTAAACATATTTGCACCCAGAGCTCAGGGTGACACACATCAGGTCATCCCTTTTAGACCCATACCGTTGCGAGCTGCCAGTATGCTCCGTGAAATTTGAACCCAGGTCTCCAGGGATTGGAGCCCGAGGGCCAAATTAGGTTTGGAGAAGTTCTCAGGGACCACGTTTCAGTGGTGGGAAAAGGCAAAGGCAGTGGGGGGGGGGCGGTGGAAATGCCACTCTTCCTGCCAGTAACTCATCCTCCAGAGAGGCATTTCAACTTTGTAGAAGGGGGGGATACACTGCACAAAAGGCAGGAAGCCGTCCAACAATCAGTGATGAAGGGGACTGCAGCGTGGCCGTCTCGCTCATGGCCCTGATTGAGAGCCGAGGAGCAGCAAATTTGGCCTAAGGCCTCCAACCCATGCTGTATACCAGCCTTCCCTAACCTGTTGCTCTTCAGATATTTTGGACTATACCTCCCAACATTCCTGATCATGGTGAATGGGAATCATGGGGGCTGAAGTCCAAAGTAGCTGAAGGGCACCAGGCTTGGGGAGGCGGCGATATACCAAGCTATGCTGGTTCACAGCTGTCTCGAGAGGACAAGGGAATTGCTTTTCATCTGCAAAAGCAGAGAGTGCCAGCTGGGCAAGGAGCCTGCCTGAACACACAGCTGTGCCAGGGCCGGGGGAAACGTGAGTGAGAAGCTGCCACAACAGGAGGGTCAAGCCTTTTTCCTGCCTGATCAACATAAGCAGAGAGGCAAATGATTCTGGGCTTCGTGAGGAGCCCCAGGGGTCCTCATTCCTTTCATCCTGGTACAAATTAAAATCCCCAAAGCCAAGCGAAAGGCAGTTTCCCATTCCTTCCTTCGTTCCTCCCACACACACAGGCACACATATGCTGCCCTAGCAGCACCACAAGAAAGGTCACTCCACAAGCCAGTCCCAGAGGTTCAGCATGGCACGGAACCAGCCCCCATCTCTCCTCCGACCACGAATGTCCTGGCCGTTTCAATCCCACGCGGCAACCAAAGCACAGACAGCGGAAGCAGTAAGCTCTGTCCTGCCTGGAAGGGCAGCTGCAAACACCCCAAACTCTGGACAAAGTGATCTCCAACCAAGGACACCCTAGCATGACAGAGGGGGAAACGTATCTGGTTTAGGCGCACTGTTCAATTGCAGGTTCTCATCATCTCACGTTTGACTTCCATGGGGGAACTTCCGCCTTTAACTCAAGGGTGGGGCAGTTCAGGCCCAGAGGCAAATCTGCCCCTCCCAGGGTACACCAGAGGGCCCCTCCCCCTTCATCCCAACCACCCCCCCGGGGGGGGGGTTCCAGGGTTTTGTGCAGTTTCTTCCCCATTTTAAAAGATTGAAATGCATCTCCCATGGGCTGAGTTACTCGCAGGAAGAGCCTTAAGCTATGCTATGCTGGCAGTATTCTGCACATTTGCTCCGCCTCTTTGCTTTTGGCCACACCCCTCCAGCTTTAGTCCAGCCCATCATGGGGAGGCAGCCGGCAAGAGTTTCTCCAAAACCCCTCTGGCTGAAAAAGGTCCCCCCACTAAGCCCTGCCTTAGCTTTTGCCCCGGATTCAGCAACAGAAGAGGGCAGTGGCATTTGAATCCTAGAATCATAGAATAGTAGAGTTGGAAGGGGCCAATAAGGCCATCGAGTCCAACCCCCTGCTCAATGCAGGAATCCACCTTAAAGTATCCCTGACAGATGGTTCTCTAGCTGCCTCCTGAAGACCTTTAATGTGGGAGAGCCCACCACCCCCCTTGGTCACGGGTTCCATTGTTGTGCTGCTCTAACAGTCAGGAAATTTTTCCTGATGGCCAGCCGGAATCTGGCTTCCTGTCACATGAACCCATTATTCCATATCCTGCATTCTGGGCTGATCGAGGAGAGATCCTGGCCCTCCTCTGTGTGACAACCTTTCAAGTATTTGAAGAGTGCTATCATGTCTCCCCTCAGCCTTCTCTTCTCCAGGCTAAACAGGCCCAGTTCTTTCAATCTCTCCTCATAGGGCTTTGTTTCCAGACCCCTAATCATCCTCCTTGCCCTCTTCTGAATACGCTCCTGATTGTCTGCATCCTCCTTGAAGTGTGGTGCCCAGAAATGGACGCAATACTCAAGATGGAGCCTAACCAGTGGATTTCCTTCCTGGGCCACTAAAATTGCTTGAGCCTGAGAGAGGAAAGCAGAGGTGGTGGGGAGATTAAAATAGCAAGCAAAAATAACTTTGAAGGGCCAATCCATTCCGGAGAGGCACAAAAAGAAGTAGTCAGCCCCTATCATAGGAGAAAAGACGCATGAGGCCAAGCGGGTGGGGTGAACTGTTTTGCAGCCGGATCATTAATCAGCGTCTCCTCTGCTTACTTTAAAAAAAAAAAACTGCATACACACTCGGAACAGTTTGTTGTTTTGTCTGTACCGTTTGCCAAAGAGGTAGCCAGAGTTTTAAAGTCGCCGGTCCCTCCTACTTCCGGCTGAGGATTGCTAAAATATCACAGCCAGCATACTTGGTTCCCTACATCACAGAGGCATTTCTGTGTTGGTGGGGATGTGGGCAAACCAGTCGCGTCTCATCTGCCCCCCCCCCATGACTTAGCTGCAGGATCTAGAGCAGCCTTCCGCAAACCTGTGGCCTCCAGATGTGTGGGGCAACATCTGGAGGGCGCCTGGTTGGAAGAAGGATGCTCCGGATTCCTCATGGGCAACTGGAGGCTGTACTTTAAACCAGTGGAGACCAACGGTTCTGATGCCAGTGGGGCAGAACCAGACAGAACTCTAAAGGAGCTCTGTAAGGTGTGAAGAGACCAGCGTCCACTGATGTCGGAGCCCCCCAGGTGACTCTGCTTTACACTGGACAAGGGCTGGAGAGTCCATTGAGTACAATGGTGAAGAGGGAGAGAGCAATGGTGAAGAGGGAGAGAGCAATTAGTGAGTCCCTCCTAGGATGTGGGGCCTGCTATCTCCTGTGGTTCTGATGGTGGTAAAATTACCCCAGTGCTTGGAGGGAGGGTAAAGCGCCAAAGGGTGGATTGGGGCACCAACTGTTACACCTCCAAAATGCGGGCAATAGAGGAGATGAAAGTAGCAATGACAATCCAATCTACTCAAGAGAAACCAGGTCCTTCCCCCATGAGGGCCTTCAGGCTTATAGAGGCCACCTCAAAGGCAATTTGGCACAAGCACCTTCATGCCGTTACAATCACCACCGTCACTGTTAATTAGTAAGGGCTCCAGCCGGCAACTGAGTGGGGCTCCTGATCACTTCTGAACAGCGGCAAAGAACTAAACGGAGCTCACAATGCACGGAAACGCCCGGTCTGGATCCCATGCGGACATTAGCGGAACGGGGCAGGCCGCAGAAGAAAAGGTGACCTTGCAACCAAAGTTCAGAGCAGTTCCAGCTGGGTGAGAGCACAGGTACCAACAGAAGTCAGCAAGAAGCAAAATCCACAAGAAGCAAAGCCCACATATGCCTGCCCGAGATTTGAGATCTGTCAAAGGAGCCCTCCGCTGCATCCCACCGCCATCAGAACATCAGAAGAGCCCTGAGGCTGGACCAGACCAAGGGTCCATCCAGTCCTGCACTCTGTTCACACAAGGACCAACCAGCTGTCGACCAGGGACCCACAAAGCAGGACATGGTGCAACAGCACCCTCTCACCCATGTTCCCCAGCAACTGGTGCACACAGGCTTACTGTCTCAACACGAAACATACATTATGGTGGGACATGGGAGAGGGCCTTCTCTGTGGTGGCAGCCCAGTGGTGGAATGCCCTCCCCTTGGAGGCCCGACTGGCACAGACGCCGGCTTCGTTTCAGCACCAAGTTAAAACGTGGCTTTTCATCAAAGCTTTGGAAGGCTAAATTGACACACACTTTATTTGTTTTTATTGGGTTTTTTAATAAACTGCAGATATTAGTTTGTTAATGGTTTAATACATTTTCAGCAGTGTAAATTATTTATTGTTTTATACTGTTTAAATCGATTTTAACTGTAAGCCGCCCTGAGATCTTAATGCTATAGGGTGGGATACAAACATCTTAATAAATAAATAAACTGAGCAAGGAAAAAACAGCGCTCCCTCTTTTAAAGCCGGTGTCTCGTATTCAGACGTAAGCTTCGATGGAAAGCTCCATTCTGGGCAATACAGGACAGCCTTCCCCAAATGGGGGCTCTCAGGATGTGTTGGACTACCACTCCCATAATACCCCATCCAGCCAACTGGCTGGGGGATTATGGAAGTGGTAGTCCAACACATCCGGAGAGCCACCATTTGGGAAAGGCTGATATAGACTTTACATTCACATGGTGGCCTCCTGCGTTACCCACACTGCTCTTCCAGCCTCAGCCTCGGGATCATCTGGATGGATCCATTCTACTTACTTGTTCCCAAGCGTAGATTGAGCCAGCTGCATGGGGGGGACTCATATTTGGTCAGGACCGGGATCATCACCTTGCCTCGCGTGGCGCCAAAGTCCCAGCGTGGAGCTGAGCGAGGCAGCTGTCCTGGGAGCCGAAGAAGTCAGGTACCATGAATGAAGGGCAAAGTGGGGGAGGAATCCAAGCACAAAGTGGGCTCAGGCTGCGCACCAAGACCCCTTTAGGAAGGCAGTGTGCCCCGGCACCGCACATTCAAGTCCAGAAGCCTGGCTCCAGCTTTTCCGCTCCGACTGTCAACTGAAACACATCTGCTTGGCTCAAACGCCTGCACTCCTTTCCAGGTCTGAGCCTCCTCTGGGCGTTGTATACTTTAGCACCAGCTTCCTAAGGTTCTCCGTTTCGTGTGCCTTCCGCCTCTCTGTGAGCCCTGGCTCGTACTCTGGGCCTTCCCCTTCGCTGGCAAGCTGCCACCTGCTTTCCTCTAGACTAACGCAGCCACCAAGTCGTCTCTCCAGCCGTGGCGCACTCCAGGTAAAGCCGCCGACAGTGCAGCGAGTCCGGTTTCACTCTCCTTCCAAGCTTGCCTTCTTTATTTATTTTCTTCCTGGGAACGCTCTTCCCCACACCCACCCTGCACACAACAATCAGCCAGTGGAGCCAAGTCCCTTAGAAAAAACTAGCGCTACAGGCCACTGAGCATCACAGAGGCAGTGGGGATCAGTTGCTAAGGCAACCAGCTCCTCAGACTATCTAGGGAAGCATAGTTGCACCCCGGGTTTCATCTTCGCTTCCCCTACCCCCCATCACATTTCAGGTTAAGGGTTGATTCAGCTCATTCCACGAGCAGAAGAGACGTGTCTTTCGCCTCTGGACATTTCTCATCCCGTCACAGCCTGCTAACCCCCCCCCCCCCCAGTTTTTAAAACTTAAATCGTTTCAGGCTCTGACATTTCCATGCGATTCGCTCCCCTCCTGCTGCCTCTTTGCTGCACAGATGGCCTCCATATTTATTCTAGCCACTGTTCAGGGTGGATTGTCAGCCAAAGCTTTTCCTGCCCTGCCAGACGTGGCCATATGGGGAGAATTAAGAACAGATTAAGCTAAAGTTTTAACTCTTTCTACTGCTTAAGAGCAACATTGCCAGGCCTGGAGAGATGCAAGTTCCCCGCTCGACAAGCATCTCCTGACACTGAGTGCTCCCCACCCCTCGGTTTGGTCAAGTCAAACTTTCCCGTCTAGACTGAAGAAGTGGGTTTTACTTGAGAGTTGCTTTGAGGTAGCCAGGAGCACGCAAGACACCAGAGAGCCGTTTCGCACACGACGTGCTCAGCAGGAACAGCAGCCAGCCCTGGCTTCATGGGCACTATCCCTGCATGATACAAAACAATGGGTCTTTGTGGCACCTTCAGAGTAATAGATTGACAACAACATGGAATTTTGTGCATCCGAGTCCCCATGATCCGACGCATGAAGTAGCCCTAGTCCATGGAAGCCATTGCCACAATAATTCTCGTTAAGATTTTAAAAGTGTAGGACCCTGATTTCGCTGACCTAGCTTGTGGTGTAGTGGATCATGTTGGACACCAGGAGGATCTGGGTTCAGCCCTCATCCAACTCCCCATTCATGACCTTGTGCCTGGCCCAATTTCTCAGCCCAAACGTATCTCATAGAGCTGTGGTGTTGGATTTGGAGGGGAGGGCAGAATTATATGCGCTGGAGAGATAGCAACGCAGTCAAGGAGAAGGCAAGCTTTTTAGGCCTGTGGACACACTGGCAATTTGAGAAGCTGCTCTGGGCACCACCGAAAAAAAGGGGCACGCAGCCAGCATCCATCTTCATTTCCTAAGAGCGTCACTGAGCCTCAGTTGTGGTGCAGAGGCATCTATAGGAAAAGATGGGAGGAGGTAGAGGCCCTCACTGTACTTTGAAGTGTTCCCACTGCTAGTAAGAAACTTTTTTTAAAAAAAAGGGGGCAGGGGGGCAGGGCGCCTTTGTGGACACCAGGAAAGCCACATTGCCCACCCTTGCAGAAAGTGATGCAGTTTGCTGTTCTGCACCTTCCATTTCAAGGTGCGCAGTTAGATCACGTATGAAGCGTTTAGAGTCACTTACTTGCACCAATTTATTCTGGATGGTTTCGAGATGATCAATTCTCCAAGCCTTCCAAATGCAGAACAGCAATGAAAAATCACTGTGACCCTCGACTGGCGCTTTGCGTACGAGCCAACAGATGCTGCGCTCGAAGCACAACCACACCACAAAGCCATACTCAGAATGGCCACAAGCAACGGCAACAGGTGGGCTGATGGAACACTCATTGCTTCAACCGTTTCCAGCTGGGCACCAATGCCTAACAAGCACACTTCTGTATGGGCATCCAGGATACCAAAATCACAAACTTAAAAACCACGGGGCTTTAGAGAAACCAGATCAGGAAGCTTAAGCAGGCACATTCATGCAACCGCGTTTTGTTAGCGGCCGACTTATTGAGCCGTTTGATTAAGCTGGCTTGTGCAAAGGCACATTTCCCTAGCCAGAAAGACGAAAAGCTGGAATGAGGTCTGTAATCATTAAACTTGAAGGAGCAGAGATAAAAGCAGCTACAAACGAGGCCAAGGAAAAGCAGGGCTGAGATCAGGATCCCTCTGCTGCAGCGTGGGTTGGGGTCAAGAGGGCCCTTGGCCTGGCCCAAAAGCACGGTTTTAATGGGAACCATGTTGTGGTTTAATGTTGTAAATCACCCAGAGACCTTTGGCTATTGGGCAGTGCAGAAACGTAATTCATTCATTAAGCTTAACGCACTTGGATCTTCTCCAATGCACACACAGTCCCCAATACCAGCGGAGCAGTTACAGCAGCTTTCCCTCCACATGTGTTGGACTGCAGCTGGCTGGAAATTAGGAGGCTTGTGGCCCAATACATCTGGGGAAGGTGGGCCTACAGCACTTTCCAAAAGCCAGGTAGCCTTTGCCAAGACTTAGCTGCTTCTCAAACAACAGCTCTTAAGGTGCAATCTTATGCATGCTTAAGACAGAAAAAAGTCCTGAAACTCCCAGCATTCCCCAGCCAGCATTGCTGGCTGGGGAATGCTGGGAGCTGTAGGACTGTTTCTGTCCAGATATGCACAGGATTGTAGAAGACTGAGGAGAGACATGATAGCACTCTTCAAATCCTTGAAAGGTTGTCAGACAGAGGAGGGCCAGGAACTCTTCTCAATCAACCCAGAGTGTAGGACATGGAATAATGGGGCAGGCAAGCAGGAACCAAGAACCTGGCCATTTTAAACCAGATTTCTCCCCACTTCCCAGGCAACCGGAACTGGATTTCACAGAAAGAGAGGAAGAGCCCATATCAAAATGCCTGCAGACTCAAAAATCCATCTGATGCTCAAGGCCAAGAGCGGTGAAACAATAAAGGGGCGTTGTTCTGCTTACACACAAAGGCCACGCTACTGCACCAAGGGACACGAAAGGATCCGTCACCAAGGGAGTATATGTCAAATATTTAATTTTCAAGTCCTAACGAAAATACACAAATATAACAAAAACATGGCAGTGGATCAGAATTGCAGTACCATCCATAAACAGTGTAGCTGACGGAAGGTCCACCAAGATCAGTCTCAGTCCCCAGAACTGAACCAGTCCTGCAGGCGAAGAGCTAAAACAGGCCTCACGGCCGCTTATGTTCTCTCCTCTTGAGATGCTTTTTCATCTTCAACTTCCCAGCACCTGAAATGTCGTAGTTATACTCTGACGTGACATATGGTATCTCTCCTTCAAGCCCCACCTGGGGGGAGGGGAAAGGGGGGGAGGCAAAATGAAAAGGGGCAAATGTTTTTGAAAGGTTCTTTCTCCCTCCCCACCAAATCCCCAAGACAAATGCCACCAAATGACTCACTGTGAATTTTTTTTAAAAAAAATCAAGTCAAACATTCATAGATCAAAAAAGGAAATGGGGCAGAGTGAATACTGCATGTAACGACTACCATGGGTTACTTAAACCATGGGACGCGGTGACTCCGTGGGAGCGAGCAAGTGAGTTAAACTATGGAATTCACTACCACAAGATAGGGTGATGACCACCAACCTGGATGCCTTTAAAAACAAGTGAGACAATTCATGGAGGATAAAGCTATGAGTGGCTACTAGTCCTGATGTCTTAAGTGCCACCTGCAGGATGAAGGGCAGCGTGCCTCTGCACACCAGTTGCTGGGGAACGCAAGTGGAGGGAAGGGGGAGGCGCTGCCCTCCCGTCCTGCCTGTGGGCTTCAGGCTGGCCACTGGGGGGAACAGAATGCTGGACTAAAGAGGCGTTGAGTCAAATTCGGCATGGCTCTCCTTGTGTTCTTAGAGGATGGTGTGTATGTGGGTGGGTGGGTGCGCACATGAGAGAGAGAGAATTTGGAGGGGGTTGTCTGTCTGAGAAGTGTGGGCAGTGCCTGCCCAGAATAACCCAGCCTACTGCCTGTGTGTGGCCTTCAACATCCTGGTCTCCATTCCTGAGCTAGTTTCTTTGGTATCACCCAACCACCACCGCAGGATTAGCCCACATATGGGCAACTTGCAGCCAATATTTGTCCCTTGGCTGTTCACTATGAAGCCTGAGGTGCCCCCCCCCCACCAGCTCCCCACTGGTGAGCCAAGAAGCTCAGGGGATGAGGAACAGCGGACAATGTTCTGTGTCAAGATTGCTGGGAGGTGAAATTAACTGCCACACCTCACCCCAGTGACTTTGATTCAGGCTGGGGGGGGGGGGCGGGCGGGGGGAGGCTTTAAACTCCCCTCCCCGATCTCAGTGGGCACGGAAGGGAGCTTGAAATATCTCCAGCCCTGCGTATGAAGGCATGGGTGAGACTGTGTATGTGCACATGATAGCACTCTTCAAATACTTAAAAGGTTGTCACACAGAGGAGGGCCAGGATCTCTTCTGGATCAACCCAGAGTGCAGGATGCGGAATAATGGGCTCAAGTGACAGGAAGCCAGATTCCGGCTGGGCATCAGGAAAAACTTCCTGACTGTTACAGCGGTACAACAATGGAACCAGTGACTTAGGGAGGTAGTGGGCTCTCCCACACTAGAGGCCTTCAAGAGGCAGCTGGACAACCATCTGTCAAGGTGCTTTAAGGTGGATTCCTGCATTGAGCAGGAGATTGAGCTCGATGGCCTTAGAGGCCCCTTCCAACGCTACTATTGTATGATTCTATGTGCTTGTGCATGTATGCTTGCGCCCCCGACCCAGCACTGCATGCGGCCCTTAAGGCCAAGCAAGGGTTACCACCCACAGGCTGCACAGGCCTCGTGAAAACAGAGTCAATGCCACGCCCCACACTGTGCATCACTCAGGCCCACTGTAACACCAGAGCATATCAGCGATTTACCACCACCCGTGGGCTGCAGTTGTGCTAGTCTGCAAATAAAGCTTCCCTAACCCCTCATTATTTCCAGCACCCACACATTCCACTTAGTCTTACTTGGTTGAGGAAGATGCAATTAGGAATGGGAATATTTCCAATTAGTAAGCAATTCACAAGTCGTAAGTTCTCCGGAGCTACTGGGGTCAAGATGTAGTAAAGCTTTTTGTCCATGTCCACGCCCCGGACAATTCCTGCCAAAAAAGAAAAGGGGGAGGGGGAAGGACATAGAAAGCATCAGCCTTGAGTTTTAGCAAAGTGGCACAATTAAGGACATTTTAGCAAAGTTTATGATTATACCTACCATATCCTTAGGGCCAAAAAGAAGTCATGACAAGATGGTGGACAATGCAGTGAGATTTTTAATGGCTGGCCTTGATATTTTCGCTGGGTTTTATCTGTTACTCTTAGTTTTTACAGTCCATTTTTATCATATATTCTAATTTCGTTTTAAAATGGTGTAAGCTGCCCTGAGCAACACACAGGAATCTGCCTTGTAGCGTCCAGCCCAGGGTTGCCCATTGTAAGTTACACGGCCTCTCAGCAGAGGTCCTCCACTTCACCAGCTACCTGACACTTTTAACTGAAGACCTGGGAACTTCTGCATGAACAACTTGGGCTTAATCATTGAGTCAGTAGTGCCTTTCCCTTGAACCGGGTACACAGACCTAAGATGTGCTGAAAGTTGGTTGGCAAATTCAATTAATGCTAATATTCTTCCTCTGAATTAGTCACTCACCAACTGTGAGAAACACAAGTCAGTGCGTTTCACGTGAAGAGGTACCAAGAGCTCCATCGCCACAGTTCCGTTTCGAAGCATTCGTTTCGAAGACTTCAAGGCAGAGGAGTGCAACCATTTCCAAGAACTAGATCCCTTGAGGAATAAATACTCACTTAAGGGGCAGGGAGGCTGTACACAGAGTTCCAAAGGAAGCCCTCTGACAGCAGCCAAAGATCCACGCAATCTTATCTGCAGGCGAGAATCCTACGGACAGGGGCTCACAATGTGCTAGCCCTCTTGCTGCTGGCTCCCTAGAGAGGTTCGCCTGGCACCTAAGTTACACCCTTTTGGACGCCAGGTGAAGACCTTTTTATTTTCTCAGTATTTTAACAGTTTATCAACTACATTTTTAACTTTGCTGTTTTAAATTTGTGTTTAAAATCTGTATTAATTTCTGCATTGCTGCTTGGTTTTATCCTCCTTGTGTTCTTTGTATTGTAATTTTATGCTACATTTTTATACTGTTGTTGTTTTGTATTTAAAATAATTGTTATGGTTTTAATTTTTGTAAACCGCCCAGAGAGCTTCGACTATTGGGTGGTATAAAAATGCAACAAATAAAATAATAAATAATAATAAAGAGCCCCTTCCCTCCTCTGAAGTCTGGAGAAAGGCCAATGCTCTCCCTGACCTCATGCTGTGAGGCCCTGTTACTTTCTAAACTCTTCCAAGGCTCAGTTCAACAGGGAAAAGGGACGACCTCTCTCTGCTCATTGGCACGGAAGGCAAGAACTGGCCTCCACAGTAATGCTGTCTGACTACCGAGGCCAATCAAAGTCTATGGAACCCCTTGCCACAGATTTTCCTTCTTCTGAACTGCTCCTAGCTGAAAAGGCTTACATCCATGCTGTGGTGGACTGCTCTTGTTTTTACAAAAGAAACACAGATTTAGAATGAAGTGGAAAGGAGTCACGACACGCGCAAGCCACTTACCAAAGCCCAAGCAATTGCAGATGGGCGTCTGTGTCAACAAGACCGGCCCCCTGGCCTTACGGGGCACTTCATCTGGCACCTGGCAGAGGGCAACCCAGCTGGCATTGGCAGAGTACAAGATGTGGGCAGGAGCAACATCCACATGGATAACCCTGAGGGCAACAGCGTTGAAGGGCACCTAGGGAACCAACGCAAAAGCAGTCATGGAGCTTCATTTCAGGGATCCGTGTTCATGGAGGCCACGCCTATTTGAGGCAGTTTGGCACCACAGCCGAGAATGGGATTTCTGCTCGCTTTCTGGCAGAAAACCTCTGGCTGCCAAGTGAAGGGGTCAGGGGAGAGCTCAGCCTCAGAGCTTTGCCTTGCAAGGCACCAGGTTCAATCCCTGGCATAACCAATTCTACAAGTTCAAAAGGATTTTGAGTAGGAGGACTGGGAAAGACATTTGCTTGAGTCCTCGGAAAGTGGATGCCAATACCGGGGGGCTAGATGGACCCACAGTCTGAGCCCACAAGGCAGTTCCATGAGATGCTCTGGAAGTCTTGGTTCAGGTAAGCCCTGAGTCACCTTTGCTTCCAGACTGATTCAACAAGCCGTCTCTTATTAAAACCCACCCCTGTAACGATCCCAGGCACAACATTTACCTGATAGGGTGCCAGGCTATGTAGAGGAAGTACCGATTCCATGTCTGGGGGCTCCAACTGACTCAAGTACCCCAAGACTGCCATGTCCCGTAGGATGCTGCTGTGGGTTCGCCTATGGGGTCAAGGGAGAGAAGTATTAGAGACGAGCTGGGGAACACCCTGTGAGCGCATGATCTCTCTGGCCTAGCCCTAAATGCACACAGAGGGCAGCGCTCTCGGAAGGACTCCAGAACAAAGACACACAGACACACCTCCCGTTAGTCCAGACTTGAAAACAGCCACTTCCCTGGCCTCTTGGCAACAAGCAAGCACCAGAAACATCTGCAAATTGCCCGCTTCAAATTGCTCATCTGCCCCAAATTACTAATGGGAGTACGTGTTAGCAGACAGGCTACTAAAATGTTTTGTGGGCTAATGAATCATAGAATCATGGAATAGCAGCGTTGGAAGGGGCCTCTAAGGCCATTAAGTCCAACCCCCTGCTGAATGCAGGAATCCACATCAAAGCATACCTGACAGATGGTGGTCTGACTGCCTCTTGAAGGCCTCTAGCGACTTTTGTGAATTTATTTGCAAGGCCATGTTCTTGTTCTTCACCACCACCACTTTGTCGTCCAGCATTTATACCACTGTGTCAAGGAAGCCACAAAGGCCTGCTGTCTTCCCCACAGTGCCAAAGTAAAGACAAATCCCAGAGCCCTGTGGGAGGGCACAATGGCATACTGGCGAGGCTGAGTCACCAGCCCTCTCGACTAGCGTTTGGGCCCGTTCCGACATCAATGAAATAGTGGGAATGCCACTGTCAGATGCCTCCATCCTACGCTGCTGAGATAACGTTAGGTAGGGCTTAGGGCTAGTCATGGGCCGAGGGGGTGGGGGTGGGAGGGTGGAGAGGTTTCGGTGGCTCAGCCTGGCCAAACACCTCATGGAATTCAGTCTCAACATTTGCATTTTTGTTTTTTAAAAAAATACTCTTGGATGTTTTGCAAGTTTCAGTGAATACATTATCCATCTGTTCAAAGTTTTTCCTTTAGTCTGGATGTCTTGGCCTTTGGCTTTGACTACCGTGAAGACTAGAATTAGGAAGGTATTTTAATTCTGTGCAAGAATTAAAACAAAATCAAAATGGGGGGGGGGGACATTGAATATTTATGCTTTTTTGAGGAGGCTCTTTGGGTCACAGGCTTGTCTTTTCTTGCTTACGTTATGCTGCAAACACCATGTCCACTGATGGCGAAGGTGCTGATGATTTCTATTCAAGGTATCAGAAACAGAATGCAAAACTATCACTTTTTCAGTGCTTCTAACTGGCGCTCTATGCTGGGGATTCACAGCTGGAGGCCCAAACGCCTAACTTGTCAAGAGGTGCTTGTGGCCACCACAACAAGGACTTGCTGGTGGTCCGCTAAGGGCAGCGGAGAGGAAAGAACAAACATGCTATCCTAACACTTCTCAGCCACCTGACTGTAACATTAGTGGCTGCCCATGGCCCCACACCAAATACACGACAAACGCCCCCACTTTCTGTTTCATTCAAAGCAGCAGAAAACTGCATACAAATCCAGATAAAACCAAATACTACAGAACACCAAATCATAATAAAAGCAGTTAAAAGAGCAGAGAAAAATCCCAAAAAATAACATCAGCAAGATGAGCAAGGAACATACCAACGTTCAAACCGTTTCCCTGCACTCCACTCCAAATGACCTCAGAAAAAAAAGGGTCTCAATCGGAGAGCAGGGGCTGTTTTATTGTTAATCTTTCTGGGAGCCCTTCTGAGAGGAAAAGAGGGGACAAAATGCTTTAAGCAAAACCAAGCAACACACAAGTCTTCATATAGAGCCAGAAAGCAGGAACGAGGAAGAAGAAAGACCCAAAGCTTCTATACTGCGGATGCTAGGAGATCCAGGGAATTGATGTAGGCTTTGGAGCAGGATGACAGAGGCTGTAAAAATACAAGTAGCCAATATCATTTGCTCAATGGAGTTCAACATCTAAGATCCTCCTTCGGGTGCCTACTCAGGAGGGAAGCTCGGAGATCGACAACAAGGGAGAGGGCCTTCTCGGTGGTGGCCCCCCAATTGTGGAAAGATCTCCCCGACGAGGCCCGCTTGGCGCCAACATTGTTATCTTTTCGGCGCCAGGTCAAAACTTTCCTCTTCTCCCAGGCATTTAGCAATATCTGATGAGCCTGGGTCTGTTTTGTTTTTAGGCTTATAGCTTTTTAAACTTATTATAGTGGTTTTAATTTCATGTGTATATTGTATGTTTTTGCTGTTTTAATTTTTGTATATTGTTTTTAAGTGTTTTAATCTTATGTAAACTGCCCAGAGAGCTTTGGCTATGGGACGGTATAGAAATGTAATAAATAAATAAATAAAATGGAGTGACACTGATCCTTGCAAGATCGACACTCCCGGACAGGCAAGGAGGAACGCAGGGAAGGGGTGAAGGACTCCCAGTGAGTAGTGACAAGGAGATATGGAGCATGGAAGGTGCAGGCAAGGCTTTTGACATTTCAGTCTTCCTGTTCTCTCCCCGCCCCACTCCGTGACCCGATGCTTACCCATTGCCAACAACCCCAGCTCCTGGGAACTTCGGTTGGACAAGCAACAACTTATGCCCAGGATGTGGTGGCTGGAAGCCTCCGTGGCTCCTGCCCGGCTCCACGTCCTCCATCCCGTTCATCAGGTTCCTGCCTCTGGGGGGCGCTTTGCCTCTTGTGTGCAGCCCAGCAGCGCCCTGGAGATACTCGGAGCAAAGCAGAGGCATCTCCTTGAAGTCTTCTGTGTTGATCTGAACGACGTGGCTGGGTGCCAGCAGTCGAATGATGTCAATCAGAAGGATCAACCCAGCACCTTTGAGCCAGGAAGAAAACAAGAGGGCAACTTTGAAGAGGGGCCAGAATTAGGGCTGTGGGCGCTCCACGCAAGGACACATCTCAGTCCTCAGGATTTCACCTTGCATGTCGAGCAAGAGTGCAAAGTTCTAGCCTCCACAGTTACTGTAGCCAGAGGAGAAAGGGAGAAGACATGGAGAGCACCATCGCTCCATCTCCCCTGGCCACGCGATACCTTACTCAGCCGCTTCTCTGGCTTCAGAGATTTCGGCCACCCTTTGTCTAAATGCTCAGCAGCATATTAACTGTGTCTGATTTCATGGCCATAATAACTAGAAACCTGCTCTTTAAAAAGCAAGAAAAGGAAGAATGAAAGACTGTATTGTCCAGAAGCTGAACAAATATCACATTCTGCACTCCCGTGGAATTACAGTGCACATACAAGCTCTGGGCATTATTCATTCATTCATTTATTCCATTTCTATACTGTTCAATAGCCAAAGCTCTCTAGGCAGTTTACAGATATTAAAATCTGAATGATACAATATGACAACATAATATAAAACCATTAACATACCAAAATATAAAAACAAGTTTAAAGAATCAACCATAAAAATCCCAGAACCTATCCAAAAGCCTTATCATGTGCTACCAAATGCCCGGGAACTGAGGAAAATCTTAACCTGGCACCAAAAAGATGACAATGTTGGCACCAGGTGGACCTCACTGGGGAGAGCTTTCCAGTTGGGGGGGGGGGCACCACCCAGAAGGCCCTCTCCCTTGTTGCTATCCTCTGAAGCTCCCTTGGAGGAGGGCCTCAGATGGGCAGGTTCATCCCAGGAGAGGCGCTCCATGGGGTATTGCAGTCCTGAGCCATGTAAGGCTTTATAGGTCAAAAACCATCACTTTGAGTTCAGTTCAGAAATGTACAAGCAGCCAGTGCAAGTAGGATAGAATTGGTGTTCTCTGCTCAGACTTTCTGCTCCCCGCTGTCGATCTGGTTGCCACATTTTCCAGAAGTTGCAGCTTCCAAACAGTCTCCTAGAGCAGCCCCACGTAGATGGCATTACAATAATCTAACCTGGACATATCCAGAGCACAGACTACTGAAGCTAGGATATCCCTGTCCAGATAAGGGCAGAAGCTGGTAAAAGGCACTCTGTGCCCCTGAGGCCACTTGAGCCTCAAGTGACAGTGACGGCTTAGGCAGAGGTTCCTTCTCCCCTACTCTCACTCCTCATTCTTTCTATCTGTCATTCCTTGCCAGAATGGAAATCTGAAACTTGGAACCAGAATTATGTGAATATACTTAACTAACATACACAATTCTCTCAGCAGTTGGGCAGAGCCGGTTTCGTACTCTCCGCCTCTCATTTCACACAAGCCCAGAAAACTGCGTATTCTGCAATTCTACACAAGTTCAGAAAAGACTAAGTTTGGTCTGGCTTGTTTTGTTCATGAGAAAAACCTCCGCTTTCATTTCAAGCCTCTTTCTAGCCTCTCTGTAAACCTGTGCTATTTTTGCAGCCTTCTATCAAATTTAGAGATTTCTCCAGAACCAGAAATGGGGGCACAGGATCAAGGCTTTAGTGTCAAGCATAGCTTAAAGAGTACTAGAAGCAGAGTAAGTTCAGCAAAAGAAGCAAGAGATTCATGAAGTTACAGAGTTTATACAGACTGACGAATTCTGCTTTCGTTGGTGTAGAATTTGGATTGTTCCGTTACTCCGAAAGGCCCTAAAATGCTCTTTTCATTTGCTTAGATTGGCAACACAGCCAGCTGGTCGACAGCATTGGAAATGCTGGGAGCCCAGCACCTGCACATGTTTAGAGCTCTCTTAACCAGGGACAGCCAGAGAGATCAGGTAAAGCCTGGAGAGACACCTCAGCAATTCTGCCACACTGAGCCAACCACATCACTGCAGCCCACAGGCAGCAAATCTCTCGCTAACCTCTGTGAAAGGCAAGAGGGATCAGCCACCCATGCTCAAACTCCACTTTTCTAGCCTCTGGGGCTAATGTAACATCACACCATTGCGTTCAGTAGGCCCCACAGCAGCGAGCCATAGAACAAAATTCCTTCTCGATAGAAAAAGTACCAGCTTCCGGGATCCGTACCTTGCACCCATCCCATCGTGTTGACAATCAGAGGAACATCTCTCTCGTAGGCGCTGAACACGTACTTCAGCGTGTCAATGTACCTTTCGGTATCCTGTTCGCAGCTGGTTTCTCCAAAGTATGCCATTCTGCATGGTCTACGTTGGTGAGTAAACGGGGGACCTATATATATATAAAAAAAGAGGACAGGCCAGATGGAACTATGAGTATTAAAAGAAGTTGCACTGAAAAAGTATTGGGGGCAAAATACTTTGCTTTCAGCCCCTTCCACTCAAGGTAATTGCCTTTCCTCCACGGACTCTGTCACAAATAACAAAACAACCTTTTCCCCAGCTTTGCTTTGATCATTTTGAAAAGGCAGATGATCTACGAGAAGCTCCTCTCACACCAAGGGTCAGGACACACGGAATAGGTGACCAAATATTTCCCACTTCTCGACAAACACCTTCAAGAGCACATACCTAGAAGTGGTTCTGTCACATTAATTAGGGAAACGCACCCAGGGGGTGTGAATTCAGGTTGCCCCAGATCACACTCCAAGAATTCAATGCAGGGAAGGCTGCAATTTAAAAAAGGAAAGAAAAGAGGAAGCCGGTGTTATAAGGATGCCTTGATTTGTCATCAAAAGAAAACCCAATCACAAGCTCAAGCAAAGTTTGATTCCCTGAAGCAAGGACAGCAGCCTCGCCCAGTGTCAGCAACCAGGATGCTTTGTCAGCAGGACGTATTATGCTGAAGCTCAGCCACTCTCCTGTCTTTTAACAGAAGGTGAGTGTGCATGCAGCCATTACTAACAGGAAAAGTACTTGAGAAAAGTACTGTTTCTTGAGAAATCAGAACAGAGTGCGGTTTCCATCCCAAAGTGGCTGGGTCTCATCTCTATGCTTTCATTTCCCTGCCTTAACCTCTTGATGTACGACACAGTTTGCAATATTCTCCGAAAGATGTCAATGAACAGAAGACTGGAGGTGAGAATTCAAACCGTTCAGCTAAGCATATTTATTAACATCTTAATCAAACACTTTCAAGAGATAAATTGATTTTAAGTAGTAAAGCTGCAAAACCAGAAAGTCAGACAGATTTCAGAGAGCCATGAGCCGATGCTGGAGAGATGAAATGGCACCCACACCCGCTGGCCCCAGGGAAAAGATGGAAGGCGTTGAGAAGAAGAGGACAGGTCATCTCAAACAACCACAGCAGGTATGGCTTGTTGTGGATCTCACAGGCAAGAGAAACTCACTCACCGGTTCAGCAAAAGATTAATCAGGTATCTGTTAAAAGTTGACTTGCCAACACTTTTGGGGCCACATACTAAGACAATAGGGCAACCTTCATCCTCCTCTAGAAAGTAAATACAAAGGGGGTTATCCCAAAATGATTCTCATAGGAAGCAAACACGTGTGCAAACACAGACAAGCAATCGGTGTGACTGCATACAACCTTAGGGAGGCAACTATATCGCCTTCACTATAAAAAGACAGGCCACGTCAAAAACCCACCCACCCCCTCCAGGCTCTGAGAAAAGAGCTTAACCCAGGTCCTTCTCTGTGGACATGGCACTGCCCCATTGGCATCATTACTAGTGATCGTGTCTCCAGACACTAGTTTTGCTACATTTAGGCTTCCCGTCCTCTTCTCAACGGTTCGTGTTCATTTTAAGCTACTCACCTTGGCAGGCTTCAACAAGCTCCTGAATGGCTGAAAGCATGCTTTCCGACAGAAGAAGGCCGTTCCCTGGATGCAGCCTCCCGATGCCGGTGGAAGCCAGCACGGCATCTTCTGGGGTGAAGCAGGGAACCTTTTGTCTCTAGGGATGAAAAAGCATTTATCTAAAAGAGAGGCAACGTAGGAGCAGATGCCAAGGGAAGGCTTGCTGCAGTTTTGACAGCAGTAGTAGCTGCCTCGTGCAGAGCAATCTAGTTGTAGAGCATTTAGGTCAAGGATTCAGAAGCTCTGTCTTCCCAGAGTCTTCATCTTGGATAGACGGGACACAGACCCCTCAGATGGCCTCAATGGACAGGGAGTGCCTTTGGAGAAACACTTTCCTCACGAATATCAAGCTCCGGCCTCATACAGTTTTACAGGCTAGCACTTATGCCTGGAATTGTACTTTAAAGCAAATGAGCAAGCAAGATTATCAATGGGTATTAAGAACCTCCATGGTCAGAGGCAGCGTTCCTCTGAATACCAACAGCTGGGCTACTGCAGCCTCAAATATAAGCCCTTACCTGCTAGCTACAGATGGCAAGGAATTCTACTCGGGGGAATGAGCAGGCTAGTTCCCTCCTCTGGGCTGCCAGGGAGGGCTGCCAGAAGAGGAAAACCCTCTCCTTGCACTCACGACAGAAATACAGAGGGTCAAAGCTCTTCATCCTTCCTCTGCCACACTAGCAAAATTGCTTTTGAATGCTGGAAACATTTGTGGGGTTATTTACAAGGCTGGGCTATTGACTTCACGCCCTGTTCGTGGGCTTCCCAAAGGCACCTTTCTGACCACGACAGGAAAAAGGAAGCGACGTGTGGCAGAAAATTTTCCATTCCTATGCTCATTTATGACAATTGCAAATAAAATATTACACTAACTTGGCCGTTTCAAAGTGATTATCCCTAGTAGCAAGTATGTAAGAGGATTTATGTATTTATTTATTTATTTAAAGAGTGTTAACCTGCCTTGCGCTACCCTTGCAAGGCAGCTAACAATCTTATAAAACCACAAACATACAAATTACAGTTAAACACACACACAGCAGTAGCAACAGCACCTAATGGTTTTAAAGCACCAAATGCAGATTGGAACAAGTGTGTAGTTGCAGTTTTTTTAAAAAAGCCAGCAGCGATGAAGCAGTGGGTGTGTTCAGACGACATTTTAGACAATGGAAGGATTAATAACACACTCACCGTGCGTTATTTTGCCAGTGCGTGCCACACAACATGTTGCCCCTCCCCCCATCGCGCGGCTGAAAGTCCCAGCACCCTTCTGGGCTGCTGAGTCTCCTCCCTCGGTCCTCCGCCCGTATCCCATCATGCACCGCAAGTTCTGCCAGCGGTATAGGAGCAGCGGGGGGAGGGGGGGTTGGCTGCTCCTGTCCGCGAACTCTATGACCGAGTGGAATAGTACACAGAGAGAGGGGGGTTCCCGACACACGACACTTTAAGCAATGGATTTCGGGATAAACAACTGAGAAGCCTGTAGTTTTAATTGCCTGAAATAGCGTACCGCCAGTTGTGTGTGCATTGTGTGTTGCCTGCCACATGACACAATAAGCAACACAACTGACGATTGCTTCTTCCCCCCTCCATTGATTATCGTGTCGTCCGAAGCAGGCAAGAATGTTTCTCTCTGGGGAGAAGCGTTCCAAAGGCACAGAGCCACCACTGAGAAAGCCCTTTCCCTAGTAGCCACCAAACTAATGCCTCTCACTGGTGGGCCAGAGAGTGGTGCCTCTGATATTGATCATAATGCTTGAGGCAGGCTCATACAGGTAGGGTAACCAGATAAAATCCAGGTCAGGGCTCATGTAACTTTAACAGTTGTAGAGAAAAGGGAATTTCAGCCAGTGTCATTTGTATGCAATTAGTTCCTAGTGAAATTCCCTCTTCATCACAACAGTTAAAGGTGCAGGCACTATACTAGAGTGACCATATACAAAAGAAGGCAGGGCCCCTGCAACTTTAACTGTTGTGACGAAGAGGGAATTTCACCAGGAACTAATTGCATACAAATGACACTGGCTGAAATTCCCTTTTCTCTACAACTGTTAAAGTTACATCAGCCCTGACCTGGATTTTATCTGGTCACCCTACATATAGGTGCAGGCAGCCCTTCAGGTAAACTGGCCCCAAACCATTTAGGGGTTTAAAGGCCCAAGCCAGCACCTTGAATTAGCCCTGGAAACTAACAGGCAGCCAACGTACAGAACAGGAGCACTACTGCAATAGGTAGTAACCATAAAGGTGCCCCAGCTGCCTCGGTGGAAGAGAGCTAAACTCTGCTGAAACGGGTGAGGGGTTGTTAGCATCTCTTTCTGTTGTTAAGATTTATTAGCATTTCAGCAGTTTTCAATATCTTTGGATTTTTTTTCCTTACATGTAAACAATGTAAGGGATGTATTGGTCTTCAATTTTTTACAAACACTCCAATAGGTGCCCACATAAAACCACATTCATATCGCATTAAGTGAGCTTTATTTCCCCTGCTCAAATATTTAATGTTAAATACCTGTGCATTAGGACCAAAAAAATTAACATGGAGTACTTTTTAAAGTGCTGCTGTTACTAAACACAAGTGAAATAAACATGCTAATTTCAACTGCTCTCTAGGACATTGGAAAATTCTCCAATGCAAACTGATGTTTTTCCTATGCAAATTAGCCTAATTTGTGTGCTTCCTTTCCTCACATGTTTAATCAACATGCTTCCAGGAATGCCTGAACAGGGCTATAGTTCAGTTGAAAATTCTAAAACTAATTTGAACAGAAGCTGAATATTGATCAATATTCAACATTAGCTATTCCACAACCACCTGGAAACTGTTTTTTCATCTTAAAGCCACCCAAGTGTGAAGCGGCAGAAGGCAGTTTGAACTCACTTTTGCTCTGAAAATATGGGAGAGACTTGAGTGGCTGAGAATGAACCTCGTCACAGGTGTATCCAGATGTTCCAACAAAACTATGGAACACTGGGGAACAAAGGCTTTCATCAGTTTGCATCTTGCTTCTGAAAAGACAAAGGATAAAGCCAGAAGTCATAAAACAAGTTGCAAAAGAGATACAAGTGCTTGGCCTCTTGTTCAACCCTTGCAGTCCTTCAGAGACACTCATGGGCTATGGAGAGAACACCCTCTCCTAGCAGTAGCCCGGCATGGTCTCAAGCAGGTCTTCCCCACTCCTAGAAACCCTCACATTTCTACCTGAACCTCCTTTAAAGAGCACAAGCAAACATTCAACTCCCTCCATACACACTTAGTGGTGTTCTCACAATTATCCTTCCCATCATGCTGGCTGGAAATGATTGAGTTGCAGTCCAACAGGATGGGAAAGTTCAGTTACCCAAGGATCAGGCTTTTTCAACAAAGTTTGGAAACTTCTTCTAGAAGATGTTAGGGAGGCACCAACATCACTATCTTATTGAGAAGACTTCCACAAAGCAAAGACTTAATTTTTTCCGTGGATGCTTTACACTATATGCAATTTAATGCAACTCATTTTTTTTATTTGTGTATATGCTGTGCTTCTTTTAGAATAAACTGACTTGAGCTTGCGGAAAAGAGATAGGAAAATGTTTCACCCTGGACGCAGGTTAGGCTGAGAGACAGCAAGGCCCAGGTCACCTAGCAGGCTCCACAGCTGATACAGGGGATTTAAATCCAAGACTCTACCAGCCAGGTCCAGCCACTACACCACACTGGTTCTCACTTCATTCATCGCTGCAAAGCACATCCCTTATGGAAGTCGCATCAAATGCAGTTTTTGCAAAGCTTATTTTCCACTATGACCCAGTAATGCAGTTTTAAAAGAAAAATCTGGGTTAGTGTGAATGAGAAAGCATGCCGGTGGCCCAATTGCTCCCACTGTGAGTGGGAGTAGCTAAATAACCCATGGTTTAATCCTGGGTTCCAAATCTGGCGTGTTGGGATAGCGACAAGCCAAAGTTCCTGGATCACACATCACTGCCAACAATCCAGAGATAGAGCATCCCTGGATTGTTTAGCCACTCCTACTCCCAGGCTGGTTTCGGACAACACTTTAGTCAATGGTGGGTTGAGTAGCCAACTCACAGTTGGCTATTTTGTGGGTACTCCCCACACAACATATTCCTACACAACTGTGGGTGGTTGGGGATGGCGTTGAGTGGACTAATAGTCAACCCGGCATTTGACTGACACAGCGCCCGCCCCTCTCCCCTCCCTCGGCCCTCCCGCTGCTATCCCAGCAGCCTCTGCAAGTTGCACCAGTTGTAGCAGAGTGGCAGCCACTGCTTTGGTCGTTCTTACTGCCCACCTCTATGGGCTTGTGTTTTAACCCACTCACCGCACACCATTAACAAACTCATCCCTCCACACAACACTTTAAACAACTGGCTTCGAGCTAAACAACTTGCAAGCCAGTTGTTTCTCTCAGTTGCTTACTTGGGCGAAATAACATACCGTCAGTAGTTTGTGAGTGGCGTGTAACCCTCCACACAACACAATAAGCAACACAACTGACGATTGTTTCCCCCCACCACCCCAGTTGCTTAATGCGTTGTCCAAAACCAGCCATTCACAACAATCCGGAATTTAAACCCTGGGTTGTTGTTATGTGAAAACCAGGTCTATATAAATTTATCAGCTGACAAGCATTAGTGGCCCTACAATGCTCATGTCTGTGAGTAACCTGGCCTCCAATGGACCCATATTAATGCCACATAACCATCCTTTGTCTGGATGGAAGAATTAGAAGAGCAAAACCATGTCAGAGCTCCAGCAAAGGGCTACAGGGCAGAGCTTATAAATAGCCTAATGTTCAACGTTATCTGTCCTTCTCAACGTTATCTGTCCTTCTCTCTCACACACATACACAAACACTCCAAAAGCACTTCAAGGGATTTGTGTGGTCCTACAGACACACACAGCTAACCACCAAACCCTCCCCTTTTCCACAATCCAACGCCCATGAGGTAACACAAGCACACATTATGTCCTTCTCCACACACCCCTCAGCACTCGTCTACAAAGGCAGGACTTCCTGTTCAGCCAACTCCAATGTCTACTTACCTTGGGGCACGAGATGTGCTCGGAGGATGGATCTTGCCTCTGTTTTCATCTCCTTCTCAGATTTTTCTGGCTCCTTATAGGCTGTTGGTTCAATGGTGAGGGCACAGTGAGAGTGGGGGGAAAAGAGGTAGTAAGGGGGCTGATCTGGAACAATGGTGAACCCAAACACCCGCACAGAGCCATACAGGCACATCAAGGAACATTTGCCAGTGAATGTCAAGGTCTGCGAAAAGGAAAGAGAAGCCAGGTCGGTGTGTGAGAGAATGCTGAAAAATGCTACCATCATCACAGTTAGCTAAAGCACCCAATCTATCATGAGTGCTCATCTTATTATTATTATTATTATTATTTATTACACTTATATACCGCCCCATAGCCGAAGCTCTCTGGGCGGTTTACAAAAATTAAAAAGATTGAGCATTAAAAAGACAATATACAAAATTTAAAACCATAAAACAGCTGTCATTAAAACACTTTAAAACATTTTAACTGTTAAGCCTGGCCACAGTGTCAATCAAAACCTCAACTTGAGCTATTAAAATGCCTGGGCATTTCAAGGGCACCTCCAAAAACAACCCCAGCTATTCAGATTTCACCCACCTAGAGCCTTCGCTTCCTCCACCCCTAGCTCATCTGAAGAACCTACTAATGAACCCAAACAGCAATCTGAGAACCCACAAAACCCCAATAGATAGGTTTTGTCAAGCTGGCTCGTTCTCCAATTCCTCCTTTGAAAGGGTAGCAGGTGTGATTTGGACTGAGCGCTCTCATTCATGCCTCAAAGCTATACTGACCCTTCTGCAGTCGACACAAAGCAGCCCTTGAAGACTTCAGCTAATACAAAATGCAGAAGCCTCCTTCTTGGTAAGAGAGTGTTAACAGACTATCACACCATTACCCTAGTTTGCACATAATGCTAACTTGTGGTTTATTTAACCCAGGGTTTATCTAGCAGAAAATCCCTGGGTTGTTTGTTTCCCTCCTGCTTCACCTGCTCCCTCCCTGTATCCCAAATGCTATTTGCAGTACTGTGGTGCTGGCATGTAGAACAGCTAGTTTTTTGGACCACACTTGCCTGCCACTTCTGTAGCCTGGCAGATCAACCCGTGAACAACCCACGGTTCTGGATTCACATGTAATGACAACTCATGGTTTAAACCAAGGATGGGGAAAAAGTAGCTCTCCATTGTTTTGGACTTCAGTTCCCAGCATTCCTGACTGTTGGCCATGCTGGCAGGAATTCTTGGGAGTTGAAGTTCCAAACATCTAGTGAACTACCCACTGCTCACCCGTTTTAAGCAACCCAGAGTTCACATCCCAGCAATGGGTTTTCTTTCTGGGTTGTTCATGGTTAAACAAATCATAGTTTGTTAGCACAGCTGCACTCACACATCGCAACAACCCAAAATTTAATAAATGTTATGTGTGGACCAAGTCTGTTTCCTGTTCCCAACGTCCCTTCCCCGTGCACTGTTTCTCTCCTCTCTTGCAGTAGTACAGAGGCAGCCAGAAAGTAACTCTCCAGGTGTTTGGGAGGGAGAGGGAAGCAGGCAAAGGGAACACCAAGGCCTGCTCATCTGGATTGCCCCCACCCCTGGGAGCTGAGAGAAGAAGCAAGGTCATCTCATCAGCCCAGCTCACAATCTACTTTTTTTTCCCCCCTGTCCCCTCCTATACCATTTTTCCTTACGTCTTTTCCGACTGTAAGCCTGCCGGCAGGGGCTGCCCCCTTTTTCCACACTCCCTGACTGATTAAAAGCCACCCTGGGAGCCTTTTAAGGCTGAGGAGCGGAACAAAAATACTATTAAACAAATAAACAAACAAAACAAATGCCCACTAGTAGCACATCCAGTTTATATGTTTTTATAAAATAAAATTTTAAATCTATATAAATACTTATAAACTGGATGCACTACCAGCAGCCACTTGCTTTGTTGATGGAGTGCTGTATATTGGTAAATGAACAAAAACTCCCAGAAGCCCCTGCCACCATGGCCAATAGCCAAGAATGCAGGGAGTTGAAAACATCTGGAGAGCTACTTCCGGCCCACCCCGGCGTGCTCTCCCACCTCATTTGCATAGCCCCGCCCCCAATCTGCATAGCCCCGCCCCACCTGGCCCTGAGGCAAAAGCAGTACGGCGCAGCCTTCTTTGGCCTCGGCGGCCGCCAGCAACTCCCAGCCCGATTCCTTGGCCGCCGCTGCCTCCTCCTCCTCCTCCTCCTCCTCGGGTGGCGGCGCGACCAGCCCGGCGGCAACGAAGGAGGCGGCGAAGTCCTGCCAGGCGTCGCCGCCGCCGCCGCCGGCCTCCCGCTTGACCCGCACTCCGCCCTTGGCCGGGTGCGGAGGTCGGGCCTGAGGTGCGAGCTTGCTCCGCGCCGCCGCCGCTCTTCGGCGAGGCCGGTAGCGACGGTGGCTGGCCATCACAGGCGCCTCGTCTCCACAGCGACAGCAGCAGACCCTACCCGGCCGTCCTCTCGCGAGACTCGCTACGAAACCTCGCGAGGGGACAAAAGGCGGCCCGAAGCATAGAGAGGGAAGAGGGTAGAGCGGCGCACTCCGCGGGGCTTGAGCTTCCGGCTCGCGTCGTATTCGCTGTGACGTAGGGAGGCCTCGCAGAAATATGAAAAACTGAGAGAGGCCTATCCCTTGCAGTTCATGTTTGCACAGTGATAAGAGTAGCAGTGAAAATGCCCATGAACAGAGTCAAGATCAGCCCTCCATCTCCAACCTGTCGCCGGGTTCAAATCCTCGCTCCACCATGGAAATTCACTGGGGTGACTTTGGGCCAGTCACAGACTCTCAGTCCAGCCTACCTCACAGGGTTGTTGTGAGGATAACATGGGGAGGAGGAAGGAGGATTGTGTACGCCGCCTTGGGTTCCTTAAGGAGGAAAAAAAGGCAGGAAATAAATGAAATAAATCAATAAAATCAATAATAATAATAGAATTTATTACGGTCGCAAGACCAGCAAAAAATCAATAAATAAGAAGAGCCCTGCTGGATCAGACCCAGGGTCCATCTAGTCCAGCACTCTGTTTGCACATTGGCCAACCAGCTATCAACCAGAGACGCACACGAGCAGGACACGTGTGCAACAGCACACTCCCATCCATGTTCCCCAGCAACTGGTGTATACAGGCTTACTGCCTCTGATACTGGAAGTAGCACAGAGCCATCAGGACCAGTAGCGACTGATAGCCTTCTCCTCCAGGGATTTATCCAACCCCCTTTTAAAGCCATCCAAATTGGTGGTCATCACTACATCTTGTGATATCAAATTCCATTGTTTGTCTAGGCGCTGTGTGAAGAAGTCTTTCCTTTGATCCATCCTGAATCTCCCACCATTCAGCTTCATGGGTTACACTCCCCCTGAAAGACTGTGTTCGCAGCTTGGGGGTGCTCCTGGATCCGTTGCTCCAAATGACAGCCCAGATAGATGCGACGGCCAGGAGTGCCTACTATCAGCTTCGGCTGATACGCCAGCTGCGCTCCTTCCTAGAGTTGGAAGACCTAAAGATGGTGGTGCACACGCTGGTAACTTCGAAGCTCGACTTCTGCAATGCGCTGTACATAGGGCTACCTCTATGCCTAGTCCGGAAACTTCAACTAGTTCAAAATATGGCAGCCAGGTTGGTCACCGGTACATCTAGGGGTGACCATATTACGCCAGCTTTAAAATCGCTCCACTGGCTGCCAATTAGTTTCCGGGCGAAGTATAAAGTGTTGGTTATTACCTTTAAAGCCCTACATGGTTTGGGTCCAGGTTACCTGCGGGATCGCCTTCTCCCATACAATCCGCCCCGCACGCTCAGGTCCTCTGGGAAGAACTTACTGCAGTCGGCCAAGACTAGGCTGACAACCGTTACCCAGAGGACCTTCTCTTCTGCCGCTCCCAGACTGTGGAATGACCTGCTGGAGGAGACTCGTCATCTTAACAGTCTTTTAGAATTTAAGAAAGCCATAAAGACTGTTCTCTTCTGGCAGGCATATCCAGTGGAATTTTAGAATGTTTTTAGGATGTTTTTAGGATGTTTTAGGATTTTTATGCAGTTTTAATAATATGTGTCATGTTTTAATCAGTTTTATGTATTTTATCATGTTGTTGTTCCCCACCTCGATCCAGACGGAGAGGCGGGTAAGAAATAAATTGTTATTATTATTATGACCCCATTGGATTATCGCTTTATGAAAGAGGGAGAAAAATGTCTCCTTATCCACACTCTCCACACCATGCATAATTTTGTACACCTCTATTGAGTCTTTCCTACCTTTTATTCCAATAGTTTCCATGTGTTGCTCCATGGTGCAGTTGTCATGATACCAACAGAGAGAGAGAGAGATGCTGCAAATGGTTATAGGGTATTAATTTCCTCCGCAACTCCAAAGGGAGCCCAGGAGAAGCAGAGTACATTTTACTTGGACTCCTCTGCAAACTCTGATAGGAAAATTAAACCACACAATTTCCTTGGTTTTCTTCCTGCATCCTGGTGCCTCTCTGAGTGTTGCCTGAGGCATTTACAGGTGTGCAGGTTTATGTAAATAGCACTGGATGATTCAGGGATATGAAACCAATAACCCCCCCCCCCAACACACACACACACACACACACACACCACTCAGACACACATATCCAACAGCAAGGCATCCTGTAGTTTTGGGTGGCTGTGACAGTATCTCCTCCAAACCCCTGAGCGTGTTCATGATGGCGCTCTCTCTCCCATCTTGTATATGCTTTCCACTCCTGGGCCTGTGTTGCTGCACCTTCCAGGGACTTCTTTCCCCCTTGAGGCTGGATGGAGATTATACTCTTGCAGGGTTGTTCCCAATTCACCGCAGCACCATCCCCAAACGTCCCAAATCTAAGCCAGAAGTTGACATTTGCGAGAGGTAAGTGAGGAGGGCTGGTAATATTGTAGGGTGGAGGCTGGGTGGGGTGCATGTGTTCTAGAGGCGGAGGGTTGGTTCTGACCTAGCAGGTCCTTCCCAAAGTTCACATGCAGGTTTTGAAAAGGGATTTGGCTTGAATTTAGTTGTTCTCGAGGTTGTGGGAATACAACTCTCTGGCTGTGGGAGCGTGGGAGTTGTGTTCCACACATCTGGAGGGCACTGGCTTGGAGGCAGCTGCCTTACACAGCACAGAAGTCGTCGGCCTCTGGGAAGCTGTACCCCCTGGGGCCTCCCAGATAGACACCATGACAAAGAGGAGACCCACCTGGCCCCCAACATCGGCCAGAGAAGGAGCAGCTACAGCGAGCTTGTTTCGCCCTTCCTTGCCAGAAAGAAGACCTAAAAGAACTTTGAAACAAAGAACTAACACTTGTCTTTTGCTTCTTTTCTCCTCCCTCCCAATCCTTTTTCCTTTCGTGTCGTGTCTTTCACATTTTAAGCCTAAGGGCAGGCACTGTCTCATTATTAACCTTTGTAAGCCATTCTGGGAGCCATTTTTGGCTAAAGAGTGTGTGTGTATGTGGGGGGGAAATGCTGAAATAAATAAAAGAAAACCAATAGCTGTTGCCCTCAGTTCCGGAGTTCCTCACGCCTCTGTAACTTTTCTCATTTCTGTGCAGCCTGCACAACCGGAGTCACCACAGCTACCACCTCGTCCAGGCCATGCGCTTTGCAGTGGAGGAAATCAATAACGCCAGCCGCTTCCTGCCCAACATCACGCTGGGCTACGAAATCTACGACACTTGCTTGGCCTCCACCACCATGTACGCCACACTCAGCCTCCTGTCTCAAGACGGAGACAGCTCCCACGATCCACGGCACGTGGAGGTGGCTACCAACTATACGCGGTACCTGCCCAAAGTCATGGCAGCCATTGGGCCGGACAACAGTCAGGATGCTCTCTTGACGGCTAGCCTGCTGGGCATCATCCGGATGCCAGAGGTAAGTCCCAACGACAGGGATGGAATGGGTGGATTGGACCCTCAGAGGCCAGCTGCAACTCTCCTGGGTGTGAGTGGGGTGGGGTGGGGTGTAATTAAACAGAGATGAAATGTGCTGGGGGTGGATTGCAGGGAACCACTTTCTTTTGCTGTGGCAGAAAGAACTTTATGCTACAATAGGTTAGCATTACAATAGGTGCTATTACAAGACAATTTGTTGTTAATGGTTTCTGCAGACATTATTATAACCTGCTGAAGAAGTCCTAAGAAAAAGCGAGAGGTCGAAACACGTCGGTCTTTTCAGCAATACATTTGTTTATACCATCTTGAGATGATTCTTCCTTTTTGTGTTCGTCTTGGATGCCCATCTACCTTGCATTGTTATTTCTAAACTGCGGCTTCTCAGCAAAAACAGGAAAAGAAGAATAGAGGCTGTTTACAAATATTCACAATACAGTAGAATACAAAAATAATCCGGTGCTCTTCTCCTGCTGCCCCTTGCCTGTGGCCCTCCCTGCCCCTCTCTTCCAGGTCAGCTATGAAGCCTCCAGCCCCATGCTGAGCCTAAAGCGCATCTACCCCTCATTCCTTCGCACCATTCCCAGCGACCGCTTGCAGGTGCAAGCGCTGGTGCTCCTGTTGGAGAAGTTCAGGTGGTTCTGGGTGGCCGTGGTGACCAGCGACAACAACTACGGGCACCAAGGCCAGCAGATGCTGCAAGAAACCGCCGCCAATGTGGGCATTTGCTTCGCCTATCAAGGTCTGATCCCCATCGACCAGGACGTTGGTAGCGCAGAGTTGGCGCAGGTGGTCCAGGGCATGGTGCGCTCCAAGGCCAACGTCACCATTGTCTTCGCCAACAAGCACAGCGCCCTGCTTTTCTTCCAGGTGGTGGTTCGGCAGAACGTGACCGGGAAGGTGTGGCTTGGTACAGAGGACTGGTCGCTGGCCACGGAAATCTGGCAGATCCCCGGCATTCGTGGCATTGGCACTGTCATGGGGATGTCCATCAAGCAGGCCAATCTCCCAGGAATGAAGCCGTTTGACGCGGCTTTTGGAGGGTCGGAGAAAGCCGCCTCCTGCCTGGATCACGGCCGGAATTTCAGGGGAAGATGCAGCCAGCTGTGTTCCCAGTTCTGCAGGCCAGATTTATCAGACAGCAGCCTAGTCCCATCGGCGTATGACACGCAGGGTGCTTTTAATGTGTACTCTGCTGTGTATGCTGTGGCGCATGGCCTGCATCGCCTGCTGGACTGCCAAACAGGAGTGTGCCGCAAGAGCACCGTCTATCCATGGCAGGTGGGTATCTCTTGCTGGGTGTTCACCAGGTACTGAGAGTGCCATGGCCATTCCTGGCTGGGTTTAAGTGTGTGTGTGTGTGTTGGTGGTTGGTTGTGCATGTGTGTGTTTACATGGAACATCAGATTCCTCGGTACTTCCCTATCTAGATACCCAGCTAGTCAAACAAGTGTGTGTGTGTGTACAAAGCAATATCTGAACAAATTCCTAAATCTCATGACCCTGGACAATATCGAGAATAGAGTTGAAAGCTTTAATCAGTTTTTAGTAGTTGAGCTATCAACTAAACATATGTTTAGGGTTGCATCCTTAATCTGTTAAAAGCAAAGAACCTGGCAAGAAGGAAGAAAGGTGACAAACCAGCACTGATTTTAATAAAGTCGACCCTCAGATTCTAATCAAAACTGAAGTAGATTTTAACTGGGGAGAAAAATAAATAAAGGGAAAATGTTTCATGTACAATTTATTCTGTTTGGATAATTCAGGTTTGTGTAGCACAATAGAGTTTTTAGGATCAAAGCTGTCGGGGCAGGATTGCAGTTTGAGATTGATAAACAAATGGTCAAGGAACACCTAATTTCTTTGAATGAGTTCAAATCTCCAGGGCCTGACAAACTGCATCCTAGAGTAATAAAGGAGCTGGCAGAATAACTCTCAGAACCACACTCTATTATCCTTGTGAAATCATGGAAGACGGGTGAAGTGCCGGATGACTGGAGAAGGGCTAATGTTGTCCCTATCTTCAAAAAGGGCAAAAAGGAGGAACCTGGGAACTACAGACCGGTCAGTCTGACATCCATTCCTGGGAAAAGTTTGGAACAGATTATAAAGAAGTCAATCTGTAAACACCTTGAAAACAATGCAGTGATTTACTAGAAGCCAGCATGGATTTGTCAAGAACAAATTCTGTCAGACTAATCTGATCTCATTTTTTGATCGGGTAACCTCCCTTGTGGACTGTGGAAATGCTGTGGATATAGTATATCTTGACTTCAGCAAAGCTTTTGACAAAGTGCCCCATGACATTCTGATTAACAAACTAATGAAAAATGGGCTAGATGGAACAACTCTTAGGTGGATCCACAGTTGGCTACAGAATCAGACTCAAAGAGTGCTTATCAATGGTAACTTTTTACACAGTGGGGAGGTAACGAGTGGGGTACCGCAGGGCTCAGTCCTGGGCCCAGTGCTCTTCAACATTTTTATTAATGATTTGGATGAGGAGGTGCAGGGAATGCTTGGCAAATTTGCAGACGACATAAAATTGGGTGGGATCGCTAATACCCTGGAAGACAGAAACAAACTCCAAAGTGATCTTGATAGACTGGAGCGCTGGGCTGAAAACAACAGAATGAAATTTCATAGGGATAAATGCCAAGTTCTACACCTAGGAAAAATAAACCAAATGCACAGTTACAAGATGGGGGATACTTGGCTCAGCAATACTACAAGCGAGAAGGAGCTTGGAATTATTGTAGATCACAAGCTGAATATGAGCCAACAGTGTGATGTGGCTGCAAAAAAAGCAAATGCTATTTTGGGTTGCATTAATAGAAGTATAGTTTCCAAATCGCGCAGGGTACTGGTTCCTCTTTATTCGGCACTGGTTAGGCCCTGTCTTGAGTATTATGTCCAGTTCTGGGCACCACACTTCAAGAAGGATGCAGACAATCTGGAGCGTGTTCAGAGGAGGGCAAGGAGGATGATTAGGAGTCTGGAAACAAAGCCCTATGAGGAGAGATTGAAAGAACTAGGCATGTTTAGTCTGGAGAAGAGAAGATTGAGGGGAGACATGATAGCAATTTTCAAATACTTGAAAGGTTGTCGCACAGAGGAAGGCCAGGATCTCTTCTCGATCAACCCAGAATGCAAGACACAGAATAATGGGCTCAAGTTACAGGAAGCCAGATTCCAGCTGGACATCAGGAAAAACTTCCTGACTGTTAGAGCAGTACGACAATGGAACCAATGACCTAGGAAGGTGATGGGCTCTCCCACATTAGAGGCCTTCAAGAGGCAGCTGGACAACCATCTGTCAGGGATGCTTTAAGGTGGATTCCTGCATTGAGCAGGGGGTTGGACTCGATGGCCTTATAGGCCCCTTCCAACTCTACAATTCTATGATTCTATGAAGTGGGTGGAAGGCGTCCCTCAGAATGACAGCATTTGCTTCAGTTAGAATAGGATCCTACAGCAAAACAACCCCCCCCACACACACACCAGCATGCCAGCCAACTGATGGTGTGACATATCTACACACCACAGATTTAAACTTGTTTAACAGTCATGCCTTCTCTCGCGGTAAACTCTGGGAACTGTAATGCTGTGACAGGGGATGGAAATCGCCAAGAGAGAATTCTCGCCAGGCTCTTTCACACTCCCAGAATCCTCTGGGGGGCAGGGTAGGAGCCATGACAGTTAGCCCTGCCCCAAACCAGTCTAGGGAAGGCTGCCTTGTGCTAAGCCCCCCCCCTTGGTCTCCGACTGCTCTTGCTCCCCGCTGCAGCTCCTGAAGGAAGTGAAACGAGTGAACTTCAGCATCTACAACAGGCAGATCTATTTTGACGCCAACGGGGACGCCTTGGCAGGCTACGATGTGATCTTGTGGAAGTGGGCAGGGCAGACCTGGGACTACCGTGTGATTGGTTCATTTGACACAAATCCAGCCCACCTGAGCATCAAGGAAGACCTGCTTTTGTGGCACACGGAGACCAACCAGGTAAGAAGGCAGGCCTGCCTGGAAGTGGCTAGGCACATCTGGCTGGGGTGAGCAAAGGAGATTTGAGGAGATACAGGCTGGAAATGGGCAAGAGCAGGACCGGCATCAAGGGTGGGCTCAGTTGGGCACATGCTGAGGGCCCACACTCAAGCAGGGGCCCACTGATGAAAGCCCCCTGGAGTTGCTCTGCTTCTTCTTCGCCATAGCAACCTTCTCATCCACCTGCCGCCTCTTGCTGTGGCCTAGACAATGGTGGTGTTGAGGAAAAGGAGGAGAAGGAGATGCCGCAGCCTCCATGGCTCTCTGCCAGTCAAGAACCATGATGGGTTGCCAGAGCAGCTGCTGCCGATGGCAGTGAGAAGGCAGACCCACTGAGTAGGCTGACCAGATAAAATCCAGGTCAGGGCTCATGTAACTTTAACAGTTGTAGAGAAAAGGGAATTTCAGCCAGTGTCATTAGTTCCTGGTGAAATTTCCTCTCCATCACAACAGTTAAAGCTGCAGAGGGGATTTCACCAGGAACTAATTGCATACAAATGACACTGGCTGAAATTCCCTTTTCTCTACAACTGTTAAAGTTACATGAGCCCTGACCTGGATTTTATCTGGTCACCCTACCACTGAGCTGGCACTGGGCAATAGTGGGGTGGGGGGTTTTTTTTGCCCCTAGAGAGTTAAGGACAGCTTTCAAACAGGATGGCCGTTCCTTGTGGTGGATGTGTTCGAACTTCTCCCACCGATGCTTCTGGCCAAACAGGTTTGGTAGGTTTTTGTATAGTTTCACAGAGTTTGAAGAGGGGTGATACAGTGGGACAGACGAAACAAGTTTGCCTCTGGTGTGGGAACCGCTGGCTCTCTGAAGCCATACGGTATGTGCGTCAACGATTCCACCCTGCAAGGGAGCTCTGTATCTATACACAACGATCATGTTAGGGAGAAAGCTAGGCTGGAGCCTTTCCACAAGCAAGTAGGCTGACCAGATAAAATCCAGGTCAGGGCTCATGTAATATTAACTGTGGTAGAGAAAAGGGAATTTCAGCCAGAGTCATTTGTATGCAATTAATCCCTGGTGAAATTCCCTCTTCATCACAACAGTTAAAGGTGCAGGCACTATACTAGAGTGACCATATACAAAAGAAGGCAGGGCCCCTGCACCTTTAACTGTTACGATGAAGAGGGAATTTCACCAGGAACTAATTGCATACAAATGACACTGGCTGAAATTCCCTTTTCTCTACAACTGTTAAGTTACATGAGCCCTGACCTGGATTTTATCTGGTCACCCTACAGGCAGGGCATTTCTAACACCGCAAGACAAGGGTGGAGACTGTCTGATCCGGGGGGGGGGGGGGGAGATCATGCAGGTTGCAATGGCCAAGAGGAGGCACAAGCCCTGGGGGGCTCTTGTCAGTGGGCCCCTGCTGGGGCCCGGGCCCTCAGCTGGCACCCATCCGTGACTCCAGCCCTGCTCATGCTCTTTGCCGTTCATGACAGATCCCTGTCTCGGTGTGTTCCAAGGAGTGTGGAGTGGGGGAGCAGAAAGTGCCTCAGGGGGTCCATCGATGCTGTTTCAACTGCGTGGGCTGTTCGCCAGGGACCTTCTTGAACAGCAGTGGTAAGTGAGGCTTCGGTGGGCACTATTTTATTTGCTTGTCGGTTAGTTACATGTATATCCCGCCTGTCCTCCAAGGAGCATACCTGATCCTCTCCCTCTCCGTTTGATCCTCACAACAATCCTGTGAGGGAGGTCAGGCTGAGTGCCGGCGACTGACCCAGAGTCACCCAGTGTGCTTCATAGCCAAGTGAGGACAACAACCTGGGGTCTTCCCAGCCCAACATGCTAACCACTACACCGCGCTGCCTCTCCAGTCCTGGCAGCACAAGAGGGAGCAGCTGTTGCTTCCCCCTCTTCTGCCTCCCAGCCCCCAAGCCCATTCCCTTCCTGGGTACTGCGGCTAACTCTGAAGGTGGAAATCGATGCTCAGTTTGCCCTTCGCAGCCCCCCTCTTCTCGTGAAAAGGGCACGTGATTGGCATTTTTGCTGCCCCAGGTGGAAATCAGTTTTGCCACAATTCTTGCTCTCCCGGCAAGAGAGGGGGAGGCAGAGGGACGAGGGGTGTTTGGCATTTCCTCAACAGGAGCCAGTGCGATGTAGAGGTCAAAGCAGAGGAAGGCAACTCGATGCCCTCCAGGTGTTCAGTACCATGACTCCTACCGTCCCTGGCTATTGGCCATTCTATCTGGAGTAATGGCCATTAGCTGCCCTTCCTGCCTCTCCCTGAACAGGGCCAGCGGCTCCAGGAACAGGGCTGTGGGGTGTGGGTAAGCCCTCCAAATCCTACCTCGCTCCTGAGTTTCGCAGCTTCAGGCAGAGCCTGTGGTCACACACCTGCATCCTGCGCGAGGAAAGGCCTGGCCAAATGGCCCATGACCAGAAACAGGAAAGGTCTCCTGCAAAATGCGGTTAGAGGATGAGCAACATGGAAATGTCCTGCGACCAGGGAGGGCTGAGCGGTCCCAGCCTGGAAGGGGATGACAGCACGGACCGGGGGGGGGGGGGGGAATGGCTGCCTCACCCACAGGGCCGGATTAAAATGTGCTGAGGCCCGAGGCCCTGCCAAGATTCAGAGCCCCATACCTTAAAAAATGGAGAACAATTATGTGATGGTTGAAAGGGTCATGAAAGGGTACCACCCAGACTCAGGCGATGCTTGTAGTTCATAGAATTATAGAATAGTGGAAGGGGCCTAGAAGACCATGGAGTCCAACCCCCAAGCATCACTGACAAATGGCTGTCCAGCTGCCTCTTGAATGCCTCTAATGTGGGAGAGCCCACCACCTCCCTAGGTCATTGGTTCCATTGTCGTACTGCTCTAACAGACAGGAAGTTTTTCCTGATGTCCAGCCGGAATCTGGATTCCTGTCACTTGAGCCCATTATTCCGCATCCTGCACTCTGGGTTGATCAAGAAGAGATACTGGCCCTCCACCATGTGACAACCTTTCAAGTATTTGAAGAGTGCTCTCATTTCTCCCCTCAATCTTCTCTTCTCCAGGCTAAACATGCCTAGTTCTTTCAGTCTCTCCTCATAGTGTTAGATAGCATTCTCTGAAGATGGCTATAAAAGCACTCATAAAATAAGCTTTAGAATGGGGGAAAGAAATGCAGGAAAGCTGTTAGAAAACCAGCAAATGATAGATGGGGGGGGGGGGAGAGGGTCAGGATAAGGGTGTGTGGCCTTCTTTGTTTCCCAGACCTGAGATTCTGGAGTAGACCCGTTGAAATCAATGGGGCATAAGTTACTCATGACCAAGTTAAGCCCCATGGATTTCAATGTGTACACTCAAAGCATGACTAAATCTGGGCGCAACTGTAGGATAGGCGCCATCTCACTTGTCCAGCATTTTCAGCTTTTGGTGAGTTTCCTCTCTGACTGGGAGCAGGGCCTTTTGCGCGAGAGTTTACCTTTCTCCTCGGGGGACCACACCTTCCACGTCCACTGACTTACACTCCACTGTTCCACAGATTCCTACACGTGTCAAAAGTGCCGGGAACACCAGTGGTCCCCCGCCAGAAGCGAGACCTGCTTCGAACGTGGCGTCATATTCCTGACTTGGGACAACCACATCTCTTTGGCCCTGCTGACGGCCACCACACTGCTGCTTTCGCTCGTGGCAGGGACTACGGCCGTCTTCTCCAGGAACCTGGGGACGCCCGTTGTGAAGTCAGCTGGGGGCTGGCTGTGCTTCGCCATGCTGGGTTCCCTGGCCTGCGCTGGCTGCAGCTTCTTTTGCTACGTTGGGATCCCGGGCAGGTTGGCCTGCCTGCTAAGATCGCCGTTGTACAACATCAGCGCCACCGTCATCCTGGCCTGCATGGCGGCCCGCTCATTCCAGATCGTCATCATCTTCAAGATGACTGCCAGGGCCCCGGGCCTGTATGAGGCGTGGCGGAGGTACCACGGTCCTAGCCTGCTCATCGGGACCCTCACCGGCCTGCAAGGGCTGATGGAACTTCTTTACCTGAGCACCAGCCCACCAGTTCCCTACAAGAACTACGACACCTTTCACGACCAGATTGTGCTGGAGTGCAGTGAGGGTCACCCCGTGTTCTCGTCCTGTGGGCTGGTCTACAACGGCCTCTTGGGCTCTGTTTGCTTCGTGGTCATTTACATGGGGAAGGACCTCCCCAACAGCTACAATGAAGCGAAGTGTATCACTTTCAGCCTCCTCATCTACTTCATTTCCTTTATCTCCTTCTCAGCCACTCAGGCTGTCTATCGGGGCAAGTACCTGGGGGCCATTTGCATCGCCTCCGAACTTGCCACTCTGTTTGGGATCTTCGGAAGCTATTTTGCCCCCAAGGTCTACGTCATCCTCTTCCGCCCCGAGCGCAACACCAACGAACAGTTCCAGATATCCATCCAGACTTACACAAGGAGGATCAATGCAACGGATTGAAGGGGAAGCTGGGAAAAGCCAGGATGGGGTCGGGATGGGGTGGGAGGAGGGCCCAATCCAAGACAAAAGATACAGGGAAGCGTGTGGAGCAGCAGAACAGAATTATTATTATTATTATTATTTATTATTATTTATTCCATTTATATACCACTCCATAGCCGAAGCTCTCTGGGCGGTTTACAAAAATTAAAAACATTGAACATTAAAAAACAACAACACCGATATACAAAATTTAAAAGCATAAAAAGCATAAAAACAAGTTATAATTACAATATCCTTTAAAAGCAACAATTCTGGGTCAAACTCTAAAGGCCAGATTCTGGGAAACAAATAAGGGACAGGCTATCCCATCCTGCTCAGGAACGCCTGGAAGTGCGTGGGGGGTGGGGGTGGGGGTGCCTCTACAGGATGCTGGGTTCAATTGGCCTTGGCGTCGAGGGATGCGGCGTCCTCCCCTCAGCCTGGCCATCCCCACCCCCCCCACCCCCGGTGGCTGCATCACAGGCATCTCCCTCCCCACAACGCCAATACTGAAGAAAAAGGGCAGCGACTCAAGGTGAATCAGGAAATAAAACCCCCCTGCTCCCTGGTCTGATATTTGACAGCCCAAATACGGGACATTTTACTGTCTGCTTTTTGTATTATGTTTATTTTACTGTTATAAATTGCAATGGCTATTCGCCTGATGCAAATAAAATTTGATTTGATTTGATTTGGTCATCCCCTTGTAGCAGGGTCTCCAAGAAGGCCCTCGCCGGCCCTGGCAAAACTCCCCCATTTTTTAAATATAAGTATATGGATTTGTATATATTCATAGCAATCTTAAAAACTACAGGCCAGTAGCAAATGTTCCATTCCTGGGCAAGGTCCTGGAGCGGGTGGTTGCGAGCCAGCTCCAGGCACACTTGGATGAGACCGATTATCTGGATCCATTTCAATCGGGTTTCAGGCCTGGTTTTGGTACATAAAGAGCCTTGGTCGCCCTGTATGATGACCTATGTCGGGAGAAAGACAGGGGGAGTGTGACTCTGTTGATTCTCCTTGATCTTTCAGCGGCTTTCGATACCATCGACCATGGTATCCTTCTGGGACGACTGGCTGAGTTGGGAGTGGGAGACACTGCATTACAGTGGTTCCGCTCCTACTTGGTGGGTTGGCTCCAGAAGGTGGTGCTTGGGGAACATTGCTCGGCCCCGTGGATTCTCCAGTATGGGGTTCCGCAGGGGTCAGTCTTGTCCCCCATGCTGTTCCGCATCTACAAGAAACAGTTGAGTGCAGTCATCCAGAGTTTTGGAGTGCGTTGTCATCACTATGCTGATGACACGCAGCTCTATTTCTCCTTTTCATCTTCATCAGGTGAGGCTGTGGATGTGCTGAACCAGTGCCCGCCTGCGACAATGGACTGGATGAGGGCTAATAAACTGAAACTCAATCCAGACAAGACTGAGACGCTGTTAGTGGGTGGTTCTGCTGACCGGATGGAGGGTCTTCAACCTGTTCTGGATGGGGTTGCACTCCCCTTGAAGGAGCAGGTTTGTAGCTTGGGGGTTCTCCTAGAACCATCTCTGTCACTCGAGGCTCAGGTGGCCTCAGTGGCACGGAGTGCCTTCTACCAACTTTGGTTGGTGGCCCAGCTACGCCCCTATCTGGACAGGGATAACCTGGCTTCAGTTGTCCATGCTCTGGTAACCTCCAAGTTAGATTACTGCAATGCACTCTGCATGGGGCTGCCTTTGAAGGCGGTTCAGAAGCTGCAGCTTGAGCAAAATGCAGCGGCCAGATTGGTAACAGGGACCAGAAGGTTCGAGCATATAAGACCTACTCTGGCCCGCTTGAATTGGCTGCCTGTATGTTTCCGAGCCCAATTCAAGGTGCTGGTTTTACCTATAAAGCCTTACACGGCTTGGAACCACAATACTTGACGGAACGCCTTTCCTGTCATGAACCTACCCGAACACTACGTTCAACATCTAAGGCCCTCCTCCGAGTGCCTACTCCGAGGGAAGCTTGGAGGTTGGCAACAAGGGAGAGGGCCTTCTCTGTGGTGGTCCCCAATTGTGGAACAATCTCCCTGACAAGGCCCGCCTGGCACCAACATTGTTCTCTTTTCAGCACCATGTCAAGACTTTCCTCTTCTCTCAGGCATTTAGCAATATCTGATGAGCCTGGGTTTGTTTTATTTTTAGGTTTATAGCTTTTTAAAGTTATTACAGTTGTTTTGAATGTATGTGTATATTATGTGTATATTGTATGTTTTTGCTGTTTTAATTTTTGTATATTGTTTTTAATTGTTTTAATCTTATGTAAACCACCCAGAGAGCTTTGGCTATGGGGCGGTATATAAATGTAATAAATAAATAAATAAATAAATAAATCAACACATATGAAATGCACACAGCTTTTCAGGAATTATGCAGTCTTCAACAAAAGCAGACCAAATATCCAAATAAGTCTCCATTTGAACGTGGCCGTCTATATACTACCCATTCAAATATTGAAAGTGTTGTAAGATCCAAGCATTTAGCATTCCAGTGTTGTAATATCAGTCTTTTAGCTGTCAAAAGGGCATGGAGCATAGGTTTACACTGACCATTTGCCAATTATTTAGAAGACTGTGTACATCAGTGAATATTAAAGACGGTTCCAGTGCAAAATTTATTGGTGTAATAACCTCCTACCCGAAAGAAGCAACTACTGGACAAGGCCAAAACAACAGGTTGAAAAGAACCATTAGCTGTGTTGCACCTCCGGCATTTAGCCAAATTTGAACTGTCCTCCTGCACATCTGGAGGACACAGGTTGGGAAGGGCAAAAGGGAGGAGTGTCAGCCTGTGGGTGTTTACTCAGAAATAAGCCCCACTGTGCTTAGTGGAGTATGGGATCACAAGCTGTGCTGTGCCTTTCCCAGCCTGGGGCCCTCCAGATGTGCAGAACTGTAGTCCGGCACATCTGGAGGACCCAGGCTGGGAAGGGCAGCAGAAAGAACACAGTGAGAATTAGTTTCCAATCCACCCGCTAAAGGCTGCACCCTCAAATCTGCTTTATCGTTTTTATTGTTCACTTTGCCGTATTTTTGACGATTTCTTTGGTTATTTCTTTCTTCATTTTAAATGTTCCTCTAATACAAAAACTGCGGGTACGTTTCCAAGTTTGGGGTGGGGGCGAATGCTGCTCCGGCAGCAATAAACGACCACTCTCGGGACGATGATGATAATGATAATAATAATAATAATAATACATTAACAACCATGCCAATTTCCTAATTATTGCTGTTATTTAACTCCGCCAGTTTGGGGCTGTGTGTTTTGTGTTTCTTTTTGAATTTCCCTTTTCAAACGTGCTGGAGGCTGCGATCCGATTTACCCCGGAGTAAGCGCCGTTGGACTCCACGGGGTTGGCTCCTGAGTAGACCCGGCGAAGGCGGCGCGTGGGAGAGAGGTAAGGTGCCCTACGGGGCGGCCCCGCCCCCTTCATTACCATACCCCCGCCCCTCCCCGCGCAACGGCTCCTCCCCCTGGGCTATGTGCGCTGACGTCACGACGTCCCCCCTCGGAGCAAGATGGCGGCGCTTTGGCTCTTCGCGCTGTAGGCGGGGGGCGGTAGGGGAAGGGAGAGGGGCGGCCAGAGCTCAGGTGAGAATGGGGGTGGGTGGGTGTCTTTCTCTTTTTTTTGTAAATGTCTGCCCCCTTCCCAAATTTTGTGGGGAGGGGGAATGAAGAGAGAGCAGAACTGAGATGAGAATGGGGGGAGGCTTTCCCCAGATATCTACCCCCTCCACAATTAATGTGGGGAGAGAAGGGTGGCCAGAGTCGAGGTAAGAATCGGGGCGGTGCCTTTTTGGTAAATATTTGCCCCCTCCCCTGATAATGTGTGCGTGGGGGGGGGGGGAAGGAGACCAGAGGTAAGAAGTAGGGGTGGGGTTCCCCAAATGTCTGCCTCCCCCTCCTCAGATGTGGGGTGGAAGGAGGGGAAGGGAGAGGGGAGGGAGAGGGGAGAGCAAAGGTAAGGTAAGAATTGGGGAGATGCCTCTTTAATGTCTGCCTCCTCACCAAATAATCTAGGGGGAGGGGAAGGGATGAGAGACCAGAACTGAGATAAGAATGGGGGAGGGAGGGCCTCATTTTTGATAAATATCTGCCCCTTCCCCGGATAATGTGTGTGTGGGGGGGAGATCAGGAGCAAATATGGGGGTCCCCCAAATATATGTCCCCTACCTAGCTAATGTGTGTGTGGGGGAGAGGGGAGACCAGAGCTAATGTAATCATGGTGGGTGGGTGTCTCCTCCCTCCCCGCCTGGGTGGAGGGGATGGGAGCCTTCAAAGATAGAGGGTGGAGAAAGGGCAAGACAGAGATAATCCTCCTTCCTGCTGTTTTGTTTATTGTTGCTGTTAATTATTATTTTTTTAAAAGCTTCTTATGGTTCTCATGGTCCGATTCCCATCTTAGTCATAAGTGACTCATGTTCTGATCATCCATCAGGCCTCAATCATCCTAACCTGGCCTCCCCTAACCTGGTACCCACTGGATGTGTTGGATTGCAAGCCCCATCCTCCACAGCCATCATGGCCAGGTTGAGGAAAGCCACCCCCAAACCCTCCCTAGAGGCTGGTGAGGGGCGGAAGGGCTCTTGAAACCTGTCTGCTCTGTCATGTAGATATGGTGGCTGGGGATAATGGGAGTTGTAGTCTGACACACCTGGGGGCCACCTCGTTAATAGCAGGCTGCCATAGCCCTTCTCTTCCTCCCCTTTCACCATCTTCTTTCCTTTCTATTATTAATTCCTACAGGTCCCTTCTCTCCTAGCATTTGGGCTAGCTTAATTTCCAGAACAAGCCCAAATGTGTTTATTTAGAAGTAAGCCACACGAAGTTCATTGGGGCTTACTCCATTGGAGGCATGCACGGGTTGCAGCTTTTGTTTTCTTCCTGTTCTCAGTGCAGGATTTATTACAGCAACCTGGATTTTGGGAATTTTCTTATGACCAACATGCTTGGGTGCCTTCGTTTTTTATTTGAGGGGAAAGACTCAACTTCAAGGCGCAAGTACCCCATTGTCCCCTGACATTCTTGGAGAGGGAGGGTTTAATAACTGATGGTGACGATGATGTTTGCTTGGCTGTACTAACAATGTCTTCCATGGGGGTTAAGGTTAACCCTGTCTTCCATGTCATTTAGGAGCAGTCATCCTCTTTTATATCGTTATTTTGTTGGAATCTGTTTTCCTGTCACTTGAGCCCATCATTCCGTGTCATGCACTCGAGAAGAGATCCTCGCCCTCCTCTGTGTGACAACCTTTCAAGTATTTGAAGGGTGTGATTATGTCTTCCCTCAGTCTTCTCTTCTCCAGGCTAAACATGCCCAGTTCTTTCAGTCTCATAGGGCTTTGTTTCCAGACCCCTGATCATTCTCGTTGCCCTCATCTGAACATGCTCTAGATTGTCTGCGTCTTTCTTGAAGTGTGGTGCCCAGCACTGGACACAATATTCAAGATGGGGCCTAACCAGTGCCGAATAGAGGGGAACCAGTACCTCGCGCAATTTGGAAGCTATACTTCTATTAATGCTGCCCAAAATAGCATTTCCTTTTTTTGAAGCCACATCACACTGTTGGCTCATATTCAGCTTGTGATCTACAACAATTCCAAGCTCCTTCTCGCTTGTAGTATTGCTGAGCCAAGTATCCCCCATCTTGTAACTGTGCATTTGGTTTCTTTTTCCTAGGTGTAGAACTTGGCATTTATCCCTATTAACTCCCTACCTGGTCATTTTGAACATACCCAGCTTGTGTCTCCTTCATCCACCCTCTTGTGTTTTGGTCTCTTTTCATGTCCTGGTATATTTTTAGGCAGGCAGCAGTATTTCACTCTACTCGTTTAAAAGGAGGTGGAAATAGTGGTGGGGCAGCCGCCCCCCATCTCTCCGCAGTGCTGTGAGCCACTTCCTACTTGCATTGTGTCTCTTTCCTTCTCTCGTAGTAGACCATGGAGGGCTCCTTTGTGCAGCACAGTGTGCATGTCCTGCAGGAACTCAACAGGCAGCGGGAGAGCGGGCGTTTCTGCGATGCCACCCTGGCCGTGGGCAGCTTGGTGTTCAAGGCACATTGGAGTGTCCTGGCGTGCTGCAGCTCCTTCTTCCAGAGCATGTACGATGGAGCTTCCAGCAAAATCATCCTCCCAGAGACCTTTGCGGAGATCTTCGCGCTGCTTCTCGACTTCTTCTATACGGGGCACTTGGCAGTCACCACAGAAAACTGGGGGAAGCTTCTTGAGGCCGCCAAGGAGCTCCGTGTCCCCGAGGCGGTCAGGCTGTGCCAGGAATTCCGGCCTGGACGCTTGGACGATGGGGATCAGAATGGACCGCTTTCACGTGGAAAGGACCTTGGTGTCTGCTCCAAAGCACTGGTGGACAGGCAAGGAGAACCTGCCCTTGACGCTGTGCCCCACAGTAACTCAGTCCAGGGAGCCCGCGAGAGCCCCTGCCTCCGGGGGAGCAAAGTGGCCCAGGGGCAAAGAGAGAACCCCTGTCTCTTTCGGGGAAGGTTGAAAAGGGCTTCCCAAACAAACACACTGAGCAATGCAGGTGAAGTAAAGAGCACCCTGGAATGTAAGGAACTAAGCAGGCCACTGAAAAGAGGAGCCACCGAGGACACGGGCGCCAGTACTGAGGTGGCGTGTGGAGTAATGTGCTAACTAGGGGCTTGCGCCTTTGTCCGCTACCAATCCTTTGCTGTTAAGAGAACAAAGGTGCCTTAAAGCGGCAGGAAGGGTTGCTGGAGATCCGGCAGCAGAGCAAGTTTGCCGCTTGTCTGCGCAGGAGCAGAGGAAGGATGGATGGATGGTTACTCACACCGGTGGTCGGGTCTGAAGGGACGTGGAAATTGGAGGGAGGGGGAGGCATCTGTGGGATTGCTGCATATCCCAGCATTTCGAAACTTAGGGCAGTGGAGACTTAGTGTGGGATCCTGGAGAACTCTTTCTGTATCAGTTAGTGTCCCACAGAACAACTGCAATTTGCAGAGGATTCTGGGGAAGCACAACCAGTTGTCCGAAGGCTCGAGAGAAACCAAGAGCGTGCCCTGGGAGGTACCCAGCTCTCCCCTGTGGCTGTGCCGTACGAGTGAGGATAGATCAGGGCAGGTGAGCTGTTTTCGCCCACACACTGGCTGAATTTGGACAACACAATAGTCAACGGTGGGGTAATAAACAACTTTACAGTTGTTCATCTAGGGGGTACTCCCCACACAACATGGTAATAAATAATCAACTGTGGTGTGGATTAGGATCAGCGCTGAGTTGACTATGGCAGCATTCGGACGACACAATAGTCAATACAACTGACGATTGTTTCCCCACCCCCAGTTGCTTATTGTGTCGTCTGAATTCAGCCGCTTTGTCCACCGCTGCCGTCGTTTTAGGCGCGGAACTCCTAAGGAGCTTCTGTAGAAACTTCCCATGATTTAAAGTTGCAAGCTACCATACCCTGAGAGAGCAACTGCAGTCTCTCTTGTGAGCTCCAGAGAATGTGCGCATTCGATTTGTATGCAATTATCTAAATCAGGATGGTGGCAATGGACATGGGCTGCAGCTCAGTGATAGAGCCCCAGCGTCTCCAGTTAGGGCTGGGAAAGAATCCTACCTGAATCCTTGGAGAGCCATTGCTGGCCTAGACTGACCTGCCATTTAGGACAAAAAAATGCATCTTGGACTTAAAAACAATGCATTTTACCTGCAATAGCAACTTCCTCCAACCTGGTGCCCTGGAGAAGGCTGGCTGGGGGATGCAGGGAGTTGTAGTCCAACACTTCTCCAGGGCACCAGGTTGGGGAAGGCTGAATTAACACACTTAGCAACCCAAAGAACAATGCTGACAAATGCTTATGTATTTCAGTAGAGTTCAGTTCTCTTCCGCTGAGGTTGTTGCGGCTCCTTCAGTTTCATTCTTACTAATTAGTTCCCTTTCACTCGGAGACAGACATATGCGTATTTCAGTGTCATATCTGTATCTTCTCACATACTTGCTAGGGATAAGTCACTTGAAAAACATCGATGACAATCTGAAACTGACAGGTTTGCCTAATATAGTTCCAATTGGCATCCATTCATTGTTACTAATTAACTCTTCCACGGGGAAAAATAAAGCCCTGGAAAAATTTCCGTGACACATCACTACATACAACTAAAACAATAAATGTTTTAAATGAATAATAAATAAATGTAGAATCTAAATGCATTTTGAATGTATGTGCTTGTAAGGGGACCATAACTAGTTTTAGCAGCTCTCTGTCAAGTATATTCTCTGATTCCAGCCCATGTTTCACCTGTATAAAGTGTTGCATGGCCCCAGTTACACATATACACACATCTTTGCTCTGTGCTAAAACTATAAACACATTTAAAACACATGTTTGTCCTATAGTTGTTGTGTGAATATTTGTTAATTTCATTTCAAAGACCATTTGCAATAGTTTAGTAGTAGTAATAATATATAGATTTCTTACCTGCCTCTCCCTCTGGATTGAGGCGGGGAACAACATCAAATACAGATACATAAAACTGATTAAAAACATATAAAACTAATACATTATTCAAATAACAATAAAACTCTTCAAATTCAGCTAGGTAGGCCTGCCGGAAGAGATCAATCTTTATGGCTTTCTTAAAGTCAGAGAGACTGTTAAGTTGACGAATCTCTTCCGTCAGGCCATTCCACAGTCTTGGAGCGGTAGAAGAGAAGGTCCTCTGGGTAACGGTTGTCAGCCTAGTTTTGGCTGACTGGAGTAAATTCTTCCCAGAGGACCTGAGTGTGCGGGGCGGATTGTACAGGAGAAGGCGATCCCGCAGGTAACCTGGACCCAAACCATGTAGGGCTTTAAAGGTAATGACCAACACTTTGTACTTCGCCTAGAAACTAATTGGCAGCCACTGAAGCGATTTTAAAGCTGGTGTGATATTTTGGCTCATTCCTGGGATACTAGGATAAAGCCAAAAAAAACCTGTTCAATATTCACCTACCCAGATTCTATCAAATAATAATTGATGCAAATAGTTTTGGATTTCGCTTTGTTTCATAACAGGTAGCGCATTGGAAGGATTGTAATTAACACATATTTGTCTCTTTCATACAAATGAATGACTTAAATACTTGCCCCCTCCCCCCACGTAATTGGCCAAGTATGGAGGATAAACGAGGTCGTGTTTCGATGGCTGTGCAGAGGTTAACCGCCCTGTTTTATCACAGCAGGACTCAACGGAGGTTTCGGTGTCCATCGACCTTCCTGCTGAAGATGACGGAGGAGGAAATGGAAACAAGGAGACGGATGAGGATTACATCCCTGGGAAGAAGAGCGGAAAGACCAGAAGGAGAGCTCACTTGGCCCGAAAGCCCAGCGGCTCCAAGACCGCCGGGAATGGCACCCTACTGGAAGCTGGGGCCCTTGGGAACCGCCGAGGGGCAGCCGAGCCGGTCGAGTGCCCCACCTGCCACAAATCATTCCTCAGCAAGTATTATCTCAAAGTGCACAACAGGCAAGTTCTTGCGCCTCCTGCCAGGGGTGGGGGTAGCTGGGGGGCACCACAGCCTGTCTACAGGACTCAGGCACCCCAAACAGGCCACGTGGGTGTTAAGAAGCCCCTTCAGCAGCAAACGCAGGCCGGCCTGCAATGGGAGGGAAACGACGCCCTTCTTGTTGCTTGCTGTAGAAAGGAAGCCACGAGGAAGTGTCAGGCCGCTCTCCCGCCCTGCTGAGAGACCTCCCTTCTTGCCTCGTAATCCTGGGGTGCTTTCCGGGCCCTAAGTTAATCGCAGAAATAGCCAGGGGTTGAGGGTGCCACTGTGGGGAAATTTTGATGTGGACTGAAACTCGTAATGTGGCTCTATGCAGTTCTATGAGCTGTAGGGAGGAGATCAGTCATTAAATCCCCCGAGGCCAACTCTGGCTCCGGGCTCCCCCATTGCCAGCTGCAGAGGTAAGAAGACATACACGTGTGTGTGTGTGTGTGTGTGTGTGTGTGTGTGTGTGAGAGGAGCAATGGCTTTGGTCTTAAAACTGCCAGCAGTTTGGGTTCTAGTCATCGGTGGTGGTGAAGGGATGAACACTCCTCTCTGCCCCCCTGGAACTGGCTTGTGAATTGCTCAAGGTGTTGCTGGTTCCTTGCACACTGTTTCGAATGAGTGGCCAGAGCCCAGCGACTGCGCACCCCACCCCGCCCTGGACTGCTTGCTGTTTCTGCTGTGGGTCATATCTGCCATTTTTGTTTCTGGCACCTGCAGAAAACACACTGGAGAGAAGCCCTTTGAATGCTTGAAGTGTGGGAAATGCTACTTCCGGAAGGAAAACCTTTTGGAGCATGAGGCCCGGAACTGCCTGAGCCGTACGGAGCAGGTACTTTGGGCTGGAGGGTTTGTAGCTCCTTCCAGGGACAGAAGCACCCTCGCAAGGCCTTTGATGCAGCATCCCCTATACCCTGGGCTTACCTGGGCGGATGGAAACCGGGGGGGGTGCCCAGGAGAGGGAACTGCCGAGGCTGGAAGATCCATTCAGCGCTGGAGCTGACCAGGGAGCTGGGGTCCAAGTCCCTGCCTCAGCCTCTTGGCGCTGGGTAGAGGGCTGTGGTTGATGCACAGGAAGGCCAAATGCTCCTCCTGCTGCCCTTCTGAGCCTGAGCTGGGCAAGGAGATCCAGGAGCAAGTCAAATAATGGTGGTAGAGCCCTGGCTTGGCATGCAGAAGGGCCCAGGCACCTCCAGGTGGGGCTGGTAAAACTCCCACCTGACACCCTGGAGAGCCCTTGTTGCCAGGCTGTGTCCTGTCTTCCCTACCCTGGTGACCTCCAGAGGCTTATTGGGGATTCTGGGAATCGTAGTCCAACACATCTGGAGAGCATCAGGTTGAGAAAGGCTGGTATAGGCAATACTGAGCTTGATGGACCAGTGGTCTGGCTCTGTGTATAAGGCCACCGCCTCTGTTCCTCCCCCTGTGGACTGGCAGGATTTATGCCTGGTCCTGGTCGCGAGGAACCAATGGAGCCGCCTGGGCGATGGAGCAACACAAAGGCCTAGAAGAGCAGGATGGGACTTGTTCTCCTTTCGCTGTGCTTTTAGCCCTTGCTGAAAACTGTTGTCTCTCAGGAGCAGTCGGAGGCGCGATCTACACATTTGGGAAAAGCAGGTGTGCAGCCCTCCTTGCACCAAACCGCTTCAGAATGCAGGTGGGGGAAATGTGCGTTGGAATGTGTCCCCATCTCAAGAAAGCTAGCACAGGTAGTAGGTGAGGCTAGATTCTTTTGCTCTGACAGGCTACTTTGCCGTAGGCCGGAAGCTTTTAATCCCCCCCCCCCCCCCCCCAGCCACATTCTGAACAGAGAGGGTCTCAAGAGGGCCGTGCCAGGTACATTTCTTGAACCTGTGGGTCTCTCTTGCTGCTCCTTCGGCATCTTCGTACATACAGAGTTCTCTTTGTCCTCGTCATGGGTCCACTTGTCAAGGTCGCCCTTTAGCCGTCACTAAGATTCAGCAGTGTCTGAAGCTGTCCACAGCTGCCCTCCATCTTCGTCCACTGTGCTTACTGTAGAACCTGCAGAATTCAGGGGTGGGGACTTGGGCCTAGCAAGAGCGAACCCACATCCTGCCTTTTTCTCTCTGCTCCTCGGACAGCCTGCTTTCTTTTTCCCCTCCAGGTTTTCACCTGTTCGGTCTGCCAGCAGATGTTCAAGAGGCGGATGGAGCTGCGGCTGCACATGGTGTCCCACACGGGAGAGATGCCTTATAAGGTTAGCCTCCCTTGCCCTGGAGCATTGCTTCTGTGACGTCCTGAGGATGCGGCTAGGAATTCCAGATTGGTGAACTAGGCCAGACTCCCCCACCTTGGTGCTCTCCAGATGTGTTGGCTGGGGGGATCCTGGGAGTTGTAGTCCAACACATCTGGAGCGCACCAGGTGGGGAGAGGTTGGCCTTGTGCAATGACGGAGACGTCGCCTCTTCCATGAGCTCTCTCCGTTTTGGCCTCAGCTGTCCCACCTGGAATACTGACGTCGTATCTTTTTGGCCTTTCAGGGCTGTTGTAAGGATTACTGACATAACGTATCTAATGCGCTTCCTCAGAAAGTGAGATGTAAATGCCAGCTGCTAAACTTCCTGCATATTGTCTTTCTCTATCAAGCCCCCGATGACGCCTTTCCCTGTGCTGACCTTTTTCTCTGCCCCCAAAAGAATTAACATTTCACTTACGATACAAAACTCTTTCCTTGGCTTGGTTTGAAACGGTCACGTCGCCCATGAACAAACAGAGATCCTTCATTGAGAAGCCACCTTTTCTGCCCTAGAGTAGTAAAACCCAGTTCCTTTCCGAGGCGTCGTGCTGGTGGGGGCCTACTCAGAGCACAGTGCCCCCACCCACCCAATCCCAAGCAGTGGCAGTTTTGGACTGCGGCAGGAGCTGCTCGTGTCTTTGCTGCCTCCTCTTTAATCAGGAGGGACTGTGGCTACATCAGCATCCCTGAGCTGAGGCTAATGTCTAACCACCACCACTACTCCACCCCTGGGCCTTCTGTTTGTTTCAGTGTTCATCCTGCATCCAGCAGTTCATGCAGAAGAAGGACCTGCAGAGCCACTTGATCAAGCTCCACGGAGCCCCCAAGCCTCACGCGGTAAGCCCAGGCTGCTTGGGGAGCGTTGGGGAAAAGCAAGCCCTGTGTGGGGTGGGGGAATACAGGGGGGGGAGGGGAGGGGCCTTTCCCACTGTGTTGGCCTAAGCCACGCCTCCGCGAGGCCGCTTGGCCCACCAGGACCTGCCCTCCTCTGGATTCCACCCTCCTTCACCCGCAGTGCCCGGCGTGTTCCAAGTGCTTCCTGTCCCGGACAGAGCTGCACCTCCACGAGGCCTTCAAGCACCGTGGGGAGAAACTCTTTGTCTGCGAGGAGTGCGGCCACAGGGCCTCCAGTCGCAACGGCTTGCAGATGCACGTCAAAGCCAAGCACAGGTGTGTGGGGGCCACCCGGCCATGTCCCTGGAGCGGCAGGGTGCGCATGCGCGCGCTCCGTCTGCGTTCGGTGACGGCTCGGCAGGCGTGACCACCCCTCCTGTTCCTGCAGGAACGAGCGGCCCTACGTGTGCGAGTTCTGCCAGCACGCCTTCACCCAGAAGGCCAACCTCAACATGCACCTTCGGACCCACACCGGAGAGAAGCCCTTCCAGTGCCACCTCTGTGGCAAGACCTTCCGCACGCAAGGTACGAGGGCCGCTCCTCCTGGGGGCGGGGGCGGCTCTGGTCCTGCCCACCCCCATTCCTGTAGCCACTCCCGCTCTTTGGGGCTGAGCTTCTTCAGCAGGACTCCTCCTCCGGCCGAACGAGCAGCTGGCTCCTCTCAGCCCGTCGCACGCCGCTGCTCCTGTTTCCAAATAGCAAGATAGCAGGACATGGGTTGGTCTCTGACCCCCATCTCCCTGTCTGGGGATGATGGGGCCTATAGTCCACACACAGCTGGAGGGTGCTGGGTTTTGAGTCCTACCTCTTACAAGCAGGATGGTAATTGATCCGGGCGGGGGAGCTTTACCCTGTGGTCCCATGTTGAAGGTGGCTTGCTCAGGAGAGCCCCTCCCTGGGGCAGGACTCCTCCTCCCTTTGCACGGCTCTATCCAGCCGCTGCTGTGTCTGCTTATTCACCTGCAGCATTTTTACCCTGCTGTTCAGCCAAACAAGGCTCCCAGAGTGGCTTACAATGATTTATAATGAGACAGTCCCTGCCTTGAGGCTACAATCTAAAGGACCCTGCTGCCTGCAGCTTCTCCTTCTCTGGCCCATGTAGGGGGCTGGGTTGGTCTCCCCCTTGCCAGGATGTTGTTCTTTGGAAGCAGTGGGTGCAGCCTCCCTGTGGCCCCTGCTTCTCTTACATGGGTGGCTTGCAGCCAGAGCTGCGAAGGGAGACGCTCCCCAAAGGCCTGTCCTCTCGCCTGATGGCTTCCCTTTCCTGTGTGCCCATGATCAGCCAGCCTGGACAAGCACAACCGCACCCACACAGGGGAGCGCCCCTTCAGCTGCGAGTTCTGCGACCAGCGGTTCACTGAGCGAGGCCCGCTGCTGAGGCATGTGGCCAGCCGGCACCAGGAAGGCAGGCCCCACTTTTGCCAGATCTGTGGGAAAACGTTCAAAGGTAAGGACCATCCCTGACAGATGGCTGTCTAGCTTGGCCTCCAATGTGGGAGAGCCCACCACCTCCCTAGGTCATTGGTTCCATTGTCGTACTGCTCTAACAGTCAGGAAGTTTTTCCTGATGCCCAGCCAGGATCTGGCTTCCTGTAACTTGAGCCCATTATTCCACGTCCGGCACTCTGGGATGACTGAGAAGAGATCCTGGCCCTCCTCTGTGTGACAACCTTTCAAGGATTTGAAGAGTGCTATCAGGTCTTCCCTCAATCTTCTCTTCTCCAGGCTGAACGTGCCCAGTTCTTTCAGTCTCTCCTCATAGGGCTTTGTTTCCAGACTCCTGGGCCAGTGATACTGTAGTCTTGGATCTGTCATAGGCACCACCACCCCTCCTCCGCATACAAACAACATGATATGCAGATAATCTTGAGGTTCATGTAGGTCTCAGGCCCATGCCTGAACTCACACAACATGGGAAGACCTTAAATTCTGTAGCTGCCATTTTCCAAGGTACCTCCTTGGAAAGAGGAAATGCAACAACTCATGAACAAAAGGGCATGTAGAGATCTTGTAGCCAAAGAATCAGAAAGGGCACTTTTGACAAGCAGAAGGCTGACACATCCAAAAGGTTTTCCTCGCTGGCAAACAGTCACTCACCTGCAATGGATCATGGCCATGCAATGCTGAATCTTTAGACTGCAGCTAGGAAGAGGTGTGGGTGGTGTTTTGCGACCACCTAAGTGCATTATGACTTTCCTGGATGTTTTGGTGCCCATGTGGGGGTACAAAACATGCCACACAGTAATACGCAAATGCAAGGCGTTCTCAGCGATTATGCAAGGATGACTAGGTGTGTCGTCGCGCCTCTTAAATATCAAGGCCAGGAACAAAAACGTACTTGCATTTATCAGTCAAAAATGCATGCTTCTCTTTGAATGTCCATTCTGATCCAAAGGTTATTAAATAAATGCTCATTTTCTTCAATTTTATCTCATTTTTATACATCCCCCCCACTTTTTTTACCCTCACAACAGGAATTTGAACCCGGATCTTCCTGCCCCTTGTACAACTGTCAGACTGTGCAGTTGTTAACAGTGGCTAGTGATAATGCTTGTTGTTTCATTTATTTCAAAGGTTTCTGGCTATTAGGTGGCATAGAAGTTCTGCCCATCTTGACTACCCAAAACTTTTACCCACATCTGGTGAGCACCACGTCAGGGAAAGCTACAGTTTTGCCACCCAAACGACCTTTGTATGTCGGTTCGTTCATGTGTTAGCGCTTATCCCCATTCGTCTCAGCCATCTTGGAAAGTGGCAGCTACAGAATTTAGGCCTCAGAATGGGCTTGTGTCTACCCAGGTTAAATGTGGGCCTGAAACCCGCACACAAGCTCCCAAGATTCTCTGCACATCTTGTTTTTTAATTTTTTTTTATTTTTATGGAGACCTCTAGCAGATCCAGGACTGTAAATTTGCAGACTCACCTGCAGCGAGTCCTTTCCTTCGAAGTAACAGGCACCTGATTTTGCTTTCCCAGCTGTGGAGCAGCTGCGCGTTCATGTTCGCAGGCACAAAGGAGTGAGGAAGTTTGAATGCATGGAATGCGGCTACAAATTCACGCGGCAGGTATGGTGCTCTGACTTGCGTGTCCAGGTACTTCGCTCTACAGCAAGATTGTGGGAGTAGAGGGCAGGGTTCCCTTTCTCCTCCTGCCCATCTCCTCGTCTCTTGTTCTGGCGCAGCCTTTGCATGGTTTTCCAGTAAAATCCGCACTGACCTTTACCACTCTAGGACAACTAAATGCTTTCCAGAAGTGACCTCTGTCCTAGCACTTTTTATGGAGAGTGCTTTCAGTTGTTCGGAGCACCGCACACCCACGACCATCCTAACACCAACCCTGTAAAGTAGGCCAGCATAATTGCCCCTATGTTGCAGGTGTAGGGCTGAGACGGTCTTGCTTAAGGCCACCCCGGTGCGCTTGTGGTGTAGGTGGAATTCGCACCCAGGGCCTTCCTGGTCTACTGCCCACCGGCGCATCCATTATTGTAAGCAATAACTCGCCCTTCCCTGCTGCCATTCCTAGGCTGCGAGTTCAGGTGTGCCAACGATCTCTCCTCTTGCTCTTTCAAAGGCCCATTTGAGGCGCCACATGGAAATCCACGACCGGGTCGAGAACTATACCCCCCGCCAGCGGAAGCTGCGAAACCTGGTGATTGAGGATGAGAAGGCGGTGGTGGTCGCCCTGCAGGCCCCGCACATCCTGGAGGTGGGCTCTGCCGAAGTCATTGTGGAGTCGCTGGCTCACGGCTCTCTGCGTGAGGAACTCCCCGGACAGAGACTCTGTGCGAATGAGAATTTCACCCCCCCGGATGTCATTGAACAATCACTTATCATCACCATCCCGGATGACTGTGAAACGTAGCATTGTGTCCCTGTAAAGCCCCGCCCCCAATAAAGGTAGGCTGAACCCGTCATCCCCTTTTTCTCCATCAGTGATTGTAGCCATGGGGCCCCCACATCAGCACCCTTCGGTGTTATGCATTTGGGGATGAGAGGAATAGAGGGGACCAAACGGAACAGGAACATTTCTGGATGCTTCTTCCTCCCAGTGAAATGTTTCAGCAACTATCCTCTCCAAAAAGACCAAAAAAAGGGGGAAATGGTTTGTGTGAATGGCTGGAGTTGTTCTCAGAGGTGTAACTCCGGATACTCGAAACAGGTGAGGGAGGGAGCAGCCCAGGGCTCTGCACACCTACTTGGCATACAGAAGGTTCCAGGGTGGAATTCCTGGCGTCTCCGGCTACGGCCAGGAAAGATGCCTGCCTGACACCTTGGAGAACTGCTGTCGGGCAGTGTAGGCAGCCTGGTGGTCTCCAGATGTTTTGGACTATGAAAGAGAGGGGCCTCTTCTGTGGTAGCACCCCAGAGGGGCTCACCTGACACGTACATTGTGATCTTTTCAGCACCTGATTTTTAGTCCTTCGGTTTCAGATTTTGCATTAGTACGTTTTTAGATCTTGGCACTGCTGCTGGGCTTTACTTTGGTTTTATTCTGTTTTAAACTTTTGGTTTTTTATATTACATTTCATTATGTTATTGTATGTCACGGTTTTAATTCCTCTTTAGTGAACTGCCCAAAGAGCTTCAGCTACTGGGCAGTATAAAAATGGAATTAAGAAATGCAATGCAACTCCCAACGAACGGAAGGCAGTGGTTGGAATAATGTACAAAACAAGGGTGGAAAGTGCCCAACCACTTCAAAATACACTCGGAGCAGAGATAATCAGTACATAACTGCTGCATGTAACCAAACTTCCAAGTGTTTAAGGCACACTATAGTATAAATAAAATTATTGCACTATGCATAATACAGAATGTTACACAGTATCAACACACTCAACAATTTAAACCCCATGGTATCCTAGTCTTAAGTATTCATTCAGTACAAAGACAGTAATACAATACAAATTATTAATATGACCAATAAGGTACAAGGGTTGGCTACAGACACGTGGTCACTGAAGTAATCCCAATTCTCTTGCCAACGTGTAGCAACCCAAAGTGAATTTCTTTCCAGCGTATATCATCCGTATTGTTTGTTTCAACACCTGTCAACAAAATATTATAACAGGAATCCTGTAATATAAACCTGTTTTGCCGTGCTTCTTCAGACAATGCTTAATCAAGAAAAAATGCCGTGGTCTTGTATGTGGGGTCAAACCATTCAAAAGCCCAGCGTTCGTTTCAAAAATCCCTGTAGCAGCTGGACTTTTTGGGATGTGTAATGTTCTGTATTATGCATAGTGCAATAATTTTATTTATACTATAGTGTGCCTCAAACACTTAGAAGTTTGGTGATACATAGCACTTATGCACAAATATAAATACTGTTAAAACTGATTATCTCTGCACCATATGTATTTTGAAGTGGTTGGGTGCTTTTCACCCTTGTTTTGTAAATGCAACTCCTGTCATACCTGACCACTGGCCATGCTGGCTGGGGCTGGTTGGGGGGGGGGGGGTTCATTTTATTTTAAACATTTTTAAGCCGCCTCTCAGGGCAGGAGTCCCCTCCCCATGGCAGCTTACAAATCAACAATAGCGATAAAACATTCACAAAAACACCCGGCACCAGCAATAAAAAACTGGCCTGGACAATGCTAAAATCTACAATGCAATTGCAGCTACAATCCGGAATAGCCCAGTAAAACATAACCAGGGGAAGGCAAAGCTAGAGGAAATGAGTACGTTTTCAGGGCCTTCCTGAAAGTTGGAAGTGACCGAGTTCTAGTCCAAACCATTCGGAGGCCCCCAAGTTGGAGAAGAGGGCTAGTGTAGCCAGCACTGAGCTCATTGGACCAATCCATTTAGACATTAGAGGAATTAACCCTAAGCTCAGTGTGATAGAGCCCACGCTTGGCATGCAGAAGGTCCCAGGCTCGGTCCCTGGCAGCATCTCCAGGTAGGGCTGGAGAAACTCCTGCCTGACACCTTGCAGAGCCGTTGCTGACAGTCTGTGTCGACAATACTGGGCTAGATGGACCCAGGGTCAGACTCAGTGACTAATTTCACATGATCACAGAGGGGGAAGTGAGCCACATTGGCTCATTTCCCTTGCAGTACATGCCGATCACAGTTTGCAGTGTCATGCGAATGAACCTGGTACCTTGGGTAACCAGCCACACCCACCGGGTTCACACAACACAGCAAGCCATGTCAGCAAAGGTAAAAGTCTAATTTTCCCCAGCATGCATGTTGGCGGAAATAAGCCACCATAGGTTATTTCTTCCTCTGTGATCCTGCAAACAGGCCCAGCGTAAGGCAGCATGCTATACACTTTGCCATGGGATACCTATTACTGGCCCATAAAAAGAGCCACACAGTTACCTCTGGCTGGCCTTGCACCCCCAGTCACCAGTAACAAGAGTACTGTGCAAATTCTATAGAGAGATAATCCACATCCCACAACATACGGGGGCATCTTCAGTTTTGTGGCAGAGCTTTTGGGGTCCAGCAAACGGGCACCTGAACTCTGGATACTCAGCAGAACAAAAGTCTCAACACACGCCTTTATTTAACACTCGACTTTCAAGTTTAAAAGGGGAAAAATACAAAATATAAGAAATACCTTTGTTTCAAAGGACGTTATCATACAGTACTTAAGGCAGGAGACAATGACTTATATTAAAGTTAAATAAATACGAAGCTATTCACCTTGTCCTAAAGCTTCCGAGGTGATGCACTTCTGGCACTATGACAAAGAATCATGTTATCTATTAGACTTTAAACAGCCCAGCACAAGATACTTTAACATTAAGTGATACTAAAACTCGGCAGCAGCAGCAGCAACAGCTCAATGTCTGTAAACAGCCAGCACAGAGTTGAAAGTGAGTTCGTGGTAGTGTGCCCAGAGGAAGGAGGGGGAAAGGGTTTCAGTGTTGTTGTGGGAAGCGGGGGCAACAGACCCCTTCACACAAAAGTTTGACCAGGGCAAGGAAACAGCAGCTCGCCTTCACCATAAAGGGAGAACCCTAGATAGTAACGGCTGGGGACAAGCAGCAAGAAATTGAGAGACGGACGCAGCAGCATCACGCAAGAGGTTGTGCTGTGCAGCCACCTCCAACAGGATGGGTGGGATGATGGAATTGTAGTCCAAACATATCTGGGGGGGTGGACAAGGTGGGGTGGGGCTGGCCTTGTGCAACGGCAACCATCTGAAATACCAAGGCCAGCCAGGAGTTTCACAGCACTCTTGTCAGGACTGGGGCTTGAAGCCAAAAGAAACCTCGCTTGAAGTTGCATTGTAAGGCACTGGCAAGCGAAGACATCAGAGCGCCATTTTCAAGAACTGCCCTCTCCATAGCTTACTAGTGCAGGGATGATACCTCCCAAAGGCAGGTCATTTGGATAAAGGCGGGAGAGAGAGAGAGTATGAATCAGAACAGTGATTCAGCAGGGATCTCTACAGTGGGATTCAAGATAATCCTCCAGCAGCAACCGGGAGGTGAAGAAACCTCTATCCTGCAGCGCATGACCCACCGCTTGATTTTATTTTTAAATGGGACCGTGTCACTTGGAAATTCAATAGCCCTGCAGGAACACCGTTCGGGACACTTGAAAGAACCAGCAGGCATTTCTCTGCTTAAGAGACATTTCTTCAAGTTCAATATGAAAAATAAAGTTGTACTAAGCTGTGTGCAAACAGCCTGAAACCAGAACTTTGGAGACTTATAAAAGACAATGTGTAACAAGGATTTTCTCTGAGCTCAGCTGCTCAAAAATAACCCTATTCTCAATAAACTAAAAGGCACCCAAAGAACCTGGCATGTGAGAGCTGCTGTTACTGCACTGGAGTTCTCAGGGGCACCCTTGTTTACTGAAATTATGTCATTTAGCTTTGACCGGTATTCAAAACGGACGACCTTCTCAGGTACTGTTTGGAATTATGGCATAAACCTGGACCTTTTCTTTTAAATGCACGCACCCCTTTCCCTGCTGCATCCTCCCCACTTGCTCAGTGTGCATCCTCATCTAAAAGGGAACGTGCTTAAAAGGCAGTGGAGGAGGGATGGTCATTGCTGACAAACACCTTCAGCCTGGATGCAACAGCACCTCACAGACGCCACAACGGCTAGATCTCTCTCTCTCCCCCGCTCTCTGCCTGCTTTGCTTTCCCCCCTCCTTTGGGCAAGGGTGGGACCCTTAGACCAAGGGCCAAATTCAATTCCAAGGAAGGCAGTGGGGTTCATCCTCCAGTGGTGGGAGGGGCAAAATACACTACATATTTTAGCATGACGCTCTTACTGCTAGTAACAAGGCCTTAGAAGAGGCATTTCAATTTTTTAGAATGGGGAAAAATGCACAAAAGGCTGGGAAACCCACCCAGTGACCGTGCCTTGGGAACCCTACCCAGCGACCATGCCTTGGGAACCCTGGAGAACCGGATCGGACCCCCAGGCCTGAGGCTCCACGGACCTGCCTGAGGGGTTTTTAACATATAAGGCATTCTAATCTAAGTATTATTTTTTGTATAAATGAGCGCTCCCAATGTTTTCCCTGCCTTGTGGCCTTGACTATGAGAGGGCCTCCTCCCCTGAGCTCTGCAGAGCAAAGAGTACAGCCCAAACTGGCACTGCAGGGAAAGGGAAACGGGACTCGGTCAGTGAGTGGGCAAGAGAGGATTGCAGAGATCACGTGGCGTGAGGCGGCCTCCTGGGCCAGCGGTCTCTGCTCACTCCCACGAGGCCACGCCTGGACTGCTCAGATGGGGGGTGGGCAGGGCAAGGGCCCCTCAAAGCTCCAGTCCGGCCAGCCAGAACCTGGAACAGAGAGAGGCTGCCTCCTGTCCAGCATGCCACACAAACAAGGAGGGAGCCCGCCAGCCACACGGCCCAGGGGACAAAGGGAGACGTTTCACTGCTGGGCCCTTAAGAAGACCACAAGCAGCTGGGTGGATCAAGCGAGGGGCCCCCTTCTAGTCCAGCATCGGGTTTTAGCAGGGGGCAGTTTCTGAGAAGCACAAAGGCCATAGCCTTCTCCCGGCACGGCTCCCCAGCAAAAGGTCTCGAGGGACACACCACTGGTCAGTGGCTGCCGCTCGACCGCCCCTCTTTTTAAAGCCCAGGGCCGTTGCCACATCCTGTGGCAGCAAGATCCATAAATTAATTCTGCGTTGCGTGCAGAAGGGACAAAATGTTAGCAGGGGATTCACTTTCACAAGACATGGGGAGGACCACTGGTTTGGATGGCTTTAAAAGGGGGAATTTGACACATTCATGGAGGAGACGAATCTGTCAGTGGATAAGAGCCAGGACTGCTATATATTAAGTCCAGTATTGGAGGCAGTCTGCCTATGAATGCTAGTTGCTGGGAACGCAAGCGGGAGGGTGCTGTTGGGTCCTGTTTGCGGGCTTCCCAGGGGTGTCTGGTTGGCCACTGTCAACACAATGCTGGATCAGACAGGCCTTTGGTCAGATCCAGCGCTGTTCTTAGGGCTTTAACTGGATCCTCTGTTACACAAACCAGACGCCAAACCTGACCAGGAGGATGAAATCAGGAGAAAAGATTGCAGTAATGATTAGAGGCAAATTCATGGTTACTTGTCATGATAGCTCTATGCTACCTCCAGTGCCGGAAGCAGTAGTATCCCTCTGCATACCAGTTGCTGGGGAACATGGGTGGGGCAGTGCTGTTGCACTTGTGTCCCGGTTGTGGGCTTCCCATTGGGGCATCTTGGTTGGCCGCCGTCAGAAGAGAATGCTGGACGAGATGGACCCTCGGCCTGATCCAGCACAGCTCTTCTTATATTCTTAACTATCCCTTCAATCCTCGTCTTGCATAGTTTCACAGAGCACTACCTTGTCCTGCCTTTTGTCACTCTTCCTCTTAAGCTAAACAGCCCCCAAGTGATGTAAGCTTCCTCTGTAAGACAGGTGCTTTCGAATGGTTTCCGATCAAAGGTTCCCAACTCCCAGGACCAAACGGAAGAGCTAGACTCCCAATTCCTCCCCGCTTTCCTCCAGTTACCTTTTCAGGAATCCCCCTGTAACGCCACTGCCCCTTCTCTGACCGAAGGGAGTGGAAGCTTGAGGGGGGCTCTTCTCAAAAACAACCGTTCGCAGCCAATCCGCCCCCTTCTCCCCGCCGCAGCAGCTGCCCTGTGCCTCAGTCCTGCAAACCTCGCAATGGCCTCCCCAAGAAGAAAGGCTGGCTCCCAGCAGCGGAGCGGCTCCAAACCATGGGGTGGGTGGGCCGTGCTGCCCCCCACTTAACGCAGCTCGTTCAAGTTCTGATTGTGCAGGTTCTGATTGCGCTGCCGATTCAAGCTGACAGCGTTATCCAGAGGGGGAGGCGCCTCCTCTTCCTCCTCCTCTTCCAAGGTCTCCGGCATGAACTGGCGGAAAATGCTGACGCTGCTGTGCCAGAAGATGGGCTCCGGCAGCTGGCCGGCCACGCTCCACTTCCGAGTCTCCGGGTCGTAAGCTTCCACCATCCCTGAAAGTTCAAAGGTGTTGTCGTAGCCGCCAGAGACGTAAAGCTTTCCGCCCAGGACAGCCAAGCTGCCGCCAACGTGCACCTGGAGGTAAGAAAAAGCAAAAGGATGCGAAAGCGCGTCTCGGAGCAGCATTTTATGGTCAACGTTTGCATTTCTCTCTCTTGAATTTTATTTTATTGGATCTGGGATGGTTTGCTGTTCTATAAAGGAAATTTTGGGTATCATTCCTGTTGCCTGAGGCGCCAGCTGGTGGCTCCCAGTTTTGTGCAGACTCCTCTACAGCAGCCTTCCCCAACCTGGTGCCCTTCCAGAGGTGCTGGACTGCTGCTCCCAGATCTAACCCCTTGGTGAAGAGCCTGTTGCACCCCACTCGAAACCTCCACGGACGAGCCCTCTTGGGATAGCTTTCCAAGCAGCTGTGAATCCACCTGGTAGCATCCTCATCCTCATCTACCCTCCACTTTACCAGTTGGCTAACCAAAATATCATGGGTGACTTTGTCAAGTGAGTCCATGGTGTCTGCATAATCTAGCAACTGGATTTTTTATTTTATTTCAAAAAGAAAAAGAAAAAAAAAAGAGATGCGATTAGCCCGGCTGGACTTAAGCTTTTCAAATCCAGACTGGTCTCTGCTAATTATTCCAAGATGTTTTCAAGCAGACTCGTTTTACAATCTGTTCTTATCTTCTCTGGTGTTAAAGTCACACTGACTGGTCTGTAGTTTCTGGGATAAACCTTCCTTCCTCCAGGGTCACTCGTTGGGCCACGCTTCTGCCTCCACCCGCCCCTCTTCTCTGCCACCCCCACTCCCGGTTAACCCGAGATGAGGTGAACAGGCTCCCTTCTTCTGGCGCTCGGATGGCAGCTGGCCACCCTTCCAGTCTGCGCTGGTCAAGCGGGTCTACTCTCCCTCAGTGACTTACTGGGTAAAGCGCAACTCCAACGGCCTCGGATGGGCAACGGGGGTGGGAGATCTGGGGGCCATTTCTTCTCCCTGGATACCCCCCTGCAGGCCGCACTCCACGGGGCGCCTGGATTTTTAAAAATTGCATTCTGCAGCAAACTCCTCTGTCCCAGGTCCAATCCCCAAAGTCTCCCGGTAGAGCTGGAAAAACTGCTGCCTGGAACCCTGGGGAGCCGTTGCTGCCAGCCAGTGTCGACAATACTAGGCTAGATGGACCAAGCAGGGTCTGACTCCGTGTATGGGCAGCTTCCTGGCTTCCTAAAGTGCCCCCCAAAAGGCTACACACACACACACACACACTTTTGAGTCTCCCAAGTCTGCCTGCTTCTGTGTAATCTTTTCCAAAGGCCTTAAGCCCTTCTTCCTCCTCCATTGCCATCTTCGCACACTCACCCCAATTTGTGTTACTGTCCTTAAAAGATTTCTAGAGATCTACCTGGAGCATTGGAGGGATTTTGTCCCATTCGTTCTTCGCTGGGTTGTAGACGTCCACTTCTGCGGAGTCGTCTCTGTAGGAGGAAAGCAAAGGAAGAGGCTGTGGCTCCATCCTGCCAGGGGTTCAGGAACGCAGGTACTGCCCCCCCGGCCCCTGCTTCTTTTTCAGTGGGGCTAATCCACCCAGTCCTGCTTAGTAGATTGCACCCCGTGGCACGGGGTGCAAGAGGCCAATCTCAAGATCTCCTCCGGGTTCCTCTGGGGGCAGCCTAGGGGGAAAAAAGGTTCTGCCCAGCAGGATTGGTGCTAGAAGCAGCACGGAGGGGGGCATTGATCCCTCCATGCACACAGGACACCTGCTTGTCAAAATCCACCGCAATTGTCCAGTTGGGCCTGCGTGTCACCCAAGTAAACGGCAGTCACGCTTCCCTAACCCACCCACCCAGCCACCTTTGAAACAATTTACATTTTGGCATCCTCGGTCCAATGTGATTTGGGAATCAGGCAACAATGGAATGTTCTTCAGCCAAAAGGTGCCACTTCAACTCATCAGCTATAGCAGCCCCATGCAGGTGTTCTTCACATGAGGGCAAGCATGCTACCTCTGCCCCCCCGCCGCCCCCCCCGTGAGTTGCAGGGATCACTCCTGAAGCAGGGAAACCTTTTTACTCTTCCTCCCTGCAATGCAGAGCCCGGATTTTCCAGGGTTCTACATTGCAAAGGAAGCCTAGGAGAAAAGATCCCCCCCCCCCCGCTGCAGACATTTACTTCTAACTTGAGCACAGCAATGAGGGTACGAGGAGGAGGGATGGGCTGGAGCTGGTGGGCTTACCCTCATTCTCCCCACTGGATTGTACCCAGAAGGAGAATGCCTAAATAGGGCCGAAGAACTGCACGTTAAACCAAACAAGGTTTCTACCCTTATGGATATAGGCAAATTAAGTCACCAAATCTTTTACTGGATAGTAGTGGACGTATTTCTCAATGCGTTGACCTAGAATCCACATCAAGGCTCATTCCCATCTATTTTTGAACAAGCGTCGCATTATCAAGAAGGGAAAGATAAGGCTTCCCCTGCTCTCTTCCAAACACACGGGAAAGGAAATATCCAGCAATTTGAACAGCTTTTCATTGGGAGCCCCAATCCATCCCAGCTTTGTGTGAGTGTGCGAGAGTCGTATGAGGAATTCATTTCAGTTTGTTTATGAGCAGGATTTACCCTGTTCACGCCTCCCAACCCCAATCTGCAGACAAAGCTTGTACATTCCTGACTTTGCCGTGTTGTTGGATTGTTGTTGGTTTGACCGGGGGTGGGGGTGGGGATGTGACGCATTCGGAAACTGTGTGTATTAGAAAAAAATCCATACTTTTAGAAAAGTGCCTACAAAGACGTTTTAATAGGAGAAGAGTGTACTTTTGAAAACAGACCCAAGTACTTTGCAATTTTCATGCAGATGGAATAAGATTTAACTTGCAATCTGGTATGGATATGGATTGAACTTAGCTTCAAGGTAGAACTCGGGAGGAACTTGAGCTTTGCTGATTCTCACATCCCAAGTGAGTGTGTGTGTGTGTGTACGCAGTTGTGACTGCAAACTCACAACCCTCCAAAACACCACCAGCAACTTGTCAAATGATAGTGCAGGAGCCAGAGGGAGGGTGAGTCTCTGGGAGTTTTAACTCACTGCCAACACTGAAGCATTACATGGGCAAACCGGGAGGGGGGGAGGGGGAGGCTACCCCCTCTTCTTGCTAATCTAGAACACACTACTGGGGGGTGGAGGGGTGGGGAGAGGCATCTGGCAATGAAGGTTCTCAGAAAGAGATTCCTGAATATCTGGAAGCCAGCATTGTTGGAGAGCTTCTTAATAAACAGGCTGAGAAATTATACAAAGGTGTTATGCCACCTGCACTGCCTTCAACGTACAAATAACTCACCTACATGTGTGTGTACAGAGAAGTGACTACCAGGCTTTTTGACGTGTGTGGCAACAACTGGGAATGTCAGCGTGACTGCAAAGGCTCCTTACGGGGAAGGCTTCTCATACACAGCTGCCTGCTTGTCATCATTCCTTCCGCTTCCCTTAGCCATGGCCAGCAGGAAGAAATGCCAAGCCCCCTTCTCCAGGCAGCAGCTCCTGGAAACTTGCACACCTCTCGATCCTATATGGGCCGAGCCTGGCATTCAAGCAAGCCTGCCTGTTTCTTTATTTACAGCATGTTTACCCCAAAATTCATAATAAGGCAGTCCCTGCCCAAACCTAAAGGGCATGGCATGAAAGGAGAAGGGATTGGGAGGGAGAAGGAAAGAAGCAAAATTGGAAGAGAGGGATAAAGCTGCTCCTTCTCTGCCGGATGTCTGGGACATGCTAGGAGTTACAGTCCCACCCATCCGGAGAGCAGCCAGGTTGGGAAAGGTTGGTGTAAGGCTACCAAATTCAAGTCACGTTTATTTTCACAAACTGCAGGTGAGCTTTGGGAAGGAGAGAGAAGCTGGCAGCTGCCTCTAGTTTCCGGTTATCTTATTCTTTGTGCGCATGTTGGGAATACAGACACGTCTAGGCCTGTTCTGGAAGATTCACAAACTGTCCTCCAGTGGCATAATGCTCCTGCTTGTTCTGTCCACGGAACAGGGAGCGTGACAGCAACAGGTGACAAAGAGATGCACTTTCCTGACCCCGAACAGCAGAGAGGAGATGACTGTCAAAGCTGCTGCAAACTTGGGAGCCAAAATTAAACCAGAAGCAAGAACCTTCCTCTGAAGGAGTTCCTTGGAACGCCCAGCTCTCTTCTCAAAAGATCATCAGCCGTGATGAACCATGGCTGCGTACGTTAACTGCTGCTGCCAGACAGCTCCATTGAAATGAAGTGTTACTTATAGAAAAGCAAATTTGGGATAAAAATCGTGTGCTTGCAATGGAGGGTAGAAAGGACAGGGGCAGACCAAAAGGGACAAAAGGGGTTGCAAATTCAGCAAGCAAACCCAGGGAAATACAAAGCGACTGTGCTAACCCATTGGCGTTGGGATCTGCCAGGCGTCCCTGGGGCCCAGGCAGGAATCCAAAGTATTTCTCAAGCCCAGACCCAGAGGGCTCCGTCCCCAGCAACTGCTGCCAAGCAGCGAGCCGCTGCTCTTTCCGTGGGGCTTGTGGGGAGGGAGGGAGCAACGTATCAAGATGAATCCAGGAATTCCAAACTTCCAGCTCTGCACAATGTTGTTCAGTGACAGACAGGGAGCCTTTTCTGCCCCTTGGATTCATTTTCGATGACAGGAAAAGACGCGTCATCTTGCTTTCAAAAATATCCCTTTATATCGGGGGAAACGGGATGTGTTTTCTGGTCCAAATCAGCCCCCGCCCCACCCACCGGCCAGACTGTTGTAAGGGTAACAGCAATAACGAACGCCAAGCGCTTCAGATGTGCAAAAAGAGAAACGTGTTATTTTGATTTGCTACTTATTCTTCACCAACGTGCTGCAGTTCCCTGAACCTGTCCACTATTTAACTGTCTGGCACCTGGTCAGGCAGCTTTAAGAAAAATAAGATTAAGGATCACATGATGAACTGGGTCGTTTGAAACTTTCATCGCCTGGTTGAGTTGTTGGTCAATAACCTTCACCGGGAAGAATGTTCCCACACTGCCCTGGTTCCCGCAGGAGCCCCCAACTGGGTCTCCAACTGCTCTTGCTGCCACCGCCCCCAGCAGAGAGCGCCCTGGGCCTTCTCAGTGAGCCCCCATCCCCTCCAGCCCCAGAGAGGAACAAGGATACTGCGTCCCACTGGGCAGGTGAGTGACTGACTGAAGGTTGCCACGGGGCTCTCTAGAAGCAGCCATGAACCAGACACAGTGAAGACTCAGCATTGTGTGGCCAGATTCTAAGTTGGTCCCTGGAATCCATTCTAAAGACAGAAGCATGCGTTGCAGTCCAAGAGCAGCGACTGGACAGAGAACAAGTCCAAATCCCAACTAGAAAAGCCGTCGCTGCCACCAACCAGCTCACCTCTCTCAAACTCGGATCTGAAAATTAACTAACTTCTAGGGACTATTTTCGGCCCTGCTTGATCACGCGCTGAGCCTATCACCGGCTGAAAGGCTTGACTCCTGTTTCAGATGACAGGAACCTGAATTCCAACAGCTCTCTTGACGAAGAGCAGGGAGCCACCTTCTCTGTTTGGAGGATGCTTCGCAAACTCTTTTCTCGCACGAGCTGTGCCCTGCCAACTTGGTTTGGCACAGGACTGTGGAGGTATCAAGCAAATCATCTTTGTGGGGGCAGGTGCTCCATCCTGTCCAGCACTCGGCTTCTCCTAGTAGCCAAGTAGGTGCCACAGGGAAGCCCACAAGCAGGGCGTGGAGCAAGCCTCCTCCCGCCACTCGCCAACAAGCCGTACTCAGTGGCCGACTGTCTCTGAGCGTGGAGGCTCCACTGAGCCATCCTGGCTTTTGTTAAGTCCCCTCCTCATCACGAGGGCATCTTGTCCCCCTTTGAAGCCATCTAAGCTAGTTACCACCAGCTCAACCGCGCAGAGGTTTGGTCATCCATGAAAATCAGTTCACAAAAGCTTCTAATGCATTAAAAGAATCGCTTTCTCCCTGCCTACTCAGACCACCGTCCATTCCAGCACCATCCATACCAGCAGGCTCTAGTACAGGCGAATGAGATGAGAAATGGGCCACTCCATCAGTCCTGCTATGAATGATCACTTGCCCTTTCCCCCCCTCTTCCCTCTCCCGTCGCGTCTCTTTAGATTATAAGCCTGCAGGCAGGGACTGACTTTTTCTTTCTTTACACTGCTTGTATGTAAGCCACACCAGGGGCCTTTTTGGTCGAAGGGTGGGACAAAACGCTTCAATTCATTAAATTGAATAAATGAAATGCCTGGCGGCAATTATTTCTTGACATACGTCACTGGGCAAGTGGCTATTTGCAATTCTGGATCATGTGCCCCCCAAAAGACTCGGGCAATCCTTACCTCACAAAATACATCAGCCCGCTCAGCGTGACCGCCTTGGGTGCGAACGACCAGGGAGGCAACTGTCCACAGTTCACCAGAGACCACAGGTCCGACTCTGGGTCGTAGCACTGCATGACCATGGACTCTTTCCCGGCCAAGGAGCCCGTGGCGTACAGCCTGCCACGGCAGGTGGTCGTGGAACAGTTGTCCATGGGGTACGGCATCGGCTGCAGGGGCTCCCAGGCGTCCAGCGTGTGGTCGTAGCGCTCGGTACTGTCGGAGGCCACCACGTAGAGAAGGCCATCGAAGACCACCGAGCTGTGGTACTCCCGGACCTTCAGCATCGGAGACACCTCCGTCCACTCGTTCACGCTGGAGTTGTAGCGCCAGGCGCAGTCGTAGAGCCTGGAGCCATCCGAGCCGCCTGGGGAAAGAGCGCAAGGTTCCGGAGGTCAGGGCTTTCAGGGTTCGGGTAGGGTCACTCTTTCGGCCGGCTCCCCCAACTGGGTGCGCACCAGGTTGGGGAAGGCTCCTGAAAGACCACGCTCCTCTTGACTCTTACCGTGGGCTTATCCTCCCTGTTCCTGCCCCACTGACGGGAAGCTCACGCCCTTCTGTGTTGCCAGCTGTGGCCACGAGACTGTGGCATTAGCCCACCTCGCAGGGTGAGGGCCTTCTCCCAAACAAACCCTAACCCAAACAAAAGCTAGGGCTGAAGCGAAGGAATGTGTCTCCCCAACTTGGGAGAAACTGGAGATATTCTCTTGACATCTCAAAACAGTTCCAAAGGGTGAATTTCCTGAAAGGTGGGCTGACGGTGGGCACACAGCATCATGTTTTAGGCATCTCCCTTTCCGGCTCCTACAGCCTGGACTATAAATAACTGGCCAGGCTGTGACTCAAAGCAGTGAGCAATATATGCCAGGAAAAACATGTAGGCAGGCAAGCCGTCCTCCCCGGCAGGGGGTCAAACAGGGGCCTTCCCACAACCGCTCTGCCTCAAACCAGGGTGGGGAACTTGGAGCCCTTCAGACAGCATCGGACTCGGGATCCCATCAGCCCCAGCCTGCATGATCAATGATAGGAACTGCTGTCTGACAACATCTGGAGGGGCCGGGTTCCCTGCCTCTGCTCTAAAACCTCAGAAGTACAGAGGAACATTATTCCATGAGAACATCAGAAGAGCGCAAATGCTGGATCCGACCAAGGGTCCATCCGGTCCAGCACTCGGTTCCCACAGTGGCCCACCAGCTGCCCATGGGAAACCCACAAGCAGGACAGGAGTGCAACAGCACCCTCCCGCCCACGTCCCCCAGCAACTACTCTACCTAGGCCGACCGCCTCTGAGACTGGGGGTCTCACCTGGCCATTCCCCGTTTGACCAAAATGCCAGCTCGCCTCCCCTCACCACACACGCCGGGTTCGCCCCCACCCCAGCGGGCTCACTGCGCTGAACCCTCCCCAGGGAAACTTTTCAGGGCTCCTCTTGGCCCAAAGGAGGGGGCGGCTGCGCAGCCCGCCCGGGTCGCCTGGGCACCTAGGTGCGATGGGGGTGAGGCGACACCACCAGCCCCCCGCTCCGGCTCTTCGCCGCCCGCCCGCCCGCCCGTCCTTCCCTCCCCTCCCGCCCGCCTTGTCCCGGGCCGCTCTCACCCGTGACGTAGACGTCGTTGCCGAGGGCGGCGGCGCTGTACCCGCCGCCCAGGTGCTCGGGAAACTCGGCCAGGTAGCGCCAGTGGCCGTTGCGCGGGTTGAAGCCGTCGACGGCCACGAGCTCGTCGCAGTCGCGGTCGCAGCCGCCCAGCACGAGCAGGATCTCAGCCAGGCCGGTGGAGGGGCGCGGGCGCAGGCGGGCGCAGGGCGCGCGCTCGTGGCGGTCGAGGCGGCCGGCCTGGAAGAGGCGCGCCTCGGCCACCAGGCGCAGGCAGGCCGGCGAGCGCGCCACCAGCGGCTCGCCCTCCACGTGCGCCAGCAGCGCGAAGCGGCGCACGAAGGGCAGGCGCACGTGCGCCAGCAGCTGGGGCAGGAGCGGCGCGCGCGTGGCCGGCTCGGCGCGCACCCAGCGCAGCGCCAGCGCGAAGGCTGCCTCTTCCTTGGGCACGCGCAGCGCGTCGTCGCGCAGGTACGAGACCAGGCGCGCCAGCGGCACGCGCTCCAGCTGCGCGCCCAGCTCGCCCTCGGGCTCGGCTGCGTGGCGCAGCACGCAGCGCCGCGCCGCGCCCGCCAGCGTCGAGCACGCGAAGGCCTCGCCGAAGTCCTGCAGCTCCAGTGCGGCCGCCGGCGCTAGCCGCGCCGCCAGCCACGCGCCGCACGCCTCCTTCACGGCCGGGAACTGCAGCAGGTCGGCGGCGCGCAGCAGCCGCTCGGCCAGCTCGGGCTCCGGGGCCGCCGGGGCCTCGGCCAGCGCCGCCACGCGGCCCGTGTAGGCGAAGTCCAGCAGCAGCGCCAGGCACTCGGGCTCCACGCCGTGCAGCCGCACCCGCGCCGCCCGCGCCTCCCGCAGCCCGCCGCCGAACATGGCGCGGAAGTAGCCCGAGGCCGCCGCCAGCACCGCCCGGTGCGCCCCGAACTCGCCGCCGCCCGCCACCAGCGTCACGTCCAGCAGGGCCCGCTCTGCCCGCAACGCCGACAGGCCGCGCAGCACCGACACCGCGTGCGCCGCCTCCGCTGCCTCCATGGCCCCGAGCACAGATCGACCGACCGACTGGCTGAGAGGCGCCCGGCCGGGCTCCGCCTCTGGCGCCGGGCAGCGCGCCGTGTCACTGGCGCTCCCCGCGCGCGCCGCCCTCGCCGCCGTCTCCGCCTCCCGAGGCGCGCCGGGTCGCTGCCCAAATCCGGCGCGCTCGGCTGGCTCCGCCGAGGCCGCGCCGCGCCTCCCTGGCAGCGGCAGCTCCGGGGGCGCAGAGCTCGACCGCCCCACTAAGCGCGGCCACCCACGGAGCGCTTCGGGGAGCCTTCGGTGTTCGACGTACGTCGAGCAGACCCATGAAAACGAAGGGGGCTGTGGTTGGGAACTGGCCAAAGCCCCTATCACAACCCCGAATGCAGGAAGAAATGGAAATAATAATAAAAATAATGCAAAAGATACATATAGTCGAACGGAGCTGGCACTAAAAGTACCAAAGCAACAGATTCAAGGTTTAAAGGCTGATCAAAGACGGAGGGTTTAGCCTGGCCTCTTAAGCCCCCAATCCTCTGCGTTTTTGGACTGGAAAAATCTCCTACAACTCCCAGCGTTCCTCCAGTTAGCTGTAGGATTCCCCCCCCCCCCTTAACACCCTAAATATATACAGTGAAAATGTCAGATGGGTTTCCCCAGGAAGGGGTGTGGGGGACACTACAAAGAAGGCTCTCTCCAGGACCAGCATCCTCTTTTCTTGAACCACTTTCTTGTCTTACTTGCCTAGAGCACGGGTCCCCAATGCAGCACCCAGGGGTCCTGTGGCACCTGCGGGTGCCTCCAAGAGTTCACGTTCTTGAGCTTACACAGTAAAATGTGCCACAGGGTTGGGAACAACAGAAAGGGAGGTTAGAGAGACTGAGAGGGATGGGGTAAGTAGGAGAGTTTATTTCTATTGGCTGGAGCATGCTGGGAGTTGTAGGACTTTTTCCTGTCTAAACAGGCATAGGATGGCATCCTTAAGTTAAAAATTGAGCTACAGTTGTGTATCTTTTTCAATGTTTTAAATTTTTCTAAACCGCCCAAAGAGCTTCAGCTATGGGGCGGTATATAAATGGAATAAATAAAATTAATAATAATAATAATAATAATGTGCTACTTTGCTCACGTTTACTTTAGGCCTATATAAGTCATTTATGATAGGGACCCCCCCATCAATTAGTATTCAATATGGTGGCCATCTTTCAAAATGGCGGATTCTATCTTTAAAATGGCGTAGATAAGTGGTGGAGGTGTCTCTTAAAATGTATTAAAATGTATAACACACCTCAACTACTTATCTACGCCATTTTTAGGACAGAGTCTGCCATTTTGAAAGATGGCCACCATATTGAATACTAATTGATTTTTGGGGGGCAAAAAATGTGAGCAAAGTGGCACCTTATCACAAATTGCTAGATACTTACTCGAACAGACCCAACTATAAGAACAATGAGCAACCGGTTTCTACATATTCTGAGCAGCAAACTGGAATGGATCCTGGCATCTTCTGTACTGTGATATTCCCTCTTTGCCTAATAGATGCAACTTAGAAATCTTTAGTCTTCTAAAAAAAAAAAAAAGACCGCTATTTTAATTATTTGTGCATCACCCAGGAAATGGAAGGAACATCATCATCAGTGTAGGCTATGTGGCCTAATTAAAAAAATCTAAGTTAATTTATCATATGAGTTTTAGTTAATCAATCCATCAATTAAATTTCCGTACATTTGCTTATGAGTAAAAACAATGGTTCTGAAACAAGAAGCAAATGTTCTTTGTTAAATAGAGAATGCATAACAGATGTGTTTATTTTGACTTATTAAAATATTTTAACCTACCTTTTAACTTAGGATATTATGGTGGTATACAAGAGGCATACAAATCAAAATATGCAGCAATATAATACAATAAAACTATAATACAACATGACGATTAAATAAGATTTAATCTGGTGCTGAGATGACAAAGGTGTCGGCCCTGGTTGAAGTTCATTAGGGGAGGGCATTCCAGAAGGAGACCGACTCGCCTTGCCTACACAAACACTTTTTACCACAATGAAGGAAGGGGTAAAGGGAACCCAAGAAAAGCTCCTTCTGAAGATCTTAAAACATTAAAATAAAATAAAATATTAATCTGATGCCCAATTAATTAGGGATACATTTTGGTTGGTTAAAAATTGATTAAACCATCAATTAAATACTGCAATCCAAAATTATAATCATCCGACTGTACCTGGTCTTTCTTGTGTAGCTGGCGATTTAAAGTCTGCTGTAAATCCAATTTGGTGTCAAGGTGTTTAGAGCAGTGCAGTCTGATCCTCTACATGTTTACTCTCAAGTAATTGTGCAAAGGATTGGAGCCTTAAGAGCATTTCATTTGAAAATAGCTCCAACTTGTAATGTGTGCAATGCACAGGCCCAAAAGCACTTGTGACCCTGAGAGTCCCAGAGTTCCGCTAAAACCAAAACCAAGTTTCCAGTCCTCAGGAAAAAACCTGAATACACCATGGCAATGATTTCCTGAGGCAAGGATGAGGAACATTACCCAGAAGACCTTCTCTTCTGGGGCTTCCAGACTGTGGAACCGCTGCTGCTGGAAGAGATCCGCCAACTTAACAGTCTTCCAGAATTTAAGAAAGCCATAAAAACCTATCTCTTCCAGCAGGCCTACCCAGTCGAATTTTAAGAGTTTTATTGGTATTTTAATAATGTATTCATTTTTATATTTTTTAATCAGTTTTATGCATTTTATATCATTTGCCTTTAATGTTGTTCCCCGCCTCGATCCAGAGGGAGGCGGGTAAGAAATAAATATATTATTATTTTCGTGGGCTGTGGGGTTCATCACCTCCTTTCTCTTCAGCCACTCGTTCTGCCTGAAAAGAGGGCTGAGGGACCCCCATTCCCACTCCTGAGATCCTAACCCTTTCCGAGGGAGCAAAAGTCTAGCAAGGGCTTGAGACATCTAAAGAACAAATTTAGATTCGGGTCAGACCAGGCAGTGCATTTGTCACGCGCACCCACCGTCGCTTTATGAACGTTCACCGTCGTCATTTATTCTGGAGTTGCGCGCGCGCCCCCCCCCCCACTCCCCAAATTAAAAACAGAAAAGCGTCATTCGCGCTTCTCTGCAAGGGCTGAAGAGAAGAGAAGAGAAGCGCCTGGGGGTCGGAAGTGGGCGGGGGGCGCCCTAACACTTCCGCAGCCTCAGTTGAAGCATCGCGAAAAGGGGCGCAGGAGGCGGGAGCACCCCAAACACCGCCGCCCACAGACAGACCCACATCCAGAGACCCCTTCCAGGGAGACGCCCTCGGCCGCCTCCATTTCAAGAGGAATGGACCCCACGGGTATTTTTTTTTTTTTTTTTGCGTAAGTGCACGCTCCTTTGCATAAATCTGCATACATCGAGGTGGTGGGCGTCACCTCAGACCAGGCTTTGGCGCGGTCCTTGGCTGCTTTGAGGCGTGGAGGACTACGAGGCCCAGCATGCCCTACGCGAAGAGGCAGGGGCGCCCCGCGGTGTCGTCATGCGTGGGTGGGCGTGGCCCGGTCTTTCCCCTCCCCTTTCGTCTAGTCCGGCGTGTGATGCACGTCGCATGAGATGCAGGCGCCTGACGCGCGGCGAGAGACTACGACTCCCGATGGGCGTTGCGAGCGACGCATGCGCAGCAGGGGAAGGAGGCGGAGGCTCCGCCCAGGCAGTCGGGGGCGGGGCTAATACTCCGCCGCTGCTCCCTCCCCCCCCTCCTCGTTGCCGGTACCGGGACAGCCGTCGCCGCCGCCGCCGCCGTTGCCCAACATGGACTCGGACTCCTGCGCGTCCCCGCTGCCTCCCGAGGTGAGGAGCCCCCTGCCCTCCCCTCCTCCCCTCAGGCGGACATGGGGGGAGACCCCTCCCCACATATGCACCCCACCGTCTTGGGGGAGGAAGAAGGGAGGCCCTCCCCCCGAGCCCCCCTTCGTAGACCCCCTTCTCCCTCTTCCCCATCTATTCCTGATGCCCCCGATCTGCTTCCCCACCCACCCAAGGAAGACACGCTGCAAGCCCCCCTCCCCTCCCGCGTTTGGGGCTGCCTAACGTAGAGTGGGTGGGTGGGGGGCTCTTGGGAGTATGCGGGGGGGCTGTGGGTGTACGTGTGTCTTGGGGGGTCCATGCCTGAAGTAGGCGGGGCTGGGGTCAGGGGCGGGGCTGCTCCCGTTCCTTCACCTTTAAATGTCCCCTCCCACAAGAAGGATTTTCTACCCCCCCCTCCTTTCTTTGGGGTGGCGGCGAAGATACCCCCTCCCACCTCAGGGCAAGCTTGGAGCCGGGCGCCTCCCTCTTGCAGGACAGCAATTGCAAAGCACCTTTATGCAGCCCCCCCTAAAAAAAACAGGGTCTTTCCCCCTCCGCCAGACTTGCGTCTAGAAGTGTCGTTCCTCCATCCTCCCCCCCCCCACACACACACTGATCGCCCACTTACTGTGCTCGGGGGTGGGGAAGGGTGGGTGGGTGGAAGCAGCGACAGAAGAAGCCACGATTGGGGTGGGGAGACACGCACGCAGGACGGACTCTTTCCAGTGCCCCCCCGGGAGCCCCTCCCCTTTTAGTACAGCCCCCCCCTGACGCCTTGGATGCCAGAGGGGCACCTCGCCCACCCCCATCCCCCAGTCGTGCCGCCCGCCAACGCCCCTAGCAGTGCTGAGCGCCTCTATGGCTGCCTTTCTCCCTCGCGCAGGATTTCCCTCCGAGCTCCAGGAGATGCCGGACCGTGGAGGACTTCAACAAGTTCTGCACCTTCGTCTTGGCCTATGCCGGATACGCCCCATACCCGCAGGAGGTAAGGGCTTGGTGGGAGTGGGGGGAGAGGCAGGCAGGGGTGGGCACACCTGCCTCCCCCAACCCGGCGCTCTCCAGGTGCGTGAGACTGCAACTCCCAGGATTCTCAGCTGACAGCCATGGTGGCTGGGAATCCTGGGAATTGCAGTCCCACCCTCTGGAGAGTACCGGGTTGGGAAGGCTGGTGTGGTTGAGGAGAACAGCGTCCCAGGATGCTGAGAGTGGGTATTTCTTCCAAAGTAATCCTGGGAATCAGGGCCTGAAGGTGTCTGGTCTGTATGTGGTTAGAGGAGGGCGCATCCTGTCTGGGAGACTTGCAAGCAAACCAAGATAGAAGGTAGCAGCTTCTGTTCTTAAGCGGTCTTTTTAAAAGGCTTAAGGAGGATTGGGTTGGATTCCGTGGCCTTATAGGCCCCTTCCACCTCTACTATTCTGATTGGAGGGTGTTCTTAGGGAGGAAAGGGTAGCATGTGCGTGGCAGGGGGCCCCTCCCAAATTATTTTATTCCAAATCACTTACGTCACTTCTGTTCTGTTCACAACAAAATGTCCAAAGTATTTAACAAAAAAAATGCATAAAACGAGTAGATGCAATTAAAATAATAATTTGATAAATTATCAAATTCTTCACACAGCACAGAGTCAAACTATGGAATTGACTACCACAAGATGTGGTGATGGCCACCAATTTGGATGGTTTTTAAAGGAGGTTGAATCAATTCCTGGAGGAAGAGAAGGCTATCAATGGCTACGAGTCCTGACGGCTAAGTGCAACTTCCAGTATCGAAGGAAGTATGCCGATGTACACCAGCTGCTGGGGAACATGGGCGGGAGGGTATTGTTGCACTCATGTCCTGCTTGTGTGTTCCCAGTCAACTGCTGGTTGGCCACTGTGTGAACAGAGTGCTGGACTAGATGGACCCTCAGTCTGATCCAGAATCAGGGCTCTTCTGATGTTTCTAAGAGACGTGATCAGTTTTGGGATTGGTGTTTCAAGGTCATCTCAGCCCCTGTGAAAGCTGCACCCTCTCTCTCCCCCCGCCCCGCTCTTTTTGATTCTTGACAGGACCCCTCTCTGTTGAGCAGCCCCAGCCCCCCAAACAGCACCGGTGGCACTGTTGACAGTGACAGCGGGGAGTCCCGCTTCAGGGACATCCCCACAACCCTCTCCCTGTCCAGGAAGCCCCGGAAGAGCTTCAGCCAGCTCAAACATGGGAAGTCGTACTCCTCCATCTACCAGTGGGCGAGGCCCAGCGGCTTCCTGGCGGACAGGAAGAAGATGGAGAAGTTCCGGAAGAAGAGGAAGCTGATGAGGAGGGAAGCACCGCTGCTTGCCCCGGAGGCAGAGTACAGGGGCGGGTTGCTGGAGGGCGGAGGGGAGGAGCCCTATGCGGAGGCACCCATGAGCCCCTCTTCCGAAGGCGACGGGCAATCTTCAACGGGGCGCTGTTCCGCCTGGGACTCGGACACGCCGTCCAATGCATCCTATCCGCCTGTGGTCCCAGAGGAGCAGGGCCCGGTGCAGACGGTGGGCAAGCGAACCATTATCCGGCAGGGCAAGCAGGTGGTGTTCCGGGACGAGGACGGCAGCGCAGATGACGAAGACATCATGGTGGATTCAGGTATGTTGGAATCTCTGGAACCAGCCTGGTTTGTTTCATTTCAGCCTCCCCCGACCTGGGCTTCTCCAGATGTGTTGGACTGCATCTCCCAGTATCCCCCAGCCAGCTGCTGGGGGATTCTGGGAGATGGAGTCCAACACATCTGGAAAAGACCAGGTCGGGGGAGGCTGCTTTCATTTCATCCATTTATAAGCTGCCTTTTATTAATGGGAGTCTTTGGGTGTGTAACATAAACCAAGAACCATGCGGTGAAATTAAGATGGTGGCGTGATTTAGTTGAAGGCAACGAAATCTCGCCCCAACAAATGAGCTTCCCTCTAAAGCATTGCTGCCCTTTTCTGCTTCACCTGCTGCGGACCGAGTGCTTGACCCGGTGGTGTAAACTACCTAGACCAGCCTTCCTTAGCTGTCTTTCCGATGGGTTGGGCTCCAGCCCCACCCAGCCGAAGGACCCCAGGTTGGGGAAGGCTGATGTGGTTCCACCGAGAGAGCAGCTGCCCGCGAGCGATCCAATTGCCTTGTGCCCCTCCTAACACGGCTGCCTTTCCTGCCACTTGTCCCCAGATGATGACTCCTGGGAGCTCGTGACCTGCTTCTGCATGAAGCCCTTTGCAGGCCGGCCCATGATCGAATGCAACGAGTGCCACACCTGGATCCACCTCTCCTGTGCCAAAATCCGCAAGTCCAACGTCCCCGAGATCTACATCTGCCAGAAGTGCCGGGACTCCAAGTTTGACATCCGGCGCTCCAACCGCTCCCGGATGGGCTCGCGACGGCGCTTCCTGGACTAGCGGACGGGACCCTCCCCGGAGGGAGTGGGACACAATCGGCCCCTGCAAAACGAGGGACTCCAGTCGCAGGACTGCAATCGCAGGGGCTTCCTCTCTGCCAAGGGCTCCGCGAGCATCAAGGCACTCCGGTGTTCTTGACGACCTGAACCGTGGGTGGAGAAAGAAATGACTCGGTGCCCCAGAGCAAGCCAGGAAAGGCAAGACTAGGCTAAGGAGCGGAAGTGCGGGGTGGCCTGTAGCGCATCTCTCTCTCTCCCTCCTGTTCTCTGCTTTTACCCCTGCACAGAAGTATCGAGGGATTAGCTGGTGGATGGGGGCCGCAGTTGAGGTGGAAGTGAGAATAGCCAGTTTCTATTTCCATGCTGATGTCAAGGCAGACGTGGGATGGATGTGAGGAAGAGGGGAACCTGTCCCACCTGCTGGTTTGGGGGCAGTAGGAGGACTGTTCCCTCTCTCCTGATTGCTTCTTCAAAAGCCACCTTCCGGAGCAGGGCCATTCAGCGGAGAATGCCATCCCCTTGTGCTGGCAGGGAGTGTAGGGTCAGCCACCCTGACCTGCGGCTGGTCTTGTCCTCTTGAGGTTATTCAAAAGGTTTTGGTGGTCCTCAGTTTTGGACTTGCCTCCTGCTCTGACAGACTGGGTTTGGAGGATGGCAAAGATGCATCGAACGTCCGTTGAGCTAATGGAAGTGTGGGAAGGAAGGAGCCCTTCCTCCAGGGCTCAGGAAGGGTCAGGCAAACTGGGAAGTGGAGATGGGGTTGCAGAATCTGTTGCTTAACAGGCTCAGTGGATCGTAGCCTCGGGGTTGTTTCCCTTGCAGTGACCCAGCAGGGGCATAGATATGGGCCTTGTTTCCGAGTGAGACGTGTTCCCTGTTGCTTTCAAGTGCTCTGAGCTATCCGGCAGGCAAGGGGAGGAAGGAATGGCGATATTGCTTGACCCAACCATAGCAGGGAGCACACCAAGGTGGTCCATATCCCAGCCAAAATCTCAGTGTGGTGGGCATTCTCTGTGGACATTGAAGGAGAGACAGCGCAGGGTCTCTCAAGATGGATGGGAGGAGTGGAGGGGTACCAAATCAGGAAAGGGGGTAGAAAATCCCCGCAGCCACCGCTGCCGCCACTCACTTACAAATAGGTTAGGCAGTGTAACCTTTATTGTGTTCTTCTGATATTGTGATGTTAAGATTTTGCCCTTTTGCACAAGGCCTGTAGGGAGAACTCAATTTCCCAGTGCAGAGAACTGATTCTGGCTCAGAATCTGCTTCCTGTGTAGGGAACGCCCTGGGATACTGTTGTGGTCGCTCTTTGTGGCCCAAATCTCTGGAAAGAGCTGTATGAGAAACCTAGGGCTGCTACTTGGTTATACCTGCAGAGTAGCCAAGCCCTTGTGGGGTTGCTACCTGTATCTTTGGTGTGCGTGTGAGGGAGCGGTTAAGTAAGACAGTTCCTATTTATTTCAGCTCCAGGACCTAATTTTAATTCCTCTTGTTCCGTTTTGCCACGCCAAGTGGTGTCCAATAAGCCAAATGAATTGGAGTTTCAGGAGAATAAATATCTGCATGCCTGTGTACCGTCTCAGTTGGAGAGCTTTAAGGGTTGTTGTTTTAAAAATTAAAAAAAAATGTTTCACAGGGTGAGGCTTCTGGTCTGTCTTCTATTCTAGAGAAAAATATATATAAAATTTAGTCTCTGGGTGGCCAAGCTATGACATGGGCTGGACAGGGGCAGAGGCCTTTCCAGGCCTGCGGTCATCTGTTCCACAGTAGAGTAGAAACAAGAAACCAAAGCACAGGGAGAGACGATGAGGGCTGAACACGTACTGGGGGATTCTCAAAAATGGCACATGCACAAAATGGCACATTGGACATAACTTATGGTACAGTTGCAAAAATAAATAAAGCACTTCCCCTTCCTGTGTTTGGACGACCAATTCTGTGTTAACGTCAACACTATTTAAAATGAAATAAAGTGTTTATCTTGTCTTCTTGCTTGAAGGACTGCTTACACTCATGTTCCTAAACAGGGCAGCAAAGCACCAGTTTTGCATGCAGAAGGCTTTGGCAGCCTCTCTACTAAAATGCATCTCTCATGGGCTGAAGAACCTGACAATTGGTTCAGCTGCTCCTGAGCTCGATGGACCAGAGGTCTGGCTCAATCACAGGGAGCTTCATATGTCCAGATGAACTCAAATCTCGAGGGAAGTTCAGTGCTAGGGGGAAAAAAACACGATTGGGAATTTCCCCCACACCCACGCCCCATTCCCCACAACAGCCACCTTCCAGCTAGCCTTAACTGGAATTACAGCAAAGAGCTGAGGGATTGTAGCGAAGAGGGGCAGCTGGGAAACCCCCTGCGCAGGGCTCACTTCAGCCCCAGAATGGCCCTGGGCCCTTAGCAAACACCTCCTGCCGTGACCCCAGCTCTACCCACAAGTTGGGAAATGACACTGTCCTACCTGGCGGGGCTGTCGTAAGGATAGTAAATGGAGAATATTGGTGAAGAACTGGGAAGGCTTTAAAGAAAGGAGTATCTGAGTGCTAAGTGAGATGCTGTCAATATCTGCAAGGTGGAGCTCTTCCCTGCAAATGTTGATGTGGGTCGGCAGCTGTTTCTTTCTCCAGGGGAAGAAGTAGCCAGAGAGGGCTGTGTACCCCAGCCTCCAGATAGGTTGGATTGCAATTCCCACAGTTCCCATGATGGGAGTTGCACTCCAACACATCTGGAGGCCATCAGGTTGGGGAAGATGAAAGGTTCCTCCAGGACACCTGGAAGGAAGAAGAGAGACGAAGATGTGCAGCAAAACCTCACATAAGGCAGTACCTGCCTCGGAGGGTGGAGGAGGAGACTTGCAGCACCGAAGTCACATGCAAGGGACCACATCCGGGCCAAAGGGCAACACTCCCATGGCCGCCATCTTTTTTGAGGATGCCACTTAAAGCAGATGTGGGAACTTTCAGTCTCTCTCAAGGGTGCCGCTAAATCTTCCTTCCCCAACCTGGAGTCCTCCAGATGTCTTGGACTGCAACTCCCATAACTCCTGGACATGATGGGAATCTGGAGGGCGCCAGGTTGGGGAAGGCTAAAATGAAGTGACAGCGATGAATGCAAAGAAATGGGGCAGAGCTCCAGAGAGAGGGAAGGTTAGGACATCTCCCACCACCTTGCACATGATGCTCCTGTACTGCAGGTGGCAGTGTTTGTATGGGAACCAGAAGAGGGCTGTGTCTCCCTAGCTCTATGCCTAGTGCGCTTCCTTCCAAAAGATATAAAACCAACAAAATACAGTAGAGTTCCACACAGCTCCTCACTTCTGGCTCTCAGATCCTACCTAGGTGGAGCAATAGAGGCAGAAGTGTAGAACAATCCTTGCAAAAACCTCGAACCCTCACAAAAGAAAAAAAGAGGCTTAAAAAAAAATATCTTTCCTGATGAAGAAATTTGGGTATCTCAAAATTCGCACATTTCTTTGGGATATTTTGGTTGCCCTAAGGAAGGTATTATGCTAATATGGACTTGTAAAATTCAAGGTAGAAGCTAGCGAGGGTGAGAGGAGAGGTTTGGCACTAGTTAAAATACTTCCGCATTACATATAGAGTAGGGTGTAAGTAGAGAGACCTCCTTCATCTTCAAAAGTCTGCATAACAGGCAGAAATCCAACAGATGAAGCCTTATGCTGACTCTGCATGCAGAAAGGTTGCACGTTGGATTTTTGCCAGCCTTGCAGCCTATGCGAAGTCCGGGCTTTCCACAAATAACTTATTTAAAACTCCTTTAGCCTGCCCTCCCCAATAAAGGATAGGATGCTTTCGCAGCAACTCCTCTGCCTTTCAAATCTAGCAGACGTGCAAAAATTCAACAGGTAAAGCTATTCCCATGAATATATCTGACAAAATAAGAGGATCTTTTTAGAAGCATCTACACCAGTTGTACTTCGTTTTCCCATGAATGCCTTTTTCACTTCCACTATTTTTACCCCAACTGAAAGGGTTCCACAATCTGCAATCAGGATGTGTTAGAAATTAGGGATGTGCACTGGATCGGACCCGATCCACGATCCGAGTCCGGTCCAGTGGGAAATCGGATAAATTATCCGATTTCCGATCCCGCAGCTGGATCGGCCGATCCAATCCGAACCGGTCCGAAAAAGCTCCGAACCGGTTCGGCGGATCGGCGGATCGGCGGGCGCCCACTGGCGCCCACCGCCGCTTCCATTGGCGGGCGCCAGCGGGCGCCCGCCGATGAAAGTGGACAGCGGGGGGGGGAGGAGGGGGGCACTTACCTTCTCGGCCCGGTGGCTCCCGTCCGGCGCCGGCGCCTACTACTACTAGCAGGCTCCGCGGCCTGCTCTAGGGTGGCGCGCCGGGTGATGTCATCACCCGGCGCGCTACTCTAGAGCAGGCCGCGGAGCCTGCTGGTAGTAGTAGGCGCCGGCGCCGGACGGGAGCCGCCGGGCCGGGCAGGTAAGGAGGGGGTGCGTGGAGGGGAGGAGGGGGCGCGCGGAGGGGGGAGGGGGGCCCTTACCTTTCCGGCCCGGCGGCTCCCGTCCGGCGCCGGCGCCTACTATTCCCAGCAGGCTCCGCGGCCTGCTCTAGGGTGGCGCGCCGGGTGATGTCATCACCCGGCGCGCTACTCTAGAGCAGGCCGCGGAGCCTGCTGGAAGTAGTAGGCGCCGGCGCCGGACGGGAGCCGCCGGGCCGGAAAGGTAAGGAGGGGAGGAGGGGGTGCGCGGAGGGGGGAGGGGGGCCCTTACCTTTCCGGCCCGGCGGCTCCCGTCCGGCGCCGGCGCCTACTATTCCCAGCAGGCTCCGCGGCCTGCTCTAGGATGGCGCGCCGGGTGATGTCATCACCCGGCGCACTACTCTAGAGCAGGCCGCGGAGCCTGCTGGAAGTAGTAGGCGCCGGCGCCGGACGGGAGCCGCCGGGCCGGAAAGGTAAGGAGGGGGTGCGTGGAGGGGAGGAGGGGGCGCGCGGAGGGGGGAGGGGGGCCCTTACCTGCCCGGCCCGGCGGCTCCCGTCCGGCGCCGGCGCCTACTACTACCAGCAGGCTCCGCGGCCTGCTCCAGGGTGGCGCGCCGGGTGATGTCATCACCCGGCGCGCTACTCGAGAGTAGGCCGCGGAGCCCGCTGGTAGTAGCCGCCGGCGCCGGACGTGCCGAGAAGGTAAGTGGCGGGGAAGGGGGCTTACCCCCCCCCCCGGAGCCGTCCGCTTCTATCCGCTGGCGCCCGCGGGCGCCAGCGGATGGAAGCAGGCGGCCCCAGGGGGGGTAGGGAGCGCGGGGGAGGGGGTTTACCTGCCGGGGCCGTCCACAGCGGACGGCCCCGGGGGGGGGGAGGGAGTTAGGCCCCCCCTTACCCACCCGCCGCCATTTTTTCCTCATAGACTTGCATTGCAATGCAAGTCTATGGGGAAAAAAATGGCGGCCGATCCAAAAATTTCCGATTTTTGGATCGGGATCGGACTCGATCCGGTCCGGGGGGCCTCCGATTTTGTCCGAACCGGTCCGGGACAAAATTGGAGGTCCCGATCCGGGTCCCGATCCGATCCGGGGGGTCCGTGCACACCCCTATTAGAAATCTACTGAGACTGTCACCTCTTGGCTTCTTCACTGGCCCTTCATGTTCTCTCTTAGAATCATAGAATAGTAGAGTTGGAAGGGGCCTCTAAGGCCATCAAGTCCAATCCCCTGCTTAAGGCAGGAATCTACCTTAAAGCATCCCTGACAGATGGTTGTTCAGCTGCCTCTTGAAGGCCTCTAATGTGGGAGAGCCCACCACCTCCCTAGGTCATTGGTTCCGTTGTCGTATTGCTCTAACAGTCAGGAAGCTTTTCCTGATGCCCAGCCGGAATCTGTTTTCCTGTCACTTGAGCCCATTATTCCGTGTTCTGCACTCTGGGATGTTTGAGAAGAGATCCTGGCCCTCCTCTGTGTGACAACCTTCCAAGGATTTGAAGAGTGCTATCATGTCTCCCCTCAGTCTTCTCTTCTCCAAGCTAAACATGCCCGGTTCTTTCAATCTCTCATAGGGCTTTGTTTCCAGACTCCTGATCATCCTTGTTGCCCTCTTCTGAACACACTCCAGCTCGTCTGCATCCCTCTTGAAGTGCAGTGCCCAGAACTGGATGCAATACTCCTGCTTTACTATCTCTGTTTCCTTTAGGTTCCTCTTACTCCCATTATATGGGACGGGGAGGACACTACGCAGCTTTGGCCACATTGGCTCAGTTCACACTGAGCCAATCTGTGCCAGAGGCAGACTTTGGCACAAGACCCCCTCCTCTCCACCTCGCTTCAATTCCTGGTTCGGGCAAACCATGGTTTAACCTTTGCAGGTGTTAAGAGCAAATGCAACATTTCTACCCCCAGAACAGGACTGGAGATCTGAAGTCTTTGTCGATCAAAGCTGGGAGTTCAGTGGCCATTGCAGTGCCAATATGGTGACCTGGAAAGTTCTGCATGCCTTTCTAAACCTCAAGGCAGCAGGCCTCAGTAGTTATTAATAAGGTGGCCGGCAAATTCCCAACAGAACTAGTGACAGATCGGTGTTGAGATCTAGAGCTGGGACGGGCAACTGTTACATGGGAGCAGGCTTGAAAGAATTCTGAAACTTCCAACTGGTGCACAAGGCAGCTGGCTGGATGCCACATGGCCAAAACACACCCTGCCTGTATTGCCCCCATTACTCTGGTTGCCAATGTATTTCTGAGCCCAACTAAAAGAGCTGCTATTGATTTGAAAGCCCAAACACCTACCCATACTTCGTGGTCCACCTCCGAGGCCAGGCTTGCCTGTGAAAGCAACCAGGCTGGTGGTCAGGAGAGGGGGGATTTGGGGGGCAGCGGCCCATTTGCAGAACGGTGTGACAAGCAGAGTTTAACGGTCTCTATCGTTACAGGCTCTAAGTGGACACTGAAAACGTATTGGTTTACTGCCTCCCCTTTCGTAATTTTAAAGATTTTAATCAGGCTGTTATTGGGCTGGTGTCACATTCTGCGATCTCTGGCGAGCAGGCCGAGTGCTGCTTTTAGTGTTACTGCTGGCTGCAGTGGTTTAATGTTATTGTGATTGTGGGCTTTTAACAGTGATGGGCAGCGTGTGATGGTGTCACTCTGCTAATGGAGTTTTTTTTTGATCCAGAGGAAGCTTCTGTGAGCAGGAAGGGAGGGAATGAAACTTCCATAGATTCCCCCTCCGCTCCGCAGACCCCACCCAAATCTGCTCGAGAGATGAGGCGGGTGGGCTTTGCAACAGCATTGACAGGGGAATAAGAGGCTACGGGACTATGGAAAGGTGGGCGTCTTCCCATCTTTCCGCATACAGATGTCTCTGCTGCATCAAAGAGCCTTCCAGCAGTGGAGGAACAAAGCTGCATACAGCCCTGTTCTCATATAGTTATGAATTGTTTAATCAATGTATTTTCATAAGCCGTTTTGTGAGAAAATTTTCAAAAAAGCAGAATATATGGGGGGGGGGGGGAGGTTCTTGTTGTTAGTTTTAAAAGAGAATTTTTGAAAACAACAACAACTGGAGTTTGGGTGGGAGGGGGTGGTTCCAGAAAACAATGCTTGTAAGAGGCAGAGCAAAATAACTAGTGTGCAGATGAGAACCAGTATGGCTGTTCTCCATTCCATCCACTTCTTCTTTGGTGAACTGTTGACGGTAACAAGACTGGAAGGATCAGGGCCAGTGGTTCTGGCTATAAAGACCAAAGTGTGTTTCCTTGCTTCTCACAGACTTTTACACACACACACACACACACACACACACACACACACACACACACACCCCTACAGCTCCCTGGGTAGTCCCTTCTTAGCAGAGATCCGCTCAGTTCTTACCCAGAACGCCATCCTTCATGAAAGTGGGTCATTTTATTGTCCTTAGTTGTTACAGGAGAAAACAGAGGCTCCAACCTTATCAGTGGCTCATGCACTTTGCAAGGTTGCTGTCCACACAAGGCAGCGGGGAGAAGATCACAGACCCGGCACTTGCGCTGGGCTCAAAAAGTGGCAGGATCAAGTAGGTTGGTCTTTGTTCAATAGACAGCTTGGCTCAGGTTCCCGAAGAGGCCAGGGGTTTACACATGCAGGGAAACAAACTCGCTGCTTTTCAGAAGGGATTATTGTTATAATCATACAGTATTATGCTTATTCCATCAGATTTGAAGGAAGTTTGGATGATCCACTTATAGAAAAAGAAACAGGGTGTTTGTGTGCATGTATCAACATGAACAAGACACTTTACTGATAGTGAACTAAGGAAATGGACGTGACTTGGTGCCAACGTGAGAAGAATGGATTTGTTAAACAAAAGGACAGGGGAAAGAACAGCACCTGATTTCAAGAGGAGGGACGGTGTGGATGGCGAGAGTCCAGGCATCTCAGAATCTGTGACAATTTTACTCTGGGCAAAGGCTACTGAATCTCAATTAGTTGAGGGGCTGATTGGGGGACAGGGTCTGGCTCCAAACAATAATAGAATAGCAGCTACACAAAAAGATCAGGTGCTCGGGACACATGTGGGTGTGTTTCAAGGATTTTCAGTTGCTACAACAGTTGTCTTGGAATACCCCACACGCGTGGGGAATCTTGCCTAAAAGGCAAAGAAAGCTGTTCCAGAACTGACCAACAGCGGGCCGCCCTCCTTTTGCATACTGACCCTGACCCTGACGCTGCTGCCAAGGACAGAAGCTGAACACTGGTATTCCTTCAGCTGCTACTGCTTTGCATGGCACAACAGCACCTCAGTTGGGAGGAAGAGTCATATCAATGCAAAACGCCTCTCCCGCAAAGGGCCTGGTAAGCTATTTCCTCTGATTTGGCACCCTGTGTTGTATTCCCACTCCTGTTTCCCTGTACCCCGCTCTCTCCAAGCGTTTCGTACCTGAACACTTTTGTGGCTCCATTTTTACCTGATTTCCAAGGTTCTCACCCTGCTTGGGACAGGGACAACCCAACAACAAGGACACAGACTGTAGCTAATGCATCGCCCCCACCTCAACCTTGGCATTATCAGCTGTGGAAGAGATTACGATTGGGAAAGTCCACAGGAGAAAATGAATGCTCCCAGCTGAATCTCCAAAGTCCTTTTTGATTTTGGAACAGAGGTGTGTGCCGTATTCTTTGCATCACCGAGGGGCCACAGGGGTCTTGGAGGTGGCAGCTAAACTTCCACCCAGAGCATTCTTCAGCTGAAGCAGCCCCAGGTGCTGGAAGAATGGGAACACACCTTCTGGTGCACCGTTCCCTTCCTGCCCCCAAAGCATCCCCCTGGCTGGCAACAGTGGTTCCTGCAAGGGCGGCCCCCGTCTGCAACCCTTCCTCACCCCACCCCCATCGCCTGGGTGGGGGTCCGGCGGGAAAGGCCAGCATGCTCCGCTGCACGGGCCAAGCCACAATCCCAGGTGGCGCGGTTTCCTCTCATTTTGTCCCACAACATCGTTGGTGTAAAACCACCTTCTGTGTACATCATAAAATAAGTAGTGTCTCCGTCAGGCTGAAGACGTATCAGGTCCAGGGAGGAAGGGTGGCTCACTTTCGGTTGACTCCTGGCGCAGAACCCCGCGCCGGCCACGCTTCCCCCACCAGATTAGCTGTCCGTGTCAATCCGGTGAGCTGTGGTGGGGAGAGGGGAAGAGAAAGAACAAGACAGGCGCCCATTTCAGAGAGGTTGAGATGAAGGCAAATATGCAAGAGAGCCATCAAGGACGTAGGTGCAATGCCACCTCTTCCACAGGCACGTGGGGGCCCACCTAGGAGATTTCCCCATTCCTCCAGCCCCAACTCACTGATGAAGGGACCTCAGCAGAACCAGGTCTTTTTAAAAAAAACCAAGTATCCTCACCTCCAATATGGTCCCAGCTTCTTGAGCGGCTGGGAAAACCTTTCCCCAAAAGCTTGGAGAGCTCTTGCCGGCCACTAGATGAGATGGACAAATGACCTGATTGCACAAACGGCAGGTTCGTGCGTGTCTCACATTGCACAAAATGGAAGAACCTTCCTCCAATCCTACATAGCACTTCACCCGACAGAGAAAACAGTGGCAGGATGTTCCCAAACTCAAATCATGAATGGAAAACTAATGAGGCAGACAATTATGTGACCTACTCCTAGCTGCAAAATGTGGAATGGACTGATGGTGGGGGGTGTAGAGGGAAGGAAGAGCCTGCAGAGAGGGGGGAAACGTCCCCATTTCTTTAGGTCTTGGGCAGCTCTTCAGATTTCGCCACTCACATTGCTTTGGTATCCGAAGGGCCTCGTTGTCGGAGGACATCACTTGATGCAGAACTCCACGGAACTGGTACAGCATTTTCAGGCTCTTCTCTTCCCCGACGCAAGGGTCGTAGAAGCCAGGCAGGCCAGCCTAAGAAAGGGAAATGGATGCCCTCTGAACCAAAGGCAGGACAGGGCAAAAGTCTGCAACGCACACAGGGAACCGCACTCTGGTACTCCAGCGTGGAAGTCCTGCTTATGAGCTCTAAACAGGGCAGTTCCCACACAACTTCACAGAAGGCCAAGTGAGGGTCCACACATCCCACTTCTCAAGTGCAAATCTCTCTTGAAGGCCGCACAGCAAACCCCTCGAAACTCCCCCGCCCCCACCTGAACTCCCTGCCTGGGAACATCCTGACCTTGGATGCTTCCGTGAGGATGAGCTTCGAGTCCTTCACTAGGCACTGCAGGGGCACCGTCACGTCAATGACCTTCACCTTCTCGTTCCTCCGGCTCTGGTCGTTGACAAACTTCCCGTACCACGCGTTCACCACAATCAGGCCTGTGGCGCAAGAAAGAGGAGCTCTGTGTGGCCAAAATGCTCAGGGAAATCCCTGCCCTAACCTCTCGTGGTACAAAATCAAACGGAATGCAGATTCCCCACCCCAAGCGAAGTTTAGGAAGGACCGATCTCACTGCGTACGTTACCTGATGAACTATGCACCGATCCGCTTAGGGCGCATCGTTCCGCTCATGATATGATCTATTTTTCTACTCTTAGAGCTAGAAACTTGAATATATATATATATATATATATATATATATATAATTTTAAATGAAGAACTGAGACTCTCAGGACCAATGGCGCATCGTTCCGCTCATGATATGATCTATTTTTCTACCCTTAGAGCTAGAAACTTGAATATATATATATATATATATATATATATATATATATATAATTTTAAATGAAGAACTGAGACTCTCAGGACCAATGGCCAGCTGCAGGATTCTGGGAGTTTTAATCTACACAGACTGGCAGCATCGGCTCTCCAGAGTTTCAGGCCAGGGTTCTCATTTCCCAACTCTACCTGGAGATGCTGCGGGGAACTGAACCCAGGACCGTCTGCATTTTATTTATTTAATTTCTATATTATCCAATAGCTGAAAATCTCCAGGCAGTTCACAATAGTTATGGTTTTAAAATATGATAAAATACAATACAAAAGTTTAAAAGTATAGTATCGAATAAAATTAAAAAATAATGAAACACAACCTAGCAGCAGCGCAAAGATTTAAAATGTAGTAACAGAAACTGAAAGACTGAAAATACCTGGGGCAAAGTAAAATGCCTGGCACCGAAAAGAGCACAACGCAGGCACCACGTGAGCCTTTGGGAAACTTATTCCACAACTGGGCGCCACAACAGAAAAGGCCCTCTTCTTAGTAAGCTATCCACCTCACTTCCTTTGGCGGGGGGCTCCCAGAGAAGGACCACTGAGCCCCTGCCCTATACAGGTGGGATGCATACAGTGGCACAACATCATTGCCTGGATCTCTAAAAGTGGGCGTTCTGAGCCCCTGGTTTCCACTTCAATTCAGTGCTTCCTGTTCTATGTGGGTGATCAAAATACCATCAGCGCAAACAGGTAACACAGAGGCGCTTAGGAACCCAAACAGAAATTTGTAGGCACTTCATTCCCTGCAATCCAGACTCCTAGGAGCAAGAAAAAGAAAACCAGAAACCCTCACCCATCCTGGCTTCTTCAGCTTCAATGATTCTTCGGACAGATTCCTGCATCAGCTGCACCTACGGAAAGAGACCAAATAGAATTTAGCATAAAAAGACTCTGCTACTCAAGAGACAGGGAGGTAAAGCAAGAGCAAAGCAGAAAGGAGCAACCATGGAAAGGAGAAGAGAAGACAAAAGACCCTGTTCAGACGACACGCTAAGCCCTGGTGGTTAAGCATTTTGAGCTAAACATTATGGCTTAGTGTGCCATGTGAACCATTCCTAACCGTGGTGGCTACATAACCACGCTTTAAACATGCTCACTAACCATCTGCTGCAAAAAGAAGGTTAGCAGCCTAACCATGGCTTAACGCGTTGTGTGAACAGGCCCGCTACCTCAGAAACTGTCATGGTTGCTGGTCACAAGTCAGACCCCATGTGGGAATATTTTGAAGACATGCCCTCTACAAGTAAAAAGAACAAACATGAGAAATGTCTACAGTGTGACAAAGATTCAAGGGCTGCTTGTAAGAATGAAATAATGGTGTAAATATTACTTTATTTAGTTGTAAATTAGTGATTTACAAGTAAATTGTTTAGTGATCAGATATGCACTATTCTTTAGAAGAAGTACCAATAGAAAATCTGACTTAAATCACAGATTTAAATTGCCTTGATTTAAAATCGATCCACCTTGCATGCAAAGCATAATAATAAATGTGTCGTCTAAGCACGCACATACGCACATCGAAGATCTTCAGCAAAGGCAGGAGGCGTGGCAAGTAAACCAAACTTGATTGGAAAAATAAAACCAACCAAATACTTTTTTTAAAAAATGAAGAAGGCAGCCAAGGGGGGACGAATAAATTTCCAGTTGAGTGGGAGATGCATAACACTCATGAGGGAGAGGCAGGAAGCTACCAAGTGCCAATCCTGTGCAAAACACACCTTTGTGTTCTCAGCTTCTAGAACTGATTGGGTTTGAAAGGGAAGAAGAAACCCTTGAGATGAAGCCAGGGCCAGTTATGCCAAGGTAACACCCCGGAGGATGTGCATGAAAGGCAGGCACTGCATTCTACAGGAGCGAGGGAGGGAGGAAGGGAGGAAGGACTTACTGCAGCCTCTGCTTCCTGCTTCTTCTGCAAAGTGTCGCTGGCTGTGCTCTCTCGTTGCTTCTCCAAATCTCTAGTGCGAGAGAACAGGTTGACACAGAATCCTGGGCAGCTGCCCTTCCCTCCCATATCCCTGAACCCCTGGATCATGAGCCCCAAGTGGCGGCGGCGACAGCAGCCTGGCTGTGAGCCCAAGAGACCTCTCTTGGCCAGGGTGCTGCTAAGGCTGGCAGAGCCAAGACTCTCACTCACAAAGCACAACCCACCCTGGGGTAAGTCTCCTGCCCCAGCCCAATGAAATGAGTGGGACTTGACCAGTTTGGATGGGGGCTGTGCAGGAGAACTTCCCAATGGTGGATTGTCCCCCAACAGGCCTCATTTGTCCCCCCACCACCACCGGTATTCAGAGTGATGTTGCCTTTGGCCCTGGGGGGCTCTGCATAGCCATTAGAGTAGACCTCTCGTCCGTGAGCGGCACGTGCCCTCAAGATCAGCTCCCCCTCTCCTGCTGGGCACTGTCGACATGGGGCACTCACTTCTCCTTCTGCGCCCGGAGATAGGGCTGGATGATGAGCCTGTGCATGGCGAAGTAGATGACAAGGGGCCCCGCCGTGGCGTAGAAGATGGCGCTGGGCAGCAGCTGGTCCGTCAAGTGGATGGGGAAGAAGTACGTCTGGCTGGCCCTGTTCAGCCTGGAATGGAGGAGGAGGAGGAGCAGAGCAGTTGGCTGGGAACACACACACACACACAACCTGCAGAAGGTGTCCAGGAGGGGACCATGGATCTAGAGCCCTCCAGATGCTTTGGACTCCAACTCCAGTTCCAGCTAGCGTGGCCAATGGTCAGGAATGCTGGGAGTTGTAGTCCAAAACATCTAGAGGGCAGCCAGGTAAAGGAAAGCCAGCCTAGAGGAAGACTGGCTTCGTGTTCCCCTGCCCTGCTTCTTCGGAGGACAAAGTACTTCCCTTCTGCTGCCGAACAGGGAGGAGACATCTCCCATGCAGGAGAGGCAGGTGAGCAGACAGAGGTCTCAAAGAGCAAGAGCAGCCTGTGAGGCACCACACCGACACACAACACAGTACACAAGAGGCTCAGTTGTGTCTGCCCTCAAGGGAAGGGAGGCTCTTTCAGCTGGGGGGTGGGGGGCAGGGAAGAGGAGAGAAACAGATACCCCGCGCAGCTGATCCTTGATCTTCAGACTTTTGCAGGGAGTTCTGCTGTGTCCCAGCGCCCTGTGCTGGCAAAACCTAAACATGCACAAGTCCTGGCAGAGACTCCCATAAAGGCAGCAGCATCACTGGGCTGCTAGACGTACAGAGCTCCATTCAGCACTGGGGCTCATGTGGAAAGCGCTCCCTTTTATCAGGTCCAGCCTCCGTTGGTGAAGAGGGACACATGCTTCCAAGTGCCGTAAAACAGCCTTTCCCCAAAGAGGCACCCTGCAGTTGTGTTTGGATTACAACCCCCGTGTTTCCCCAGCCAGCATGGCTATTGGCTGGGGGATTCTGAGAGTTGTAGTCAACACATCTGCAGGGCAGAGCCCTTGTCCTGGCCTGACCACTGGCATCCGGTTTGGGAGGCCTTTGTGCACCGCGCTCTCAGAGATGCCCACCTCCTCCTCCCCACTTGCCGTTCTCCCTCTGGTCCCAGCCCAGACAGCTTCTCCTCTCCTCTCACTCAGGGCAACAACCAACTGGGGGGGGGGGGCTTAGTCAGGTGCCTGCCCACTCCCACCCCATAGGCCTTGCCTGGCATACAGATGCACCTGAGCCCTGTGGCTTTCGTTAGAGTAACCCAGGCAGCGCTGGAAGAGGCGCGAGCACAGAGGGCAAGAGGGACCAGGCTAGGGTTGCTAACTCACTTGATTTTCAGAGAGACTCCCTGAGGGATGCCGACGCTGACGGTGGCTCCGAGGACACTGTGCCGAGAGATCTTCCGCTCTGCGCCGTATTCCACGATGGTCCCAAAAAAGCCAGCCCTGGAGCGAAAGGATTTGGACACAGTCAACGGAAGGCAGGCCTTGCCTCTCGGGGCTCCTGGTTCTGGGCAGTGCTAGTGGTCATGCTGCAGGTCTACCCAACCCATTCTAATGCGTGGGCGGCTTCCCGCTACCTTCATACCAGCCAGGGGAAGGAGACACGGAGGCGGCACCCGGCACACCTGCTGTACCCAGGCTTCCCAACGATGCGCACTCCCTTTGAGGAAGTCCCAGAACAGCTGCTTTAGGAAGGCGCCATCTTGCCTGTTTGCCCCGAGAGCAACTGCTCCAGGCGTTGGGCTTCCTTGCACAGGTTCACGTCAGTCCCCACTCCCATCCCACACCCCGGGATTTAATCTTCATTGCACGCTCAATGGCATCACTTCGGCTCAGACTTACTTGAGGGATCCTTTCACCCGCGTCTGATCCTCATCCTGAAACTTGTGCTGGTAACTCACCATCATGAAGGAGTGAGGGATGCCCAACTGCAAAGGCACAGAGACGACATCAACCCCCCACCAATGATTCTGTTCTTTTTTCTCACTCCTTGTACCTCACTCTCAGCCCTCCCCAACCTAGTGCCTGGCCATGCTGGCTGGGAATTCTGGGAGTTGCAGTCCAACACATCTGGAAGGCACTGGGCTGGAGAAGGCCACCTTATGGCAGTAGATTTAAGGTGGCCAAAAGGTGGCGGCACAACTTCACATCACAGAGTTGTGGCTCTCTGCCACTGAACATGGCCATAAGCCCAGGCTTAAATGGCTTGAGACGGAGGTGGACAAAAATGTATTGGGGCGGGAGGAGGAGGAGGAGGAGGAGTTTCATTCGCCACCACAGCTATGTGGAACCTCCATGTTCAGGGGCAGCTGTGGAACCAGGGCTAATGGCCACTGTCATGAACAGAATGCCCAACTAGGTAGTTTATCAATAGTCAGTTAACTCATGCAGAACTTTCAGGATAGGGCAGAACAAAAGATTTTGCCATTTTAACTTGTTTTAAGGGAATTGGTTTTGCAATTTTAAATTGTTTAAAATGTTCATCGCCTAGAGATCCTGGGTTTTTGGGTGACTAAGTATGTAATAAATAAAAAAACAAATGAATAGAAATGAGACAGCCTTGCAAGAGCAAACTGAGGTCCATTTTCTTCAGCATTTTCGGTCAACCGGATGCCTCCAAAAAAGCTCTGCACACAGGGCTTGAAGGACATGACCGCCCTTGCTCATGCTCCCAGTGACACAAAACCTTTGGACGTGGAGATTCCATATAGACCTCATGGTTCACAGACCCTCATCTCCTTTTAGGGCCACCTAAACCAGTGGCCATCACTGCATGCTATGGCAGAAAATTCTGTACAGTAACAACGTATTGGATGAAGCGGTATGTCCTCCAGTCTGCCATGAAGCTACTGCTGATCAGTGTTATAAATGCGCACAAGTAAAAATGGATTTGGGATGATGCAAAGTAAGATGGCCAAGCAGGCAGAGGAAGGAGCCGTTCCCTGTGCTGTTCTCTGGACGTCCAGGCCTCTCCCCAGTCACAGACTGGCCACCAGGTCCAGAAAGGAGAATTTCCTGACTGAATCGGTCCCACGTCGATTGAAAAGCTCTCTGGATTACTGGCATGGCTCTGTCACGAGCAATGCTCACCCCCCACCCCCCAAACGGCAGACTCCCAGGGCAACAGGAGCAGGGTCCCACCTGAAACGCCATTGTGAAGTGGCTGGTTTTGGTATCCCGGACAACGCTCGTGTTCATGGCTGACTGAATGCCCCAGCGCCACTGCAAGTAGCCCATGGTGTTCTTATCCAGGTTGCGCGCCAGGACAGTCGTAAGGCCCGGACGGATCCCGCGGGACGAGAACTGCAAGGCGCAATTCGTCGTAATGAAACTGCAAACAAGGCAAGAGCGGCAAAGGTCCTGAGGATGGCAATTTTTGCAGTACGGCCCACACGTGTGTCCCCCGCCTTCTTGCTTAGGTGCCATGTGCCCCCAGCCTCTTAAGTGCACAGTCCTCCTCCATCTTTGAAGGTCAGGGGAGCTAGAGGTGCAAAACAGGCAGGCTACTCAGCTCCAAGAACTGCCTCCCTTCTCCCACTGCAGGACACAAACTCCCCTTCCTCCAGTGACACCTGTCGGGAGTTGAGTGCGGAGACGTCCGGGAGAGGATTGTCTTGCTTTTCCGGTAGCTGTTCTAATCCAGCGGTCTTCAACTGGTCTGGAGCCAAGACCCACCCCAGACCCACTTTTACAATTGCCCAGCTTGGTGGCAACAGCTTTGCCTTGACCCAACTGGACTGATCTCGCGACTCACTTTTGCGTTGTGACCCGCCAGTTGAAGACCACTGTTCTAATCCCTGCCAAACTCTGACAAGTGCCTGGAGACCCACGTCAACAGGAACTGCCCCGTTCTCTTCAGTGGGGAAATACCCACATCACACCCACCTCCACAGTTCCCTCGGAGGGTCCAAGAAGTTCACTCGGCATGAAGAACGGAGCCAGCTGAAGCCAGCTGTATTCAGCCACAGGCCAGCGATAGGGCTCGGCTCATCCAACCCACACGTCACCCAGGTGCAACCCAGCCCACCTTGCAAGCACACCTGACACCAGGAATCAAGCCTTGAGCAGAGAGGGGCGAAGAATGTGCACATAGGGAATTGACAGCTGCTACCCTGTGCCTCACAATAATATTTCCTTCACTTCCACTAGGCCGGTCGACACTTGGTCTTTTCTGAGCAGTTCTACCTGCAGCCCTCAAAAAGAGGGGTCGGGGGTGGAACCAAGACCATGCTCGGAAAGCGGGCAAAGGTCTTTGCTGGCCGATGCAGGGGGGATTTCATTGTTCGGTGAAAGAACACATGCTTTGCACGCAGGAAACTGAAGTTCAACCCTGGATATCTCCAGGCAAAGGAGTCCCTGGAGAGCCACAGCCCTCTCACGGAGACTGGACACTGGGGGCAGGATGGACCAGTGGTCAGGCTCAGTATTATGTGGCTTCAGGATGTCTGGGCCTCTCCCTCAGCCCAGGGTCCCTCCCTTTTCCCATCAAGAACTGAATTTTAACGCGGTGCCAAAGTTGCAGCTTCCACAATATTTCTATTCTAGCCTTTGGGGCGAAAAGCACTCTTTTTAAAATCCGTTTTGAAAGACAAACGTTAATTTATGCAAGAGGTGTGGAGGGGGAGAACACGCTGCTCCAGAAAGACGCCAGCAAAGGAAAGGCACACCATCTTCTGGTCACAGAGGGATATGGCATCCCAGTGAAGAAGAGATTACAGGCTCACAAAGACGGAGGCCTGACAAGAAAGGTGGGCGGAAGGTAGCTCTCCAGGTGTTCTGGACTTTAACTCCCAGCAACCCTAGCTGGCACAGCACTGCGCAGGAATGCTGGGAGCAAATCCAGAACACCTGGTGAGCTACCTTCTGCCCACCTCTGCCCTACACCTTTTTCACACCAAGAACCAACCTTTAGGCCCAACCTGCAAACCACCTGTACTTTTTAAAAACTGGGTCGTTTTCCTCCCCTCTGTTTTTCTTCTTCTCCTTCCTCTTTCCGCTCTACTTTTTCTCAGTTTCTCTCTCTCTCTTTTAAGGACAATCCTTAAAACAACCCTGACAATTAGAGTCACCGCGTTGTGGGTCCTAACCCACCGATGATGATGATGATAATTATTATTAATCTCTTTCTCGCTCGTGGCAGTTTTTCTAGACGGACATGACGGGCTTTGCCAAGTCATGCTGTCTTTTACAGATTCAGGAATTTCCTGACGACTGAGCCTGTTTAAATTATGACTGTGCTTCCTGAATGTTGGTGTGGATGTATTCTGGTACGCCCAGTTTCTGAAGGTTTTCTGTATAATTTTTTGATGTGATGCCGGTGACTAAGGTGACTAACGGAATCATTGTGACCTTTTCCTGTTGCCATAGTTCTTTGACTTCCATGGCCAATGGTGTATATTTATCTCTCTTTTCTTCTTCCTTTTCAACATTTTTGTCATTTGGTATTGCTATGTCGATGAGGAATGTGTGTTTTTCTTTTTTGTCTATGACTGTTATAGCTGGTCGGTTGCAGGGTATTGTCTTGTCAGTATGAATTATTCTGTCCCAATATATTTTATGATCTGCATTTTCCTAGATTGTTTTGGGTGAGTATGTATAGGATGGTGTAGATTGTTTGATAAGGTTGAATTTGATGGCCAGTTGTTGATGAATTATTTTTGCAGCTGTGTTGTGTCTGTCTGTATAGTCCATTCCTGCCAGAATTTTACATCCTCCTGTTATGTGGTCTATTGTTTCTTGTAACTGATGGCATTTCCTGCATAGGTCTGTTGTTACACTGTTATCTTTTATGATGTATTTTTGGTAGTTCTTGGTTGCTATAACTTGATCCTGTATAGCTATTAGGAATCCTTCAGTTTCTGGAAATGTTATGCAAATAAAAATCCTTCTGTTTACTTTTAATTGTACTAAACTATGTAGTAGATATTGCAAATTATTCCTTGTGCCAAACATATATTATGTTTTTAAATTTAGTTAAACTTTATAACATTGTGCTGTATGCTGTACTAATGGTCTGTTGTCTGCAAATAAAGATGACTGACTGGGAAATAACTCACCCTTCCTGAGCCATTTGTACGATTGTTCTTTGTTTATTCGTGGGTTCTGTATTATGTTGTAGCGCTTCCCATGTAGTGCTTTTTGTGGCCATTTTTCTTTTTTCTCTGCGAGTGTGAGTGGTTGTGTTTGGTCTTTGATTTGTAGTGCTAGATTGAGTTTAGTGTAGTTTTTATCTGCTTTTACTACGGCTTTATGAACGGAGGTGTTTTTGGTGTGGAAGAATTCTCTGAGTGATTTTATCTGTTTAGCATGAATTCTGTTAATGTCCAGCAGACCTCTTCCTCCTTCTTTCCTGCTGATTGTTGTTCTTTCAGTGCATGAGTTGGGATGGAGCATGCGGTGTTTTGTGAGTTCGGTGCGATTGAGTCTGTTTATTTCTTTGAGTTCAGTGTGTGACCACAGTGTATGATTCCAAATGAGTATGTGAGTAGGTGTTGATGGCTTTGAAAATGTTTTTAGAGTTGAGTTTAGATTTTAGGATTTGTGATAGGCGAGTTTTATATTGCATTCTTAGTTGAGTTTTTACTGTGGACTGATTGATTTTTGTGTTTTGTTGGAATCCCAAGTATTTGTATGTTTCATTTTCTTCCATGTTATCTAATATTTTGTTTAGTGTTTCTGCTGTTTCTTCTTCTTTCCATTTTCCTCTTTCTATGTGTAGCATCTTGCATTTTCCATCCCGAATTCCATTTTCATGTCTGTTGTCAGTTCCTCAGTGATTCGCAGGAGGCCTTTTATCTGTGTCAAGGTTGAAGCATAGATTTTGATGTAATCCATGTACAGGAGTTGATTGATTCTGTGCTTTGCTTGTTTTTGGTGTTGTTAAGGGTGTTGAATAGCAGATTGAGACATAGGCAAAACCATAGAGTGCTGGATGCATCGCCTTGGAATATACCATGTTTGATATTTATTTTTTCTGTCTGTATATGAGCCTTGTCTGTTGTTATGTGTATTGTTGTTCTCAATGTCTCCATGATTCCTGTCAGAAAGTTTTGGATTGAGGGATGTATTTTGTATATTTTGAGTACTTTTTTCAGCCAGCTGTGTGGGACGGAGTCAAAAGCCTTTTTATAGTCTATGTAGCAGGTGTGGAGATTTCTTTGCTGTTTGCTTCATGATGACACTGTCTATTATTAACTGTTCTTTGCATCCTCTGCAGTTCTTTTTACATCCTTTTTGTTCTTGTGTGAGTATATTATATTGGGTGAGATGTGCTTTAATTTTCTGTGTGATTGTGGCAGTTATAATTTTGTAGAGTGTTGGGCTCCCTCTACAAGGATTCACTTTTGTGCCCGGTTCGGCGATTATGCGCATTATCGCAGACGCGCATTTACTCCTAATCCCTCTGCACGGGAGGCGGCGAGAGGCGGCGAAGCGCATTAATAGCTGTCCAAAAAGCGCTTTACAAGAAGTTAATGCGCATAATCGCTTGTTCACACGGGGAAAATGCGCTTTAACGGCCGGAGCAAAATAAAACTCGCGATTTAACACGCATTCGAAAATGCGCATTATCGGGGAGATAACGCGCCTCTACGCCCGATTTGCGCTCCATTCTTGTAGAGGTAAAATTTTTAATGAACCTTCAAAGCGCATTAAACCTCTCTTGTAGAGGCACCCTACGAAGGCATGTTATGGGTCTGTAGTTAGCTGGGTTTTGGGTATCTGGAGTTTTTGGTTTAATGTAAGTTTTGCCTTCGGTTAGGAATAGAGGGAATAGGTGTGGGTGTTCTATGACTGTGTTGATCTGTTGAGTGAGGTATTCATGTGTTGATGTAAGCTGTTTGTGCCAGAAGTTTTGTATTTGGTCCGGGCCAGGTGCTTTCCAGTTGTGTGTCCTTTGTATTGTTTCCTTCAGTTCCTCCAGAGTTATTGTATACTCTGTTTGCTGTGGTAGTTGTCTCTGTCTTTCTTCTTCTCGTTTTATCCAGTTTGTGCTTTCTTTGTGTTGTACCGGTTTTGACCAGATATTTTTCCAGAATGTGGTTATTTCTTCTTTAGTTGAGGATGTAATGTTGTTTTCTTGCTTGTTCTTTGATATAATAATTTCTCATTTCTTTTAAAGAGAGCGTTTTGGGCTTTTCTTTCATTTGATTCCTTGTATCTTCTTAGCCTGGTGGTCTGGACTGCCAGTTGTCGTTTCAGTGTGTCGAGAGCTACTATTGCTGTTTCTTTATTGTTTGCTATGATGTCTTGGGTGTTTTTGAGGATGCTTTTTGAGCAATTTCCATTTATGCATTGCGTCATTCTTCCTGTATCTTTTTCGTAGCTTTTCAATTTTGTTTTCCATTCTGATTTGCCATTTTGGTTTGGTTTCTAATATTCTGCGTGTGTTGTTGTTTGTGGGGAGTTCTTGTTTGTTACAGGTGAGGACTGCTGTGGCTGCTGCATAGATGACTATGTGTATTTCTTCTAGGTTGCTACTGTTGTTAATGTATGTCATGAGTTTACTATTCATTATGTTTATGAGTTTCTGGGTGTCCTTGTTAAACTTTAGTCTAGGTAGTAGGTTACTTTTCGTTGGGTCAGTTTCTCTCCATTTTGTTAGATTTGTCTCAATTTCTTCCATCAGCTGCTGCTCTAGGTTCATGTTTGTTGTGTTGTTGTGTGTTTCGGGTTGTGGCGTTGTCCGGGAGTCCTCTGGTGGGGTTGTTGTGTCTAGGATTGCTGTTCCTTCTATGGATGTTTGTGTGATTGTTGTTGGTGCATCTGTGCTTTTCACGTTGGTGTTCTGTTGTGCTATTTCTTCTTTGATTTTTTGAATTTCATGTTCCATTAGCCTTTTGTTATTGATTATAACTCTTTTTTGATCTATTAGTCTTTGTTCTGTTACAGTGTCCATTAGGTGGGGGTAGATTTCCATAAATAGTCTGTGAAGTTCTGTTCGGTGTCCTGATACTATTGTTTCAAGTTGTGTACTTTTATAGTAGCAATGCATAACGTTACAGTTCATTTCATCTAACCAAGCTAGCCATTGCCTTGGGTGTCCCGCTTTGGTGGTTGCCTGTGGGACAGGCAAAGCACGTCTGGGGGAGTTTGGGTGGTTGTGTGCTTTTCCTTGTTCATTGCCTCTTCGTTTCCGTTTTGCCCGACTGTTAGGTTTGTGCAGCATTCTTGGCCATGACGCTGCCCTTTCGAGGCTTTTTCTTCTACTTTCTGGAACCATTTTTTTCACACTAGCAGGGTGGTTAGCCCTGACATCATCATCATCATCATCATCATTATTATTAATTACATTTATATACCGTCCTCTGCAATGAAGACCTCCATTAACTACTCACGTTTGCTCTAAATAATCAGACGGGTTGTGAAGTATAACACTCCACCCCCTCTCTCCACTAGGGCCTGCTGCTTCCTTCTGCCACAGAAGAGCCCAGCAGCTCCAAAAACTGAACTCAGGGGAATCCAGCTGGAATACGGAGGAACCGAAACATGGGAAAGAAATCCAGGCACCCCTTTTTTGATAGGACCGGAGTCTGTTTGTAGCTATTACCCAGTTTGCTGCAGGGAATTGCTTGCCAAAGGTTTATGGAATAATGTCATGGGCTGATAGACTCACTAAGAAGCAACATGGTGGCCCCCAAAGTTTAGAGCTCTTGCTATATTTCCCAAGGTTGTAGGTTCAATCTCTACTTGGGGACATTTCACATCCAGGGGGATACGAATATTTATTTGTCCTCATCAACCGTTCCCCACCTCCCCTCCAAGTCCGCTGGAATGTCTGGAGAAAGTAAGAAGAAAGAAGACTCCGGTCATTTCTTACATCCTTCCAGCTGCAGGGCTTGTGGGAGGCTGCTGTGCCTCTGCCTCACCGGAGGGTTGAGGCTCTGGCAGGCACATTGTTTAAAGTTACTTCCTGGTGGTAGCTGAAAAGGGCTTCTGGGCAGTGGTGCTTCATGGGGGGAAATCAGAACGTCTCAATGGATCAGCAAGACAATTCCCACAGGACTCCCAGTGAGTCTATTTCTTGAGGAAGCATTTAATACAAAAGGCAATACAAAGCCCCGTTCTTCCCAGGAGGGGATTGGGCCCGTTCCTAAAGCCTCACCATCTTTGCGTGAGATTCCGGAACACCTTTAGACCAAACAGAGGCCCCTGGAGGTCCCCAGCTCCAAACTCCAGCTGTGCAAAGAGAAGACAAGCAACAGTTAGAAGTCAAGAGACATGGCCTTATTCAGCACTGCCCAGTTAAGTTGCTGCCGACACTTCAGCCCTGGCAGAAACATCTCCCTTCCTACTCTTCAAGTTTTCAGGGATGGTGGCAGCTACTCATGCTCCTGGTTGGGCCAGGGAAAGAAAGAGCAGGTAACGTCTCCTGCCCTGGAAGGAGACACCTGAGGCATCCAGAGCAGGAAATGAGCTGCACAGATAGTATATGCCAGCTGCCATCACCATGGCCATCACGCTTCTCGCGTGGGCTAAATGCACTGGAAGTGCATTTCTCAACCAGGGATGTCCGAGAAATCTGCAACGGATTCAAATGAGTTTGGATTGCTATCAATGCAACCTGCCAATTCTGCAGCAGGCAGCACATGGACTGACTCTTTACATCGGGGGTGGGGTGGGGTCGTTGCACAAATTTGCATGTGGATGAATGTGCATTAGTGCAAGCGCACACCTGTGCAAACAGAACAAAATTCTTGTACATCTCTAAAAAAATATATGATTTCGTTATTTAACAGACAGTGGAATGGAAGACATATCACTGCCCCTGAAACACAGACAGAAGAGGTTCACCAAACTCCATGGCACCCCTATTCTGAACCTTCAGAGCTCCTCAACACAAGAGGAGGTGGTGGAGGAGGAAAGTATTAGCCACAGCGATTGACTAAGGAAGGGAAGGAGCTGGGCTTCTGCGTCCTTTTAAGTTTGGCCTCCAGTTGTCCCGTCCCCATCAGGGGGCGCTGGTGCTGCATAGCAGCCAGCCAGAAGAAGAAGAAGAGCAGCCCAAGGTGGGAGGCTCAATCTAGTCCAGCATCCTGATTCTCACTCCGGCCAACCAGACCATCACTAGCAGACCAGGAAGGCTGAGCCCTCTCCTGCCGTTGCTCCTCACAGGGCACCCGGGCCACGGCTCAGTGTGATAGAGCCCCTGCTTGGCATGCAGAAGGTCCCAGGTTCAGTCCCCGGCATCTCCAGGGAGGGCTGGAAAGACTCCTGTTTGAAACCCTGGAGAGCTGCTGTTGCCGGCCAGTGTCAACAGCATTGGGCTAGGTGGACCAGTTGTCTGGCTCAGTAGAAGGCAGCTGCCTGGGTTCCTATATGAACAAAAATGTTTCTTCTTTGCCTCTGCCCATGTCAGGATGGTTGACCAGTATGGGAGACTCTCATGAAGTAGAAAATCACCATCCTAGCGTAACAAGGGGGGTTGGTCAGAACCCAATCACGAGCCTGGTCCAACCCCTAAAAGAGAAAATGAAACGTAACGATCTTGGTTTTGATGTCGTCCACCCTTCAGGAACTGCATGAAATGGGCCTTGGATGCCCTGAAACAGAAATGTCAGAAACACAACACATCCCACCAGTGAAGATGCAGAAAAAGACGCAATGGCAGTGGCTGATAAGAAGGGGGGGGCTTCACCTTAGCCAGGCACAGGCGATACGTGGGAACTGGCCTTCTTACCTCGCCCCAGCCTTTGGCAGATGTCACCCGCCTCAGAGCCAGGTTGACAGATCCACCTCCGTTCCCATTCTGGGTCGAGAGATTTCCGGACAGAATCGCTGTGTCTGTGGCGGTCAGAGGGGCCTGCGAGACAGACAGACAGACAGACAGACAATCACCGTGTGCATGAGACTCATAGCGGATAAGACAGACGAACAATGCTCTTAAGGGACAGCCGTACCAGCGTATTTTCCTACCATGTGTCCCAGGGCTTCTTTTATTTTTCACCGAAACTGACTCGTGCAACCTATACCTAATCTTCCTGAAATTGTGCTCTGATGGGGCTGTGCAGGTAGAAGCCGGCTTGACTCTGTGTGGCAGGCAAAGGCCTCGCCAGAAGCAGCCCCACCTGAGCGGCATCCAGTGTTAGTCCTACATAGAGTAGACCCGTTGAAATGGATGAGACTTAAGTTAGTCCTAACTAATGTAAGGCCCATTCATTTCAATGGGTCTACTCTACATAGGACTCTAGCACTGGATACTACACCCCGTGTACAACCTTGTAAGTTCACCCATAGAAATGAATGGCTGCCACTGCCTTCATGTATGAACTATGGGGAAAAAATCACATACAAACTCAGGGCAGAGTCAAGGGATGAATTCTATTGAACCACTGAAGAGATAAGCCCACCTCGCTCACTCAGCTTCCTGCCGTCTGGCCACTTCCAAATGACGTGCTAGTCGCTAATATGTATCGTACGAGCCCCCTTCCCCACTTGTCCCCCAACGCTTAAGGCTTGGAACAGTCTGGAACGTGCCATATCTCACTGCAGCTCAGCCAGCGGCTAGGCAGGCGGAGGGATGCTCATCCAGCGGGGAGAGAAGGAGAGAGCACAGCGCAAACCTTTACCCACCCCACACTTGCTTTTGAGAAACACACGGCGCTGAGCAGAGCCAGGAGAACCCGGCCGAGGAGGCCGCGTGGCAAAACACAGAGAGCAAACTGAGCTTGTGTGAAATCCCCCCACAGCACTCGGGCTCAGCTGAAAGTGAATCTCCCTTCCACTCACCATTTCAAAATGGGTAATTGTGTCCCTGAGCCCTACTTCATTTTCCGCTGCTCTGTGCTGCCTCATTAACACAGAAGCCTTTTAAAGAAATCCACACACACACACATTACCTCGATAGACTGGGATATGTGCATTTTGTTAATTTCAATCTGGGGAAAGCCGCTCCCCGGTACATCTTCGTACTCCTCCTCATACCGATCAAAGAGGTCGGTGGCATCTATTCCAACGCTAATTGTCCCCTGGGGAAACAAAACAGGTTCTCAGTGTTAAATGATATCGTCCTCAGCCCTTCCAAGCCTCCAGTTCTCAAAAGACTCCTCCGTCTGGAATTCCTTCCCCCACAATACCTTTACGGCGGCACCTCTCTATTCCCCTTCAAACCCCTCCTCGAGATGTGGTTTTCCCACAAAGGTCTTTGGCATCACCCCTTCCTGCTCACTCCCAGCTGTCGCTGAGTTTAAGAACAGCCTGCATATCTTGCTTCTGCCTTCCTCCTGTCACACACCCCCCCCCCCGTTTAAACTCCATTTGTAAGCATCTGGGGGCAGAGACCTGTCCTTTTTTGTGTCTGTTTATTTTTCTCTATGTAAATAAGAGCGATACATAGGACACATCTCATCACCTCTTCCAAATTCTGGCTCTCACGCACACACGCTTGTCAGCCACCCGGAAGGAGCTGTCACAGGCGAGTGCCCGTGCCACCTCCAAGGCAGAAGAAATGCTTTTCAACGGAGGCACTTCACTTTCAGCTGCGAGCTCAAAGGGCAGAGAAAACCAAATAACGAGCATGGAGTAGCCCTGGGCTGTGTGAAGTGTGTATCTAGCAGAAGTCCCAAAGGTGTCTTTAACAAGGGAAAGAATCCAACTGTTATTTAGGCTGCACAGGCGTTGCCTATGGCATCTCTCTCTCTCTCTCTCTCTCTCTCTCTCTCTCTCAGGTAAAGTGGGCTGGAGATGGACTACAGCTTCTTTTTTCCCCCTCCAGAGAGCTGAAAGCAGTTTGAAAGAGAGATTGCTGCTCGCCCCTAAAGGAGTAGGAACGCCAGCTGACGAAGCGAAGTGTCTCGAAAGACGGTTCAGGCGCCTGGTGAGTTAAGCACCTGTACAAGGAGGAGATGGCAGGCGCTATGCATTTATTCCGTTTATTAAGCATTGGCTGAAGCAATGGGAAAGCAGCAAGGAGACAAACCCCTATGGGAGATAATTCTGCAGAAAATTAGTATTTTTAAGCTCTGCTCTAGCAGTAAAGCTTTCAATGGCTGAATTGAGTTTCGACCCCAAACAAACCCCAATTTTAGAAAGGGGTTGACAAAGGCCCCCAGTGCCAACCTAGCAAGTGGGAAAGCCTGCTTATAAAAAGAAAGGGAAGGCTTAACTTTCGGTTGAAGCTCAGGAGGCGGCTGCAGCTTCAGTTTCTCTGCGCAGCATATAAGCTAACGTGTAGGCAGAGACTTCAGCTCGATTTAAATGTCCATTTTAAAAACTAGAGTGTAAGTCTAGAAAAGTACACGCTGAAGCAGGCTTAGAACGAGTCAGAGGCTTGCGTTCCCAGAGGATCTGTAACTGCCCTCATCTTCTCCTTAATCTCCCCTCCCTGTCTACTTCCCTGATAAAAGAAATCCCCATTCCCAGGGGGCTCAACAGACCTAAATCCCCCCTTAAATTTCCATTCACAGGAGTCTGATGCAGCTCAGCAGTAGATCTGCACAATGCTTTTTAAACAAGGCCCTTCAAAGTTAAGTGACTGCAGAAGAAGTTGAGGGAATCTAGCCAGGGCTATAAAAGCTGGGAATGATAGGAGCTGCAGTAGTCCAACACAGCTGGAGGGCCCCAGGTTGAGGCAGGCTGAGTTAAACAGTTAAGTAGAGTGCTGAGTTAAGCACCTGCGTGAGTGCAGCAGCAGAGAGAGAAGTTCAGGGCAGAACCCTTCCTCTTTTAGGTCTAACAAATCCCAGTGTCCCAACTGAACAAGCGTAACAAACAAGAACAGCTATGAAGGTAGAAAGCCAGCAGGGATGCGGGGGCTGTCCAGTTTAGCACACTGATTGGCTCAATTCGGACGACACAATAAACAACTGGTGTGGGGGAAACAATCGTCAGTTGTTTTGACTATTGTGTCATCCGAATGCTGCCACAGTCAACTCAGCGCTGATCTTCATCCACACCACAGTTGATTATTTATTACCATGTTGTGTGGGGAGTGCCCCCTAGGGTTAGGGTTAGTCAACCCACCATTGACTATCGTGTTGTCCGAATTGAGCCAATGTCTGAACTACCTGCGGGGCAGAAGTTGTATGTGTGTGTGTGTGTGGGGGGGGGTGCTTGGAGCAATGTGCTCTTGGCCCTGGAGGCCAAAGCAGCTAATTTGGGGGCAAGATCCTTGGGGGTTGTGACAGCAGAGTCCCAATTCCAGGGCCGACGGTTACGGTTAGGGTTAGGGAAACAGGACCTCAGGAAAGAAGTGTTGCTCTGAGGAGGGGAGAAATGGTCCCTTGAGGAAGGACCCAATCCACATCAGCATGTGGGGCTGAACCAATAATATCCTCTTGCTCTGAGGATACGCCCTGAGGGGCAGGGAACTCATAGTACTGGGCAACTCAAGCCATTAGCATGACAGAAAGATGGTTTTGTGAGGAATGTGTCAGCCGCACTGTGAGCTGCCTGCCTGGTATAAAGCCAGAGGATATCATACTTCACGTAGATAAGCTGGCAGATGGTGCTGGGGAGGAGTCAGCAATCATGGTGCATGTCAGCACTAATGGCGTGTGGAAATGTAGTTGTGCTGTCCTGGAGGGAAAATTCAGATTGCTGGGTAGGACATTCTCGGTAAAATGCTACCTGTTCTATGCGCAGGACCAGTTAGGCAGGAGAAACCGAGAGGATGAGGTGGTAGGATCAGGTTTTTTAGGCTGGGTGCGTGTGTGTGTGGAGACAATTGGGGCAATCCAGGCTGGTACGAAAAGAATGGACTCCACCTGAAACAAAATGGAACCAAATGGAATCAAGGCCTTTCTCTCAGTTCCACCAACATCCCAGGCACACCTGATGGGTACATGGGAGAGGGTCTTCTCAGTGGCTGCTCCAAGGATCTGGAACTCCCTTCCCAGGGAAGCTAGATTAGCTCCCTCCTTGATATGTTTTCGGAGGCAGGCAAAAACTTTCTTATTCTGGCAGGCCTTTGGTGAATAATGTGGAGCTCCATCTATGTTTAATATTTTAAAAAAACTGATATGTATTTTAAATGTGGAAATGTTCTAATATTGAAATCTATTTAATTATATTTTTAACTTTTGTATGTTTTGATTTATAGCTTTTAACTGTATATGTTTTAATTTTGTAAAGCCGCCTTGAGGCCCAGTATTGTGCAAAAGGCGGGATACAAATGAAGATAATAATCATAATCATAATAACAACAATCAGGCTGCTATTGCTTAGTATCAGACAAATGGCAAAACACCCTCTAAAACAGCTCCTGAGCTAAGGATCATCCTTAGAGGATGGGGATGATTTTGATAATCCAGACCGCATGGCTCGATACAAGAAAATAATATACAGGTTACATTTACCACCACGAATTAGCTGCAGGCTGCCAGCTCACTACCTCTTTCGGAGGTGGGCCTCTGCGCAGAATAAGTCTCCTCCATCCTAGTTTTCAACATCTCCTTGACCGGAAATGGATAGACCTTCAAGAGACCACAGCCTGCTAACTCAGATATCTAGTGGAAATGTGCCGAACTTCAAAAACACCCAGAGAGAGAGAGAGAGAGAGAGAGAGAGGGAGGGAGAATGCTGATTTCTGCAGCTGCACCCTTGTGCCCGGTTGGCAATCAAAGCTTCAATGAGGATCTCAGAAAGCAGGCAAAAGGGCTGATAAAATTAAACCCCGCACACGGCACTGCAATCGGAAAACATTTACAGCTGACCCTCTAGATGCCCCAAAATAAATAAAAGCCAGCATAAGCCTCTCCCTGCCTCCGCTACCAAACAGTGTTTGCACCAGTACTGTTATTATAAAAAAATGGAAGAAAACAAGCACAGGTGGAGGACGAGCGTTATGATGGGCAGGGAGGGGTCTGATGTCATTCCCGAAAATTAACAACACCAACACTACTACTACTAGTAGTAATATTACACAGCAAGGAAGAGGGGTAACACCTGGCAGGTGCCCCGCAGCAGCCAAAGAGAGGCCCCAGTCACCAGGCAGAGAGGTGGGGGTTGCAACGCTTCCCCTTCCAGCAGAGTCGTGTATAAGAGGAAGGTGCCTGGCTCCTTCTGCTGGCCAGAGTCTGGGAAGCGGTGCCCCCTCTCCAAAAACTTCTTTTATGCTTTTCACAACTGGTTTCTCCAATGACACAGAGGTTGGGTACTGATTTCCAGCCCCAGGAAAGTTCGAAACACAACCCAGTAAGTAGAAGGAATAAGGAACAGGGTGTCCTATGATCCTGCACCCCAAAATAAGCCTAACCCATATCACTTCTCCGTGACTGGGGGACCGTCCCCTTGGAGATCCACAGCAATTCCCACAAGTCAAAACCGTAGTTCTTGTGCAACACTCTTTCATGTGGGATGAACCTGGATGAAAATTGTGAACTGCCCAGAGAGCCTTGGCTGCTGAGCAACATAAATATGTAATAAATAAATAATAATAAAAAAGAACTGGGGGTGTGCACACCAAATCTGATGCCCATACTGCGAGGAGGGTGTGTATTCTTTGCCCTCCCCATCATTCTCTCAGATATTCTTGTCTATCTCTGGAAAACCAGTTCCTGACACACACCATTTAATGGCTAAAGGTGCAATCCTATGCATGTTTAGACAGGAAAAAAACCAGTCCCAGAACTCCCTGCATTCCCCAGCCAGCAGGCGAATCACTCAACGCTTAAGATAGCAATGCTTATTCCTCTCCCCTTGATAGTTCACACACCCATCTATCACTGGGTGTGCCTAGCAAGCAAGTCCTTTAGATGTTACAGGCCCACAAACATTTCTGCTAAGCTTGCCTGCCCACATGTTAGTTATCTGCCAGCCTGGAATGAAAAGGAAACAAACTCTTTCCCCTAACTGACAAAGAATCCCCTGCCTGGTGTTTCGGAAGCAATCCTCACTCAACCCAGGCTTCTGGGCGAATGGCTATTAACAAGCTTTCCTCAGGCCTTGAGTGCTACTGACAGTTTGTAAGTGTCTGAGCGGTTGGAATGTCCATTAATATTCCGTAATACCGCAGCACCTGAGCCAATAGCTAGGAAGTGCTTGTTTCAATCCACAGAAGACAAACATCAAGGTGATTTTTAAAAGCCTCTATGTGCTTTAACTTCAGTATTTTTCATCTGTCAAGTGACAAAAGCACTATTTTTCCCTGCACATCAATATGGCCTGTGTTTTAATTTGATGCCTTACTTGTCTCTCTACGATGACAGTATGCATTGGTTTCCGGTCTATTTCTGGATCTAATTCAAGGTGTTGGTGCTTCCCCATAAAGCCCTAAACAACTTACGGCCAGGATATTGGAAAGGTATGAACCTACATAGGGACATTTCCAGTTTGCATTGGAAATTGTTCTGACGCCCTAGAACACAGACACTTTGTGGTCTTCCAGATAGTTTGGCCTCCAACTCCCATCATCTCACACCGTTGGCTATGCTGGCTAGAGCTGATGGGAGCTGAAGGTCAAAACACTTGGAGGACCCCATGTTGGCCACCTCTACCCTAAAAATATCTAATTTAGCATGTTTATTATTCTTGCATTTAGTAAACAAACAAAAAAAGCTTTAAAAAGTACCCCGTGATATTTTTTTGGCCCAACACGCATCTTTGAACTGAAATATTTGAGGAAACTAAAGATTAAAGCACAACGTGATTTCAATATTATATTATGTAGATCTTTTTACTGGAATACTTGTAAAGAAAATAATCGCCTCTTAAACAATCAGCCAAACTGGCTTCGACTTTGCAAAGGGCTCTATAGCTCATGTTGATGGAAAAGGGGGGCGATTGCTGCTTGTCCTTTGCCCAAAGTCCACGAGGGCCAACGGCTCATCTCTTTCTCCACATCAAGCATGAGCCAATGCTGGCTGACCCCCCCAATGCCACTGCTGGGTGCTCTTAAGCGGAGGCACGCTCTCCCTTCCAGGATCAAGCAACCCCACAGCCTGAAAAGCCCAACAGAGCTTCACTGGTGTCACTTTGCCAGTGCCACTGGGCCAAAGAGGAAATTGCCTGGCGGCCGATGGTTCTTTCTGCACCATTTCCTTGCCTCGCTCCGAAACGGTGCATTTTGCCAGATACGGGCCAGGCGTGCTGGTCTACCCAAAGAGAGGTGAGGTGCTGAGCAAGCTGGCGAGGTCACCCTTCAGAGCTTGTGTGGACCCTGGAAAGGGAACCTGTCTTAAATTGCAAGAAGAGGGGAAGTGACAGATGGCAGGAGGTTAAGAATAATCCCAGGGAATGAGAACATCCCTGCTGCCGCCGGATGGTAGGAAGGTACCACCCCCCCACCCCCCGTTTCTGGCTGTCCACTCGGCCACCTGTTCTGAGCAGAGCAAACTGAAGCCCCAAATTGAGGGATGGGGAAGACAAGGGGTGTGTGTGGGGGGGGGAGGTGTTATGCACTAGCAGTGAAAACAAAACATGGGGAACTAGCTTGGTTTAGGGAGGGCAAGGTGCCTTCCTAGAGCAGGAGAAGAACTGGAATTGTCACTCAGGACTCCTCTTATTGAATAAACCCAAGTTCTTCCAAGTGCCAAACAGGAGGCTCACCCCCGCCCTTTGACAAACATTTTTTTGAGCTTCTTGCTGTCTCTTTTGCAATGGAAATGGGAGGTGGGCTATTCTAGATCCCACTGGTTCGGACCCTTGGAAGGAGTCCTGCTTCCCATCTCTATAACAGCCTCTCCCAACCTAGTGCCCTCCAGATGTGTTGGATGACCAACTCCCAGATCCCCCCATCCAGGTTGGGAGGTCACCAGGTTGGGACCTGGTGACCAGGTTGGGAGAGGCTGCTTTGTAAGAAAGTGGGGCTATTTAATACGCCAGGGCTCAACACTGAAGGGGAGATGTCGCTCCAGTGCAGTAAATGGCAAGATGCCTTTGGCTCTAGCATGAGATGACACCTTGACGTTTCAAGCAGCTTAACGCAGGCATGAATGGTTCTCTCCCAAGCCCCTTGGTCAGGAGACCGAGCATTCGCCGGAGTGCACACGGCAAACGCTGGCTTTAAAAGCACAAGCATAGCTTGGGGAAAAGGGGGGGAGCATTTCACCGTTTGGCTTGGAGAACGATCCCATCAGCAGGCATTCTGGGCTGGCACATCTTGGCTAAATGCTCCTAGGCCTCAGGAAAGCCACAAAGTGCATCCTGCGGCATCAACGTATTTCCAAGAGGCGCAGGCTTTGCGATCATAATCGAAAGGTTATGTCTTTGCTGTGATCAGCAAGAGTATTTTTTTTAAGTACCTAAACTGGAAAACTTTTCAAATAAAACTACTTTCCACAATTAACCATTCTTTGAAGTGTTATCCAAGTGCAAATTCTTAATCTTTTTTTTAAGCCCTTTTAATTAACTGTTTTTCTAAGAACACTGCTTTCAAATCTGAAGAAACTGCCATTGCCTAGTTTTATGTACAATGCAAGAAACTGTCGAAGGTCCCGACGCTTGAAATCAGCCTGTCCGGTACAGGAAGAGGCTAATCACAGACGTGGGTCAAAGGAAAACCCGACCATGAGTGTGGATGCAGTTGTCAAGGGGCAGCCGTTGGCCTAAGGTCACGGCCGTATAATGGAGACATGACAGAGAAAGGCAATTTGGGATCAAAGCAGAAAACAAGGTGCCCCGAGTTAAACACACCATTCCACAAAAGCCAAGAGCAAAATAATTACAAATGGAGCAATAAAAACAGAGGACCCTTTTTATGTGCTTAAGACTGAGCCACACCTGGTCCCCCAAGACAATCTCCCTGCCAAAAGCCTTAGATTTTGAGGCTTCAGTCAGCATGGTGTTGGTATCGCTTTCTCCTCCTGCAGCAAACTATCACTTCATTGAGGGACTGTATTCTAGCCTCCCCTGCCATCACCTCGAGGATCGGCAGGAGACACCCCACACCAATAAATATCCACCGCACCAACCCAACCCTGTTCTCGTGGAGGCAAGTCCGCATAGGCATGCTAATCAGTTGAGGGATGGTCGTAGTGCATGTGTGTGTTTGTATCCCAATAGCACCGCTTTCCCAGGGAGTCAGTTTATGCATTCAGCTGAAAGTCAGCCAGTGAGCAGAGTATATATGCCTTGCATTGACAATATCAAACCAACAGTTGCAACAGAGACTGAGGCTGCTACTACTACTACACACACACACACACTTAATTTCTACAGGGCTTGAGCGAGAGCAGAACTCGATAGAGCGCAGCCAGCAAGTAATACCAGAGTGGCGCCTCTGGGAAACTTAATTCAGGAGCAGCACATCTCTCTGCTAAACTAAATCCACTGTTCATGGCAAAGGTGATATGAGAAAGGCAGGTCAAACATATTTTTCACACCGATATAGAACAAGGTCACTGTGCAATCTTCTGTAGCTTCGAGGTGGCAGTCTAAAGATGCGCTTTCAGTGTTCCTGCGCCAACCTTTTGGCATGCAGCCCTGCAATCTTATTTTAGAATTCCCTCTTCCAGATAATATAGCTTTGCCCACCACTACTCCCCTTCCATTTGCACCAGACTGAAAATGAGAATCTAAGTGTTTCTCGAGGCAGCTTCCGGCAAACAGGGAGGAAAGAGAAGAGGACCTACGCTTGTATCCAGCAGATACCGTGGGCTGAAACTTCTGAGGGAGGCGCACAATTGAAGGTAGTTCTGCTCACGAACTGTGTAGAGGTAACAATAAGGTTGCGGTCTTCCCCACAGGCCCGTGTCCGACGGCTGGCACTACCTTCTGCCAACAGGAAATGTCTGTAGCTGCTCTGGCCATACCGATCGACATGCTCAGAAAATGGGGAAATGGTGCAAGTAATTGTGTTCGAAGTATCGCAGGCTTTCAGAACCTCATGAGATTTTCAGCAACGAGTGTTGTATTGCAAGGCAGGGAGGTAAAATTCCTGCATGCCCAGACGACACCATTGGCCTCATCTTTTGCGTTTCAAGAACAAAGGAAGCGTTTGAGTGACTGATGTCAGTAGAACTGGAGGAGCCGCATGTGAAGCCATTACTCTGGGCTTCACATTTTAGGCACCATTGCAGTCGAGGCCTCTCTTCTGAGCAGGGTCAAACGAACCATGACTCAACCACACACGCCCCCCACACTACTCCTCAATTCTCCAAGCACAGACACTGATCTGCAGCCTATCCCAGATATTCAAATGTTTAAACGCCAGACCTGATGCCAGCCTCACACCATTTCAGTTCACTTGTGCTTGTATCACTGACGCCTAATGACAGCCAAACACGTATTTCATTCGTGTCCTGCCTTCCCTCTACCTGGGGTGCCCAAGTGGTTTCCCATCCAGAAATAGTCCACGCCCAGAAGTGCTGAGCTTCCACATGGTTGCAGCATTGTGCACAGCTTTAGACCAAGCCCCTAAGTACTCCCTACTGCTACAAATGAGGCAGGTGCCACCCCTGCTTGGGTTTCCAGTACCTACTGAAATCGTCCCTTTTACAACAGGCTTTCCCAGGAAGCTGGTCTTGTCTCGTATGAAGACTTGGTTTTCTGTATACTGCTTAGGAATGTATTCAATCATAGAATCATAGAATAGTAGAGTTGGAAGGGGCCTATAAGGCCATCGAGTCCAACCCCCTGCTCAATGCAGGAATCCACCTTAAAGTATACCTGACACATGGCTGTCCAGCTGCCGCTTGAAGACTTTGAGTGTAGGAGAGCCCACGATTTCCCTAGGTCACTGGTTCCATTGTCGTATTGCTCTAACAGTCAGGAAGTTTTTCCTGATGCCCAGTTGGAATCTGGCTTCCTGTCACTTGAGCCCATTATTCTACATCCTGCACTCTGAGATGATCGAGAAGAAATCCTGGCCCTCCTCTGTGTGACAACCTTTCAAGTCCTTGAAGAGTGCTATCATGTTTCCCCTCAATCTTCTCTTCTCCCTTCTCCAGGCTAAACATGCCCAGTTCTTTCAGTCTCTCCTCATAGGGCTTAGTTTCCAGACCCCTGATCATCCTCATTGCCCTCCTCTGAAACCCCTCCAACTTGTCTGCATCCTTCTTGAAGTGTGGTGCCCAGAACTGGACGTAATACTCAAGATGAGGCCTAACCACCATGGTTCATAAAGATCGTTACATAAACAGACAAAGAAAGCAATCTATCAGCAACCGCGCTCACAGGGTCGAAGCGTCGGGATTTTCTCATTAGCAGGGGCAGTGATGTCACCACCTTCAGCTTTCCTTTTCCTTTTGAAAGTAGCTGTTGTGAGCTGTCCCTGTTTAACGCAAAATCTCCAAAGTCGAATTGTGTGCATTTTTGCTGGGGAAGGCAAGAAAGAAGGAACAATCAGATGTCCATGTTTTGAGTTAAGGGCAGAGGGATACGGTGACTTGTTCTGCATGTCCCATGATTTGTTTAAACTATGGGTTATCCATGGCCCTGTGGGAATATGCTGCCTCCTACCTGCTTCCCCTTTGCAAAACAAACAAGGAATGCCCTATTCCTGGGTTATTTGCTGTGACATCCAAACCCAGAACTCTGGATTATTGAATGAGAAACAACCCAGAATTTAAACCCAACAACAAAACATGGGTTATAATTCTGGATTGTTTCTCCCTCAACAAGCCAGAGTGCTGGTTTTGGATGTTATGGCAAAGAACCCAGGAACAGGGCTTTACAAAGCAAAAGTTGAGAAGCGGTTGTGAGCCAGGGCACCTGCTTGCATCTGTGTGGTTATGACTGCCCATGGTTTAAACAACCCATGGCAGCTGGTTGTGTGCGAATCACGTCTTTGTCTTCAACGTATTTTACCACCTGAGATGGAAATCCCCCTCAGCCCCTCTTTCATTATATATGATTACTTCCTTTCCCTTAATGCATGCTGCCTCCTGCAAGCCTGCCACATCTCCCCATCCCATGGCAAAGCTGGCCCTGCTCCACACCACACTGCTACCCATGATCCAGCCCTGGCCTATGGCTCAGCTAAAAGGGGAACGCAGCCACCTTTACCAAGAAGAGAATACAAAGCTTACAAAGTCCGAAATCTCTGGTTGCAAAAGTGTGGGGTGGCCAGCAAGTCTTCTGCCTTCTCGGATCCTGTCCATTCCGCTACAGTCAAAGCAGACGTACCTTTTCCTAATCTGTAGTTATCTTTCTTCTCACAGTGGGTCACTGACACCCTCACAACCTTCCAGTCCAGTGTCTCGAAACAGGAGAATGAACAAGCTCTGATGAAAACACACACACACAACTTCCAGCCTGTCAAGCTGCCTGCATCTGGTTATTGCTCCCGATTTCTGGTTAGAAACGCTTTACTTATTTGGAGCCCATTTTATAGAACTAATAAACCGTTGGAAATTTTAAAATAACTTGTGTTCTTGTATGAAACGATCACAGCTGCGCTACGTAATTCCACAGGACTCTGCTTGGAGAGACATTCCCATAGAATGCCAATAAGCAATTGCTGTAAACACCCAGATGGCTGATTTTTATCGCCGGATGCAGAGGCTCCTGCGCACAATGCGCCTCTCCTTGTTATCGCTCAACAGTCACGTTGAAAATGTCAAGCTCAAGAAGCCACAGGGAAGTAGTGCGGAGGGGTGCGGGCTCACTCGCTCGCCCTCCCTCTCTTAACAGCCATATCTCCCTGCAAAGCAGCGGCCCGTTTCTCCCCCCCCCCCCCCCCCCAGCCAATGCATGAGTGGAGCTCCCAGAGACAGGGCCATTTCACACATTACAAAATGCCTGGGTTTAAAATGTGCCGTGATCCTAGGCATGTGTAAACTGCTGCATGGCTCCGCTGTAAAGAAAAACAGCAACCAAGAGTCTTGTGGCTCCTTGCAGCAGCCTTCTCCAACCTGGCACCCTCCAGATGTGTTAGACTACAACTCCCAGAATCCCCCACAGTGAGGAACAGTCCCAGCGCAGCCCCGATTGACACTTCCAGCATAATATCGAACTCGGTTGATGTTTTTCATTGCCGTTCCAAGCACGCAGGGCTTGTACTACAGAGAGTCAGCAGGAAACACCAGCCATGCCTTCTTAGAGATGTGAAGGCAAGGGGGGGGGGAATTGGAGGGGGGGGTCCGGAGGACCTTTTTATTTATTTTTTTCAAAAAATTGAAAAGCTTTATATTATGAAATATTTTATTTTAAGATTCAAAACAAAGTGTTTATATATTGTTATATAAACCCCGCCAAAATGATTTCAAAAAACAATGTCTTAAAAACACTTTTATAGAAAAAGCTGAGATGTAATCTGTCTGGGGAATAACGAAGCCATGGGGGGAGGGGGGGAACGATTTTAAATCCTCTCTGTAGGATTCCCAGCATAGCTATTGCTTTCATTCCTTATTAAAATTATTGAGCTAAAGTATGTTTTACTGATAGACATTTAAGCTCAAAGTTTCCCAAGAAGTGAGCAGAGTCACCATTGTGTGTTCCTGACAGTTTGGTTTTGCTCTATAGAGACCTGTGTTTCTGTTGTACCAGTCATTTAATGTAGTTCTAATCTGTTCAGACAATAATTACAAAGTTACTAACGGAGTTTATTTTTAAAAGTTTTAAAATATAATGAACATTTTCTGAGAAAACTAAGCTATACATAAATAAACTTTAGGAAAAGAAAGGCTGCTTTACGTCCCTAAATCGGCTCTCCCCAGCCTGGTCCTCCGGAGGTTTTGGACTACAGTGCCCAGTATCCCTGGCCACTGGAATAACAATGCTGCCTGAGGCTGATGGGAGCTGAAGTCCAAAACATTTGGAGGGCACCATGTTGGGGAAGGTTGCCTTAAAGCAATGCAATTTTAGATCTGTAAAGAGCACTAAAAAGGTTAGTATTGCTTATTTTTCCATTTCCCCAAAATTTCCGTTCCCCCCCCCAAAAAAAAACCTCTTTATTTCCATGACTTCAAAACTTCTGGAAGGTGCCAAGGAAAGGTGGACACAAGGAGTCATACCCCATCCTCCCCAGGCCCAAGGTCAAGGATTCAAGAACCCAGTCCATCCCGCCACCCCCACGCACTCCATGTGAGCCAATTTTAACACACAATTTGGTAACGTGTAAAGCAGCCGAGAAGGTTGAGACACAGAAGAAGAGTCATGATGTCCCTGCCTCTACCTACCTGACTTCCCCTGCCCTCCCTGCACACTTTCTTGACATTATTATTATTTGTTTGTTTGTTTGTTTATTTCTCATGTTTTTCCCAATACTGCCTGGCCTGCGAGGGTCCAAGAGAGAACTGCAATTGGGGTCACTAGCACCCCACTACCACAGAAATTACAAGCCAGGGACTGGGTTTATCCCCCTTGCTGACTTTAAAGGATAGCCAGCATGTAACATTAAGGGAGCGATCCACCAAGCTCAGCAGTTTCTCAAGGGCCATTCATTTCAGCAGCTCTCCTGCCTCAGCAGTGTTTGGTGGATTGCTCCCTTAACCGCTTTAATTTAATTTTCCAACGATAACGCTGTTGGAGCTGAAGAGGAAATGGCTGCCATAAAAGAAAAGAATTAAATTATATACTGTAAAACTGTTTGCATCCCCAGGGACTGAGCGGGGAACAAACAGCAGTTCCGAAGACAGAAAATATTGATAGATAAAGCCTTTGTATTCTTAGAACGGGTCGCCTTTCATTACCACCACTGTGCTTTGGACACAGGAAGAAATTTTTCTAAATCAGACATTGAGGCCGCCTACACTCCATCCACATACAGCTCGCGGTTACATCCAAACTGGCAAACCGGGGGTTGAATTTGCCCTCCAAACCTGGATGAAAATCCTGCTTTGGATTTGCTGGTGTAGAGGTGACAGCCAGCTTTGGTTTCACCACAGCAGAAAGCAAGTCATTGAAGCTGAGCCCGTGAGGAGAGACGAGGGGAGCACCCAAGCGCTGGACTGTGGGGTGGCTGAACTGAGCTGCTGTTTCAGTGAAAGGTTCACTTTCCCAGCACAGCCCTAGCCTCAGATGCAGTCCAGAGCACAGCACAGGTGGCCTGGCCACGCTCTCTCTCTCTTGAATTGCACAAGCCCTACACACAAGGGTTAGCTTTAATGTGTGTCAGAAGCGTGTGTGTGTGTGTGTGTGTACACACACACACACACACACACACTCGTTTTAAGGAAATCAGAGAAAAATACTCTTCATCTCTTAACTGACAGGTAATACTGTGAAGCACAGCAGGTAATGGAGGAGCACCTGCCAACGTGCAACAGGTATCACAGCCTGCTGTGCAGCCATCAGATCAAAAAGGAAAATGTGGATGCTTTGGGCTTGGCTTTATTTGGACCTGAGCCAGCATTGGTTCCCAAACCTGGAAACTTTTCTACTCAAAAATGTATACCCTGGCAGTGAACTCATACATACAGCAGCAATGACTAATTCAAACATAAAAATACTACTACAAAGTAACATCGCCATCTTTGTTATCAGCAGTTATTTAACCCAAGATCTTCTCTGAACTTCCTCCCCCCAAATCCTCACCCAGGTAGGGTGCTACCATGAAGAAGGTCCTGCTCCTTTTTGCACGTGCCTCACTCAGTTAACAGCATGCTGAGAACACAGAGTCCCCTCTAAAGATCCTCAAGCCCAATGCAGGGGGCACGCACTTCAGGAGCCACCCCCTCAGATTTTCTGAACCCAGACTACTTAAGGGGTTAAAGTAGATCTATTAACGGATTAAAAACCCAAAGCTGGTTGATCATATGAGCTTAGTGAACCTACAAATCTATATATAGAATAACAGTCTTGAAGAAAATACAACAACAACAGCTTTATTTACGGTTCATAGACCAGAGAAACAAGTAGGCAGACAGTACAATATCAAAAGCATATTGTTATAAGCCTTACTATTACCCAGTGTATTTTAAATCATCATCATCATCATCATCATCATCATCATCATCATCATCATCATCATCATCATCTCAGTCCAAGCTGAGATCTGGTTTGTATTACATAGGAAAAATACTTTGCTACTTGTAACGTAAGGGGTTTGTCTGTACCCCTAAGCAGCTGTCCAACCAAGGAATCCCGAGACCACCCCAAGAAGCGTTGAATTATGGGAAATAGCAGATCACGCCTTGCCTTACCGTAAAAGCAGCATATGGTCTAAGGACTCCATAACAGAGTCATCACATGGACATAGTCTATTCTCAACAGGAATCTTTTGATATCTTCCTTCTAACATGTTTGAAGGGAGAACATTGAAACGGGCCAGGGAAAAGGCCCTTCTGTATTTTGGTATATCCAACCAATCCAGGTAGGGCATCATTCCTCTGGGCATAAAATCAGGGAGGGCTCGAGACTGAGGACAGCAAGGGCCTCTGGTCCGTCCACGGAGTTCTTGTACATCTATATCTAAAAGCCTTTGTTTGACTACCTTTTTTGCACTTCTTAGCTCCTGAGTTAATAGATGAGCAGAAGACAAGCCCATTGTCTTTATTTTCTGAGTCACGGTCTTATTCCAGGGGGAAACAAAGTTGTCCGCTGATATATGTGGTAAAAGAGATTGAGAGGTTGGAATTTGGAAAAGACGGAGCCAATATGTTACTGTGAGCATCCAAGCGGCGCATCTTAATGAGACCAGCCCTGCCTCTAGATTAAGAGCGGTTCCAGGCACGCACTTTGGGACCCCAAAGACCCCTCTTAAAAATTTGGACTGAACTACTTCTAAGGATTCCTTAAGCAGGGGGAACCAAATAGGGGCCCCATACAACATCTGGGCCACCAATTTTGCTCTGTAAACTTCAATGGCAGCTGGTATAAATTTGCCCCCTTTGGCGAAAAAAAATCTAAGCAAAGCCCCCGCTGTTTGTTCAGCTCTAAGCTTTGTACGTTTAAAGTGCTTAGCCCAGTTTAGATTTTCCTGGAAAACAACGCCCAGATACTTAAATTCAGCTACTTGTTCAATTTTATGGCCCCTTACACTCCAAGAAAATCTCATCTTTCTTTTTGCAAAAACCATAATCTTAGATTTATGGTAATTGATTGATAAATTGTTTATCAAATTCTTCCTTTGTCATCAGATGATGCACAAACGTTTCGCTGCAGGCACCCATCTTAGAAGAGGCACCTCTCCCCCTGTGCATGACAGAGAAAGAGGGACACCTTTCCTAAGATGGTATTTGAAAGTCCTTAGAACACAAGTGGCTAACCTTAAAAAAATTGCTACCAAATTGGGGAGGGCACCTTTTTAATCAGAAGTTTCTACCGGATCAACTAAATGTTGCAACCCAACTAACAGGTCAAAACCAGCATTTTAGAGGCCAAAACAGGGTTCTCATCATTCGTGCTCTTGCCAATGAGTTACAGGGAAAGCAGGTAGATAGGTGATGAAACCTCTTCCTAGGCTAGCATGGCTCAGCTGATCCTTCTCAACCCCTTGCAAAGCCGAGGGCGGGGGCTGCTCTTGTCCCCTGAGGTGGAACTCCTGCCTTGCCCTTCTCCAGGTTGACACAAGCAAAGTCCAGCAGGCTACGTTGGCCTCTAGAGGCTGGCAAACTTTCTATGCAGCCTCTGGAATGACATCTAGACATCTCATTATCTCCACTTCTAATTATGCAATGAGTCAGCTAGGGAGATAATGGACAGCTACCAAATGCTAGGTCAGGACAACAAAGGTATTTTTTAGATTTTCTTATTTTTAGAGTCAACAAGAAAACTGTAAACTTCTAGGAGCATATCCTGTCCACTTTGGCTCTTTGCCGGCATTGCTTGGAACTCGAACAAAGATGGGCACATGCGAGCTCTGCACCGCGAACCCCAAATTTCACGTGCAAAGACTGAGGGCAGACTTGGAGTGTTCCATTTCGTCGCGCACAGTGCTTGTGGAAGCCAGTTCCTTACAAAATAGATCTGATCAGGTCTGTGAACATTCTATGATTCCACATGAAGCACAGAATATTTTAACAGAGGTAAAGATTTCAATCCCCTGAAGATTTAAGCTTTTATCACAAGGACATTCCTAGCCCTTCCAATTGCAGAGATAGGCTGCACTGGCAGCTAACACTAAACCTGGTTTACATTAAGCTTGTTGCTTTAATTATGAATTGCCTTGCAGGCAAGCAAACGAACTGTGGCTTGTTCTCCCTATTTCTCGTTTCATTCTCTTCTGCCCATTTTGTCAGCATTCAGAGTGGTTTCATAATAGTGCAAAGAAGCCAGGGACAAGCCACGGCTCTAGGTTCAGACATCACAACAAGCCATAGTTTAAACAAGCCAGACTTCATAAGCCAACAGCAAACCATGGCTTCTATTAACCAGTTTTACAGCTGGTTAAACAGATCATGGCTTGTTTGAGGGGATGGGTTCAGAGAGAACGGCAACCCAGATTTCAAAAAAAACGTACCATGACTTAGTATTACATGCAAAACAACTCACAGTCTTGAGCATGGGCTGGTAAAACTTCAAAAACCAGAGAGGAGGGCTGAATAAGGTATTCAGAGGTCAGAGGTGAGGTGAACTATGGCCCCTCTGCCAGAGCATGGAACTCTCCCAAGGTTGCCAATTTCCATATGAGTGCTGTTTGGGAGGGAGGTTTCCCACGGTTTGATTTTGTTTACAGAAAGGTGGAAGTGTTAAGTGTTCCTTAACATTGACCAGAAATAGATGCTCCATGCATGCCTGGTTTACAATAGCTACCCCTGGGAGAGGAGGGAAGGAAAAAGAAGCAGGAGGCTATCAACATGTCCAGTTCAGCCAGGATCAGAGGGAAGTTTACAGCAAACAGTGGGGCAAGAACATCTCCCTCAGCCACAGCCTTAGTAACTTCAGGATTTCCAGGATCTTGACAGCTGACTCCTGGGACCCAAAAGGAAAGATCTTTAGGCAGCCCTAGAATTGAGCTGACCCTCTTGATAGTTGCGTGCCTTGGGTGCCAATGTAAGGCATCAAATCTTCTCTTGGACAGCAACAAACGGAACATGCCTGGACTCATTTTGAGCATCTAATATGGAAGAGAACCTGACATATTGTTCTAGCGTGCATGAAATGATGCGTGAGAAGTTCATAACAAATTCACCACACCACAAGTGGAGGAAAAAATAAAATAAAAGAACGTAGCACTAATGGCAATGATGGCTATAACACACCAGCTGTTTGGGAGTGGGGGAGAGGAGGGCAGGCCATGAAAAGAGAAACAAAACTGCATTTGAAAGACGTTTTTGTTTGGACAAGGTTTTAGGCTACTCAGGATCTCCATTAGCACAACGTTATTTTAGCTGCATGTTTATATCTGTAATATATTTGGTATTTTATATCAGCGTTATCTTTTAGGATGCTGTAAGAGGCTCTGACATGGAGATAGGACTGAGTATGAATTCAAAAATAAATATATTCCAGAGGTGGAGGGAACACTTTGAAGAGAGGAGAGGATGCAGAGTTCCCCATGCCAGGCTGGCTTCCCCCCTGGGGAAAGTTCAACACCGTTGCACCATTCCAGGGTCCAAAACACATTGCACCCACTAGAAAAGCCAGGCAACTATAGATCTTAATCCAAGAAGATCCAGAATAAATATTGGGACCTTGGTGGTTTAGGGATACTTGCCGTCGATTTAGTTACTAACCTCCGAGTGCTTCAAGACACACAACTGTGCCCAGATGGTATAATTTTGGTTCTTCTGATTGTAAGCATGGCTGGGAACTCTGGATCAAGAACTCTGGGGCTGGAACAAGGAATGTCAGGCTCCAAGGCAGGATTCCAGCCTTGTGAGCTACTGTGAATTGTATGCACTCAGGCCTCAATGCCCTCATCAGGCACAGAAGAGAAGAGGGGTCTCCAAATTCATGGAGAAGGAGAAGGTGATCAAATGGCTACTAGTCCTGATAGTTATATCTTACCTCCAGTGTCAGAGGCAGCGCGCCTATGTACACCAGTGGCTGGGGAACAACAGCAGGACAGTGCTGTTGCATTCGTGTCCTGCTTGTGGGCTCCCCATTGGGGCATCTGGTTCGACACTATAGGGACAGAATGCTAGACTAAATAGGCCTTTGGTCTGATCCAGTACGGCCGTTCTTAAATTTTAAGCCTTTGATTTAAGTGCTCAGTCTTAATCTCCATTCAAAACAGAGCATAACTTGCTTACATTCAGCCTTGGTAATTCCATTCCTCCCCTCAGTTGTTTTCCCATACTTTCAACTTTTTATTGCTTCCTTCCTGTGGCTTCCACAGGTCTGTCAAGTGCCGTGCATATTGATGGCGCTCAAAAAAGAGTAACAACAACAACAACAACAACATGAAAGGGAGAAGCCCTTGCATAGCTCCAAAGTACCAGAGAAAAACGTACATCTGCAATCATCTCCAGGGTAGCCACTAAAGCAGATGTAAGTTACTACCCATAACTTTAAGGCCGTGTCACAGATCCATGTGCAAAGCTCCTCAGGGATTGCATTCACACCATTATAGCTTTGCCTCCCGAGAACCACTTACATTTTTTGGAAGTCTAATCCTCTTTAATGCCCTCTCCAACACTGACGCCTAATAAATATGCCACGAGATGAGATTCACAGCACACACAAATTCACAGCATCTCCTACCTGAGGGCTATGGACTCCAAGCCAATTGTGCCCTCTGGTTCCTTACCTTAGGGTTCGTCCGCTGCTGGAGCCTCCTCTCTTCCCTCTCTCTCTGCAAACGTTCAAATTCCTCCCTGATCTCGGCAGGCGTCCTCCTCCGCTCCACCACCTGCGGGAGAAGGAATTGAGCACTAGCATTTACTCGGCAGCAGGACAGCCAACAAACAGCAGCAAGGAGCTTAATCAGGGATGCAATGGGAAGCGCTCGAGGGCTTTTGGCAGACAGGCTCAGAACGGCTGTCGGTCCTCTTCCTTCCCGTTGCAACATTCTCTCCCTAAATCAAGACACAGAGCTTTGATTATTTTATTTAGAGTTTCAGTAAAGGAACACATGGCTCAGAAAGCCTAGTAGGCAGCCCACACAAAATATGGCATTCTCGAGCATTTTTGGATCTTGGCACAGCTCTTGGTTTTAACTTTGGTTTAATTTGGTAGCTGTTAATAACATTTTTAAAAGATTTATATAGTTCATGGTTTTAGGTCCAATTTGTGAATTGCCCAGAGAGCATCAGCTATTGGACAACACAGAAATATAATAAGTAAGTAGATAGCAAAAGAGGCCAAACTATAGAACCATGCCTTGAGATGTAGGCCTGCCCCATCACTGGGCGGTTGCAAGGCAATTGAAGAGGGCCATAGTATGGTCCCAAAATTTATGATGCAGCTGCCCTAATGAAGCTAAGCACATCAGGATCTGGCCACTTCTTGGATGAGTTACCACCTTCCCCACTCCCCCAACTGTGCTGCCTAGGAAATGCAAAGGCCTTGACACAAAAACCCAGGAAAAAATGGGGAAACTTTGGGGGGAAATGGGATTTTCCATTTTCCCCCCATGGAATTTTGGAGAAATTGGGGGGGAAATGGTTACCCCTAATTCCCTCCCCCCCCCCCCCCAGCCTTCATATCTCTACACTGCCTTGAGTTCTAACTTGGAAGGCAGTTGGGATATAAACAATTAAAAATAGAGGACCAACACAGAACGAGGCCAGGCCCAATTCTGCCAACACCTGAATGTTTGCGCCTGTGATAACAATCCTTAGTGCTTTTTAAAGCGCATCAGATACATTATCTTAGCAATCCTTAGAATCCTGTAAGGTAGACCAGTATTACTGTCTCCATATTGCAAATGTGGGCCTAAGGTGGGCCTACAGAAGCAAGTGAGTTTGTGGAAAAGGTATGAACCAGGGACTTCTGGGCTCATTAGTTACTACACAAGAGTAACTCCAAATGCAACAGGTGCCCAGCTGCATCCCCGGCAACATCCCAGAATCGCAGTGGCCGAGCTAAATGGGGAAAGAGTTGCCTTTCCCAAGGAAGATGCTGAGATTCAAGTAAAAGAGAAATATAGTTTTCCCCAGAGTAGAAACATTTCCATTGGTTGCAGAGATCCTTGATGACTGAGCTGCAGAGTTCATCAAGTCGGCAAACAGGTTGCAGTAGAAATGTAAAGGCATGAGTTTGGGAAAGAAATCTCTCTCTCTCTCTCTCTCTCACACACACACACACACACACACACCAAACTCTAAAACTACTTGATGGAAAGGAGGGGATTAAATCAGCGAGGTCTGGCAAGGCTAGAAAAGGTGAGATTTGTTGTGGCGAATCCGAGCCGCTTAACCTCTCCAAGCCTGAATTAATGACTTTAAATTACTTTATCTCTGACATTCCTTGTGGCAGAAGGAAGCGAAAACAGCTCCAAGGGTCTCAATTCACCCAATTTCTAGTCATCAGATTATAAAGCAAGTTACACATTCCAAACACATCCAACAGGGCAAGCTACAAGGTTAAGAACGCAGGGCCTGCTGGCATCCCAATGAGCCAGAAAGAGCCCAGTCGGTCTTTCATGTTCACGCTGGTATATTTACCGGTGGTTTCATAGAAGCCCTTCCGTTTGTACTTATTTGTTGAATGTTGCATCCAGCCCTTTCTCCAAAGGTAACTTCGAGGCCTCCCAACAAGAAGTCAGGCTACAAGAGGCTTGCCCAGGAGCAATAAGCCACAAACTGGATTTTCTGCACCTAATTCTCTGACTCTATTATTTATTTTTGTTCTTGTTGTTGTACAGTGCCTCAAAGTTAGATCTTATGCCCATCCAACAGTTTTTTTCCCCATCAACCCGCCCTCCAGTCTAGTGGCACTGTTGCTTAATGCCAGTCCGGTCCACAACAAGACATCGATCAGATTTGATTGTGGATGAGCCAACTGGCCTGGTATGTGTCACAGAGATCTGGGTGGAGGAGTTGATAGTTCTCAGCACTGCCCACCAAAGTTTGCTGGGTGGTGGGGCAGGAAGTTGCTGTCATTTATAGGGATTCCATCTCCCTCTTCGGAGACCTATCCAGTCAAGTACTGGTCTTCCCTTTGTGTGTGTACCTTGTGATTGGCTTGAGAGACAGATTAGGCATTCTGTTGTGTACCAACAACCCCACTGCCCTTCAGTCTACCTGCCTGCGTTGGTGGAGATGGTCTCGAGTGAAGGAAGCCACCAGGACAATTCACGCTAAGGCTACCTTGGGGAGGACCAGTTCAGGACTTCATGGCTGCCATGACAACCATGGGGCTGTCTCAACACATTACCTACCCTACACATACTGCAGAAAACATTTTGGTTCCGGTATTTTCAAATGATTAGGGTTTTGGTGATCTGGAATTGGGAAGGGGGGTCCTTTATTAATTATTTTAAAATGTTCAAACCCACACCTTCATCCCCCCACAAAAATGAATTTCAGGATGATATACATGCAATTCTTTGACCCCATTGTCATGGTCATTTCCTGATGAGATGAAGATTGGAAGAAGCCATTCCATTAAGATCCAACTGATTCCTGAATACTCTTGGGGAGTTCCCAGTTGTCATGGCTAGTGCGTCTGTTGAAGCCCTGGTCTCACCGTGGGTGGGCTGTTGACACAATCACTGTCAAACGTCTTCTCCCACAACGTAGAGCCCACCTAGCTTCCTGGGCTATGGAGGAGTTGTAGAACACAAGTGGCACAAGTTTCACTAGTGGATCCGACCAAACCCAGGAGAGAGCACATTATTGGGCCTACTCTGTGGCAGTGATAGCGACAAAGAAACACTACTTTCCACCCCCATTATGTCCTCAAGTGGCTGTCCAGCAAAGTTGTTCCGTGTGGTTAGGTGCCTGTCAAAGTATAACCTTGTAAGGAATATAACAGATTTTTTAAACTCTTGGACACCTGCTATGACATCCAAGAGATTGGAAAACATTTTGAGGAAAAAATCCACTTTTATCCACTCCAACCTTGATGCCGCTATTGCAGCTGTTCCTAGGGAGGCATTCAGAACACTGCCTAGTCTGGTCTTACGGAACCAGTTTCAGTTTTTGTAGCCTAAGGATGTAGACAAGGTGCTTGGACAGCTTCAGCCAGCTACTGGTGTGATACACAGCCCTGGGAACAGTACACAGGAAACAGCCTTGGAGACTGAGAGTGAAATGTCTTGGCAGAGGATTCCTTCTTTTGGCTTTGCTGCATCCGGCTGCATCATGGATGAGTCTGTCAGTGCACCTGGGCACTGGTGGTGTCGCCCACTGGCTTCTGAAAAAAACCTGTTGGGTAGTGGCACAATTCCATCCCAGCTGCATGTCTGAATTAGCCAAAATGCTAATATTCTGGGTGGATGATGCCCTGTCCCAAAAGATCAAGTCTTGCAGAACGCGCACACATTTGGACATGTGTCTTGCTTCTTGGGCCAGGAGAACTCTCCAAGGGAGGAAATGAAGGCATGATGGCAGCCATACTAAAACAGACATCTGTTCAATCCAGGCAATAATGTTTACAGAAGGCACTCGATTATTTCTCCACCCGGCTAGACAAATCACAGCTTCTGGCAACTGTGTGACACGGAAGCCAAAGCAGCTCCCTCTCTGGTCTGAGGGATTATTATTTGAGAACTGCAGACTGAGGACATGTCAAAGATTAGTGATGGTCTCGGCCACTTTCTGAAGAAAGCCCTCCAAGCGCCGCTGCCCACAGGATGAGAAGACACAGCAAACCTGCCAGGCGCAGGCCTGAGTACCTTTGTGACATCAGCAGCCAGGCATCCAATCCCTTCCCTTCCCTCTACCGACACATAAAAAATCAAGGATTGAAAGAAAGAGGAAAAATGAAACAGGGCCCTGATCCAAGGGGACAGCAGATTGGCAAGGCAACCACTGGAAGGAGAAACAGGGGAAGTAGGGACCAAGGAAAATGATCTCCTGCTCCAAGATCCGTAGGCATGCATGGCATCCCTGAAGAGTGGAAGGAAGCAAGCAAGCAAGGGCTCTTTCTCCTCCTCTTCAGCATCATCTTCAGCCATTTCCTATACGCCTTTCACTTCTCTCCCTGGTCTCACTAAACATTTCCCATTATTTTAACCGACACATGATCCCCTAAGATGGCTGACTGGTGTGTCTGCTTCAGAGAAAGAGGTCTCGTGTAAACAGGCCACCAAACCACTGTAACATACTGCTCCATTTTGGACATGGCCTCCTAGTCCAGAGATAGAACTTACCACGCACATGAGAAGAGGATATCATATTGATGTGGTAAAGGAGAATGTACCTGTAACCTCAAACCATCATTTAGCTCTTCCTTGCTAGCACAGTGGAAATGACTGGGAATGATGGGGGTTGCAGCCCAACAGATCTGAAGGGCCCCAGGTTGGTGAAAGCCAATTTAAATTGACCTTGGTTGGATCCTTCAAGGCAATTATCATTCCAATACTATAATCTATAATCTAATTTCCTTTCCATAGACATTGTAAACATTTTAGTTAGAAGAGATTGGAAGGAAAGAGAATTATGGGCAACTAACTCAATGAAATCATCAACCCAGTGCATGGCTGTTGTAAAAAAAAGGAAAATTCCATGATGGGCATGATTAGGGGAAGCAATCAAAAATAAAAAGTGCAATATCATACTGCCCTTACACAAATCTATGATGTTGGAATATTGTGTACAGTACTGGTTGCCACATCTTAAAACTGGAAGAACTGTAGAAATGGAAAAGTTGCAGAAAAGGGCAACCAAAATTATCAAGGGGCTGGAACAACTCCCTTCTTGAGGAACAGGTATGATGCTTGAAGCTATTCAGCTTAGAAAAACAAGGAGGACATGATAGAGGTATTTAAATTGTGCCTGGTATGGAGAAAGTGGATAAGGAGAGGTATTGTTGCTCCTCATAATACTAGAACCCAACAGGGCTATCCCATGAAGCTGCTTGGTGGGAGATTCTGGACAGACAAAAGGAAGTCCTTCTTCACACAGTGATAGTTAAACTATGGAATTCACTACCACAAGTTGTAGTCATGGCCATCATTTTGATGGTCTAAAAAGGGGATTAGACAAATTCATAGAGGATAAAGCTATCAATGGCTACATGTCATGATGGCTCTATGCCACCTCCAAGATCAGCAGCAACATGCATTTGAATATCAGTTCCTGGGGAACATGGACGGGAGGGTGCTGTTGCACTCATGCCGTGCTTGTAGGTTTCTGTAGGCAGCAGCTGGCCACTGTGTGAGGGTGGGAGGGTTCTGTTGCACTCATGTCTGGCTTGGGGGCTTCCCAGGAGCATTTGGCTGGGCACTGCGGGGAACAGGATGTTGGACTTGACAGGCTATTGGTCTGATCCAGCCACGCTCTTGTTATGCTCCCGGTTAATTCTCTTTATTATTTCCCAAATGTATAACTGTAACTTTCTTCTTGTTGGCCTTCCTGCTTCCAAAACCGTTTCACTCAATCTTAAACATTGCTGCAGGTTGGATATTGGCCTCCTTTCTCTCCTCTCCGTCAATTGCAGCTTTTTGTACTTACTTTCCAATGTCTCTGTGGCACTGTTCCTCCAGATCGACCTTCTCTTTCTCTATATCCCGCTCTTTGGAACCTTCGCCCTACACATATCAATCTTCTTGTCCAATCTAAAATATCCCTCTCTATTTTCCTTCACCCCTTACAGCTCTCTATCACTGGAACATCCTTCCAGCCAACATCCCACTGTCTTCCACTATTACATTCAAATGCTACTTTTAAGACCTGTCTGATCACCCTGGTGGATCTTCCTTTTTCTCTCTGGTCTTTAGAATGTAAGACTGCAAACCAGACCAGTTAATTTTTACCTTTTGTTCAGTTATTTTAAGGAAGTTTATTAATAATAGTAGGTACCAGCTCAAATGTGGGGTCTCAAGAGAATAGCTGGCTAGAGAGTCCCCCACAGAACAGCTGGTAAGGAAACCCCCCACCCCTCAGCCTGCCTTGAAGTTGCTGTAGGGAGACCCCTTCTTCCAAAAGCATATTCTACCAGCAGCTACACCAATGTTAAACAGGAAACAATCAAAAGGCAAGTTGAGTTCAAGACTACTTAAAATACTGGTAGCTGTTTTAAAAGTAATACCACTGCCTCCCCAGAGTGAAAGCTATTACTGAAGTGGGACAGGATCTATATTAAACAATTCATCCAGCAGCTGCAGGAACATGGAACATTCCTTGATGGCAACTCCATAAAACGAACTCTGCTGGTTAGACCTGACTTCACAGGATAAGTAATGGGCTCATTTCTCTATGGAGCGCTGGCCGAGCACAATACATCTGTGAGTGAATACCTGGGGAGGCGCTTTGTATACCTTACAGTAAGGGCAGTTTTTAATATTTCATTGAAGAACATCTTGTCATGTGCCTTTATCTTTAACCTCTCCTCCTCCTCCTCCTCCTCCTCCGAAACAACGCTGACATACCAGGACATGACCAGTCCACTCTGCCTTTTAATCACAAATCCAATTTATTAAAATTCTTTTTCAAAAAACATTTGTCCCCTGTGATACACTTGATAAACTGTGGCATGTAGGCCATTTTTTCCTGTGGGGTTTTGAAGCTGCCTCTTTGCACTTTTCAAAGGACAGCAATGGTCACCTTGCCAAGGTATGCGGGGGGAGGGACTGATCTACTTCCTCTGGCCACTCTGCATAGGAGAGGTTGGACTATCCTTATCCACAACACTCTGCTGCTGGCTTCAGGATACACAGAAAAGAATGACGCTGGGCAGAAGAGGAAGGCAAGGCATTTCCCCCTCACTACAGTCAGGCCATCTGTAGGCTCCTCCTTTACATGATACCCCTCCCCAAAAAAGAAAAGAAAAAAACTAAGATAAATGCTAGCTGAACATTTACAAGTGTTTGCAGAAGGTGACACTGTTTGGAGTAGAAAGAAAGGGTTGGGGGTCCTTATGGGATGATACAGACTAGGTGGGAAATGCTAAAATGTGGCTCTGTTGCAGTACTTGGGAGTTAGAAGTCAACCCTGGGCGGTTCATGCACATTCCAGACTGGATGCTCAGCAGACAGGTCTTGCTAGGGAGCTTGGCTATGGAACTTGTTCTCAGCGCTGCAGCTCATTCTCCCAAGTTGAGAAGTAAAAATAAAGGAGGCACTGTATGAGCACGTGCAGAGTGCCTTCCCTCACTACTGAATAACCAGAGCCTGCTTCAACACATTTTGGGTTACTAAATTTTTTAAAAAACAAATGTTCAAAGTGCTATCCCTGCTCCAACACCGAAGTAGTACAGTCAAACGGTTCTCTCTGTTGTGTGCGCCGATGCTGCCTTGTGTGGCAACATAAATCTCTGCTGGGGAGCTCTTAGGCTGCCAGAGTCACTGTACACCAAGGAAGCTTAACATAAGCATGACTTCAAAACATTCAATGTGGCAAAGGGGAGGAACATTCGAGAGAGCAACTCTTCTACATTGACAGGTTTCTTTTCTTTCTGTGGCATGGCTATACTAGGGAAACGCACATGTTGCATGGTGATGTAAAGGTTATTTCTCAGCTAACGTTGGATCTTTTTGATGTCCAGGTTGGAGGGCAGGAAAGAATTTCCCACTGGAGGAAGGGAGAGCATTGGGTTATCCTTAGTGGCATGGGGGAGGGCGCTCAGGTCCACCTGTCAGTTTGCCACATAGAACCTGGATAACACCAATGAAAGCAGCTGGGAGGATCATCTGACCCTATGACCCACTGCCCTTTTTGCCCATATCCTCTTACCTCCCATCCTTCCATATCAAGGCCTCTCTTTCCATAGATGTCATAGATGGCTCTTGTCTGTGGGTCGCTGAGCACTGAAAATTAAAACCAGAACATGTTTAGACCCTTCGGCATTCTAGGTATAGTTCAAATAGAAGCATTCTCACGCTCACACATGCACACTCACCTGCGCCCTCCCAACTATATTTATAGAAGGCAAAAACCAGGACACCAAGCATGCGTTTAAAAATGCTGCACCGCCAATCAAGGCTCACTGCCTAATGTACGTGTACGATACATCTGTTTGCAAATCCAGATTTACATTTTTAAGTGAATCCCCATAATATCTTAGGGGAGTCTGTTCACAGGGGAATGTCATTTCTAGAACTGATTTTTTCAAAGCACAGCTCTTGGATCAGGGACATTGAGGAGTTCCCCTTTCGTAAACATCACCCGTTTCAAGATCTCTGTTTCCCCCCCCACCCACCCCATTTCAGAGCTTGTTCCCATGCAGCCAGAGGCCTAATTAAGAACGCTGTAAACGATTCCGCCCACGTCCCAGCCTAATGGGAGGAAAGAAATGCTGACCATTCAGAAAACGCCAGAGCCAAATTTCTTCAACTAATCTCTGGGATTTAATAAGAAATCATTTATTCACCATTTCGCTTTAGCTTCCCTCTGGGCCAAAAACTGCTGGGTGACAAAATCTGCTGGTGCTGCAGTTTTGCTACCGGGGGGGCGGGGGGGAATCTGTCCAGCTCCTAATTCACTTAAGTTTCAGTTACTTCTCCCAAATCTCCAAAACTGCTGCAAACTATCAATAATTCAGATACATGCAAGGTTCATCTAACCAAACGCAGGTAACAGAATATAATCAAACGGGCAACTGTTTCAATGAAAGCTGGAGCGGAAACACGTACAACCCATCTGCCTACAACCGCGAAGCAAAAATCTGGTGAGATCACATTATCGAGACTATGCAGAACCATCACCCAGCATTCTCCAGTTTCCAAATGGCAATAAACATCTAATTTTTCGGCAACTCCTCCTCCCCCGCAAACCGAAATAAGAGATATGCTTTTACAGGAGATTGGGAAAATTCTTTATCTCAGAGAGAAACATCTTCTGTGATACTTAGTCAAGTCTAATTATAGGAGAATTGCATGCCAAGCTTAGAAAACACCATCTCAAATGAATTATAACTCATACTTTCAGTGGTGGAAGAAATTCTCATCTCGACTGCAATCCTTCATGGGAAGCAAAAACAGCCTGATGAGAAACACTTATACTTATGACTGCTTCAGATGACTATTGCAATGCTGACACAGTTGGATTTTTTTAAAACATTTCCTTTTCCAGATCATGAACTTCTGTCTACTTGGTGCCGAGTAAAAAAAATGGTGATACATCATCCCTGCAAAACAGCTCAGTGAGGGGCTTAGGATTCACAACAAGAAACTAGATGAGGAAGGAGGCTGCTGCAGCAGCAATTTCACACAACTGGGAACAGAGCAGGAAGTGTCTTGCTTCTCAGCCAAGCTTCAACCTGGGTAATCTGGGAGACCTCTACTGACAACCTCCAGCTTGGTAGCTTTTCCTGTCCAATGGAGGGCTCTGTGGAGAAACATTTTCAAATGGCGTGGAGGTCTTTCCGAGCAGATTTAGAAGACTGCTTACAACAAGTTCTACAGTGAGAACTGTGACGATCTGTTACAGCAAACACAAAACTGAATACTATGGCACTTAAAAGGCAAAGGGATGTGAGGTGTCTTTTTTGGGGATAAAGCATCAGATGCCTGCCATCGGTGCACTGCCCATGAGAAGACACCAACTTCCATGATACCTGGTGTTTAACAGATTTATACTGTTATCCTCACCAAAGGAGCAGAAGCGGAGGCTTATAAAAATATACCTCTCTTTGGCTCTATTCACCCAGGTACTTTTTGTTTTTTTAATGCAGCTTGTGACTTTAAGAACTGTTCCAGCACTCCAGAAAGGGGATGGGATTGTGAGCCAACATAAGACATAGCTTTAAAATCGCTCCACTGGCTGCCAATTAGTTTCTGGACAAAGTACAAAATGTTGGTCATTACCTTTAAAGCCCTACATGGTTTGGGTCCAGGTTACCTGCAGGATCGCCTTGTCCCATACAATCCGGCCCAAATGCTCAGGTCCTCTGGAAAGAACTTACTCCAGTCGGCCAAGACTAGGCTGACAACCATTACCCAGAGGACCTTCTCTTCTGCAGCTCCCAGACTGTGGAATGGCCTGCCAGAAGAGACTCATCAACTTAACAGTCTTTTAGAATTTAAGAAAGCTATAAAGACTAATCTCTTCCAGCAGGCATATCCACTGGAATTTTAGAATGGTTTTACGATGTTTTTAGGAAGTTTTATTGCTATTTTAATAATGTGTACCATGTTTTTAATCATTTTTATGTATTTTATAATATTTTATATTTACTGTTGTTCCCCGCCTCGATACAAACGGAGAGGCGGATAAAAAATAAATTTATTATTATTATTATTACAGCTCTGGACTGATCATGAGAAAACCACGAGGCTAGCAAGATAAAGGCCCTAGGGCAGGGGTGGGCAACTGGTGCCCTTCCAGATTTTCAGCCTACAACTCCCATCAGCCTAGCCAGCACAGCCAATGGTGAGGGATTGTGGGAGTTGTAGGCCAAAATGTCTGGAGGGACACAAACTGCTCCCCACCCCCCGCCAGCCTCTAGGGAATCTGCCAAGCAGCCAATAACTTAAGATAGCTTTCTTCAACCCGGATTCGCAACTTCCATCATTTCCAGTCAGCATGGCCATAGCTCTCCCATCAGGTTGGGGAAGGGTTAAGGGTCAGGATAAAGAGAGAGGAATGAAGAGTGCTGTGCTCAGAAGCTCAGCCATGGTAAGCTTTTGTACGCATGTGATTTGTATTTGCATTGGCTTGTCTAATAGGTCTTTTGCTGTGTGAAGGATTGCATGGGCACAGGCCTCAGGGCAGCTAGGAGCAAGAAGATGCTGGCATTAGTTTGCAAGGCTACCTGCCTTCATTGTAACTGAAGCACACTGACCTGCATGTCCACTGCTGTAACTTAATCAAAGGAGTAGTCCTGCAGAAGGCAAAGCTTAGGAATTCTGGATTACCAAATCGCCACCCTCATCAGGCAACTCATGAGCATACCTGTTAATTAGTAAATCTCTAGCCTCGGTGAGAAACAGGGCCCAATCCCGAGGGGTGTTCACCTCAAGACAGATCAGCATGATCGTGGTGGGCACCTGTACATCTATACCTAATGGTCTCTTGGAAGGAAGCAAGGCTTTTATCATGCATAATTAGCCAGCTTTAAATCAGTCATGCCCCCACGAGTCCATAGAGGGCTTGCCTTTCATTTCCCAGAGTCAAACCATTGATTCCTTGATTCTACCCCATCCCGAGTCCACCCCAAGTTGATGCCCATTAGTACAACCGGTTCAGAATCTTAAGAGTCGAAAGGGCCCATTTAGGCTGTTGAGTCCAACTCCACCACCAGTTTAAATCATCCCTGACAGATGGCTGTCCAGTCTCTGCTTGAAGGCCTCCAGCGATGGAGAGCCCACCACCTCCCTAGGCAGCTCGTTTCTCTGTCTGACTGCTCTGACTGCTAGGAGGGTTTTTCCCCCCTGATGTTCAACCGAAATCTGCTTTCCTATAACTTAAGCCCATTATTTCGTGACCTACAGTCTTGGATGATGGAGAACAGGCTGCGGCCCTCTTCTGTGGGACAACCCTTTAAGTATTTCAAAAGTGCTGCTATCCTATCCCCCCTCAGTCTTCTCATTTGAAGACTAAACATAAACAGTTCCTTCCATCTTTCCTCATAGGATTAAGTTTCTAGTCCCCTGACCATCTTTGCTGCTTTTCTCTGAACGTGTTCCAATTTATCTAAAACCTTCTTAAAGTGTGGTGTCCAGAACTGGACACAATATTTGAGGTGGGGGTCTGACCAGGGCAGAGTAGAGTGGAATTATTTACTTCCCGTGATTTTGAAACTATACTTCTGTTGATGCAACCTAAAATTGCCTTCACCTTTTTTGCAGCTACATCAGATTGCTGATTCATATTCAGCTTGTGTTTGAGTACAATTCCAAGATCCTTTTCACCTGTACCCTTGTCAAGCCAGGTATCCCCCATCTTATACCTGTGCATTTGATTTCTCTTTCCTAAATGAAGAACTTTGCGCTTGTCCCTGTTGAATTCCATTCTGTTATTTTCTGCCCAGTTTTCTAATCTATCAAGATAGTTTTGGATGCTGTTTCTGTCTTCTAAGGCATTAGTGATCCCACCCAATTCTGTGATCTGCAAATTAGATAAGTATTTCCCCCCACCTCTCCCTCCAAGTCACTAATAAAAATGTTGAAGAGTACAAGGTCCAGGACCAAACCTTGCGGCACCCCACTCAATGCCTCTCTCCAGTTTGATGAGGAACGACTGATGAGCACTCCTTGAGGATGGTTCTCCAGCCAGCTGGGGATCCACCTAGTAGTAGTGTCATCCAGTCTTCAATGAAGTAGCATACTAATCAGAATATCATGGGGCACTTTGTCAAATGCTTTGTGAAAATCAAGATACATTATGTCCACAGCATTTCCACGATCTGCTAAAGTAGTTACCCAACCAAAATATGAAAAAGATTAGTTTGGCAGGACATCTTCTTGACAAACCCACGCTGGCTTCCAACATGAGTGTCAAGGTGCCTCAGATCGAGCAATTTCCTCTAGAATTTTCCCAGGTATTGATGTCAGACTGACCAGTCTATAATTCCCCAGATCTTTCCTTCTGCCCTTTTTGAAGAGACAACTTCTGCCCTGCTTCAGTCTTCTGGTACTTCATCTGTTCTCCAGGATTTCTCCAAGATAATAAATAGAGAGGCTCCGAGAGTCCATCCGCTAGCTCCTTCAACATCCTAGGATGCAATTCATTTGGACCAAGGGACCTGAACTCATTTAAGGTGCTGAAATATTCCCTGACCATGTCTCTGCTATTCTCAAGCTGCACTCCTACTCCTTCAGCTGTTTGCACATATGTCAGATGGGTCACAGATCCTCTTTTGGGAAAAGACTGAGCCAAAATAAAAGTTGAGTAGTTCCACCTTTCTTTGTCACTTGCCAGCATTTTGCCAACTTTGCGGAGCAGCTGATTTACCATTACGTCTGACCTCATTTTCTTTTAACACGTCTGAAGAATCCCTTTTGTTATGCTTAGTATCCCTCACCAACCTCAGCTCATTCTGAGCTTTACCCTTCCTGACACCATCTCTGCAATTCCGGGCTACCTGCCTGCACACTTCCTTAGTGACCTGTTCCTCCTTCCACCTCCTATATGTGTTTTGGTAGGGCACCTGCTTTGCATGCAGAAAGTCTCTGGTTCAATCCTAGACATCTCCAGGCAGGGAGGACTATCTTCCTAGTCCTCCAAGATGCACCTCACCTTTTCCATAGCAACATCCCCACTCTTTATGTGGCAAACCACAACTACCCACCTTTCTCTGTCTCTATTAGGAATAATCTGCTGGTCCAGCATTTCAAGATTAGAACGCTGATTAAGTCTTCCTTTTGTAAGCATTGATGGTTAAACAAAACTTGCAGGTTCAATATCAAGACAGATGGTCCTTAGATAGTCTTTAAAGGTTGAGCCAACACCTTTTCTTGAGCCCGGAAAACAATTGGCAATCAGTGCAAATCTTTCAGTACTGGGGATGATAAAACTAAACCTGGGTAGTCGTGATGTGCAAACCGGGGTGTATTGTTGCTCATAATCTTTCTCAGGGAGAAAATTTCCCCATTTTGTTAAGAAACAACGTAGGATCGATCTACCATGCGCACATATCTATACATGTGAATATTCAGTAAAACCTCAGTGGAAAGTTGTGGCTTCCTCACCCTTCTTCCCTGTGTTCGTGGGATTCAGCCAGATTCCCTGGGACACATTCTTTCTTGGCGCACAAGATAGAGAATCTACTACCACCATGATAATTTTATTCTGCCAAAGCCCACCTCCCACCATATGTTGAGACATGCCCAAAATGCCCTGAAGTCTGCCTGTGGGCTGTATCAGCTCGTGGAAGCTTCCTGCTGACGCCCCATAGCTGCAGGATTGGTTTGGGAGATAAAGTCATTGCCTCACCTGCATATATGGCCCTGCTAAGCGAAAGCCTAGCAGGGAGGCTGAATTGCATCTCCGCCCAACTTTTTAGTTTGAGCTGCTATTAGCAGAGAAGGTGGTCACATTGGCATTACAAGATAATCTACTCCACATTGTATTCATATGAGATGCACCAATCCGAATCTTACTTAGCTACAGAACGTGTGTCTGCACATCTATCTGTCAGGGATGCTTCAAACTGGATTTCTGCACTGAGCAGTGGGTTGGACTCAGTGGCCCAAATGGCCCCTTCCAACTCAACGATATTATGACCTCAAAAACACACATTTTCCACTACTAACAACAGTTTGGGTCCAGGTTACCTGCGGGATCGCCTTCTCCCATATAATCTGCCCCGCACACTCAGGTCCTCTAGGAAGAATTTACTTCAATCAGTCAGAACTAGGCTGACGAGTGTTACCCAGAGGACCTTCTCTTCTGCCACTCCCAGACTATGGAATGGCCTGCCGGAGGAGATTCGACAAATTAGCAGACTTCTGGAATTTAAGAGAGCCGTGAGGACTGCTCTCTTCCGGCAGGCCTACCCAGTTGAATTTTAAGATGTTTTTAATAATGTATTTGTTTTTATTTGTTTTAATGGTTTATCTATTTTATAATTTTTGTATTTATATTTATTGTTGTTCCCCGCCTCGATCCGGATGGAGAGGCGGGTTAGAAATTAAATAAATAAATAAATAAATGGAAAGCAACTTTAAGAAGCGCAAAAAATAATAGCTTTCTGGACTCCCAAGGATATGCCCGCTAGAAAAACCCAAACACAGGCTGCTGAAGAAGCACTCTTGTGAATTCTACAGCATCCACTATCCACTGACCTTCATAAGCCTGGTGGAGAAGGTTAAAGAGCTGCTCAGCCTGCGTCTTGAGCTCCGGGTCCCTGTGCTTGTCAGGATGGTACAACATACACAGCCTACGGTAGGCGGCTTTCAGCTCTTCCTGAGAGGCCTGTGAGAAGAAAAGAAATCCAATTATAGCACAATCAATGCAGTTAAGCCACTATCATCTTCAAAATCTGCCCAGAAACGGGAACCCATCAGCCGCACTCCAACACACTCTGCTTTATAGAATGGGCAGCATAATGAAGCTGTGCTTTGTTGGGATCTTGATTTTTTTTCTTTTTTACATGATGCAAGAAACCATCTATTTAGCACATAATAATAATAATGATGGTGATATCGCACATTGCAAGTATTCAAAGCTCTTATAATTATCCTAGTAGTCCTTAAAACAGCCCCCTGTATAGTCAGCCAGCAAACATGATCATTTACATAGCTCCGGCAACGTGCATGGTGCTATACAAACTGCAAGTGGGCAGGGCTCTGTCCTGGAGAGCTTACAACCTAAAATACTTTGTCTTACTATAATGCCATGTTGTTGTTGTTTTTATATTTTGTAAACTCTTTTGTATGCAACTTGTTTTGGCAAAGCAGAATAATAATAATAATAATAATAATAAATATTAAACAGGCTAGAGGAATGGGAGGAAAATGGGAGGTGTATTTCAGTCACATGTACTTAAGCTAAGTTACAAGAGGAAGCCGAGACTAAGGATTTGGCCATTTCGGGAACCTCGCGGCTATTATGATCATTGTATTGCAGAAGGGGTCTTGCAGGGACAAGTAGCTTACCTAAGGCAGGCTTATGAATAGGCTCTGGCCTGTAGCAACTAAGTTTCACCTCCAAGGGACGAACCAGGGAAGCATTACCTAGTTTAGTGTTTCCAAGACATCAAACACAACCAGGAGGGTGCTATTGCACTCATGTCATACTTGGAGATTTTCCACTGGGGCATCTGGTCGGCCACTGTGTGAACATGGGACTAGATGGACTCTTGGCCTGATCCAGCATGGCTCTTCTTATGTTCTTAAACTAACCATCTAAAGCATGGGCATGCAGGCCGGCCTAGAAACATCCATAGACTTCTTTGCAATGATGATGCAGTGAGGGGAGGCGAATTGGAACCATGGACTTCCCAGCTCACACTCAGCCTCTCTCACCTTGCTAAGAAGAGCATCATGGAACATGCCGTTTCACCGGCTACTTTTCAGGGGGCTTGTTGGCTGAACTTTCCCAGACAGAGAGAACACAACATGGTAAGCACACCGCCCATCTGGTTCACCAATATAGCTGGACAAATTCTTTATTAACGGACACGATCAGCAGCAGATTTGGGAGAGGCCAAAGCAATTACTTCTTCAGAGAATGCATAATCAATGTATTCACTGCCATCAGATGAGATGACTTAGAGGGACTTAAAAAGGGAAGATGATGATGATGATGACAATTCCACCCTTCTACCCACAGAGCACTGAAAGCAGATTACATAAATTCAAGAACAATGACCAGCATGGTTGACAGAGAACAGGGGCTATGAGGCAGGACTTAGAACAGGAGGGGGCAAGTTTGGGGCATCCAAGGGCCACTTTTCACACACCCCGTGGGCCCTCCCACCCCCAAATAAGATGCACTCCTGCTGAAATTTGGCAGTGGCAACACGCTACAGAGGCTCAAGAAGGTCAAATGTTAATTTTCAAGCAAAATTTGTTCTTTTAAGTTTTTGTAGTGCTTTGCTGCTGAAATGCAACAGCAATCCGCTGATATATATATATATATTGCTGCCACAGAGGATAGGGGTGGGGAGATACAGTCCATGTGCTGTCCAGCCCTTGGCAGATGTATATGGAACCAGGTAACCATGTCCGAGATCATTTAGGCATGTAAAGGCCAAGAGCAGCACTTTAAATTGTGCCTGGAAAAAGACAGGTAAGCACGGCAGTTGAAACATGATCTGAGAGATGCGCTGCAATCTTCAGGTTTGGCCACCGCACTTTGGGCCATCTGAAGCTTCCAAGCAGTTCTGAATGGGAATTGCAGTAGTCTACACTGAAGGGAATTTTAGGCAGGGGTAGGGGAGGAAGGAGAATTGAAGGTAATGAAGCACGAACATCAACCAACAACGAAGTGGCACATCTCTTGGCTTCATAGAAACGGTGAGCTTTCAGATGGGTTTTGCAGAAGGGCAAAAGTGCTCCTGAGCGTATGTTGCATGCTCAGCTCCCAGCACACCCAATTGAGAGGATCTTGGGTGGCAGGGCTGGCTATGAATCCTGGCAGACAATTGCTACAGCTGGGCTAGAAAAGCTTCCAGCCTGAGACCAGGGTACACAATCCTGAGCCAGATCAGTGGTGGGGAAACTGTTAGTCCGAGGGCCAAATTCCATTACCGAGAAACTCTTAGGGCCTGCATTCCACTGGTGAATGGAGCTGAAGGCAAAAGAACGAGGTAAAATAGCAACATATTGTAGCTTAAAACTCTTACTATCAGTTTTTAAGCCTTAGGCGAAGCATTTCGACCGTTTAGAATGGGTGTGTGTGCAATTATACAACAGCCAGGAAACCATCAAAGGATCAGCAGGTGGAGGGAAGGGGTAAGGCCTTCTGGAGACCCCCAGAGGGGTGGATTTTGCCCCCAGGTCAGAGATTCTGCACCCTTGGGTTAGATGGAGCAATGGCCTGACTCTGACACAGATGTTCTGAGAGAGAGTTCCAAGCATAAGGGGCAGCCAGGAACTATGTAAGGTCAGTGGGACATTTTAAAATTTTTATTAGGCATTGTTAAAGGAGGAAGCAAGAACTCAACCATAGCCAGGTTTAGTCGCCTTTTCAGCGAAGGCCTGGATATTGGCTTCCAAGCTAAAAGAAACGCCTGCAGGCTACAACAGTCTCAGGAAGGCCTAACCAAGTTTCTTGAGATTCACAAGGATCACCCATGAAGAAGATTGCAGCACAAAGTTATAAAACAATTAAGGACTTGCAGAGAGATATTTCTTTTTTCTTTTTTTTGAAAAACAAAAATCCATTCTAAGAATATGATTTAAAGGCCTTCTATCTGTAGGGTCTTAATTCCTTTTGATCATTGCAGAGGTTGGACCAGCTGTTTACCTCAGAAACAAAAGGTCAGGTTGCTGCGCATATAGGCTAATCCTCTTTCTCAAGAACAAACAGAGCTTATCAGCAGAAAACCGCAGGTTTTAATACATAAAGTGGGATTGGAGCCATTTCTTGTAACAAGCTGGAACTGAGAGATTTCTTCTGATTCTTATTCATACTTCTTAGTTCAATGACAGGGGAATCAGATGAAATCCCACCACCCGGCAAAGCAGCCATCCTTTCCTACCTTCTGCTATCTCTTTTCACTCTCTTGGTTATTAAAATTAAAGTAGATGAGAAGGGAGTGGAATTTCCAGCTCGGCAATGACCTTCTCTAATCAAATTAGTGATAAATGGCTAAATGTGCTATTGATTAAGTAATAGAAATGAGCAGTTCCATTTTTCACAAATATCATGTTCAATAAAATGTTAGATTGGGCCTTTCATCATAAGTGAATCACTAAGGTCATTGGTTCAATATTTCATGAGCGATAACCTCTCTCCAGCCACTGCAGAAATACTGACAACATTTCAAATTGTAATGAGATACATAAGTCACTAATAATGATATTTTAGGTTCCATTCTTATTACTCAAATTCAGGTCAAAATTAAGAGGCACACCATCATGCTATTCAGGGGATTAAGCTCATTCATTCCACATCTCAATCATCCAGTTACAGCCACACAGGATGTAAATCTATTACAGATTAAATAGCCATATACTAGCAAATTGCCAGACAAGTTTTAGCCGTCCTCATCTTCCTCCGCCTCACAGGCCCATAAAGTTTAGCAACCTATTATTCCCAGATTAGCTAGTCTGCTGTAGAATTAAGTTTGCCCAACACAAAGCTCAAAATGTGGAAACAAAGTCCTATAAAAGATGTCACTGGGTGATGCAGAAGTCAGTTTAATAATCTGATATAATTCACTTCAAACGTCTCCCATGAACTTTGCTGTAAAGTCTCTCAACTGCTTAAGGGGGAGGGGAGAGGAATGGGTGGCCATACTGACCCCATATATTTTCCTTCAATGCTTATAGGGAAGGGGTGCAGACCGTCAAGGGAATATATGCAATTTTGGGAAAAAGAGTAAAAGAATATAAAAAACAATAAGTCTTGTAGCTGATCCCGGTGTGGGGGTGCACTGTATGGGGATATATGATTTGTAAGTGATGTGGGTTTTTTATGTATATGTATAGTATATAAAATCAATAAAAAATATATTTAAAAAATGCTTATAGGGTCTGGCGGAGTTTGGTGAGAGTGAGGGAGACTACACAACAGCTGGAGGCATATGGCAGCCAGTTCTTGGGTTTCATCACATTCTAGCACAACCTTTAACTTCCAACATTCCTAGTTGCAGTCCGACACATCTGGAGGGCGCAAAGTTGGGGGATTCTGCTCTAAAATGTCCAACAAACAGAACCAGGGAAAGAGTGAGGCTATGCAGATACATAAGGTCAAGCTCAGCTCAGTAACTGTCACTGGGTAAAATATTTGCAAATTGAGAGAGAACAGAGATGGAAAAGTAGGGCAAATTAAGTGTCTCTGAGTGGCTATGAAACACTTTTCACCTTGGCACTCAAAACCAAAATGGCATCTCTCTTCTTGAATTGGCATAGTCAATAGTACACTACATCCATTCCTAGTATGGCTACTGAACTTCAAGGTTGTAAACAGCCGCTTGCCTGGTTACCTGGAAAAGCTTTTACAAAAGTTTTCCTCCTCTCACCCTTACGCTACAAATGGGTAGGTAGGCAGGCTACTAAACAGAGGCCTATAAAGGACAAAGAAGTTATTCACAGGGATGATGTACTACATAATGTCTTAGGACATGGCTGCAAAAAAAATGTTATAGATTAACAAAATCATCACTTGAGGCTTTGTTTGTTTTTAAGTATTTCAGGGAAGGGAAAAGCAATTATCTGAGATTTCTTCCCCAAAGTCAGCATTCTGAGCTGGACTCGCCTGGAAGCTGTACCTTGGTTCAGTCTTGATTTATGAGCTACCCAATTAAATGATCTGTCATAACGCTCTCACATTTTGAAAGGACACTGACAAGTCCCATTTCTCAGTTCACAAATATTTCACGTTTTCATCACTGTTGGCAAATCACTTGGGAATCATGGAAATGTGCCCTCCATGCTTCTCTGCCAACAACACCTGGTTTTCCATTTAAAAAACACAGTTCTATGTTTTTCATATTCCGAATGGAACTAAAATTAATAACTATAAAGAATATCACCTTGACAAAACATTTTGCCTGTAAATCTTCATAGATATAGTGCTCTGTTAATGGGCATCTTTTTATTTATTTATTTATTTATTTACTGGATTCTAGCCCACTTTTCAAGGCACAGGCTTCCCAAGGCAGCTTATAAAGGGGTTTCTTTTTTTTAAAAAATGACATAAAACAAATTTACCAAACAATCCCCTATTTAATGAGCAACAATATGTGAAGTTCAAGGAATAGTACATCAACTGAACATGGCCTGAAATGTTAAAAAACCCATCAAAGTTCTTTTAAAAACCAGTATCGATGGATAGGGTCATGCGTATTTCCCTGGGGAAGGAGTTCCAACGCTGTGAGGCCACTGCCATGAAACCGTAGCAGAACAAGCCAAGAAAAAGAGCAACCTTTTGTAAAGATCAATATAGCTGGTATGAATTAAGTCCCGTTTGAAGTTGCCCGCAATTTGAAACACTGCACCTGGTAACGTTCGTATGAGTAAGTAGCATAGCAACACTGAGAACCTGGGTGAATTTGTGGACCAAGTTAAATTTGGAGGGCCTGAGTTCAAACCCCAGCTCAGCCATGGATTCCCCAAGTGCCTTTGGGCAAATCTATTGCTCACAACTCTAAAAATGAGTAATGACTAGGACTGTAACAATGAGTTGGCTATATTCATCAGATGTTTAAAATGTTTGATCAAGAATAAGACACCACCAATTAAACAGCTTCATTTTAAAATAAATAAATATTTAATTCAAGTTATTTAAAAGACTGAAAGAAGCCAGTACCATCTTGTTGTTGTTCCCCGCCTCGATCCAGACGGAGAGGCGGGTAAGAAATAAATTGTTGTTATTATTATTATTATTATTATTATTATTATTATTATTATTATAAAAGACAGTTCTCCTTCTTTCCAACACAGGAGGGGATGCCTTTTCCAACATGATGCCTACCACAACATATGTGTGCATAATCATTGTTTCTGCTCATATGTGATTGCTTGACTAGGATTTCTTTAATCCAGTGACAGCCCTAGTAATGACCACTCACTAAGCTGTTGTGAAAACAAGTGAGAAAATGGTGTTCCCATTTGACATCCTGGGAAATGTTACATAAGTCTGAACGTTTACCAAGCACTATTTTAGCATCAATGCAAACAAGTATCAAATAGCGATTGCTAAAACTGAGTTGTTATTTTTTTCTGTTGCCACAGAAAGTTATCAACACACCACTGAGCACCGTGGCATAAGAGCAATGCCAGGAACAAGGCAATTAAATCAGAGTTGGCAAAAACATTAAGGTCTTTTTTAAAAAAAAAACAAGCTTCTGATGCAGTTTTATATGGGTCTGATGAAACTAGATGTTATGAGAAAACCATATCATTACAATTTTTTGTCTTTAAGGTGCTACATGACTATATTTTTTTCTCCTGCAACATGGCTGTTTCTCTGGAATTAACAGAAAATGTTTGCACAGGGCTGCATGATTATGACTGGCAAAACAACAACCACCACCCACCAGTAATTATAAAACAGATAACTGCCTTTGCTCAATAGAAGAGAATTCCAATATGCGAGAACACCATCAGTAATAAACCAGATCCAAGACAGCTTGACTAAAATGTGATCAAAATGACTAAAATGTGATCAAAATGTGATCAAAATGGGAAAGTGCGTTTTACAAAATAAAATTAAAATGGAACCCATCATAACAGCCTTGCAAATATGCTGTGATCTACAGTTAGCCTGAACAGTGCACCTATGTATATGAAAATAATAGGCAGCCAAAATTTATTCTTCCAGTTGTCCAGAGGAGACTCTTATTTGTAGTCAAACAACTAGGTACAAACCCGCAATATATATATTTTTAATCTTCTCACTTCATTCCCCGTCTCACTAGCTATGAAGTGTTAATTCCATAATGCAATTCATTTTGAATTGCTTGCATCATGAGAACCTCACCACAAAAAACACCTCAGGCAAGGGTCAGCGCTACGATCTTGTAAGACAGGAGGGGGGCATTCCTCAGTGATAGAGTAGATGCTTTGGATGCAGAAGGTCCCAGGTTCCGTCCCTGCCTGAAACCCTGGCGAGCCACTGCTGGGCAGATGGACCAAGGCTCTAACTTGGTATAAACCAGCCCCCTATGTTCCTAACAAAGGCATATGTGCATGACATGTAACAAATGCATTCTCATCCAACTTCACGCACTTTAAAATGGAATAGACAACAGTGGAAGGAGCTGGCAGTGACTGACTAAGAAACAGATCCTGGGACCATGGGGGATATCTCAATGAAAATGATGGCCTGTTGTGGAGCTGGCGTGAAAAAGCAATTCTCTTTTGGGCATAATTAGAAAGGGAATTGAAAATAAGACTGCCAATATCATACTGCCTTTAAATAAATCTGTGGTGCAGCCACACTTAGAATAATGTGTGCAGTTCTGATCACTGCACCTCAAAAAAGATATCACAGAGCTGGAGAGGGGGCAGGAAATGGCAACTGAAATTATCAGGAGGCTGGAGCAACTCCGCTATGAGGAAAGATTACAATGTTTTGGACTGCTTAGCTTAAAAAACAGGTAAGGGAAGATATGACAGAGGTGTACAAAATGACGCATGACGTGGACAATGTGGAGAGGGAGACATTTTTCTCCCTTTCCCATAATTCTAGAACCCAAAGGGGTCATCGCATGAAGCTGATTGGTGGGAGATTCAGGACAGATAAAACAAAGAACTTCTTCACGCAGTGCATAATTAAACTATGGAATTCACTACCACAATATGTAGTGATGGCCAGCAGCTTGGATGGCTTCAAAAGGGGACTGGTCATCAATGGCTACTAGTCCTGATGGCTATCTGCTACTTCCATTATCAGAGGCAACATGCTTCTCAATATCATGTGCAAGAGGATTGTTTTGCATTCTGCAGGCTTCCCAAAGGCAGCTAGTTGGCCACTGTTGGACTAGATAGCCCTTATTTTTTATCCGTATCCTTGTTTCCACACTTTGGGTATTTTTGCCACTGTGTTTTCAAGTACCTCTGTAGGGCTGTTGGACAGAAACATACTGCAAATGCTCAGTGGGGTTCTCAAGTTCTGAAGAAGAGGCCACAGGCCACACAGAAGTGATGCATTTCAGTTGTCCTACTAATACTAGGGATTAGCCTATTAATCCAGAACATTAACAACGATTAAGGAGAATTTAGCCCAGTGTAACTCAACTCCTTTTTTTCCAGGTGGACCAGAATTTAAATATCCCAACTGTGGGGAGCCAAGTAATAGATTTCTTTAGACTTGTCCCCCCGCCAAATCAATTCACCCTAAGTTCTCTATGATATGTGGACAGCTCTCTTTCTTCTAGTTCACAAAATGCAGCCATTTTTCTAGATGTTGCATACACGCAAATCTGAAAATGCAGTGGCAAAAATATTAGAAGTTTGGAAACAAGGCTGCAGTTAAAAGCAAGCCAGGGTAACAGGCAGCGGATTTCTCTAGTCAAAATCCCACTTCCCAATCAATTTACCCAAAGTTCTCTGTATACAGCTTAGCTATTTCTTTTAGTTCCCACAATATAATCATTTTGTAGCTATTGGGGAGGGTTTTTGTTTTGTTTTGCATTTACTTGTGAGTGCACTCTTTCCCAATTTCCTCACTAAATCTAGAAAGCCAGCAGCTGATAAAGCATCCATTACTGACTAGTTTCAACTTGGATACAGAACTAAACAGTCATATAATGGATGATCTACCTAATAATACTCCACTGTCTAAAACAAGGATGTCAGAAGTCAGCAGGAGGGACCATGGAGGCAGATTAGGCCCACATGTGAACATCACAGGTACGGTTTTGAATTGATCTGATGTATATTAAGAAATAAAATGCTGCCATTGAGGGGAGAAACAGGATTGCATCTATCTGCTCACCTGTGCTGATTGCCATTTGGTTCATGCCCCCAGAACTGTCCTCATTCCACCAGGCTGCATTAGAGGGAAAGTGGGGGGCAGCAAAACTTGCTGCACTGACTCAGCCGGGAACAACTGCTCTCAGAACTGTCTCCTGCAGGAGCCATGCTTCCTGAATGCACTTACCTTCTTCTTCATTCCCTGTCCCCTTTCCCTTTTGCTTTGTATCTATTAAGGTGTAAAACCTTATTTTAAACTGTGAACTGCCTTGAGTGCACTTGCAGAAAGGCAGCCTAGAAATGTAGTATACAGCCAGATTTCTTCTGTATATGAAACAGCTCACAAAGGACAGCTTGATGGCAATGATAAAATGTCCCAAGGCTGCCATTACTGCAAGTAATGCCTGTTTGTCTCATACTCACTCCCCTTTCTTCATTCCTCCTTCACGCCTCTCCTTTCTTTTCTACCCACACCTCCTTTAACTGGTAACTTTCAAAGCCAGTGTGGAACAAGTACTGGAAGTGTCTATTTTGGCCCTGAAAGACCTGGGAGGTCATAAGTTCTAGTTGTACAAGGGGGACAAGAATCTCTTCCTAGCTGTCCTTTGGAAATTATCCCTAGTTTTATGAATGTCTGTAAGGGTTTTCAGCTTTTTATGGATGGAATGCCAAGAATACAAACACTCCATAAACGTGATGAATTGACAGATTTTCAAGTCCCGTGTTTTGCCCACAGTTGATCTCTGGGTAAAGGGTATGCTGAAAAAAATGAAATCACCTACAGTTAGCAGGACATCTGTGACACATTCACCTGTTTTTAGCAATGGTTTCATCTTATTATTATCGCTTTTGCCTAATTGAAGCCTGGCTCCCGTTGAAAGCAACAATTCCTGGGTTAGTCTACAGCAGCACCATGGCTGCTTTGCCTCTCTCCTGTAGCCCATTTTCCTTTTGCTTTTCTTCTACCTTCCTCATTATCTCTGGCTGCTTGTCTGGCGGCCTCTTGTCTACTTAACACACACACCTTTCCCTTTTTCCTCGAGTCTATTGCTTGAGCTAGTATGTAACCTCGCTGTTACTGGGTTCTTCCTTTAAACAGGACCAAAATAAAAATGAAAAGGCACCCCCAAATGGCTGAGTTTTTCATTGCTTGGATCCGCAGAGAGAGCAATTCTTGGCTGAAAAGCAGGTCCCAAATAGGCACACACAAATGTGTATGATAACATACCTAACACACACACGTGCGGTACACTCTAGATCAGCCTTCCTCAACTTGGAGCCCTCCACATGTCTTGGACATCAGTTCCGATAAACCCCAGAACATGGCCTTAGGGATGGGAATGCTGGGAGGTGTAGTAGGAAATATCTGGAGGGCACCAAGTGGAGGAAAGCTGGTGTAGATTTAAATATATCCACACACATATATTTCTCGCCTTTCCTCAACCTGGCCCAGCTCCAGAAGTGTTGGACTACAACTCCCAGAATCCCCCAGCTGAGCTGGGGATTCTGGGAGTTGTAGTCCAACATCTCTGGAGGGAGCCAGGTTGAAAAAAAAACAATAAAAATGTAATTATATTAAAAAATATTATATATACTATACGCATACTACAGGGTGACCCGCCCGCCCCTCATATTCCACCTCAGTGACCAGCCAGGTTCTCCCTTCCCTCGATCTCTTGCGGCCTCCTTCCCCGGCCCCCGAGCGGCCTATGTGAGGCCCCTGCCTGCCTGACCACCCGGCGGCCATGCCTCACCTCCCGCCGCACGTTCAGCAACGAGTAATAGTCCTCATTGTCCGGCACCTCATCGCCCGAGGAGGCCGCCGCCATCTTGCCGACCTCTCACCCGCGCGCCCGCATGCGCCGGAATGACAGCGGCCGGCCGCCGTCGCCGACGCTCTAGGACACATCGAGAGGAGGAAGAGGCCGCTAGCTGCAGCGGCCCCTGCAGGCGAAAGGTAAGACTCGGCTCAGAAAGGACGGAACGGCAAGAGAGAGTGCGGAGCAAGGTAAGAAAAATGACGCATGCGCAGGATCAGAGAGGTCGTGGGCGAGAAAGGAGCATGCGCAGAGCAAGGATTGCGCGGAGAGCCGCGAGAACTTTTAAAGAGGGCGCCTCGTGGCCCTCGGCACGCATGTGCAGTGTCCATCCCTGTCCTGTCGCCAAGCGTGGGGAGCCGAAGCCCCGCCCATTGTGGGCGTGGTTGCCTTAGCTCCGCCCACTGGAACTAAACTGCTGTAGGGGAAGGGGCCAAAATATGGCAGTTCGTAACATTATTATTATTATTTTATAAATATTAATTATATCAATTATTATTTCTAATATTTATAAATTGAGTAATTATTATTATTAATAATAAAGGAGGACAGGGCTCCTGTAGCTTTAACAGTTGCATAGAAAAGGGAACTTCAGCAGGTGTTATTTGTATACATGCAGCACCTGGTGAAATTCCTTCTTCATCACAACAGTTAAAGCTGCAGGAGCCCTGCCTAGTGTAAGCAGGAACTGATCCATCCTCCAGGCATTGATCCAACCCTCTGTTAAAGCCATCCAAATTGGTGACCATCACTACATCTTGTAGCGAGTTCCGTAGCTTCACTCCACTCTGTGTAAAGAAGTCCTTCTTCTGATGTCCTCTGAAACTTGGGGGAGGCTCGCTTTGAAGGGTGATGTGACCCACGACCTGCACCCATATGCATGCACACAACCCTTCAGTTCTCGCCCTGACTTCCATATTTATGCACACAACCCTTCAGTCCTCGCCCTGACTTCCTTTGCTTGATTCCCACTTTTGCAGCTCTTGAGGGGGCTGAGAAGAGAAGGATTGTTATCTCACAGTTATCGCAATCTAAGCGAAGAAGCACTGAGCCACTGCTTTTATCTAGTCCGCCCGCTGCCGCCACATCCTTCCCCGCCGGCTGTGACCCTGCATTCCATCACAGCATATCCCCCCCCCCTCCCACACACACACACACACACACACACACGTCCTTCTCTACAGATGGCGGAAGGTCCTTCTCATTACCGCCTTGCATTTTATAAACACCTTTTCTCATTGTTTGTGCAGCCTACCTGCTGAGGCAGCATCCGTTTTGTCTCCTCGCTTAATTGCTTTGAGTACGTTTACGTACCTACAGTCCTATATTTGGAAAGGTAATTTTCATGTAAATTTCTGCCTCTGATCTGTATTGCATTGCAAGATCTAATTAATTAAATCAGGTGCCCTTCTTCAGGAAGATTACTTAAAATCTCTCTGTTCTATAATTTAAACTCTATAAATGTTTGGGGAAATTGCACAATTACAGAAACGGGTGGACGAGGCTTGTGAACAGCCTGACCGGATGCGTGCATACTCTGAAGTAAGTCTCAGCGGGGCTTACACCTAGGGATGTGAATGTAGCATCTTCCCTTCCCCATGTGCATTCAGTGCACCCATCGTCATAAAGAGCAACATAGTCACACGCATCCTGCTCTGATCTCCATTAGCTCAACACCATGGAAAGATTCGTGGTGTCACTGGTGGCAGAGTCCAGGCAGGAGAGAGGTTACATGGTGCAGTTGTACCGAGGCTCAGGCTATAAGCTAGCATCCCTCAACCAGGTGTTCTCCACACAGGACTAGCCCTTCCATTAGACAGGATGAGGCTGTGGCTTCAGGCGGCAGATGCTGGAGGGTGGGAGCAAGATGTTGGAGGAGAGAGCTGTATGCCCCACAGCCTGCCTTGCACCCCATAAATTAGCCTGCTGCCTTCATATGTGGTGGAGGCTGCCGCTCCATCCCCACTGTTGAAGGAAGATTCAGCACCAGCTTTTGTACGTGGGGTGGGAATTTTCTCAGCATCCCTGTATTTTGTGAGCTATCCCTGTTGTAATGCAAACTATTTTGCGGTGGCTTTGTTCCCCACAGGGCAGAGGCATTCGCTTTTCAAAAGACCGGGCCATAGTGGTTATGAACAGCTAGGACCAGTTTGTTGATATGCGTCAGTGCAGCTGCTAGCATTTTGACCCAGTTTGCACGATTAGTGGCACCCACCGTGGCTTCTCGTGAAGTGCAAACCCAGGCAGGGTGGTTTGTTGCCATGGGTAACAAGCCACCCAGAATCCATGGATTGCAGTAGAGCCTGGGGTGGCTAAATATCCACAGCATCAGGTCACCCTGCTCAGGTTCACATGGCATGGTAAGCTGTGGTGCCCACTGCCCACAGCTTGAGTATTCACAGTGGTGCAGCCCACCCCCGCATGGCTTATTTAAGCCATGGAGAGCACCTGCGATTGTGAGAACCAGCCAATGAGTGCCTGCACTTCAAACTGACCTCTGCACCCTTGCATTTATTCTCTGTTTGTAAAGAGACATTGTTGTTGTTATTATTATTATTATTATTATTATTAATTTTCAAGGCATCATAAAGCTTGAAGCAATACTGAGGAGTTCCCTGGTGGAGCTGAAAGCCAGTGTTCAGTTCCCACCGATGCTGGAGCTGGTGTGGAGTCTTGGACTAGGACTAAGGAGGCCCGGGTTCAAATCCCTCCTCTGCTCACTGGGTGACTTTGGGCTGGCCAGGCTCTCACAGACTAACCTACCTCACAGGGTCGCTGTCAGAAAGGTGTGTGTGCCTGCATCGAAGGTGTGGGGAAGAAGAAGGGACCGCAGGCAATTTTGTCACACATTTCTGTGGCCTGGCTTTATCTTGGAAACCAAGGCTGCCTGTATATTTCAGCCTCTCCTCGTCTTTTCCGGTATGTGTGATTTTTCCTCCCCCCCCCCCCCCGAAAGCTGGGCGGCAAAACAATTTATACTGCAGCAGCCGAGCGAGGTCTCAAATCCATTATTGCCGCCGCTTATCTTCAAAACAGAAGCCAATTTATCCTGGCTGTTCCCCCCTTTGCAGGCATCCAAGGCCACACACTCCTCTGGGGCAGGGAGAGGGGGCAGGTGGGTCTCGGGCAGGGGAATCTGCTCCTTTGCCCTGCCAAGGGGCTGCGACCCACGGCTTTGCGCGGAGGTCATCGGATCCCCTCTGCAGCGGGGCAGCCTTGCCAAGGGAGGAGGGGGCTGCGGGTGGTGCGCCGCATCCCCGTTGCATCCAAGCCCTCCTCTATAATTCATAAGGAGAAATTACCTCTAATCTTTTTATTATTCTCCTGTCATTGAGGCGGGATGGGGATTTAAGGCTATTTGTGCCATTTCCCTGACTGCTTCATCTCCTGCACGCTTGGAAAACAGCACGCTTAGGAAGGACAGAGAGAGGGAGGGGGGCATGCAAGCAGAAGAGGGAGATTTCCAGTTCACCCACACCAGGGATGTCCTGGGCTGTGGTGTCAGTGGTAGGATCAACCCTGGGTGGGTGGGTGGGTGATGTTGACCTAGAAATAGGGGTTCCATGTGAGATTGAGGGGGAGGAAACATAGCATCTAAAGAAGAGATTTTAGGAAGGGGCAGTCAAGATTCTCTGCAAGGTTTGTTCAGGGATTGACTCTTGGAATGATTCAAGATTCGATTATAAGAGGGAGGGGCCATGGCTCAGTGGTGGAGCCTCTGCTTAGCATGTAGAAGGTCCCGGGTTCGATCCCTGGCAGGTAGGGCTGTGGAGATTCCTGCTGAAACCCTGCAGAGATGCTGCTGCCAGTCAGTGTCAGCAATACTAGGGTAGATGGACCCAGGCTCTGGCTCAAATAATAATGTTGCCCTCCCTGGCTTTATCTGGGAGAGTCTTATCATGGGTGAACTGGAAATGTTCTGGTGACCGGCTCCAGGTTTCAGTGAGAACCAGTCAGAACTCTACAGGACGCACCTTGGAGAGCTCCTTTAGAGTTCTGGCTGAAACCTGGAGCGGATTCATCGGAGCCACCAGCCTCCAATGGCACTGGGATCTATGGCTTGGGGCGAGGACATTGCCATGCTTGTCCATAACTTATATGGATGGTTTGTATTTCAGGAGTTCACCAGATGCCAAGATATTCCCTCTATAATGTGCTAAAAGACTTTTTCTACAGGGTTTTTTTAAAAAAAGAGTGACATGACCTTTGCAAAATTGCTGAAGAAAGAAGCACAGATGAAAGTTCAGAGGTTTGGAATTGCCATGACAATGCCCTAGTTTCGCCATAAAGCCTTTATTTCTCATAAAGTAAGGGTCGCCTCCCTCTTGTAGCAGAGCAGAAGGAATTGCATCGTCCTGAAGGAAGGGGCAAACATGCACCCCCTCCCCTTCACAACGCTCCATCATCATCACCACCACCACCACCACCACATCGCAATTAAAAATGTAAAGCAGACCTACAGAAATAAATTGTTTATTTGCTCTAGGAAACAAGAGAGTTTTAATGCTACAAATACTCGCTTTTTAAACGTTTGCAGCAACCTGCAAGAAATGTAATCAATTTTCACACAGCGGAGGCAGCATGCAGAGAGTTGACAAAGACATGGATGGGTCTGGATCAAGACTTGAGTAGACCCATGGAAATGAATGGAACAAGCAAAGCTCAATTAACTGAAGTCCCTCCGATTTCATCCTCAGCATGACTAAATTTGGATCCAGCCCACATGGTTCAAGCAGTCCTCCAGTAACTAATGTTGAATGACTGGATTGGCCATAAAGACAATGTTTTTAATGTTTAATGCTGTGATTTTCTGTTACTTTTATTGCATTATGTATGTATGTATGTATGTATTTGATGTTGTTGCTGTTGAGTTCTATCATTGTACGCTGCCCAAAAGTAATTTGCCAGTTAGGAGGTATACAAATCTAATAAATAAATACAGAAAAGGGCAACTAACATATATTTCATATTTTCGGTTGCTTCTCCTTACTTCTGGTATCCACCTAGTCTCACAGTGAAAGAAATGGGAAGATGAAGCTGTAACCTTCCTACACAATAGTAATGGGGAGGAGAAGCACATAAGAAGGGCCCCTGAGGGGCAACGAGGTTGATCAGGGGTCTGGAAACAAAGCCCTATGAGGAGAGATTGAAAGAACTGGGCATGTTTAGCCTGGAGAAAAGATTGAGGAGAGACATGACAGCACTCTTCAAATACTTGGAAGGTTGTCACACAGAGGAGGGCCAGGATTTCTTCTCGATCATCCCAGAGTGCAGGACGTGGAATAAGGGCTCAAGTTACAGGAAGCCAGATTCTGGCTGGACATCAGGAAAAACTTCCTGACTGTTAGAGCAGTACAACAATGGAACCAATGACCGAGGAAGGTCGTGGGCTCTCCCACACTAGAGGCCTTCAAGATACAGCTGGACAGCCATCTGTCAGGTATGCTTTAAAGTGGATTCCTGCATTGAGCAGGGGGTTGGACTCGGTGGCCTTATAGGCCCCTTCCAGTTCTACTGTTCTATGGTTCAAGCACCTCCCTAGCACACACACCCTGGAACTGACACTGTTCCTAAGTTCCACATACTGTATCAACCCCATTTAATGTGATTTGTTCAGACAATTTAATGAAGAGATTGGTCAACTAAAGTTTTAGGAAGCAATCCTATGCATGTCTGAGCAGAAAAAGTCCTACAACTTCCAGCATTCCCCAGCCAGCCTGGCTGGGGAATGCTGGGAGTTGTAGGACTTTTTTCCTATCTAAACATGCATAGGGTTGTACCACTAATTGCTTTATCAGTGGAGCTGAGAGTAAAGGACACCCACTTTTTCTTTTTTGGTAATAAACACATTTCTTACTGGCATCCGGGATTCCGGTGAAATAACCATTGGTTGATGCTGAAAACTGTGTGTCCAAAGGCGTGCTTAGTCTTTTGGGTAGATGATGTGTCCTTTGCCACACCTCCCATGGCAGCCATTTTGTGGTGGTGCCGAGGCAGTTCCTCCATTTGCCAATGGGGTTGCTGGTACATATTAAATTGTAAACCACCCCATACTCAGTCTCTCTCTCTCTCTCTCTAAATCATAACAGCATATGTTGAGTTTGTGTATTTGCTTTTTGACCCAGAATAGTTGTTTTGAAATGGATATTGTCTGTAATCTGTTTTTATGCTTTTTTTAGTTTAAAAATTTGTATATCGTTTTTTAATGTTCAGTGTTTTTAATCTTTGCAAACCACCCAGAGAGCTTCGGCTATGGGGCGGTATATAAATGTAATAATAATAATAATAATAATAATACACAGCAATAACACTGATAAGCAGATCACTTATATAAAAACACCCGATTCCATCAGTAAGGATGTCAGAGGAATCTGGGGTGGAGCTTGTTTTTTTTTTTTTTTGCCAGTTCAGCCTCCCAGATGCCAGCTTGCAGATTTCTGTGCTGACTCTGAGTTCTGGCAGGCTTACGGCTTCCCACTCTTTTGTGTGTGTGTGTGCAAATCTTGATTTGCGCAAATGCAGAGCTGGGAACATTTACGGAAATAGCCATTTGTGCAAAACTGCAGCTGTGAATAGCACAATTTGTGAAAAATTGTAGGTCCAAATGTTCCTTTACGCCTGCATTTTTATGTCCACGGTTTTGTGCTAATCATGATTTCCGTGAATATTCCCAGCAGCAAATTTGTGCAAATCGCAGCTTGTGGCCAAAAATAAAAAGGAAAAAAATGGTATGAACTCTCACTGGTCAACCGCAGACTGTTTGGAGGCTCACCCCCCATGCATGTGGGGTCAGGCAACTTACAGAAGTCCAGCAAGCAGAGCGCAAACGGAACTCAGGGGAGTTTGCCCTTCCCTAAAGTTGGAACGCAGTCAATCACATAAAAAACTTCGATTGATTGACAGCTGACGTTGCTGTTATGTGTTCTTTTGCTGGCCAGAATTCTCAACCTTGGAAGCAAATTAGCATGATCCATCAATGCCTCATCCCACCAACACCAGCTTCTGTTTCATGCCCTCCGGCTCAAAACACCTGCCTGGCTCCCAGCCCTTTCTGAAACGGATCTGCTCCGGAGCAGGCATCGGGCCATCGGGCCGCCTGCCACATAAAGGCAGGCTGGGAAATCTACAAGTGTGCATTCTACGTGGTTTTTTGTTTCTGCTGGGGACAGACTCCCCTTACAGCTGGGGATGCTGATAAGAGGCTGGCTGAATGCTCCTTCTCCTTCTGCTCAGTGTCCTGTTTATTTCCCAAGGGCTTGGCCAGCGGGAGGCTGCAGCGTGCCATCGCTTCAGCGAGGGAAAATATGAACCTTTCCCTGCCTTGTACCGAGTCTGCACATTGGCCGATCGAACCCATGACGAACTATTTCTGCCTTCTCCAGCATGGTTTCCTCCAGAGGTGTTGGATTGCAAGTCCCATCTTTCCCACCTGGGACTGATGGGAGTTGCGTTCCAACGCATCAGGAGCGAACCAGGTTAGGGAAACCTGGCCCATTTCAACTGCAAGCATAGGAAGCAGCAGCTGGTGGGATCAGGGGAGTCCTTTTCATCCAACCTGCTGAGAAAAAGGCAAACTCCATGTTAGGCATAATTAGGAAAGGAACTGAGGATAAAACTACCAGGCTCATACTGCCCTCATACAAATCTATGGTGCAACAACACTTAGAATAGTGCACTAAAGAAAGATTTTGTCAAGCTGGAAAACAGTGCAGAAAAGGGCCAATAAAAAGATCAAGGGGGCTGGAGCATCTCCCCTTTGTGGGAAGGTTACAACTGCTGGGATTGTTTAGCTTGGAAAAAAGGCGAGTGAGGGGAGACAGGACAGAGGGTGGACATAATCATGCATGGTGTGGAGGTTTGGGAGCAACCAAAAGCAAGTCATGGCTTCATCCATTTGGGCCCTGCGCATTGCCATGCCTTTGCCTTCCACTAGGCGCCAATGCGCCAAGATGGGACACCATTTCCTCGTCTCTGCGTCCTCGTCCAGAGCAAAGGGACTGTGATGATTTAGTCCTTTCGTTCCAGGCCTGGAAGCGTCTGTAGCCACCGCTGCAGGGAGCTGAGGAGCTCCCAGAGGTCCCCGCTGTAGTGACCCCTTTCCTCCCTTCCTGCTGGCCTTAGCCATGTTTCACGAGGTCGGTGATCCACTGCTGCCCTTCTCTTCCTCCTTGTAGGAAGCCCAAGCACGGGTTTCAGAGGAACGGGTGCCCGTCACTTGCCAGGCGCTGCAGGGGCTGCAGCTGCCACTGACATAAAGGGCTCGATCCGGGGCAGCGCCAAGGGGAGGCATGGCTGGGCACCCGCTAAGAGCCCACACCCCAGCACGGCCCACGGACAGGAGCCGCCTGGAGTTGCTCCTGCTCTCCGCCCTTGCAACCTGCTTCTTCACCCGCCCCAGACAAGGGGGGGGGGGGGGGAGGACGAGGAACAGGAGACGCCGCTGCGGCCCCCTTGCCCCCTGCGGGAGCAATGGTGAGAAACGGGGAGGGGGAGCAGCCATGGCAGCCCGTGGCAGCGGCGGTGAGAAGGGAGATTCACGACGCCGCCGACGCCGCGAGGGGGCCCCAGGGAGGGAGGCGCGTCTTGTCCAGGGCCCTCAGACGAAGAGCCATTGAGCCGGCCGGGGGCTCGGCAGCCACGTCTCCTCTGGGCCCCCCGTCCCATCTCGCCCGCCCTTTGGCAGCCGGCGGCCCTCGGCAGCTTCCTAGCGCCTCAACAGGACGCTGCGAGGAACCTGTGCGCGTAGCATGGGCCGCCCCGACGCCATCCCCACGCGGGCTTCTCCCTCTTCATTTCTACGCAGACGGGCCGCGGGGATTCGGCCGCGTCCTCCGCCATGGTGGAGCGTAAATGGGCTGAGGCTTCGCTCGTATTCCCCGCAGTCCACAAATGGACAGCCATGCTTGAGTTATAAAGATAATTTCTCTGAATGAAACTGCCAATAAGAAATGAGTCCCCTGGGCAACTGTAAAGTGTTTACACAAAATGTTGTTAAAGACAGGGGGGGGGGGGAGACGGAGGGAGGGAGTCTTTGAGCCTGGGAGGGAAACGCGTGCTTGCAACCCCCGGGCAGCCTGGACAGGATGCAATCCAAACAAAGCGCCAGAGCGGCTGCCGCCGCCGCTGCAGCTACTCCCGCTAACCCTTTCACCTCCAGAGGCCAGAGTGTAAGCTGGACATCTGACCAGGGAGGAGATCTCCTGGGCTGAGGGTAGAAATTGGCCACGGGGACTATTTAAGACTCTTGGTGCTCAGAGACCTCTCTAGGGACAGGAAGGCACAGGGTCTTTCTCTTCAGCCTTCTCCAGATGTTTTGGATTTCCAACTCCCATCATCCCCAGTCAGCATGGCTGATGATCAGGAATCCTGGGAGTTGTAGTCCAAACCACCTGGAGGGGCCCAACTGAGAGGGAAGAGGCTGGCATAGGGCAGGGATGGGGATCCTTGCTGGATTGCAACTTGGCCGCCTTTCGGGGGGGGAGGAGAAAGCCCTCCAAAGGCGGCTTACAGCAATAAAACACATTAAGCCAAGATGACATTAAAAGCAACAACAACCGAAATAACACAGCAATCATGCCTAGGGTGACCATATTTTGGAAACCATAAAGGACAACATGGTCTGCCCCCAGGGGTGGGTGTCCAGCACCAAGGGGGTGTGCCCACTTGAACATAGCCTTGGTCACATGCCTGATTTTACAGCACACCATTAAGACATATCTGTTCTACATAACATCTTAATGTTAAAATCACTGTACTAGCAAGTGAAACATCCAATGTATCTGAAATTAACTTCACTCCTACTTTTGTAGCTTTTGCTGTAGTTTGTTGCTATACGCTGTGTGATACATTCTCCCCTTCCCTCAAATATCTTTTCTGATTATATCCTCACTCCGCTGCAAGCTGCTGCTTAACAGGGTGTGCTGCTGGCTGGCTGGTTCCCCCCCCCCCCCCAGATCAATTTTGTTGTGAAACTTGCTAAAATTCAACAGATGAACAGATCTGCTTGAAACTTGGCATGGCTAAGGATAGTGTGTTTCCTCTGAATGAATGATTGGAGGCGGTAATGGGCAGGATGAGGAAAAACAAACTGAGGCTGAATCCAGACAAGACGGAGGTGCTTACCGTCAAAGGCCCCAACCTGGGTCTGGAGGTGTGTCAACCAGTTCTGGATGGAGTTACACTCCCCCTGAAAGGCTGTGTTCGCAGCTTGGGGGTACTCCTGGATCCGTCGCTCCAAATGACAGCTCAGATAGATGTGACAGCCAGGAGTGCCTACTATCAGCTTTGGCTGATACACCAGCTGCGCCACTTCCTAGAGTTGGAAGACCTAAAGACAATAGTGCACGTGCTGGTAACTTCGAGGCTCGACTTCTGCAATGCACTGTACATAGGGCTACCTTTGTGCCTAGTCCGGAAAGTTCAATTAGTTCAAAATATGGCAGCCAGGTTGGTCACCGGTACACCTAGGGGTGACCATATCACACCAGCTTTAAAATCACTCCAATTAGTATCCTGGCGAACTACAAAGTGTTGGTTATTACCTTTAAAGCCCTACAAGGTTTGGGTGCAGGTTACCTGCGGGATCACCTTCTCCCATACAATCCACCCCGCACGCTTAGATCCTCTGGGAAGAATTTACTACAGTTGAACAAAACCAGGCTGACAACTGTTACCCAGAGGACCTTCTCTTCTGCTGCCCCCAGACTGTGGAATGGCCTGCTGGAGGAGATTCATCAACTTAATAGTCTGCTTGACTTTAAGAAAGCCATGAAGACCGATCTCTTCCGGCAGGCCTACCCAGCTGAATTTTAAGAGTTTTGTTGGTATTTTAATAATGTATAAATTTTATATGTTGTTAATCAGTTTTATGTATTTTATGTCATTTGTATTGATGTTGTTCCCTGCCTCGATCCTGAGGGAGAGGTGGGTAAGAATTATTATTATTATTATTATTATTATTATTATTATTATTAGAGAGCTATCATGATGCTAAGTTTCATCTCGTTATCTTGAAAAATTATGGTTTAAGGAGCGAGATTGCTATATGCACAAAAATGGAAAGGTCCAGCGCTACCCACAATGGATGAATTGATTTTGAAAGTTATGGATCTGGATATGATGGCGAAACTTACGTCAATTATAAGGGAAAAGTCAACATCCGGTTTTAGGACTGAATGGAAACCTCTTATAGACTATCTGAAGGGACAAGAAAAAAATGAACTGTTTATCTGCAGATTCAATGACTGAGAAGGGTTAAGATAAAGGAGGGGGAACTTGTTTGTTTTTTTAGTGACAAGAACAAAGATGGTTATATATCTTTGCAGGGGGGAAATCCTGGAACCACCTTAACTTTGTATACAGTCCTCTTTTAGTATGTAGTTGATGTTGTTGATGTTTTGTTGTTTTGTGTGTGTGTGTGTGTGTGTGTGTGTAATAAATAAAAACCTAAAAAGTAAAAGAAAAATTGTGTTTTTTTAAAAATAATAATTTTCAAACCTCAACTTAAAAAAAAAACATCCTAAAAAATCAATGGATGAACGGACCTGCTTGAAACTTGGCATGGCTAAAGCTCTACTTAAGAGCTATCATGTTGCCAAGTTTCATCTCCTTATCTTTAAAAATGATGTTTTTAAAAAATAATAATTTTAAAACCTCAAATATAAAAAAAAATCCTAAAAATCAAAGAATGAACGGATCTGCTTGAAACTTGGCATTGCTAAAGCCCTACCTAAGGGCTATCATGGTGCCAAGTTTCATCTCTTTATCTTTAAAAATAATGGAGCTGTAAGCATTTTTGTCAATTCCCATTGACTATAAAGTAGAGCTGCCCTTTGGGTGGGGGGAGGATGGGAAAATCCAGATTTTTCTTCAAATTTTATAATCCCCCCCCCCGCCACTTCCCAGATTTGTTACCAAAAATCCTGACATGTCCTGGTTTTTCCTGACCTACGGTCACCAGCCCGGCCTTTTGAATATGCAGCAGTCCACAAGGGTTGCTTGTGTGTCTTGGCAGCCTTCCTGTTTTGGGGTTTTCCATTTTTCGATCGAAGAAAAAATGCATCTGTGATGTCATCCGTCCGTCTTCTCTTTTTACGTTCCTTGGGAATCCGTGCCACAGATGGAGTGGAAACTAAGCTTCGGGGTGGGGAGTGGGGGATAGTTTGGCTGTGGAAAAAAAATATGATTGTTTGCTGATTAACCTAATAAAAAACGTCTGTTGAAAGAAAGAAATGCCCTTGAGCATGAATGGCTTTATCTTTGCTAATCCCACCATGGAACCTGGTTTTGCAAGCGATGTGTGTGTGAGAGAGGGAGGAAGGGGGGGAGAGAGGGAGGAGAGCAGCAGCTGCAGCAGGAGAGAAAAACTCTTCACCTGAAGAGAAGGGTCACTCCAAACTCTCCATCAATCTGGCGAGGATGGCCTATGCTAGGCTGACCATCTGAAAAGGAGGACAGGGGTCATGTAACTTTAACAGTTGCAGAGAAAAGGGAATTTCAGCCAGTGTCATTTGTATGCAATTAGTTCCTGGTGCAATTCCCTCTTCATCAAAACAGTTAAAGTTGCAGGGGCCCTGCCTTCTTTTGTATATGGTCACTCTAGTATAGTGCATACACCTTTAACTGTTGTGATGAAGAGGGAATTTCACCAGGAACTAATTGCATACAAATGACACCAGCTGAAATTCCCTTCTCTGTACAACTGTTAAAGTTACATGACCCCTGTCCTCCTTTTCATATGGTCAGCCTAGCCTATGCAGGCAGAAAAGTCAACATGCTGGGTCATCTTAACCGATGGCTGGTGTGGGTCTATGGATGTAGGGGAGGGTCACTGAACCTCTTTCACTCCAAGGGCCAAATTCCATTTCAGACAAGCTCTCTGGTCCTGCATCCCAGTGGCGGCCAGGGCAAAAGCCAAAAAAGGTAACGGCCCCAAACCCCAAATACCAGCCTATTTTGCCTTAAATCTCTTCCTGCCAGCAACGATACCTTCAGAGAGGCATTCCAACCTTTCAGAAGGGAGAAACACTGCACAAAACCACCAAATGGGGAAAGGGGTTGGGATCAGGGCCAGAGGGCATGGATTCGGGGGAACCCCAAAAGGTGGATTGGGAGCCTAGGTGGGCCAGGTTTGGTCCACGACTGGTGGTTCAACACCACGGATTGAGAGCAGGCATTCAAGGCCAGGAACCCGCAGGGTTTAAAATCTTGTTCCTGGCTGGAGACCAAGCATCAGGACAGCCTTTGCAAGAGGCACAACCCACTCTGCATCCCGAGGGGCCGCTCTGGCCTCCAGGCTTGCTCACGGGTGAGCAGGCTCTCTAGCCACGCTGCCTGGGGAATGGCTGTGCTCCCAGGAGCACCGGCTGGAGAGGCTGATCAGCCGTAACACTCAGCTTCCCAGAAGACATGTGTAAGAAGAGGGCCGTCAGAGGCACATAGAGGCAGGTTGCTTGTGGAATTGGGAGCAATGCATTTCTCTCTCTCTTTCTCTCACTTTACATACCAAGATCCAATTTTTTTTGCTATTTTTTTTATTATTCAATATTTATTTACAACATTTATATACCGCTGGACATTTATTTATTTATTTATTTATTTTTATTTCATTTCTAACCCGCCTCTCCATCCAGATCGAGGCGGGGAACAACAACAAATATAAATATAAAAATCATAAACTAGATAAACCATTAAAACAAATAAAAACAAATACATTATTAAAAACATCTTAAAATTCAATAGGGTAGGCCTGCCGGAAGAGAGCAGTCTTGACAGATTCCAGAATGGTGAACAATAAAAGATCAAAAGATAAAAGCATAAGACTTCATATTAAAAACGCCAGTCAGTCAAGGAAGGCTTTCTGAAATAAAGATGTTTTCAGGAAGTGCAGGAAACAACACAGTATTGGCAGCTGACAGAAAGGGGGCCACCACACAGAAGGCTCTTCTCTGGGTGCACTCCAACTGGGCCATGTGGAACCACCAGGAACATGCCCTCTAATGACCTTAGTGATTGGGCAGGTTGGTAAGAGAGAATGCGCTCTCTCAGGTATCCTGGTCCCAAGTTGTTTAGGATTTTGTACACCAATAGCAGAACCTAAAACCTGGCCCAGTAGCCAATAGGCAGCCAATACAGTTCCCTCAGCAAAGGAGTTGCATGCTGAAAAGGGGAAGCTCCTGACAACAGCCGAGCTGCTGCGTTCTGCACTAGCTCCAGCTCCAGCTTAAGGTCAGCCCCACATGGAGCACATTACAGAAATCCACTCTTGAGGTTCCTAGTGCCTGTACTGCTGTGGCTGAGCAATCCCTGTCTGGGAGAGGCCATAGCTGGTGAACCAGGTGAAGCTGGTTAAAAGCACTCTGAGTCCACCTGGGCCTCCAGCGACCGTGGTGGATCTAGGAGTACCCCCAGGCTATGAACCTGATCTTTCAGAAGGAGTGCAACCCCATCCAGAACAGGCAAGGAGCCTATCTCCCGGACTCCGGAACCACTCACCCACATGGCTTTCATCCTGCCAGGATTCAATTTCAGTTTATTGGCCCTCATCAACAAATCCATACAGATATAGATATATTTTAAAGTACTTCCCCCAAAAGTTGCAAATGTTAAACGGTGGGGGGCAGTGCCATAGATTATAGGGGAAGAAGTACATTGTTGACGTCACAGGTGCACGCCACTAGGCATGAACCATTGTCTCTTCCACAAGATGCCGGAAATCTACAGATCAGATTTTCCTGTAGCTTTCTCCAGGGCAGAAAAAAGTGTGCTGTCATTGTCACTAGAGCAGCAAGGAAAGCTCCTCCAGGCTATCACTGCCTCACGTAGAATGTCAGACATCAGTCCTCACTCAGAAGCTGCAGTCCAGGCACAAAGCAATCCTGGGATCAACGGCTGACCCTGCTTCCTCTGCACTGATGTCAAGGAATCTCTGCTCTCAAGAGTCCCTCTAGAAACAAATGAAATGGTTCTGTCCTTTTAAAAATGAAAAGTACCTTGGCAGGGTGATATATTCTTTGCCTGGCTGCATTTCCTTTCCATTGCCATCAAAGCTGGAGACGTACCGGCCCTCCTGCCTTCTCAAGCAAAGCCTCTGTAACTGGACCACATCTAATGCCTGTACAATGCAAATGAAGACTGAAATGCTTGTTTCCTTTGAAATGTGTGACTAAATGCTCAAAAGGGATATTTTCCCCTTCCAATCCTTGGGAGAATGAGCTTCCTTTAGAAACAACCTATTGGTTTTATGTGGTGGTTTTTTTTTTGTTTTTTTTTACTGATGGCAAAAGCAACTTTGGGGGACAGACACTTGTGCTTTTTCACAAGGAGATCAAAAAGAGGACGCTCTTCCCTCCATTTGATGTGATTGTTGGCACTGGAGACTGTGGCCTAATCCACGTCAAGCAGGATATTGCACTATGAAAGCAGTTTGAAAGCGGTATATAAGAGGCAGGAGCGGCGCCACACTACCGCTTTATAGTGGTATTGAAGTGCACTGACAACTGTTGGGGCCCGTTGACACTAGGGATGTGCACGGCCGAAATTATCTTATTGTACCGTTATCGGAAATTCTGATATAAAAAAATTCGGATCCGATCATATCGGGGGGTACCCGGATTTGATCGGATCCGATATCTGATAAATATTGGAAGTTCCGATCTGATTACGGTGTTTTCCCCATAGGTTTGCATTGGGGGAAAGAAAGCTTTCCCCCAATGCAAGTCTATGGGGAAAAACACTGGGCCGGCACTCCCTCCCTCCCCCCACTCATGCTCCCTCCCCCCACTCGTGGTCCTTACCCCCCGCCCCCCCCCACCACCATCCAGCGCTGCCGCCCACTTGATACTGCAAAACAGGCTTTTCGGCCTGTTCCTCAGTACAGCTATGCGCCAAGTGATGGTGTCATCACTCGACGTGTAGTTGTATTGACGAACAGGCTGGAAGGCCTGTTTAGCAGTACAGGGGGCGGCAGTGGTGGCAGCGGGGAAGGCTGCAGGTAAGGGGGGGACCCCTCCCTCCGTTCCCTCCCCCACTCACACTCCTTACCTGCGGCCTTCCCTGCCACCGCTGCCACCTCATACTACTTAGGCTGACCATCTGAAAAGGAGGACAGGGCTCATATAACTTTAACAGTTGTAGAGAAAAGGGAATTTCAGCAGGTGTCATTTGTATGCAATTCGTTCCTGGTGAAATTCCCTCTTCATCACAACTGTTAAAGGTGCAGGCACTATACTAGAGTGACCATATACAAAAGAAGGCAGGGCTGTGCAACTTTAACTGTTGTGATGAAGAGGGAATATCACCAGGAACTAATTGCATACAAATGACACTGGCTGAAATTCCCTTTTCTCTACAACTGTTAAAGTTATATGAGCCCTGTCCTCCTTTTCAGATGGTCAGCCTAATACTACTGCTAAATAGGCTCTTTGGCCCGTTCCTCTGTTCAGGCATGTCTGTACAGAGGAACAGGCTGAAAAGCCTGTTCAGCAGTAGTACGGGGCGGAGTCGTCATCATCGGCCGTGGAGGAGGAGGTGGAGGCGGAGGCGGTGGTGGCGGAGGCGGCAGGTAAGAAGGCGGCAGTGGCAGGTAAGGATCACGAGTGTGGGGGAGGGAGGGAGTGCCGGCCAGTGTTTTTCCCCATAGGCTTGCATTGGGGAAAAGCTTTCTTTCCCCCATGCAAGCCTATGGGGAAAACACCTGAAATGGCAGTTCGAATATTCGATATGTCCGATAGTTATCGGACATATGGATATCGGATCCGATCAAATAGGGCCATCTTAGGAAATTATCGTTATTGGTAATCGGATGTCCGATAACGACCTTATCGGTTTGTTATCGGACATCGGACCGATACGATACACATCCCTAATTGACACATACCGCTTTCATGCCGCTTTCATAGTGCTATATCCTGCTTGGTGCAGACCTGGCCTCTGGAGGAGCTAAAGAATTGCGCCAGGGTCTACACATGCAGCAGAATGAGTGAGTAGAATAAGTTAGACCTTTTCAGCCTACCGGGGAGGGTTTTTTTAACCATTTTTTTGAGTGCTTCCCTGTCTTTAAAGTAAAACACTAACATGTCTCGCAAGTAGAAAGCTAGCATCAAGGAGAAATGTTCTAGACTAGCCTTCCTTAACCTGATGCCCTCCAGGTGTGTGGGGCTATATCATTCCCAGCCAGCATAGCCATGTGCCCAATCCACTTGGAGGAAATGTTCTAAACCAGCCCTTAGTCCACTGTGCTGGTTTTCTTTCTGCGGGGAGTTGTTTACAGTTCAGAAATGGAATTGCCTCCCTGTAGTTTAAAGTGGCTCAGGCAAGTCTACCACCTCATCCTGTGAGCATCACCTTCTGCTCCACATGTAAACCAAACCTCCGAGTAAACCAGTTCCCTGAGCGTTTTCCATACATCTAAAATGTCCTGGATTTCAACTCCTGTGAGAAGTGGTGTGTTTGGTCATTCTAGACTCTGAACTTAGTGGTCTGATGTGCCCACATGTGTGTGTTGCGGTACTCTGTGGAGGATAATCTGTATTACTTCTCTTATGTTGAAATGTGCTAAGCTAGCCTTGCTGCATTTGGGGTCCTCCTGCTCATTTCTGCCAAGTGGGGCTGAGGCCCTCTGCTCCCAAGTCCTGCCTTGGTGGTACCACCGTGCAACCGAGATATGGATCGTTAATGGGATGCTCTGGGTTTCAGACAGAGGTCTAGAGAATCTGTCCACAGTGCAAAGTGCTTTCTTCACCCAAGTACTTATTACTTTGGCCTCCTTATTCCCTTGGATGGATCCTTCAGCTTCCCACCTGGCATAGCTCATTTATAGTTCTGGCTGGTCCTGATTGAAACCTGGAGCAGATTCACCACTCCACAGACATTGGATCCACCAGTAGGGTGACCCTATGGAAAGGAGGATGGGGGGGGGGCTCCTGTATCTTTAACAGTTGTATAGAAAAGGGAATTTCAGCAGGTGTCCTTTGCATGCATGCAGCACCTGGTGAAATCCCCTCTTCATCGTAACTGTTAAAGCTCTAGGAGCCCAGCCTAGTGTAACCAGATACAAAAGAGGACAGCTTTAACTGTTGTGATGAAGAGGGAATCTCACCAGGTGCTGCATGCATAACAATGATACCTGCTGAAATTCCCTTTTCAATGCCATTGTTAAAGATACAGGAGTCCTGTCCTCCTTTCCATAGGGTCACCCTAGCTACCAGCCTCCACTGTTCCCAGTCAGTTGCAGTCCAACCCATCGGGAGGGCAACTGGTTGGGGATCCCTGCTGTCCAAGAGGGCAAGGCACAGGGTGGATTGCCCACGAGTCCCAACCAGAGCAGAAGAAGGAGGGGCTGCAACAGCAGCAGCCAGGCAGCCCAGGCCGCGAGTGGTTTCCTAGCCTCTCCTCCTGCTGCTGCTCTGCACCAGAGTATCTCAAGTACACGTTGGGTCTTGCTCCCTCCTCTTTGGAGCGGGGTGGGGGGGTTGGTTCTGCAGACTGCCTGGATGGGATACTTTGGGGATGGGAGCCTTGGCTCTTCTGTTAGGGTACGCCAGCGTCTCCCCTTTGTCCCAGTCCATGCTGGGGCTAGCCATGGGGTGGAGGCGTTGCCCGGTTCTGGCTCCACACATGGGCTGGTTCTGATGGTGATTTGGACAGGCTTAGGGGAGCTGTAAGGCAATGGGCTCCCTCGAAGAGGCAGTCTGCACAGGCGTGAGGGTTCTGCTGGCAGCGTGTCTTGAATCTGCCTGGACGTCAGCGATGGCTCACTTTCATTGTGACCTTATGTAGGCAGCTGTACAAATGCCTTCCTGTCGCTCCAGAAATTAAGTACTCAGCTGTGTCAAAAGCTCAAGAAGTCATCAGATGAGTAGCGTGTGAGCGGGAGAGAGAGAAAACGTGTGCGTATGTGGAATATGTACCGGCACTTGGCTCCTTGCTAAATTTATTTTCTTGGAAAAGTGAAAACAAGAAAAAGCAACGCGTGAAGAAGACCCTGTCGCCTGTCGCCTGCCCCCGCCTCATTGTCATTCCATGGCTGCTGCAGGATAAGCTTGGTTAATTGGGTTAATGTGATGATAGGGCCGACGTGAGCGAGGTAGAGACGGCACCTTCCAAAGCCGTGCTATGGCTATTCAGCGATGTTCACATCCATGGTGAACGTCTCCGGCATCAAATAGATAAAAGCAGCAGATGCCATTGAAAGGGTATAATGGCAAAGTTGGGGATCTCCCCCTCCCCTCCCCCCTCCCCTTTGGGTCTGGTTATTCACCTTGTACAGTTTGCCCAACAATCCCTCCACCTGCCTCACTTGGGGAAACGTGGCCCCAGCAGCCCTGGGCGAAAGCCCCTTCCCTTCCCTGCCACTCAGCAGAGCCTTTCCTCAGCCTTCAGTGCAGAGGAGAAGAATCCCAAGGAAGGCAGGTCTCCAAGCCACATTCCTCCCACCCTTCCCTTAGCCCAAGAAATGCGTGTTTGCTGCAGACGTCCTGCTGCAGCCTCCCACTGTCCCCTTGAAACGGTGCTTCCACTGCAGGGACATCTATCCAGCCATGTCAGCCAGGAGATCCTGGGAGCAAGGCAACGGCCAGGTTGCCACGCAGCTCCAACCAGTGAGTAAGCCAGCCTTGCAGAGCCTTGGAAGGGCTCAGGCCGTACTGCTACTGACCTGGGGTGCCTCTACAAGAGCAATTTAAAGCTCTTTCAAGGTGCATTACCAAATTTACCTCTACAAGAGCGGAGCGCAAATGAGGAGTACAGGCACTTTTTATCTCCTATTATGCGCATTTTTGAATGCGCGTTAAATAGCGAGTTTTAATTTACCGCGGGAGTAAGAGCGCCTTATGTCCGTGTAAACAACTTTCTGCGGAGGCGCATTAACGATCAGAGTGGGTGGACTGTGGTCTTGATGTCATGCATAGAACTGCCCCTTCACTGGGAAAACCTCCCACTTTTTCGTTTAATTTTATTTCCTGTCTCCTGCTTGCAACTTCCTCCTTGTTCTCCGCCTCTCTGGATGGAAGCTCCAGGAAGAGGTGACCCAGTGTGAACTGAAAATAAGGTTTATTTTAACTCCCCTGATGGAATATGTCGTTCATGGAGACACGGGGCCAGATGGAGGTGGTTTCACGAGAAGTAAAGGGGGTAGGAAAGATGTGCGCATAATTAGCGATCAGCTTAGACATATTGTCCCCTTGCTTCTTGCTGGGTTCCTGACATGAGCTGTGTGTGCGTGTGTATGTTTTACAATGGTTGAGCTCGCTGGGAAGAGGAGGGGGATGGAACGAAGCAGCATCCCCCTGTCTGTTTTGGTGTGCGTGTGTGCAAGGCACATTCCCATTTACTCCTGAGCAGTTCACTTCAAATGGCAATTGGGCGAAGGGGGGGGGGGGAGAGGTAGCCGAACAGGTTAACCAGGCAAGTAACCCAGGTAGCCATAGGCGGGAGATTCTGGTGGGCGGGGAGAATAAAGGGAGGGAAACCTGAGGACAAAGCGCATTACTTTCAGCAACATTTGCATGCAATTCTCAGCATGTAAACAACTTTAAAGGCATTTCATACAGCCAGTAATGCAACGCCTCTCGTGTATAGGTATTGGGCGTAAACGTGCTTATTGGGAAATGTGCATAATTGGGGAAGCAGGTGTCAAAGCGAACTCTTGTAGAGGGGGCCTTACTCTGACCTGCAGGCCTGCAAAAGCTTCTTTGCAGGTCTTTCTTCTCCTTTTTAACCATCTTTTTTATTTGCAACACACTAGTCACAACCGCAAAAGGTGGGACTGTGTTTGGTGGCTGGCAAATTCATGGAGGAGTGATGGCCACCAATTTGGATGGCTTTAAAAGGGGGTTGGATAAATTCCTGGAAGAGAAAGCTATCAATGGCTACTTACCCTGGCGGCTAAGTGCAACCTCCAGTATCAGAGGCAGTAAGCCTGGGTACACCTGTTGCTGAGGAACATGGATGGGAGAGTGCTGTGGCACCATGTCCTGCTTGTGGGTCCCTGGTCAACAGCTGGCTGGCCACTGGGATGGACCCTCAGTCTGATCCAGCATCAGGGCTCTTCTTAGAAGACACTCAGTGGCTATTAATCATAACTAGAGCTGTGTGCAAATGGCCTCTCAGAATTCTCCAGCGTGGTGGTATTGTCCTGCTTATGGCCACTGTGTGAACAGAATGCGGGATGAGATGGAGCACCAGGGCTCTTCTGATGTCCTTTTGTTCTTAACATCTCCAGGTCATTTGTTCCTCAGCTCCAGGCTAGATGGACCAAAGTTCTTCCTGTGGTCATCTAAAAGGCCACACGGGACAATTTCCAACCATGCAGGGAAGTGGGGGTGAAAATCACTCACTTGCTCCTAGTACCAGGAGCTGTTCGCTATACCAGAGTGCTCTGAATGAAGCATCCCGCCCTCTTTAGTGGTCTCAGGCCTTCACCTGGATTGTCCACACATCGGCTGAATTTGGATGACACAATAAGCAACTGGGGGGGGGGGAACAATCGTCAGTTGTATTGACTATCGGGTCGTCCGAATGCTGCCATAGTCAACTCAGCGCTGATCCTAATCCACACCACAGTTGATTATTTATTACCATGTTGTGTGGGGAGTACCCCCTAGATGAACAACTGGAAAGTTGATTATTACCCCACCATTGACTATCATGTTGTCCGAATTCAGCCATCATTTGGCAACCTCTTTTAAAAAGTACGACGAGTGGTGACAGACTTTAGTACTAATCCAAGCTTCATATTCCTTCCCCATCCTTCTCCCTGCTAAAAGGCACCCAAGATCTTGAATTGGCAGCAGTCAGGGGGCTGGATGCCCTCTTCCCTGCCCCACTATGATATCTACACAGAGGAGGCACTGGCTGCTCACCTGCTTTCCGGTCCTGCTGACGCCCACAGAGCCGGCTCAGTGAGATGCGTTACCAGAAAGAGGTGCTCTCGTAGCAAGAGGCTGAAAGTTCACATGTAACAAACAGTGAAGGAAGAAGGCAGGAGAATGTTTCCCTCTCGTCAACAATAAAACCGGCTGCTGATCTTGGGTTGCTGAGACAAGTGCATCAATTATTTACAGACTAAAGATGGTTAAATATTAAATATTTCAGCCTGGGACAGAGCAAGGGTAAAAACCTCGTCAGAGCAGTACAGTAAGAAATGGTTTGCAAACTCCAAAGACATGCTGGCACCTGTGTGGGGCAGCTTGATGACTCAACTCTGAGTGTTGGGGAGGCAATCCCCTTGTGTAGAGGCCTCCATTGTACATGATTAGGGTGACCAGATAAAATCCAGGTCACAGGGCTCATGTAACTTTAACAGTTGTAGAGAAAAGGGAATTTCAGCCAGTGTCATTTGTATGCAATTAATTCCTGGTGAAATTCCCTCTTCATCATAACAGTTAAAGTTGCAGGGGCCCTGCCTTCTTTTGTATATAGTGACTCTAGTATAGTGCCTGCACCTTTAACTGTTGTGATGAAGAGGGAATTTCACCAGGAACTAATTGCATGCAAATGACACTGGCTGAAATTCCCTTTTCTCTACAAAGTTACATGAGCCCTGACCTGGATTTTATCTGGTCACCCTATACATGATGTGCACCCTCAGACAGGGCTTAAACATCAACGAGTGCTTGAGAGCAGTAAACATAGCATAAGGAACCTCTTTCCCCTGCCCACGGTGCTCATTGTCAGCACATAACCTTCCCTGCTAGAATCCAATCCCTAAATCTCATCCGTTCTGTGCAGACATGTTTGTGGAATTTTCCAGGAAGCTGCCAAACAAAAGGCAACTGGTTTGAAAGTCACAGGTAGTAAGACAAGAAATGGGTTGAAGCGACCCACAATCACCCGCACCCAGTGGTTGAGTGTGGGTTGTCGTTAAACCATGGGTTGTTGTTGAACCATGAATTATCATGTTGTCTGAATCCAGTTGCTGGACATTTTTCTGTCTAAACATGCATAGGATTATGCCCTTAAGTTACAAGAAGTTAGTCACAACTAACTGAAGTCCCATTAATTTCAATGATCTAACGCCTGTTCCTCCAATTATACGCATCTTCTTGGAAGCGCTTTGTCGTAAATGCTTGTATGCAGGAGGTAATTGAACACTCAACAGGTGACCTTACCGGTTGTTTCAAATGCGCTTTACAGGTAGTTTATGCGGAGAATCGCTTGTTCACATAGTCAAAATGCGCTTTAACGGCTGGAGCAAAATAAAACTCGCTATTTAACGCGCATTCAATAATGCGCATAATCGGAGAGAAAACGCGCCTCTACGCCCAATTTGCGCTCCGTTCTTGTAGAGGTGAATTTTTTAATGCGCCTTAAAAGAGCTTTAAATGCCTCTTGTAGAGGCAGCCCTACTCTAGGTATGATTAAATCCGGATTCAACGCTGTGGGTAGTTTCCAATGTCAGTCCTACATAGAGTAGACCTATTGAAATGAATGGGACTTCAGGTCATCATGACTAACTGAAGTCCCATTCATTTCAGTGGGTCTACTCTATGTAGGACTAACTTGTATATTTCCCACTGTGCTTACCATACAATGTTTATGAAAGTTTTTTAACGGTAAATCTCTGTACATGTATATAACTTTAATAGCAAGCCATTATTTTGGATTTGGGTTTTTTTTTTTGTAAAGATGGGGATGTTAAATGTCATAAATAAATAAATAAATTTCTTCTCTGCACTTTTTTTGTAGCTACTCATGCAAAGAGAATCTCCAGATGAGACGCTCTTGAAAAGACCACCAATGGCTAGAGGATAATTTTGCACATTTATTGCTTAGTCCTTTGTATCTTTTATTTGTCTTTTTGTACATGGAATCTTGAGCACAGTGGCAGAAAAGTTGGTTATATACATGCAGCAAGCAAGCCAACAAACAACTGAAGAGAAGTGGGGAAGGATTGCAAAGGTGCCTGGTGTTTGCGCAGGAATGTGTACAGTTATTAGTTTCCGAAGTCGCTCTCTATTCCTGGTAAAGTGTTTTGAGGTTATTATTGCCCAGGTCTGTGGTGCAATTCATCCACTTAGAAAGGAAAAACAAGGGAGAGACGGAGAGGAAGAGAGGAGATGATTTCTTCCCCGTGTTGCTAAAAGACCTTGAAAATATAGGCTGTTAAGTGGAGTGCCTTGTTTATGCATCAGCTGCACCAAGATACCTCTCTCTCTCTCTCTCTCTCTCTCTCTCTTTCCTGAACACTCTCGGATCGCGAGCCCAGCGGGTCTCAGCACTCTCTTAAGTCTCTTATTTAAGATATATGTCAGCCCATTAGGAGAAGCTGTAAGATGCGATGGGCATTGATGACAGGTAATACTCTAACACCCATCTTTACAGCTTCCTCTGGCCCACATTACATGGGGGGGGGGGATTACGCAGCTCTTCTGGAGCCTGGCAGGAAAATGCTGGCCCCAGGCTGAGTAACCAAGCAGAGGCAGCTGGGGCAATTGGGGGCGAGCAGGGGGGGAAGGGGACGACCTCAAAGACCTGGGACTCCTCTATGAGCTGGGGTTGAGCCTCTTAACTGTCCTGGCTCCTCCTGTGCATGCAGAAATGATGCTTTCCTTAGAATGGAGGGAAATGGTACCCGTAGCTGAGTGGTAGAAGGTCCCAGGTTCAAGCCCCTCATCTCCAGGTATGACGCACAAGCCCCTGCCGATCAGTGAAGACTAGCCTTCCCTAACCTGCTGCCCTGCAGATGTTTTGGAGTATGATTCTCATAAAGCCAGGCCAGTGTGGCCAACCATCAGGCATGATGGGAGTTATAGTCCAAAATATCAAGAGGGCATCCAGAAGAAGGCTGGTGTAGACAGTAGAGAACTAGACATAGCAGTGGGCTGAGGTGGTATAAGGCAGCCTCTGATGGTCCTAGGGCAGGTAAGGCCTCACCCCGGAGGAGCAGGCCCAAGAAAGAAGATGGCCGTCCTAATACGGGCCATGTTACGGAGGTGGCCTGCTCCTGGCTGGCTGGTTGATTCCCTCCTGCTCCTCAAAATCAATGCATGTGGTCAGCATGTATAGGCTGACCATATGAAAAGGAGGACAGGGCTCATGTAACTTTAACAGTTGTAGAGAAAAGGGAATTTCAGCCGGTGTCATTTGTATGCAGTTAGTTCCTGGTGAAATTCCCTCTTCATCACAACAGTTAAAGTCGCAGGCACTATACTAGAGTGACCATATACAAAAGAAGGCAGGGCCCCTGCAACTTTAACTGCTGTGAGGAAGAGGGAATTTCACCAGGAACTAATTGCATACAAATGATACTGGCTGAAATTCCCTTTTCTCTACAACTGCTAAAGTTACATGAGCCCTGACCTGGATTTTATCTGGTCACCCTATTCTTTTGTAAATGGTCACTCTAGTATAGTGCCTGCATCTTTAACTGTTGTGTTGAAGACAGAATTTCACCAGGAACTAATTGCATACAAATGACACTGGCTGAAATTCCCTTTTCTCTACAACTGTTAAAGTTACATGAGCCCTGTCCTCTTTTTCATATGGTCAGCCTAAGCATGTAAGAACAGAAGAATGATGCTAGTGGACCACAGTAAGGTTCTCTGTCTGACAGTGGTCAGTCAGACACCTTCCCTCATAGCTGGTCATCCAAGTACCCCTGTTTCCTAAATACAAATGGGAGGAGTCCTTCATCCTCACCCTCTCAAAAGCTTGACTTTTACATTGCATATAAATTGCCCCATCTTCCCTGTTTTCCTGCATTTTCCTTTCCATTCTCACTGGAAAGAGGGGTACCCAGAGCACTGACTCTGGCAGAGATGCGACAAGCCACCTCTGTCACTGAGAAGGGCTAATTTTGCTGTATCCCAGCACCATTCATGGCAACAAATGATCAGCAGGCTCAAAAGCAGCATGGGGGCAATGGCCTAGTCCAGCACCAGCACTAATACCCCTTTTCCCCAAGGAGCTGGTGCTCAGGACATGTGGCGACTGCGCTGAGGGACTTAAAAGGGTCTTGTCAATTGCCATCTGGTGGACCCTGCTTGTAACACACCCTGGAAACCAGCACTGGTGCCAAAGGCAGGCACGGTGGGGCGCTTGCCCAGGGCCCCAAAGAAGAGACCCAGCAACAAGATCTCCCTGGGCGTGCTCGTGTCCTTCCCCATTGCAGCCTGCTTGCTCACCTGCCCAGGTAGCGGGAGTGGCGAGAGCAGCAGGGGACCTGGCCTCCGTACTCCCTGGCTCTTTGCCTGCCCAGCAAGCAAGTGGCAGCCATGATGGAACAGAGGGAGAGGAGAGGCAGGAGCTGCTGGTGACCATGGCGGTGACTGGGCGAGGTGACTGGGCGAGGGGGCCCATCAGGGGAGTCTTGCTGGCCAAGGGCTCCCAGAAACCTGGAGCTGTAAACTGCTGTAAACACTGAGGACGATGATGATTATCACATTGCATCCATCAGGATCAGTTCTGGGCAGGATCAGTTCTGGGCAAGAAGAAGTGAGAACAGTTCTCATTACTCTCTCTCTCTCTCTCTCTCTCTCTCTGGAAACCCTAAAGAAGTCAGGAATGACACTGAGAGGAGCTGCTGTGGGACAACCTCCCCTAACTCAGCCCCCTCCAGTTGTGTGGGATTACAACCCCCATTACCCCCAGCTGGCTTCTGGGAGTTGTAGTCCAACCCATCCAGGGCTGGCACCAGGTTGGGGGAGGTTGCCATTGGAAGTGTTAGGGCAGAGGAGGCTGGAAATGAAACCTTGGATTCGTTTCTATCAAACTGAGGAGCCAAGAAATAGGCTTCACCCAGCCTGGAGGAAGGCGGAGGGGAGAAAAGAGTCCTTCATCACACTTCCTCCTTGATCTCTCTCTTCTGTCTTCCTGCAATAGCGGAGCTTGTGCCTCTGACATCTTCCAGGCAGCCGGGCCGGTTCTTCTGTGCCTTTCCCTTCTGCCTCTTAGGTCCGTCTTCCCTGCGGGGAGAGAGTCCTGTTACATGCGCGCGCCCCCTCACTGTTCAGAATCCCCATTCAGGGAGAAATAGATTCCGATCAAATATTGATGGGAGGAAAGTAAATGGAACCCTTTTTATAATTGAAACGGGTGATTTGGGAAGGCTTCTGTGTGGCGGAAACGCAACCCAAACCCAGGATGGTCTGGTTCTCTTCTCCTCGTATGTAACCCCCCTCCAAAAAAATTCATAGATCTCCCTTCGCTCCTTCCCCAGGAAAAAAAAATGTTCTGGGTTTTCTGATATGCAGAAAGTACAAAGCATTTTCCAGATGTATACAAAAGAGAAACGGATTACAAAACAGGGACCATTTCTATTTCAAGATTTCAGACAAGATCTCTCTCCCCCCCCCCCCCAATAAAAACAGTCAAGGCGCTTGATGGGTTTCAATCAATTAACTATCTTCCTTTTAAAAACGGATGGATCAATTTGTTAACTAAGAAAAGCAAATATCGTAGCATTTTATGGGTAAGGATGAAATGGTTGTTTAATGTTTATATCAGCTAAACAGCAGAGACAAATCATTTATGGATCACAAAAGTGTCATAAACCGATCAATGTAATGATTATCGATGTACAGGTCAGTTTCAGTGCTCCTCTGAAGCGACCCACCATTCAAATGGAGAAAGCGCAGGAGCAAAGGCACAAGATGGCCCCAAAATTCTACTTACCCACATATCTTCTTGGGAAACTGTCTTCCCAACACTGCTATGTGGACAGTAAAGTCTTCATTTTGCTCCAAGTCCAAATGTAGCCTGGAGCAGTGGAGGCTGCTGGCTCCGAGGTCAGTGGGGCAGTGGATCCGCTCCAGGTTTTGGTCAGTATCGAAATTTTAAAGGAGGTCTCCAGGTGTGGAATGGGCCAAATTCCGACCTGACAAAACCCTGCTGGAAGAATATGTCTCAGAGGAGGAGCTGGTACTCCCTGAGACAAACAGCATTGAGGAGTAACCTATGGCACAGCAAGAGCCTCAGCCCTCGGGGGAGATGGCTGCAGTCCATTCCTGCAAGAGCAGGACAATTCCACCTCTGAGATAGGGGCTGAGCAACACTCTAGTCCCCACCCACAGCCTGAGCAGCAGTGTCTCCATGAGGCAGGGCCAGAACAACCCCTGTGAAAGGAATGCAAAAGAAGGCTCCTCCTGAGTAAAGGCCTCCTTGAGTAGAGCCCTCCTCATGAGGAGAACTCCCCTCCTCCCCCACTGAAGCCTCTGCAGCTGAGTCCTGGGCAGTGCTCTTGAAGCTCCAGCTTATAAACTCTTAGATAAAAGCCGCTAACTCCTGGAACAACAATCCCATACATTAAAAAAAAAGTTATTGTAGAGCTGGAAAAAGTGCAGAAAAGGGCAACTCAAATGATCAAGGGGCTGGAGCATCTCCCCTGTGAGGGAAGGTTACAACAGCTGGGATTGTTTAGCTTGGAAAAAAGGAGGCTCAGGGGAGACATGACAGAGGTGTGCAAAATCATGCATGGTGTGGAGAACTTGGAGAGGGAAATGATTTTCTCCCTCTCCCATAATACTAGAACCCAACGGGGTCATTATCCCATGGGGCTGAACGGTGGGAGATTCAGGATGGAAAAAGAAGTCCTTCTTACCACCAATTTGGATGGCTTTAAAAGGGGGTTAGAAAAATCCACAGAGTTAAAGGCAATGAATGGCTGCTAGTCCTGATGGCTTTGTGCTACCCCCAGTATCAGAGGTAGAATGCCTATGTACACCAGTTGCTGGGGAACATGGGCAGGAGAGTGCTGTTGCACTCATGTCCTGCTCTGGTCTTCTCATTGGCCACTGTGGGAACAGGATGCTGGACTAGATGGATCCTTGGTCTGATCCAGTACAGCTCTTCTACTTCCTCTTGCTCGTCTTCACCATCACCATCCTGGAAGGAAAGGGAGCTTGATCTTTTGGGGGATAGAAATCCCCCCCTCTCCACCCTCAGAACCAGTCCTCCATCCATTTGTCTGCATGCACACCACATAGTGTTGCGTTTGCCCAGCAATTGAGGGGAGCACAATGTTGGACTTGGTGGAGCTTCCGTCTGATCTAGGAGGGCTTTCCTCATGTTCTTTTGGTGGTCATAGTAAAGGAAGGGGGGGGGGGACTTGAACCCGCTTGGTAAAACGAGTCTGACTGGGGGGCTTCCTTCCTTCCTTCCTTCCCTCCCTCCCTCCCTGCTTGCCTGGGATCAACAGGTCAGCCACCAGCCTGGCTTCCGACTTGACTCAAAGCTGAGCATGTCTGACAGCAGCATCTGGCGCTGAGCACAGACGCAACATTAAATGCCTCGTTGATGTCAAGCATGTGCCGAGCTCTTCTCCTTGGAGTCATGTAGATAATAGATTTGACTTTTTCCACTGTACACCCACTAAAATGCATAAAAGAAAGGTTACACCGCCGAGCAGAAAGTAGAGAGTTTAATTAATCCCAGAGTGTGCTCTTCATTGGGAAAGCTCAGGGCAACCAGAGCCCTCTGTTTACTGAACTAGTTTCGTAGGGCCGTTATGCCTCCGCTGAAGGTGGTTTCCTTTTTTTACCTTTTCTCAGGGACTCGTCCGTCCCCAATGCTCATGTCGGCAATCCCATTAAAAGTAAGATCTACACAGGGAACTATGATTAACGAATGCTGAGGAGGCGGTTTGTCCCTTGGCGGGAGTAATTGGGACCATGGCATTTGCAGGGGAAATGTCTGACTTTTTCATTCTCTGGGCTTCTGGCGTTCTGCCTTTTTCCCTCACCCCACTTGCAGAAAAGCACAGCAGGAGTGATATCCGTCACCCACCTGCCCCATCACTTCGGGGTGGCAGGGGAAGGAGAGGTGTGTTGTGCGCCTGAGAGATCTCCTCCTTCCCATTGTGGGCAAGAAGGGGAGACCTGTAGGGTGAAACCTCACCATGAAGCAAAGCAGGAGATCTGTCACAGGGAGGGGGATTTTGGCCCACACCAGGGGCAGATAGAGAGAGAGAGAGCCAAATCCACAGAGTAATTATTCTGCACAACCCCTGGCTAAATGAAGGGGGAAGAATACCACAGAGAATTACCATGTTAGTTAATGGTAGGCTGACCATCTGAAAAGGAGGACAGGGCTCATATAACTTTAGCAGTTGTAGAGAAAAGGGAATTTCAGCAGGTGTCATTTGTATGCAATTAGTTCCTGGTGAAATTCCCTCTTCATCATAACTGTTAAAGGTGCAGGCACTATACTAGAGTGACCATATACAAAAGAAGGCAGGGCTGTGCAACTTTAACTGTTGTGATGAAGAGGGAATATCACCAGGAACTAATTGCATACAAATGACACTGGCTGAAATTCCCTTTTCTCTACAACTGTTAAAGTTATATGAGCCCTGTCCTCCTTTTCAGATGGTCAGCCTAGTTAATGGGGCACTTGCATTTTCCATGTAAGGCACTGGAATATTGGGCCAGCCCTGGTCAGGCCTCTTGGGTTGCAGCCGCTGGCAGTGGCATCTTAACGCATGGGCACGCTGGGCAGTTGCCCTGGGGGCCCCACGAGCATAGGGGCCCCATGGTAATCTATGTATGTATTGATAGTTTGTGATATGTGAATGGACAGCTGCTGATATTCCTCCTCTCTCACTGGGTAAAGATGTGGAGCATGCATCGCGGAGGGCACTGAGCGCGCGCGTCCCCTGCAGGGAGCCGGAGTGGAGTAGGCATTGGTGCTGTAGCTGGGCCGGGACTTGCCTCCCATGGCTTAACATGCCGTGCGGGCTTCCAGCACCCCGTTTTTACAGATACAAAAATGGGATAAAAAATGCATCTTAGATTTGAAGAAATACGGTCTATAAGATGTGAAAATTGTAGAATGTAGACCTAGACAGAAATGAGGCTAGGCGGCCTAGCCTCATTTCTGTCTAGGTCTACATTCTACAAACTCTCTACTGCGTGCTGCTGATTCACAACACTGTGAGGCAAGGCCTAGCCTAGGCCTTGCCTCACAGTGTTGTGAATCAGCAGCACGCAGTAGAGAGTTTGGATTATTTGAATTCTATTTGTGTAGTGAAAGGTTGGAGGAAGTGTTAGGGTGACCAACTGTCAGGATTTCCCCGGATTTGTCCTGGTTTTTGTTCTATCCTGGGTGTCAGGGGGGATTTTCAATAATTTTCTACAATGTCCTGGAAAGACACGCTTTCCCCTTTAAGGCTGCCGTTAGCATGGTGGGAGGGAATGATGTGCTTTCTGGAGGCGGGTCATTTCCCTCCCATTGCTCCAATCACAGCCTTAAAGGGGAAAGTGTATCATTCCCAGACATTATAGAAAAGGCTCCGATTGGAGCAGTGGAGGCAGGATTGCCACACTTTCCCGTCCTCTGCTCCAATTGGGGCCTTTAAGGAGGCAGGGGGAATGACGCACTTTCCAGAGGCCCAAGAAAGCTGCTTTCCCGCCCACCCTCCCAGCTTGTCCTCTTTTTTGGTCTCCCAAATATGGTCACCCTAGGAAGTGTAAAAAAAGTGAAGTGAAGAAAAAGAAACTGTAGACTTATTACATGTTGGTGAACTTCGTAAATAACCCTTTGAGCAGAAATGAAACATAATGTGGAGCACAGAAAAGAGCTACAGAGGAGAAAGAGAAAATTAGCAAACTTCCAAAATGAACATCTTGGTTCAACCCGGGTGCAACGTCAGCCGCTACTACTGCTCCTTCAAATATAGCATCCACATCTACATCCATTCCTGCACCCAGCCATCCAGTTCTAGTAGGTTTGTAAGGTCAGGGAAAGCAGGTGCAGAGTTTGGAGCAGCTCAGAGTAGACACTTTAGAGCGCTATTATTTATTTATTTATTTATTTATTGCATTTCTATACCGCCCCATAGCCGAAGCTCTCTGGGCGGTTCACAAAAATTAAAACCATGAAATCATTTTAAAATATATAAAACAAGGCACAATCTAAAAACACAGAATAACATACAATATAAAAACACAACCAGAATAAAACCAAGCAGCAGGAATTAATACAGATTAAAATACAAATTTAAAACAGCAAGGATTAAAATTGAGTTAATTTAACTGTTAAAATACTGGGAGAATAAAAAGGTCTTCACCTGGCGACGAAAAGAGTACAAAGTAGGTGCCGGGCGAACCTCTCTGGGGAGCTCATTCCACAGCCGGGGTGCCACAGCGGAGAAAGCCCTCCTCCTAGTGGCCACCTGCCTCACTTCCTTTGGCAGGGGCTCACGGAGAAGGACCCCTGTAGATGATCTTAGGGTCCGGGCAGGTACATATGGGAGGAGGCGTTCCTTTAGATATCCTGGCCCCAAGCCGTTTAGGGCTTTAAATGTTAGTACCAGCACTTTGAATTGGGCCCGGACCTGGATCGGCAGCCAGTGAAGTTGGAAAAGGACTGGCGTAATATGGTCTCGTTGGCCAGTCCCCGTTAACAATCTGGCTGCCCTGTTTTGTACCAGCTGAAGTTTCCGGACCGTTTTCAAAGGCAGCCCCACGTATAACGCATTGCAGTAATCCAAACGAGAGGTTATGAGAGCATGGATAACTGTAGCTAGGCTATCTCTGTCCAGATAAGGGCGCAGTTGGTATATCAGCCTAAGCTGGTAAAAGGTATGTCTGATAACAGGATGATGGTATTTATGTTGGGACTGGAGAGAGCAGGAGCACATGCTCTGACAGACCCTGTTTCCCCAGGGCAGCCTCTATTTGGGTCTCCAGTCCCTGGTTAAATAACTCCCTGCTCTTTGCCCCATTTTTGCCTATTGGGGATCCCTTGTTAATATTTGCCAAGTGTGAGATGCTAACCTTGCCATTCTTCAAAAGTTAAATCTCTGAATGTAGAAATGGGCATGCATTTCTCAACTCTAGAGCATGTCAAGGAATATGCAAGGCAGAAGGTGTGCACCTTGCACATGGCAGTTGCTATGTCTTGGACACCTCTTGGTGGACAACGCAGCTCTTCAAGTATGTTCATTGGCCTAATAACAAAGCAAAGGTATCCGTGCTAGTCCATGGGATGGGTGGGTGGAATCCAAAATCTACAGCTGGGGAAGGCCTCTGTTAAGACCACCCAAATTCTGCAAAAACAAAAACAAAAGTGTAAGCTTTTGAGTTCTCCAGAGTTCTTCATCAAGCTGGAAAGTATGAAAAGCAGGGGGTGGGAGAAGAAACAGATAAGTCCAAGCATCTTGCAGGATGCTCTGGCTATATTCATGCACCTACACTGCTATCTCTGCTTGACATGTTTCACTGCTCTTCTTCTCTGTGTCGACTCAGGAAATGGTGTGTTTTGCCCAAGGCAAGTGGCAGATCATCAGAGTTACTGCTGGCCTTTGGGTTTTCAGAAATGCAGATCCACCGCTTCTGCTTCTCTCTCCCAAAAAGCATGACTGAGTGCGATCTGATACCTGCAACACCTTATTCCGCTGAGAAATCCATGTAATCTCCATTTTGAGGCTGGGTCAATCTAAGCTGCAGTCCTCATGGCAGCAACATCTGGCCAAATTTTTGGACATTTCTGTTTCTCCCCCCCCCTCTTAACACACATATACACCTGCTTTTTACACCATGTGCCCTGATGAAGTGTTCTGGTGAACTTGAAAGCTTGCACAATTTTGTGGAATTTCAGTTGGCCCTAATAAAGGTCCTGACCAATTGTGGATTTGGGATTCTTTGGGTTAGTGCTCTCTTTCTTCTCACAAGGAGAATCGTGTCTGACCTGGAAAAGCAGAACAAATGATATAAATCCAGGGTTATTAATCCCAGGATAGTTAAGGAAATTGTTAGGAAGCACCAAGCTACTTTAAATGAGCTCAAGCCTCCAAGTCCAGGTGAATCACATCCCAGGGCGTGGAAAGAGCCTGCGGACATAATTTCAGAGTCCCTGTCTGCAAATCTGCAAAGGGATGAGGTGTCAGAAAACTCAAGATGGTCAAGTATTGTCCCGATCTAGAAAAAGGGTGGATCTGGGAAATTGCAGAATGGTTACCTTGACATCAATATCTGGAAAAGTCTAGAACAGGCTATGAAGGGTGTGTTTTGTGAACATCTAGAAAATAATGTGTGATAACTGGTAGTCAGCATGGGTTTCTCAAAATTAAGAGCTCCATCACACCAGCGTTTTATCGCGCCTTCGTCCTGCCTCGTCTACCATTTTGCCCTGCTACACTCATACGTCATGGTCCTTGCCCTGCAGGCGTATAGCCTCTTCCCCTCCATTTTCTGTGTTTTTCTAGGGCAGGGAAAGCGCAGCATTTTTTCTCCATGCGGCATCAAGCCCCGGGTATAGCCGTCCTCACACGATGTCGAAATGACCCGCTTTTGTGGAGGCGTGTTTGTTGAAGGGCGGTCTTGCTGACGAAAGAGGAGGGCATGCCAAGTCGCTCAAATGGACTTCCGCTGTTCCAACCCCACTCTCATTGCTATTTCTCCCCCTCGAAAGGCAGAAACAGCGCCTAACTGATCAAACGCTAAATCGTTAAAACAGTAGACAATCAAACCAGAACGAGGAGGGCGAAGGTGCCTACGTGCATCACACTGTCCATCAACCACAAGAACCAATGAACTGGAGGGGGCAGGAAAAGGGGGCAAGCCCAGAGTCACACAAGCTGGTGCAAGTCAAAAGGTAAACAAGGTGAAATAATGCAACACACACGTGAAAGTGACCAGCACTTGACGCATTAATGAAACGGAGGTGGAAATCGCAGGTGCATACCAGGAAAAGAAAAGTCGGTGTGATAGAGCTCTAAAGTTATGTCAGATCAGCTTTTTGTCCTTTTTTGAGAGTTGCTAGTTTTGTATATTGTGGGGATGCTGTGGACACAGCAGCATATCTTGAGTTGAGCGAAGCATTTGTGGAAGTCTCCCAGGATGTCTTTGTTGCTGGTAGAAACAACTGTACACAAGGAGTGGTCATTGTGAATGGCTCTTGCATTTCATTCACACAACAACCCTGTGAGGTAGTTTAGGCTGAGAGCATCATCACACGGGGGGGGGGGGAGGAAATCGCGTTTGCTTACTGTCTCTTCTCTGCCCACACATTTGTCCCTCATTACTTCCTTTTTCGAAAGAGGAAGTATACAATGTGCACGTGGCCCATTCAGTGGGCTGTTTTGATCATGCCGCTTCTTCTGCATACAGCAGGAGATAACGGCAAGTTCCGTCTCAAAAATAATTTGGATTTACCAGGGGTTTTTTTTGTGGCGCGAAGTAGGCTAGCAGGGGCGGGAGGTGCACGGGACGCAGACGACAGCGTAAATAGGACCCATGAAAATCTGAGAGTGCCCAGTAAAGAGAGTGCAATAAAATGCTTGTCTGATGATGCCCTGAGAAAGAGTGACTGGGCCAAGATCGCCCATTGAGTTCATGGCTGAGGGAGGATCCGAGCTCTACACTCTACACCTGACCCTGTTGCCCTCCAGATGGAAATTTAGCTGGTCAGGGCTGGTTTCTTTCCCTTGCCATTTTCTGATACCCAGAAAAATATTTAGTAGCTTGATATACAGAGGACTGATAAATCCATGGAAAGAAATAGTGGCTTCTCACGTTGGGTGACCTTTTTTAGTCTGCTTGGCTTTGCTGATTTCACCGTTTCCCAAGCAGAATTGACAAACTGAGCACATATTGAGCTTCTCTGGATCATTTCGGTTAAATAGACCAAAACGCTCCACTCCCTGTGTAACGGAGAAGCTGCTGCTGCAGACCTGAGCTGGTTTTCTATAACATTTTGTATATTCCCTCTTATATGCAACCTGTCCTCTTTGCACTGAGGGAATTATTGCAGGGACATTTGGTCCATTCATGACCCTCTGGGGATAAGAGGTGAGCTCTGCCCTGCCCCCTCCCCCAGGACACAGCCTACCAAGAACCTCTGCAAAGCTGCCAGCTTCCTTACAACCCCTGCTCCTGTGTCTTGAACAACTTGATAAGCAGAGATTAGCAGGTGAGCATCTTTATCTCCATGCTGCGAAAAGCTTCACCAGCGGATTTCTGCCATTCTGGTTGCCGTTAGGAGCAGAAGAAGAGCCCTGCTGGATCTGACCACAGACCCTGACTGTTCCAGTATTCTGTACACACAGCGGCCCAGAGGCAGGACCTGAATGCCACCCATGTTCCTAACAACTGGTGTACATAGGCACGCTGCCTCCGATACTGTAGGTAGTAGAAAGGCATCAGGGCTAGTAGCCCTTGATAGCCTTCTCCTCCCTGAAAGTCCCATCATCCCTTTTGAAAGCCATTTACATTGGTGGCCATCACCATATGTCTTGTTGTAGTGTATTCCATTGCTTAACCCTGTGCAGTATGAAGAAGTCCTTCCTTTTGTCTGTCCAGAATCTCCCATCATTCAGCTTCATAAGATGACCCTGTTCAGATCTGGTATTATGAGAGAAGAATGTCTCTGCATTCCACTTTCTCCACACCAGGCATCACTTTGTCCACCTCTATCATCTCTCCCTTCACTCATCCTTTTTTCAAAGCTAAACCACCCCAGCTTTTGCAACCTTCCCTCCTAGGGGAGTTGCTCAAACCCCTTGATCTTTGGGTTGCCTTTTCTGTCCTTTTACCAACTCTACAGTATCCTTTTTGAGATGTGGTGACCAGAACTATATACAGTATTCCAAACATGTTTGCACCATGGGTTTGTATAAGGACAGTATGATTTGGGCAGTTTTATTTTCTGTTCCTTCCCTAATGATCCCCAACAGGGAATTTGCCTTTTTTCACAGTGGCTGCCATGCACTGGGCCGACATTTTCATCCAGCCATCCCTTTCCTGGTCCATTATCACCAGCTCACACATTAGGATTTTGGGCCACAATGCACTTTACACTTGCTTACATTGAAACGCATTTTAATGTCCATTCTCCCAGTTTGGAACAATCCTTTTGGAGCTCTTTGCAATCCCTTTTTTGCTTTAACCATCCTAAATAATTTGGTGTTGTCAGCAAACTTGGCTACTTCATTGCTCACCCCTAACTATTTACGAACTAGTCAAAGAGCACGGGGTCCCAATAGAGATGCTTGAGGGACCCCACTGTTTAGATCCCTCTGTTATGAGAACTGACCATTTATTCCTCAGATGTGACCCAGGTGTATTCCATGAAAAGTCGCTACTCCACGCATTGTTTTGATAGCTCTCAGAAAACAGGCAGGTTTTGATGGTTATGTTGAAGATGAGTCACGTGGGCTGTGTGTGCAAGCACATGCATGATACAGGACATGCCCCACGTCGCATGGCAAGCATTATGAAAAAAATACGAGTATGTTTATTAATTTTCATCTAAACCCCAGTATTGAAAGCATTCGGCATCTAAATATTTTACTGCATACATTTCAATACATTATGCAGGGCTTCTGGTTCCAGAACTGATAGCGGAGAAGCTGAGACTGCAGCTGCATGTGAAAATGAAATGGGCAAAATGTCTCTTCCTGCAAACCTTCCTCTTTTGGAAATACTGCTGCTTTTTCTTTGAGTGTGTTCAGACAGATAGCACAGGGCATGTGTGTGTGTGTGAGGGGGAAGCAGGTTGGTACAATCCACTTGTAATATTTTGGAAGCCATCTTACCACCACCTTTGGGTTCATTTCTGTGGTGCACTTGGGGGGCGTTCCCTCGAATCGCCTTGCTCCTTCTCAGTGGCCTGGTGGCTGAAATCACCCCCAGAGGTATGGACCAGAGCCAGTCCCAGGAAGAAAAACCCAAACCCCAAGGACAGCTAACCATCATATCAACATCATTCTAGCACTCCAGGATGGGTCAAGCCAGTGGGAGTAACGCCATCGGTCAGGCATAGAGGAGCCCATGCAAAAGGCAATTGTGCTTCCTGAACAGGCAATTTCTAACACTGGTTTACCAGTGGCAGTGATGGCCATTTGGTGAGTGCTCTGCAGAGTATTTACACTTTCTGGGAAGGGGGAGCAGCATAAATCAGGAATTCCTCACCTTCAACCCGTTTATATTTTTAAAAAGGCTTTTTTGTCTATAGCGAGACCTGACTACCAGGGTTAGAAATTGCCTATTCAGGAAGTGCATTGTATTTTGCAACATTATCACTTATTTTAAATTGTTACTGAACTTGTTAGATTTATAGGAATACCCAAAGAAGACCTCATAGAGTCAAAATGGAGATATACCAAGGTTCCATAGACATAACTGCCATAGCTGTTGCTAAATAGACCAGCATAACTGATAGAGTTGTTTTGAAACTCTGCTTGATTGTCTATAACTATAAACTATTTGGCACAATTGCATTTGTGATTATTATTTTTTATTTAAAATTGGGCAATTAGCGAGCCCAGGGCTGCCCTGTTGGTCTCTTACACCAGGAGTGTTTACATTCATATTGGACTGCAACTCCCATCGTTCCCAGCTATTGGCCGTGCTAGCTGAGGCTGATGGAAGTGAAGCTCAGCCACATCCGCAGAGGAACCGCCCTCTTTCGTACCTCTGAGTAGCCATGAAAAAATCGGTGAGGCTGAGATGTCGAGGTCCTCAAATTCCAGCTCGCTCTGCCTCATTCCTGTTCCTACATGTAGGGTTATTTTCTTGTGGTGAGAACAGGAAAAGAGTGCACCAAAATGAGTACTTTTCCCTCATCTACTATAGCGTGAATTCCCCCCACCCCCACAAAAAAAGGCGCTAGCAAGTTTGGAATTCGTGAGCTTTGCCCCCCCCCCCTGCACTTGTGTTTGCATCCAGAGGTGCCCCCAAAGCAAGTGTGAAGATGCCTGCAAGTCCCGTTGGTTGCACTTGACAGCTTCTCAAAGTTCCCTTGAGCCGGGTGTTCCTCTTTTCCATCCTTCCGCCTTTGCAGCTGTTAGTGCCAGCTCCAGTTGGGAAAGGCACCTTCCATGGGCCTCCCCCTTCAGTGGGGCGACCTCCTCACGGCTGCTCGGGCTCCTCCTCCTCTTCCTCATCATGGCTACCACTTCCTTGCTTGACAGGCAGAGTGCCAGGGAGCAAGTCAGCTGCTGCTGCTGCTGCTCCTTCCTTCTCACCACCACTGTGGTCTGGGGCAGGGCGAGAGGCAGGCGAACAAGCAGGTTGCAGCAGTGAAGAAGAGCAGGAGCAACTCTTGCCAGTGGAGCCCCGCTGGCTTGTGGCCTTAGCAGACGCCCAACCATGCCTATCCGTGGTATTGGTCCTGGCGCCTATGTGTAACCCTTGGGTCAAGTACTCAGGACTGGGTTCTGTGCCTAGGGCATAGGGGCGTGCGGATGGGGTGTGGCCAGGCACACCCCAATACTTTGGGAGGCCCTCCGCTTTCATCCCCCCCCCCCCCCCGGCTACCATCGGCAACGGCTGGCGGGCAGGCGCAGCGCCTTCCGCTCCCATCCCAGCTGGCTGACTTTCCCGCTGCATCACCAGTGAGCTGCCCCTTTAAGACCCGGCCCCCCTGTCCCCTTCCTCGCTCCTCTCCTTCGCTGGCGCGTCCATGAAAAGTGCAGCAGCCTCTCGAAGCGGGCACTGCCGCCGCCACGCCTTCTCTCGCTTCCCGACCCTGCCTACCTGCCTGCTGCCAGGCAACTTCCTTTTCCACTGCCTGCATGCCTGTCCAGGAGCTGCACGCTTCGAGAGGCTGCTGCACCTTTCTTGGGCGCGCGAGCGAGGGAGGAGGTGGAGGCGGCAAGGGAAAGGGATCGTGGGAGGGGGCAGGGGGAAGGAGGGGGCCATTTCCGCATGCTCTTCCACCCCCCACTGCTCCAATGGGGGGCATGGGGGTGGGAAAGGGCTCAATTGCCTGGGTGCACATGGGCACGTCTATGGTCTAGGGGGTTGTTTGTTGATCCCTTATGGTTAGATTTGGTTCAAGTCCCCACCCAGGACACCAATTTAGGGATGTTTGAGTAGTAATTTCAGATACAAGGTTAAGGTATAAGTAGTGGTATTTATTGAAGTTGACAAGTATACAGTGGTGGCCAAAATTGTGGACACTTTTTGAAATTTTCATGTTTTGTAACTTTGAATGCTTATAGAAAATGTTCTGTTTTACAAAGTTCAAATGTTAATATATCAATTGAAAGAGAATTTAATGCTGAATTCAAAACAAAAAACAGAATGCAAATACCTGCAGTTAAAAAGAAGTTATACTGCAAATACTGCAATCATGATCAATTTACAGTAAAATCTGACAAAAACATATCAGATACTTTAATTATGATTGAAATGTAATATCAGTATTTGGTAGGGAAGCCTTTATTTTTAGAAACAGCATTACAGCGACGTCTCATTGAGCTGACAAGTGTTTTAAGTTCTTCCTTCTTTATGACATGGTTCCAGGAATCATTTATAGCCTCAATTAATTGGCTTTTATTTGATGGACGCCTCATTCGTACAAGAATTTTCAAACGGTGCCATAAATTTTATATTGGGTTCAGGTCAGGGCTGTTTCCTGGCCAGGTCAACAATTGAATGCCCTTTGCTGTGAATCACTGTTTGCATATTTTTGCTGTGTGACAGGGAGCTGAATCTTGTTGAAAAATAAATGGTGCATTGTTTGGAAAGAGATCCCTGATGGAAGGTAACAGTTTTGGTTCCAGGATGGTGTCAATGTATTTTCGTTCATTTAGCGTGCCATCGATTACATGAAGGCGGCCAACACTATCTGCTGACATACATGCCCAAATCATAATGCTTGTTGGGTATTTTACAGTTGCCTCAATGCAGTCAGGATGTAGCTCTTATCCTACTCTACGTCTCTCATATTTTCACCCATCACTACCAAATAAGCTTATCTTACTTTCATCACTCCAATAATAACTTGCTTCCACTGATCTTCTGTCCATTCACTGTGTTCTTTTGCCCACTGTAGTCGTTTCCGGAGCTGCTTTAGATTCAGAAATGGCTTTTTTCTCGGAATCCTACCTTTTAGTCCAAAATCTGGTAGTCTTCTCCTTATCGTTCTGGAACTGACAGAAACACCAGTTTGCATCAAGTACACCTTTGATGGCCTCAGATGAATTTTTTCTCTCCTTGAGACACAGCCTTTTTATTCTTCTGTCATCAACAGATGATGTGCACTTTTTACGTCCTTTTCCTGCCTTGTTTTTAATTGACTTTGTTTTGTTATATCGTAAACAAAACTTTCAAACTCTGGATGTAGTCACTGAACGACCAACGTGCCTTGCAATTTTAGCATAGGGAAGACCTGATTCACATAATACAACAATCCTGCTTCTTCTCCTGGGTGTACAATCAACTCTTTTCCTTGGTGCCATTTCACTATTTATGATGTGCCATTTTTATATGAGAAATAATTCAAATATTCACAATCTCCAATTGTGCTCAGATACAGTGATATTTGTTCTGTCTTCTACAGAACAAACAGCAAAACTGACTTTCCTCAACTTGAAACATATCACAGCTACTGCCATGTGATTGGTCCCCAAAACAAGGACTGTGATTGGCCAGTACGGTTTGCAATTCCAAACTGCTTCTCAACTCAATCACAACTTGTGTTTCTTTTTAGAATAAAGTAAGCATAACTTTTTTTAAAATGCAGGTATTTGCATTCTGTTTTTTGTTTTGAATTCAGCATTAAATTCTCTTTCAATTGATATATAAACATCTGAACTCTGTGAAACAGAACATTTTCTAAAAGCATTCAAAGTTGTAAAACATGAAAATTTCAAAAAGTGTCCACAATTTTGGCCACTACTGTATATGGGTGTACTGAGTTAATGGAAAGAAATTGGGAATGAATAGGAATCATGTAGGTAGGTGATTAGAAAGTAGTGGAATATATGGGATGGGAGGGATTAGGAAGAGGAAATAGGGTACACTGGAATGAGGAGTTGTACTATTGAATGGGTAGTTACATTTCTTGGGTTCACCCAAGCAGACAGAATCAAGTCAGGACCTCCAGAAACAGCTTCCAGAAAAGGAGAGGTTAAGTTCAATTCTTCTTTTCACAGAAGGAGACTGTGACTCCCAATCTCTCTAAGGAGTCCTGACCCCTGCTCTCCAAGGAACTTTACAAGTCAGGGTGAGCCAACACCCAGTCCGCACCCATAAGGTGGGTGGCTGAAAGAGATGGAAACACAAGGGTCCCAGTTATCCCTTTTGTTCCTTAACTTATCCCTACCGTCCCAGCAAGGCATATGCACAACTCTATCTCACAAGCAAATGAGCTCCATGCTAATGAGCATGCTGGGGCATGTTTTCCCTGCTCCCCACACCGGGTGATGTATACTTATTTCTCTACTGCTTTACATATGCCCTTTGGACAACTGCCTTTGGACTCGATCCTCTGCCCTGCCCACCCTGTTATCTGCTGGATGTCCCGTTCGGCTATGCACTCGCCATGCAGTGATCACACACTGTTGGTTCCAGGTTCATGCTGCTGCTTTGTGCATCGGGAGATGGGGTGGAGCCGCAGATGAATCGCTTCCTTAGGAATATGCTGCCCATCAATATATGTTGGCAGTGTTGCTGTGGTTCGGCCTTCAAGTTGCCCTTCAACATACTCTCTTGCTGTCCTTTGAGTCACTCCTGCACCTTTCGTCTGCCTTCAGCAATTTCAACGCACATACTTCTTGCGCATCCATTTTATGTTGATGTAGTGAGCAGGCCCCTAAAAATTATGACACCCATGCAGTTGCAAGTAAACCCCAGGGCCAGGCTGAGCTTCATAGATCTGTAGTTTGTAGAAAAACGCTTCCACCATTTACCTTAGAACGGCACTGGGGTGCTGGGGTTACATGGCTTCATAATAAAGACAAGACATACAACTTTGATTCCAAGAATGGTGAAATTGGGGCTCTTGCAACCAATCGAGGTCCAGCACTTCAGCTTTTACTGGTTCGGGGGCAGGAGAGCTCTTAAATCCTCCCCTGCCCCGCTCTCCTATCTCTAAGATGAATGTCAGCGCTAAATTTTTGTGAAGCTCTGATCTGGTCATATTTGCTGGCATTAGAAGTCCATGGAGATAATGTCTCTTCCCACATAAAAGAAACTATTGATTTCCTGTTATGGTTATCCGGAGCCATGCGCTGTATTTTTACGGAGCAATGACAAACCTCCATCACTGGCTTTATGGAGAAAGAATTGGTTATTGAATCCTCTCCCATAAAATATAATCTCCTTATTGAATCATAGAATAGTAGAGTTGGAAGGGGCCTACAAGGCCATCATGTCCAACCCCCTGCTCAATGCAGAAATCTACCTTAAAGCATCTCTGACAGATGGCTGTCCAGCTGCCTCTTGAAGGCCTCTAGTGTGGGAGAGCCCACGACCTCCCTAGGTCATTGGTCCCATTGTCGTACTGCTCTAACAGTCAGAAGTTTTTCATGATGTCCAGTCAGAATCTGGCTTCCTGTAACATGAGCCCATTATTCCGTGTCCTGCACTTTGGGTTGATCGAGAAGAGATCCTGGCCCTCCTCTGTGTGACAACCTTTCAAGATTTTGAAGAGTGTTATCATGTCTCCCCTCAATCTTCTCTTCTCCAGGCTAAACATGCCCAGTTCTTTCAGTCTCTCCTCATTGGGCTTTGATTCCAGACCCCTGATCATCCTCGTTGCCCTCCTCTGAACACGCTCCAGCTTGTCTGCATCCTTCTTGAAGTGTGGTGCCCAGAACTGGACGCAATACTCAAGATGGGGCCTAACCAGTGCCGAATAGAGGGGAACCAGTACCTTGCATGATTTCGAAGCTATACTTCTATTAATGCAGCCCAAAATAGCATTTGCTTTTTTTGCAGCCACATCACACTGTTGGCTCATATTCAGCTTGTGATCTACAACAATTCCAAGATCCTTCTTGCTTGTAGAATTGCTGAGTCAAGTAGCCCCCAACTTGTAACTGTGCATTTGGTTTCTTTTTCCTAGGTGTAGAACTTGGTATTTATTCCTGTTAAATTTCATTTTGTTGTTTTCAGCCCAGCACTCCAGTCTATCAAGACCACTTTGGAGTTTGTTTCTGTCTTCCAGGGGATTAGCGATCCCACTCAATTTTGTGCCATCTGCAAATTTGATAAGCGTTCCCTGCACCTCCTCATACAAATCATTAATAAAAATGTTGAAGAGCACGGGGCCCAGGACTGAGCCCTGCGGTACCCCGCTCGTTACCTCCCCCCAGTGTGAAAAGCACCATTGTTAAGCACTCAGTGGCTCAATTCGGACGACATATTAGGCAAAGGAGGGGTAAATAACGTACTGACCGTGAGTTAGGCAGGAGGAGTTTCACAGACAACATGCTGCAGCCAGCGCTGCTTGGCACCGGCAGACGCCCTGGCTGCTACAAACTTGCGGTGGCCATTTTGGTTGCAGCCTCTCCTCCCTGTGTCCTCCAGCCGCATCCCAGCAGGCACCGTGAGTTCTGCCGGCTGCATAGAGCGGCCGGGGTTTTTTGGCTGCTCTAGGCAGCAGAACTCTATTCCAAAACGGAATAGTCCACCGAGAGGGGGGGGGGGCTGAATTTGGACGACACTTTAAACAATGGGGCTTCGGGCTAAACAACGTGCAAGCCCGTTGTTTCGCTCCATTGTTTAAAGTGCCTGATTAACGTACTATCAGTTGTGTGTGCGTTGTGTGTTGCCCTCCAAACGACACAATAAGCAACACAAGTGACGATTGTTCCCCCCCCTCCTCCGTTGCCTAATGTGTCGTCTGAATTGAGCCTTTGAGTCCGATTCTGTAGCCAATTGTGGATCCACCTAATAGTTGTCCATCTAGCTCACTTTTCACTAGTTTGTTAATCAGAATGTCATGGGGCACTTTGTCAAAAGCTTTGCTGAAGTCAAGATATACTATATCCACAGCATTCCCACAGTCCACAAGGGAGGTTACCTGATCAAAAACTGAGATCAGATTAGTCTGACAGGATTTGTTCTTGACAAATCTATGCTGGCTTCTAGTAATCACTGCATTGTGTTCAAGGTGCTTACAGATTGGCTCAATTCGGACGACATATTAAGCAACGGAGGGGTTAATAGCGTACTGACCAGGGGTTAAGAAGGCAGAGCTCTCCACATGACATGCTGTAGCCGGCGCTGCTCGGCACCGGCAAACACACCAGCTGCAAATAACATAGGCGGCTGTGATGGACAGTCCGTCCGACATTTTGCCCGCCTAGCAACCTCCGTGAGTCCTCCCAGCGGTATCCCAGCAGACACTGCGGTTCGAAATCGATGGGCGCCGCCATTGAAGCTGCAGGAGGACACGCCTCTCAAACACCATTGGATGCTTACAGGCAATGGGCGGGAAACACTAGCTCCGGCCGGAGAAGCAGGCAGGAGGAGCGGCAATGCCGACACAGCATCCGCCCCCCGCCACCACCACAGCGCCCCAACCGCACACCAGGCAGCCCATCCCAGGGTTCGAGCCATGCCCACCCTACACAGGAGGAGGGACAGCCACGAGGGCAAATTACGTCCCCGATCACCCATCATGACAAACCCCCCCCCCACAGGCAACCACCCCCACACACAGGAATGAAGGCAAGAGAGGGGGAAAGTGGAAAAAAAAATATTCGGCGGGGAGTATAAAATTGTTTACATGGGCACAAGGCCACTGAGAAGCAAGAGCAGAGTCAACGGGAAGGTCAGGCACCCCCGGGATGAGAGAAGGCGACCGGGAAGGCACAGCGGTGAAGAGGGCACAGCAGGGCAGGCATCTCCAAGCAGCAAGCGCTGGAAAGAGTCGAAGGGAAGGCAGAGAGGGGCACCACGCCAGGAAGCGATGCCAGTCCACAGAATGGGACCCACAGCCCAGGTCACACGGGTTGGGGGTAGTGCCGCCAGATCCAGTCACCGATGCTCTCGCGCACCTGGGAAGCCTCCAAACGGGCGTGCCACTCCCCAACGGGATTCACAGGACCGGGCAACAGCACAACGGCACATCCGTCAACAGCGATGGCATCCGTGTCCTCGCCCGCCCGGGGCAGGTCAGGGTGCTCGGCCAGTAACACGTCCCTACGGGATTCGCAGATGTTGTGCAGGATGCAGCAGCACACCATGACATCTGGGATGATGTCGGCCTGCAAGTCCAGCAAGCTAAACAGGGAGCGCCAACACCCCTTCAGACGCCTAAAGGCACGCTCAACGGGCAGGCGGGCATGGCAGTGGTAGTAGTTGTATTTACACTGCACGGCCATGCGGGGGTAGCAGTACGGGGCCATCAGCCACGGTTGGACGGCGAAGGCCTGGTCAGCCAGGAGCAACAGACCCATCGCACGCCCGCACACGGAAGCAGGACCGGACTTCAGGAAGCGGCCCGACGACACCTTGGCAGCCAAGGGGGAGTTCCAGAAGATGGCCGTGTCGTGGCTCCGCCCGGACACGCCCGCATACACATCCAGGAATCGATCCTTGGCATCCACCACCGCCTGGAGAACCATGCCGTAGAAATGCTTGCAGTTGAAGTACTCCTTGCCACGGGAGGGGGGACCAGGATGCGCACGTGGGTCGAGTCCAGAGCCCCCACTGCCCGCGGGAAGCCTAGGGCATGGAAGCCACGCATGTTCTCCTTCTTGTCCCCCATCCGTATGACGTCAGCCAGGTACAGCTTGTTCAGCACGCTCACCGTCTCATGGAAGATCTCGTAGGCGGTGGACGTGCCCACCCCGAAGATCGTTGACAGCGGCAGGTACCCCACGTTGAACGCCAGCTTGTACAGCGTCAGGCCCAATCGGCGAGAGACCGGGATGCACGGGCGCATGACGGTACACTCCCTCTGCAGGACAGGGGTTACCTTGGCCACCAGCACCTTGAACGTCGCGCGGGACATGCGGAAGCTCCCATGGAAACGCTCATCGTCCCAGTCCTCCAGTTTCTTCATCTCCGTCCACATGCCATCCGTCCGGGGGAGCACCCAGCAGCGGACCGTCTTGCACTCATCAAGGAGCTCGGCCGATGTCGCCAGGGGGGTCCGCGGTGCAGGGCTTCCTCGGCTGTGCCACTGGCCAATGCCTCCGCGGTCGCCGTGCCCGCATCACAGCGGCGAAACAGCGGCATAATGGCTGCCCGCAAACAGGGCAAGGCCTCCGCAGCTCCAAGAGGCCATCAGCCATCGGCCGTCCTGAACACTGGCTCTGTGGGCAAGGCACCACCCAGGTGCCACAGGTGGGCACATAGCACATCCTCCTCGTCGCCGTCGCCGTGGTTCAGCATGGCTGTCTCCGGGACATAATCACCAGTGCTGGAGTGGCCACAGGGGAGACAGGCAGGACAGGAGGGTCGGTGGGCATGATGGAGCGGCAGGGCGGAGGGAGGGGGGCAACGTGCCCAGCATGGGACTGCCCACTACGTGAGTGTGGGAATGGGAGGCCAGGCGGGATTTGTTATAGCTGAAGCGCACCTACAAGTGAGGGGAGTGAAAGGAAGTGGGTGGAGGGGGTAGAGTGATGGAGCCTCGCTGCTGCAGGAAGAGGCAAGGGCACTACAGGGGGGGGGGGGAATAGCGACAGGCTCCATGGTGGCGAAAGGGGCTATGGCTGGACGTTGTTCGGATGGCAGCAACGGCGGACGCTCCACTCCAGACGTTGAATGCGACTCAGGACTTCTCCCAGGGCCAGCTCCATAGCGTGGAGGCGCCGTGCCGTATGGGCCCTCCGCCATCGGCAAATGGCACAGCGGAAGGAGCACAGCCTTCCTGGGGGGAGGAACAGAAGGGGAGGGGAGGGGGGAGGACAGCCATCAGTGACATGGAAGCCAGAGCCGTTCCCCTGCACCCAGCCCATATAAACCGCACACCAACTTCCACGGCGCAAAGCCCTGCGGCGTTGGGCAGTGAAGATCGCGCAGAGCCCTGCGGGCCTGTAGGGTGCTGCCATCTCAACAGGAGCGGGCTGCAATGAGAGGAAATGGGGCCGGGACAGAATGGCATCCAGGGTGTGCAACAATGTTACAGGGGGATGCTGCATCTACATGGCCTTGAGTGGCCAAAATGGGCCGAGGGAGGTGGTTGCCTGAGGCCTCCTCCACACGAGACGTTTAATGAGCCTTAGAGGCTCATTATAAATTTTACCTCCACACCAGCGGAGCGCAAAACGGGCGTACAGGCGCGTTATTTCCCCGATAATGCGCATTTTTGAATGCGCGTTAAATAGCGACTTTTATTTTTCTCCGGCCGTTAAAGCGCATTATCGCGGTGTGAACAAGCGATTATGCGCGTTAACGTCTTCTAAAGCGCTTTTTGGACATGAATTAATGCGCTTCGCCGCCTCTCGCCGCCTCCCGTGCAGAGGGATTAGGCGTAAATGCGCCTCCGCGATAATGCGCATAATCCCGGAACCGGGCGCAAAAGCGCATCCTTGTGGAGGGGGCCTGAGTGACGGGAAGCTAGAAAGGGCTTATCGCACCATGGGGTGGGGGTGACACGTCTACTGTCTACTGCCAGGGGCCCTCGGCGAATGGGCCAAGGGCTCCATTGCATGCCCGGGACTCAGTATATGGCGTGGTGGGAGGGGCCCTCCGCCCCCTCCACCCCCACCCCCACCCCCTCCTCCTCTCCCTCCTCATCAGAATCTGGTGGGGAGTCCCGGGTCCGCTTCGCCCAGCTGCCTAAGCGTCGCCACCCCTGCCCTCCGGCCTCCCCCACTGCCATCCCTGAGGCACCTGCTTCTGCCGGAGTTGCTCGTGGGGCTCGGTATGGTGCGGCTGCTGGCGCCGGCAGGTACTGCTGAGGCGGCGGCAGCGGCATGTACCTGTACGGCGGCATGTAGGGAGCGGGTTGCAAGGGGCCGTGGTACGCTCCCAGGAATGACTGGGCAAACTCCCTGAGCACCTTGGTTTGATGGTCGATGGCTGCTGTGCGCTCACTCATGCCTCGCTCGATGATGGCATTGGTGGCTGCCATGGCCTCGGTCATCCCATTGACATGATCCTGCAGACCTTGGCGCACGTCCCATCCCGCCTCCCATATTGCTTGGGTGCAATCTTCCACGGCTTGGGTGGCCGTGCATATGGCCTAGACGGTGAGGACGCGCTCCTTGGTGCGTCCTCACCTGCCATGTGTGTGAATAGCTTGTGGATGTGTCCCCCTGTCATCTCCGTGGCCGTGACCAGGTCCCTTGCCACCTGCAGCCGGTCTGCCTTGCGCCTGTTGTGCATATGGGCACACCTCTGTGCGTTGGTCAGGGGACGGGCTTGTGTGGCCGGGCCCGCGATGTCCTCGCTGGCGGGCGGGGGCAGCGGCTCCTTCTCTAGGGGGGCTGTGCCCTCCATCTCCGCCACCTCCGCCTGTGGGGGGCCCTTGATCTCCTCCTCGAGCACAGCCTCCCTGACCAGGAGCTCGGCTTCCAAAGGCGCGTCCTCCTCCATCGGTTCTAGTTCCACGAAGGTGTTGTCAGTGGCCTGCGTATCGATGTCAAGCAGCTCTTCCTGGGACAGTGACAGTTCTGGCTCCAGGACGTTACCCACCTGTAGCTCCACGAGCTGCTCCATTTCACCCTGCACCTCCTGTGACACCGGCCCAGTCTCCATCACGGAGTCCATGATGTTGCAGGCGAACCCCTCCACAGTGGTGCTGGGCCTCGCCGACCCCGGCTGCTTACATGGTGCGGCATGTTCCCGCCCTGCTCCCCTTGCGGTGTCGGCCTGATGTGTGTTCGAGGCCGGCGCCCTTTGACGTGATGGCCCTGGTCCATCGTCCTCCTGCTGCATCTCTGGCACTAGCGGGATGGGTGTGGGGTCCTCTACCTGCAACTCTGCACAGATCAGCCGTAGGAAGGCCATGGGGCTGTTGGTGCTGGAGGAGGCCATCACAGGGGAGGCGCTCCTTGAGGAGAGGGCTGTCCTGGACGGCACGGATGGCATTTGCGGCAGTAGTGATGGGCTTTGGGATCCCGCTGGGCCAGTCCTCGCCTTCGCCGTGCCCGGCCATGGTTCCGGTGCTGCCCTCGCCGCCTACTTGCCGGTGGGTGGCGGCCGTGGGGTGTTCCTCCGTGGCTGCGGCTGTGGTTCCCGGGTAGCAGTGTCCTCCTCGCAGCGGAGCCCTTGCGCCCGCTGGGCTCGTTGTTGCGTGCGTGGCGGCTCGACGGTGGCGATTCCACTGCCTGCAGTGTGTCCCGGCACGACATCGTGGCGCTCTACCAACAGGTGTGCCAGTTCGTCATAGAAGGGCATGGTGCGTGGTTGGACGCTGGTTCTTTTATTGTGCGTAACGATCTCCTTAAACTTCCTCTTGAGTCGTGAAGCTTGTCCTTGCATTGCTTGGCGCTGCAGGTGTGTCCCCATTCCCCCATCTGCGTGGAGAGCCATGGGTAGAGCTGGTCATGCCTGGCTATGGCCATGATCCTCCTGGCTTCTGGGCTGCCCCACAGTTCGATTAAGTTCCCGATCTCTGCCTCAGACCAGTGCTGCACTCTGCATCTTTCCGGGGGTTTGGGAGCCGGTGTCTTTGGGCTGGCAGGCCCGCCTCCCCTTTTCGTCTGGGTCCATGGTGCCGGCGGGGGTGCGTTACGGTGGTGCTGGGTGTCCCTGCCCTGGCCTGGTTTTCCCCGCCCCATGTGCTTGTTGGATGGTGGGTGCTGGTGGGCCGATGTGCTTGCTGTGAATGTGCCCTGGTGGAGGCATTGTTGTTGTTGCTGGCTGGGGGTGCTTCATGTCCTTGGGATTGTTGCGCATACTTTCGACTGTTTGCCACAACATTCGCAGGTGGCCGATCGGTGACCACGGGCGCCCTTTGCCTTGGCATTCTGTGCGTCTTGGGGATGTGCATGGCCGATGCTCCTTGTCCGGCTGTGTAGGGTGGTTGAGGGGAAGGTGCTCGGCGATCGCCGCTTCCCCGGCCCATCTGTTTCTGGGTGAGGCAAGGGGTGAGATGGCTGGGCCGTGGGGGTGGGGGTCGCCTGGATTGCTGTACTCCCTGGTGGGTGGGGGGCGGTGCCCCTTGTTCCTGGGCTTCTGGGGGTGCCTGGGGGTGTTGTGTGTCTCGTTGCCTCCCCCTTCCTTTGCCCTGTTTCCCTTCTGGCATCCTCACTTTCCCGTTTGGGTGGCTGACAGAACGCATGGGGCGGGTGCTTGCAGGATCCGGCCCCTCATTGCACTCCATGGCGGCTGCCAGGAGTGGGCAGGCGAGCGTCTTTGGTTGCTATGGCGGCGCGGCTGGTGAGCTGTTGGGGGTGTGGCTGAGCGGCTGCCCGCGTTTGGCCGCTCCTGCTGCTTCCCTCTCTGGTCTTCCGTTGTAACGTACTTGACACAGGGGATTAACGTACGCACCCTCCAGATGACATTTTAGTCAATTGACTATGCTCTAAACAACGTGCAAGCGCATTGTTTCCCTCCGTTGTTTAATTCTCCCACTTAGCGTACTGTGGGTTGTGTGTACTTTTGTTACTCCCCAGATGACACAATAAGCAACGCAACTGACGGTTGTTTCCCTAACCCTCCGTTGCTTAACGTGTTGTCCGAATTGAGCCATTGACTTCTTTATAATCTGTTCCAAATTTTTCCCAGGGATGGATGTCAGACTGACCGGTCTGTAGTTCCCATGTTCCTCCTCTTTGCCCTTTTTGAAGATAGGGACAACATTAGCCCTCCTCCAGTTATCCGGCACTTCACCCGTCTTCCATGATTTTGCAAAAATAATGGACAGTGGTTCTGAGAGTTATTCTGCCAGCTCCTTTATTACTCTAGGATGCAATTTGTCGGGCCCTGGAGATTTGAACTCGTTCAAAGAAATTAGGTGTTCCTTGACCATTTGTTTATCAATCTCAAACTGCAATCCTGCCTCTTCGGCTTGTACTTCTCTTTTTCCAGAGGGGTCATAGACCCGCTTTTGGGAGAAGACGGAGCCAAAGTAGGAATTGAGCACTTCGGCCTTTTTTGTCATCTGTTACCAATTTGCCATCCTCATGAAGCAGCTGAACCACCATTGCTTCCCTCTGTCTTTTACTATTCACATATCTGAAGAAAGCCTTTTTATTGGTTTTAGCATCCTTCGCTAGTCTCAGCTTCTTCTCAGCTTTAGCCTTCCTGATACCATTCCGGCACTTCTGTGCTACTTGTCTGTACTCTTATTTTGTAGCCTGGCCTTCCTTCCAGTTCCTATATGTATCCTTTTTTATTTTCATGTCACCTCTAAGCTTTTTGTGGAGCCACATTGGTTTCTTCTGTTTTCTTCTATATTTTTTTCCTTGTTGGAATTGTCTGTAATAAGGCCTTTAAAATGTCCTTTTTAAAAAATTCCCACCCATCTTGGACTCCTTTTCTCATTAGGGTCACTTGCCACTTATTATATTTCTGAGTTTATTAAAATCAGCTTTCCTGAAATCCAGAGTACGCATTTGGCTACACTCAGCTTTTGCTTCCTTTAAAATCAAGAACTCAAGGATGATGTGGTAACTTTCCCCCAGAGTTCCTGTAACGGCCACTTTATCCACGTGTTCCTCCCTATTGGTCAGTATCAAGTCAAGGATAGCCGTTCCTCTAGTTCCTTCCTCTACTTTCTGTAGGAGAAAATTATCAGCCACACAGGTCAAGAATTTCTTGGAGGGGCCACTTTTCGCAGAATTTGTCTCCCAACAGATATGGGTGTAATTGAAGTCCCCCATTACTACTACATTGGATTTCCTTGAAACACTGCCAATTTGCTTTTCAAAAGTTTCGTCCTCATCTTCTCCTTGATTGAGAAGACTCCGACTATCCTGCTCCTTTTATTCCTTTCCCCATTTCTTTTAATCCAGATGCTCTCGATGGGGCTCCCAGGCTCATCCTCCTGTATTTCTGTGCAGGGATAAGTATTTTTAACAGCTAGTGTGACTCCGCCTCCCTTTCTATTTCTTCTGTTGTTTTTGAACAAGTTATATCCTTCAATTGCTATATTCCAGTCATGGGAGTCATCCCACCAAGTTTCAGTTATACCTATCAAGTCGTATTTGCCTTTATGTATTAAGAGTTCAAGTTCATTCTGTTTGTTTCCCATACTCTGGGCATTAGTATATAGACATCGAAGACCATGTGCTAGTCTGGCTCTTCTAAAAATTTGGCAAGCCTCTTGGGAAACTCCCACATTAGATCTCTTTGAGCAAACGGGGTTTTTTACATTTTGCTCAGCTATTTCTTCCCTTCATTTCTCTCTCTCTCTCTCTCGCTCTCCCTCTCTAGCTTTTCTTTTCTAATGGTGTCTCATCTCTACTGAGCGGTTGAATCTTTCCTCAAATTTAAGACTGGCTTTCTGGGTTATTATTAGAGATCTGCCTCAGTTAAAAATAAAGAGGTGATTTTCACATTTTAGGACATCTTAAAATAATAATCTGTATGACTCCTGTTGTCATTGTATGGTGTGAGTCAGAAACCCTGGGGTGGTGCATGTGTCCATGTCCTCCCCCCCCCCTTTTTCCAGGATGATCTTAGAGGATTTTTCATTGCACTTTTGCAGCGGCTGATAATAAATGCCTGAAGTTTCCCTAGTGGAGGTATTTTGACTGGGGTCTCCCACATGGAGTCCTTGTGGAACAATGTGTCTGTGGTCACCTATCTTGGGGCTCACTAGACTCCCTGACCCTCCTGATTTGCATTTATTTATAAAAATAAAAACAAACTGGCATGCGGCAAAATGAGGTTCTGCCTCCCGGCGCCATCTTTGTATGGTTTCAAAAGAGTGGGTTTGTGTTTTAGCTAATACTTATTTGCTTCACTTGTTTCCACTGCTTCATAGTAGCTGGATGAATTAGAGTTAGATGATGGAGAAGCCTCTGTTGGTTGCTCTTCTTCCATAAGGCAGCGTTTGCCAACTAGCTGTGTTGGACTGCAAGTCCCAGCACCCCTCTGCTTGCCATGAGGGAAGCTGACATAAGCAGCAGCTTAACATCAATATGAAGCATTTGGGAGAGGCCATGTGAGGTGCTTTGGAAGAATGTGCTTTGGAGGGTGATACAGCCAGCCTGGCTCCCTCAAGCCATAAGGCAGGCTGAGCAGCTGCAAAGTGGCGGTGGTGCAGCAGGGACCGGGCCAGACATTCTCCCAGTGAGGCCCGAAGGAAGGCACAGTAAGGGACAGGGAATCAGCAGCTGGGCTCTGCTGCTTGACACCCCCCAACTTACAGCAGTGTGGGAGCCAGCGTGGTGTAGTGGTTAAGAATGTTGGACTGGGACTCAGAGACCCAGGTTCTAGGCCCTGCTTGGCCATGAAACACAGTGGATGAATTTGGCCAGGTTACTCACTCTCAGCCTATCCTACCTTACAGGGTTGTTGTGAGGATGAAATGGAGAGAAGGGTTATGCATGCTGCTTTGGGTTCCATGCAAGAAGAAAAAAGGCCAGACATAAAGGTAACAAGTAAATAAACACTGCAGTCCTCCCCAAGATGGTGCCCTCCAAATGTCTCAGATACCACATGGCCAATGATGAGGAAGGATGGGAGGGCACCTGGTTGGGGAAGGTTGCCTTACAGGATTCTAGGGAGTGTTTCGATCTGTTCGGATTGGGCAGTGACCTCACTGTGACCCCACGTGAACCGAGCGTGCCCTTGAAGGACACGACTGGTACTTCCATGTAGCTCTGCATTGCAGAGGAAGATCAGCCCCAACAGGCCAGCTGGATTTTAGAGAAGTCTGTAAGCAATCCCTGATGAGGAACCCCAATCAAAGCAGGCCCTTCTTAATACAGGAGAGCTTGAACATCACAAAAAGCAAGGCTATAAAATGGAGGGTCCCCCCAGCCCGCCTTCTTAGCTGTCACAACAAAGAGAATCATGGAAGGGAAGGATCGCAAAGGGACTGAATTTTACTTCCCTACAAAAGGAAGCAGTGCAACTTTTTTTTGGTGTGTGTGTCTATTAGAGACTGAGATGTCAAAAAAGAGACAGTGGAACAAATTAATATAGTAAACTGCAATTAATCACCAGGGCTAGATTGTATTATTCAAGAATTCAGCAAGATTTTAAAGAATTAAACAGCTGCACTGCTTAAGAAAAAAAGAAAGAAAAGAAGGCAGGAACTTAATCTATCATTAAAATCAGTTCTCATACTGGAGTGTAGCCAGAGCATTGCCTATCTGTTTGAAAAAGGCTGGAGGGTGATCCTGGGAATTACAGACCAGTAAGCCTGACTTTAGAACCAGGTAAATTAGCTGCAAAAAAGAATTAAAGATGGCATGATGTGATAGGGACAAAGCAGCGGGACTTCTGTAGAGGAAAAAGCACTCTGCTTTCCTAACCTAATAAGATTCTTTGAGGGAGCCAACAACGCAGGGGATAAAAGACCACTGGCAGATAAAATTTATTAGACTTTTCAAAAATCTTTGATAAAGTTCCACACAAGAGGCTATTAAAAAAGCGCACTGGTCATGGGGTGAGAGGTAAACTTCTGTTATGGATTAGAAACTGGCTAAGAGATCGCTGGAAACAAAGCAGGAATCAAACATGAATGGGCAGCAAAGGGAGGAGGTTAATAATGAGGCCCTCCAAATACCCATAGCTTGATTGCTAGTTCTAAATACACTAACTTCCTTTCAAGGCAAGTTATTAACATTGTCTCTGCTTTGCAAAGAGATGCCCTCTGCTCAGAGAATGCTTATTCAACCCTCTTATGAATGTGGGAAAGAAAGTATACAAATGCCTTGTTGAACAAATATCTCTTGTTGCACAATGGTGCAGGCTGTTAAGTTACACAGGATTCTTGAGCAGGTAGAATGTATTGTTTCAGGCTTTCTGCTTTACCCAGAGCTACACAGCATCGTTTTCCTGGTGAGGCCAGCACACTGGAAATTTTATAATATCTTTGGGAGCAGTTAGCAGGCAAAGATCACACTAGACAGTGCATGCTTTGAAATGCACATACTGGACATTGTCATCCACGGTCATTAAACAGGTTCATACTCTAAGAGAACTGAGTAAGCAGAATGGAGGTGTGGGAATAAATGGGGAGGTGAAAGCCACAAAGACATGGGAAAGCACTGCTGGCGTGGGGCAATACTGAAAGGGAGGTCAGTGTGGGAAGAGGGCTAGAACCAAGGGGAAACGCCACATCAGATCCATTGAGGGAGGCAATATGCAAATAACCACGCAGGATGTGATGGGAATCCCCTGAGAAGAAATGTCTCAAGGCACAGGGAGCCAATTTGGAGAGGAAGGTGTGGGGGTCTCAGAGGCAGTGAACCAACACACTTAAATGGGATCTTGCTAGCCCACTTGTGAATTTCATGCTTTGCATGGAACCAAGAAGCTAGGGCTGCGATCCAGATGGGCAACTGCTCCCTGCTGTAAGAGCAGTCGAGTGACATGAGAGGGAATGGAGGAAAATCACAATATCCTAATGGGAATTAGTGGTTTGGGAGGTGGCTACACCATAGTAATTCTATGCGTAGGAGGGGGTGGAAGCAGTCCCACTTGAACTTATTATTACTACTACTACTACTCATATTATATAAGAGCTGCTTTAGGGCTCCTTCTGGATTAAAAATTAGGTTACACATAATATACAGCATACACACCTAGATTCCCTGTGCCGAATGTCATACCTATAGAACAAATTGTCCTGATTTTATAAACAACAAAATTTCCAGGACTTCTCACTGCAGAATTCTGAAAATTCAGAGCCCTAGCTATACAGCAGCTCTTATGGTTATACAATATAGAAATTAGGACTGCAACTTTAATAGCCTGGATTTATTTGTTGTTGTTGTTTTAAAAACCCTATTGATCAACTAAAATATTGTTTTAAATAGGACAATAATTGCCTAATTAATTGACTAAGGGAACCATCCTGTGTATGCTTAAGACAGAAAAAAGTCCTACAACTCCCAGCATACACAGGAGTACAACGTAAAGTGCTTTTTAACAAATCTGTGATACATAAGGGCTGCAAGATTAATATTAAGTTATTAACATGTTATTAACATAAAATAATATAACATTATTTATGCATTTGTTACATTTATATCTAACCTTTCCACCAAGTAGCACAACAACCCAGTGAGGTAGGTTATTACATAAAATAAATATAATATTACATAAAATAAAATTATATTAGGACTACAACTTTAATCAGTATTGACACAAAAATGAAACAATATTAACATAAATAATATGATTATATTAAAAGAATAACAATATAATATTAATAACATAACAATTAACAATAATATAGTATTATTGTAATATTGCAGTATATAAGCTTGAGATAATAGTATAACATTAACAGAATATTAGGGCAGCAACTCAAATTGATCTGTTTTATCTATTTTTAAAAATCCTTTTGATCAGGTAAAAAAAGTTCCTTAACTATGACAATAATCGCCTAAAACTTGTTAAGAATTCATTGGCAGCCCTGATCAGCCAAGGCAGTAGGGCAGGAAGATCCGTCCAAGAACTATTTTCTATTAATTATTGCAGCAACAACAACATCATCAATAACAAATGCACTAATGCAAAGTGTAATAATAATATTTCATCATTATTATTATTATATTAGGGCTCCACCCAATAATAATAATAATAGGGCTTCACCCAATCGTGGGGCAGCCCGACAAGATCACACGTCAGAGCAGCCAATGAGGTCGAGAGATCCCGGGGATCCTCCTGTAGCAGAGCGATTTCCCTGTCCCACTCAGAGGTTCCGCAGCAGCCAGGATCGACCCCATCCCATCCCATCAGACAGGATCCCAGGGGCGAACCGCGGAGGAGACAGCCCCGGCCAATCAGCGCGCCGGATCCGCTGGACGCCTCTTCTATTGGCAGCCGCGCCCCTCTTGCGCCTCCGCCAATCGGCGCCTTTGTTTAGGGTTAACCGGGCGAGGAGCGCGGTTGCCTGTCAAGGCAGGCGACCAATAGAAGTGCGCACCGGCTCCTGGCCCCGCCCTCTTCGTCGGCCTTCCACTTCTCGGCCGCGCCGCTGCCGCCACCCGATTCGCTGAGCGCCGCTGCCCGCCATTTGCGTCACCGTCTTCACCCTCCGCCTCTTCCGCGCTTGCCCATTGGCCCCCGCAGCTGCCATCACGAGCTTCCTCCGCCTCCCCGAAATCCGATTGGCTGTCGTCCCCGCTCAGGATTCGCCGGCTCCTTCTCTCCTCCCTCCGCCTCCTTCCATCATGGCCGCCCGAGCGCCTCCGATACGCCTCTCTCCTTTCCTCCCGCCCGCTGCTCGAGCTAGCCCGCCATAGGCCGGCGCGGATGCCAGTCAGGCCCATCCTTTCTTCCGGCCCGCCTCCGCGCAGCGGTTCTTGGCCGAGAGAGCCGTCACTCCGCGCGGGCGACCAATGGGAGCGCCGGGGAGTCTGTGAGGAGAAGGAGACGAAGGCGGCGCGCGCGCGCGGCGGCCGGCCCGGTGGTGGCGGTGGCAGGAGACGAGGAGGCGGGCGGCTATCGCGGCGGCAAGGGCCGGGGCTGCGGAGGGGGGCAACAGCGGCGGCAGGGGCGGGCGGGAACGGAACCGGAAATAGAGTCTCGGCGGCGGCGGAGGAAGGGGAGGGGCGGCGGCAGCAGCAGCAGCCGGAGCAGAGGAGGTGGTGGCGGCAACGGCGCGCGCGCCTGCCTGGGTCCCGGTCGCGAGGAGGAGGCGGCGGAGGAGGATGTGGCGCGCGGAGGGGAAATGGCCGCCGAAAACAAGCCGGAAGGTGAGCCGGTCGCCCCGAGAACCGCCAGCGGCAGCAGCAGCGAGGCGGGCAGGCGGCGGCGGAGGGAGGGACGGGCGGAGGGGCGCCTCACTGACTGACTGAGGGGCGGGTTGAGGGGACACGCGGGGACGCGCATGCGCGCGACCCCCTGAGGACTGACGCCCTCCCCTCCCAATCCCGTGGCGCGCGCTTCTCCTTCCCTCCCGGCTGCAAGAAGGTTCTGCCGGCCCGAAAGTTTAGAGGAGCCGGCAGCGAGGGAGGGAACGGAGGGCGCAGCCTGGGGGCGAGGAGGGGCCGGCCTAGCGGCGACGCCCCCTCCCCTTCCTTCCGCCCTCCCCCCGCCACATGGAGGGAGGGAGTGGGCAGCGAAGCCCCTCCCCCTCTGGCGACCTCCCTCTCCCCATTTTCCCCCCTCGCGTGCCAAGTGAGACCAAGAGAGGGAGAGACCCTTCCCCATGGGCACACGGGTGGTTGGGTGTGTGGGTTTGCGCGTCTGCAAGAAGCCGGAGGGTGTACAAAAGGGGGACCACACGCTTCTTCAGTCAAACTTAAGCCGCCATGCAAAGGTGGTAGGGAGCACAACAGGAACCCAAACGGAAGGTAGCCTTCCCAACCTGAACTGCAACTCCCATCAGCCCAGGCCAGTGGTTAGGGATGCTGGGAGTTGTAGTCCAGAATGTTTGGAGGGCAGCTGTCATGCATGTTAGGGGCAACATGTGGTGTGATTCTGTCCAGCTGCGATGACGTGCAAGGTGCTCAGTTCCCATGTGTCGAGATGGTGGTGTGGTGGTGGTGTCACGCTGATGCGCTCATAGGCACACTTGACCACCGCAGGCATAAGCACGGAGACAGCCAGTAGGCAACTGTTTTCTTCAACAACGGGGTCCTTCTGCCAAGCAAGGAAGCATCACAGCCACCTGTTTTCCTTGGCCTGTAAAAGTCGCTCCTGAGCACTGAGGGAAGAGAGTTTCTCCCTCCCTGGGCCAGGTAGGGGTGTCTTCTCTTTCAAAGCATTAACCCCCCCCCCCAAATATGACATGGGGTTGCTGTCTTTTTGCGCTTAGGTGTTCTTGACCACAGATGAATTTGCCACTGGCAAATACAAGAGAGTGTGGACATTTAAGTGTCATCCGAGGAGATCTATGTTTGATGCAGACAAGGGCATGGAGACCTTTGGCTGCAAAGAGGTGGCGGGGCAGGCATAGTTACAGAAAGCAGGCGAAGGTTTGAGCCACAAGAAAGTCATAGCATGTGTTGCTTTACATGTCGTTGAAGGAAGGGATGCTGTCTCCTGGTTAACCCAATGTCAGTAAGGAGAGGCATCTTTGTCACAGCTGCATCTAGGAAAGTAATAGGATGGGACTGGGAGAATGGAATTGCATTAACTCTTTAGGATGGGCATCTGATATGCTCTTTCCTTTGACGAGGGCAACAAGGCCTGGGAACATGAATCAAAACTATCCTGTTGCTGCTTGGTGGCAGGTGTGGGTAGAGTGGGGTGCTTTGTTATGTCTATGAGGGCTCATCTCTTTGCAAATAAAGTGCATGGGGGCACAGAGAAAGGGGGGGCTGAACTCTCTTGCTACTAGGATGGGTAATGTCCTGTGCAGCCAAAGGCATGTCCAGCCCCTTGCAAAAGGTGTCATGAAGATTTGGCCATCTGAGGATAGTCCATTCACTTCTCTCTGTAGGTGGGAGCGAGGGGCTGATTGTGTGGAGGAGGGATCTCTTATCTCCTGCCAGTGAAAGCATTAGTAGATGACTTCCAATATGTTGCTGTGTAGAGAGAATGTATATGCTATTACCGCTTGGAGGTGCAAGTGGAGGCTACAGCATTGCTATGTACCGAGGTGTATAGCACGCATAGGTAGAGACACAGCAGTATGGATAGAAGAATGGGTATGTGGGATTTAAATGTGCACATAGTGCGTTTTCAGGCCTCATTGTATGCTCCTTGGCACATCTCCAGCTGAAGGAAAGTGTTCTGTGGAGACACTAGTGGACAGGACTCCCTCCCTGTATGGAGAAGGAAATATATTTGGCATTTATCCAACCTCTATGCTTCGGTTCATAGTAGGTCTATATACATCCATTTTTCATGACACTTCCTCGTCTCCTTTTGCTACTTCCTCTTGTGTGTGTTTTGTGGATAGACTGTAAGCCTAGTGGGGCAGGGACTGACTGTTCAAATTTTGCTTTACTGCTCCTTCGGTTTCATGCTGTAAAACTACTGAGACTGCTCAGGCATTTAATCAGTCTGCTTGACGGTATTTCCATTTCATCCATGCTTGTTGGCATCTTTTCGGTTCTCCTGCATGTACTCCAGTCACTGGTGCAACACGGCCTAGCTGCTGCTGAGCCATAACCACTTTAATCTGCCTATCTCACCTGTGGGCGAAGTCTCTTGATGCTCTCCATTTGTGTTGCTTTATGGGGGAGGACAGAGCGTGAAAGCACAGCTTCTGAATGGGATAGACAGTTACATTTACTCACATGAAGTAAAAGTCTGGGCATACGCACCCAACTCTGCATGTGTTTCCTAGGGAGAAGGGATAGAGCATCCCCCGTCATAGCGGACTTGTCAAAATGGGGGTAGCTGCCATCTACAATTGAGAGTCATTAGCTCAGTAGTAAAACACTTATTTCACGTGCAGAAATTCCTACGTTCAGTCCCTGCCATCTCCAGATAAGGATCTCAGGTAGCTGGGGAAGACCCCTCTCTGCTGGAGACCTTGGGGAGAGGCAGTAGCAGTCAAGTGACAATCGAGAGCCAGATGAACCCATAGACTGTGGTTTGATGTAGGCAGCTTTTGATGAGGGAATTGATATTCAGCACCATAGACCTACCCCATAAACTTGTCTACTGTATGATGGTAATACCCCCCCCCCCCCCCCCCCCCGGCCGTTTGCATACAGTTCATGTAATAGGCTGCCCAAAAGAGCATGTAGGATTTAAGTCTCAATGTTTCAAGTGTCCCTGAGTTAACAAGGCAGGTTCTTTCAAAAGCATCACTTTCTGTGCTAGTAGCAGGTGGAAGATCATCCACTTAATATGTTCAAATTCTTTTCTAATATTACAATATTTTCCCCAACTGGTGCAATCTTTCCCACCTTGCTTCCCCTTTTAAATTGAATATGTATGCTTATTAATTGTACAGATAAGCTGATCTGTTGTAGTGCTTTGAATATGTATATACATACTCTTGCCTCTATGCCTCTATCAGATGGATTTGCTCAACACCTGTTCATGTTGCATATGTCTTTGTGTGCCTGTTTTCTTACTTCATCTTAATCTAGCCTTCCCCAATCTGGTGCTCTCCAGAGATTTTGGACTACAACTCCTAGCATTTCTGACCATTGATCAGGCTGGATGGGGTTGATGGGAGTTAAATACAAAATCTCTGGAGGGCACCAGGTTGGGGAAGGCAGTCTAATTTATTGCTGTTAATGTATCTTTGTAGAATTCTCAAAGTGTTAATTGGTTTAATGCCACAAAAATAGCTTGAAGAGCCTTTTCCTGTTTTGTTTCTTGAGCTCTGTGTGTGTTTGATGCTTTGACTTTAAGCATTTTTAGTAGAAATGAGATGTTGATGGCCGTAGTCTAATATTTTAAATAGACCATGTTTTAAAATGAGAATGAAATTAATACGGCCTGGATATAGAATGTGAAAAATATGTGTATATTAAATATCGGCCATCCTAAGGCTGTGCGTTTTATTAAAAAAAATACCATTCAGCTTTTTTTGGCAGAAAGTACTGATGCCTTTTTAACTGAAGAAAGTTCTAGGGATTATAAAGCAAAGTGGATGTGCAACTGAAATTTTGCTATACAATGGCAATGGAATAAATGAGCTTCTTGAAATAATGGCGGTAGGACTGAAAAGCTCTATTCAGTATTAAAATAATGTGTCAAATTATGTTGTTGTATGCAACAGCAAAGCACTATATAAAATCAAGTTAATTTTGTTGTTGGGATCTCCATAAGTGTTAGAGGCTTTTGTGTGATGTAAAGTGGTTTTGAGGAGAGTTAAGATTTTCTTGGAATTAATGGTTAAGCTTAATAGATAACAAATATGACTTATGAATGGAAGAGTTAAAGATGAAACTTACTGGTGAAAGTTGTCTGAAGAGAATAGAGTTTTGAAAATCAGAAGATGAGGTTTTTTTTATTGCATATCCACAAGGGGGTAGTGATGTACTGTTGAAGATACTTGTAGTGGGCAATATTGGCTGATCCATTTAAAACATTTTAAATAAACCCATTGAAGTAGTATATTTGAATCTTAACTTAATCAGATCTTTAAAAGAATTTTGTAGCCCAACATTTAAAAGGATTAAACTTTTGTTCTTTATTTAGGTAGAGTTGTGGTTGACTGTCAAAAGCTCTTTCGCCCTGCTTTATCCAGGCATGTTTGCCAAAGCTTTGGCTACAAGCAAAGTGTTGGTATTCAGAAGTTCAAATATACTGAGGTGGGGAGAAACTGCCCAAACTTTAATCATATGGATGGAATAATAGCTTCACTATTACAAATAGGGGACGTTCACTGTTGAGATTAAAAAACAACCTCCGAAATAGTAAATAACCCCCCCCCCCATATGTTAGTGGTTTTCTCTTTCTGTTTTAGTTTTTCATTCATTTGTATTACTTTGTCATACAAATGAATACACACATTTGTGGAACACTAGCAGGGCTTGAAATTTCTAGATGTCATCATTGGGTTTTTAGGAGCTAGTATCAAATTGAGTGCAAGCCTGGCACAAAATCAGATTGCCAGGGACCTGGGTGACTGGAGGCGGGGTGGGGCGTTTCCAGCACTGTGTGTTGAAACAGATCCGGCAGGCCAAGATCCTACGCTGTTCTTCCCACTACCACATGCATTGGGAGTGGGGGAGTGAAAAAGCATAAGGTATCTTTCATCTGGAGGAGGTGGTAAAGCAATATAGAATGTGGTGTTAGTGTGTGTTTGTCTTAATAGGAAGGTTTAAGAATAGTGCTTAGTAATAATTGATACACAAATCTAGCGTATTTTTTTAAAGTGGCAGGTCAAAGACTGCCTTTTAAAACTTCTCCTGGTACTTTAAAAGCCCTTATTTGCAACTGTGCATATTAGGCTAGACGTGGAGTTATACCTAGGACTCTGAGAACTTTTTCTGCAACATCACTGCCTTGAACTCCTGATTGCATTATTTCTACATGTTCATGGTCTTTGATCTATAAAAGTTTCAGGACTAGTAAATCATCACAGTAACAGTGATGTCAGTTGGGGAAATACCCCTGACATGGGGAGTAGATGGAGAGCATTGTGCTAGCTTTTCTTTTTCGGCTTTTAGGTTGACGTACAGTGGCATTTCCCACACGTAAAATGTCATTGTGATGCACCGTTTTGGTATAGAAGTTCCATAAGGTGAATGGATTTCATGTGAGCTAGTCGTTATAAACCTTAAAATGGCTTGAATTATGTTTTAAACTTCATTCTTTTAAAATGTCCAGCGAGTCTAGTTCTTTTGAGACTTCAACATCTGTTAATGTGTTCAGACGATTAACCTTCAAGGTCACCTGTTTCTGTAATTTAGTACTGTCAGCCTGTGCTTGAATCTGGTTTGAGCAGGTTTCATGCAACCTTGCCTTGGCCATGTGATGATAGCTATCAAGTGTTGGTCATTTGAAATGTGCTTAGGTGTTGCTCTTCCCTCATAACCTCTTGAGAACATGTAGGCAGTAGCTGTAAAGTATGTGCGGAAGATAGGTATTAAAATTCTTAAACAAAAGGGAGAAAAATGTATTCATTTGGAAGTTACCTTCCTGAGAATCCTCTTAGTTTGTTGTATTCCAAGCTGCTTGATTTTTTTCCAAGAGAATGTGTTATCCTTGCTTCTTCATGTTATCTTTCTATGTTTGAGTGAAACTAAGCTTGTTACATAATTTTAAAACGGGTTACATTGTCCTTACAGAAGCTCAGTTTGTTCTAGACAAGCCGACAATCATTTTCCCCACACTTAGTAAATATTTACTGTAATTTTAGTGAGCTGACCTTGTGTGTTCTGTCTCCCCCCTCTCTCTTTTCCTGGAGAAAAATGGCGAAATATCCATTGCTTAATCACATGATACTTAACCTCTGTCAAAAGTATAAAGGGAGCCATTTCTCTCCTTTAATGATTGTACAAAGACAAGTATTTCACTAGTGGTATATAATTGGAGATGCTGTTCTGGTTAACTTATAAAACTTAATGTTTAATAATCTCTGGACTTAACTGTGTGTGAAATCAAGTGGGCTGACCATCCTCAGGACTGAAATTCTGTCTATATATTGTGAACCATTGCCAGCATGGCCAAGGCAGCACCATAGGGCAATACAGTGACTAAGAAAAGCATTCTCCAAGCGTCAGAGGACAGTTCTGTCTTTGGGCCTGTGTTCTCTTCCTCTGTGGGGGTGGCCACTCAGAATGTCGTTGAGGTGTATCTTGCTTTAGTGTGCAGAAGTTGTGGCGATCAGCAATTACAATTTCCCCCCAGTTTTGCTTACTGTTCCTTAATGACCACATTCTGGAACCCATTCAAGGAGTTAGGTACCTGTTAATTGGAGTCTTGATAAGGTGACCTGGTTTTAAAGAAGGTACAAAATTATACTTACATACCCTCTCTGCTTGCTGTATTGATACACCCAATAGATCCTACTTGGCATGGCCCTCAGCTTTTCACTCGTTTCCTGACCACCTCTTCTGCAGACATTAGCAAAAGAAAGCAGAGAAAGGGTCGTTGGGGTTTACATATGCTGCTGTATCATTGCTTTTATGAGGATTGTGTGGTTGGTTTTTTTCTACTTCCACTCTAGTGCTGAAGCAGGCACATGGGAAGATGAGATGCATCCTAGAAATCAACTAAATTTCACTGTCAGCCATTCTTGTCAGAGGCTACCTGCCTCTTAACTGCTCTTCACCATCCACAACAAGCATAATAAATGCTAGGTGGAAGGTGTCATTCTTGAGACAGGGTTTTAGGAATAGTCTTGCAGCATAAGATTCTTGCTGAATTACATGAGACCTTCACTCACCTTTTAGCTTTCTCTTCTCCCCAACCACTATCCCCAGCCAGGCATCTTCCAGATGTGTTGGACTGCATCACCCAGATTTCCCAGCCAGCTTAGGGTAGGCTGTCACAGCATTTTTGTGAGGCCCCCAGTGGTGTTTCTTCAAGGACAAGACATTATATGGCCTGATGGTCCATTTGATGCAAAACTCACTCTGGGTGATATCGCACTACTTAGGACCCAGAATGTTACCAAAACAGAAACATGGAGAGGCAGTTGGTTCCACCAGGTATATTATTTAGAATTAGGACACTCTGTCAAGTTACTAGCCATGTTTCTGGAGTCAAAAGCTATGCTTGTATCAAGGCACAGAAATAGGGTTTATGGTGTCTCTGTGTGTAGCACCATGAACAAATTAGTTAAGAGGTGAGATGATGGTTGTGCAAGGTGGAGTTTCTAGATGATAAAACTGGTAAAATTGAGTATTTGCAGTGAAAAATGAAGACCTTTTGTGGAGAGTAAAAGCCAAGGGAGAATGTAGACCAGGGTGGGGAGGTTTTTCAGCCCAGAGTGAGGGACATACATGGTGCCGGGTAGTCACATGTTCACGTACTCGCATGCATATGTGCATAAACACACACTCAAGGGCACCCGTGGTTATAGACTGACCATTCTTTAGCAGCTAAAATAAAGTTCTAGCTGCTAGTTTTAGCTGGTAATTATAATGAAACTTGACTTTGGGAAACTGGATTGGCTTCTGTTGATGTCGTTGCTGAACCTAGACATATTGTCTTCTGGTTTTAAACAAACTAGACAAATTATCCTCTTTGCTTGCTGCATTTGCTCACTGCAGTTTGAAGAGGTGTCTGAAGGCCTTGTTCATGTTGGAATTTGGGCCTTGAAGGGGATTTCTGGTGGTTGTCTGGTTCGATTCTTGTGCTTGTAAAATGTAGTACACAGCTGCTGCTGTTGAAGAACAGCTGAATTCTGGTTTTATTGACCGACCATAGGCTGGGGGCAGCAAATCATCAACAGAAAGATCTCTGCTGTGGAATTTGATGTTAGTCTATCACAGCTTACCTGACTACCTACAGGATTTGTTGGAAGCCTTATCTGCCCTTGAGGTTTTCATAGATGACTGGTGTGTGAATGCAGTAACACCTTGCTAGCTTGCAAGTCTTTCGTTATTTGAGTAGGATGGCTGTTGGGGAAAGGGGTTGATTTTTAAAATGAAATTGCGCTCCATGCTAAACTAGCGAATCTTCAACCTCTTTAGAAATAACAAAGGAAGTTTACTTTACATAGATTACTTCATCTAGAAGTGGCCTAGCTAAACCTTTAAGTGTATTTTGAAATTTACAAAATTGGGAATCCTGTTTAAGTAAAGGTGGAAACTTGGATTACGACTCTTCAGTTTTTTAATTATAATTTCATTATTTCAGTTCGTGTTTTGATCCTTAGGAATCTAGGAAAATTGAAATCTTGTGCCATTTAGTATCTTCTCTCCTGGTCCCATCCCCTATAGCAAGGATATAAAAATTAAACTTGGAAAGAGGTTACTTGAAGGAATGTCTCCCCCATACCTGTTTCCCAGGTTCTTGCAATCTTTGAAGTTTCCACTATCTTCATGGATTTTCATTTGGCAGCAGCACAAGACAGGCCTTCTCTGTGATGGCACCTGCCCAGTGGAGTGATCTCTTTGTGGTATGTCAGGCCTCAGTGCTGGCGTGTTTTAGTCGTTCATTGAAAACATAACTTTTTCTTTTGGCTCTCCCCTAGCCACGAGCTGCCTTTGAACAATTCATTGTATACTTATTGTTGTTTTATGATGGTGTGGTAAACTGGTTCGGGATTTGTGCAACTGAGAAGCAATATAGAAATATTGCTAATAATATATTTGGTCCCAAATTGTCACTGCTGGCAAACGACTTACAAGTCTTCTGTGACCTGTTGTTTTATTCTAATAGACCATTTTGAAACAATCGTGATGTGAAAAAAAGCAATCTGGGATGGTTGGGAATGGGCATGAGGTAGCCGGTATAGTAATGCCTGGGATATATGGTAGCCAGGGAATAGGCCCTCTATATACAGATATAAACTGCATTTGAGATGCTGTTTACAGGTCACAATGCCTGAGAGCAAAAAGGGTAACTTTTTGCAAAGAGCAACCAATATGATAAATGGATTGGAGGACCTTTTCTAACATGGAAAGGGTAACGTCTTTGGGGCTTTTTAATTCAGAAAAAAAGATAATGAAGGAAAATATTGAAGTTTTCAAAATTTTGCAAAGGGTGGAGAAAGAGGGTAGAAAGATTTCTCTCTGTGTTTCATAATGCTAGAACATGAGTTCACCACATTAAAGTGTTTGGCAGTTGATTCAGAAGAATCCCAGGAAAGCACTTCTTCATGTAATGTCAAAATAATACATGGAATTCACTGCCACAAGATGTGGTGATGGCCACTGACTGAGATTACTCTGGGAATTTGTCTAATCCTCTTATAGCAGAGTTCTCATTATTGGCTATTTGCAGTGAAATTTTGAATATTCCTTTTTTCCCTGGAAAGTTTTCCAGTGTCCTAAATCAGGGGTGGACAGAAAGTAGATCAGGATCCACTTGCAGATATCTGGATGATTTGAAGTAGATTGGCAAGGATTTCTGACTTCCAATTCTTTAGCAATAGCAAACACTAAATGACTTCCCACCCTAAATTATATTTCTGAAATGAAGACAGCTTGGGGTAACCAGGAATAGATTTTTCTCTGTGAGCTCAGCTCTGTTCTATTATTCACACATGCTCAGAGGCACCTTGGTTATTCCAAGTGTGTGCCCTGTGCACCTGGCTTCAGATTTCACAATCCGACAACAAACCATGGGTTCTCTTCCTGGGTTGTTCATGGTTAACAACCCATAGTTAAACGATTATGCAGGGTTCGCACATAACAACAACCCAAGATTCAATAATGACCTACAATTTAACCCATATACTGGGTTGCTGTTACATGCGAGACTTTCAGTTGTTGCTGTTGTTAAACAGTTGGAAGTCACAAACTTTTGCCAATTATTTAACAATCATCTAGAGTTCTACCAGGATATCCCAATCTACCTTTTATTTGGATGCAGTTGCTGAGGCTATTAATTGTTTTGCCTTGCCTTTGTAGGCTTCGCAGAAGTATCTCGTGGGTCATTACAGGACAGCCTTCCGCAAACCCAGGTTGCTGACTGGGGCATGCTGGAAATTGTAGTCCAACATGTTTGGAGGGCATCAGGTTGGGGAAGACTGCTATAGGAAATAAGACACTCACGGACTTTTGGCCTGCTGTTGTTTTTTAGGACTGCATTCACACATTGACATTTCCCGGAATTGTTTTAGGATTGAAGTTGGCATAAATTCATCTGAAAGGCACCCATGCCCTACCAGCTTCAGTGCAAGTTGAACACGGGCATACTGAGAGATTTGACTACATCAGCTTGGGAGTACATCATTAATGGAAGCCTCTCTCTCTCTCTCTCTCTCTGTTCTCTAGTTGTCCAGTTCTCATAAGCACCTTGTGGGTTCTGCTGTTCCCAGTTTAGTGGCTGCTTTTAGAAGGATTCTGTTGCACCTGGGAGATGAATGAATGGACTAATGCTTGTTTTTGTATGATGTGGGGGCATCTCTTGACCAAGGCCATGTGGAATAGCAATTGCTAATTGAGAGAATGAGGGTTTCCCTTTGGCAATTGGCCATTCTTTAGTCTTGATTTTTGCTGTGATTTTATTTTCAACAGTCCTCCCAATTCTTATTTAACAAGTAGAGTATCTTCTCCCTGCTGTCTCTTAAACTGGACAGATTGTACTAAAGCTATTGCTGCTGTCTAAAACTTAGTTATAGAGTTTTGGTGGACTTTTTTTGGTAAGATGGCTACTGCCCTGCAACTTTTTGTGTGTTTTAAATAAATATTTTGGTATTTCTTCAAAAATATGGGATGTTTTTCCTAATTATTATATTGCTTCTGGATATTTCAGTGCATGTCACTGCTCTTGGTCTGTTATTTGCTTGCAGATTTCCATCTCTTACTACCTTAGCTTTTCCATTATTATCGTTAGCTAAGTGCTCCATTTGCAAAAGGCAAGAAAATAATTTTGCAAGCTTTGACAAACAAGTGCCTAGGAGCAAACCTAAACGGTACAAATCACTCCAGGGCTTGATACCAAAAAAAAAAAAAAAAAAAAAAAGGCCAGCTATTCTGCACATGGCTGAAAGCCGCATTTATGTATAGTGTTGCTTTGTTCATTTCCTAGCACATGTTTAGTTTGCAGTCTGTCACCCAGATGGCTATTTTTAGCACTACTACTGCTTTCAGATTATCTCCGCCCCCTCCCTGCTTTCCACTGAACCTCCTTGTTAGAATATTCTTAGATATATTTGATCTCGCTCGTGATTTGAGCCAGGCTTCTAACTTACGCAGTTCATTTCATGCGTTTGGTCTTTACCCCTCTCTTTGTGTGTCATGTACAAAGGGAATGGAAAGGTAAAGAGGCGGCTGCTTGAGATATACTCCCATGTTTGGTGCAGCCTGGCCTGGATGCTGCTGGGGGGGGGGGTAACACCCCTAAACCCACCTACCTTAACTGCTCTCAGTTGGGGAATGAAGGTGTTGTGAACAGAGAGGCAGCATACTTTGAATAGGTACTCACTGTTGTATGAGAGTAATTCCATTGGAGAGTTCTACCATTAGATTATTAGGTAGTGAGAACTGGATGAGAATAATTGAGCTTTTTCATGATCCAGAAGAACTGTGTGCTAGGTAAATAAATAACAAGATGTTCTGTTCATTCTATTATTTTTCAAAACTTCAGAGAAATGTCTTGAATTGGATAATCGTGCTGCAGTATTTTTCCAATGTCATCTTTCTTTCCTCTCTCAAAAGTACCTTTTCTCAATTCCAAAATTGCCTAGAGGAATAATCTAGCAGTAACTTCATTAAATACTTTTCACTGTCCTCATTCATAGCTTGGCTCCTGAATTTGGAGGGTTTCCTGTTATTGCAATGGCTTCCCACCTATTACTTGATCCTATGTGATAAATTGGTTAGTGCTGCAACAAAACTTTTACCTGTTTGTGACCTAATCTAACTGTGTGGGATAATAGGGGCAGCAAAAGGCTTGAGCTGACACAACTGTTTCTATTAGCATTGGGAAAATGTCTTGAAAACAGCAGCTGAGCAGACTGTGAAGGCCTATTTAACAAATATAGCAGAAATGATTTCATTTTGAACTGGCTTAGCTACTTGTTCAAAACATTCAGATGCTACATAGGATGTAGTTCTTCAATGAGATGGGAAGCCTGTGTCTAGTCTGAACCATTTCAGACAGTAGGTGGGTGCTAATATGGTTGAATGCTTTATACAAAATAATTCCTTGCACAAAGAAAACGGGGATACTTTTGCATGGATGAACTTTTAATCATGTGAATTCCCACCTGCTGAATGAAGTTGTAGAGTTTAGACACAGGGCCTAGGTAACTCCAGTAAGGTATCTGAGGCCACCTGGATCCAGGAGCACCTGTAAATTGCACATCTTATGCACCCCCCAGAACAGGTGGAATACTGCTCAACATTCTTGGGGGTCTTGGCAGACCAGTTTGTTTTTTGTTCTTCAAATCAAAGAATGTAACTCACATTTTAATTCATGTAAATTTTAATAAGCATAGTTTTGCCTTTGTATGTGATGAATGTGCCTGTTTTCATGAGTAAAGTTCTATGAAGTCAGGTGTAATGTTTGTCAGCTTTAGCCTTGGATCATTATTATTTTTATTATTTACATTTATATATCACCCCATAGCCGAAGCTCTCTAGGCGGTTTACAAAAATTAAAAACTTTGGACATTAAAAATCGATATACAACATTTTAAACCATAAAAGCATAAAACAGACAACATATAAAAACGGTATACATTTAAAACAGCTGCGAAATCTCAGCCAGGCCTAAATATAGATCATGTTCAACGTTATTTCTGCTTCTGTATCTGGAAATACTTTGTCAGACTTTTTCATGGATCATTCTTTTGTACACTACTTTTGGAGGGTTTTTTTTCCTAAAAGTCGGCTTATAAGTCTTTTAAACAAATAAACAAAAATAAATATTGGAGATTTCGATGAAAGGGATGAAAGACATAATTGGAGACTCATCCAGTTATTCCATTCCAAACCCCCAACAAAGTTGACTGGACCATACTGAATGTTCATACATACTGACTGCAATTGGCCACTTGGTTTGGTTGAATATTGGTGAGTTATTGTGCATAATAAAACCTCCATTGGGATGCAATTCAATTCTAAAAGATTGTGTTTTTCATAAATCTGCAGTAATGTGAAATTGGCCTCGGATGGAACGCTGAATGAAGTTCTGGCTTCTTTAAGAAGGATTTTGATGTTCTAGGGATGATTCAGGAGAGAACAATAAAAGCCAAAGCTGGATTCTGGCCCTGTTCTAATGCTAGTGCTGCTGCCCAAAACAGTTTCTCTGTGATGAGGACTCACTGTGCCACTGTAAATGAACACTCCCCTGTGAGGCCCACCTGGTGCCAACATTGTCTTCTTTTTGGCGCCAAGTCAAGGCTTTCCTCTACTCCCAGTCATCTGAAGACCTATGATGGTCCTTTTTGTGCATCATTTGTTCTGATCATGGTCTGTACACAGTTTTAATGGTTTTATTATGTTTAACAAAATAATTTTTAATGGAAATTATTTTTAGATATTTTATATTTTGTCTGTTTTAATAATTTCATTGTAAATCACTTTAGGTCTTTTTAAGAGGAAGGTGACTAAGAAATTATAATATTTCTACTAATAGTGTGGCAAATAGGAAACTATATGTGGGGATCCTTGATCTTGTGGAAGCAAATTTGTTTCTTTTATAACTTTAAAACGGACCATAATTTGAACATGATCTAACTCATGGACCTCTGCAATCACTGAGGCCTGCAGAACGCTATCTAAGCTTTTGATGCTGTGTCCTCAAGTGTGTTCTATTTGTAGGATCTTCTTTGTGGATCCTGATGGATATATTTTAAGCTGACCTGAGGGTCTAACCTGTGGGGCTGATGGCGAGATGGTTGCTTCAGAAGCTAAAAATATTTTCACCAAAACATTGATAGTTAAAAGGCATACGGTTGCAAATCCGCCCTTTTGAATCACCTTAAGATTTAAGAATCAGTTAAAGAAAATAAAAGAAAAAAGGTGTGTATAATGTGGCAAGGTGTGCTTTAAAATTTTATCATCCATGTTGCCTCCTTTTGGGATTGTTAAATGCAAGGAATGTGAATGAGGCCATAAAATTACCAAGACTTTATAGTGTGTAATTAATTCAAAATTCTTTATTGACTTTTATTGGTTGGCCTTTTCTATTTTTTCCCTCCCCCCATTTGGACTTTAAACCTGAAAATGCTTTAGATGAATTCTATAGAGAACCTGGGGTGCTGTCCAGTCCAAGTTTAAGATTTCAGAGTGCTACTAATTTCAGTGAAGAACAATTAAGTATCGGCTTAGCATAATACACCAGAAAAGAAAATTAATTTGTTTGTATAGTACCTTTCTTGAATGTTTGACTCGTATTGGACAAAGTCATGATACGGAGTTTCAGTTATCCTGTTCTGAATCAGAATTTGGGGATGACTTGCCATTTCTCTGCTCTCCCTTTCAGCCTTGTTCTTGTATCTGTCCACTGTGCACATGAAGTGAATAGTTGAATGTATAACATTAAAAATGAATGGGACTTCAGTTCTTAATTTAACCATGGGCATGTTTGCATGTAAAATAAGACAGAATTACCCTGTTTTGCTGTGAACAAGCAGTGTGCTAGAGCATGCAACGCTTTCACTCTCTCCTTCATGCAAGCGGATAAAACAGGAAGAAATGGGAGCCTTTGCATGATGTCAGAACCTGGGTTCCTGGTTTGTTCCCAAACAAACCAAGCTCATAAGCCAGGACTAAACTAATTTGTTGATTTACAAATTCTGGCTTGTTTAGGACCAGCAAACCAGAAGACTAGGGATAGACATCACATGAAGCTTCTACATTTCTGGTTTGTTTTACCTGCTAGCACAAAGGTAGGAGCAAGCGAGTTGCATGCAATTCCAGGTCAACATTATGTGCCAACATTACCTTTCCAACCAAGGTGGATCCTATGGAAACAGATCTGGAGGTTAAAAATACAGACATCACCATGGAAGGTGGATAAGAAGAGGACTGCTGGTTCCTTCCATCATTAGGCCAGGGTGTGGAGTTAATTGGTTTAGATACTATGCGTATGGTGATTGTTCCATCCTATTGAATGGGACATCTGCAAGTAATGTCAGTATCTGACATTTAAAAAATTGGAATCCCTCTCCTCACTTTCCTTCTCGCCCTTGCTGTTATCCTTGATTTTGCTTACATTTTGTTTTAAATTGAATACCCTTTAACAAGTTGGATCTTATTTACGTGCCCCTCATACAATTTCTAAAAGATGTTAAACATGCAGTGTGTTACTATTGCCTGCTGTAGATCCCAGCTTTCCTTTGTGAACAGAGAGAAAAGCTTCTAGCGGACATGTCCAAACTCTTGTCCGCTTGCCATCTATCTCAGTAAGGCATTCAAGATGTGTTCTTTTTCTGCCACTTGTGTTGGGAGGGGGATTTGTATGTGTACAAGCATCTTGCTGAACGGCTTCTCTAGTTGGTGTTCCCTTCTTCCTTAAGTGATGATCATTTTTGCAGGATTAGATTCCTCTTGAGGTGGAGAGCACTTGAGACGTAGTGTTTTTGTAATATAGCAACACCAAGCTTAATCCTGAGCTATTGCAGTATTTTGCCATTACCTCCCCACCCTGCACTTTCAAATCTCCCTTTAAAGTGTGCTTGTATTCCCACCGTGCAGATCCTCAGCAGGGCAACTCATTTACCTTTTTCTTGGTTTGTTCTTGTTCCATAATGCAAATTAATACTCTGTTGTTCCTTAATTCTGGATGCTAGTAAAAATTCAATTTTTCTTTGCTTTAAATGCTAAACATGATGTATTGAGAACTTTCCTATTTGTACTATTGGCTTTCACAGTAAATGCTGTACCCTCCACTCTGACCTGACTCCATTTCTGTATGTAACATTTTTTGAGTACTTGTTCATCCAATGCAGCTGAACTGAGTCACTTATAACGCAGAAGTCTTTTCAAAGTGTCTTATTTTAGGTTATATGGAATACTTCTATTTGGAAATACCAGCTGAAGATAATCTGCTTTTTAATAGGAGAAGATGCTAATTTTGATTGGCCCCTCCGTTATCCACAAAATAAATGCTGCCCACTTGAATAGTCACTTATTGTGGAATTTATTATCCAGCCCTCTCTTGGGCTCAGATGCAATATTCTAACTTGCACTATCAAATGTGTTCAGCCCATTCGAGTTGTGTTGGTAATATTGATATACTGTGAAGCAGGCAATGAAGCTGTTGTGAGAAGAGGGTCACATGCTCCCTGTAACCGGCCCCTGTCAACAGTCTGCCCACAGCAATCTGGTCCAGCCGACATTTCTGAACAATTTTTGATGGCAGCCCCACATAGAGTGTGTTACAGTAGTCTGAACTGGATATTAAGGCATGCATGACTGTGGCCAGATCAGACATCTCTACGAATGGGCACAATTAGCGCACTAACCTCAGCTGCTCAAATGCAATCCCAGCTACCACTGAGCTTTGGGCACCCAGGTTCAGGGCTGCTGTCCCAAATTGCAAGCCAAAGTCTTCGGGGAAGTGTGACCCCATCTAGTTCAGTTTGAATCCCTGTTCCCTGATCTGCCTTTGATTGACCAGGAGCACCTCTGTCTTGTTTGGATTAAGCTTCCGTTTGTTTGCCCTCATCCAGTCCATTCCCAACATCAGACACTAGGCATTAGATGGGAAGGAGCGATCCTGATTACACTCTTCCTATAGTGGGACCAGGCCTGGCATTGCAAATGTTCCAATACATAGCAGTTCACTCCTTGGGAATCTTTATGTAGAGCAGTATATAAATCCTGTAAATAAATAAGCACACAAATATTTTCTGCAGATCAAAGGTCCATGGAGTCTAGCATTCCATTTCTTTTAGTAGCCCACTAGATACTTCTAGGAAACCTATGAGCAAGGCATAGTAACAACACGTAACAGCCCCAGCAACAGGTATTCACAGAAAGCGTGCTAAAAATCCATTGTTTCCTAAAATTAATCAGTGACATAATGAATGGATGCCAGTTTCAGGTTCATTTGTATATAGTTGTCAGACCACCACAAAACAAATACTTAACAAAAGATACTAGGTATCAATACAAAGATAGCTTTATGTAAGTCTGTTAACACAAACCCAGATTCATATAGAATAAATTTAAAATCTGGATCTCTTGCTAAAATAAGTTAAGGTTTTCCCAGACTTATGGATGTTAAATCGGGCAGTTTCAAAGCTGTGATTCCCCCCTTTGCCTTTCAGACGGCTATCCCTTGAAAGTGTATTAAATCTTTCACTTTCACACAAGTATTAGTATGAGGTTGATATATATTATATATATATATGTGTGTGTGTGTGTGTGTGTGTGTGTGCGATAAATGAGAGTAAATTAAGAACAGAAGAGTCCTGCTGGTTCAGACTGAGGGTCAATCTAGTCCAGCACTCTGTTCACACAGTGTCCAACCAGCTGTTGACCAGGGACCCACAAGCAGGACATGGTGCAACAGCACCCTCCCACCCATGTTCCCCAGCAACTGGTGTATATAGGCTTACTGCCTCTTTGCACTTAGCCATCAGGACTAGTAGCCAACCCCCTTTTTAAAGTCATCCAAACTGTTGGTGTCACCACATCCTGTGGTAGTGAATTTCATAGTTTAACTATGCGTTATCTGAAGAAGTAATTCCTCTTATCTGTCCTGAATCTCCCTCCAGTCAGCTTCATGGGATGACCCCATTGGGTTCTAGTATTATAGGAGAGGAAGAAAAATGTTTCCCTATCTACATTCTCCACACCATGCATAATTTTGTGCACATCTATCATGTCTCCCACAGTACACTTAATCCAAACCAAAAATTAGTTTGAATTCATCTGATTAGCTGCAAGTCAAATAAAGAATGAAATAAAATCCTTATTCTATCTGAGATTGCAAATGAAAGCAAAACTAAAGTTATAATTCAAATGAAACCATATTGTGTGCTAGCGATATTTTTGAGGTAATTTGATATTTTAGTACAACTGCATCTGGCTGTTGGAAAAACTTTTGAGATTTATGCATCATGCATAAGTAATATGATTATTTTTTCAGTTTGTCTACTAAATACCAAGTAAAACATACTAAATCAGATCCCAGTGGATTTAGGACACTTCAAAAAAAATCACTTCAAAACGTTTCCAGAAAACGCACATCACAGAGCTCCTGCCCATGAGTTCTACTGACTTCTCCCATTACTTGCAGAAACTTCCAACAGTTGTGGTGATTCCAACAGTATCACAAATCCCAGCATACCTTGGCTGTTGGCACTGAGACGCTCAGATAGCTTGTAGATTTTGCCTTTGAGTTATAGTACTTGAATTTTGTGGACTTGGGGAATGGAGAATTTATTTTTCATATTATGTGCCACACTTTTTCAGAATACCCTATCCTGGAACAGGGCTCGGCATGCATTACTGTAGTATAAGAGAATTCACAATTTAAAATACTACTTTGGTTATCCCTTGTTTAGAGGGCAACCTGGAGAACTGAAAATCTTCCATACGAGGAAAAACTTAAATGGATGAGAGTGAATAGGAAGCATCTGCTTACTAACAATTCTCCTGTAGCTTACTTCTCTAAGGTTGGGTTTTCTGTTATGAGATGTTATTTGGTACAGCTTGGCAAAGCTACCAGCAACTTGGGCATCTGGTTTATAGAGCTGGAAATTTGTCAGCCCCTCAGATCATAATCTTAGTCTCTACTTTTGAGTTTAAGGAGTGATCACATCATTAAAGCAACAGCTGCAATTTTGTGGTGGCTGTGAGCCAAGGCTTCCTTTTAGTCACAATTGGCATTTTTAAGGTGGGCAAATTATGGAACTTGAATTGTCATTTGTGTGCGTGCATGCTGGCTGTCAGGCTTCAACAGAGAAGAGTACATCAAATAGTTCTAAGTCTTATTTCTGATGCAAATATATCATGTTTACTTTTTTCCTTCTAGATGATCATGGGAACAGCAATGGAAGTCATGTAAAAATCTTTTTACCGAAAAAGCTGCTTGAATGTCTACCAAAATGTTCCAGTTTACCAAAAGAGAGGCACCGTTGGAACACTAATGAGGTAGCTAGATCCAATTTCTGTGATTTCACTGGCTGGTTTGTTTAAATCTTAGAATATGGGAATCAAAATTATGTTTAGAAATGTTCTGCCATCATCAACATTTAGCAAAAGCTCTTATTTTGCAAAAATCATAAACTCAAGTGATAGGAAATGGTTTAGCATGAGGTTTGAGTTGTTTGGGTTTTTAAAGCAGAGACTGAGCATGGTCTCTGTTTCATGTCGCAGGTGTTGGTGTTTGTTTTCATACCTTGCATTTCACTTCTCTCCAAGGTATAGTTAAAATTTGTGCGTATCTGATGCTCTTGCTCTCGTCAGAAATTAATGAAGATGTAGGTTTGGTGTGCCACTATCTCAAGGGTTAATTTGACAAAAACAGGAGGAAGACAGTAAAATTTCCCAATAAACTCTTGGACCAATAACCTCCCTGCTTTGGAAATTGTTTTAATGTAGCATCTTAGAGTATGTAAAGAATGAAACTTGCTCCACATGGAAACTTTTTCAGTATACCTAAGGGCTTTCAAAACAGAGGCCTTGTTTTTTCAAAAAGCAGAATGTTCCAACTGTGAGAAATGTAGTGATCTCATTCAACTTTTTAAATCACACTTTTTTTTGCTCCCAAGATTAAAGGTGTCAGGCAAGCTTTGTGTGCTAGAACACGTGTTAACAAATATGGGCACAATACATGCTTTTTCTAATCCAGGCTTTTTCAGTGGAGAGTTAAGCATATGCTTAAATTTCTCCCAATAAAACAGTTGGTCTTAAAAGCTGAAGTTTGCCTGGATTGTGCCCCGTAAATCCAAGCCTTTTTAGTGAAGTAAGTTTGGAAACTGCTGTGCTTAAACCAGCAAGGGTTGTGTTTACAGCTTGACAAGAATCAATGGTTGTGAAGGCTAAAAATATTTGTGGAAAACATACCTAATAGTGTATTTACCCATTGTAAGAGTTGCATTGCTATAACCAGCTGTTGGTAACTTATTTCAGAAGGTTTCACTGCAAATATGAGACACAATGTAGCCAAAGTTAATTGCTCTTATCTCATTGATTTTAGCGGAAAATTTAAGCATGTGCTCAATCAGTGGGACAGGTGCATATCTTTGGCAGGATTGTATCCATAGAATATTGAGCATTTGCAATAACAGGCATCTACAGAGGTGGAAAAGTTTCAAGTTATATTAAACTTTGATTCCTCCCTTCTAATGTGCAAAATATTTCATGGCAGTTCCAGCCTTTTGTAGTTCCTATTTTGAGTTTTTGAAGATGGTAACATCTGTCTATTGCTTGTATCCTTTTCCTTTGAAACTTTCTTGAATATTTGCTTGGCGTTATTTCAGCCTATTTGTTATGTAGTTGAATCGTATCATTGTAAGGGGTAATTTCACTACGTATTACTTATGATGAATGATGTCCATTATGAACATAATTAGAAAGTTCTGCTGCACGTTTTTATAAGTTGAAGGAAAAACAGTACTTCATAAAGGGAGGCTCAAGCCTGTGTGATTCAGTATCCTTTTTTTATTTCCCAAAAGTGTGTTCTTGCTCTGATTTGATTATTGCGGATCTTTTCATTTTATTTGAAAGCTATTAAGTTAGAAATGTGCCATTCCTAAAGATCTGATTAACTAGCCACCATAGATGAGCTATTTACTTCAATAAACATAGATTCCTTGTACTTGGAGCTTCTGAAGATACTGGAGAGATGAATCATTGGTTTGTTTATTTTATTATTAATACTTACATATTGCCTACTATAATAAAATCTCCAAGAAGTTGGATATAAGTTAGAGGTAGCTGGGAAAAAGTGATCACAGTATCTCAGCAATGCATCTAGGGACCGAGGAAACCTCTCAAAAGTGGGATGCAGAAATGCTTTTGCCAGTTTTTAGAGTACTTTTTTGATGGCTCCTCAAACTCATAACAAATAGAATCCTTAATTTTTAAAATACCATTGGAAGAAACTACATGGTGCGAACAGCCTTAGAAATGAGAGGAAAGTGCCCCAAATGCATTGCTAACGTTGGCACCTGAAGCTCTTTAGATCCAGCTTGGTCCGCACCAGTCTCTATTGGAAGGAAGCATAGCTTGCATTCACTTTGAAGGAAGTCCCTCAAACATAACTTATGTGATGGAGATGCTGGTGGGGCAGAAGGAGGGAGAATACACAGAAGTCTTACATGAGCCTGTGGAAAGGAGGCAAAGTTGTATTAGCAGCTGTGCTGGGGAGACGAAGCCCTTCTGTGTGCAAGCAGTAGAACAAATTGCAATTGCAACCTATCCTTTCACTTGCTTTGGTGCCAGGATGGCATTAATCACAAGTGTGTGTGTGTGTGTGTGTTCTTCTTTGAGTTATGGAGTATAAACAGTTGTATGATCAGGCAAGAAGTATATTGTTGGCTTTGCAGATGGTGTTCTTGAAGTTGAAGATGGGCTTTTATTGAGAGATTAAAGCAAATGACTTGTAGTACTGAGCTGTAATTTCATCTTTACTTCTATCTCTCACACAGAAAAGAGCAGTTGGCTGTCCATACAGCCCATTTCCTCATCTCTAAAATGGGCAGAACAGCTGTAGCACAGGGTGGTTCAGATACAGTCCTTGAAAGAAGAGAGAAGCTTGGAGGAGCTTTTAGTAAAAATGGAAAAGATGAAAGAAGAGAAGCTTTTCTGTTTAGTAAAAAAAAAAGCATTTGGAGTGGTGAGAGATGGGACATTTTAACATGTTTGCCGTTTTCTGGCAAGAAATTTGCTATTGTTTTATGCAGCTTTGCTTAGAATGTTTGATGTGTGTGTATACACATGTTTTGGGGTCTTCTTGCTGTTGGCAGGATGGCTGCTACATTACCCTTTTAGGGCTGAAATTGCAGTCTGCTCACATGGGGCTCTATCCCGCTTGCTAATATTATTAAGTGATTTTGGCCCTATATGTAGTCATTATAACTGTCACCGCAATAGGCTTCTGAAGTGGGATTGAGATTGGATTCGGTTTTAATTTGTGTGGGGCTTTTTCACAAACACTTGTGCTCAGAGCTGCCCACAATACCCTCCAACTCCGCAAGAATAATTATGGAAGAGGATCATCCCTATTTGTGCATGTAGTTGCAGTGCCAAACAGCTCATCTGAAACACTACTGCAGTTGGAAGGGGGAGCCAACAGCCATCCATTTTGACTGTAATCTACTCTGGATTCGGTCTTGTAGCTGCATTGTGAAGTGAAATGGCTGGACACCTTTACTTTGCCAGCCAAGCCCAAACAAACTCTTTGCACCAAGTTGTGTCTGGAGATGTTCTGCAGGCAATATAGAAGCTTGCTGGCTACTGGAGAGAGTTTGGAAGCAAGGTATGTGTTGGGGGACGTATGATGTGAGCTTTCTCACTCGACTAGGTGGATATTTCATTGACTTCCATGCAGGATATTGGTAGCCACTGAAATGACCAGATACATACAGTTTCCCAGGACAACCTGGTCAGAAAAGGTGGAAGAACTTACCTTCCATAAATTGCAAGAGGCACCAATGTTCTTGTGGTAGCAGAACTTGTATTCAAGTCGTGGAAAGTGACAGATTCAGCTTTCGGCAAATCTGTAAAAATCAGAACTCTGTCCCCATTATATTTTGTTAACTCAAAATGGATAGTTACAAGAGTGTTGGTTGATATGGATCACCAAATGGATGGTTTCTGCAGTAGTTCAGGTGATGCAGGTCACTGGACCAGCTGTGTTGGCGAGGTTATTATTTAGTTAAAATGTTTCTAAACCACCTTTCCAGGAAGGCTCTCCCAGGTTAGTTAACTATCTTTCATACAGCAACTGTACCTTTTCAACTGCTTGAAATGTACCTTGTCAGTATAGCCTTTTCAGGAATTGGGCACTAACCTTTCTGAAGTTCATATTTTGTGGGAACAGTAAGACAGGTTTTGTGCTGATCTCTTAGCCCAGGCTTTTCCAACCTGGCACTTCGGGCTACAACTCCTCATCAGCACTGGCCAGCAGAGTCAATGTGCAAGGATTGTGGGAGTTGTAGTCCAAAGCATCTGGAGGGAGCCAGGTTGGGGAAGGCTGTAATATTTAAATAATATTTAAACAGAGGAAAAAAATGGCTATGCAAATAAGCCGAGTTTTTATGGCTGCCATGGCTGCCAAGGAGCCAGCAGCCAGAATGGGAACTAGTGACTCAAAGGACTGCTGCACAGCCCCTATTGATCTGAAGGATGCTTGCAGTAATCCCACTGAAAAGAGCAGATGCATATTCTGTAGCAGCAGTCCAAATGGTTTGCTCCCTATCACTGTTGTATAATGTAATGCCCCTGTGATTAAAAAAATAAATACAAATTTGAACATCACTGCCAGAAGCTGTCAGTTTAATTTAGTTCTGGTATTATTATTTTATTTGCAAAGTATTTCAAACATTAATTTATACTGGATTAAGTTATTCTGGTGAAGGGGTTCAATAGAGCAGCCTCCTTCCTGGTGAAGTTTCTGATATCCCTTTACACAGGGACATCTTTCCTCTCGGCTTGCACAGTGCCTTCTGGTCTTGACAGAATTCATTAAATTGACAGAAACTGAGGTTACCTGCTGTTAATCACAGACACAGCTGTCTATTGTGAAGTTTAGAGCTGGAATAAAGGAATATACTGTAGCGATTGCTCTTCTCCAAGAGACATCAAAGCCACAGACTTGCTATGTGTTTAAGAATCAGTGGTATAAGCAAGTGCATTTGCACGTCTTTAGTTCAGCAGTACAAAAGACACCCTCCTGTGAACTCCCATCGTTAGTGTGCTGAACACCAAGCCAATTTGTACTGCACACAATAGAAATGTCTTGTTAAAAATACACTGCTTCAGTATTCCAACAAAAATTCGACTGCCCAGTTCATGTTTCTCCTCCATAAAAAATCCTTGATCATGACCTGTGAGTCTTACCCTACCTTACAACTGCTGTTGTGTTCAGGTGATTGCCCGAGCCTTTGGCTCTTAGGTTTAATGTCATTGATCTGATACTTTAGTAAATTGTTGTTGATCAAAAGAGAATTATTCCCTTACTGCTACCACCACAAGAGAAAAGAGCATAGGGGAGAGATACGGATGACGCGTCTGGCACAGTGGAGGGATTCTCCTTGCTGCCCCAATCCCCCCCCCCCCCCAGTACTATTGCAAGAGTTCAAGAGTACTATGCCAATTTCATCTAAATTCCAAGCTGCTGTACCTGTCCACTTCCCCCTTTGATTTCTGTGCATGCGATTCTGCTTCCTAAGCAGCTATGCAAAGCCAGCCACATGCACAGAGCCAAGATGCTGATGGATCAGGAAGCCAGGAAGCCCAGAGGAATTCAGGAGATGAATTTTGCAGAGACTTTCACATGAAGGTCAATATCTACCCATTCTGCTGTCCTTCTCAGCCAATCCGTCACAGTAGCTTTAGGTATTAATCAGTAGCAGCCTCCCTAATATAGAAAGAGATAATTTGGTGGAGAGGTTTTGTCCCCTAAGCTATCCCAAAAGGTGAGTTGGCTATGAGGCATCAGTCCATTTTCTTCTTAAATTGTGCCTACGCAGGTGCCTCTAAATGAGCAAGGTAAATAAGAGGCGGGGGGCAGGGAGAGAAGCATTATGCTGCCGTGCTTTGTCTACTAATCTTTGTTGAACAAATGAGCCCTATTCCGTAGTCTCTAAGTCCTCTATTTCCGCTTGACCTAATGTGCTGGGAATATTTTTTTTCTGAAAATGTATAAAAATAACTGTGAGCGATCCTTTGCTGCCTTTTGCATGACATGTAAATGCTTTGGGTTGAGAGCTTTATAGTCAAAGTACTTGCTTATTTTTAGCAGCATGTATCAATTGCTCACCAAAATATAAAATACTGACATTCTCCCCCCCCCCCCCCCCCGCCTGACCCTTTGGATAAAAAAGTGCTGTGTAGGCAGCAAGGGTGTCCTCCAGTCAAGCTGACCTTGAAAGTGTAGCACTGTGGCTTAAGCAAGCTGCACTTCCTTGGAATGGACCTTCAAGGTTGTGGGTTCAAATCCTGTGTCCTACCACACTCAGTAGTACACAAATCTTGGGAGCTGTTTCTGATATAATAATGGTTTCTTTTTGATATGAATATTGAGAGGTGCATTGAGAGCTCCTGGAGCTCAGCATAATTGCCATGGTGATCCTCTACCTTCCTCTCCGGTTTCAAGGTCAGAAAGACAGTGGCTCATCAGGCTCACTGAAGAGCTGAGGGGGAGAGGGACTCTCGCCATGGCGAGTGAATTTATGGACCTCGGTCACACAGGGCAGGACTGGAACTTTGTACTTCTCAACCTTTTCCTGGAACGTGGAGCCACAGCTCAGTGGTAGAGTTCATGCTTTTCATGCTGAATCCCTTGCATAGCTAATTAAAAGGAAGGACTGATTAGAGGCATCCCCTAATCAGGGCTGGAGACCTTTGAATGTTGTTGTCAGTCCAGGACACAGTAGAGGTAGCTGGCCCAATGATCTCTCAGTATAGGACAGCTTCATGTACTCAAAATCTCCACCAATAGCTAGGATGGATGGATTTTAAACAATGTTTTCAACCTCTAATTTATATGTTTTCTGAACAAGCATGCATACTAATTAGCTGGTTGCTATAACAATAGGTTTGCATGTACACGAAGCCTTTATATTATCAGGGAGTATCTAATTTATTTAGCACTATTTATTTATCCAGTGAATTACAAAGAATGAAGCTACAAGAGGGAGACCCCAGAGGAATGGGAGGGAAGTTTGGAGGCAGTGGTAAGCAGATGACGGACATTCGGTTATTGCAGTTACACGCCCTTGGGCTTAGTTACAGTATTGGGACTAGTAGGTAGTTCCAAATGTTTCACAGAAAAAGTGAGCCTTGTTGGAGGGATTTGAAGGAAGTAAGGGAGGTGGCATCTTGCAGGTAATCGGGGTGTCTCTTCTGGGCATAAGGAGCAACAAGCAAAGGAGAAAGGGGGTGTCTTTTGAGGGAGCAAGAGATTTTTGGATACCTGTTTTGGGTGATTACTATGGGGAGAAAGATCTGGCCGAGGCCATGGAGAATGAGACGCTTGTGCAACATTCAGGAGCAGACAGGAAGCCAGTGCAGAGATTTAAGGAAGGTCTTCACTGGTTGACAGATCACTGATTTTGGAAGCAGAGTGCTGGTTAATTATATGAGGACTGAGTGAGTGTGCAGGGCCAGAGAGAAGATTGCAATGGACAGAACAGTTGACCAGAGTTTGAGCCAAATATTTTGCTAAGGGAATGGAGGGCTGTATTGTTTTAAAAATATTGTAAAGGGAGAAGCAACATAGTTTGGTGCAGCACTGAATTGGGTAGCAAAGGAGAGGGAGTGCCAAAGGCTTTGTCTCTGAACAGCAGCATGGATAAGGAGAGAAGGGCTTGGGAGGAAAAGTGAGAAGTTTAGTTTTGGATGGACTAAGTTTGAGAAGGTATGGCAGCCAGGTGGCTATACCAGTGAGGCACTGAGATGTGAGGGAGAGAGCTTTGGAGTAGAGGCATTGGTCATCAGCGTATGGGTGATGCTGAAAATTGTGGGATCTGATGACATTAGCTAGGAACAGTGTAGATAGAGAGAATAGCTGAGAGCCAAGATCAGAGCCCTGGGGAAACACTGGAAGTAATATTAGATTGAGTGAGAAGAGAATGAGTTAAGAGATGGCTCTTTGAGAAGAGGGGGAGTGTTTCTAAATCATGAGACGCGATTTTGACCAAAACCACTGCACTCAGATCTCACCTCGAATACTGTGTCCAGTTCTGGGTGCCACATTTTAAGAAGGTGTTAGATGAATGGAACAAATTCAGAGAAGGGCAACAAAGATGTTCAAGGGGCCAGAAAGTAAGACCTATAAGGAAAGATGGGAGGAACTGGTTATGATTAGCCTTGAGTAGAGATGGGGTGGGAAATATGATAGCACTTTTGAAATACCTAAAGGGTTGTCCCACAGGAGAGGGCCAGAACCTGTTCTCTATCATCCATGATTGTAGGACACAAAATAATGGGCTTAAGACACAGGAAAGCAGATTTCAGTTGAACATCAGGAGAAACTTCCTAACAACTAGAGCAGTCATACAATGGAACCAGATGCCTGTGGAGATGGGAGTCTCTCCATCGCTGGAGTATTCAAGCACAGATTGGACGGCCAACCCTCAAGGTTGCTTTAAATTGGATTCCTGTACCAAGCGGGAGTGGGGTTAGACTTGGTGGCCTAAATGACCCCTTCCAACTCTCTATTTCTATGAGAATAATCCACGAAACATATGCCTTTTTAACCTAGAGAGCCTGTTCATCTGTGCATATATGCCACTTATGCCACATTTAATGACTGGCAGTTGAATGTGTGGACTGACTTGGTTAAAAAGCATTTTTACTTTTGAGACAGTGGAACGTTCTGTCTTTGATGTGGGCTGTAGTCCATGAAAGTTTATACCACAATAAATTAGTTTGTGCACGATGCAGTACTCCAAAAAGCAAAACAAATTACCATTAGTAGTGCATCTGGTTTATAAATCTATAAAAATGTACAAACTGGATGCGCTACTAGTAGTCATTCATTTCATTTTTGGAGTAAGTTTGTTTAGTCTTGAGGGTGTCGCAAGACTCTCGTTATTTTTCTCTTTCTGATGTTGCAAGTCATCACTTGACATTGCAGGAAAGATTGAGCTGTGGTTGTGAATATCAATGCGATTTTGGTTTAAACCTATACCTTGCCTAGGGGTACATTTGACATGGAAGTTCACTGGGTACATCTGTCCAGCTGACATCAAGTCATGCTCTGTGCATTTGCCTCATTCTTCAAATTCAGCTGTTTAATAGGGACTTTAAACAGAACGCAGGCAACGAGCTTTGTAGCTTAATGGCTACTTGTACCAAAGCCTCCCTAGTCTAACCCTGCTGCTCCATCCACTGCATCATGCAAAACAGATTCTGCTTGGTTTGGGCTATTCTGTGTTTCGTTAACTGTGCATTTTGTCTTTTAAAGAACCTTGAGGCAGGATTGAAATTCCTCGGTGCTGTGTTAAATTTGCATAGTGCAGAATTTGCCATTAATGTTGTCCTGCTGTATGTTTCCACTCATGTTTACCGAATTAGCAAGCATTCTGAGTAGGCTCAGTAATTTCATACAATTGAAAGGTTATCATTCTGTTTGATTTTTAAACAAACACATGCTACTAACTGGTTGGTTTCCAAAGAAGGCGAATGAAGCACGGCTGTCTTTCCCTTAAAACGGTAGCGTGGAAAAATAGCTTTCCTTTTACAAGCGCATCAATCTTTATTATTACCTTTAGCCATAAGCTACTACAAGAAGTTACACGTATCTAGCACACTAAAACCAATCACGTTTTTACAAATCTTTAAATGTATTTTTAATATTTAAAAAAACACTTGGATGAATTAATGTTTCTGAAATGTGAGTTGCCTAATTGTTATGAATTAATATTTCAGAAGAGTTTGAGCTGAAACTATACTGAGCACTCTTTTTAGTGGAAACCTGGAATATAAATGAGTTAAACCAACATATACTTTTTGACAATCTTTGAAAATACTTACAGACAGACCTTGAGTTCATCTGTGTTTCAGAGAGACAGTTCACACATCATGGTAAGCCTCCATGGGTTAATTAACCCACAGGGCTCTAAGATGTGTGCTGGCATCATTTTGAATATGCAGGCTGGAGTGAGGGTGTATCATGGCTTGTTGTATTGTTCGAACCTAAGCATCATGGTTATCTGAGGGGTATGTGTGACATGGGAAGCCACATTCCGTTCCTGCTGTGGCTTGCCTATTCAAAATGGCAGGCGGTGCACTTATTCAAGCTCTGCAGGTCAGTTAAGCCATGCTGGTTTACCGGGATGTGTGAACCAGGTCAATGAGAAAGCTCTTGCTATCAAGGAGTGACTCTGCAGAATGGGGAAAAAGCAGGCCGTGTGGCTTGAAGTGAGCAAGCAAACAACCCCCCAAGCATATTTGGAAACATGACGGTTCTGGGCCCTAGCATGGACAAGAAGTTGTAGAATGATTGGCAGATCTTAATGGACTCCTCTGCAAAAGTAATTGGATACCCATTGTGCTTAAACCTAATTAATATTTTAGTTTACAAAAAGTAGACGAGGTTAACATTTGAAGTGCAGGTTCTTTAGCCGATGGGGGCCAGTAAATCTTCCAGTTAGGATAATGTGATAGGCTTTCATCATTTGCTCATTCTGAAAACTGGAAGAACAATTTTAGACTTGCCAGTGGCCTGGACTTAGAAGTAAGGGATGATTAAATTTATAACAGTTACTTAGAAATGAAAGCTGCATTTTGCCTAGGTAAGAAAAAGTGTTTTTAACAATGGCACCACCCAATATGCATGCTACACATCTCCCTCTTCTCAAGAAGTTCAATATACTTTACATTCAAGGGTGTCTTCTGTGGGATTGTGGCTTTGGGCTAGCCATGGTCATATCAGCCCATAGTTGCCTTATGCAGGGCATGTGGTCAAACCATCAATACAGTGCCAAAGCATGCTTGCTGTGGGAACATGTATGTGCTCCTGCCATCTTGATAATCTGTTGTCCTTTTGTGTGTCTCTTGGGGTGGCATTGGGGTCCAAGGAACTGAACTTGGACTTAACAGTGTTATAGGCCTGAGTAGAAAGAATCAAATTATAGGTAAGATGCACTTGCAAAGCACCCTGCATTCTTTCCTTTCATTTAGCACTGATACTTAACAAAACTGGAGGGATGATGACTTCCTCCTTTTCTTCTGAGACACAAGTATTCAACCATCGTGTTCTATTGAGTTTCTAAATTATGTTTCATTGATGTGCTTGCAAAACCTACTTTAATGTTGGGAGAATGACACTCTATTGTATTTGCATGTATTCCAGTAATTTGTGGCTTTGTAGTTCCACAATCTTCTGAGGCATGCATATCATACAGTGGATGTTTCCGTGTGTGTTAGAAATTCTTTTTTCTACCTTGTCTTAGTTAAATTATTCCAGTTGAAGAAAATCCCTGTGAATGCCAAGTGAAAGGACATGGAAATATTTTCCTTTTCACTGATTAACTTAAACATGGGATTGATCTCCAGAGACATAGTCGATTGTACTTCTCTACCAGCACTTCCATTGACAATGTCTGGAATACATTTGTGTTCGTCCATGTTAACCAAGAATTCTCTGACAACGTACATGAATTGTAAAATTGTATACTTACATAATTAGGAAGAATAATTCTTGAACAGTAGTACGCTCTCCAGAAAGCTTAATAACCATGATTTTATTTTGGCTGTACAGTATCTGTTGAGCAGTATATTGTGTTGGTTTTTTTTAAGGGACAGAAAGGAAATACTCTTCAGTTTAGTGGCAATCATTCCTCCTCACTGTGGATCTGTGATCCTTAAACTGTCTGCCAAAGCACTCTAGAGGATCCAGCAAGGAATGTCTGAGAAGGATTTAAACGAATTTGGATTTCTATGAATCTGACCTGCAGATTCCACAGTGTACTGGCTTTTTCCAAGTCATAATGGATTCTGTGAACTTGAGGACCATTTTTAAAAATAACATTTGGGGAGATTTGTGCAAATTCTCAATTGCGCTAATGTGCATTTGCGCAAGTGAAATGAAATTCTTGTACATTTCTTTAAAAAAATAATACCCACTATTCCAGCAATGAGCAGATGTTCTAATGAAAGATCCTTGACAATCCAAGCAAGACAGACGGAATGGATTTAACAAAATCCCTACATCCCTAGAGCCAACACATGGTTTCAGAAAGCAAGTCACTATGGTGGGTGCATCTATCATGGAGTGGGGTGGCACTTTGCAACACTGATCCCCCACCCTTGAGTTGGGATGTGACATGATCCTTGGGGACAAAAGACATACTGGGATTCCACAATGTCCATGACCATGCTATGGATGGCGGATCCATGTGAATCCCAAGCGCATCAATATTGCCCAGAAAGCAAGGTCCCATCCTTGACTGGGCAAAGGAGAGGGTAGAATTCCAGGATGCAATATTAACCGGAGTATTCCGCAGGACTCTATGGTGCTAACTGATGTAAGAGTGAAGTATGTCTACCGCTATAGTGCAGGGAGAAAGAGACTATGCCCAAAGTGGCCAAAGTTGGGAAATACCATGGAGCATATAACTTTGAATCAAATTAGGAGCTGCAGATGGCTTGTAGAGCCAGCATATCATTGTACAGCAGAGATCTGTGTTATAACATAGAGGGAAAGTCCTTGTCTACCAGTTAGAAGCAGAATAGCCATCCATCTCACTCTTATCATTGGAAACTTGTTCCAGTTCTAGCATTCAATTCTTAATTTCCCAACTTTTCATCTTCATTTCTCAATTTGTTTAGTTCTCGGGTGACTTAGTTAAGGGATAACACTTACTGCTACCGCTCCCCTGACTCACCCCTGCCATTGTGGTCACTTTGGAGTCCTGACTGGCACCTGTTTCATAGCATGTTTTTTTTTTTTCCTGATTCTACTCTTAGAAAGAGGTTTCTCATGCTTTTTCATCTGGCATTGCTGTATTGCATTACGGTACTTCTAATAATTGGTTCCCACAATTTTCCCACTGTGCTTTTTATTGTGTCCATACGACCCTTTACAACACTTGGTACACAATCTTGCGTATGCCACAATATAATGCAGCAGCTGTGCTATAATGCTCCCCCACTGCCCCTGCAAGCAGGCTGGCTGGCAAACCGATCAATTTCTTCTTGAGAGCACATAATCCTATCATTTAAATCTATGCATATTCAGTTCTAGAATGATGGAGGGAAGCTTGTTTCTGGACTAAAACAATGGAGAGACTTACAGTTGCCTAAAGCCAGAGGTAGCTGTCTAGTTTTTCTTATTTTGAAGGAGCAATCCTTGAAGATACTTAAGCTTCTTTTCAGAAGCCTGAATAGAATCCCTTATGGTGCAGTGTTGTGGCCCCTGGAGTGGCATTTGTGGGCTTTGAGATGTTTTGGCTTACAACTCTGATCATCCCTGACATTGGCTATACTGGCTAGAACTGACAGGAGTTCTAGGCCAAAATATCTGGAGGTCCACAAGTTGCCCACCCTTGATATATCGGATTTCTCCCCTCCAAGGATGGGGAAGAGATCTAACCTTGGATCTCCTCTCCTAGTCTCTGTGGAAAATGCTGCATCAGTTACCTCCCGGATGCTGGAGCTCCAGGTCTGGAGGCCTCCGAGTCCCCAACTATGCCCCCAACACAGGGGGAAATTTACACCAGTTCCCCTTCCATTGCTTACAATAGGAGCTAAATATTCAAAGGAGAAATAAAGGAGAATTGTTTTTTTAAGGTGCTCCTTTTCTTCACTCCACTGGTGTCAGTGCGGCAGGGCTTCTGACATCTTTGAAACTCTGACATCGGAGTTCTCTAACACCAAAGTTAGCATTGCGCTGCCCTTCTTAATTTATTGTGATAGGTTTTCTCTTTGTATTTTTTTCCCCTCCATCCTTGTTTGGTGGGCAGCTGCGTGTTCTTCTCCCACACTCTCTACCAGAGGCTCTTTTGAAGACTTTCTTCCCCCTCCCCTCCATCACATCAGTTTTTTGTGTAGATTCCATGCTGCCTCCCAATTGTAGAGGTCAGCAGCCCTGTCCTCATGGTGCCATTATGTTGTAAAGTATCGCCCACACCAGTCGAAGGTCAATAGTGCCTAGTGTTCGTGCTATGTTCATTTGTAGTGTTTACAACCTGTGGCCCGTGCACAGGAGGGCTTAATGCATGCATGTTCTTTATGGTGCAAGCACACTTGGAATATTGTGTACTGTCCTGGTCACTGCATCTCAAAAAGGATATTGTAAAGCTGGAAAAGGTGCAGAAAAGGACTACCCAAATCATCAGGGGGTTAAAGCAACGCCTTCTGATGAAAGGTTATGCATACAGGTCTTTTTAGCTTAGAAGAAAGATGAGGGACAAGATAGAGGTGTATAAAATTATGCACGGTGTGGAGAAAGTGGCTAGGGAGCTGTTGTTCCCATTTTCTTGTAATACTAAAGCCCAGTGAAGCTGAGTTGTAAGAGTTTCAGATAAAAGGATGTACTTCACACAGCACATAGTTAAACTATGGAATTTGCTATCATGAGATGTAGTGATGGCCACCAACTTGGATGGCTTGAAAAGGGAGTTGGACAAATTCATGAAGGAGGATAATGATATAAATGGCTGCTAGCTATGCTTATATATTATCTGTAGCATCTGAGGCAATGTGCTTCTCAATTGCTAAGGATCACGGTGGGTGCTCGAACAGAATACTGGACTAGAGAGGCCTTTGGTCTGATCCAACATGGCTGCTCCTATTTAGCCTCATGCATCATAACCCTATGTGTCCTGCACAGAAGTAAGTCCAGCTGATTTCAGTGGAACATTGGCTAGTAAGTGTGTGAAGAATGGAAGCTTTAGAATAGTGGTAGGAAAAAGTACATCAGGATCTGTTGCGAGGTGTGGATCTCTGGGTGATATGCAGTAGATCGACAGGGGTTTCTGTCACCTAGTTGTCTAGCAATAACCAAACATCTCTCCCCCACGCCCTGCCCGCAAATTATATTTCTGAAAAAGGACATTTAGGAGTAAAAGGTTCCAGTTACTGATCATAAATGGCAGAACATACAAGTGTGCCCAGATTGCTCTGTTCCTTTACTTCTTTGCGTATATTTGTCTGCCCATCTGAGCTGCAATTTTGCATCTGATTTCAGTTGGTGGCGCTTGGGGTTCTAGTAGACCCTGCAAGCCTACTTGCAAGTCTACACACCCCTGCTTTAGAGTATACTGGGATGGATCATGACAGCAATTCTCCATGTAAACATATGCTAAAGGTTAGAATCTGCTGCCTTTGAATGGTATCCCAGAATCTTTGTATTTTGAAGAGTTGCTGTTTTGCCCTTTTAATCTATGTCTTTGTTTGGAATTAGGAATCTAGTTCCAACTAGTAATTGCAGATGAAGTACTGAGGGTTATATTTATTTTATTTCTTACCCGCACCTTTTCAGTGGCCTATTCCTTTAAGGATTAATGCCTAGTTGTGTTTTAAGTATTCAGGTAGCATATTTCAGCTTCAGAAATATGCTAGCTTACAGCCTATCAGGACTGTAATATACCTTTGGTTGCCCCAGAGCCTCTGTCCTGACATTTCCTGGGGTTACTCTCTGACCCATGGCCATTTCATAAGCATTAGGATTTCTCTAGATGCTACTTAAGGCAGGTGGTTGTAAACAGGTAGCATTTCTACTTTCTTTTTTACTCTCTTATGGCCATTGCCACTAGCTTTATGTACAGCTTTTATATCTGGGATATATTTAGAATGTTTGGCTTTTCTTTGCAGAAATCAATTCCTGAGTATTTTCTTTGATAGTCCCCTTTTACTTGTGTAGCTCTATTTTCCCCCCTCACTACTTCTCATGTTGCTTTTGTTTTCCATGTAAAATTGTCCCCGTTGGAAGCATAGAAGGCAAGATTGAAAATACAGCATTTCAGCAGCTTAGAAAATATAATATTCTTCATTCCCAGTTCGTTTGATAAGTGAACCAGTTTGTCTGCCTCTTTCTTTCTAGCCCCTTCCACAAATATGTTTGAATTGACTTTTAGAAATAGTAAAAAACTGTGCATAAGTATCAGGAATCTGCAGTACATGTTGATGAACATTTCCTTGAATGCTGATTTCCAGAGGGTGAGAGAGTTTGTGATGCAGCAGAAGTGAATTGTAGCTTCTAATTTGCTGTTAAGCAGGACCAAACCCTTAAATCAGGGATGGGAACATGAAGCCTTTCAGATATTGGCCTGCAAGTCCCACCATCCCTCATTATTGGCTATGCTGGATAGGGTTGATGGACGTTACATCCAAGAACATCTGGAAGGCCGTGCATTCTCCACCCCTGTTTTAAATAAAATTGAATGACTGCCTTTCTGCCACCTTTTTTCAGTGTTCTGTTCACATTTTTTGAGATGTATGTCCATCGCAAGAGCAACAGAATTGTGGGTAATTTTTAATATAAATAGGAAACAATCATTTTCTAAGCCAAGCCTCATACCACTCACCTGATTGCTTTCGGCAAATATGACTTGCACAGTTTAACACAGATGTAGACTTTTTAGAAATCGGAAGCCATGGGCAGAACCCATTTCTGCCCACGGCTTGTTGCACCATGGGACATTCCCCTTGGGAATTTGGGGGAAAATTGAAATATGAGCAATACTTATCAAACATAAATTCTTGGTAACATTTTCAGGAAAAATTCATTGTACCTTTGAATGTACCATGTTTGTATATACAAGCTGAGTGAAGAATCAAGCTATGCCTGGCTTAGTATACTACAATGACCTGTGCGATACTTGGCAAAATAAAATGTTTTGTGACTTAAAAAGGAGGTTGCTTTTATGTTGCCTCAGTGGGAAGTCACTGCTCATTCTGCAGATAGAAAATAGAAGCTGAGAAATAGTGACTTGGCCACAGTTGTACAATAGTTCTATGGTAGAGATGGGATGGTTTAGTTCTTGGTAGCCTTTGTCTGCTTGAGGCTTGTCTCCACGGGTATTGCTGTGAATGTGACTGTCTAGGGTTAACCTTCTGCTGGACCACAGTATGACCACTTGTGTTGCATTTGGAAAAATCTAATAAACACTTGGCAGTCTTGCTTTTAAATCAAGCCAAGCTAATATACATCTGTAACATGACCTTGTATTCCAAAACCATTTAGTTATTTTTCTTCATTTAAAATATGTATGAGCCAACTTTTAGGGCAGATGCCCTCCTGAGACGGTGTCCATCATAAGAATGTAACATAAGAGCATAAGACAAGCTGTGCTGGATCAGACCAAGGTCCATCTTGTCCAGCATTCTGCTCACACAGTGGCCAGCCAGCTACCCCAATGGGAAGCCCACAAGCAGGACATTAGCGCAACAGCACCCTCCCATCTATGTTCTCCAGCAGCTGGTGTACCAGACTGCCTCTGATACAGGAGACAGCCAGTATTTTAATACTGGAGAGTTACAAGACAATTCACATCAAAAATAATAAAAAAACCTAAAAAAAACAATTATAAAAAGAACTATAAAACCAGCAGAGCCATAAGACCATAAAACACATTTAAATCAGTAAAATCAATAGAATTTATCTAGAAAAAGCAACCTGAACATATTTTAAAACAGAACATTTCAGTAGAGATGCAAGTATATTAATTTCAAAATTGGTAACTCATGTTTAAAGGAAAGGTTTTAAAAAAGTAATGTTTTTGAATTTGTACACATTTTTAAGTGAAGAACAAACATAAGCGCATGCACTTTTCCCTCCCTTCCTCCCACTTCCTGTTAGTAAAGGATACAGGTTTGAACACTTCACATGTAACCGGCCAGAGATCACTTCTCCCACCCACACCGCTGGTGTTAGGTTGACACCAGCCCATGTTTAGACTAATTGGTTTTTTGTTGTAGCGTGAAATAGAAAATTGCAGTGGTAAAAAGTTGTTCAAAAAATCTTGCAAATAGAGAGCAAACATGGTAACCCACCCAAGTAGATAATTTAATGATGGGTACTATTTCATGTAAATAACTGGATTTAGTTATGTGGTGTTGTCCATGTAGTTTACGTAACTTTTTTGCCTTGAATTTGGAGGTGGAATTTTCAAAGACTTTATATTTAGCAAGTCTTTCGTTACATGGAGTGACCATTCTTGGGCCTGGTTTGCTGTGTCTTTCCCAAGGAATCAGATGGGATTGCCTGGAAGCAATTTGTTGCTGAAATGTAGCCTAAATGACCCACTGGAACAGTTCAGATGCTTATTGTCAACACCACTTAACCAATGCCTCTTGTTTTTAAAGTTGGCCAGCTTCTTCGGTCTGGAGTTAACTCTGTCCCTTTCTTAATGTTGTATTCAGAATTCATATTTGGGCTTGATACTGGGGAAATGTTACCAAGAAGCTTCTTATAAAGTGTTTAATCCCCCCCCGCCCACCAAAACCTGAGATGGTGTTTACTGAATGAATCCGACTTTACAAAGACTAGACCAATACAAACAACAGTACCTCTGAAATATTCTGTGCCTCATACTGACATTGTGATGGGATATTGATTCTTTCTGTAACGTTTAAAATGACTTGCATGCCTCCCAGCAGTGAATACATATGGCAGATGCAATATGACGAGAATTCTAGTAGAAATTAAGTGGTGAAAGGTTTACGTTCCTCTTCCAGGGGCTTTGTAAAGAGGGCAGGGATATGTGAGAGTCCCATCTTTATTATTATTATTATTATTATTATTATTATTATTATTATTTGTAGATAGGCAGCCCCAAGGAACTAACATAATTGTTTCCAGTGCTGGAAACTGCAAGTGATTTTAATAAAACCTAATTTAAGGAGAGGATTGGGCTGACTCTGCTATGGTCTGTGAGTGTTGGTTGCTGCTTCAGGAACCTTTTCCCCCCAGAATGTATTCTGATTTTGGCCCATTTCATTACCCATGTAATTTCAAATGTTAACTGCTTGATGGTAGAGGGTGTGAATAGGATAATGGAAATTAGAAGGTGCAAAACATTGATTGCCATGAGAAACTTTAAAAGCACATCTCAGCTTTTAGTGCATCTGCTGCTTGATTGTCTAGCCGTGGGTCGGTGAACGAGCGCATCTTGCGGACTTTCATGCCCCCTCTCCTTTCAGGGGTATTCCTCCCTTCCTTTTGGAATAAGAATAAGCTAGGTTTAGTGCTACCTTTGAGCTGGTGGTTTCAGTAACTAAAGTTGGTGCCAAACCGTTTGCAAGTATTGCTTTGCAAGCAAAACCAGATTGAGCAGACTTGAGTAGTATGGATATTGGTGCAGTGATAACACATGTAAATTGGGTCTTGGTCTGGAAAGCTGATGTGTGGTGTTTCTAAAATGTGAAGGTCAAAAGTGCTGTAAAGTGGTATAGTTTTGATACCTGGTATAGTTGGTTATGTGAGGCAAATGAGTTTGCTTCTCTCTCTCTCTCTCTCTCTCTCTCTCTCTCTCTCCCCCCCCCCCCCCCCCCCCCGTTCTCTCACAGACTGCTTGTCTGCAGAATCTATAGTCCTGGCATTGATGACAGTTAGGTGGAGGGGGCTGGACAACAGGCTAAACAGTTTTCAGTGTGATGAGTTATATGGGCAGCACACAAGGGGGGTAGTAGGAAAGTACTCTCCTGAAGCACAAGGTGCGATCCCCCCCCCCGCTCCAGATTCAGAGGAGAGTGGGGCCTGTCCATGTTGGGATCTTGGAGTGCCTCCAAAGTGCAGTATTGGCAGTTATTTCTGGGCAGCATGGATCCTTCAGTGCAGGGTTCCGCGTGGAGTTTTGGGGTGTATTGCCATCAGTATTCTGATGCACAACTCAGGCAGGTGTGGCAGTAGATTGAACCTATGTCTGGCTTCAATAATGGACTGAATGAAAGCCAATAAACTGGGACTCAATCCAGACAAGACTGAAGCTCTTCTGGTGGGTGATTTTTCTGCCCAGATGGGGTCAGTGCATCTGGTTCTGGATGGGGTCATACTCCCCCTGAAGGAGCAGGTGTGGAACATGGGGATAGTTAGCAGGGATCTATCATTGTCATTGGAGTTTCAGATGGCCTCTGTGATGCGGAGTGTCTCCTACCAGCTCTCTCTGAATGGGATCAGCAACCTATCTTCTGGTAACCTCTAGGTTAGATTATTGCAATGTGTAGTATGGTGGGAAGACAGTTTGGAAACCTCACCAGTGCAGAATTTGGTGGCTAGGTGGTTGACTGGGTTGACTGGGACTAGGCGATGTGAACATATATATCCAGTCCAGGCTCACCTGCACTGGTTGCCAATTTATTTCTGGGCCCAGTTCTAAGTGCTGGTTTTAACCTATAAACACTGTGCACTGCTCAGAATCCCAGTACTTCAATGACCACATCTCCCCTTATGAACCTACCCAGCCCCTGAGGTCAGCTTTGGAGGCCCTTCTCTGTCTTCCGCTTCCTGGTGAAGCTCGAGGTGGGTGAGTGACAGTTTGTGAATGGGCCTTTTATGTGATAGCCCTGGATTTATGGAACTCTCTCCCCAAGGAAGCTTGCTTGGTGCCATGCAAAGATTTGGACATTAGTTATGGCCCCATTATTGTGGGCTGTCTTTGTGGTCTTGATCCTAGGCTGGGATGGGGAGCGGATATCGTGCATTGTGGATGAACAGTTGATATAGTATTGTTTTTAGATAATGTTTTGATAGTGTTTATAGTATTGTGCTGATTATGGTTTATATCAGTTTTGTTTTGTTTTTCCTGTGATGTTAATTATGGATTCCTGTATTTGTGTGTGTAAGTTGCTTTGAGACTGCTTTTTGTGATAGGAAATAGTGATAAATAATGACAAGATAGTAAAATTGGTCAGTGTTGTTGTAGGGAGTTGGAGAGCTCGAACATTTGCTTGCGAAAGCATATTGATGCTTCCTTTTTAGGTATTACAAATTTGTATGTTTTGAAATATAATTCAAAGTTTCATAAGATGCATTTTCTTTGGCATTTGAGGGTCAGCATTTACATAATGTTTATTTGCCATATTAGATTAGCTGAACTCTGCATTTCTCCCTCAGCCTAATAAATGAAGCTCTTTACAACTTGGCTTTTGTGGGAAATAAAATATAGCAAATTGAAAAGAGTGACTGTAATTTCTCCTAATTTCAGGATGACTTGATATTCCTATGAGATGTATAAGAATCCATATACCAAAGGTTCTTCACTTTATGTAGCACAATTTCAATCACTTAGATATTTTAGTAGTAACCACATTTTAAAAGGCCATTTTATTGTCGAGTTAAACTGGTACTTGAGCACTAATTTATTATGCGTGTTTCAGCATTTATAATATTTTCTAAATCAAGACCATCTTGATCAGGAGTCCTGTTGATGACAGCATAGTGGGTTAACTGGGCTCCTTTATTTTTAAAGAAAAAGATATATATTTGACAGTATATCTTTAAACTCTTTTAAACTCTTTTTATTTGTTAGTATGACTAGAATATAGCTTCATTTAACTACTTTAAAGTCAAGCATTTGAGCCACGTACTGGTTGTCTATGTGGCATTCTTTCTCCTGGATTTTAATTAAAACACAGCTACAAATTCAAGTTGGGTTTTTTTGGTGATGATAGTGAACTTGTTTGTACAAAGTTTTTCCCCTAAGGAGCAGAATATTGATACTGAAGTGAAGATGACTGTAAATGCTGATGTGTCATAACTGATTGCATTGTGTTAGATTCATTTGCAGTAAATGTGAATCTATGCAAGATATTTAGTTTTTTACTTACTGGAGCTCCTTTGTTTTGCAGAGATCTTGATGCAGCCGCCATTTTGGATTTCTTTTTAATAATGTGTGACCCTTCACCTTTGATCCCCTGACCTGCATTATCTTGGTAACCATTTCATTTTTAATTTAATTTTCATTTTTTGATTTTTGGTGTGCAACAAGCTTGTAACATTTCACCTTCTTAAATTGTAACATTCTTTGACTTCCCTAAATATAAGTACTCTGTTTACCTGTAAATGCTGTAAAATGTTAGCCTCATTTTCTATATTAAAATTCATTTCAGTTTTAAAAATTTGAAGTTCTCATAGTTTTTCTTTTGATGTTTAACAATGTGCATGTTCTTATATATTACGTTACTTTTTTTCTAGCTATGTGTTTAGAGCACTTATAAACTAACATTCTGTTTTTAAGAGTGCAAGTTTTAAGCTTGCATAATCTTAAAACCTTTTTCTTGCCCAAGTCATGTTTTCACAGTTTGAACTGAGATCATGAGTTAAATTCAGGGCTGTGTTTGACACAAAAATAGTATTTTAAAATGTATCTTGTGTAAGTCATCTCATTAGCATCCCTTTTCAAATCTAATTTCAGTGCAAATGTTGTGTTTAAGATTGTGCTTTCTTTGTTCCCCTTAGAAGATAATTTCCCATTTCCTATATTATTCTGGGGAGTATTAATTCCATGTACAAAGACTCTATTTTTATTGATATGATAAAAAGGGGTTGCCTGGTTGGATACCAGAATTTTGCTAGTAGGCTTGGCTTCATTTGGAGTTCCCATGCAAATGCCTGTTGCAGTAGTGCAGAAGTAGTGGGCTTTCCTCCCTGAAGTCCCATTCCCTTGGTATAATTTTGGGTGTGTGTGTGCACATGGCAGCAATGGTGCCCATCCCGCCCTCCCTTACCCACCCAGATCATCTGCCCCGTATGTGCAGACGTGCAAGCTTTATCTTCCAGCACTGATGTTAGTCTTATATGAAAATGTGTTTGCTATTTTCAATGACTGCTGCATTTGCTGTGCGCTCTCCCCCCTCCCTTCACCGTGCACCTAAAAGAAACCTTTTTGCATCTCCTTATCCAACTGATGCTCAGTAACTCTCCACCAGGAATCCTCCCCGCAACCCACTGCAACAAAACTTTATATCTCTCCGAAAGGCAAACCTCCCTCTGGTCTCTTTCCCCCTCTTGCCTTTTAAAAGCACTTGCGCCAAGAGAAAGCCGTCCCTCTCTCAGCGTCTTGTATGGAACAGAGCGATCTATCCACCACCTATGTGTCCTCCACCGGCAGCATACCTGGAGGGATGGGGCTGGGGAGGAGGGGCTGTGGTCTGGAAATTGCTGTGGGCTGAATTCTGCCTGTGGGTGGTTCCCCACCCCTACTGCAGTGTGTGTGTGCCCCTCCCTCCTCTGCCATCTGTTGCATCAGACTTCAGTTATTACTCAAAGACAGAGCTGTAGGTTTCAACATCCTGAGGCAAAGCTGTGTTAAATGATCAGTATAGATAGCTCTGAGGTTCAAAGTAACACCATCTCTCCTCCAAAACAGAGGTGGTCGGGTAGAGTGTTCTCTTCAAATAGTTTATCTTCCATGTTCCCAAATTAATTTAAGAGAATATGGGATACCAGTAACATTCTTCTTAGCATGCATTAGGGGCAGACTGTGAGGAAGGGAGGGGATATTAAATCTGGAAGGAACTGAGCTTGCAGACTCTCTGAATTGAGGCAGCTAATGGAGGTGAAATCGAGAGTTTTACAAGGTTTGAGTGTGCTTACAAATCCTTTTGATTTCACTGAAGCCTGCTTCCAAGTAAGAGTTCGTTGGATTGCATAAGAATCATAGCGCAGTGATACCCCTGTGCTTTGAGATCACAGAATACTTCACGCCAAGAGCCGGCATCCTCTGGTTGTTAGAGCTGCAGTGCTTTCTTTTAGAAAAGGTGTTGATACTTCCAGCAGTCACTTAATTTAGGACAATGCCTGTGACTTTGGTTGGAATCTATTTTTGTCTTACAAATTATCTGACGAAATCTGTGCTGAGCACGGCCCAGTGGAGCACAGATTATTTTTTAAGTGCCTCATTACTTTATTCTCTAACATTTTAATACTGAAGTTTTAATTGCACACAGCTGAAGCTGCTAAATGAACACTGAAATAGGTTTAGGGCCTCTTGGAGCTGCCTTTGTGAAACTTTTTTTGTTCGTTACAATCACAAACGACAGTTTGGGTTTGCTACTAGAGCCCTTGAGCGCTTGTAGTCCAGATCTCCCTTCCCTTACTTAGCAGTAGTATACTTTTGCCCTGCCAACGTGAAGTCTTGCAGTAGCTCTTGTGAAAAAAATACAGCATGGTCTTGGAATCGCAGTGAATCCACGGTGACAGCCAAGTTTCGAAAATGGCACAAAAATTCTGTGACCGTCCTGCTTCAATTGTCAGCCATTATGTCTCGCACTCTTTCCAAGTGGGTCAGCGTGGTTTAGATGGGGTGAATATATGTTCAGCAACCAGGTCATGTAAGTAAGGCCATGAGAGAGTGACTAGCCAAAGCCACTAAGGGCACATTCCTCTGCATGTTTAGACAGAAAAAGTCCTACAACTCCTAGCATTCCCCAGCTAGCCTGGCTGACTGGGGAATGCTGGGAGTTGTAGGACATTTTTCTGTCTAAACATGCATTGGATTGTGCCCTATGGCAGCCTTGCCCAACCTGGTGCTGTTCAGATGCGTTGGCTTGCAACTCCCGTAATTCCTAGCCAGCACGGTCATTGCCAATGTTGATTGGGAATCATGGGAGTTGCAGTTCAACACGTCTGGAGAGTCCCAGGTTGGAGAAGCCTGCATAAGCCCCTGGTTCTAGCATGTGACTTGAAGTTTAAGGCCCTGCAGTTGGGCCTTCCCCTTGTGTGCCAGTTCTGCCCCTATTACCTCTGGCTGTTAACATTGGTTAAAACTGAGCTTCTTCAGAATACTCCTGAATCTGGAAAGTCAGGTTGAAATTTGCATTTTAAAAGAGTGGGCAGATCCCAGCCACTTACCTCCAAGTGGTATTACATATTCACCTCGCAGCATAATTGAAGCGGGTTTTTTTCCTCATCCCAATCCAACACTTATCATAGAATCATAGAATAGTAGAGTTAGAAGGGGCCTATAAGGCCATCGAGTCCAACTCCCTGCTCATTGTAGGAATCCACCTTAAAGCATACCTGACAGATGGTTCGCTATTCCTTTCTTAATTGGTTACCAGCTTAATACACACTCTGTTGAAGCAGCACTGTAGAACTGAGCTGTCGGCCACAGCCCTAAGCACTTTGCTAGACCGCTTCATTGAAGTCAGTGAGGTTTGTGTAAGTAATGTGTGTAGGAGTAGAGAGAACTGAGTCGGGCATGCCAGAACCCTTATTGCGGCCGAGGAGACTGAGTTGTTAGCTGAAATTAAATCCCAGAGGCATGTAGCTGGAAAAACTGCAGACCTTCTGCATGGCAAGAAAGGGATACTGCTTTTTTGCAACAGGAGATTCCTACACTAAAAATGGGGGTGAAGACCTTTTACAACACTTGACAATCAGGGTTGCTGGAAGTCTGGAGGTTTTTTTAAAACAACATTGAACAAGCCATATGGTTTGACAAGCAAAAAAAACCAAAAAACACCACCTAGTCATGCTTATCCAGATCCAGAATGAGCTGAACACATCCTGGAGTTTTAAAAGGCTATTTTGCTTGTAAATTTGAAGTGCTTCCTCTTGAACCATCATTCCAAAGGAATCCCTTTTCTATTCATAGCCCTTTTGCAGAGGAGTGTGACGCTTTAAAATATGTGCTGCACCTGAGTCTGTTTGTAAGTGAACACTTGTTTTGTTATATGTGTGTGACCACCCCCAAAGATTGAGCATTGCCAGCTAACTTCTACAGAAATCTCACAGAAATTGAAAATCTCTTCAGCATGTTCAAGTTTTTCCTGCTCTCTTCCCAGATGCTGCTTTACCTGGAGTTGGTCACCTGCATTTAATACTCAAATTGGTTAAAAGCTTCTTCTTCCTTTGCTCCTTTCCTAAACTCCTGGCTACAAGAGCCTCTATTTACTAAGATTTCACCAAAAAGAAAGGAAAGAATTAACAGTTCAGTCTGGACTAAGAACATTCTATAAATTGTATTATTTTACTGTAGTAAAATCTAGTTAAACATGACTTGAATACTTTCCTCCCCTTTTCCCTTAAGGAGTCATATGTAACAGCAGTTACACATTTTAGATAGAACCTTTTAAAAAGTATTTTTCTTTCTTTTACATTGCTGTTAACATGACAGCATTAAAAGCCTGCTTGTAAAATAAAGCGGATTGTCTCTAAGCCCCATCCATCCCACTTCAAATAATTGTGTGGGAAGGCAAACGAAATAAATAATGGAAGGCGTAGAAAGTACAGCAGGTTTTTCACCTAGTGCTGTTTGGAACTTTGCAGAACAGATTTGCTATTGCAAAAAGGGAAATAATGCTCGGAGTGAGCTGAATTTCCTTTTTTAGTGGAGGACATTAGTCCTATGCAGGTGGTTGCCTGAGCAACAGCTAAACAAGAGATGGGATATGTGCTTGCATGTGCTCAACATGTGACACAGCTGGGGGAGTGGGAATACTGGGAGCAGGGGCACAAAAGACTCTTGCAGACCCCTTAAAGGGCAAACACAACACTCAGGTCAGCATCAGTCTGTGGACATAGAACCCGTTAATAGCACCTGGGTGATGTTTGTGGTACATGCGTGAAATGTTAGTAACTTCATGCTCTGGTTCAGGCTTGGGCATGGGTGCGGCTGATGAAGCCACATGGAGCACTCTGTCCTATATGGCAGATTGCCTGACAATTTGTATATTCTCCCCGCGCGCCCCCCTTTTGCCCCCACTATGGCAATCCCTCATGAACAGAGATCGAATTGTGGATGGGTTTGAAGGGCTGGGCTTCCCATTTCTGGTCTCCCATTCCAGGTTTTCACCTGTGACAATTTACCTTTATTCTCTCCTTGAGCTGGAAAATCCTTGACTTGCCTGGGTGTAACCCTGACATCTCAGGAGTGGAAGATTGCCTCTAGACCTGTGCATGGCTGGGTGTTGAAATGTTTGAGACTGTCATGGACCAGACGTCTTCCAGCCTGACCCTCATCCTGACTTACATGCTGGATAAACGTTGGGTCGTATTTGAGATGGTCGTTGGATATGGTGTTGCGCTGTCATACTTCCCCCTGTTTTTCTGCTTCCTTTCCTATTGTTGTTCCTCCACCACCCTGGTCTTTGAATTGTTGCTTCAACTGGCACAGTGAGGTCTTGCTCTCAGTTTGGAAGTTGTGACTGTGTTTGGAAATCATAATTAGCCACTCTCACATGGGAGATTGTGGCAAAATTGGGAGGAGAGCTTGGGAATTCTTGGCTTGCATTGTGTGCGGTAACCGCACAATCACTCTTGTTTGCACCAAAAGGAACTGGTTAGCCACAATAGCTCTAGGGTTTAAAATGCCATATGAACAAGATTCATTCAGCTAATAAGCTTTGAGCCTTCGCCTTGGGTATCAATATTGGTGGGGGAGAGAAACAATTTTCTTCACTAATGCAGTATTAAAATAGGTGGTAGCATAAATGAAGAGCTCTTTCCCTCCAAGCCAGTTTTGAGAGAGTCATTATGAGATAACAAATGGTCACCGGGACCTGCAGTGCATACAGCCTTTTGCATAATCTCATTGGGCTTTTCTGCACCGGCCAATGTCCCACGATGTTTCGAGAGCAGCATGTGCATGCTGCAGCTAACCCCAACCCTTACCACAAATGAGATCTCACTTCTCTGGCTTCCATGTAAAACCATGCATAACATAGATGCTACTTAGAGTAAGATTGCATTAATAGGTAAGAACGTATGTCTTGGTACATTTGCATACTGCCTTTCTGCCAGAGTGCTCAAGGTGGTTTACATTTTATAATAATGCTTACAATTACAATGATGGCTTACAAGGGGCATGATAGCTTGCCCACAGTGGCACAGGTGCTAGTAACCTGAAGAGTGGATTACTGCAACGTGCTGAATGTGGGGCTGCCCTTAAGATTGGTCCGGAAGTTGCAGCTAGTGCAGAACGCAGCAGCTTGGCTGTTGTCGGGAGCTGCCCCTTTTCAGTGTGTAACTCCTGCCTGGTCACTGAGATCATCAGGTGAGGTGCTTTTGGTGGTTCTGCATGCACTTGTGGTCCATTTAGAGTCCACTCAGAGTGGAGCCTTTGGCAAATGGGCTCCTTCTCTGTGGAATTCCTTGCCTGTTGACGTTCATTTGCTTTCGGCACCTGGTGAAGACATTTCTATATAAGCAAGCCTTCTCTGAGTGCCCAGCCATGGTCTGATAGTTGTAGAATTTAAAATCAGTTCACAGCATTTTAATAGTGTATTTTGATTCTTTTATTGTTCACTGATTGGGAATTCTGTTGGATGAAGAGCAGTATATAAATCTGGTAAATCAATCAGTGATACAAAAGGAGGAGGACTGGTGATGGAAGATGGGTGTTCAGCTACCAATTCCTTTGTATCATTATATAACGAAGTTGCAGTGACCAGTCAATCACTGTTGAAGACAGTTCTGGGAGGGAGGGGCCAAGTGGTTGAGCTGATGGCAGTGTTCTCCTTTGATGCAGCCAGGTGGAATGGTCACAGATGGTCCATTGTCTATGGTAGTGTGAATGGTGGTGCCATGTTGGGTACTGCTTTGTGTGTAAAGGCACAGCCACATCCAGGATGCTAGTGGCCCACAGCTCACACCATATGCAAGATGATGGCACTATATGGCCCATTCTTTGTCATCTGGGGGTTGGGGAGATTGACGGATCATTGTGGATATGGTGCTGAGCACAGGATGGGAGAAGATCATTGGATCCCTACTGTATCAGACCAACAGCATATCTCATGCAGCATTCTGTTCTCAAAGTGTCCAGCCAGATGCCCAGGGGAAGCCCACAAGCAGGACATGTGTGGAATAGTGCTCTCCTGGATAGAGGAACATTACTTTTTCCAGCTGGAAGGAATGAGAGCCATTCACTTATATGGAAGAGAGTAGAGTACTGCACTGGAGAACAACAGTGGGGCCGAACTTTTTCCACCACAACCACCGCCGTAGACCTAATTCGGTGGGAAAATGCCCTATCTGAAGCGTTGTGTGTGGGAGGACCTTTTCACTCTTCTCCCCAGCCCTGGCTCTAAAGAAATGTGGAGCTGGTTTTCTCTCTCTGAATGTAGACCCGACAACCAGTTGAAGATTCCGGACACCTTACCCTGTGGTTAAAGTTGGCAGGTCTTTAAAAAGTCCGCTGTGTTCACTGTTGCACACACAGTTGGGCTTTGGGATCAGTTTCTTCCACGTGAATCAGCCTGTACAGTGAAATGGTTGTCTAAGGACCTCCTTTAGACAACTTCACCTTCAGATGTTTGGCAGGTGGTGATCGGGGCAGGGCCTTCTCTGCTGTGCTGCCCCAATGATGGAACACAAACACACACCGGAGACCACTGTGGCCAGGCTGACCACTGATGGGAAACATGACAGAGCAGCATGAACCAGTTGCAGGTCCACCCCACATCTGATCACCTCACCTGTGCAAGGCTGGTTTGTCAGGAGCAGATAGACCTCTTCTACCCCAGGCTATTTTTCATTTGTGGGGAGATTGTGATGAAGCCCTGATCTCTGGGCTGGGCTGCAGAAGAAACAACACTGAAATAAGCAAACATGTTTGTAGATGGCTACCTCCTCACTCACTGTGACTGTTTTCTAAGTTCACTGTTTTGTGTCTTGAGGCCTTTTAATATGTACATATAAGCAAAAATCCAATAAACAATTTCAAAAAGCCTGCTCATTAGGCTGATTTCCTCATTCTTTCACAATTCTAATTATCTGATGGGGAGGAAGTAACATAATACTCTGAAAATCAAATGAGGAATTAAAATGGCAATAGCATTATTGCTGATTTTTTTTTTTAAAAAAAACCCTAATGAAGACTTAACTATTATGGGGTGGGGGTTGGGAAGAACTTGTGCCCACACTGGGAAGACAATTTTAAAATCTAGTTTCACACTTGAGTCATACTCGTCATGTGTAACCGGAGGCTGACAGTACGATGCCTCATTTTACTGATGCTGTGGATGTGCTTTCTGTGTTGGCAAACTTCTCTCTTGGCTGGGAAAGGCTTCCTCCCACCTCCTGAGAATTACCTTAGGGAAATGTGAAGCTTTAAATCTCCTCCTCCATTGCTTGGAACCTGGATGTTCAGCCTGGTTGAACAGCAGATGCAAAAGGGGCAACGCACCATGACGTTAAGCTGCTGGTGGATACTTCTACTTCTGTAATTAGGGCCACTTGTAAGATGGTGAAAAAAGGCACAGAGTATGTAGTCTTGGCTGCAGAACCTCGTACCTTGAGAACCTTTTTTATTTTTTAGAAAAGCAATTTTCTAGGTCTTAATATCTATGAAGATATACTTGGAAGCATGTGAGCAGTTAGGAGGAATGCGTGTTGTGCATGTTGGAGGTCCGAGGCTCGATCCCTGGCATCTCCTGGTAGGGGTGGAAAAATCCTTGCCAGAAAGCCTGGAGTGCTGCTGCCAGAGTTGACAGTATTGGACTAGATGGACCAGTGGGCTACATGGTGCAAGGCACGTTGCTATGTTGCTGAGCAACACCTGGTGAATCTCAGAACCCGGAGAGTCTCCATAGGTAGAATTCCAGTGGTCAGGGACAGGGCTTCTGTGCCTTGCATTGGTGTTTGACCATCCTATGATGAACATAACTAGAATAAATTATACAAAATAGTCAAATAAGAGAAGAAAAAAGGATGAACTATGAAAAACACAATTCTGTGGATTTGCTTGATTTGCAGAGGTTCTAAAATCTAGCTGCTGTTGCATCCGAATTCTATCTCTTAGTGCACAGGAAGATGAGATTTGTAATTGCGAATCACACTGAGAAGTTAATACAGCAACTGCATCAGGCAAAGGGGCACTTGCAATACTTTAGGTCCAAAGAAAGGCTTATGACACTGTATCTCGGTCGATCTAGAATAGCTTTCCCCAACCTGTGCTGTCCAGATGTTTTGGATTGCAACTCCCATTATCCACATGTGTTGGAGTTGCAATCCAGCCCAGCTGGAGGGCCTCAGGTTGAGGAAGGCTGCCCTAGAACAATCCAATATATTCAGCTTACTCATAATATGGCAGTGGAAGTAGCAGGCGACTGGATAGAAATTGGGAGCAAGGTGTGCCAAGATACCTGGAGTAAATTGGCATTGCAAGTCAATATTGCTCCATTGTGGGAGTCACGTTACATCTGTGTGTCTCCTCATCCTTCATCTAGCCTAGCAATGATATTCTTGCTGTTAATTCTAACAGAAGCTTTTTTTAGTCTGGCATAACTTCCTTCCTGTTTATATAAAGCATTTATACTCTCTCTCTGTGGCGTTAGCTCCTCCTTCTGCTGCCTTTCCACTGGTGGGCAAATATGTTTTTTGTTTTATTTAAGCAGGCTTTTTACATCTGAGGTGATCTGTTGAACTGGGTGCTTTTTCTGTTATTGTTGTGTTTTTAACAGTGCTTTTAATGTATTTGTTTGGTATTGTTTTATCTTTATAAACTTCTTATAATAAATGCCTTGAGCTCCATTGTCTTTGGTGGAGAGGTGGGGATACAAATGAAATAAATCAATAAATGTGCTGTTCTTCAGCCAGGAAGGTTGCCAGAATTGCTTACAGATCAATAAAAACAAGACAGGCCCCACCCTGAGGTTTATAATGTAAAGAGGCACGACACAAGAGGAAAAAGAGATCAGGAAGGAAAAAGAAAACACAGAAATGTGGGCAGCAATTCCTAATGTTTTTATAATGGCAGCTGTAATGCAATTTGTTAGAAACAGTTGAGAGATAGAAAGAGCCAAAACGTGCTGGTATCTCAGCAGGACTGATGCCGTGGCTGCATTCTCCTTCTGTGCCCCCTCCTGCAGCCGGATGGAACGGTTGTTGGATGACGGTGGGTAGAGAGACTCTGCTGTCCTGCATTTTGCCTCAGCTCATGTGAATTGTCCCCAAGATCAGGAGGCAAGGTTCCCCATTTGACAAATCCCTGGGTCTCTCATCGCAAGTTCTTTGGATTTCAAATGAGTAATGACAAACGGTGCATTTCTCCTCCCTCCCTTTACATTGGAATTGCCCCTTTGTCCTTTCTTGCAACCCACTGCTGTGGGCGCCTATGGGGCCTCTGCTGTTTCTGGTCCAATTCTTTGCCTCCCAGATGTCTTTCCTGGAGCAGGTCTCCTGCTGACGCCTGATCCTCGCAACCTCCCCTATTGACCAGGTCAGCTCCTCATCTTGGCTTCCTGCTCAGTCATTGGTTAAGACTTTCTCTTCCCAAAACCACCTTCTTCCTCCCCAACTGCCTTTTAACTGCTGTCCTCCCCATCGTCCATTTCGCAGGACCCCCACCCCATCAGTATTCCTCTCGCCTGGCCTACTATGCCTCACCGGCTTGTGGGAGCATCATATATCACCATAGGTCTGTTGCAGCGAAAACAACAAGGAATCTTGTAGCACCTGAAAGATTAACCAATTTATTCTGGCAGAAGCTTTTGAAATGGACAAAAGTGTCCATAAAAGCTGCTGCCAGAATAAACCTGTTCGTCTTTAAGGAAAGGTGTCACAAAACTCTTTGAGTATTTTTTTAAAAATGATTTGAGAGCTTCAGTTTGTTTTTATTGAAAGAGTTTATATCCAGCCTTTAAATCAAGGTTTTCAAGGAGGCTTACAAAAGAAAGTCATTGCAAAAGAATGGAACACATATGAGAGTTACCATTCACAGTAAACATAAGTGGAACAACAGCATTAAAATTCATGAATTAAAGTCTTGGCAAATAGTTTTGACCTGGTGCTTAAAACGCATTGGGTAAGGTGCCAGGTGAACCTCTGGCAGCAAGGACACTCGTAGAAGGTCCTCCCAGCTGGTTCTTTAGGAATCTGGGTCAGCTATGGAGAGCTAAAACCAACACTTCAGATTGTGACCTGAAGCAGACTGGAAAAACATTATAAGGTGTTCTGAGTGACCAGTGCGGCTCAGAAATCTAGCTGCTGCGCAACCAATTACTGTTTCTGAGTTGTCTTCCAAAGCAGCCCCTTCTACAAAACATTGCAAAGAGTTTTATTCTGGGTGTGACCAGGGCAAAGGTAACAGGCACTAGGCTCTCTGCCCAGGTGTCTGCAGCAGATGCACTGGCTGTAGCCAAGCTGTTGTGTTCAGAAAATAATTTTGTGGAACCAGAAGAGCATTGTAGGGAGCAGCCCTGGTTTCGTGATAAAGTCCAGGCTTTGCATATGCATGGTCCCAGATCTGCAACATCTGCAGCTGGGAAGATCTCTGATAGCAGGCCTGAGAGCTGCTGTGAGTTAGCCCAGACAACACTGGGTTGGATGGATTTTAGTGGTCTGGTTTTATGAAAGAAGCTTCAGACACTAGCATATAAGAGCTGAAGGAAATTACTTGTTTAAATTATCCTGTATTGATGAGAACTAGAAACTTCAGTGAACTGTGGGAGGAATAAATTGCTTCAAACTTGTTCCCTTTCTATAGAAGGCGCTGGCTGTTAAAAGTCATCAATTGATGCGTGTGGCTGTCTTTGAAGATGAAAACTGCTATATAAATGCTAAGTATTATTATTATAATAATACATGCACAAATCAATTGACGCGCCCCACGTTTCTGGAACTCGACTGTGTCAAGGCACAGATAAATTACTGCCCAATCTAAAGCACAATCAATAATTTAGATCTGAGATTTATTCAGCTTCAATTTAAAAATGATCTGAAAACCTGAGGATAGAGTATAGATCTCATCTATTGAACTCCCTTTCTGTGATGCTTCTTATGCTGCGAAACGCTATGGGGGTATAAATAATTGTGTTGATATTATTCACAAACAGTTTTAATATTTAATAATTTGATAATTATAAACTTTTAAAACATCCATTAAATTCCCGCGCTTCTGCTACGGAATTGGTTAGCCCAGTCTCTTCGTAAATAAAATTAAAAAAGGGCTGCACGGAGAGAACAGAACTGTACCACAGATTAACCGTTCTAAGGCTTTGTGCTGCATAATTGCACTCTTTCCTTGCTTGCACAGTTTTCCCTTGCTGCCTTAACCATGATTATGTTGTATGTTGGTGTCAGCCTTAACAAAGGTATTAACACTAACCAGATTAGCTACTAGCTAGGATTTTGAAGCCAGCATTTATATTTTTATGTATAGGCCTCCCTTTAAGGCATAGACTTCAGTCTCTGGTTTCAAATCCTGGTTAACCAAGCTCTAGTGTGCACTGACATAAGGAAAAAGACATAATACTTTAGCCCATTCCTGATCCCTTAAAATAGGGTACATCTCTCCTAGTTGTTTCAATAAACATGTGATAATATAAATCATGTTTGATTTATAATTCAGAATATGAAGCTGCTATTAAATTTTTTACCTATAGAATTCTGTTATGAATTAGAAAGACAACATCTGATACTGGTAGGCAATATATTAAAGCCTGAATATAATGTTAAAAATTTGACTACGAAATCTAGGGCAAGAACGTGCTTTTAAATGGAGCCTATTAGTCTTGGCAGAAAAGGCAGCTTTGGGAGGAGTTCTTTGAGATATATTATAATTAAAAGCTTTGTTTAAATGTGGAGTTCCCCCCCCCAACCTTCTGAGCAGTTTAAAGAAATCCCCTCCCTTCCTAAATTGATTACCTCTCAACATCAGAACTCTTTGGCATTAAAAACAAACTGAGCAGCTGCCTCGCTGATTTGACTGTTCCTTTCTGTAAAAATGCAAAGCAGTTTTTGAATCTTCTGATTTAGATGTTTTAATAGAAAGGAAATGTTTGACTTGCTTTTGGTTGCAGCTGAACCTGAGTTTAATCCACAAGAAAATTATTAGAGTCAGAAAAAAAATGAAACTGATTTTTCTTTTTCTTTCAGTGGAAATATGTTATCGCTGGGCTAGCTGTTGTAAGTGTCAAGCATAGATAATACATTCCAAGCAGGGTTACTGTTTTTAATAGAAATGACAGCTTGCATATACACACTTTCTATAATTTTAACTAGTGGCTAAGCTAATGTAGCTAAATGTTTTGGCAATTTAGCAATCAAATTATGAGATTGGGCAAAGCAAAGTGGGTGACAAATGGGAGACCTTGGCCCACTTAGCTTGCTCAGTGTCATGTTAAACAGTTCATCCTCTTGAGGCAGAGTTCATAGAATCATAGAATAGTAGAGTTGGAAGGGGCCTATCAGGCCATCGAGTCCAACCCCCTGCTCAATGCAGGAATCTACCTTAAAGCATCCCTGACAGATGGTTGTTCAGCTGCCTCTTGAATGCCTCTAATGTGGGAGAGCCCACCACCTCCCTAGATCATTGGTTCCATTGTCATATTGCTCTAATAGTCAGGAAGTTTTTCCTGAGGGCCAGCCGGAATATGTTTTCCTGTCACTTGAGCCCATTATTCCATGTCCTGCATTCTGGGTTGATCGAGAAGAGATCCTGGCCCTTCTCTTTGTGACAGCCTTTGAAATATTTGAAGAGTGCTATCATGTCTCCTCTTAATCTTCACTTCTCCAGGCTAAACATGCCTAGTTCTTTCAGTCTCTCTTCATAGGGCTTTGTTTCCAGACCCCTAATCATCCTCATTGCCCTCCTCTGAACACGCTCCAGCTTGTCTGCATCCTTCTTGAAGTGTGGTGCTCAGAACTGGACGCAATACTCAAGATGGGGCCTAACCAGTGCCGAATAGAGGGGAACCAGTACCTTGCGCGATTTGGAAGCTATACTTCTATTAATGCAGCCCAAAATAGCATTTGCTTTTTTTGCAGCCACATCACACTGTTCAGCTTGTGATCTACAACAATTCCAAGATCCTTCTCGCTTGTCACATTGATTAGCCAAGTATCCCCCATCTTGTAACTGTGCATTTGGTTTCTTTTTCCTAGGTGTAGAACTTGGTATTTATCCCTATTAAATTTCATTCTGTTGTTTTCAGCCCAGCGCTCCAGTCTATCAAGATCACTTTGGAGTTTTTTTCTGACTTCTAGAGTATTAGCGATCCCATCCAATTTTGTGTCATCTGCAAATCTGATAAGCGTTCCCTGCACCTCCTTGTCCAAATCATTAATAAAAATGTTGAAGAGCACTGGGCCCAGGACTGAGCCCTGCAGTACCCCGCTCGTTACCTCCCCCCAGTGTGAAAAGGTACCATTGTTAAGCACTCTTTGAGTCTGATTCTGTAGCCAACTGTGGATCCACCTAATAGTTGTTCCATCTAGCTCACTTTTCACAAGTTTGTTAATCAGAATGTCATGGGGCACTTTGTCAAAAGCTTTGCTGAAGTCAAGATATACTATATCCACAGCATTCCCACAGTCCACAAGGGAGGTTAGCCGATCAAAAAATGAGATCAGATTAGTCTGACAGGATTTCTTCTTGACAAATCCATGCTGGCTTCTAGTAATCACTGCATTGTGTTCAAGGTGTTTACAGATTGACTTCTTTATAATTTGTTCCAAAATTTACCCAGGGATGGATGTCAGACTGACTGGTTTGTAGTTCCCAGGTTCCTCCTTTTTGCCCTTTTTGAAGATAGGGACAACATTAGCCCTCCTCCAGTCATCCAGCACTTCACCCGTTTTCCATGATTTCGCAAAGATAATAGTTCTCAAGCTTTGTATCTTCAACAGATGCTTTCTTCACAAGTTTATCCCCATCCCCTCTGTGGAGTTAGAAGGTTCTGGGACTGCACTCTGAGTAGTTGAGAGCTGCTGGCCAGGACTTTGCTGAGAACCCAACACCCCCTTTATAGCTGTATATTGTAACCAAAAGTCAGTAATGACAGATACTCTGGCTCAATTCAGACAACACATTAAGCAACTGAGGGGAAATAACCCACTGACGGTGTGTTAAAGAGGTGGTGATCTACAGACGACACGCTGCAGCAGGCGCTTCAAAGTTTCGGTAACCACCCCAGTTGTTAATAATGTACTCGGCTCTGACTGACAGCTCGGCTGCCATTTTCCCCGCTTACCAAACTCCGTCAGTCCTCCAGGAGGTATCCCAGCATACACTGCGGCCGAAAACCATGGACGGCGCCATTGCAGCTGATGCAGGACACGCCTCCCAAACCCCATTGGCTGCCTCAGTCAGTGGGCGGGACACAGAAGCCTCAGGCAAAGAGGCAGCCAGGAGGAACGGCAGCACCAATACAATAGTCGCACCCCACGCCCAGCGCTGCAATTCCAATGTTGGCACCCACGCCCCAGCCCCCAACCCCCCCTCCCTCCTAGAGCATTTTCCGCACACACAGGAAAAAAGGCAAGAGTGGGGTGGCGTAGAAAACTTTATTCAGCAGGGAGACTAGACATGGGCAATAAGGCACATGGGCACCACTATGCCAGGGCAGAACCTATGGAGAGGACAGTTGCCCCCGGGAAGGGAGGCGGCGGCTGGAAGGCACAGCGGTGAAGAGGGGACAGCCGAGGCCACACCCCCAGGGAGCCAAGCACGGAACGTGCCAAGGGGATGAGGTGGAGAGGGGCGGCATGCCAGGGAGAGATGCCAGTCCAGAGATGGAACTCCACAGCCGACGCTCACAGGGGGTGGGGGTAGTGCAGCCAGATCCTGGCACTGATACTTTCACGCACCCGGGACGCTTCCGCATGGGTGCGACGCTCCCCAACGAGATTCACGGGGCCCGGCAAAGGCTCGCTGTCCAGCCATGTTGGGCGGATGAGGGGGGGCTCTCTGCTCGCCGCTTCCCCTGCCCTCGTCCTTCTGGGTGATGCGAGGGTGGAGGTGGCAGTGCAGTGGGAGGTCTACTTTGGGTGGGTTGTTGTTCTCCCTGTTGGTGTGGGGGGGCAGCCCCTTGTTCCTGGGCGCCTGGGCTTCTTGCTTATTCCATCCCCTCCCCCCCTCCCCCCCTTTGCCGTAGTGCCCTTCTGGTGCGCTTCCCTTTCCGTTTGGGTGACTGACTGGGCACCTTGCGTGAGTGCTTGCAGGAGCTGGCCCCTTTTTGAGCTCCGTGCGGGCTGCCTGGTGGGGGAGGCGAGCATCCTGGTTGCTATGGCGGCGATGCCAGGGCTCTGTTGCAACCGCGCCTGAGCGACCGCCCGCTTTCTGCCGCTCTTGCCGCTCTTGCCGCTCTCCTCTATGGTCTTTTGTGTTAATGTATTCACCTCAGTTGTTTAACCCACGCACCTCTAGAGGCTGAATTCGGACGACATGTTAGTCAATCGACTAACTTTTAAACAACTCGCAAGTGAGTTGTTTAACTCGGTTGTTTAAATCTCCCGCTTAACCAACTGTGGGTTGTCTATCCGTTGTGTGGCTCAATTCGGACGACACGATAGTCAATGGTGGGGTAATAATCAACTTTACAGTTGTTCAACTAGGGGGTACTCCCCACACAACATGGTAATAAATAATCAACTGTGGTGTGGATTAGGATCAGCGCTGAGTTGACTGTGGCAGCATTCGGATGCCACAATAGTCAAAACAACTGACGATTGTTTCCCCCACACCAGTTGTTTATTGTGTCATCCGAATTGAGCCATTGTCTATTTGGGGTAGCTTCTGCCTCTTTTTATCTTCTCATTGGGGAACCCCAGTGTTCCTGGGACCCCATAGTTACCTTCATCTGCAACAAGAGACCTTAATTTTTTTTAACCAAAAGCCCATCTTTCTCCTCTCTCTCCATCCCTTAGAACCTCCTTCCCCAACCTGGTACCATTCAAATATTTTGGGTTTCAACTCCCAGTCGCAGCCAGCATGGCCAGTAGTCCTCTGGAAGACACCAGGTCAGGGAAGGCTACCCTAGAAGAAAACCTTTCATATTTCATCAACAACACCGGAAAATGTTGGTGGAGCCTTGGATGTGACCCAGCTGTTGGAAGGCTGTGCCTTAAGTTATGCCAGTTTATTTCCTTCCTTTCTATCTCAATGGCTCTGCTGGCTGGGAATGATGAGACTTGCAGTCCAACACATCTGGAAAGCACCTCACTTGCCTCAGAATCGATTACAGCATTTCTTGCTTCTGCTGTTGAAGGCGCCAGGTGCTCCCATGAAGGACGCCGTGGCTTTCCCTCTGAGACTCCTTTCTCCCAAAGAAGATGGATTTGGTACTCAGAATCATCTTGGATCGCTCTGATACCTAGCCCTGCATTCATTACCTGCGGTTCATGCCTAAATTGGGTGGGAGGATTGTCGTGCTGTGTGGAAAGAAAGATTTGAGCAAGTTTTGAGGTTTTTATTCAGATCTGTGCAACGTGGGACCCATGAAGCTGAACATAGTTGCGGCTCCAGAGTGATTAGCCGCACTCTCATCCCTTTTGCAAAGTGGGCTTTTAGGATTCCAACTTGTCCTCCCTCCCCTCCCCCAAGCTCCACCTTTCTGCCTATATTTATTTTAAAGCTTTCCCCCTATTTCCAAGCCAAGGCTCTCAAACAGCTTACGGGCAAAATAAAAGCGTTGAACGAAACCAGCACAAGTGCTATAAAACGGCAATCAATTGAGATTAATCCATCTGTAATGTCTTTCATGGCACAGAGAAATAAACATCTGCCTTAATGACTTTCCAAAAGCCCACTGAAGTCACCTAGGTGGGGGTTCGCTACAGGGTGAGTTCCACAGGTCACATGACCTCGAAGGCCTTGTTTCTCCCCTTTAACTGCTACTTTTTAACTGTCTTCAAAAATGTAATTAACAATGGAAACCTACACAAAATCACCACCATGGAGATGTGCAAGGAAAACTGTATAAAGGAAAATCTCCTCCCTCGCCTCGCTGTGAAATGGAATGGCAAACTACATAACCTGAACCTCTTTAGGTGGTATTTAATTTGTATACAGCTTTTCTAAGGACCTCAAAGCACAAGAACAATAATATGTAACAAAACCATAAACCACCGAGTGCCAGTTCATTGCAAAATGTAATAATCACATTCCAAATAAACCATTTTAATAATGAATTATTATTCATGGTTTTAATTTTTGTGAACCGCCCAGAGAGCTTCGGCTATGGGGCAGTATAAAAATGCAATAAATAAATAAATAAATAAAATTCTAACATGAGGCTAAAAAATATCTTTCCAAAACAGGTAATATCAGTTAGTAAACATACTATCAATGTCTGTATTTCCTTTATATTTATTGTTTTCAGTATATTTAGACAAAGTTATGGAATTTGCTGTCCCAAGATGTGGGGTTTACCACCAATGTAGATTGCTTGAAGAAAGGGTTCCGAGCAATTCATAGAGGGCAGGTCTACTGAAAGCCATTATATCTGTTGGATGGAAATGCCCTTTTTGGAGGCTGTTGAGCGTTAGATGTTGGGCCCAGATAAGGAAAGTGCTATTTATACTGCTCATGAGCTTCTTGGATACTTCAAGTCTCATGTGCTCCACCTTAGTGCCTGCTTATGAGGAGTTTTAGGACTGAGTCATCAGAAAAAAATGCAAGGATTGCCCCACTAGACGGGATGAAGAGTCCGCCTAGTCCTGATTATGATCGCTGTACCTTTTCTCTAGCAGAGCAATCTTTTAGTTCCTTCTTTGATGGCCCGATCATCCATAAGTCAGTGTTGAGGATGAGCCACGTGATCTAACAATCCAGAGCAACACAACATTGCAAGGTGACACTGACACTAATTTGGGGGTGTTGCATCTTTCCAGGCCAATACTTGATTGCAAAGATTTAGGGCTGTGGCCTTCAAACCCCAGAGAATCACGGCGCTGAATCTGATGCGCAAAGGCGGGTCGTCTACACTGCCCTCTCAGGTTTTCCTTCAGACCTCCGCAGCAGAAACACAGTAATTGAGCTAATGGAATTCCAGGCACCCTGGTGTTCAGAACTGTGCTGTTAATGCAAGCAGCATGCCTGGCTAAACAGAAATGCTGCAATTTGGAAGCCTGTACTGTACATAACGGAGATCTCATTTTCCCTGAGTGAATTTACCCATTTTGATTTTTGTGTGTGAGAGTTGGATAAGGATGGATTGAGAGGCTGTGTGGGAAGGGGCCTCCGTGCATTTCCTTGCAGAAATACAAACCTCCCCTTTGCCTTTGGATTAGTTGACAAATGTGTTTGCTGTAATATACTTCTGCATATGCTCTTCAGACAGATGACCTAGACTTTTAAGCTATAGAGGTTCAGCTGTTATTGGAATGGTTGCAGGACCAGGGTTGACATGCAGATTTTTTCTTCTTCCCATTATTGTGCGTCATAACAAGAGAAAAAGCTCTGGTATGCAAGATATTCCGATAACACCACCTGAAACCATGGCCATTTGACACTGCTGCCCTCTCCTCTTTGGCTATCAACTTTCGAAAAAGAATAAATTTTGCTCTGACCTAGTATAGCTTATATGTTACTGACATTTCACCGCTTAGAGTTATTTAAACATTTTTTAAAAGTGGTATATAAAACCTTCCCCCTCAGCTAGGTTCCTCTTGGGGTAAGCAGAAGTCAGAAGTCTGAGAAGAGCCAGGAGTTCAGGAGTTGTGCCAGACATAAGAAGTGCCCTGAAAATGGAACTGACCAAAGGCCTCTCCAGTTCAGCATTCTGTTCCCACACTGGCCAGCCAGATGTGCATGATAAGCCCACAAGTAGGAAGTGAGCACAACATCACACTCCTGTTCATGTTCCCAGCAACTGGTAAACAGAGGCACACTGATATTGACGGTAATATATAGCCATCATGACTAGTGGATATTCATAGCTTTATCCTCACCATAAATTTGTCTAATCTTTTAAAGCTGTCCAAGTTGTCGCCTGTCACTATGTTGTGGCAGGGAGTTTCACAGTTTATGCACCAAATGCACCTATTTAGTCCAGAATCCTGTTTCCCATGGTGGCCCACCAAATGCCAATTGGAAGCACAGAAGCTGGCCATGAAGGCAATTGCCTCTTTCTAAGCAACTGGTATGTAGAGGCATGCTGCCTTTGAACCTAGAGCAGGGGTGGGAAATGTGTGCCCCCTCAGATGTTGCTGGATTGCAACTCCCATCAACCCGAGCCAGCATACTCAATGATGGAGAATGACAGCAGTTGAATCTGGAAGGCCGCACCCACCCCATCCTTGACCTAGAGGTTCCATGTAGCCATCAGGACTAATAGCCCAATCCTCCACAAATATGGCTGCATTTGGACAACACATTAGTCAATGGTGGATTGAGTAGCCAACTCACAGTGGGTTATTTTGTGGGTACTCCCCACACAACATATTCCTACATAACTGTGGGTGTTTGGGGCTGGCGTTGAGTGGACTAATAGTCAACCCAGCATTTGACTGACATAGCCCCCGCCCCTCTCCCCACCCTCCTCCCTCAGTCCTCCCAGTTCTATCCCAGCAGCCTCTGCAAGTTGCACCAGTTGTAGCAGAGTGGCAGCCGCCACTTTGGTTGCTCTTGCTGCCTACCCACTCACCCCTCCACACAACACTTTAAACAACTGGCTTCGAGCTAAACAACTTGCAAGCCAGTTGTTTCTCTCAGTTGCTTATTTGGGCAGAATAGCATACCGTCAGTAGTTTGTGAGCAGCGTGTTACCCTCCACACAACACAATAAGCAATGCAACTGACGATTGTCCCCCCCCCCCCCCTCAGTTGCTTAATGTGTTGTCCGAATGCAGCCTATGTCTAATCCCCCTTGAAAGCCATCTAAGTTACTGGCCACCGCTGCCTATTGCAATGGAATACCATAAATTACAAATTGCGTTCCTGTTTGGAAGGGCTGTAGCTCAGTGGTAGAGCCCCTGCTTTGGATGCAGAAGGTCCCAAGTTCAAACCCCAGGTAGGGCTGGGAAAGAATCCTGTTTGAAACTCTGAAGGGTTGCTGCCAGTCAGTGTTGACAATACTGGTCTAGATGCACCAGTGACTCGGTAGAAGGCAGCACCTTGTGTCTGACCTCAATTTCCTGCAAACTGGATGACCCTGAATTGTAGTATTATATGACAAAGTGAGAGAAATTTATCTCTGTCACTTTTTTTCACACTGTGCATTATTTTACAGACCTCCTTGCTTGCTTGTGAACTAATGTTACAGGCTCTCCGCAAATTTAAGCAGCTCTTGGCGTGATGCAGGGAGAATAGTCCCAGTAAAATGGGTCCCAGGGAAGGCTACAAGATGCTTCTTCATTGGTATGGAATGGCTTCTTCATTGGCTTCGGCTTGGATGGGAGAGACTATGGCTGTGTTCAGACAACACAATAGTCAACAGTGGGGTAATAATCAACTTGATAGTTGTTTATCTATGGGGTACTCCCCACACAACATGATAATTGTAACATCTCAGGGACATTACAATGATAATCAACTATGATGTGGATTAAGATCAGCGTTGAGTTGATTATTATTCCACGCTGAGTTGACTCATTCATCTCCCAACCTCTCTCCCCCTCAATCCTCCTGCTAGTATCCCATCAGCCATTGCTGCCGAAAATCTATCCTGTTGGCTGGACTAGAGCAACAGCTGCCTCTGACTGCTCTTGCCTTGTGACCCTGTGGCTGACGAATAACCAACGGTGCCATCCACCCAACACGATAACCAATGGTGCTTCAAATAGCCAACACTGCTCAGTGTTGGTATTTGCGTTGGTTATTTCAGCCAAATAAACAACCGTTGGTTAAAAAACTCCACACAACGCGATAGCCCATGGTGGGTTAAATAATCAACCGTCGGCTATTTAAACCATCATTGGTTATCATGTTGTCTGAACCCAGGCAAAGCCACACTTCAGGACCAAGGACAATCCAACAATTGGGACTAAGGAGCAAGGCCAGAGAACGATGGAAAGATGCGCGAGACTCCAGAGCGCAGCAAGCCTCAGCTGGAGTTGGAAGTCCTCGATAGCCCTTCCTGGCCAGGAAGAGCCAAGGGGCAGAGCCTGAGGATATTTTATGGCTGCACCACACACAGCAGCTGCAAGGCAGCTTCCATGGCTATTGGTTTGAGTCCCACAGCTCAAGCTTTTCAAACTTAACTCTTGCTACTCCTAGGACAGCCTGCCCCAACCTGGTGTCCTGCAAGTGTGTTGGGCTACCAGTCCCATAATGGGCACTCCAGGAATGGTGGTCCGAGACATCTGGAGGCCCCCAGGCTGGGTACAGCTGCCCTAGGCTTCATCTGATTCACTTTTGCTGCCTTCTACACCATTCTCGGACCTCCTTCTATTACCAGCCTTGAAGGTGGTGCACAGCTTTGCATGTCCCTGGGCAGGGGCGCTCCTTCCCTGTGCCGCTCCCCACAGCGGGTGTCGGCATGCGTGCCCATGCTGCCGTTGGAGGCGTTAAGCAGCACCCACCTTCCCTTGCAATTTCTGGGTTCGAGAGCTTGCTCATCTTCATGGCTCAGAGTTTGCTCTGCACACCCTGCTTACTCCGGATTTATGGATGCATTCCTGTTTTGTCAGATCTTTCCAAACCTGCCTCTCACCAGCGTGCCTAAATCCGCTCTTGTTATTTGAGCCAGAGCGATTCCATTCTTTCCTCCCTACTGTGAGTGCTGTTGAACAACATGCGGATCCCCGACCAGTCAGGTTCGCCTTGAAGGCACAACTTAACCGACCCGACGAAGGTTGCCATTGGAAGTGACTTCCTTTGCCCTTGCTTCTTTTCCCAGATGATACAGGACCCACTCCTGGGAAACAGTGTTTTGCCTGTCTTTATAAAACAGTTAATATCGTTGCACCAGTCAGTTAAAAGTCTGTGGGTTGTGTGTTCCTCCCCCTCTCCTCCCTCCCCCCCAGTAGCCCTTGAAATTGTTAAGCTGTTATTGAAAAGATGCGGTGATTCCTGACCCATATAGTGAGGTTTTTTGTATGTTTTTTTTTTGCAAGGGTGGGGGGAACACCCAGCATCCTTCCAAATGCTGCATGTAGATTGTAAAACTGAAACTTAGTGCCTAGTGATTCTCCAGTGGACATCGAATTCAGTGTTCAAGGAGAACTGAACTTCCAGAATTGTAGGTGATGCAGAGAGAGCGCCTTTCTCCCTCTCATGTGGCTTGTTCTGAGGCTTTGCTCAAAGTCTGTTTGACATTGCCTCAGCTGACTTTAACGGGTCCAGGCTTTTGTGTCCATATCTGTGTCACTTCCAAGAACCCTTTCTCTGGAGGAGGTTGGTTGCCATGTGCATGATTTCCATCCTGCCACACATATGCTGTGTCCAGAGAGAAGGGTTGGGATACAGAGTTACCCCCAGGGTTGTCAGCTACGTGCAAGAGATGCTTCCTTACTGTTTTTTAACCAAGCTGTTCACTGTTCTTCAGTGGGCCCATCAAAACACCTGGCCAAATATCTGGTGGGTTCTTCCAGTTCCTGTCTTCATGGTTTCCTTCTTAATTTCAGTATCCTGGGAAGATGGCTGCACAAGCTATGCTTTGTGGGAACGTAGGGAGCTGTCTCATCTGGGCTCACACATAAACCATGATAAGGGTTTGGAATTCAGGGTTGTCATGATGTGTGAATTCAGCTGTGATAACAAACCATGGTTTGTACATCACAAACAACCCTGGGAAAGAACTCATGGTTTACTGTTGGGTTGCGAACTCTGGGTTGTTGTTTAAACCATGGGGTTGTTGTGATGTGTGAACCCAGAATTGTGGGTTGTTTCACCAGGCTACAGAGGTGGCAGTCAAGTGTGGTCAGGAAACCAGCTGACCTATATACCACCATTTGGGATACAGGAGGGGCCAGGGGAAAGTGGAGGGAAACAACCCAGGGATTGAGAAAACAAACCATGTTAGGGCAACAAAATGTGGGTTAAATAAACCATAGGTTAGTGTTATGTGAACCAAGTGCTTGAGTCAGACCCTTGGTACATTGTTGCTGTTAACTGGCCATGGCTTTCAAGAGTTTCAGGGAGAGATCTTTTCCATCCCTACCTGGAGACACCGGGGATTGAGCCTAGAATCTTCAGCATGCAAAATATGTTCTCCAATGATCTACAACCCGTCCCCAAAAGATAGTCTGGTTGTACTTCCCCAAAGAAGTGCATACAGAAATACCCTCCTTCTGTCTTTCCACAGTCTATTGCCAATTTGATTTCATTGGCAATAGACTGTTTATTTATTTATTTAGTACATTTCTAATCTGCCCAATAACTAATGTTCTCTGGGCAGATTACCAACCGTTTTGAAAAACTAATATGCCATTTTAAAACACAGTTAAAAGTATAAAACACAATACAAATATTTTAAAGAATAGAATACAATATGCAAAACAATAAAACAGCACACGAATTGATAGAAGAGCCATAATAATAACAACGGAGTGCTTGGTCTCTAAAATGCCTGGGAGAAAAGAAAGGTCTTTGCTTGGGCTGATGAGATAACAATGTAGGTGTCAGGTGAACCTCTTTGGAGAGTTTATTCCATAAGTGCGGTGCCACCCCTGAGAAGGTCCTCTCTCATAGCCACCCTGCTAGCTTCTGTTGCTGGGGGCACCTGGAGGAACCCTGAAGATGAGCATGAAGGGTTGAGGAAAATCTCTCTACCCCCTTCCTCCATGCTGTTCATAATGTCATAAACTCCATGATCTTCCTCCGTCCTCCATGCGTAGTTATTGCCTTTCTGCAGCAGAAAACCCCAAAAGACAGAAGGTGTGCCCCATCTTTGTAGTTAGTCCAGCACTTTGGCATGCCGTTTTTGGAGATGGGGTTGCCGTTCATATCTCAAGGAGTATCTGCTCCCCTAGAAATTTGCCTGCCCGTTACCTTAGTGCAGCCTTCTGCAACCTGCTGCCTTGCAGATATGTTTGACTGCAATGCCCAGCACATATGTAGGGCAGCAGTTGGTGGGAGGCAAGGTTGGTGGGTGAGGCACTGCTTTGTATGCCCTCTATGGCGATGTTCAGGCAGGGAGCAGGGCCTTCTTTGTAGTTACTCCAACCCTTTGGAGCTCCCTTCCAAAGCCAGCCCTCCTTTCATGGGCAGTTGAAGACTTTTCATTCTGAGGAGCCTTTTCCTTGCTTCTGATGGTTGGCCACTGCAGTGATTTTCTGGATGCTGCTGTATGGTGTGCATTTAGGTGGCGGGGAAAGGCCTGTTTTGAATTATGAGATTTTAGTCTGTGATTCTTGTAGTCCTCCCCACACACACATACTGCAAGTAGCCTCCATGTACTCTGTGGAGCAGAAAAGCATCTAGCAAGGAAATGTAATAATCTTAATAATACTCAGCATGTGCTTCTGATGCTAGGGAGGCGTAGATCAGCTTTGCCGTGGGACGCAATGCCACAGAGGTGACCCAAGAGCAGGGGCTGAGTGATTGCCGCTTGCCCTAGCATCCAACGCAGACTTTACCCACCTCCTCATGCTGCTTTTGCAAAACTGAAGTGTTTTTCTTTTTGCAAACCGTGTGAATCTGGGCAAAGCAGAGGCGGCTCGAGTAATTCTGCTACCCTTGGTGAAATTAACTTCCCTGCTTACGATCGAATGGGGGGGGGGGCTTGCATTTACTCATTCCACAATTCCAGGGGGAGAAATCCATAGCTGGCGCCACTTTTGTCCCTGGCTTGAGGGTTGGCGTTTCTATTGAGAGGTGTCCAAATGAGCCCAGGGACTGCCCAAAGTGTGCTGCTCCCTGTTCGGTTGGGCCACTTCTGAGGCAGCGCGGGCGGTGGATGCTGGGGCACGGGGCCGGGAAGACGAAAGCGGGAATCAGCAGTTTTATTTTTAAACCAAAGCACCTGTCAAAGCCGGTAACAAATTGACTGGCCTTTTCTCTCTTTTTTCCTGTGTGCTTCGGTAATTGAATCATAAACTCTGTGAAGTTGCTAATGTCACCATATTAAATGAAGATTTGGGGGGGGGGGGAGTTGGCTTATTTAAACCTCAAAACATGATTTCCCCCTCACCTCTTGTTTCGTTTTCATTTTTGTGTGGGAGGCAAGTGCTACTTACCTATAATTGAGACCTTTTCCTGAGGCCCCCCCCCCCCCCCCCCCATTCATGCTGAACATGATTGGGCAAACGGAACCCCTGAGGTCTGGTTTTTTTTTTTTTTTTAAAAGGGATAATGTTGCATTTAGGATTTGCACGCCTATTTCAGAGTTAATTGTTTTCCAGTCTGAGGTACATCAGCTACAATGTCTGTGCTTTTTGATAAATGCCTGCAGGAGAGATTTCTCTGGATACTTTTCATCTCCTAGGGTTGCATCCAGCTGTGTGTGCCCTGCCAGTGAAACAGGCACAGGGTGGGCAGAGCAGATGCCTTCCCCACAGGCCCCTGTATGCCCCAAAATCTGCTCTGGAGGGCAGGGGGGAGGAGAGAAAGGGCTCAGCGGGAGAAGCCCCTTCTCTGCATGCAGGAGGCCCCAGGTTCGATTCCTGGCAGCATCTCCAGGTAGGGCTGGAAAACTGCTGCCTTAAACCCTGGAAAGCCGTTGCTGCCAGTCAGTGTTGACAGCAAGCTGCCTCCAGGCTCGGTGAGTCTTGCCGGTGCAATGCCTGCATTTCCATACATCAGCCTTCCCCGACCAGATGTTTTGAAGGAGAACTCCCGGTATCCCTGGCCATTGGCCGTGTTGGAAGGCCAAAACCTCCGGACAGCACCAGGTTGCGGAAGGATGCCAAACATGCTTGTCTCATTCGCACAGGACACTTCTAGATATATGCGTACCCCCCCCCCCCCAACAAACCAAACCCTAGGTAAACACTTAAAGAACATTATGTGTGAATGGACCTGCACTGGCACTGCTTTGTTGAACAAGGTCAAAGAAAATCCCTGGCACATGGCAGATTCAGTGCTTAAAAAGGTGTCCACATCTCAGAATTTTGCTCTGCTCTATTTAAATCCTGGGACAGAACTGGCTGCACAGTGTAAATCTTGGCACCCAATCCGTAGCATTTCTGTAGTGCTTTAGAGTGGAGACAGTTCCAGTGCAACTGACGTATGTCAGTCCTGATGGTTCTGTGCTACCTCCAAGATCAGAGGCAGTATGGCAACACACACCAGTGGCTGGGGAACATGGATGGGAGGGTGCTGTTGCACTCCTGTCCTGCTTGTGGGCTTCCACTGTGGGAACAGAATGCTGTAGTGAATGGACCCTTGGTCTGACCCAGCAGAGTGCTTTCTATATCCTTAAGGTCCCTTTCAATTCTTAAGATTCTGTGGTGGTTTCCAGCCTTTACATGCCGCCCCCAATAAGCTTTTATCCTGGGACAAAAAAGGTGTTTATTCAGTTTAAATATTTGTGCCCCACCTTTCCATCCAGTGAACCTTAAGGTGTCTTCTAAGAAGGCATGTCCATTCATTACAAAGGGTGGGGGGAAGCAAACCTCGTATTGGTGTGTGGTGTGAACAGTTGTCACCCCCGCTTCCGCCCTCGAGGGCCTGTGGCAAGGTGTCTTCCCTTCCCTCCAGGGACACCACTAGGGCCAGAACTGGCAGGCCAGGGCCACGCTGCCCTGGCCCACCCCAAATGTGAGCGACAGGCAGGTGTGAGCTCATGATGATGGTGCTCTGATTTCAGTGAGCTTAAAGTGTGCAATTGTCCATGTGCAGAGTGCTGATTCTTTTAAACCAGGGCTGACAAATAGCCTTTTTAGCTGTTTTTGTGTTTGTTGGTTTTGTTGTCACAAAGCCCGGGATACAGCAGCAGTTGCAAAGTATGGAATCGCAGTTGCGGGGAGAAGAGACACGTGAGTTCTGTGCCTCACAGCTGGCGTAATGTTCATGAGTGTCTTAGGCATTAAGTCCAGGATCTAAACTTACCTAGCTGCACCTCTGCTTCCCTCCCTCCACCCTCTCCAGAAGCCCCCAATTGTTCATCTAGGCAGTGCTGGATGCAGCTGGAATAGGAGGTTTGCCCGGGGTACAGTGATGATGGCGCTTCTCAGTCCGTCCTGCTGTTATGCAAGTGACTCAGGGGGCTTCACACACACACACACACACACACACACACACACACACACACACACACACACTAGCAGAGTGGAAGGAGAGAGCGAGCAACTGATATGTCAGCCAGGAGCAATTCCTGTAATCTGAGACCCCAGTTTTACTCTGGTAGATGAAGACCCAGGCGGCCAATCAACCAGTTAATTCTCTTTCTCGGTACAAACAAGACACATTCCTTCTCGCTGCCTGCTTTGGTGCTAATTTTGGTACGGAGTCCATCAAAATGGTCAGGAAAACTGGTGATCGGTGTGCGGGGATATATGTAACGGGTGAAATCCTGTTGGGGTTTCTTTTCCTCTCCTTCCTCCAACCTTAAATAAAATGACATGTAGCTGTAGGGTGCACAGAACAAAATAAAATTGTTCCATTTTGGACTTGTTCTACCCCACTGATACAGAAAATGAGGTTAGGCTGGAGTTACTGCAGGCAGTGAAATAACCTTGCTGGTAATTTTTGTCATGTACATTACGAGGTTATGCATTTTTAATTGATATACTTAAATGGAGGCAGGTAAAACATGACCAGTATTTTTAAAAAAGAGAGAAAAGGAGGGGGCGTTCTATCATGCATTAGGGACATGGGGCGATTCTCTCAGGATTTCTCGTAGTTCATCAACTCATGACATAAATATTCAAATGCCTCTAGTTTCCAATTTAACAAAGAAGTCCAAAGCATTCTTCTAGACTCTTTCCCTGATTAAAACACACACACACACACACACACACACACACACACACACACACACACACACACACAATATGAACTAGCTGGAGCTATAAAACACAGGTGTTTATGGGGGTTTTGTGTGTGTGTGTGTCTTTTCCTTTTCTATGGTTGTAAAAACGTCCACCTGGAACCATATCAAGTTAAGGGGCGACTGTTAATTACAAGTGTTTGTATTCTGTGCTCAAAAACTAAACAAAAACTGGTGCTGTGGAAACCTAAATATCGTGTGTGAATGCAGATAACTGAGAATAGATTTGTGCCCAGGGCAGATTAGGGTGGGGAATCCCCCAACATTCCCCAAAAAGAGGGGGGCAAGGATTTGTCCTGTCTCTGCAAAAAAAACCCTTGTGGGGTCCCTCATCTTCCTCACACTGTCACAGTGGTCTCTTTTGATGATACTGAGGGTAGGTAAATCAACAGAATACCGTCGATAAGTACTTACATTGATGCTTCCAAAGAGAAAACTGCACTCTAAATTCATAGAAGAAGGGCTAGCCCAACCTGATAGTTAATGCTCAGAGGTGGTGTAGTTTTGTATGCCAGATTCTGGGGGGGGGGGGGGATGAACAGGGCCGGGGGGTGGGTGGGTTTGGCTTTATGTACTATTTGAGAGGTGTTTATGCCCAAGGATACACATAAACAGCCAAGAGGCCAATGATATGCCAAAAGCTTTTTTTCTAAGTCTCTAGGAGCACCGACAGAGGTGGTAACCACCATTTTGACCTGGGGGGAGGGCATTAACACAAGAACATAAGAAGAGCTCTGCTGCATTACACCAAGGGGTCTATCGAGTCCAGCATTCTCTATATACAGTGGCCAACCAGCTGCAGATGGGAAATCCACAAGCAGGACATGAGTGCAGCAGCACCCTCCCACCCATGTTCCCCAGCCTTCGATGCTGGAGGTAGCACAGAGCCATCAGGAGTAGTAGCCATTCATAGCCTTCTCCTCCATGTCTGAACCGCTGTGGCCAAGTTATCCTGGTCCAAGATCAGCTGCCGGAGCAGGTAAAAGGCTAATTCGCCTTCGAGCATTGATCAAAGCTGTCCAAACTGGTGTCCATCACTACAACTGTTGATAACCAATTCTGTAATTTACTCTGTACTGTGTGAAGAAGGACTTCCTTTGTTCTATCCTGAGCCTCCCATCAATCAGCTTCTCTGAGTGACCTCGTTGGGTTCTGATGTTATGAGAGAAATGGGGCAAAGATTGCTACCCAGTGGGCATCAACTGCTGAAATGGGGCCAGTTCTCTAGATGTTTCATCTCCTGGTTTATCTCCATCAGCTTTCCCTAGCCAGGTTCACTCCAGATGGATTGCATTGCAACTTCCACCATACCCAGCTAGCAGGGCCATTGGCCATGGGAGTTGTAGTCCAAGAAATCTGGAGGGCACCAGGTTGAGGGGGGCTACTTTCTACCTTGTGAATTGCAGTGGATCATCAAGTGAGTGTCATTTGGGTGGGTGAGTACCAAGTGGGCTGCCCCTCACCTTTTTGCTGCCAGTGGCATTTGCGCTCCCTGAACCATTTTGTTGCCTGAGACCCCTGCTCTGTTATTTTTCATCGGAAGGTTTTTTTATTGACAGCCAAATGTGCAATACTAATTCAGCCGTGTTCAGCCTTCTTAAAAATAGCCCAACTATTGAAGTCAATGCCAGGGTCGGCTCTGTCAATTTCAATTTAATTAAAAGGCGTCAGATCAAAGGATAACATAGCAAAGCCCAATAATAGCTGTGAGTAGGGAGATCGATGTGTAACGATGAGCGATTTGGATCTGAACCTCAGCCGAAGGACGGTTGAATTGAACGCTGGGAACAGGATGCTGTTGGCAAACTGATCGCTGGAAGCATTTGGCTTTTCTTTCCACCCGGATCTTTTGTTTTATAAATAAATTTTTGGAGGAAGCAAAGAGGAACTGAAGGTCTTGGCACAAGGTTCCCTTAAATTCTGTCTTCATGGCCTTGCTCTGCCTTCTCACTCCTTCCTCCCCCAAACAAATATGGGCTTATGCAAGAACCGCCCAGCACCATCAGCACCATTTCAAGTATTTACAGCCTGCTTTTCAGCTTCAGTGAATATTCCCAAAGTGGCTATCAGTATAAAACAGGGGTCCCCAACATTTTTGGCTCGGTGGGAGCATTTGGAATTTTAAGAGGATGTCATGGGCGCACTCACAAAATGGCTGCTGTGGTGGGCATAACTTTCATATCCCAGCTGCAAACTTGTGAGATGATAATGGAAGTCATTTCCCCAAGAACCTAAGTACAAGGCAGAGGTGGGTCTGAGCTCCAAAACATAAAACCACTTTTTTTGAACCCAAATAAAGATGGTGCTGGAGGGGAGCACTTTGCTTTGCAACATACAAGGCTCCCAGTTAAAACACACACACACACACACAAAATAAATATCAGGAGGGTCTGGGAGCATGGTGGGCGCCAAAAGAGGTGGCTGTGACCACATGGGTGCCCCTGAGCATCACGTTGGATCAAAAACGGAGAATTTGTGAAACGAAATCCTACATGGCTTCACCCATCCTGGCCTTGCATCCCATGGTTGCAATCCTAAACCTATGTGCTATGGAGTAAGTGTCCCATGAGCCCCAGCTGGCAGTTGTGGTCCAAAACATCTGGAAGGTGCCAGGTTGTGGAAGGCTGGTTTCTACCCTCGGTCAGGTATCCCAAGGGAATTTAATGCTGGGATCTAGTTAAGGATGAGTGAGCAACATGTATAGGATTGAGCAGTCCAATGGTTCGGAAGTGTGTGTATGTGTATGTATATGTATATGTGTAATAATAATTATATATATATATATATATATATATATGAATCCCCATCGACTGGTTGTGGAATTCTAACTGCCCTGGACGCTGCAATCCACTGAAAATGACAGAAGTTGATTTGAGCAAAGCGATCACTTTCACAGTAGTGTCTTCCAACCACTGGAAATACGCAGTTGTGTAAAATGCCAGTGGCAGAACTAACAACTCATTGCTGTGATGCTTTCTTTGTATCTGAGGCCATACAGTAGAGGGTGAGCCACTCTTCAATATTAAAAAATGGGTTTCTCTCCAGAACAAGGGACAATGCTGGAGGGACGCTTTTCTTGGAATGTGTCTTTCTAATGCTACTGAAAAGCCTGGTCTGTTTTGGTAAATCTGATTTGGAAATCCATTTTAGAGAATCAAACATTAAAATTGGGCCCAAACAAGGACTGAAGTGTGTGTGTGTGTGTGTGTGTGTGTGTGTTGTAGTTGTGTATGTGTGAATGAAATTGGAATTTGCACTGCGTTCGCTTTGAACACTAGGATGAAACGTCTTGGCACGAGTCCTCCGCAATGTTGTTGTTTTTGGCCTCTTGGTGTCAAGAAGGCTGTGACCCTCCCTTCCTCCACCTCACAATTCTGTGTTTTGCAAAATGCTGCAAAACAGAACCATAAGCTTAAGTGGAATATTTTCATAGCCATGTTGACTCGATCATCCATCACTGGATTCCAGCTTTATATTCCCTTGTGATACCTGACCAAGGGTAGAAATCAGCCACCCCTACTTTAGTGCCTTCCAGATGTTTTGGACCACAACTCCCAGCACTCCTGAGCATTGGCCATGCTGGCTGGGGCTGATGGGAATTGAAAGCCAAAACACCTGGTTGGAGAAACCTGGTAGGAATGGTCATGCCCACCCTTGCAAAAGTGCCCTGCATGTGGTTCATTCACGCCTGTGACGGCCAGAGCCTTCGGATCGTGGCTTTGGGAGTGACTCAGAGGTGGCACATGGCTGAGTCGTGCTTCTGGGGAAAGGCGTGAGCTCCCCCTTCTTACACGACACCAGACGCATTGAAGGGAGGATTACACCTCCTCATGTTTTGCTTCTCTGTCATGTGGAAAGAGAAGCAGGCTTCCAGGTGTCTGAAAACCCCCCAGCTTGGCCAGTCTTAAAACACCCCACTCTCCCATGTTTTGGGGCCACTTGGTCCAAAGCAAGAGGAGGAAGAAATGCCATTTCCTCTCCACTCCAACATGATGATGATTTAGCTGCAGCAAATTCTTCGCATTTGCACTGGGCTTTAAAGCTCTCCAGGCACCTAGATGTTCTGATTAAAAAGGTGTCAGCCATGAGAAAGAGTTGCCAAGGTTTTACCGGAGGCCGGCTGCGGAGTCTGTCTTCCAAGTCCTTTCACTGGTTCTTCGCAAGTGGAGGCAGCAGGCCCTGGGCATGAATCGCGCTCTCTTCTGTGGCCTGAGGCTACTGGGTGCAGCGTGGCGAGTGAGAAAGGAAACCACTAATAGGGGCCTCCTATGAGGCCACAACACCCAGGGAGCAGGCTGCCCGTTGCATCTCTGCACGACTGAGCGTTCTAGCTTTGGAAGCGGGCAGCTAGCTGTAGCCGGGGCTGGGTCCTTTGGCAGCCTCGACATCAGGTGTCATTGGGTCATTCAGCTGCTTCCGATGCAAGCTGCAGCAGCCTTCCTTGCACTACAAGGGCGGTGTGTGTGTGCTTGTTGTGCCGCTGCAAGAGTAACAGCTCTGGGCTTGCCTCCATCTAATCGGGCTACAATGCACTCCCTGTGGGGAACTCCAAGACCCTGTTCCTGGCCTTGCTTTCCCTTGGCTCCTATCCCGCCACCCCCTGCTACTCTGATACTGCTCCCTTCCTCTACCTTTTAGGGACTGCCTCTTCCCTTGGTCAGATGCTGAGGCCTGGCTATGTTTCTGCATAGGCCTGGCCCTGCAACACTCTCTGCTGTTTTGCTTACCCTTGACAGGCCTGGAACCCTCTGGCGAGGAGGCACGAGGACTGCTCTAGTGCAGCACTGTGCAAGAGTGAGATTTTTTAAAATGCCTACCCATGGTGACCTGCATAGACTTGGATGACGGTACAAGCACGTTCCTTTCCCAGGGCTTGTCCCTTCCTTCTGCATTCCAATACTGAAGAGGATGCAGTTGTGGCTGTAGCATTGAGCCTCCCAGGAATTTCAGGCTTCCTTGGTAAATATAGTGGAGATCTGGGAGAAATTTAGGGGGAAGTTGATACCAGGAGATTCACCACTTGCCCCAGTGGTAGTAGTGGAGAATTTCCCAAGAGTGTTAAAAGTGGAGATTGAAGCGAGATTGAAAGATAAGGAAATAATTAAGTTAAGGAAGTGGATGGAAAATATGAAGGATAATGAACAAATTAAAGAGCTATTGATAGGTCATAAATTTGCATGGTTTAAATGTATACAATTAGGGAAATGGACTCAGGAATGGAAATTGAAAAATAAAAAGTGTAGAAACAATACAAGATTTGAAGAATTAGTAGAGTCAAAAGGCAGGAAAGAAGGAAAGGAAATTAAGAAAGGGTTGACTAGTGAGATATATAAATTATTGATAGAGGAAGAATTTCAAAATTCACTTAAAGTAATAAAAAAGGCTTGGGAAGAAGACGTAAATGGAGAAATTAAGGATTATAAATGGGAGAGGTTGTGGAACGCAAGAATGTTAAAATTGTTATCGATCAGAATTAAGGAGAATTTTTATAAGGTATTGTGGAGATGGTATCTAACACCGGTTAGATTTCACCAGATTGATAAAAAAATATCTAAAAAGTGTTGGAGAGGATGCCAGGAGGTTGGAACTTATTACCATATGTGGTGGAGCTGTGAATATGTACAAAAATTTTGGAAAAGGGTATTTAAAGAAATAAGTGAAATAATTGGAAGTAAAGTGGAATTAGACCCGAAGCTCGCTCTACTAGCAATATGGGATAGAGGGGAAGAGGACAAAAACAAGAGGGAATTGATAAACAACCTCCTGACTCCTGTTAGACTAATGATTGCAAAAAATTGGAAAGGACAAGGAAGCTATACAATAGAAGAATGGTATAAAGAAATATGGGATATGGCTTTGAATGATATGCTAACTTGTAAAATGAAATTGAAAAGGGGAATGTCCGGTAAAAATGATTTTGGGGAAATATGGAGACCCCTTTTGGAATATGTATTAAGATCGGGGAAGGGACAAACACCTTCAAAAGAGTCGATAAACTTCTGGATAGAATAAAAGGTTAAGAGAAGGTCTCATGGTGGGGGGGTACACGGGGGGGGGGATTGTCGAGGGTTATGTATGTATTTTATGTTATCATTATGTTGAAAATAATAAAATTATTTACAAAAAAAAAAAAAAAAAAAGAATTTCAGGCTTCCTTTTTAAAAAAGAGCACGTGCGTAGCCCAGGGATATGGTACCTCAGGTGTATGGCCCTCTGGCATGAGGTCTCCTCTCTTTCATTTTTTAAATACCCCCTCCCTAACAATCTAAACCAGGGGTGCAGGACCAGACACCCCAGGGCTTCTTGGCCCTGCAGGGTTCCCCAGGAGGCCCCTCTTCTATTCCCACCCCCTTTCTCCCATTGCCCAGTTGTTTGGGGTTTTCCGGGCATGTGAGCATCCCCCTTCCTTCTACAACGTTGTACATCCTAAGGCTTAGCTAGTGGCTGTAACAGCTTCAAGCTAAAAGATGCTGGTATTTTTGTTTTCTACCCCCCCCCCCCTTTGATGTTCAGTGTAGCCCTTTGCCCCTCCTCCTGAGTAGCAGAATAACTTCTGCAAAGTGAACAGAATTCTTTTGGCTCCCGCTGGGTGCCTGCCTGCCTGCCTGCCTGCCTGCCTGCCTGCCTGCCTTTTGGTAAGGGTGCTGTGGTGAAAGGGATTCTCAGCCGGGACTGGATCTCAGGACAAGGTTGACGGCGCTCAGCCGCCGTGTGAACCTGGCAAAAGGCTGCAGCATCGCACCCTGCTGGAGTGGCCGCTTTCCCCATGGGCTGGCTCCGTCCGGCTAGGCTTGCATGCCACTTGTCCCCTGGCTGGTTACATCTCAGGCATGAAAGTGAATCCAGGCTGTGAGTCCTTCTGTTTGTGTCTTCCTTGCTTCAGTGGCCCAGCGAACTCTGTTGTGTTTAAGGTCAAGGTACATGTTGTGTCCACAGTCCTGGGACCCTTGGAAGTAGGAATCGTACCATTCAAAGTGAGGGACATGGTGCTTGCTAAGAATTTCCAGCCTCGAAACAAGCTTTCAATGCCTTTCTGTCCTGCACCATATCAAATCACAATGATAAATGGCACGATGGTTACTGCACAGAGGGCTACCCATAAAATCACAAGGAATGTTTCACACATTAAACCACTTCACAACACCCCTCAGACCCAAAGACCTGACTGTGATGATGATCAGTTCACACAGAGTGAACATCCCATCCCATCCACCACTCCTGCAGCACCAGATCCAGCAACTCTTGGTGTTTCAGATTAGAACTTGCAACGTTACCCAACAAGGACCAGCCGCCGTGCTCCAAGCTATTTGCAGGACTATATTACATGAAAAACTGTTTTGTGAACTATTGAGCTAATTGTTCTTGTTTACCTAATTTGATCTGCATATGCATTTTTAATATGTGCATTAGTTGTATATTTTCCTTATACAGTTGCAGTTTTGTTGTTGTTCAGATACTCTAACTTTATAGCTATGTTGCTGTTTTTCATATTTGAAGGAAAGGAGGGATGTAGTGTTTGTGATAGGCCCATTCTTTGAGCCAGGCCAGGATTTATGAATGACCTAAGTTTTGTGTCGTCGCCAGTGTTGTGTCCACACAAAACTTAGATGGTAGACATTTATTGTAGTGCTCCTTCTTTGCAGGCAGCTACAGGCAGACTGGCCTTTGCATTGCCAGCCTGCTACAAAACCTGGAATGGATTATCTGTGCTTAATTGCAGGTCATTCATAAATCCTGGCCTGGCTCAAAGAATGGGCCTATCACAAACACTACAGTACACAACCTGCACAGTGGCTGGAAGTGCTGCTTCCCAAATGTCGCCTCAAACCAGGATTCACCACACATGAATTCTCATCTCTGTGGGCATAGTGAGTTTTGAGACGTGGCAACGTCATAAAGGCAGAACAGGCTCTCAAAGGGCCCTGTTTCATTAGGTGTTTTACTTGGGAGAAGGGCTTTTCCTTTTATAGCTTGGTAATTTTCTGTTTGAAGCATACTCACAAATACAGGAGACGTGCCTAGAATTATCACCCAACCCAGTATTCTGATTCCAGTGATGGCCACCATTAGTTTGCCTCTGGCTCTATTTGAAAGCACCCTGGAGATGTGATGGGACTTGAGTGAGCATGGCTTTGTGGGCCTTTGCTTATGCCTCCCTTCCCCAAACAGAGGTGTTGAAGTCCACCTCCCATCGTCCTAAGCCAGCATGGTAAGTAGACAACCTCAATGCTCAGCATTCCAGGCAGAAGTTCACTTCTGTTCATTGTGCTATGCTGCTGCTCTGAGGCCATTCCTGGCCTCCTAACCTAATGGGCCAGGCTATGGTGGGTAGGTGGCTTAGCCAAGCCTGGAACCAATTCTGAAGTTGTGTCCTTCAAGCCAGAGTTGTATGAGCTGCTTGATTAAGCAAAGGCAAAAAACCAGGCCCCCAATGCAGAGGCCTGCTGATCCCTGCTTCCTGGCTAAGTGAGCTCAGGGGCTGGAGAATGCAGGGCCCTGGGGATATGATGTGAGGTTCCTGGTTTGAGCTCAGAGAGCAGCTGCTCAACCATGGCACTTCCTGTACTAGATACACTGCCTAAAATTGATCTCCGTCTTGGCCAATCTGAAGGCTGCCCCGTTTCTTTGTAGCCCTGCTCTCTTTGTGTGTTTTGGCCAAGGCAAGAGACAGTTCTGGCTTACAGCTGGCATTTTACGTTTTCTGAAATGAGGATCAGAAGTTGTTTCTTTCTCCTGGAATCCAGCCTAATAGCAGCAGCACCCAGCAGTGACTCATTCATTCAGTCCACCATCTCCATCCTGAGAGAAGGTGATTCAAAAGCGCAGACCTCATGGCCACCATGTCTGGCCTGATTCTGTAGACTTATCAGTTCCTTTCCCTGGCCCCTGCTGCTTTTTGTACCACTGGCCTGCTAAAGAGTTCTGGAGAACTCGAAAGCTTGCACACACTCTTCTGATTGTTTGGTTGGTCCTAATCAAGGCCGTTTGGATCCCCTCCCTTACCCCGCATGGGCCAATGGTGCTATCTTTGGTTTACTGGCGATACCGACATCTGAGGCAGTCTGGGATGGGCGGACGGTAGCCAGCTGGTGCACCCAAAGGAGACAAAGCAGATGATGTAGCCTTGTGACTGGCTGATGAGGAGATGGTCAGGTCTGATGCAGGCAGTGGGCTGCCAGTAAAGGAGCAGGCAGAAGCGGGAAGGTGTTGGAAATTTAATGCCACGTGGGCTGCCCTTTTGGTGGAGGAGAGGGGGTGCCCCCCTCCAGACCCTTTCAGAGCAAAAGTGGGTGAGCACCCGTGAGGTGGCCCTCTGTGTGGACTGAGGGGGCTGTGTTGATTTCTCTCCAGCCAATAAAACTTCCAAATGTGGACCTTAGGTAGAGTAGCGATAGTGACCTGTGTGTGTCTGTTGCAATTTACAAGGGATGTAACCAAAGAAGACAAGTCCCTGCCCCAAGGCACTTACAATCCCAATGTTGATATCTGTGTTTGTGTGTTATAAAAGTAAAGGAGAGAGTGGGGAAGAAAGAGTCAAGGAAGAGGAATTATTATTATTATTATTATTATTATTATTATTATTATTATTATTTCTTTCATTTCTATACTGCCCCAGAGTCGGAACTCTCTGGGTGGTTTGCCAAAATTACTGAGTAACATAGGTCTGAATGAGATACAGTTATAATTACCGGGGGCTTCATATTGGTTGCGGCTGAGCATTCTGGGGTGAGGCAGCACACAAAAGACAGGTGCTGAGGAGGGATGTGAAGGAAGTTGCCCCTGGCTGTGGGGCAGGTCCAAGTATATGGGGAAACGAGAGAGAGAAAGGATGGACTCTTTTTGGGAAGCCGCAGGAGATGGCTCTGGGCAGTGGTCCTGGGGGAGCAAAGGTCACTGGCAGGGAGGTCTCAGGTGGAGAACAGGTAGAGGGGAAGCCCAGGGCAGGTCGCCCCTCATCGTGGCCTCTGGTCTGCTGCTCAAGAGCGCCTTGCAGTTCATGTTGGTTTCTCCTGCCACCCCTCCCCCTCCCCCCTCCCCCTGCAAAGTGGCTCATGTGTCAAATGACTCTTTTCTCTCCCTCACCCGCTAATAGTTATTAGTGGCACCAAATAAGCTCCTTGCTCCATCCGAAGAGGCTTTGTTTTCTATTCTCCTTCTCGTAAATCTCGTGCCGAGACTGCTGCTGCCTCTGCTTTGCCTCTCCGCTTTGTTCCTCTTTCCCCCTCTGCTTCTGCTACCAGACCTGAAGTGTCCTTTAGATTAAATTTTTATATTTTCCAAGAAAGGCCCCTTATGAAAATGATCAGATTAAGCTACCAGATGCCAGGAACTCGGTGCGCCCACGAGAAGGCAAGACGCAATAAGGCTTCCCCGTATTGCATAATATGAATGGTGAACAATTTACGTACAACTGCAGGAGGAAAAATCTGCTAATTTGCTGCGTGCTCAGTCTAATGACATTTATTTTTTGTTTACAGGCAAGTGGAACTTATTAAATGCTTCATTACAAAAAAGAAAAGGAAAAATAGACCACAGGTCTTTGCAATTACAGCCATTTTGATGTTCTTCAGCAGTTGGTGTTTGCATCTTTTTTCTAGGGATGCATCTTTATTTGAGTGCATCATTCGATTAATTGACTACTGTTTTTGCTTAGTGGGATCTGCTTTTAGTCCATAGTAGTTAAGGGCTCACGTGTGTGTGTGTGTGTGTGTGTGTGTGTGTGTGTGTGTGTGTTTAAAGGCTATTTTGAATTCCTGGCAGATTCTGGAAGACTAGTCACATCATTTGATGCAGCAGATCTAAGCAAGAATCTTGTGATACCTTAAAGATGGGCCTTAACCATTATCTCTGACTCAAATGTTTGAGTTTCTGAGACATCCAAAGCCCCGTGGGGCTCATGCCAGCAGGGTGGAAGTAATGGAGGGGCGGTGTTTCCACTCCCTTCGCCCCTCCCCAGTCTTGTCTTGCCCCATGCCCTGGCATTGAAACTAATGGGAAGGAATTAAACTGACCAGCTTCAGGGGCTGGTGTTGATTACCAGGTGGTTGGAGGGGGATCTGGGATGCTGGAGGGGCTGCCCCCCAACAACCCTAACTTTTTCCCTCTCCACCATCGGAGTTCTAATGTCAGAGAAGTATAGGCCACAGAAATTACAGAAGTTTCCATGGGGTTGGAGAGGGGATCTGAGGTCATATCTCCCTGTTTGATTTCAGACAGCTAGTCCTGTTGCAGTGAGGACCTAGTGTCACTGAGCACTATATGGTCTGATTCAGAGCAAGGACTTGGGCCAAGCCAGGTTCAGAAGATTCCAGCCAAAGTAGTAGTCAGGTTTCCCAGAGAGAAAGGGAATAAAGCAGAGAGCTTGGTGTGATTCTGGGAGCCAGACAAACTTGCCTCTGTGTTGCTCCAACAAGTAGCAGATTGTGACTGAACCTTAAGCATGGTTTCAGCTTCCTTGAGGTTGGGTAACCCTGCTTCCTCCTTGACTCAGGCCTTGTCCTTTAAAGGGGCCTCGTCTGTTTCAGCAGCCTCCGCCTACGATGACACAGATGTGGCTGCAGTGAGATGGTTATCTTCATGAGTGGAACCCTCAGAATCTGAGCATGGCTATTTGACCCTCTCTGGACACAAGGAGGCTAGTTCCTGGGGAGTTGGAAGGACTGAGGGTGAGCGATCAGGGCCCTAGACCAGGACAGCCATCCACCTGACCAGTAACCTTTCTCTCCAACTTTGAAGTGGGTGGGTGGAATCTGATTGATACCATGACTCCCAGGGACAACAGTATTGTACATTAACATATTTATTTCAGCATCAGATTCTTGTATTACAGACTGCTTCATTGGATGTTTCCAGTGTGTTATTGAAATAGGAAATGGGAAGATATATATAATCTTGGTCTCTGTGTGTGTTCCTTCTAATGATGTACAGTAGCATTTCCCTTGCATCACATTGTAAATTATCTACACTACCTCCAGTGTCTCCACATACTGAAGTTTTGGTCTCATGCAAATATATTCAAATTCAGTGTACTTAATTGATCAGTGAAAAGGCAGGCAGCTACTCACTGAAAAAGTATTTAATGGGTTGACAGTCCTGGCTTTTGCAAATTTGTCTGCAGGTATTCTCTGCCTGCTGCCCCCCACCCTGCTGCTGAAAAGCGGAGGGATTTGTACCATTCACACAATTGTACCTGCAGCCCAACCACCCGCGTGTCATTTTTCCAAATGAAATTGGCGTCAGGCAGCCGTGCTGCTGGATGAATTACCCCGACTGATTGACAAATGAATAACTCCCCAGCCAATCAGATTTGCTTACTCCTGCTTGTACAGTGATTTCAACTGAGGCACAGGGCATGCCCATCCTGCCAGCCAATAAAAACACCACGTTTTAAAAATAACGAGCCCAGTTGCCACTTTGCTCTGCCGCCATCCATCATGAAAAATGACAAAATTTGCATCGTTAATCTCCGGCTGCCACAATAACAACAACGACACCAAGAGAGAATTGTGCCGGGGGGAAATGAACATCTCCCCATTGCAAATAAACGCTTTGTTTTTTTTCCTGCAGTGTTTTTAAAGTTTGAAAAATGCCTTGGCTTCACAATGGCACTTACCTGGCATCAGGAGGCCGTTATCCTGACACAGTGTTCTGTTCTATTGACATTTGCTGTTAATTGCTTGCCTGCAAGCTTTTACATGGGCAACGGTGCTGCAAACCCAGCTCCTCTGTGTGTGTGTGTGTGTGTGTGTGTATGAGAGAGAGAGAGAGAGAGAGAGATTTTCATGGAGAACATCCACCTATCAGAGGGGATGATATTTTGTAAATCACTCTTGAAGAAAAGCAATCAATAAAGTGTAGAAATAAATTCAATTTGAGATCCATAAAAATGGTCATCACCCTGCGGACACCTCTCTTGGGGCCTGTCAGGCGCCCCATCTCTCCTGATTTTTACTTTATTTCTAAAGAGTTTTCAAAAAAAGTTTACTGGGAGTCTGGCATGCTGCAAAAGAAAGAGCCGCCCTCCAGCACCACCTTTATTTGTGTAGAAATAAAGTGGGGTTTGGAGCTCAGGCCCCAGTTCTGAGTTGTACTGAGGTTCTTGGGCAAACTATTTTTCTTTTAGTCTCAGCGGTTTGTGGTGAGTGTTTTGTGTTTTGTGACTGGTCATGCCCACTGGCACAGCCATTTTGTGAATGGGGAAGGACGCCCCCTCCTCTGGTAGCCATTTTGTGAGAGCACCCACATGGGCCCAACAGCCTCAAAGTTTGGGGATCTCTACTGCCATCTGCTTCAACTGACTCCATTGACCAGGAACTATTCTCTCTTCTTTCCCTTGCTCCTCCTGGTAAGCCACTGTGTGTGTGTGTGTGTGTGTGTGTGTGTGTGTGTGTGCATCTGTGTTTGTGTGTAGCAGCCTTGAGCCTGCATTACATCTGTCTCTTGGGTCTGAAAGGTTTATGCAGCCCTGGGTGGACTGGGGGTCAGGATAGTCAATGAACCTTCTACACCACAGACGTCAAGCAGGTTGAGAAATGGTTTTTGAAAGAAACAGGCGTACGAAACCTCCTTGCTGAACGGCAGATCTGTTTTATGGAGCATCATAGGATTTATTTGGTCTCAGGCGAGGCCTAACAAGGAATCATTTTAGGCGATCAGAAAATGGGCGACCATCCACTTCGCGTCCATAGCTTTTGGGTGAATTACCAGCTGATATCTTCTTTGATCGTTGCACATTCCTGCTTAGGTGAACTGGTAATGATGAATTTTTCAGGCAGTGTGCTTTTAGGTTGGAAAAGTTTCTCATCAGCCGGGGCCAATTTCCTGGAATGCTCCTTCAGGCTGAGTCGATCACGTCATATCTGACAGTACATGATGGACTCAGCATGGATTGGCTCTTGGCACTCAGTCATGCTCCTTTTGTGTGTGCCAAAAGCTGTGGCTGTACTTGGGTCTAAAAGCCTATGCCACGCACCTGGAGCATTTGCAGGCATGCTGCCCACATCAAGCCTCTGAGCGGGCTGATATCTAGCTTATGATTTGCCATCTTAAAAACACACCTATTTTATTTTTCCTGCACTGAAAATAAACCGTGATGTGATTTTAATACCTTACAATATGTCGCATGGCTTTGAATGCCCAGTGAACCCTCTGGTCTGGAGGGGCACCTGGTGCAAGTTCTCATCTTAGTTCCCTCCTGTGATGGACTGAGGCAGCCTGTTATATTCTTAAACACACTCTTTGGCTGTGAATTACACAGCTGGGAAAGAACCACCGGAAAAATAAATACATCCCCCCCTCCACTTCCCTCTATCCTTGAGATCCAGAGAGGTGATTCGGATAAGGGCATTCCTCATCTAGCATCATGCTGCTGTATTAACCCGCATGGCTGACACTTCCTTTGCAAAAGGCTACAAACTCCATTCTGCCAGGTCAGGGAAAAGGCTAAGCTAGCCTGGAGGAGGACCGTCTCCTATTACAAGTAGCTGACCTAATAGCAGAAGGAGAGTGTGCATCTATCGACAGGCATGTGAATTATCTCTCAGGTACCACCGTTGGTAGAGGTGGGGGCAGCGGGAGGGAGAGGAATGGCAGAGTTAAGTAATATTTCACAAAGGAAATGTAATCACATCCCGGCAGCCCCCGTTCCTCGCATTTCCCTGGATATTTCTGCTTGAAATAATTAACTTATTGCCAAGATACTATTTTTATAGCTTGCAAGAGGGAGCATATGGTGAGACAGCCAGCCTGGGTTTATTTAGGCAAAGTGTTGGAATAAAAAAGAAAATGCCACCAAAAATACATTTGAAAAGAAAAGAAAGAAAGGGGGAAAATAAAGAAAGAACGGGCACACACATTTATATATAGCAAGTGTCCCCCCCCCAAAAAAAATGAAAACAAAGAAAGGAATGAAAAATCGGTTCCTTTTATCTCGTTCTGTGTGAGATGTACCCGATACTTTCGAGGAATAACAGTTGTACATTCCTCCTGCTGAAGAAGGAAAATGGGTCAGTTCAGATACTGGAGGGTGGGGGATACGCCCTGGCCTGCCTGTGAAGAATAAGAAGTTGGGGGTGGGATGGGACGGACAGCAGCTGGTCTTGTTTAACTCAAGTTCACACGATTGGGTGTAAATAGCCAGTGGCCTAGTTGCCTGCAGTGAAAGACAGTTTCCTCTGGTGATGATTTGCACGTGTTGGCTCTAGAAGAAGACACAAATGACTAAAATAGCTGTGAGTAGGTGGGCCAGGTACCTTTTGTGGACTTCTTAACACATCTTTGCAACTATAAGAATCTAGTGCCTGAATTTGCTTTTTCTTTCTCCTCCCTCCCAATCCATTTTCCTTTTGTGTCATGTGTTTTTTAGATTGTGAGCCTGTGGGCAGGGACTGTCTTAAGAAATACTTTTGTAAGCCGCCCTGAGAGCCTTTTTTGGCTAAAGGGCAGAATAAACATGCTATAATAAATAAATAAAAATAAATAAATAAGGACTAGTAACTTGCTTTAGGAGAAAAAGCTGGGGAACCAAGTTTCTTAGGAAACTGAACTGTGTATTTTTTTTTCCTTTTCTATTTTTGCACTACCTTGGGACTGCTGCTGTATGTGGCACTCACACCAGTGTTCGTGCAGCCAGCGAAATCAAAGGGTGAAGGGCCCTGCGCTGCACCTGGCTTGCATCCAATATTGGAAGGGAAAGTGTTGGTGGGATGGATTTCCCCTCCCTTTACAGCACTCCGTGTGCCACTCAGAGGTGTGGGGCCGCCCCGGATGTGACCCTCTGAATCCAGGTATCCACACTTCTGTATTGAATCATATTCAGGCTTAGGATGAGATGGGAAAAACCAAATGGAGGAGAGCATCCAACTCAGGGCAAAAAAAGGAGAGAAGCAGGTTCTCAGAATGCTAAGATACTTTATTTCCAAGCCCACCACGTTTCGGCCTATGTTGTTCTTTAAGACCTTCTTCAGGGGGTTGGTAAGAGATGTCTGCAGAAATACTCTTAACAGGATGATCGTCTCCTACGATAATAATTGCTGGTGACTGGGGAACAGGAACCCCTGGAAGAAGGCCTTAAAAAACGACATAGGCCAAAACGCGTTGGGCTTGGAAATGAAGGATGAGATAGGGTGAGCATATCGCCCACTGACCCAGCAGGCTTATTTTCTTCTCCTTCGTACCCCCACTGCAAAAGATCCGCCTTTGCCCATGCAAAGCGAGTGATCCGGCCGATCCACCCGTGGTCACGCCAATGGGACATGAGATGGTAGTGGCGCCTGCAGCCCCGGTCTCCCTGCTGCATCTCAGCATCAGGACAGGACAGGTTTGGGCCTTTGCACTTTGTCAAGGGGCGAATGGGTTTCCTCTAAAGTACAGGGGGAAACGTAGGAAGGTCCCTATCTGTCTTCCACCCATCAAAACATCAGGTATTCCTCTGTTTGAGCTTCTGGGCCTCTAAATGATTGATTTTGGTCCCCCTCCCCTCTCTCATATTTTTAGAAGTTGAGATTTTGCATGTACTTTGCCTCCTCTCTTACTTCCAGCCTTTGAAATGTGTCTCCTACACCAAAGAAGAAGAAGGGGGGGGGGAAGAGCTTAGTGTACTGGGTTTTGTCTCTGTGGTTGCCCTCTCTTTGAAATTTAAATTTCACCCCCAGCTCAGCTTTCTGCTGCCTTTGCTTTACTTTGAAGTATTCATGAGCACAGTTATTTGAGGAAACCCTGATGCTATTATTAGTGATAAAGTAAACCTGGATCCTGGGAGGTGAAAGTGCCTGCGTCGGCTTTGGCAGCTTTTTAAACCTGCAATTTCTAATTATGAAGTGCCACCATGTTCATCAAATGGAAGCACTTTTCTCGGTGAAAAGGCAACAGACATGTTCCATGGTGGCGTGCGAAGCCGCTTCCATGCAAAGTCAAATGTCTCCACGTTCAGCCTCCACAGGGGACCACAATGGATGGATGGGGGGAGGGAGTTGCTCGGGTTCACAGTGCAGAAACTGATGAGGTGTGGGGGGGGGGGGAAGGGGAAGGAACTAGGGCCCAGGGGAAGCAGAATCATTTCCTTAATGTGGATTTGGGGCTCTGGTGCTGGATAGGAAAGCCCTTGGATGAGGAAGTGCCCCAGAGACAGTGGGGTTGCAAAGAGCTGCTCACCTGTGGTGAGTTGAGAAATTCCTGCAGGGGACTCGGCAAAGAAGCTTTTGAAAAGTCCTCTCCATCCTCCCCAACTCGCAGGCCAGGAAGGCAGCTCAAAATCCTTGCAGTGTCCACATGCTCTCGGAGTACAATTGTGCTTCTGGGGACCTCTCTGGCACTGAATTATGGAGGGAGGGGCGTCTGCTGATGTACATCTCTGTGTGCACATTGGGACCCCCTCCGTGCATGCCAGCTACAATATGCTGCTGCTGTTCAGCCTACATTTACCTCACTGTATTATTGTTTTCAGGGTTGTTCCCATTATCCTATGAGTTATGGACAGCATCTTGGCTGCACGGGAGTCTCATTTTGAGTATTGTTGCCAATCAGAAAACGTGCAGACTGGCAGTCAGATGTACCCATGTCCCAGAAGAGCAGGGCTCAAGCGGAGCCGGCGTTTTACTTGGTCTTTTGTCTAGCTGCCTTTGTCTAGTCTTTGCACAGTGCTGCCCTGATATGTGGACCCTGTCACAGCGCTGGTGCAGTGGCTGGATGCCTCTGAGGGGTGCCCTGGGTAGAGTGGGAGCCTGGGAGGCGTGGGCTCAAGGGTCTGCTGAGGCATGACACCCTCGGGTGCCCTTGGGCCCTTCCTCTCAGCCGAGCCTGTCTCACAGAGTTGTTGTGCCGATAAAAGAGCAGGCAGGGGGAGTGGAACAGAGATCAAGCGCGCCACCCCTGAGCACCATGGAGAAAGCGGGACGGGCACACCCACGCACCCACCCACACCCTAATGCCAACATGGGGCACAGCAGGGAACCGAGACGTGGCTGGATTTAGCGGCCAGGCATTTTGCCGCCTGTGCTCTCTGTCGACCCTCAGCGTCCGCTCGGAAGAACGTTAGACCGGGCCAGGGAGTTAGGCTATCTCCCCGGGTCGACTCCACACCCTGGGACTTGCAATCCCCAGGGTTTTGCAGGGGCCCCTTGAAGGGGATTCCTAGAGAGGGCAACAGATGAGGACGCTCCAACCTGGCACCCTGTAGATGGGTTGGGCTGCAACTCCCATGGCTGGCTGGCTGCAGCGCGCTGGGAGTTGCAGTCCGGCACCTCAGGCGGCCACGGGGTGGGGGACGGCGGGCTCCCTTCCCTGCTTTGGCAGGTTTAAAGAAATGCCAAGAGCCTCCTCACCCCTGCCTCCCTCCGCCAAGGCGGCCGCCGCCGCCCCGGCGCCCCTCTGGCTTCGGCCCCGGGGAGCCTGCATGCAGCCGCCCTGGCTGCCTGCTGGCAGGCAAAGCGAGGCGCGCCGCCCCATCTCTACGCGGCCGGCATCTGCAGGGCGGCAGGGGCCAGGGACGGGCGGAGGGGACGGCGTCTCCCATTAGCAGTCCGCGCCACATCCCCGCCTGCCCTCTCGTCCCGGGCGCCGCAGCTGCGGGCGCGCGCTCCCCTTGCAAGCCCCCCCCCCCCTCCCCGGGCTGCTTCTCTGGAGGCGAGGCGGAGCTCCCCGGGTCAAGCGAGGCGGGGAAGTCGGCGGAGGAGCAGCTGAGCAAATGCAGATCTGGGTTGCGCGTCCGCTCCGCTTCAAGGCCTGATCCCCTCCTCCTCCCCGCTTCTGTAAAGAAAACATTTGCGGGGAAACAAAACCGAGCACCTCCAAGCAAATGGCTTTGCGCAGAAGTGCTCGAGCTCGGTGCCAAATCCTTCTCGCTCTCCGTCCCCCGTCCCCCCCCCCCGCCTGCCCCACTTTCTGCTCACAAAATCCATGCTCTGAGTAAATAAGATTTATGTAAGTTTGCTGGTGTTGAAGGAGGCCTTCTCCACTGGCATGTGCTGCTCGGATAATTTGCTGGGCAGAATTTTTGGATTCCGTTGGCGAGGGGCAGATGGATGGTTGCGAACACATGTCGCTGGATCAGGCCAAGGGGTGCGTGTGCGTGTGTGTGAGGTCCATCTTGTCCAGCCCTCTGCTTGCCAAAGTAGCTGGACGCAGCCCAAAAGCAGTACATGAAAGCAGCTTGTGTTATCCAGAGGTATTTTGCCTCTGAACAGGGAGGCTCCGTCCTGCCATCGTGGCTGATAACCTTTGATTCATGACACCCATGAACTGGCCAGGAGAGCGTTCACAAATAAGCCGCAAGGAGATCCGGCTCCTCTTGCTGGATTAGACCGAAGGTCCCTCGGAACAGCGAGATGGGAGGTATCGTGCTGCTGAACATGGAGGCTGTATCCAGTTCTCATGAATTTGGGGAGAAAGAATTGCTTCTGCCTTCCCTGTTTTGTCCCACCCAGAACCATTGGCTTTTCTAGCTCGTAGCGCCGTTATAGAAGAAACCTCTTTGGGGAGAGGAGGCACTTTTGGCATAGGGCAGTCTTTCTGTCGGGTTATGACCCTCATCACACTGCCCAGAGATTAAGGGAGTTGTTTCAACTCATCTAGAGATCACCAGGCTGGGCAAATAGTAGACAGGTCTGGTTGGCCCATCTCCAAAGGGTTATTGCATAGCTGGAAGAGATACAGAACAGGATAAGCTGGGCTGCCTTCCGATGCATGCCCCTGGCTTGGAAGGAAGCCCTGTGGAACTTGATGGGGCTTACTTGGGAGTAAACACGAATAGGATTGCGTGGTACAATCATGAATAGGCAGAAACTTTTTCGCTCAAGAGTTTAGGTGGGAAAGACAACTAGAAAAAGACATGGCAGGTTGTTTTTTTTTAAAGGGAGTGTCAGACATTTGATCCAAAAATCTGGATGCCTAAGAAGTGCAGAATGGTGTTCCCCAACCTGGGCCCCTCCAGATGTACTGCACTGAACTCCCACCTTTCCCAGCCAGTTCCAGCTGTCCCTATAAAGCCACTGACTCTGGCTTGGTCCCTCGCTCTGTTCAGGTGTCTCTCCTTTGTGGTCCAGCTGCTTCTAATAGCCCGATTGCTTCTGGAGTGCCGCAGTCCCAACAGGAGGTCCAGAGTAAAGGCAGCTGTCCCACCTGGGCCGGTTCTGTGCTCCTCCTGCCTCCATCACTGGCTCAGATGCCCGCACATTGCTTTGCCCGCCTCCGCAGGCATCGTTGACAGTGCAGAACGCGGCTCCTCCCGCACCATCTTCCGTTGTGCTGGAGAGCCCTAAGTTGTGTCAAGGAAAACAAAACAGATACTCAGTTCCAATTATCTCTGGAAACGTCCCCTTTTATCTGGTAATCATGGTGTGACATTCGAGTAATACCAACAGCAATTGTGATGATGCGCAGGGAAATATAATTAAACAATCATGTGGCAAGAATTGACTGGAGTTGTTTGAAAGAGAGAGAGAGAGAGGGAACTGTTTTTTTCAAGGGACCCTTGCAGGTTGCATCAAGGTCAGGAGAGAGAAAACACGCTCATCAGAGGAACCCTAACCCACGGAAGAATTAGCATGTCTCTTCAAATAAACGCAGAGGTACACATCCATCCAACATTAATTTTTATTAAGTGTTTTATGTTTTAATACAAAGCTTACTTCCAGCGCACTCCCAAGTTCAGTATGTATGTGCCATATATTTTGGTAAGGCTTGTGGGTTTGAATGGAGTGGAAGTCGCATATTCCCAAGAGCTCTAACCAGAAATGAACCCCCCTTACCCCCTACCCCCCTTTGAGCTGCTCTGTGAACCTGAAATGCGGTTATGGTTCAGGGCCAGAGCTGCACCTGATGAGGAACATCAGCTCGAGGATGTTGACAAGGTGCTTGGACAGGTTCGTGCAACCACTTCCATATTGGATCCTTGCCCCTCTTGGCTAATAAAAGCTAGCAGGGATGGAACAACTGGCTGGGCCAGGGAAGTGATTAATGCCTCTTTGCAAGAGGGAGTGGTCCCAGGCCTCCTGAAAGAGGCGGCAGTGAGACCACTCCTAAAGAAATCTTCCCTGGACCCTGAAAATCTTAATAACTACAGACCAGTAGCAAATGTTCCATTCCTGGGCAAGGTCCTGGAGCGGGTGGTTGCGAGCCAGCTCCAGGCATTCTTGGATGAGACTGATTATCTGGATCCATTTCAGTCGGGTTTCAGGCCTGGTTTTGGTACGGAAACAGCCTTGGTCGCCCTGTATGATGACCTATGTCGGGAGAAAGACAGGGGGAGTGTGACTCTGTTGATTCTCCTTGATCTCTCAGCGGCTTTCGATACCATCGACCATGGTATCCTTCTGGGACGACTGGCTGAGTTGGGAGTGGGAGGCACTGCATTGCAGTGGTTCCGCTCCTACTTGGTGGGTCGGCTCCAGAAGGTGGTGCTTGGGGAACATTGCTCGGCCCCGTGGATTCTCCAGTATGTGGTTCCGCAGGGGTCAGTTTTGTCCCCCATGCTGTTCAATATCTACATGAAACCATTGAGTGCAGTCATCCGGAGTTTTGGAGTGCATTGTCATCAGTACGCTGATGACACGCAGCTCTATTTCTCCTTTTCATCTTCATCAGGTGAGGCTGTGGATATGCTGAACCAGTGCCTGGCTGCGACAATGGACTGGATGAGGGCTAATAAACTGAAACTCAATCCAGACAAGACTGAGACGCTGTTAGTGGGTGGTTCCGCTGACCGGATGGAGGGTGTTCAACCTGTTCTGGATGGGGTTGCACTCCCCTTGAAGGAGCGGGTTCGTAGCTTGGGGGTTCTCCTAGAACCATCTCTGTCACTTGAGGTGCAGGTGGCCTCAGTGGCACGGAGTGCCTTCTACCAACTTCGGTTGGTGGCCCAGCTACGTCCCTATCTGGACAGGGATAACCTGGCTTCAGTTGTCCATGCTCTGGTAACCTCCAAGTTAGATTACTGCAATGCACTCTACGTGGGGCTGCCTTTGAAGGTGGTTCAGAAACTGCAGCTTGTGCAAAATGCAGCAGCCAGATTGATAACTGGAACCAGTAGGTTTGAACATATAAGACCTACTCTGGCCCGCTTGCATTGGCTGCCTGTATGTTTCCGAGCCCGGTTCAAGGTGCTGGTTTTAATCTATAAGGCCTTACACGGCTTGGGACCACAATACCTGATGGAACACCTTTCCCGACATGAACCTACCCAAACACTACGTTCAACATCTAAGGCCCTCCTCCGAGTGCCTCCTCCGAGGGAAGCTCGGAGGTCGGCAACAAGAGAGAGGGCCTTCTCTGTGGTGGCTCCCCAATTGTGGAACGATCTCCCCGACGAGGCCCGCCTGGCGCCAACATTGTTATCTTTTCGGTGCCAGGTCAAGACTTTCCTCTTCTCTCAGGCATTTGGCAATATCTGAGGAGCCTGGGTTTGTTTTTTTTGTTTTTGTAGTTTTTTGAAGTGTTGAAGTGGTTTTTAAATGTACAGATTGTGTGTATGTTGTATGTTTTTGCTGTTTTAATTTTTGTATATTGTTTTTAATTGTTTTTAATCCTGTGTAAACCGCCCAAAGAGCTTCGGCTATGGGGCGGTATACAAATGTAATAAATAAATAAATAAAATAAATAAATACACTAGAACCTGCACTACGGAATGTGGTGGTGGTGGTGAATGCGATTGGCCGAGCTGCCCTGATGTCACAGAGAGGCAGGTGGAAGGGATTTGTGGCAGAGGGCCTGGGAGAGCCAGGGGTCTTGGAAAGGAGGATGCTGATTAAGAAGAAGAGGTGGACAAAAACCATTGATAGTTGGGTAACACAAGCCCACCGGCTGTATCCCCCACATTTCAAGGCTGTTTGTTAAAAATAATTTTCCACTGAAGAACAGCTGTCTGCCTCCCCCTGTCCTGTATGTATGATAACATGTAAATGAAATGTAGGTGTTTATATTTTATTTAAAGGAGCAAATTCCAGATCCAGCACATATAGAGGGAAGCAGCAACACAGATTTAAAATACAAATTTAAAACAACAAAGTTAAAAATTTGTCTAATAAACTGTTAAAATACTGAGAAAATAAAAAGGTCTTCACCTGTCATTTAAAAGAGTATATTGTAGGTGCCAGGCAAACCTCTCTAGGGAGCTCATTCCACAGTCGGGGTGCTACAGCAGAGAAGGCCCTCCTCCTGGTAGCCACCTGCCTCGCTTCCTTTGGCAGGGGTTCATGGAGACGGACTCCTGAGGATGATCTTAGGGTCCAGGCAGGTACATATGGGAGGAAGTGTTCCTTCAGATAACCTGGCCCCAAGCCATTTTGGGCTTTGAATTTTAATACTAGCACTTTGAATCGGGTTCCGGTCTGCCAGTGAAGCTGGAAAAGGACTGGTGTAATATGATCTCATTGTTGTGATCGTGCTGATGTGTTACGGGCATAGATGTAATTCATTGCACCAGAGTTACAATAAATCTGGGGAGGAAAATAGCATTTCCTGGAGTCCCCACCCCCCCACCCCCTGGCCACAAATTCATCAAACATCTCCTGTTGATCCTTCAGTGACAAACCTTCTTCTCTCCTTTCCCTGGTTGGGCGATCTGTACTGGGTTTTTTGGGGGGGGTTCTGACTCTGCAGCTGGAGGTTCCCTCCCTCCAGCGATGTGACAATGGAGGCTGAAGCAAAGGACCATGTTTGCTCTTCTGTCTCCCCCGCCGCCACGCACATGCGCGTCTTCTTGCTGGGACTTGCTAGGACGACTCATGTTTGTCATTGGAACTTACGCTCAATTCAAAACATGCTGCATTCAATGCATCGCGGCGACTGCTCAAATTCTGGTATGCTAATTCGGAGGGGAGTTCCCTCAGGCAGCCACTTTGCAAAGTAGGCTCTGGGATGGTACCGACACTGGTCACGGTGGATGATGCTAAGTCAGGGATGGGGAACATGGGAACCCCTTCTGACCCACCCTCTCCCCTGCCTGATCTCCCATCACAGAGGAAGGGCTGTAGCTTAGTGATGGAGCCCCTGCTTTGCACGTGGAAGGTCCCAGGTTCAACTCCCGGAAGGATCTCCAGGTAGGGCTGAAAAAGAATCCTGCCTGAAACCCTGGGGAGCCGTTGCTGCCAGTCAGTGTCTTCAATATTGAGCTAAATGGACCAAGGTTCTGGCTCAATATGCGGCAGCCTCCTGGGTTCCTTGCTCTCTACCCACAGTGCATGAAGCCTTTTTCAAAGCCTGTGTTAGTTCCAATGGAGGCTTTTCCTGAGCTTAATTGCAGTGTGGGTGGGCATCTTAGGGGCGCGGTGTTGGAGAGGCTGCTGGAATGGGAAAGGCTAATAGCCCTGTCTGCCCACTGTAGCAGATGGCGTGGAAGACAGGTTCCTGTGCCCACCTGCAGAACGGCCAGGGCTGTGTGCCTGCCACGGTTGCATGCTGGGCTGGGGGAAGGTGTTACCAGCACCAGTAGCATCCCAGAGAAGGAGTGAACCATGCCTGATGAAATCTCAGAAGTGGCCAGAGGGTGGGGCTGGAATGCCCTCTTTGCTCCTCCCCCTGACTAGCAGAATAAATTCTGCTACCTCGTAAGGAGAACTCAGAATGAATAGTGCACAGTGTGTCCGGTCGCTTGCAGCATGGTGGGGTGGGGGTGTCCCCTGATACAGAATTTGAGTGCCATGTGTGGAGGGGGCCACGGGCATCTCTGCGCAGCTCTGTAAGCCGTTCCAGCTTGCTGTTTAATACAACTGCATCTCCTGCCCCTACATCTGCAGTAGGGATTTTAATGTGTAAAGCTGAATTTTAATCGCTGCCTCAATTGACTATTAAAATACAGCATTGCACCGTAAAATCGCGGTGGCTCTGCTGTGGGGACCCATCCCAGAGCAGCAAAGTGGCGCTCACGCGGTCTGGGACTGGATGATTCTGATGATGGCTGCAGCTTTTGTCATCTGTCTCCTTCGCTGGCTTGGCTCGTAGCCCTGCTGTCTTAAAGTAGGGCGAGTGGGAAAAAGGTTCGGGTCGCTGAAACTGAACCGGCCTGCTAGGAAAGCAGCCCCAGGAGGAGCGTCGCTCCGTGGCGAAGCACCTGTGGGCCTGTCTCCAAGTGAGGCAGGGAAAGACCTCTGCTGGAACCATTCAAATCCACTGCTAGGCAGTGTGGGCCATGCGGAATACGATGGACCAAAGATCTAGGATAAAGCACCTTCTGCCACCCTGCACTTTCATGCCCAATACACAACCGTGTCCATGCGGTTTCCTTTCTCTTGGGCGCTCTGCTGTGTGGCTTAGTGGCAAACTCTACTGAAGCTTTTTTCATCCCCCCCCCCCTAATGCACACACAATTCCAGCAGCTATTAGCCTGGTGATTTCTGCTGGGGGTCTCTGTCTCTTTTGTCCTTCCTTTCTTTGGGCTTATGCCAAACCATAATAAGGGAACATAAGAAGAGCCCTGAGGCTGGATCAGACTGAGGGTCCATCTTGTCCAGCATTCCATTCACACAGAGGCCAACCAGCTGTCGAACAGGGACCTACAAGCAGGACACGAGTGCAACAGCACCCTCCCACCCATGTTCCCCGGCAACTGGTGTAACATCACTTACAGAACCAGGTGCAGAAGAAGCCGGGGAATAGGGCCCAAGATGCTGGCCAGAGGCAATTGGAGGAAAAAAGGGCCAGGCTTGGTAGCAGAGCCTTTGTCATTGGGATCACCAAAAACCAGATCTGTGTGTCAAAGAGCATGCTTTAGACCATAGTACCGCAGCCAGAAAGGCGCACACATATTTCACACATTAACATAGTAGGGACATACTTGAAACACCCTATTCTCATGCTTAGAATCATTCCCTGAGCACTGGAGCGCCGATAGCGGAAAACTCGACTTATATCCGACAAGACACGACATAGAGAACATCTTCGTTCCTATGGGGTGGCAATACGTGCAGCGAAGAAAGCTTACTTCTCTGCACGCATTGCGTCTGCGAATTCGCGTCCAGCAGAACTGTTCAGGGTGGTGAGGGGTCTAACTCGGGCACCCTCCCCCCTGAACCCAATGTTAGAGCCTTCGGTAGTTCGCTGTGATGCCTTTAACAATCATTTCACAGATAAAATCTCTCGGATAAGAGCCGACTTAGATGCTGTCGTTATAGCAGAGGCTGATAATGGAGTGTCCAGCGACTCCGCAAGTAGAATTACACTGGATCAGTTTCAGTTGGTGAGTACCGAGGATGTGGACAAGCTGCTTGGTCGAGTGAGGAGGACGACTTGCCCTCTCGATCCCTGCCCTTCTTGGCTGGTCGCCCAGGGAGGAGATGCAGTTAGATCACAACTACAATATATTATTAATGCATCTCTCAGGGAGGGGAGTTTTCCATCATGTTTAAAAGAAGCGGTAGTACGGCCGCTTCTAAAAAAGCCCTCCCTGATCCCCTGGACTTTAATAACTATAGGCCAGTATCAAATCTTCCATTTTTGGGCAAGGTGATCGAGAGGGCGGTTGCCTTCCAACTGCAAGCAGTTTTGGATGATACAGATTTTCTAGACCCATTTCAAACTGGCTTCAGAGCAGGATACGGAGTTGAGACTGCTATGGTCGCCTTAGTGGATGATCTACGCCTGAGTATTGACAGGGGGAGTGTGTCCCTGTTGGTACTCCTGGACCTCTCAGCGGCTTTCGATACCATCGACCATGGTATCCTTCTGGATCGCCTGAGGGAATTGGGACTCGGGGGCACTGTGCTTCAGTGGTTCCGGTCCTACCTCTCGGGCAGGTTCCAGATGGTGATGCTTGGGGATAGCTGCTCTTCAAAAAAAGAGTTGCTATGTGGTGTACCACAAGGTGCCATCCTTTCCCCAATGCTGTTTAACATTTACATGAAACCGCTGGGAGAGATCATCCGGAGGCATGGGGCGGGGTGCTATCAGTATGCTGATGACTCCCAAATATATTTCTCTATGCCTTCGACAACAGCATCAGCTAAGGATAGTGTGTCTCCTCTGAATGAATGCTTGGAGGCGGTAATGGGCTGGATGAGGAAAAACAAACTGAAGCTGAATCCAGACAAGACGGAGGTGCTTACTGTCAAGGGCCACAACCTGGGGTTGGAGGTATGTCAACCAGTTCTGGATGGGGTTACACTCCCCCTGAAAGACTGTGTTCGCAGCTTGGGGGTGCTCCTGGATCCGTCGCTCCAAATGACAGCTCAGATAGATGCGACTGCCAGGAGTGCCTACTATCAGCCTCGGCTGATACGCCAGCTGCGCCCCTTCCTAGAGTTGGAAGACCTAAAATCAGTAGTGCACGCACTGGTAACTTCGAGGCTCGACTTCTGCAATGCGCTGTACATAGGGCTACCTCTGTGCCTAGTCCGGAAACTTCAATTAGTTCAAAATATGGCAGCCAGGTTGGTCACCGGTACATCTAGGGGTGACCACATTACACCAGTTTTAAAATCTCTTCACTGGCTGCCAATCAGTTTCCGGGCGAAGTACAAAGTGTTGGTTATTACCTTTAAAGCCCTACATGGTTTGGGTCCAGGTTACCTACGGGATCGCCTTCCCCCATACAATCCGCCCCGCACGCTCAGGTCCTCTGGGAAGAATTTATTACAGTCAACAAGAACTAGACTGACAACCGTTACCCAGAGGACCTTCTCTTCTGCCGCTCCCAGATTATGGAATGACCTGCCGGGAGAGATTCGCCAACTCACTAGTCTTCCAGAATTTAAAAGATCTATAAAGACTTATCTCTTCCGGCAGGCCTACCCAGATGAATTTTAAAGTGTTTTATTGGTGTTTTATTGGTGTTTTAATGATGTACTGGTTTTATCTGCTTTTAATCAGTTTTTGTATTTTGTGTTTGGTGTTGTTCCCCGCCTCGATCCGTTGGGAGAGGCGGGTGATAAATAAATATATTATTATTATTATTATTATTATTATTATTATTATTACCCCAAGTACACTAGTTTGCTGAAGGATCTGCTCTGTCTCCAAACTGCTGCATTTGTTTACTTTGCAAATAGCCTGTCTTGCTCTGGTTTAAAAGGAAAGAGGGTATTTGTTCTTTTGATTAACGATTTTATTGGGGGGGGGAACCTGGCTGCAGATCAAAATGAGCATCATCAGTGTATGAAATGGATGGCACAGGTTATGTACTACATGGCACCTTAATCCTAGAGTGTAGGACACGGAATCATGGCCTCAAGTTACAGGAAGCCAGATTTGGGCTGGAAATCGGGAAAAACATCCTGTTAGAGCAGTAAGACAATGGAACCAATGACCTTGGGAGGTTGTAGGCTCTCCCAACCTAGAGGCCTTCAAGAGGCAGCTGGACAACCATCTGTCATGGATGCTTTAAGGTGGATTCCTGCATTGAGCAGGGGGTTGGACTCTATGGCCTTACAGGCCCCTTCCAATTCTACTATTCTGTGATGCTATGGTTTCTGGCTGATGTTTGGAGCTTTGAGACTAGGGGTTCAGGCTGCAGGACTCTGCACTGTCATGGTGGCTTGCTAGAGGAGGTAGCTGCTGACCTCCCTCGTTCTTCCCTGGCTTCTTCCAAAGGGTTCTGGGCCACCTGGCATCTGGGCCACCTGGAACGGCAGCCCTTGGAGTTCCCTGCAGAGAGGGGATGACTCTTAAGCCACGTTCAGGGGCAGATGTGACCAGTTGGAAAGAGCAGAATGTTTCTCCAGGGCAGCAGTGAAGAGGGAGAGGCAGGCATTCCTTGGCCCATTGATGAGCTGACCATGGACGTAGATGTGATGGTTGACCTAGGGCTGCTCTGGGGAATCGTGCAAACTGCCCTTCCCCAACCTGGTTCCGTCCAGGTAATTTGGACTTCATCTGCCATCAGCCCCAGCCAGCATGGCCAAGAATGCTGGGAGTTGTAGTCCACAGCATATGAAGGGCACCAGGCTAGGGGAAGGCTGGTGTAAAATGTTATCTGTGTTTCTGTTCTCCCCTGTTTGACGTGTGTTTTTGTTTTGTTTTGATTGACGTATGATTTTTATTGTCTGTTATTAATTTTCTTCCACTTTGGGATCGTTTTATAATGAGAAGCAGGCAATCAAAGCCATAAATAAATACATACAAGTTGACCCCCCCCCCCCCATGGCAGCCCTGCCTCAAGCTCTTGCCTCTAATGTAGGGATCTTGACCTATAGGTTTCCCCCTGCCCTCCCTCCACATCCTTAGTTGGCTGCCGGGGAAGGGATGCCCCAGGGAAGTGGCCTCAGTGTTGTTACGAGGTTAGCACAGGAGGGGGCAGCCTTGCCCCACATTTGAGGCAGCCCATCAAATCCTCCCCCTTTTGATTTTTATTTTATTTTACAGTATTTATATGCCACTTTTGCAAAGCGGATTTGGAATATGAAGACACTCAGCCTTTGTACGCTTGCAGGGGCATCCGAAGACACTCCCACAACAGGAAGGGAGGTGAAATCAGGCCTAGATAAGCAGCACCATGGTGACTCGAAAGGGCTTTTATTAATTAAGCCCCCTTCCTTTGTGCCTGGAAACCGTGAGGCACATGGCATCCTTGAGATGTGTTGGACTACACTGCCCATCATCAGGGATGACGGGAGTTGTAGTCCAACACATCTAAGGTGCTATGTCAGGGGAGACTGGGAATAGGAAGGAATATATCATGAAGTAGGGGCAGAGAAAGACCCTTGATGGTAGGCCAGGAGTTTGTGCCGGGTATGTGATGGGATTTAAAGGGCAGCATTGCAAAGTCTGGATGACATGAGAGCTGAATGGTTTTGGGTGGAGGTGAAAAGATTGGGCAGCAATGACCAGGCGAGGAAGGAGAGCAGGTTGCAGCGGATGAGGCAGATAAAAGAGTCGCCCAACAAACTGGTTTTGGATACTCTGCAAGAGACTCTTGCTAACCAAAATTCAGAACTAGAACTATGCAAACACCACCGGCCAGTTTACACATTGCGGATGTAGATCTGAAGCCATTACTGCAATTGCGGGGGATTTTTTGTGTGTGTGTGTGGGGGGAAGACACTGCATTCATAGGAGGAGCAATGCAAAGGGTCAAAATTAATTTGCTTACCTCCTACCCTTCTTTTCTCACCAAGCTTAGAGCAGCTTAGATGGAGCTCTCGGTGGTCTCCCTTCGAAGCATGGATCATGTCTCCCTCCTTTACTTCGGCAGTGCTACTGCTACAGGTGCTCCCTGACGATTCACGAGGGCATAGCTCCCGCACGGAGGAAGTGAGGCATGCTTAAGCCCCCTGGAAATCAATGATCCAAGGCAGGAACATGATGGTGTCTGTCTGCTGCTGGAAAGAGCAGCCTCCTGCATCCCCTTCTCTCTCCGTTGGCAACAGCTAATCATCCAAAACATACGACGTGCCACTGCTGTACCAGCATTTCCCTTGAACTTGAGAGGATAAGATGCACACTGCCACTTTTAATCCGGCTCTTTTGCTGGAGTGAAAGTGGGGCCCATTATGATGAAACCTGCTGCAGGTATGCATGTTCTGGGGGGGCCTAATTTGAACTATTGCAGTGCCTTCTCCCTGGGCAGCTTTTGAAGGCTTTAGAAACTTTAGAAGCTGTGGCAACCAGGTTGTTGACAAGGTCTCACCAAACCACACATTTCACCATTGGTACAAGATTTTCAGTGGCCTCCAGTTTGCTTCTGGGTTGGGTTCAAAGGGCTCATTACCCCCTATGAAGCCCTCTATGGTGGGCCCAGAACCTCTTTCAGCCAGAGGGCTGGATTCTTTTCAGAGAGGAGGGCTGGATTGGCCCGCCAGACCTGAGGTTGTGCACTTTGGCTCTATGACTTCAGACCAGGGGATATGAAGGAGCAGCAGCTCTCCTGTGGATCTTTCCTGCTCCATGTGACTTCACCTTCTGGGCTAGGTGGTGTTGACAGCGACGGAGCTTTCTCTAGGATGGTCCCTCATTTCTGGAATGCTCTTCCCAGAGCAAGCTGCTGCTGCTGCTGACACTATTAATTTTTAGTCCCCCAGTTAAAACGATTTTATTCTCCCAAGCATTTGACAGATTATCTGTTTTTATTTCTCTGGGTCTGTTCTATTTTACTACAGGGTTGCTTTTACTGGATTTTGAAGGTGGATTTTATTTTTGATGTTAAAATTGTTTTCATTCCTTCTGAGCTGCCTTGAAGACATTTTTGAAGCAGATTACTCGAAATAAAGTAAAGTAATTCATTAAGCACGGAACGGTTTTGCTATAAGCACATGGTGCATTGGGAAGGCCTGTATGGCGGTGTTTCCAGGCCATGCGCTCCTCCTGCCCGCAATGCGCATGGGCATGCACTTCCTCTCTGCCTGCCAATGCAGGTGAAGGATGGCGTTTGCTCCCTCTCTCCCTCTGAACTGGTGATGGAGCAGCCCTGCTGGAGACAACGATCTGATTCATGGTTTGTTGGCACAGGCAATGGCTGTGTTGTATTTACTTTTGTGTTTACTGTTGGCTGTTAACAACGGTAATTACGGTACAGTTGTGAGATGAAAACATGACTAAATTATGACAGCGCTTGTGAAACAATCTCTTCGAACGGGCTCCGAAGGCAACAGCTGTACAATTAGGCTATAAATTCTCTTAAATGAACTTGTCTCTTGCAATGGTACCTGTGTGGCAGTGTTTTGTAAGAGATAACTAGGCTTAATGGGCTCCATGAAGGAGCCCCATGAATAGCCTGATAGAGGGAGAGACTGACAGACACACACACACACACACACAACTTTGTTCTTTGTCATAAACCACTTCTTCTCTCAGAAAAACAAAAAGCGGAGTGTCGGCCCATTAACTTTCCTCTCTTTTTGGTTGCGGGACAACTGAAAAAGCCCAGGTCCCAACTTGATGGATGCGAAGGAGCTCTATCTCCCACCTTGCGTAATCTCCCCTTTAAAGCCCCATCAGAATCTAATCACAAATTCTCTGCTGATGGCGGAAGGGAAAAGAAGGATTTATGTCGGCACCAAATCCAAAGTGGGCAGTGATTTAGTTTAATCATATCTCCAAGCTGTAAGGTAAACGAGAGAGTGATAAAGTGGTGCAGAAAGATGAGTTCCCAATCCCCCCCTCTCTATATTAATTAAAAAGGAGCCATTTCTATTTTTATTAGTTATACTACATTTCAAGCAGCGATTAGTGGTTTCAAAGCAGTATTCCTGGCGTTTCTAAGAGCGGAGCCATTCAGGGCTTGCTTCCCGTATCTGTTTTCAGTTTTGAGGCAAACACAGCTAACTTACTGGGGACAACTTGAGACCCTGAGAATGGTCTTGTCCACTCTTTCTAATTCCGGTTTCCATGGCCACTCTCAATGGCTTAGTCTAGCCTTACACCTCATAGGAGCATAGCACTGGGAGGGACCTCAGAGATCTTCTAATCCAACCCCCTGCTCAATGCAGGAGCTGCAATGCAGGCTGCAGCTCCAGCATCTCAGACCAATGGCTGTTCATCCTGTGCTTAGATACCTCCATCCAAGGAGAGCCACCATATCCTGAGAGAATCACTTCCAATGCTGAACAGTTAGACATGTCTCCTAACATGTAACCAAAATCTGCTGACCTGTGATTTCCACCCATGGGTTCTAGTCCTCCCCTTGGGAGCAACAGAGAACAAACCTACTCCATCTTCTGCCTTGACAGCTCTCCTGATGTCTGGAGAAATGGAATCAATCAATCAATCTGAAAACCACTCTTGCATGTCCCCTTAATCTTCTTTTCTCCAGGCTAAACGTACCTGGCTCTTTCAATCGTTCCTCATAGGACTTGGTTTCCAGTCCCTTCATCATCCTGGTTGCTCTTTTCTGGATGTGCTCCAAGTCCTTCTTAAAATGGGGCATCCAGAACTGGACACAGTACTCCAAATGCAGCCTGACCAACACAGAATAGAGTGGAACTATTATTTCTCATGACCTGGGCACTACATTAATTAAGCTTCAAACCTTTTTACTCTGGTTTTGACTCCCTTTCGGGTGGAATTATGCCAGGATAGTGGCATCGGTCAGGCTTACCTTTGGTTGTCCTGTGAGTGTCATGATTCAGCAGGGATGTGATCCGGGGCTTTCCAAAGGGATAGCCACTCTTTTGGCTTCCTGGGAAGGACAATAATGGTTCTCAAGGTTTGCACCTGGAAAGTGCCCAGCCACAAAAGGGAGGGAGCAGACCGGGCTGGGGGGTGGAATTCTTACTGCCTCGCTGTGCCCAGGGGAGCTGCCAACGACTAAGGAAGGCAACACACCAGCTTTTCTGCAGGGAGATGTGAAGGGTGTGTCAGGCCTCTGGAAAGGAGGCCCTGGTACTCCCAGGAGCCCATCAGCAGAGATGGGCAAAGAGGTTTCTGGTTCTTGTGTCTTCCTGCTAATTGTCAGGAATCGGCCCCCAGCCTTGTCTGGTTTGGAAGCCCATTTATGGATTATCTTGTGTCCGGAACCATAGAGACACAACGGGGAAACCACATTGATGGGGATCTCGTCATGGCAGTAGTGATGAGCTTTTGACTGTTCTGGAACTTCTTGGAGCCTATAGCTACTGACCATCAGCTATATGATTTCTGAAGTGTGTAAACATTACAATAAGAAGGTCTCACTGATTTGGGTGTCTCGTGCCAGTTTTCTGGAACGTGTGCTTGCATGAGGGATCGGGAGACCTGACACTAATATAGGTCCCAGAAGAAGAAGGAGGCAGCTGCTCCTGGAGTGTCAACCAGTGGCGGTGGCATTGAGAGCAGGTTGGGAGGAGGACTCTCTTTAGGCCCATGTGGCAGCTGTTAGCCCAGAGGTGGGAACAACCTGCTGTCCTCCATATGCTTTGGACCACAGTCCCCATGATCCCTGATCACTGGCCATGCTGGCCGGGGCTTGTGGGAGTTGTGGTCCAAAACATATGGAGGAGAGCACCAATTTGCCTCTTCCTGTCTCGGCCACTATAGCTGCTACAGTTACCCATCATGTGAAGCCATGCATGTGCATTCCTGTGACGTAGGGTGACCCTATGGGAAAAGGAGGACAGGGGGCTCCTGTATCTTTAACAGTTGTATAGAAAAGGGAATTTCAGCAGGTGTCATATGTATGCATGCAGCGTCTGGTGAAATTTCCTCTTCATCACAACAGTTAAAGCTGCAGGAGCCCTGCCTTCTTTTGTATCTGGTCAAGAGGGCAGGGTTCCTGCATTTTTAACTGTTGTGATGAAGAGGGAATTTCACCAGGGGCTGCATGCATAACAGTGACACCAGCCAAAATTCCCTTTTCTATGGAACTGTTAAAGATACAGAAGCCGTGTCCTCCTTTCCATAGGGTCACCTTATTCCTGTGTGTACTGGTACTAGAGGTTTCTTGCCATGGAACAGGGCATGCTGTTTTAAGAGGGACTGCTATTTGTTTAAGCACCTTCTCAGAAAAAAAAAGATGTTGGAAACCAGGAATCCTAGAATGATCTTTTTGTAGCTCGTACCTGGATCAGAGAAAAATGTTAGCAGCCAGCATTTCAGAACCTTGTTGCTCTGACTGGGCTCTTCTCTTTCCACTGGAAGTTTTAAAGCAGCCTTCTCCAACCTGGGGCCCTCCAGATGTGTTGACCAACTCTCAGAATCCCCCAGGTAACTATGCTCGCTGAGGGATTCTGGGAGTTGAAGTCCAACACACCTAGAGGGTTCCAGGTTGGGGAAGGCTGCTTCAAATAAAGGACGTGGAAATGAAACATGCTGCTTTCCCGGGCAGCCAAAATGCCGACTATTTCTTACACTCATTCAAACAGCTTTTGGATGGGGAAGGGTGTCTGTAGTGGCAGGAAACCCGACAACCCAGCCGTTCCCACCCCCACCCCCCTTTAATGGAATCTTGGAGTACAAAAGCTGTTTTCACAGAGAAGAAAGCAACATTTCAACTAATTAAACACACTGTTAATTGCAAAGAGCAAAACACAACGTAACACTTTTTTTGGGCTGGGGGCTGGGGAGGGAATGTTAGAAGCTGGCAGCTCCCTCCCACGCAGCCTTTGTGTAAATCCAGGGGCTTCACATTTGGATGCCACAACGCATTCTTTATTTTTGTCTTCATCTTTCCCTCTTTCCCTCTGAAAATGACGTGGGGACCAGGTCAATGTGAAATGTAGGCCCTTCACTGTAGAATGATTCCAGGACGGTCACAATACGCAGTAAGTTATTATAAAATACAATAAAACACATTGCAAAAGACAATAAAAGACACAAATGTCAGCCATGTCAAATTCAATATGGAAGGGGAAGAATTGTTTTCTTCTGGTGCCAAAAAGTAACCAATCTTTGGTCCAGTCTAACTTCTCCCTTTTTAAGGGGTGGTGGTGGTAAGAAACCATGCAGGGGTGAAAATTTGGCTAGCCTCGCTAGCTACCCCACCTGAAACTCATTTGTGCACTTCCAGAGGAGGTAGGGACCGGCTTTCAGGTGCAGCTAATGAGCTGAAGCAACAATAGGCAACAGAGGTAAGAACAGAGGAAGGATCAAGGAGAGGGAGGAGATGCAGAGGAGTCTTGTGTATGAAACCTGGCATGATTTGGGCCCAGGTTACCTGCGGGAATGCCTTCTCCCATATAATCTGCCCCACACACTCAGGTCCTCTGGGAAGAACTTACTCCAATCAGCCAGAACTAGGCTGACGACTGTTACCCAGAGGACTTTCTCCTCTGCCACTCCCAGATTTGTGGAATGGCCTGACAAAGGAGATTCCACAAATTAGCAGTCTTCATGAATTTAAGAGAGCCGTGAAGACTGATCTCTTCCGGCAGGCCTACCCAGTTGAAGTTTAAGATGTTTTTAATGATGTATTAGTTTTTATTTGTTTTAATATTTCATCTATTTTGTGGTCCTTGTGTTTTATATTTGTTGTTGTTCCCTGCCTCGATCTGGAGGGAGAGGCGGGTTATAAATATTATTATTATTATTATTATTATTATTATTATTAAACATACAGGTAAGTTTCTGTTGGGGACACTATTTGAGACTGTGAGAAAACATTAACCTCTATGGTGAGCCAGCTATCTCTGATTTAGTCCTAGCTGAAAAAATATTTAGCTTTCTTGAAGAATCAAGAGACACTAAACAAGTCTCATTATTGTTAGCAGCTTATCACCGGAGTGGGGAGGGAGACTGCGTTGCGTCATTTCTCTTTCATTTTTCCTGCCCCTTGCTCCTGAAAATGGGCCTGGAACCAGAAGTTCCTGAGGATGAAAGTGATTGGAATGCAGAGTGTTGTCTTGATACATGTAGATCTTTTCTGGCCAGGGGGAGCCATTCACTGGTGCCCTGAAGAACTGCTGCCTGTTAGCATCCTGTTATCTAAGTTGGAAGGCTGCCATTTTAAATTTGAAACGCTCTGATCCCGACTCCTGTCCATGAGTTGGGGTGTGTGTAAAAATCTTAAGGCCCACATAGGATGGAATTGTGTTTGGATGTAGACTGAGAACTTTTCAGCCATGCCATGTAGCAATTTATTGTTATCGGATGCATGTCCATTTTATCTGTTTTGTTGTGAGTGGATGCAGAAGTGCATAGGAGAAATGGGAGGATGTGAACCTTTGGCCTTTCTTGAACTGAAAGATTGTTTGCACTGAACAAATGGGTTTTCTAGACCCATTTCAAACTGGCTTCAGAGCAGGATATGGAGTTGAGTCTGCTATGGTCGCCTTAGTGGATGATCTACGCTTAAGTATTGACAGGGGGAGTGTGTCCCTGTTGGTACTCCTGGACCTCTCAGCGGCTTTCGATACCATCGACCATGGTATCCTTCTGGAACGCCTGAGGGACTTGGGACTTGGGGACACTGTGCTTCAGTGGTTCCGGTCCTACCTCTTGGGCAGGTTCCAGATGGTGATGCTTGGGGATAGTTGCTCTTCAAAGAAGGAGCAGCTATGTGGTGTACCACAAGGTGCCATCCTATCCCCAATGCTGTTTAATATATACATGAAACCGCTGGGAGAGATCATCCGGAGGCATGGGGCGGGGTGCTATCAGTATGCTGATGACACCCAAATATATTTCTCTATGCCTTCGACAACAGCATCAGCTAAGGATAGTGTGTCTCCTCTGAATGAATGCTTGGAGGCGGTAATGGGCTGGATGAGGAAAAACAAACTGAAGCTGAATCCAGACAAGACGGAGGTGCTTACTGTCAAGGGCCACAACCTGGGGTTGGAGGTGTGTCAACCAGTTCTGGATGGGGTTACACTCCCCCTGAAAGACTGTGTTCGCAGCTTGGGGGTGCTCCTGGATCTGTCGCTTCAAATGACAGCTCAGATAGATGCGACTGCCAGGAGTGCTTACTATCAGCTTCGGCTGATACGCCAGCTGCGCCCCTTCCTAGAGTTGGAAGACCTAAAATCAGTAGTGCACGCGCTGGTAACTTCAGGGCTCGACTTCTGCAATGCACTGTACATAGGGCTACCTCTGTGCCTAGTCCGGAAACTTCAACTAGTTCAAAATATGGCAGCCAGGTTGGTCACTGGTACATCTAGGGGTGACCATATTACACCAGTTTTAAAATCTCTTCACTGGCTGCCAATCAGTTTCTGGGCGAAGTACAAAGTGTTGGTTATTACCTTTAAAGCCCTACATGGTTTGGGTCCAGGTTACCTACGGGATCGCCTTCTCCCATACAATCCGCCCCGCACGCTCAGGTCCTCTGGGAAGAATTTATTACAGTCAACAAGAACTAGACTGACAACCATTACCCAGAGGACCTTCTCTTCTGCCGCTCCCAGATTGTGGAATGACCTGCCGGGAGAGATTCGCCAACTTACTAGTCTTCAGGAATTTAAAAGATCTATAAAGACTGATCTCTTCCGGCAGGCCTACCTAGATGAATTTTAAAGTGTTTTATTGGTGTTTTATTGGTGTTTTAATGATGTACTGGTTTTATCTGCTTTTAATCAGTTTTTGTATTTTGTGTTTGGTGTTGTTCCTCGCCTCGATCCGTTGGGAGAGGCGGGTGATAAATATATTATTATTATTATTATTATTATTATTATTAACATCAAAAGGACTTTGCTGAATTGACAGTTTTGCTGAAAGTTTAATTGATACCTCTTCATAGAATCACAGAATAATAGAGTTGGAAGGGGCCTATAAGGCCATTGAGTCTAACCCCCTGCTCAATGCAGGAATCCGCCTTAAAGCATCCCTGACAGATGGTTGTCCAGCTGCCTCTTGAAGGCCTCTAGGGTGGGAGAACCCACGACCTCCCTTGGTCACTGGTTCCATTGTCATACTGCTCATGGTATTCTAACTCTGACTGACAGAGCCCCACATGGCTAGGGACCCCAATACCTCCAGGACCGCCTCTCCCTGTATGAATTTACCTGGTCCTTGAAGTCAACCACCCTGTGCACCCCCTCCGAGAGAAGCTCAGGTTGTCCTTTCAGGGATGGTCCTTTTCTGTGATAGCCCCATGTTTATGGAACTCTCTCCCCACGGGAGCTCCTATAGCATCAACGCTGTCATCTTTTCTCACCAGGTGAGGATGTATTTCTTTTCCAGGCATCTGGACATTAGTCATGTCCCAATTGTTGTGGCTGCCTTTGTGGTGCTCATTCTAGGCTGGGAGGGTGCAGGGAGCTATCATGTATTTTGTGGATGAACAATTTTTAGATTTTTTATGATCACACTTTTTATGATGTTTATTTGTATTTGTTTTATTGTGCTGATTATGGTTGATATTGATTTGTGTTTTCAGGTTATGTTAATCATGGATTTCTGTATGGTGTGCGTAAGTAACTTTGAGACTGCTTGTTGTGGTGGGAAGTGAAGCATAAATTTAATAAATAATATAACAACAGCAACATAATAGTAACAACAGCAACAACAGCAGTAGTAAATTGTGCATATTATTCACATACCTTCATTGCAATGACCTTGGGTGAACAATGGATGATGATGAGATGATGGACATGTCAAAATCAAGCGGCAATTTTTCCATCCCCTGGGAAAGCCCTAATCTGGAATCCCTTCATGCTTTGAACCAGAACGCTTGCTTTCTCTGAGCGCAATAAACGTTGCAAAATGTGTGTGCATTGGATTAATATCCACACTGTTCTGCAATACATTTTGTATTTTTTTAGAGAGTTTTTTTTATCATTTCTGTTCCATTTTTATGTTGCAGATCAGAGACTAGGAGGGCTTGTTCTGGACCAATCTGTAGGGTCCAGATCCACCTTTTGAGGCTCTCTTACTGCCCCCCCCCCCCCCCCCCGGCCTGGACGTGTGCTGCCACCTGTTGGCAAGCTGATTTCAGGTTGGTTGTTCTTGGGAGAAAATTGGGCATCACTCAGCATTGGACATTTAAAGGCAGAAGTCATTGATAGAGGACCATGGTGTGTGTGTGTGTGTGTGTGTGTGTGTGTTGAGGCATTTCCTACCCTCCAGCATTCAACAGTTAAAAATATGGAAACTTTGTACATTTTCAATGGGTGACCACAACCTGCGTGGCCCCCTGACATTCTGTTCCATTCCTGACAGCCATTCTACACAAGCAAAGCACCTTGGAGAGCTTCTTTAGAGTTCTGACAGGTTCTGACTGAAACCTGGAGCAAATTCACTACCCCATTGATATCGGAGCCACCAGTCTCTACTGGCTGTATTTATTTTCCCCTGCAATTGCCTGTCTTGCATCACCGGAAAAGCAAAGGGGAAGCTAGTTTTTTTGCTTAAAGAGAAACTAAAACACACACACACACAGAGTTGTGGAAACTGCCTTAGTTTCCCTGTGGGATGACTGTGAGGTTATCCTCGACCACTCGCCCCTGTCTCACAGCACCACAGCCCAGCAACCTGGCCTCCAAGTAACTTCTTTGTTCTGCTGCCACCAGTAACTTCTCAGGTACACCCACAGACCACACCAGGAGATGGAATTAACAAGAATTTATTAATAAGAAATTGCGTGTTAACAAGTTTAATGGTTACTTCAGTTCAATTGCGTATCAGTTACCAGGTTTCAATGCTTATTGGTTTCAGTCAGAACTCTTACACTTTCACAAACTGTTCCTTATTTAATCTATGCTCTAAAAACTTATCTCAATCTCTTAATTCTCTCAAATCTCTTTCAACATCTCTCTCAAAAATCCCCCTCAAATCTCCCCCAAATCAACCTGTCAGCTCTCTCTGTCAGACACATATATACACTCTACTTGCTCTCTAGCTCCTCCCACTCTACACAACCAACCAATCCAGGCACTCTAAACAACTAGCCAATCAGCACTCACTTTCCATTCAGGCACACAGCTAGCCAATCCAGGCACTCCATACTTACCTAGACCTTTAACTACAAACAGTAAGTACATTTCGGCCTAGTTATTTACTTTACCTGTTGTTATTATTCTTACTTCCTTTTAAAGATATAAACAAATGCATATCACAAACAATAAACTTTGCAATATATTTACAACTACAAACAGTAGAACTTCACAGTGACCCTTGCTGGGAGAAAGACAGGGGAACTGTGTCCATGTTGGTTCTCTTAGACCTCTCAGTGGCTTTTGATTCCCTCCATCATGGCATCCTTCTGGGGAAACTGTCTGATATGGGGCACCATTTCACAGTGGTTCCACTCCTACTTGAGTGGCTGGTTCCAGAAGAGGGTGCTGGGTGCTCTAGTTCTGCTCCATGGAGGGTCTGTTGTGGCATCACTCAGGACTCGATTTCGTCTTCCCTGCTTTTTATCATCCACATGGAACTGTTGGGAGAAGTGTCATCAATATACGGATGGCACCTATCTCTACCTCTAATTTTCATCAAATGCAGGCGAGGCAGTGATTCTCTGAACTGGTGCTTGGACTCAATAATGGGCTGGATGAGGGCCAATAAACTAAGACCCAATCCAGACAAGATGAGAGTTCTGTTAGCAGGTGCATCATCAACCCATTTCAGTTGGTGTTCTAAACAGGGTTGAACTACGTCAGAAGGAGCATGTTTGTAGTCTGTAGGTGCTCAAAGATCCAGCTCTGTCACTTGAGGCCTGTGTTACCTGGATGAAGAGAGGCTGGCTATAGTTGTCCATGCATTGGTAATCTTCCTTCAGGATTGTTGCAATATGTTATATGTGGAGCTACCTCTGAAGACAGGAAACTTCTGTTAGTGCAGGACAGAGCAGCAAGACTGCTTACAGGGACTGGCCTTTTCGATCATGTTACTCCAGGGCTGCATCAATTGCACTGGTTGAAGGTCAGTTCTTCTTCGTGGTCTCTGTGCATCACACACTATGGGCTCGCGCCGACGCCGAGCCTCACTCGGAAACTTCTAGAGCTTAGAATCTATTGGCGGGAACCCCTCCCCCCACCATCTTACTGCGCATGCCTGGGTTCCCGCCTACCTCAGTTCTTCTTCGACCGCCTTGCTGGTTGCCTCACAAAGAACTTCTCCTGATCGTTTATAGCTTAGATTTCTTATTTCAACTTCAGCTTTCCTGTGTTTTTTCTTCTCTCACATCTTCTTCTCTTTTTCTCTTTCTGCTAAAAATAAATAAATATATATATTATAGTTAGTATAGGTATAGATAGATAGTTGTAGAACTATATAGATATATAGGGCTGCGGCCTTTGAGAGGCACAACCGCGGCAGCGGTCTTTGCGAACCATAACCGTCGCAGCGTTCCGTTCTACGGGAAACAGAAAGGAGGAACTGTGAGTTTCCCGCCCTTCTAGCAGCGTACAAAATGGCGTCTCTCTTTAAGAAATGCACGGGCTGCAGGGCCAAATTAACCCTTTCGGATGGACACTCCAAGTGCCTCCTTTGTTTGGGCGAGGCTCATATGGTGGACACTTGTGCTCACTGCCTGAGTTTTTCAAGGCAAACGCGCAAGAATAGAGCCAACAAGTTGAGGGCGCTATTATGGAAATCAGCCCTGGAGACTGTCGACGTCCCGGTCTCGATCCCGAGCCTTCAGTCGACGTTGAAGCCCTCCCTTCCCGAGGATACGGGCAAGGCGAAGCGGCGCAAGAGGGACCACAGCGAAAAGCCGGGCGAGGAGGCCCAGGCTCCCAAAAGAAAACACGCGAAACAGACAAAGCATCGCTCCCGAGATTCGAAGTCGGCACCGGACTCGATGCCGAGACAACCGGCGCAGGCGCAGAAATCGGCACGGGGAGAGAAGTCCACACCGGTACCGAAACCGTCGTCGGCACCGAAGCCGTCCTCGACGCCGAAGTCATCATCGGCGCCGAAGCCATCCTCGACGCCAAAGCCTTCGTCAACACCGAAGCCTTCGTCGACACCGAAGCCGCCGGAATCCCCATCGACACCGACGTCAAAGCCGAGGACGAAGTCGGGAACCAAGCCGGCCTCGGTACCGACCAGCTCTCCGGTACCGATGACCCAGCCGAGACTCTCACCAGCGGCTTCTATTTCGCTACCAATCTCGTGGCCCTCAGTAGCAACGCCCCCGACCCCGACGCGACAAGACCACAGCTTCTCCATTCCGAAGGCACCGAAGCCACTGCACCCTCGGCGACCCGCATCTTTGCCCAGGCCAGCCTCTTCGCTCTCCCCACCACCATCGGAGGTGGATGAACAGCGGGACGACCCTCAGTGGGCCATTTCCCCTCGTCAAGTTTCTCCTCGGCGCACTTCACCACAACCGGACAACTGGGATCGCCTCTCCACCCGGTCTACCGGTTCATGGGCGTACCAGACAGAGGGACCTTATAGGCGACCTCTTTTTGATCAATTCACGGGGGAAAGATTACAAGAGGAAGAGGACCACTTCGTCCCACCCGTCCCCCCTAGGCGCCCACCTTCGGCCACAGTATCTGCTCCGGCATACCTCGCTGACCAGCCGGATTCTCCTCCTCCGCCACTCGGTGCTATGTCTATCAGAGCACCTAGCTCCCACTCCGATGACGATTACCCCTCGGATTCGTCAGAGGTCTCTGCGCACATCCACCCCTCCCTGCCGTCTCCAGACCAGGAGCTAGGAACTGGCAAGCGTGCATCGCCATCGGTAGAAGTGGTATCCTTTTTAGATCAAATGCAACGTCTTGCCCAGTCGTTAGGTATCGAAGTGCCCGAGTCGGAGGAACAGGTAGAAGACATCGCGTACGACGTGATGTACGGAGACACGACAACCACTTTGGCCATGCCCGTCCTCCCAACCATCCTACGGACCCTGAAGGAATCCTGGAAGACTCCTGCGACCACAGGCCCGGTATCGAAGAAAGTCGATGCCCAGTACAAAATTCAAGAGAAGGGTGTCGAATTCTTATTTCAACATCCGAAGCCTAATTCGGTTGTGGTTGAATCAGCCCAGGGCCGCACAGCTAGATCTCATTCGGCCCCGATAGATAAGGAGGGCAGGAAACTCGATGCTTTTGGAAGAAGGGTCTACGCATCCACAGCCCTCTTGGTTAAAATAGCCAATTACCAGGCCCTAATGGCCCGCTATCATCTGTTTATATGGGAGAAGGTGTCAGCGTTACATGCCCACCTCCCTGATGAAATTAAGACGGCGGCACAGGTGTTCCAGCAGGAGGCAACGGCGCTGGCAAAACAGGAGCTGTCCACCGTGCGCCATTTAGCGGACTGCCTGTCCAAGTCGATGGTAGCCTCGGTGGCATTGAGAAGACACGCGTGGCTTCGCTCCTCAAATCTCTCCCAGGAGACTAAGAATAGGATAGAAGACCTCCCCTTCGACGGGGAAGGTCTTTTTAATGCTTCCACCGATTCGCAGATGGATACCATCCAGAAGGCGAAAATGACGGCGAAAAAGATGGGGTTTTATCCAACCCAGGCCTTGCAGACGTACAGGCCACGGAGATGGTCCAGACAGCACCCCTATCAGGCCCGCCAGCAGCAATTCCGTCATCAGCAGCACCAGCCAAGATTCCAGTCTGCGCAGCCTGCCTTTCGCCAGCAGAGGCCGTACCCCCAGTCCAGAGCACGCCCTCAACGCGCTCGGCCAGACCAAGGCCCAAAACAGCGCCTTTGACTTGATCGTCACCAGCCCACCACACCACACGTTCTTTGGTCAAAGACTCCGGCACTTCTACAATGTTTGGGCGAGGATTTCAACGGACAACTGGGTCCTAAGCGTCATCAATCAGGGATACAAACTGGAATTCGCTTCCCTGCCACAGCTGGGATCCCTAAAATATACACCAGCTTCCGTCGTGCTGCAGCAGGAAGTGGCCTCACTCCTACGGAAGGGAGCCATCATCCCAGTGAACATCACGGACTTGAACAACGGGTTCTATTCCCGTTATTTCACTGTTCAGAAGAAGGATGGCGGCCTCCGTCCAATCTTGGACTTGAGGTTTCTCAACGAATTCCTCCAAACCAAAAAATTCAGGATGATCACTTTGGGCTCCGTCCTGCCCCTGCTCCGCCGCAATCAATGGTTCACCCTAGTGGACTTAAAGGACGCATACTTCCATATCCCAATTCATCGCGACCATCAGAAATTTCTCCGGTTCATCGTCGGGAAGGAAGCGTTTCAATTTACGGTCCTCCCGTTCGGACTGAAAACAGCACCGAGAGTCTTTACGAAATGTATGGCCGCCGTCTGCACGCACCTCCGTTCGTCGGGCGTGGAGCTCTATCCATATCTCGACGACTGGCTACTCGTCTCCCCATCCGAGCTTCAAGCGACAAAGGATGTACAACTCACGACATCCCTACTGCGGCAGTTGGGCCTGGTGTTGAACCACGAAAAATCGGTCCTGTCTTCTGCTCGAACGATACAATTCATCGGAGCCCTCCTCGATTCGGAAGCGGGAAGGGCGTATCTTCCACCCCCGAGACTTGCCCGCCTTCAACAGCTGGCGTTTCGGGTCTCGTCCGCTGCCACTCACACAGCACTCACGCTTCAAAAACTACTAGGGTTGATGGCCTCAGCAGTTTTCATAGTCCGGTGGGCACGGCTACGAATGCGCCCCTTACAGCGCTTCCTGCTGGAGACTTACGATGCGCGTCGCCACCCGAATTCTATCAGGATAACCGTCCCTCTCGCATTGCGCCAGTCGCTCCGCTGGTGGACAATGCCGTGGCACCTTCAAAAGGGCCTACCGTTCCTGCCAGGGGAACCAACACGTTCCATAACATCGGACGCTTCCCTCCTGGGCTGGGGAGTGCACTGCGATCACCTATCAGTGCAGAGCGAATGGTCCTCGAAGGACAAGGAAAACCACATCAATCTCCTCGAATTGATCGCGGTGAAGAGAGCTCTCTTAGCATTCAGAGACTATGTCGCAGACCACCACGTAAGGATCATATCCGACAATATGTCGGTGGTCTGGTACATCAACAAAGAAGGAGGGACGCGGTCCAAAACCTTGCTCAGTCTTACCCTAGAAATCTTCGAGTGGGCAATCTCCCACGGCATACGGTTGTCGGCTACTCACATAGCCGGAACAGACAACGTCCAGGCAGACATGCTCAGCAGGAACTTTTCAGACACACACGAATGGTCTCTCTGCAACCAGGCACTTACGCTCATCTTCAACAGATGGGGACAACCTCGCCTGGACCTCTTCGCGTCTGCGGAAAATGCAGTCTGCGCATTATTTTGCTCAAGAGCGGGGATCGGAAAGGGCTCTCTAGGGGACGCTCTAAGTACCTCCTGGGGGTCAGCTCTTGTTTATGCCTTCCCCCCGTTCCCACTCATCCCAAAAGTGATCTCAATTCTGCAACTGGGACGAACGGAGGCCATACTAATAGCCCCTTGGTGGCCGCGTCAGTTCTGGTTCTCCCCCCTTCTCCGCTTGACCAGGGGAGAGTATCTTTACCTACCGATGACAGAAGACCTTATCACCATGGGGCAGGGTCTGGTACGCCACCCAGACCTACAGAAATTGAAACTAACCGCATGGAGAATCCGGCGCGATGGCAGCACCTGCACCTCCCGCCTTCGGTGAGGACGGTGCTCAACGAGGCCACTCGCCCTTCTACTAGACTGTCTTACGAAAGGAAATGGAAGAAATTCACCTCATTCGTTACCCAGCAGGGTGTCCCTCCTCACTCCTGCGGAATCATAGTCATACTATCCTTTCTCAGCTCATTGCACGAGGCAGGCCTCGGTAATGCGTCTATCAAGGTGTACTTGGCGGCCATATCGGCGAACCACGACCTCATTCAGAACTACTCAGCTTTCTCTCATCCGCTATCCAAACGCTTTATGAGAGGGTTAAAGAACATCCACCCACCTGTACGACCCATAGTTCCTCAATGGAGTTTGTCGGTCGTCCTGGCAGCCCTGTCCAATAAACCGTTTGAACCTTTGGCTACCACGGACTTGCGGTTGCTTTCCTTTAAAGTAGCCTTCCTAGTCGCGATCACATCCGCCAGAAGGGCTTCAGAACTGTGCGCCCTGATGATCGATCCCCCCTATACTCAATTCTATAGGGATAGGGTTGTCCTGCGCCCAGGCCCGGACTTTAAACCAAAGATCATCTCGGACTTCCACGTCAATCAGACCATTGTGCTTCCCACCTTTTTTCAGGATGCCTCCGATCCTATGAGTACACGACTTCATTCGCTAGATGTAAGGCGGGCGTTAGCGTTCTATAAAGACAGAACAGCACCGTTCCGCAAATCTCAACGCCTTTTCATCCGTTATGGCGGCAGAACAAAGGGCCACGCACTATCTGCTCAGCGGTTTGCAAGATGGATTGTCAGTACTATCGCCCTTGGCTATCAGCTCGCACAAAAAGAAGCCCCAGCCGCCTTGCGTTCGCACTCGACAAGGGCCCAAGCTACCTCGACTGCGCTGAGCAGGGGAATTTCCATCCCCGACCTGTGTAGAGCAGCTACCTGGTCCTCGGCTTCCACGTTCGTGTCACATTACAAGCTGGACACCAGGGCGAGGAGCGATGCAAGCTTTGGACGAGCGGTGTTGTCATCACTCCTTCAATGACGTCCCTTCAGCGAGTCTACCCCACCTCCGGTAAGTGTTGCTGGTTACTCGCCCATAGTGTGTGATGCACAGAGACCACGAAGAAGAAATGCAGGTTGCTTACCTGTAACTGTAGTTCTTCGAGTGGTCATCTGTGCAGTCACACAACCCTCCCACCATCCCCTCTAGACCTCGCTGGAAGGCCTATGGGTGTACTCGCCATGCCATTCTGCATTCTCCTTTTTAATGTTTACTACCTCGGCGGGAGTCGCATTAGGCGGTCTCATGGAACTGAGGTAGGCGGGAACCCAGGCATGCGCAGTAAGATGGTGGGGGGAGGGGTTCCCGCCAATAGATTCTAAGCTCTAGAAGTTTCCGAGTGAGGCTCGGCGTCGGCGCGAGCCCATAGTGTGTGACTGCACAGATGACCACTCGAAGAACTACAGTTACAGGTAAGCAACCTGCATTTTCTGGGCCCAGTTCAAAGTGTTGGTGCTGACCTTTAAAGCCCTAAATGGCTTAGGACCAGTCTAGCTGAAGGAGCACCTTCTCCCAAATGTCCCTGCCCAATTGCTGAGATCGTCTTTGGAGGCTCTTCTGTGGGTGCCACTGTTAACCACGGTGTTGCAATAGGTGGCCATCGGGAAAAGCCTTCCTAGTAGCGCCCCCCGGTCTGTAGAATGTCCTCCCCCAGGCTAAGAGCTGATGCCAGGCTAAGAGCTTCCTCTTCCAACACACACTGAATCTTTAATTTTTTGTTCTGATTATTTACTTCTAACTCTTTAATATTTTTATTAAATGGGAGACCACCTGGAAAGGATGGGTTATAGATGGTATTATACATTTTGAAAAATCACCCTCTCCAAACCAGAATAGAGGCACTTGTTTATGTGGCTTTATATGGCTCACCACCCTGCCTGTGTGAACCTACTCATACTGTATGATCATCATCTGATGCTCTCCTTGAAATGCCTCCTTTGCGGGAGGTTTGGAGGATGACAGCAAGGTAGAGGGACTTCTCAGTGGTGGCCTCTTGACAGTGGAACACTCTCCTGAGGCCCACATGACACCAACACTGTCATCTTTTCAGCACTAAGTCAAGATTTCCATCTACTCCCAGGCATTTGAAGGCATATGAGGGGCAGTCTACGCACCAGTTGTTTGGGTGATGGTTCTTCCGATGTTTTCATTGTCTTATGTTTTTGGTGCAGAAACAGGGAGTGTTGGAGCAAATGCATTTGCTGATCGAAGTGACGCATTATCATCCTCCTCCTTCCCCAAAGTCAGGTGTGATCCAAGTTCTTCTGACACATAGTTTGCAACCCCCCCCAGCTGCCTTCATACCCTCTCTTTCCCTATTCTCCAATGCAAAGGTTCATGCTTACTTATCAGGATAACTTGCCAAAGTACTTTTTTGCCCAAGTTAACTCAATTTGTGCTTTTTATTCTGATGCAAAAGGAAGGGTTTCTCTCTGTGTGTGTGTTTGCAGAATCTGGAAGTTCAAGAGACGTGGAGATTTGTGGGGCCACAACAGCTGCTGTGAGACGTGCCACCCTCCCCTATCCCAGCTCCGAAATGGATCAGCTTCTGCTGACACCATTCCAGTGCTGGCTTTCTAAGCCTTGGTTATTAATGGGGCACCGGGGCTCCCCATGGAAAGATTCAGGGCTGTAAATAGTGAGACCAGAAAAATATGGCACCTGAAATCAAGCTCAGCTGCCTGCCCTTGCAAAGGGAAAGCTCTCCACGTCCCCCCATATATTGCTCTGGCCTTTCCCTCTGCGCTACCTGATTGCTGACAGAATGCTAATTTATAAGAGCATAACTCAAAACAAAAAAACTTCTCTCTTCAGTGTTTGGAGATAATCCACTTAAATCTCAGGGAATGAAGAATTAAGAGGGTGTCTATGGAGCAGCGATAATTCTTTCCCACAACCTCTCTGCCCCCCCCCCCCTCGCTTTCCTTTCCCTGAACTGAGTGAATTGCAGAAAGGAGACATGGCTGCATGTGCAGTTGGCACCGATGTAATCTGCCACACTGTGTGTAGGACGTCCCATGGAACTGTCTTGTTCTTTGAGACTGTTGGAGTGGTCCGTGGGCCCATGCACTGTTCTTCCTTATCCAGACCCAATCCCATGGTCGGACGTGGTCAAAAGCAGCCTCACATGTTCCAATGCACTAGGGGCTGTCCAAAATTAAGAACATAAGAAGAGCCCTGATGCTGGATCAGACCAAGGGTCCACCTTGTCCAGCATTCTGTTCCCGCAGTGGCTAATCACTGTTGACCAGGAACCCACAAGCAGAACATGAATGCAACAGCACCCCCCCACCCACGGTCACCAGCAACTGGTGTATATAAACTTACTGTCTCTGATACAGGAGGTAGCACAGAGCCATCAGGGCTAGTAGCCGTGGATAGCCTTCTCCTCCAGGAATTTGTCTAAGGTCCCCTCTACAAGGATTCGCTTTTGCGCCTGGTTAGGCGATTATGCGCATTATCGCTGAAGCGCATTTACGCCTAATACCTCTGCACGAGAGGCGGTGAAGCGCATTAAGGGATGACCAAAATGTGCTTTACAAGTAGTTAATGCGCATAAGCGCTTGTTCACATAGGCAAAATGCGCTTTAACAGCCGGAGCAAAATAAAACTCGCTGTTTAACGCGCATTCGATAATGCGCATAATCGGAGAGATAACACGCCTCTACGCCCGATTTGCGCTCTGTTCTTGTAGAGGTAAATTTTTTAAAGCGCCTTGAAAGAGCTTTAAACCTCTCTTGTAGAGGCAGCCTAATCCCCTTTTAAAGCCACCCAAGTTGGTGACCAGCACTACATCTTGGGATAGCCAAGTTTAACTATGTGTTGTGTGAAGATGTTTTTCCTTTTATCTATCCCAAATCTCCCACCATTCAGTTTCATGGATGACGCCATTAGGTTCTAGTCTTATGAGAGAGGGAGAGAAATGTCTCCGTATCCACATTCTCCACACCGTGCATGATTTTGTCCACCTCTATCATGTCTCCCCATATCTGCTTTTTTAACAAGCTAAACAATCCCAGCTGTTGTAAACTTCCCTCATGGGGGAGATGCTCCAGCCCTTTGATCATTTTAGTTGCTCTTTTCTGCACTTTTTCCAGCTCGACAATTTTTTTTTTTGAGTTGGGGTGACTGGAACTTTATGCAGCATTTGAAGTGTGGTCACACCATAGATTTGTAGAGGGGCAGTATGATCTTGGCTGTTTTATTTTCCTTTCCTAGTTATGCATTATTATTATTAATAATAATAATTACATTTATATACCGCCCCGTAGCTGAAGCTCTCTGGGCGGTTTACAAAAATTAAAAGATTAAACATTAAAGAGTCAATATACAAAATTTAAAGCCATAAAACATAAAACAGCTGATATTTAAAACATTTTAAACTTTTTAAGCCTGGCCACAAAGTCAGTTAAAACCTCAACTTAAGCTGTTAAAATGCCTGGGAGATATTATTATTTATTAAAGCTTCTGGCTGATTGTTGCTTTGTGAGGCCGATTATGGGTTAGTAACCCAACACTGCCACAGCTGATGGATATCAGTGGGAGCTATTGGATAGGAGATAGTTGGGAATCTCTCTTATGTGGGTTTGAATAAGACACCTAGGAGAGCGGGGTGAAGGTATCCCCTCCTCAGCTAAGGGAACTCAATCTCACAACACTCCTCCTGACTTCTCAGTGCTTGGGAAGTTGGGGGGGGGGGCATACAACAGTGTTCCTTCCTGGAGGCTTATGATTTCCTGTTCAAAAATGTCACAAAGAATGGACACTCCATGGAGAAGGCCCCAGGTTCAGTTCCCTGCAGGGCTGGGAAAGGCCCTTTTCTGAAACCCTGGAGAGAGACTATCAGGTGATGTAGGCCAGCTTTCTCCAACCAGGTGCCCTCTAGATGTTTTGACTTCAACACTCATCAGTCCCAGCCAGCATGCTAGGTGTAGTAATCTAAAACGTCTGGAGGATCCCAGGTTAGGCAAGGAGAAGGTGGTATCAGTTGTCTCCCCTGTGATTAAGGACACACTCCTATGCATGTTTAGATGGGAGAAAAGTCAGCATTTCCCATTCAGCTGGAAAATGCTAGGAGCTGTAGGACTTTTTCTCCGTCTAAACTTCTATAGGATTGTGCCCTAATTGACTGGTGAGTAGCAAGATGATTCATCAACTGTGTATTCTCTATTCCCCTGACAGCCCCAGGGTTACTTGTTCCCGGGAATTTTAAACCTTAGCCAGATACACGAGGGCAGGAAGTGTGCTTTTCACCGCAGGACCAGCAAGAGTGGGAATTGATCTCAGACATGTTTGCTTGTGTGCACATGGCCCTCGTGGGGGGGGGGGGGGGGTTGGCTCAGCTGCTCTGTTTCGACATGGACGCTTTCTTTAGGTCACAAGAGAAACTTCTGGCAAATGGATCCCCAGAGCAATTCAACATGGCAGAATGTGACTGCCTCACCCTACATTTGGCCAGGTCATGGGCAGAGCTGTCCAAAGGTTATTGGCTGCCATAGGCCACTTAAAAATGATAGAATCGCAGAATAGTTGAGCTGGAAGGGGCCTACAAGGCCATCGAGTCCAACCCCTGCTCAATGCAGGAATCCACCTTAAAGCATCCCTGACAGATGGCTGTCCAGCTGCCTCTTGAAGGCCTCTAGTGTGGGAGAGCCCATGACCTCCCCAGGTCATTGGTTGCAATGTGCCCCCCTCCCTGCATTTTATCATATGCTGGGCAGCATATTAAAGGACCAGGAGTTGTCCTTTGGCTTTGTGCTCCCTGAAACAGCGAATGAGTCTCACCCAGCCATGGAGATGCCAGTCCAGGCTTTCTAGATGTTTCATACCATATCTCCCATTACCCTGACTACTGGCCATGTTGGCTGGGGCTGATGGAGGTTGTAGGACCAAACATCTGGAGGGCATCAGGTTGAGGTGGGGGAAAGGATATTCCAGGCTGTCTCCATGCTTCCTCTCAAGGAGTTTAAGCAGGTGATGCAGGTCCCCTTGAAACTTTGGGGCTTGGTGTGGTTGCCTGGTTTGCCTCTATGGTATGGCCAGCCATCATCATCATCATCATCACCATGTGTTTATGTAGTTTCATGAACCTTATTTCAATAATGGTTACAGCAGAGGTGAAGAACGTGTAGCCCTCCTGTGATTGGACTTGACCATGGCCAATGATCAGGGGTGATGGGATTTGGAATCCAACAATACCTGAACAGCCACAGGTTCCCCAACCCAGCAACGGAGTGAGCAGGTAGCCCTCCAACTCCCGAGTCTCTTCTGCTCTCGGACTTGTCATGTCGCCTGGCCATGTCATCTTCATCAAGGGTGTTGAACCTCCATCGGCCCGTGGGCCACATTCCATTTTGAGCGGCTCTTTAACCCCTTAAAGAGTCCTGGCATTGTTTCTAGCACTGTTTCTTAAAACTCCAGGAGGCATCCTTTCTTCCCCTTTTCTTTCTTCCTTTGTTTCATTTTTTTTAAAAAAAATTATAGTAAAATTAAGCAGTTATTAGTATTCACGAAAACCGGCTTGTGGCAGCTACCATGCAAGTAACGAGAAGCCACCTGCAGTTCAAAGCAGTACTTGATAATGCTGTAATTAGATTTGAGATGCAAAAAAGCTCATTAAAATTAAATAACATATTTGTCACTGTTTTAAGAGGTACAGATTGCCTCGAATCACGCTGGTCTCCTGACCTTGACGTCTCCTGCACAGTCCTTGCTGTCAGATTTGAAAATGAATGCTGGCAATTTTACGGGAGGATTTTGGAAGTGGGGGGGGGGGAATGGAGGAAGGATATATGAAGTTTCGCTAAAGTGAGATGAAACAACCAATACATGCTCTCTCTCAGTAGCTGGAATTTGTGTGTGTGAGTGTGGAGATGTAGTCTGGGGTGAAATTATATGGTCAGTAGGTGAGGCGTGGTCACATATGTCTGGTTGTTTGCCTGTGCTTCAGAGCAGGCATCTGGAGTTTCTGTTTTTACATGTGCTCTTACGATGGGGATGTGTAGGTGGTTTCTCGCCAGAAAAAAGGAGAAACAAGTTCTCAGGATGCAAAACGTTTCTCGCCTCCAGATCTGCCGCTTCCTCCAGTTGGTGGGTGGGTGATGCTTGTATTGGGTCTATAAGTAGACTGATGCGGAGCTGACCAGTGCGCTTGTGTGGCTGCCCAGCCATTTCTTGTCTCAGCAGAATTTGGCTATTTGACCAGTAAGTGCTCTGGAGAGATGAACGTGTCAATTTTTCCCTTTCTCATTTTCACACTCTTAAGTTCTGTTTGTCTTCAACTTTTGAGTATTTCTCCAGCCTTAAGTTCTGTTCATCCCAAACATTTGAGATTTTTGTTGTTGTTATTGTTGTTAAAGTTTGCAAGGAAACTTATAAGACTTTTTGTGTACATCTCGCTTAATGCATGCATTTTTGTTTGCGTTTTTGTTGAGCATCTATGTCTTTTGCAAGACATTTTCCTAATGGAATGCACTTTTGAACATTATTTCCCCTTATCTATACATTAATTGAAGAACTCTGTTGCAAAATATGAGCAGTGTGAATTTTGAAGGATAATGGCAATTCGGTTCTCATAGAGGTTCGAAAGAGTGAAATTAGGTAAATTTGCATTAAAATGCAAACTGAACAAATTCCTCTGCCATCCCTAGTGAGTACTACTAGGTGCTGGAATTTTGGGTGTAAGTGGTGAGTGAGATATTGTGTTTTACATTCCCAAATGCCTGGCAGCTAAATACAAAAATATGCTCCCAGGTTGTGAGAAAATGTTTCTCTTGAAACAAATCTTTCCGGAAAGTGCCAAAGGTCTGCAGAATAGAGTCCAGTTGCTTTATTCTCTGCACATAGCTGGGAGCTGTTGGCTTGTTATTTGCTGTTCTACCAAGACATATTATTTCATTTACGTATATCATTTCTATACCGCCCAATAACCAAAGCTCTCTGGGTGGTTCACAAAACAAACCCGAAAGCCATAAAATACAATAGTATGGAAAAATAAGGCATAACATATCCAAACCTTAAAAAGTTTAAAACAGAATAAAAGTAAACAATTTAATGAAGGTAAAAGCCAGCACCATTGCAAGAATCTTAAAAAACACTGAAACTTTAAAAAAAACTAAAAAACTAAAACTAAAAGATTAGAAAGCCTGGGGAAAACCAATTGATTTTCACCTGGTACCGAAAAGACTACAACGTAGGTGCCAGGTGAACCTCCCTGGGTAGCCAGATGGAGGTATTATGGGCAGCTACCTGCTGAGTAAAGATTTGCTGTCTGTTCCTAAAGGTCTTGAGGGCCCCACCTGGTCTTCTGGTCTGAATTCTCAGTCTCAGGGACAGACTGAGCTTACCTGCGCACCTGCTTCCTTGCCATAAGAGGCCACCTGTGTCCCAGTTCTAGTTCCTGCCTCATCAAGCTGTCTGCCAGACCACAGTCCTCCTTGGCAGTATGAGAAATACCAGTAGTTGTCATGCATACAGCTTGTCCGTGATGGACTGCCTGCCCTGATATAAACCTACCAGCTCAGTACAATCAACATCTGAGCACCCCCTCCAAGGAATGCTCGAAGGATGGCAACAAGGGAGAGGGCCTTCTTGGTGATGGCCCCCTGATTGCGGAAAGCTCTCCCCAGTGAGGTCTACCTGGTACCAACATTGCCATGTTTTTGGCGCCGGGTTAAGACTTTGATGGGGCTTTTAATGCCAGTGGTTTTATTGGGTCCTGGTATTTCATTGTCCATTGCTTTAGTTCTTTATGTTTTGTTTTAAATGTGTGCTTTTATATTATATTTTTATCATGTTGTGTTTGGGGTTTACATTTTTGTGAACCACCCACAGAGCTTTGGCTACTGGGTGCTATAGAAATGAAATTATATATTATCCTGTGTTTTGTTTTGTTCTTAAATTAGTCCCTCCTTTCCATCCAGATGACAAGGACAGCTCATCTCCCTCCCCAATAAATTAAAACATTTTAGCATAAAACATTTCATAAAAACCCCAGAAGAACACAGCATCAAATCGTTATAAGCAGCAGAAAATAATTACAAGCAGTAATTAAAACACCGTTGGAGGATGGGTGGTGGTGCTAATTTGGGTAAGATACCTGAAGGTGGCACAAGATGGACTTCCAGCATTGAGCAGGGGGGGGTGGACTCGATGACCTTAGAGGTCTCTTCCAACTCTACTATTCTATGATTCCCTGGGAGAATTTGCTCCCAATTATTCCTCTGACAATTTTCCTACTCTGAGTCTTCTCCTTGCAAAACAGGGTTCCAGGGGTCGGAGAGGCAGTTTGCCTCTGACCCACATTGATGGGATTGATAGCGTCACGTCCTGTTTGTCTGTGTAGCAGGATGCTGAGAAGCCGGAACTGGAGGTGAAACCAAGGAGTCTGGATTTGACATGGAATGCAATTTGGAGTGAGCGGCCAGCAGCAAGGGATGGGAGCTAATTGTTTGGCTGCGTTTGTGACTTGCTGAAATCCACACCGCAGCCGTTATGGGAGCCAAGAGGCAGAGGGGAGTTTTGTCCCTGGGAGGCTTTGCTCTGTTTCTTCCTGTAGGGAGCCGCCAGGTGTGCTTGCCACATGCCCAGCAGTCAAGGTCCTTTGAGCAAAGGAGGGGGGCTCCGGTGGGACCGTTGTTCCAAAGGTCCCCCCTCCCCACAACTCCAGTTGTCACCCTCTTTCTCTAGGTCACCCTCTCCCTGCTCTGCAACGCTCATTGAACACCAGAGACATTACTTTCATTACAAATCTAAATATGATCCCATATTAAACTCAATTGGCTCAGCAGTCAATTAAAATCATTTGCATTTATTACTATACAACTTGTTTGCTTTTCCTGACCCCTTCCCCAGCTGCTGTAGAATGTCCCTGAAGGTGACTGCCTTAAAGAGAGGCAGCTTCATCTTGCCTGTATCTTCAGTCCACGCATATTTTTCAGTGTGTGTGTCAGCGAGAGAGAGAGAGAGAGAGAGAGAGAAAGAGAGGCTGCATTCGGACAACACATTAGTCAATGGTGGGTTGAGTAGCCAACTCACAGTTGGTTATTTTGTGGGTACTCCCCACACAACATATTCCTACACAACTGTGGGTGGTTGGGGCTGCCATTGAATGGACTAAGAGCCAACCCAGCATTTGACTGACACAGCCCCCGCCCCTCTCCCCACCCTCCCTCCTCCCTCAGTCCTCCCAGTTCTATCCCAGCAGCCTCCTCAAGTTGTAGCAGAGTGGCAGCTGCCACTTTGGTCGCTCTTGCCACCTGCCTCTATGGGCTTGTGTTTTAACCCATTCACCGCACGCCATTAACACACTCACCCCTCCACACAACACTTTAAACAACTGGCTTCGAGCTAAACAACTTGCAAGCCAGTTGTATCTCTCAGTTGCTTATTTGGGCGGAATAGCATACTGTCAGTAGTTTGTGAGCGGTGTGTTACCCTCCACACAACACAATAAGCAACACAACTGATGATTGTGTTCCCCCCCCCCCCCCCAGTTGCTTAATGTATTGTCCGAATGCAGCCAGAGAATTTGTTTGGATTTGCTTTCATTGGGCCTCTTCAGACGACACGCTAAGCCATGGTTAGGCCGCGAACCCTTTTGCAGCAAATGGTTAGTGAGCATGATTAAACCGTGGTTATGTAGCCACCATGGTTAGGAATGGTTCACACAACATGCTAAGGGATCCAGGTTGGGACAGGCTATTGTAAGTTATATGAGGCTGATCCTGTTCAGTCTTTTGAAAACCCCGAGTCTGTGACATGCACCACGCTCGAAACTTTGAGTGCTGTGACCAAACCTGTCTGCTTGCCTTTTTCTTGAGGCAGAAGGAATTCGCCGTCTGTTGTGCTCACCTTGGGTTCCCATCTTGAGGCGGCGTAGCTGATGTTTGCACACACAGAGCTGTTCTTTGCTTAATGGATTTTGCTCACATACCTGCCATGGCACGTCAGCACAATCTAGAAATAGTTTCTGTCCTGAGACATGACCGAAGGAACGTCTCTGTTTGAGACGGAGAAGGCTCTGGATGCGGGCAAGGCGTATGGTTGACCTACATCGCCGATGCCTTCTGAAAATGCATTTGTGAGTGGTGGTGTGTTGACCTCCCGTGTCCTGCTGTTCAGGGCCACTTGCAGTATCTTCTGGGCACTTAAGCGCTGAGGTTGAGGGCGTGAGCCTGGATGTTGTGCTTCTGCCTTGTGCCCCTTGGAAGCACTTTTGTCTTATGGTTTAACTGTTGTGAAGGTTGGACATGTCCTGATGAGGTCATCCTTTAGTGCAGCTAGGCAGATGTTGAGAAAATCCAGCTGTGATGAGAGTTGTCACCTGGGCAGCTGATGCCATGGGAGAGGCAGTAATGCTGTAATGGATTTCCTGCATTGACAGGGGGTTGGGCTGGATGACCTTTGAAGTCTCTCCCAACTCTATGCTTCTAAGCCAGGCTGATGGGGGCCTGGGGCTTCGTCCTCTCCCTCAGATCCAGCCAGGCGGGGGGAAACGGAAGCATCTAATGTGGGTTGAGGTTAGTAGGTTGTGTTTGCCTGCTATTTATTACGTGGGAGGACTTACAGTTAGGTATCAACATCTTTTCTGCAATCAGGGACAGGGAGGGGTATTTAGTTTGGGAAAACAACACAGGGATCACTACTCTGATCCAAATTTGGATCCTTCCCAGGTTGCCTTATTTGTTTTAAGGAAACAACAGAAGATTTGATCCCTGATCTCCTGTGTCTTGTCTAGCTCAGCCCTTAAAAAGGGTGGAGGAGGACAGTTTTTGGATGAAAATTACTTGGTTATTCCCAAAATGTTCAGAGATGGTAAATGTCCCCGTCTCCAGATGCAGGGAAGGCCCCCAAATGAGCTTTTGAAGAAGGTAAATGTTGAAGTTAAACCACTCAGGACAACTGCAATTCAATCTTAATTTGAATTCTTGAGGACTAGACATCTTTGATCCTCAAGGCAGCTGCGCCAGTGGCTAAGTTTCAACTGGACATTCACCAAAGAACCCTGTGACAAGCAAAAACAATGCTGTAAGGGATTGTGGAAAATCCTTGATGTCATAGAAACAGTAATGGGTTTGTAGAAGTAGAATCATAGAATAGTAGAGTTGGAAGGGGCCTATAAGGCCATCGAGTCCAACCCCCTACTCAATGCAGAAATCTACCTTAAAGCATCACTGACAGATGGTTGTCCAACTTCCTCTTGAATGTCTCTAATGTGGGAGAGCCCACCACCTCGCTAGGTCATTGGTTCCATTGTTGTCCTGCTTTAACAGTAAGGAAGTTTTTCCTGATGTCCAGACAGAATCTGTTTTCCTGTAACTGGAACCCATTATTCCGTGCCCTGCACTCTGGGATGATCAAGAAGAGATCCTGGCCTTCCTCTGTGTGACAACCTTTCACGTCCTTGAAGAGTACTATCATGTCTCCCCTCAATCTTCTCTTCTCCAGGCTAAACTTGCCCAGTTCTTTCAGTCTCTCATCATAGGGCTTTGTTTCCAGACCCCTAATCATCCTCGTTGCCCTCCTCTGAAACCCCTCCAGCTTGTCTGCATCCTTCTTGAAGTGTGGTGCCCAGAAATGGACGCAATACTCAAGATGGGGCCTAACCAGTGCCGAATAGAGGGGAACCAGTACCTCGCATGATTTGTTTCCATTATGACAATTGTCCCATCCAAACCTGCAGCTGTTTAGATGTAGGGAAGGATGAAGTCCGTGCTCCGTAGCTTCCTCATCCAATGTACTGTGAATTGCGATGCTTTGGTTGTGCCTTGAGCAAGCAGCAACAAGACTTGAGCTCCAGACAGCTAGAAATGGCATCATATTAAGTAACAAAAATGCATCAAAAAAATAAAGGCAGCCGAGGGACTAAAAGGGAAGGTTTGTGACAAGTTGACAAGACCACTTTCCTTGCTCATTTTGGATCCCAAGTTATGTAGCCGGCTTGGCTGTGAATTGGTGCGAAGCAGAAACTCAGATATTTATCTCCATCTTTTCAACACGCTATGAAATGAAAGAAGATGTGCTTGAAATGCCCTTCCTGGCATCTTCCACAGAAGGGATGGGACTGTGAAGTGGGGAGCGGCCATGTAAGGGCCGTGAGGAGAACGGTGTAATTTTCTAAAAATAATTTCTAATGGCTAATTTGTCTTGTTGTCTGACATTTCAGAAAATACATATTTTTTTAAAGCACTGCTCTCTCTCTCTTGCTCTCTCTCTCTCCAATGTCATCAAGAAGGAGAACTGGATTATCTCGGGATTTCCCAGTAAGGCAGGTTGGCAGGCGAGCTTTGCCACGCCACATGCAAAATACCCGGTCTTGCTGAATACTTCACTGTCACAATTAAATGAAGATGGTTGTGAAATAGGGTCCTTGCAAAACACCAGGCGCCAATGCAGGCATCAAAGCGGCAACGTTGAGTGATGCTGCCTTTTGACATGAGCGACCAGGTGCTTCTCCTCACTAAGAGCTGGAGGAGAAAGGAAACGCCAGCCTTGCGGAACTCCCCCGCCCCTTTTTGTGAAAGAAAGCAATTGTCCAGGACGCTTGATAGACTGGCGTAAGGAGAACAGCCCTAGGGGAGCAAAGTGGGCCAGGACCAGCTCCCTGGAGACACGCCGTCTGCCTTCTAAGCCAGAGGTGGGCAGAAGCTAGATCAGGATCGATTAGTTGATCCCTGGGTGATTTGCAGCAGGTCGGTGGGTATTTCTGACTCCCAAATGCTTAACAAGAGCAACAACACTTAAATCAGGCTGCTGAAATTAAGAAAGGTTTGGGTTGTCAGGAGCAGACTCGTGCATGAAAGGGCCATGAGCTCCATTTGGTATAGAAAGCCAAGTCCCGGGCTCGGGAAGTGCTGGTTGCCGTTTGCACCTGGTGCTGGTTGGTGGTTCTTGCGCTGTGGTAAAACACCAAAGTAGACCCATCAAGGCTGAAGCCTGCCTGCCCCTGGTTTAAACACCAGCGAGCACCTCAAGGGCCCTGAGTCTTCCTTGAGGGCCAGAAGGGTTTACAGCCCTGGCTGAGCATCTGGTCTTGGCATGGCACCACCCCTGAGTTGCCTCCTCCATTCTCTTTGCTGTTTGGAGCAAAACAATTGGAGAGGGGATGATGGTGCTGTGAAGCCTGGTTCCTCGCTGGAGTTGGAGCTTGAGCCCCCAGCCCCATGGGCCAAGTCAAGGGTCAGGTTCTCTCCATGGGCCAGGGAGGGCTCTTCCAAGGTGGCCAACTTGGGGCCTACATGATCCCTGAGGCACATTCCTGATGACTCACATTCATCAAAGCTCCCTTTGCCTCAGAATTGTGGTCTGAAGCATTTTTGAGTCCAGCATGCGACAGTGTCATCGAACTAGTGTGGACACCAATGTCAGGACTGGACCGTCCTGTTGCCTTCTGTCAGCAACACTTCATTCCTGTCACGTGCAAAGAGTACACTGATGTGCCTGATGAGCGGAGATGTGCTTGAAGGCCTTTTCAGTGGTGGCACCCCGGCTGTGGAATGAGCTACCCAGAGAGGCTCGCCTGGCACCTATATTGTCATCTTTTTGGCACCAGGTGAAGAGCTTTTTATTTCCTTGGGCTTTTTAGCACATCAGATTTAAAAATTACATTTAACTTGGTAACAACTTTGGTTTCATTCTGTTTTAAACTTATGGTTTTTATATTATGTTTTGCTATGTTGTTGCATTAGCTTCAGCTAATGAGTGGTATAGAAATGTAATCAAATAAACAAATAAAATAAAATAAATGGGTTGGTGTCACAGCTAGGTTTCCTGGCCCTTCATGCAATTCAGCGAAATACTTTTTTGCATCCAAGCTTTCCCCAATAGATCCGGTTCCACAGATCGGCACGCCAAAAGCTTGGGAAAGAGCTCGCAGCATTTAAACTCCCCACACAAGCAGTTGGTACCTTCACCGCTGGAGGCCCTCAACCTGACTCCAGAAAGACCATCTTAAGCTAAAGTCCTCTCAGCCTTGTATTTCCTGGCAAAAGGCAGCCATACATAAATGTGATACCAAATTATCACAAGCAAGAGTTCATAGAGCTACGAAGAGACTTCAGACCTGGTGGAGAGCCTAGCATTAAGGCCTATTTGACATACCAGCGTAGGCCTAGTTAGTGTCATCTTGGGTGACATGCCCGATCCGTCCTCCACAAAATCCTCTTGTTCTCCAGTACCCACCCTCTTGGGCCTCAAAACAGGGGTGTGACATGAAGCCTTTTTTTGTTGCAGCTGGGCCTGATCTGAAGTCCCCCCCCCACTCCGCCCGGTTGTCATGGAATCAGTTGCACAGTCAAACAGTTGCTGGGTTCCTAGGCCTTGATATTTCCATTGCAATACTGCAGTTTGAATCTGCGATGGTTGGGCCTTGTCCCCACATCCAGAATCCAGTCAGGTCATCCTATGTCACTGTTTGCTGAATATCTGTGTTTTTCCGAGCCTAATCCAAAGTGCTGTTTTTGACCTTTAAAGCCCTAAATGGTTTGGGACCGAGTTACTTGAAGGACCGCCTTCCCCCATTTCAGCCTGCCCGCACTTTAAGATCAGACAGATAGGCCCTTCTCATCTGCCCACCAGTGAGAGAAATTATGTGGGTCTCCACACAGGAGAGGGACTGCTCAGCAGTGGCCCCACACTTGTGGAACAAACTCCCACTGGAGGTTCACCATGCACCATCCTTGCAGGCTTATAAGGAGGTCTTAAAAACGTTTTTATTTTAACATGGCCTCATAAATGTGTGCTGTTTTGCTGCTGTTGCCATTATTGGTCTTGAAGTTTCTATTGCTAGTTTTTACTGTTAGTTTTTTTTGTTTTTAACTGATATTTTACTGTCTATGCTTTTATTGCTTTTAATGTTTATACTGTTTTATGTATTGTTTTAAGCCACCTTGGGAGGGCTTCGGCTAAGAAATGTTTTAAATAAGTAAATATCTCATGGTCTGGGCAGGATCTGTGTTGCTCCAGCGAGGCCTCAGCCGAAGGTTCATGGAACAGGCATTGACCCCCCTGTCCCTGGTGCATCTTTTGAAGCCCTTTGGTCTTTTCCTTACAAGTTTGGGGGGTGGGCCTTGTCCTGCTGAGCGAGTGCTCCACCTTCTCAGGGTAGATTCGGGCTGGGCTCGCCACTGTCTTTCTTGGGGTCCAGGAGGGGATAATGGGGTGTCCTGTGGCATTGGGGCGACCCGGGCATGTGGCAAGGGATAAAATCTCACTCCATGGATTCAGTCTAGGCATGGCATGTCCTCCGTTGACTGTCTCAGAATCTCCTCCAGAGAAGGGCCAACACCTCCTGGCCCTAGCATGTACCAGGGTCTAGTGGGGAGTCCCCCTTCCCATCTGACCTGGGCTGGCAGGTCCTGGCACTGGGTCACCAACTCTGTCCTAGCCTCCCTTTCCAACTCCCTTCATTCTTACCCATCTCTGAAAACAAATTCTGCATGTGCTTTGAGGCTGAGTGCCAATGAGGAGCCAGGTCAGCGACAGGGAACTGGATTGATCAGAGCACGTTCCATGATGTGGCATGAGCCGATGGTGTAGTCCAGTCTTCCCTCAAGGTGGTGCCCTCCAGATGTGTTGGACTGCCACACCATTCATGATGGAGTGCGGCAGATTGGAGATGGTTGCTACAGCCCCTTACCTGTAGAGGTCATTGACCGCTATGATGGATATCTAGGAGGAAGGCATAATCCATTGCTCGGATAGGAAATGGATCCTAAAATACTTCTCTGTGATCAAGCCCATGTCCCGTCATGCCAAGATGACTCATGGCCTTTCCCCAGTGCAAGTATGCAAACAGCATGGCGGCCTCTGCTCTCTTGCAGCATCTGGGCGACATTGCCGGGTTATTAATTACCAACACGGCCTTAAATATATGCAAAGTACTTGTACATTAACCCAAAGAGCACCAATAAATTTCAAGATCTTTGCATTAAGCAGCTAGCAGCTAATGGACTGTTGTGCTAGAATCGCCCAGAATGAAGTGCCAGGCATCTGCTAAAGGAGCAGCGGGGATGGAAATGGATTTTGATGGATGGTCTCCTTCCACAGACACTCTGCCTGAAGTGTTCCCGGCTGTTTCATCTTTGACTTTTTCTTGCATGGGAAGTCTCTCCTCACACCTGCGTGCCTGATTCCCACCATCCTTGTGCTCCTTTTTCTATTCATGGACCTCCCCATCTCTTCTCTCTACCCTTATGTCTTTCCTACATCTGCGACATTTGTTCCTCCAACTCCACCACCCTCAGCTGCCCTAATGTTCTCTTTAATGCCTCTTCCCATTTATTTTGCTAACCCCTAAGCATGGAAAATCCACGTGGAATAAAGCTTCAGTCCACGCTATTGTATTTGTTCTTTAGGGCAGGCCTTGTCTCATCTTTAGGTACGTAGCCACACACTGAGTGATGCAGAGCGCTCTCTCTCTCTTTCTCTCCTCCCTCCCTCCCTCCATTTCCCTTACCCTCACACACCATGCTCTGGGGCCGAGTTCAGCACCACTTCTGCCCAGATCCACTGGTTCTACATTCCAGGAAGATCATTGCTGTTGAGTGGAATTCACATGCACCGTGTTGTATTTAATCCTAAGTGGTGCCCAGGACCTAGTGTGAGATGTGAGTGCTGGTGAACTGACTGGAAACAAGTCACCGCGGTGCTAGCAGATTTAATTTATATGTAAGTGAGGAATTGCCAACTGAGTCACATTTGACATCAATAGAGGAAACTTCTTAAAAATGAGGGTACTGGTAAAAACAAAAAGTTGGTTAAATCTCTCCAAAATATGTAGAGGTTACTCAAAACCACAATAATAGAAGCTCAGATAGAATGTGTACACAAGTCAGGAAAGGTATCACCAAGTCCAAGAGGTGCTTGGCATGGTTCAAGAGCAGATTCAAGGAAGCTATTAGAGAAAAGAGAGAGGGAAGGATTCCTTCAGAAAAAGGGAACTCTTGCCCAAAGGAGGAGAACAATAAGGAATACGGACAAAATAAATGCAAGGCATCTGCTCTACCACTGAGCTCCCTTAGGTCAGTTTTCTGTTTTCACTGTGGGCATCTCTTTGGTCCACCAGCCAAGTTGCAGTGTATTGTTTGTTCTTTACTGAAAGCTATTAGAGTAAAGAACATTTCCTTCAGAAAAAGGGAACTCTTGCCCAAAGGAGTAGAACAAAAAGGAGCGCAAATAAGAAGACAATAAAGGGTGCAGAAAAGAAGACAATAAGGGGTGCAGAAAAAGACCTTGAGGAGCATAATGCAAGAAACTGGCAGGGGAGGCGGCTGGACCATTGGAAGACAAGAGAGTTAAAGGTGGATTGCAGAGGATGGGGGGGGGGAATAAGGGAATTGCAGAAGAGCTGGAAAAATTATTTACATCTTCTTCACTGCCAAAGATGTAGGGCAAATAGTCATTCTTGGACTGATATTTTTGGGAAGGGAGTTTGAGGGCATTAGGAAAATAGCAGTGACAAGAAATGAAGTTGTAGACCTGACTGAAAAGTTCTAAATCAACAAATCAGCAGGTCCAGATGGTATCCATGTGAAGTTGCTGATCTTCTAACAAAAATATTTAACATATTCCTAAGCCAATATAATGCATTTTTTAAAAGGATGTGTGTTTGGGGGGAGGATGTCCTGGAAATTATAGGCCAGTTTCCTTAATGTACATTCTGGGTAAATTGGTGGAAAGTTATTAAAGTCAAATTATCAAGGACATAGAAAAACACATCTTGCTGAAGAAGAATTAGTATGGCTTCTGCAAAGGTAAGTCCTCACTCACTCACTCACTCACCTTTTAGAGTTCTTTGAGAATGTCAGCAAGCATATGGAGAGGGGTGATTGAGTACATATAGTTTCTTCAGACTTTCAAAAGTCCCTCATCAAAGACTCCTGAGCAAACTTCACAGCCATGGGATAAGAGGAGAGGTCCTCTTATGGATTGGTAAATGGCTGAAGAACAAGAAGTAGGAGGAACATGATAGTCGGAGTCTACTACCGACCACCCAATCAAGCAGAAGGCGAGGGCAAAAGTTTTGAAAAGCAAATCACTAGTGTTCCAAGGAAAACCGATGTAGTAGTAATAGGGGACTTCAATTACCCTGATATCTGTTGAGAGACAAATTCTGCCAAAAGTGGCCCCTCCAAGAAATTCCTGACATGTGTGGCTGATAACTTTCTCCTACAGAAAGTAGAGGAAGGAACTAGAGGAACCGCTATCCTTGACTTGATACTGACCAATCGGGATGACTTAGTAGATGAAGTGGCATTTACAGGAACTCTGGGGGAAAGTGACCACATCATATTTGAGTTCTTGATTTTAAAGGAAGCAAAAGCTGAGTGTAGCCATACGCATACTCTGGATTTCAGGAAAGCCGATTTTAATAAACGTAGAACTATGATAAGTAAGGTCCCATGGCAAGTGACCCTAATGAGAAAAGGAGTCCAAGATGGGTGGGAGTTTTTAAAAAAGGAAATTTTAAAGGTCCAATTACAAACCATTCCATCAAGGAAAAAAGATAGAAGACAACAGAAGAAACCAATGTGGTTCCACAAAAAGCTTAGAGATGACCTTAAAACAACAAAAAAAAGATACATATAGGAAGTGGAAGGAAGGCCAGGCTACAAAAGAAGAGTACAGTCAGGTAGCACAGAAGTGCAGGAATGGTGTCAGGAAGGCTAAGACTGAGAATGAGCTGATACTAGTGAGAGATGCTAAAAGCAATAAAAAGGTTTTCTTCAGATACGTGAATAGTAAAACTTCCTGACTGTTACAGCAGTACGACAATGGGCTCTCCCACACTAGAGGCCTTCAAGAGGCAGCTGGACAGCCATCTATCAGGGATGCTTTAAGGTGGATTCCTGCATTGAGCAGGGGGTTGGACTTAATGGCCTTAGAGGCCCCTTCCAACTCTAGCATTCTGTGATTCTATCGTTCTAGAGAGCAGGAGTGAACCAGGCAGGATTGGCCCTTTGGTATCACCTGCACCCCAAGCTCCTTGTGCAACGTGGAACTCCTTCTTCACACAGACATGAATTTGGCTAGCGATTGAGGGGAGGAGGAAGGATATGGAAGAGAGGTTTGGTAGACATGATGGTTGAAAGGAACCTCCATGTTCAGACGCAGAAAACCTTGCTCTGCTGGGAAGAGTGTATTTCATTATTATTATTTGCCTCTGTGCCTTCTTTGTGTGCTTCCTAGAAGTGTCTGGCTGGCAACTGAAAGGAGCAGGATCCAGCAGGGCCCAGTGGACAGGATTTGGCCTTGGGGGTCAATGGTCAGGCAGGGGGAGCTGCAGCCTTTGAAGCTCAGAGCTCTGGCTGCTTGGATTGTTGTGGAAATGGCGCTGGTGGTGCAGGAAGAGAAATCCCGTCTTGTGGTTGCTGGGAGTCATTTTACAAATACGCTCCTTAGCTCCGTTGTTTAGGTGTCATCCTAGAATTGGCCCTTGCCTGCTGGGCTCCTGGTTCAAATCCTGACTGACTGCAGGAGCTACCCTTTGCTTTGTGGGCTGATCTTTACCGTTTCCTCCTTACGCTTTTCAGCAAACCTTGCTATAGGCCTGTACAGAAGTGCCAAAGAGAGCCTCTGTCTGTCTCCCTTTCTCCTGCCAGGTCTCCTGTTTGTGTGCGCTCTCTTTTCCTTTCAAGCATTTTCTCCTTAGGAAGAGCCGAGAGCCCATTTGCCGATTGAGTCACAGCTGCAAACACAGTTCGTAACACTTCTGGTCGAGGGAGTGTCAAGAAACGAAGAAAAAGGGGGAGTGAAATAAACCTTGAAAGTAATTAATAGAACTGGGGGTGGGTAGGGGTGGGGGTGGAGGAGGGGAAAGTCTCCAAAAGAAGAAAAGCGCTGTGCGGTTTCCTCTCCCACCAGCCTCCTTCTGCCTCCATCCGCCTTGAGCAGTTCTATGGAGGTGAAAGGTAGATTTCCCCTTCTCCCTTACTCTTATGCTACTCACAATATAAAAACAAACCCCGGTACGAGATATGTCGGGTCTCCACACCACCTCTTGGTCTGTGTTGCTGTCCTAAGGGACCGATGAGGATTTCGTATCAGTTTGGTTTGGATAAGGATTTACCAGGGTTCATAGAGTTCTCCATATTCGGGACAAAAAGACATTGAGATCTTAAAAAATGCAAATATAGAGAAAGCAAAACTTATAGATCCATCCACCCAGGTCCTGGGCTTCGAACGCTTGGCTCTTAGACATCTGCGTTTGAATCCCCGTTTCAGCCTTATTAGCGCTCAATTAGAGTGTCCAACTCTTTCCCAACAGGCTCCTCTTCAACAGCCACATGGCAGGCAGGCGCAACATGGCCCTCTCCGTGCTAGGAAGAGCTGGCCCAATTGACCTTGGTTGCTGCAGATGGCTGAGAATTTTGTTTCAGTTCGTGTTTGATAAGAGTTTACCAAAATTCACAAAGCTCTCCATAAAAGGGAGAGAAAGAACTTGAGAGATTTTAAACATCCCAATGGGGAAGAAAGTGAAATGGAGAGATTTGCTCACTGCTAGCCATCCTACAAGTGCTTCTCAATGGATACACGACATTTGTTTTACATTTCTACACTGCCCAACAGCCAAAGCTCTTGCCCCAACCCCTTAGATATTTGAAGACCCTAAGCAGGAGTGCCCAATGTGTGGACTGCAATTCCCATCATGCCTCACCATTAGCTTTGCTGGCTAGGGCTGATGGGAGTTGCAGTACACCCACATCTGGAGGGACACAAGTTGCCCACCCTTGTGTTAAGGAGAGTTGTAGTGGATTGCAGCAAACGCCCATCTAGACTGGCAGCTTGCTTTCCACGGTGGCCATCCGGCTGCCTCCAACAAGCAAGCAGAGCGTATGACGGCCCCACAGTCAGCGATCCCACGAAGATGCCCATGAGATGTCGTTGTCGGAGTCCGCCCGGCTCTGCCACCATGGTGTTTCCCAAGCTCCCTTTCCTCCTTGACGAGTTCTTGTTAGTCGAGAATTGAAGCTCAGCAAAGAAACACATTTTTCCTTTCTTGGCTTCTGGGGGAGGCGTCCCTGCCATGCCGTTGTCCCTGGGTTCCTTCCCAGGAGAGGAGCCATTTCAAGGTCCCAGGCACGTCCTGTTTTACAGAAAAAAAGCCATTTCACTTTGGAAAGAATCCTGAAACGTCACTCGCCACGTCCAGTTGGCAGGCAAATGATTTGGGGGAGCTCAGTTTTGTTGCAGTCCAAGTCCTGATTTTATGTCCTTTTGCATGGCGTTTCCTGGGCACCTCCTATTCCTGTCCTCACAACAACCCCATGAGGTTGGCTTTAAGAACGTAGAAAGAGACGTGCAGGCTCAGACTGAAGGCCTATCGAGGCGAGCGTTCTGTGCATGCAGGGGCCAGCCAGGTGCCCCAATGGGCAGCTACAAGCAGAACGCAAATGCTTTTGCCCACCTTTGGGCACCCGAGCAACTGATATGGAGAGGCATCCTGCCTAGTTGCCAGCCTTAATTCCCACTAGCGTATGGATCCGGCTTTGCATGGGTTGAGATAGCCCTTAGTTGAATACTGTGAAGTCTTGAAGCAATCCGACACCGCTATCACTACCTCTTCTTCCACGAGGACCCTTCGCCCTGGCCTGGTGCAGTTTTTGACCTTATGCATGTAGATCGGGGGCTTTTACCTCCAAAGTGTGGTTCCTGCACATTGTGCTCCTTTGGCAAATGCAGCCATCTGAGACCCCCTCTAGAAGGATTCGCTTTGGCGCCTGGCTGCCCGATTATGCGCATATTCGCAGAAGCGCATTTACTCCTAATACCTCTGTATGAGAGGTGGCGAAGCGCATTACGGGACGACTGAAACGTGCTTTAAACTTGTTGACATGCGGAGAATCGCATGTTTACATGGCGGTAAGGTGTTTTAACTGCCGCCGCAAATTAAAACTCGCGGTTTAACGCGCATTCGATAATGCGCATAATCGGAAGTTTAAAGCGCCTCAGCCCCCAATTTGAGCTCCTCTCTTGTAGAGGTAAAATTTTTTATCAGCCTTGAAAGAGCTTTAAACGTCTCTTGTAGAGGCAGCCTGAGATGTCTTGATGGGGGCAGTGGGGATGGAAGGGAGGGGATAGATTTAAACAAGCGTCTCTGAGTGCCTGGGGTGGGGGTGGGGAAAGGCATCCCTTGAGGCTGGGTGCTTCTGCTGTGGCGCTGGCAGCAGGCCGGTGAGCGAGCAAGCAAGCAAGCAAGCCTAGAGTAAACAGCCTCCGTTTTGCAGCCCCTGGAATCCTGAGTTGCTTTTTTCGGCTTCCCAGCCCACAATCTGTATTCAGATGAAGGTCATTTCAAAGGTGTAACGTGGTAAACAGCCATTATTTCATTTTGATGGTGGTAGTAAAATTATAGTGTTGGTTGAATTATTTTAGTATGGGACCATTACCATCTCCCTAAAACACTTCTAAGGGATTTTTTATATCGGCATTGCGGTCCTGAAATTAGAGGAAAATTAAGAATCACAAGGCTGAGGGAGCAGCTGTAATTTATTTTATTTTTTTGAGATCCTGCCTTGGTTTTTATTGGGCTTCCTTCACTCCTGTGCTGAGGGAGGGACAGACATCCTCCGGCTCTTGACAAGCTGCCGTTGCTGAAATCACACAATTTCCTGCCAATGGTATATTTTCCATGTTCAGTGTAAAGCGCAAGAGGAGACCGTCCCGGCTTCAAACGGAGAAACTGCCAGTGGCCAGGCTGCTGTCTCCCTCCTTTCAAGAGTTTTCAGATAGAAACATAACATTTTAGGGCTGCCCTAAAGATGGTTGCTTTCCAGTCCCCCAAGCAAAGCTGGCATATCACCAGCTACAGATACGCATCCCAAAATGAAATAACCAGGTTCTCAGTGGTTATTATGGGTCTCTGAAAATATAAATCAGTTATTTTGTATAAAAGCTGTTGCAAAATGAAGTCAGTTTCACCAAATGAGGAGGAGGAGGAGGAGGAGGAGGAGGAGGAGGAGGAGGAGAAGAAGAAGAAGACCTGGGCAGTGGCTTGAGCTTTTGAGAAACAGCCCATCACCAGCATGGTCCAGTGCTGCTCTGTTGCACTTTTCCCGAACTTCTGGTGTCCTCCAGATGTTTTGGACTACAACTCCCACCAGCCCCCACCAGCATGGGCAATGGTTGGGGATAATGTGAGTTGTTGCTCAGATCATTATGGAGGACACCAGGTTAGGAAGCTGGTTTTCAGTTTGGGAACAAGACTGAGCGATGCCAGGCCTGTAAGGTGGGTAGCAAAGATGAGCAATAGTTGAGGATAGTGTGAAATAGCAAACCCATTCAGCATTCGGATTGGGAATGACAAGCAAAAAAAAATCCCATCCTTGCAAAAATTACGTGTTTGCTTTTGTGGATAAGTGTCCTGAATGTGCAGCATCACTTTTTATAGAGGCAATAATAGGGAATAATAATACTTGAGGACACTTAAGGATGAAGAGCAAGTTGTGCAGAAATATTTATTCATTATTTAGTTAGTTAAAGAATTCTTAACCCGCTATTCAGCCAAAACTTATATCCCACGTTTTTCCTCTTGTGAGGGACCCCAGGTGGCTCACATAGTCCTCCTCCTCCTCCTCCTCTTCTCCATTTTATCCTGACAACCCTGTGTGCTGTAGGCTTAGGCTGAGAGTCAGTGACTGGCCTAAAGCCATCCAGTGAGCTACTTGGCCATGTGGAGACTAGAACCCGGGTCTTCCAGTCCCAGTCCAACACTCTAACCATCACACTGGCTCTCAGGTTAGTTTCCATCACTGCTGACGGTGGTAAGAGCCACCAAGACAGGTCCTTAAACTTATGCAACAAGCCTTCACCTGCTCCCTCCTGGGAACGGAGTAATAGTTCGAAACAGACCTGACATTGGGCCGAGGCTTCCAGGGGCACGGCTGTGCACACGTGTATGTTGAAAAGCAGAGTCAACACAGCCCGGAGAATCCTCTTGGCACGGGGGCCACAGGGAAATGTGGGCACCCATTTTCAGCGCAATTTGTGGTTTCTCACCCATATTTGAGTGGGGCCCAGCTGTTTGTCCGGCGTTGCGCTCTCAGTGGCTGGAAGGCAGATGAGGGGCTGCCGTGCTGTTTCAAGCGGTATTCTGGAGCCGGAGGACTTGCTGGAGAGGAGGCTGCAGTCCCTAAGGCCTCTCGTCTCTGAATGCCTTCACCCCAGAACATTTAGCCAGCTTGACAATGGGGCTTGGTAGGAGCCGTACAAAAGGAAAGAGGACAAATGCAATCTTTCTGCAGAATTTTTGGGGTGTGCATGTGTAGAAAGCACCCCATTTTAGGCTTCCAGGAGCAGGAAGGGCCAGTTCTCGTGCCTCTTTCCAGGCCCGGGGCTGTGATGCAACAGGTCAGGTTTCCATCTGCTTTTCGATTTCCTCCTGAGCTTTTCAGACACCCTGCCATAAAGCACCAGCTTAGTCGAATGAAAATAATTTCCAGAATACCTGTTCCAGCAAATCTTAGACATGCCAGGGTGAAGGTGGCTAGACAGGCAGAGGAGACAATTACACCTATTATTAGGCGCACGTTGGAGGGGGTTGATGTAGTGCAGGCCACGCGAAAACAGGAGCCTTCAGACGTGGACTACATTTTAATAGCGGGATTCTCATAGATTATCGCTCCCTTCATTAACATTTTCACACCTCACTGGCTAACAAATGAGGAAAAGGCCTTTCTGTACCGGTAGATTTATAAGGCTTCAAATGCGCTCTCTACGTCTCCGTACACCAGGGCTTTAATCTCCCCCAACCTTGAGCAGCTGGAGATTAACTCTTTGTCTGCCAAGGCTTTCTCCAGGGCAGGGAAAACCACTTGGAGGGTGGGGGAAGGATGTTCCATTCATGCCACTGTTGCTCCACGGCCTGGAGTCCTTTCCTGTGAGCCGTGCGTGTGGCAAAGTTGCTTTAGCAGGAGGGAATCTCATGAGCCCAGCAGTCAAAGCTAGAGCCAATGGCAAAGGAGGTGTTGCACCAACATCCATGCAGGAAGGTAGAGTTGGCCTGGCTACCCCACCACTTCCTGGATCAACACTGGGCCCTGATCCAGGATATATTTCAGTTCATTGCTCCTCCTCTTAAGTAGGACCGTTTATTATAATCTGCACATTCCCCTGGGTCACTGTGCTTTCACCAGGGACATGGGCCATTCACAAAGAGATCTCATCTGGTTCTCATCCTGATAGGAAGGTGGTGAGCCATGACAGTGTTTTGAAGCTCTGTTCCGAGGAAGGCTGGGTTTCTTAGAAACTCACAGGGGTGGGGGCGGGCTCCTCAAGGAGAATATCCAAAATGGTGGACCGGTTTCCTACAAACTGGCTTCCTCACCACAGGGAAATAAATGCTGGGTATGTGCTGGGCTGTATCCTCATCTCTTGCAGCATAATGATGAGGCCCAACAGGTATGTCACAGTGCCCTGCATGAACTGAGCACTTGACCTAGTCATGTTTTTCGTTAATGATATCAATGTACCTGACGCCTTGCAAAGTCTAAGAGAACAGATCCCTTTCAAGGGATGTATCTTTCAACACAGCATAGGCAAAAGAGGTAGGCAAAGGGTAGAATCATAGAATAGTAGAGTTGGAAGGGGCCTATAAGGTCATTGAGTCCAACCCCCTGCTCAATGCAGGAATCCATCTTAAACCATAGCTGACAGATGGCTGTCCAGCTGCCTCTTGAATGGATCTAGTGTGAGAGAGCCCACCACCTCCTTAGGTCATTGGTTCCATTGTCATACTGCTCTAACAGGAAGTTTTTCCTGATGTCCAGCTGGAATCTGGCTTCCTGTCACTTGAGCCCATTATTCCGTGTCCTGCACTCTGGGTTGATCGAGAAGAGATCCTGGCCCTCCTCTGTGTGAACCTTTCAAGTACTTGAAGAGTGCTGTCATGTCATCTCAAGGCTAGGTAGACAAAGGTGGGCTGAGAGCTTCGGCTATGGGGCAGGTCAGAGCTCATGTAACTTTAACAGTTGTAGAGAAAAGGGAATTTCAGCCAATGTCACTTGTATGCAATTAGTTCCTGATGATATTCCCTCTTCATCACAACAGTTAAAGGTGCATGCACTATACTAGAGTGACCATATACAACAGAAGGCAGGGCCCCTGCAACTTTAACAGTTGTAATGAAGAGGGAATTTCACCAGGCACTAATTGCATACAAATGACACTGGCTGAAATTCCCTTTTCTCTACAACTGTTAAAGTTACATGAGCCCTGACCTGGATTTTATCTGGTCACCTTACAGTGTAATGGTTACAAAAAACAGATTCATGAATTAGCAATAAATTGCTGAGCGAGATAAAACTTAGCAGGACTCCTGATTTTATACCTGTTTTGCCGCAGCTTCCTCAGAACCTCGCTACAGTTAGTACAAAACATAAATCCCCCACACTGAGGTTACACATTCAGAATTTGAAGATAAGAGGTAATATAAAGTCCAGCTCACCACCACTGATAAGCTTGTGCCGTGGGAGAAAGGCGAGGAAATACCTAAATTGTTCCTCTGCCCCAAAACATCTTTAAATGTCCTCCAAGCCGGATTGACTAAAGAAAAGTGCAAACTTTCACATTATAAGGTTAAACAGAGAAGCATAAAAAAACTGCAAAGGGTTAGCAATTCATCTAACCTCAAATCCCAGGCATGTGTCTGGCTTTAAAATGGGAACAAGTGAGGATTGTGTGTGTTGCTCTGGCCTTTCCTTCTCTCTGTGGTCTCACCTTCCTCCATCCTATGGCGATTCTTTCTGGAAGAGGCATCTCTAAATGACTTTAAAACGCTTTGGCATTTCAGCACCTGAGAGTGCAGCTCGCTGGTGTCATTATCCCTCAAAATTAACGGGCGGGGAGTGCATGTGCCAGGTGCTGTCCACTTAGCTGTCGTTACCCAGAGGACCTTCTCTTCTGCCGCTCCCAGACTGTGGAATGGCTGCTGCCGGGAGAGATTCATCACCTTAACAGTCCCTCTGACTTTAAGAAAGCCATAAAGACCGATCTCTTCTGGCAGGCCTACCTAGTTGAACTTTAAGATGTTTATTGTTATTTTAATAATGTATTAGTTTTATATGGTTTTAAGCAGTTTTATGTATTTTATATTTGTATTTAATGTTGTTCCCCGCCTCGATTCAGAGGCGGGGAACAATAAATATATTATTATTATTATTATTATTGTTATTGTTATTATGAACGCACACCTGGGTGTGACATCTCTGACACTGAGGCTTTGGTGGTGGGGTGGGAAGGAACAGATATTCTGCCTGTTAAGTAATAAAAGTGTGTCATTTGAAACCCCTGGTGCCGTTACTCATCATGGCCTTCCGTTTCTCTTTCTGAAAATTAACCATTTGACTTGTGCACAATAAAATCATGGGATGGTTTAGCAGCATGGACTCTGATGGAAATTCACTTAGGGCGCAATCCTATGCATGTTTAGACAGAAAAGAAGGTCCTCACAGAGGAGGGCCAGGATCTCTTCTCGATCATTCCAGAGTGCAAGGTGTGGAATAATGGGCTCAAGTGACAGGAAGCCAGATTCCAGCTGGACATCAGGAAAAACTTCCTGACTGTTAGAGCAGTACGACAATGGAACCAATGACTTAGGGAGGTGGTGGTCTCTCCCACCCTAGAGGCCTTCAAAATGCAGCTGGACAACCATCTGTCAGGGATGCTTTAAGGGGGATGGAGTCGATGGCCTTATAGGCCCCTACTGTTCTATGATTCTATGAATTCCCATCATGTCTCAGCCAGCATGGGCATGCTGGGAGCTATTGACTTTTTTTCTGTAAAAAAAAAAAAAAAAAAAAAAGCATATGATTGTGCTTTTAATGAACTGCAGGTCTAGAATGGATCCTAAAGCCTTTGGGTATTCATTTACCCTGGAATAATTGAGAAGAATCATCCAACAAGCTCTTTTGGTTAATGTTGTCATCACTCTGCCTATGACTACTATCATACTTGGGGATGAGGATGACATTTTGAGGCACCACAGGGAAATAAGTGAGCTAATAGAAAAAGCTTCTTAGGTTATTTCATTCACAGTTTGGAAGGGATTTATTTTGTTGGTCTTCATCCGGAGTATCAGAACCTAGAAATGGCCCATGTTGTACCTAAGGTGGTTCACCTCGGCATTACCAGCTGGGCCTGCTGAGGGAGTCAAGAAGGTTGCGATTCAGGGTGAACTAGCAGACATGGTGTACCTGGACTTCCGAAAAGCTTTTGACAGAGCCCCTCACCAAAGGCACCTGAGTAAACTGTACAGTCATGGGATAAGAGGGGTGGCACTTTTATGGACTGGTAACAGAACAGGAAGCTGAGAGTGGAGCTAAGTGGGCAGTTCTCACAATGTGAGAAGTGAGCTCCTCCAGGGATCTCTATTGGGCCCCAGTGTTCATAAATGATGCAGAGCAGGGAGGTTGCCAAGTTTGCTCCTAGTAGACACCTGCCAAATCCCATTCAGCCGGTCACAAGGGGAAGGACCACAGGTGTTGAATAGAACACATGGAGAGGTTCACCCCGGAGCAGGAGGGCCTTGAGTTACCCTAGTTCCAAGCTATTTCAGGCTTTGAAGTTAAGAAGCAGCACTTTTCATTGCATTGAGGTCGCCTGCCAGGTGTTGTCTGCCAGGTGCCCCACACTGCCTGGGGTAGAGACCAGGGAGAAGGCCTTTTTGGGGGTGGCCCATCATCTCTGGAAATCTCTTCCCAGGGCAGTTCTCTGGCCCTGCTTTGATGTCTTTTAGGCCCCAGCCCTTTAAATTCCCTTTCACTCTTTTGCTTTTAGCTCCATAAACCAAACACTAAACTTTATACTCAGTTTACTACTATATTTACCCTGTTGCATTGCTGATGTGTTTATTTAGCATTTAAAGGTATTTTCATTAACCACACTGGAAAAATGAAGTGTAGATGGGCTGAGTAGAAGGATAGGACATGAAAATACAATACGATACAATACAATGCAATAAAGAGAGCTCTGGGGTTTCTACTAGGGCTGTGCATGGACCCCCCAACCCGCTTTGGAGGCTGGCTTGGAGTTAGCGGATCAGCCCCAATTTGTCTCAGCCCAAATGGGACCCAATCCAACCCACTCCAGATCTAAATCGCTTTGGATCTGATCCAGATCAACCAGGTGCGAGGCTGAGGGAGGTCACAGGTGCCGTAACCCCCCATGCGCTCACCCCCGAACCCAGATCTGCAACCTGCTGACTTACCAGACCCATCTTCTTGCACCCAGCAGCTGCCTTCTCCTCCATGGGAGCCTCCATTTTGACCGAAGATGGGGGCTCCATCTTGTCATCGATCTATGTTGAGCACAATGGCGGATTTAAAGAGCCATTTCTCTTGAGAGTCTTTCTCCCCCAACACCTATACATGGGATCTTGCTGTTGTGTGAAATATTCCTGTTTAGATAAGATTATTAGCTGTATTTACTCTGTATGTTTCGTTATATTTTAATCCCACTCATTCGTTTAATTTTTGCTTTTAAATTGCTACCGTCTTGTCTAATTGATTATATCTAAGCTGTTCTGGGAGACGTTTTGGCTGGCATAAAAATACTTCAAATCAAACAATAAAATAAATATTTAGCTGCTTTTCATTATTTTATTTGACATATTTTTGGGGGTACTGATTGTTAGCTGCTTTAGCTGTAATGCACGCAAAAGTGGGGGCATAAATATTTATTATAAATTAATGAAATTGCAAGTGAACTTTCCCCATTTATTTGAGGATCTGCTGAGGAACCTGGTGTGTGTGTTCCTGCGTGTGTTGGAGCTTCTAGGAGAGGAGGTGGGAGACAAAGTGATGTTAGCAGACACAGCACTCAATCTCTTGTGGTAAAGCTTAATCCCCCCCCTCCCATTAGCATCGGACAGGTTTCTCCACCTCTTCAGTTACTGGAGTCTCCCCGTCTAATAATAATAATAATAACAACAATAACAATAACAATAACAATAATAATAATAATAATAATAATAATAATAATAAATTTATTTCTTACCTGCCTCTCCCTCCAGATCGAGGCAGGGAACAACATCAAACATGAATGATATAAAATACATAAAACTGATTAAAAGCATATAAAATTAATACATTATTAAAATACCAATAAAACGCTTAAAATTCAACTGGGTTGGCTTGCTGGAAGAGATCAGTCTTTATAGCTTTCTTAAATTCTGGAAGACTGTGAAGTTGGCGGATCTTTCCCGGCAGGCCGTTCCACAGTCTGGGAGTGGCAGAAGAGAAGGTCCTCTGGGTAATGGTTGTCAGTCTAGTTTTGACTGATTCTAGTAAATTCTTCCCAGAGGACCTGAGCGTGCGGGGTGGATTCTATGGGAGAAGGCGATCCCGCAGGTAACCTGGACCCAAACCATGTAGGACTTTAAAGGTAATGGCCAACATTTGTAGTTCGCCCAGAAACTAATCAGCAGCCAGTAGAATGATTTTAAAGCTGGTGTAATATGGTCACCCCTAGGTGTACTGGTGACCAATCTGGCTGCCATATTTTGAACTAGTTGAAGTTTCCGGACTAGGCACAGAGGTAGCCCTATGTACAGCGCATTGCAGAAGTCGAGTCTTGAAGTTACCAGCGTGTGCACTACCGTCTTTAGGTCTTCTAACTCTAGGAAGGGGTGCAGCTGGCTTACCAGCTGAAGCTGATAGTAGGCACTCCTGGCCGTCACATCTATCTGAGCTGTCATTTGGAGCGATGGATCCAGGAGCACCCCCAAGCTGTGAACACAGCCTTTCAGGGGGAGTGTAACCCCATCCAGAACTGGTTGACACACCTCCAAACCCAGGTTGGGGCCTTTGACAGCAAGCACCTCCGTCTTGTCTGGATTCAGCCTCAGTTTTCCCCCCCTCATCCAGCCCATTGCCGCCTCCAGTCATTCATTCAGAGGAGACACACTATCCTTAGCTGACGCTGTTGTCAAAGGCATAGAGAAATATATTTGGGTGTCGTCAGCATACTGATAGCACCCTGCCCCATGCCTCTGGATGATATCTCCCAGCGGCTTCATGTAGATGTTAAAGAGCATTGGGGATAGGATGGCGCTTTGAGGTACACCATACAACAGCTCCTTCTTTGAGGAGCAACTGTCCCCAAGCATCACCATCTGGAACCTGCCCAAGAGGTAGGACCAGAACCACTGAAGTGCAGTGCCCCAGATTCCCAATCCCCTCAGGCATTCCAGAAGGATACCATGGTTGATGATATCAAAAGCCGCTGAGAGATCCAGTAGTACCAGCAGGGACACAATCCCCCTGTAGATCATCCACTAAGGTGACCATAGCTGTCTCAACTCCAAATCCCACTCTGAAGCTGGTTTGAAATAGGTCTAGAAAATTTGTATCATCCAAAACTGCTTGGGGTTGGAAGGCAACCGCCCTCTCGGTCACCTTGCTCAGAAACTGAAGGTTTGATACATGCCTGTAGTTATTAAGGTCCAGGGGGGCCAGGGAGGACTTTTTTAGAAGTGGCCGTACCACCGCTTCTTTTAAACGTGATGGAAAACTCCCCTTCCTGAGAGATGCACTAATAATATGAAAATAAGTGGCTGAACAAAAGTTTTTAAAAGCATAGTAACCATAGAAGAAAATGTCTTCTGGTACAGGACCAGGAGTACAAAAAATAGTGTACGAGTAGGCAGGCATATCCAGTGGAATTTTAGAATGTTTTTAGGATGTTTTTAGGATGTTTTAGGATTTGTTATGCAGTTTTAATAATATGTGTCATGTTTTAATCAGTTTTATGTATTTTATCATGTTGTTGTTCCCCGCCTCGATCCAGACGGAGAGGCGGGTAAGAAATAAATTGTTATTATTATTATTATACACCCATTTTGCAATAGTGCAAACTTTTAAGTTCCATATTGTTGACTGTCTATAGTCCACACAGAGTTAAGACTACATTTCAACAACATGCTAAATTTCCTAAACTAACTAATTTAAACAGGCATAACCTAGATGTTCCCTCATTTGACCAACACCATCTAGCTTTAGAAGTGTGGAAGGGCTTAAATATCCAGAGTCAGCCACTTGCAAATATTTGTTACTTTGTTCATTTTCCCAAAATATCAGGATGACAGATAAAGGGGAAAACATGGAGGAATCAGTTTGTTACTATACATGCATATTCTCCTGACGTAGGGGAAAACCTTTAGCGTCTAAACTTCCTCTGCCTCCTGGGTCATGTAGGTACGGACTCTCGGAAACACAGATTTCCCGTTTGAAAGGAGAGCCTTGGAAAAGGGGTTCGAGATGGGGTGTGTGTGTGTGTGTGTGTGACGAATTGCCAGCGGAGTAGGGCCGCCACTGGAGTTGTCTGTTGCCACCTGTTCTATATTTATTATGAGCAACAATTTGACTAGCGTAGAATTTAGATTAATAACATTCAGCCTGGAGAAGTAATTTCCTTTGAGAAGGCGATTTGCATGCATTCTGCCCAAAAGAGCCGTCATCGTCCTCTCTTGTCGTGTCAGCTCCAATAATGAAGTTGGAAATAACATGGAAGGTTAATAGGTCCTACTTATCTGCTTAGAGCCACAAAGGAAGATTTACAGCACGGAGCCTCTTTTGCATATTTCCATTGGAAATTGAAAGTTTTCTACCCCCTAGACAAGATTTATGAGAACTCCTGGTGAAAGGGACTTGCTCTCTTATTACTCATCAGTAAACCTCTTTATTTGTACAGATGGTTCCGTGGGGGTAGGGGAAGAGATGCCACTTTATCCTCCGGTCACTGATTTGTGGTTTTAATTTTGACTTCTTTTTAAATATATTTTCGGATGCTGATGGAGTCACTCAAGTGAGATCCATGGGCCAGAGGACTTTCCACCCTTGAAATGTGCACTGATTTAGTTTTGACAACAATAACAACAAAAAACCCTGAGTTAATGGGTCCTATATGTTGCAGGGTAATGCAACAGACAGACAGCTTTTCAATTAATCCACCCTGGTTGCTAGCCTACCCATCTACACATACTAACCATTTGTAAAATAAAGAATTAACCATATTCTATCTCTGCTCATCTGGAGGAGACTGTTACTTGCCATAGATGACCCACAGCAGAGTTATGTACAGACTCGATTACAGGTTACTGATGCAGGATTTGTTGCTGATGAAATCAGATGGTACCACAGTACAACGTAGCATAACATCTACGAGAAACCTCTTGGCTCCAGAGAAAATGTATAGAATGGAACTCAAATGTCAGATATATGGCTTATATATATGGGAATAATAAATGAGCTTGGACAGATATAATTATTTGCAGCCGATCCTTTTGCAGGAGGACTTACTACCTAGGAAGTGTATACTGGATTGTGGCTTAAGGCTTGACATTGGCTGGGGATGAGATGGAAAGGTGAAGCTGAAAGCTGCACTGAAGAGGTGAGGTTGGGAAGAGGTGTCAATGGAAGAGGATGAGCTGCTAGCATTTTGGGAAGAACTAACAGGCACCAGGGCAGAAAGGGAGAAGTGGTTGAATAAGAGCAGGAGACTTCAGAGGAGCAAAGGTTGTTGTGAGCCATCCAGCAAACTTCGGGTATTGGGAGATATAGACATGTGATGCATGAATGGGCAGTAAAGGGGAAAAGATTGGGGAAGGGGCATGTCCTCCTAGGTCTGTGTCCGAGGAAGGCTTGGTTTCAAATCCTGTCCGGAGACGTGAATCTGCCCTACGGAAGCACCAATTTGTGAAAGGCCAAATGCAGGGCGCTGTTCTTTGCTCATGTTCTTTCATATGAAAAGCCTCAAACCAGCATGTCCAAAAGTCTCCATCACCAAGACACCCTTTTCCCTCTCAGTTAAAACTGGAAGTTCCTCTTCACTTTTACTGACCCCAAGAGTTACTTGTTGAGTGAGAAGAGTAGCAACTATCCAGATGACAACGCAGCCTTGACCCCCCCCCCCCCTTTGGTGGGTTTGTGAGCCGTACTTGTTCTGGGAAGCCCTGAGCACTACCCATGCAGAGACACAACAGACAGCCTCCTTTGTGGGCAAGTTGTTGTGCAGTGCCTTCTCTCTGGGAGTGGTTGAATGAGCCAGCGAACCATTTCAGGCCATGGGTTCATTTGATGGACTGTGCAGTACCCTGAGTTGCAGGGTTCTTTTGTGGGTCCAATCTTTAGCAGGGGTCAGGTTTCTCAGGGAAGCAAGATAAGGAGAGATCAGCACCACAGAAAGCTCCAAAAAGGGCTGGAGGCTAGATGGGGTTGTCTGTAAGTCGCTCCAATGAGGAGCAGAGCAATACTGAGCCTTAAGTATGAGGTTGCCTCCACTTCCACAATGACTGAGGTTTTGGCTCTTAAAGGGACCTGGACTGCCTTAGCAGCCTCAAGCTGTGATGATACAGGAATGGCTGTGGCATGTGAGCGTCCTCATGGGCAAAATCCTCAGACTCTGAAGATGGCAAGGCAACCTTCTCTGGATGCAGGAGAGTTGACCCCCAGGATACTTCTGGGGAACTAGGGCCTGGGGAGATGGAAGGTCTCATGTTGCCTTTCCATGACCAAATCCTTTCCCTGAACTATTAACTCTGGAACCTCAGCTGAGGACAAGGGGTCATGATCCTCTGAGGACAAGGGTTCAGGATCTTGTTCCATGACAACCTGGCACGCTCTGTGTAGAGAGGGCAACATATTTACTCAGGCCGGACTCCTGACGCATGCAGAGACACAACAAGCGAGAGTACACTCTCCTTTGTGGGTGGCTGGGTTGGGTGCAACGGGAGCCGTTCATTCTTTGGGGATTCCTGGCCTGACTGGATATATCTCACCTCCCCAGTTTTGAAAAGCCATGAGCAGGCCTGACACAGTGCTGCGTCACCAAGAACCTCTCTGCTCCTCATTAGAAGACAGTGGTGACCTTGTGGGAATTGCGAGGAGGCCAATCTGTTATCTCAGCATAAAGGAGTATGTGGAGCTTCCGTAGCAACTGACCATTTCAAAACAACAAATCTGTCTCGCTTAAGCACCCGATGATAAGGGATTGTAAGGAGGGGAGTGATTTTCAGACCTTGCCCTCCACTGTTTCAAATTATTAATTATTACTGTTTTTATTTTACTGGTGTTATCATTGCCCTTATATAGATTAAATTTGAAATAACCCAGGGCACATAGCTATGGACTTGAGCGGGCAGGATTTCATGGTTTAACCATTAAGCTGCCCTTAGGTTATACAGACAAAAATGACATTGAATTACTTTTTGATATTGTCCCCCCTATCCCCCCCCCCAGCCCACTTTCTCTTAACTTAAAAATGGCCAAGGAGGTATTTTTTGTTTTGTTTGTTTCTGTTATTGTTGATATGAAAAATGAAAGTCAGGGATTCTTGTAATTGGCTAGCACAAAATACATTAATTTTTGAAAGAATTTCATTATAAAATGCCATTCTGTAGCTCTAGATAATGACAAAGAAATTATCCAAGTAGGCAGAGGTCTCTTCTGCACTTTGCCGGGCTTAATTTAACCCTTGTTCCACAGACACCTGGCCCAACTATATTTTTGATGGTTTTCAAAAATACTGGAGGCCTGCAAAAATCCATTGTGCATTTTCTCCCCATTTATAATTCCTCCTGCGACCAGTCCCCATCCATTCTCTCAGAAACAGCCCCATTCAATTGTAATAGCAGGTGCCTTCTCCCTTGTTAACAGCCTTGCGCATCAACAACTCTTTCTGATCCCTAGGGCTTGTGTGTGAACAGGCTTATTAAAACGTCCGAGAGTTGGAACGGTTCACAAATATTCTGTAACAACACCGTGGCTGGACCAATGGCTAGAAAGGGCTTATTTCAGTCCATAGAAGCCAGAGTTCTAACACCCGGTAACTATGCAGGTTTTGGAGATTGCAGTCTGAATTTCCAATAGCGTGCTTTTCTTTTGTTGTCCTTATCTGGGAGTTAAATGGAGAAAAGGATGACTTTCCTGCAAATCTAGATGTTTGGTGCTTTAATTTGATACTCTACTCATCTCTCTATTACCTGTTGTTCACATAGGGTGCAAGTCTAGGCATGTTTAGACACAAAAAAGTCCTACAACACACAGCATGCTGGGAGTGTGAGTAGTTCTCCCCTGTCTAAACATGCATAGGATTGCACCTTTAATAGATTGGTATCAGGTATACCGAGTTTTTATTTATTCTCCATTATTATTCTCTATTATTATTATTATTATTATTATTAATAATAATAATAATAATTATCTCTTTCTCACTCGTGGTGGTTTTCCTAGACGGACATGACGGGCTTTGCCAAGTCATGCTGTCCTTTACAGATTCAGGAATTTCCTGACAATTGAGCATGTTTTAATTATGACTGCTTTCTCGATGTTGGTGTGGATGTATTTTGGCAAGCCCAGTTTCTGAAGGTTTTCTGTATAGTTTTTTGATGTGATGCCGGTGACTAATGTGAACAATGGAATAACCATTACCTTTTCCTGTTGCTATAGTTCTTTGACTTCCATGTCCAGTGGTGTATATTTGTCTCTCTTTTCCTCTTCCTTTTCTACATTTTTGTCATTCGGTAGTGCTATGTCAATGAGGTACGTGTGTTTTTCTTTTTTGTCTATGACTGTTATGTTTGGTCGGTTGCAAGGTATTGTCTTCTCCGTATGGACTGTTCTGCCCCAGTATATTTTATGATCTGCATTTTCCAAGATTGTTTCAGGTGTTTATGTATAGTATGGTTTAGGTTGGTGAATTTTTTGCAGCTGTATTGTGTCTGTTCATATAATCCATTCCTGCCAGAATTTTACATCCTCCTGTTACATGGTCTGTTGTTGTTGTTGTTGTTGTTATTTAATATAAAACTTTCCCTCTTCAATGCTGTTGTAGCTATATTCAGTTTGCAGAGACAGTAAAATGATCCCTTTGCAACCAGTGTTCACAAAACAGTGAGCAAGCTTTTGGAGTTACATGGAACTCTTCTTTAGGCTTAGAAAAACTAGAAGCAGGGAGGATATTTTTGGAAGACTATGTGGCATTTAATCTTATCTGCAGCTTGTGATAGTCCGAAGACATTAAAGAAGGAATCCTTACAGGCGAATTGGGTTAAAATTGTGCTGAGTGGAAGCAGAGGCTGGTCTCCCTTTGAAAGTACCAAAAGTAGCTGCTGGTAACATGTGACTGGAACTCAAAGGCCCCTGAAGAACAAGGTCAGTCTTTATATTAGGAAAGCTGGATGTTAAACACCAAGAACAGAGTCCATAAAGGCCAAATGGGACAGTTTTACGGAGGGACCGGAGGGTCCGGAGTTGCTCCCCTTGGCACCAAGGGTACTTCTGCACTACAAATGCATGCTGGTTTTATACCAAAGTAGGTTGCCTGCCTTGAGTATCAAGGGATCCTGGCAAATATCGTCGGAGACATTCTCTGCTCGTGTTCCCTAGGACCAAGCCCTCCGCTCTCCTTGAAGGGCGGTTCCCGGGGTTTCCTGCGAAGAGTGGAGGAGGGTGGAGACAGGTGCATTCAAGGGGCTTCCGCCACTGTTCCAAAGGGGTAGGTGCGTTGCTTGTGTGGGGGGCATTTTTGTGTCGAAGCAGGAGGGGGGTGCACTTCTGCCCCTTCCTGTGATGTCGTATTGCCTTCCTCTCACATCTGTGTGTTGCGTGTGGCTCTCTGCAGAGGAACCCCTGGAAGCAGATGTGACTTCAGGGGTGGCAGCTAGAAACTGTTTCAGCCCTGCTTGTTTCGTGTACTTTCCTACACTAGTTGCTGCCCCCTTCTCCTCCTCCTCCTCCTCCTCCTCCTCCTCCTCCTCCTCCTCCCAGATGGTTATGGATATTCAGTGATTTATTTATTACATTTCTATACTGCCCAAAAGCTGAAGTTCTGTTCACAACAATTGAAACCACAATAATAAAGAGCATAAAATATAATATAAAGTATACTTTTAAAAGTAATACCAAAATAAAAACCTAGCGGCAATGCAGAGATTTAAAATACAATAGCAGATGTAAAGCAACAGAGCTAAAAGATGAAATTGTCTGGGAAAACAAAAAGGTCTTCACCTGGGGTAAAAAAAAAGCTCAATATAGATGCCAGGCAAGCCACTCTGGGAAGCTCATTCTGCAGTCAGGGTGCCACAGCATAGAAGGCCCTCCTCCTGGTAGTCACCTGCCTCACTTCCTTTGGCAGGAGCTCCTGGAAAAGGACTGCTGAAGATGATCTTAGGGTCCGGGCAGGTACATATGGGAGGAGGTGTTCCTTCAGCTAACCTGGCCCCAAGCTGTTTCAGGCCTTGAATGTTAATACCAGCACTTTGAATTGGGCCCTGCCAGACATGGATAGTGATATCATTTAATGCACCATTTGAACTATGCATTGCAATGGCCGTGGAATTGTGGGTGGTGATGAGGGACACGCAGGGATGGCATACGGTGCCCTTGCTTTCCCACCTCTGTTAAAATATACAACTAAGACACCCAGCAAGCCGTTCCTCAAATGTGCCAAGTGCAGAAAGTGATTAAAATCCCCTCTCCCCTCCCTGTCTGAGGGATCTGCCTCCGAGCATCCCTCCGCTCCTTGCAAATCAATAAAAGGAGAAGATGCAGCCTTGGACGACTGTTGCCGTGACATCTCCTGCCTATGAATGGAAGGCGCCTGCATGCAGCTGTTGTGAAACACACTTGTCATGACCTTCACCTACCAGCAAATGCAGGGATGTTTTGAACGTCACATTGATGGGAGATGCGTTTGCTCTGCATGTTTACAGGGATTAGAACAAGGGCGCATTAACATGGCAGGCACGTGTCCTCCGCTCTGGCACAGTTGCTGAAAGGTGGAGGAAGGGAATGGAGCGATGCACTTCTGGGTCCAAACAGAGCCAGCTCTCAGTCGGACAACTCTGTGCTGCTTTGAGACATCCACCCCCAATACTGTCCCATCCTCCAAGGCCATGTGTGAATCTAGACTTGGAGTGTGTGTTCTCCGTCTCAGGGTCCCTGAGGCCCGAGGTGCTCAGGCAAAGGCAGGAATAGGCTTCCCACTGTTTAGGGCCCATGTTGCACACCTGTGCTCCTGTCTGAAGTGGCCAATGCACACAATTAGCTCACTAGGTTGCAACTCAAACTCCTGAGTTTTGGGGGTCAAGCTCTGGAGTTGCTGAACAATTCCGATGTGGTCAGTTGAAAGGAAAAGGTTTGAATTTGGATACCTGCTGTGCCAGGTTTGTCCCTCTCTTTACCGTAGGGACTGAACAAAGGAGCAGCCATTTTGAAGGGTCGCTGCTGTGATTTGTGGAAATACTGACCCCTAGGGACAGAGGTCAGGTATCACGATCCAGTTTTAGGATAACCTGAGTATTACATTCTGGAGAAAGCATGCTTTTAGACTAGAACTCTGGTGGGGGAGAGGAGAAGCAGAATTCGGTTCCAGCCATTCTGGATCCTTCTGCTGAGGTTTGGGCGGCTCTAATCAATTCCACAATGATTTACAGTTATTGAATGTTTATTATTCACCATGGATCAAAACATTTTCCTTTAAAAGAATCATAAGCTGTATTTTAGTATTTCTGCATTTGTTATATTTATACTCTGCTTTTCAGCCAAGATTGGATCCCGAAGCAGTTTACAATTAAAATAATCAAAAAGTTATAAAATATTAGAGTTTATGGCTGACAACTCTGGTCCCTGGCAGTTGATGTCCCTAATGTGGCACCTGCAGATGCCATGGCAACTCATGGGGAGCTCCAGTAGTGCCCGCTAAACTCTCCTCTCCCTGCCCACTTGAAAATGTTTCAAGGAAAGCCTTGGAAAATGTTAGGGCAGCCCTGCTCTCTCTCTCTCTCTCTCTCTCTCTCTCTCTCTCTCTCTCCCTTTCTTGCTTTTTCACTCCCCTTTCCCCTTTTGCTTTTTGCCATTCTTCAATCCCTCAATCTGGCCTCTTCCCTTACTATTTCTCTCTCACACTCCTCTGTCGTTCACTTGTGCTTAGCCAGGTCCCTACAGCAGCCATCCTGTGACCAGCTGCATCCTGCATGGGAGCCATTTTGTGGTGGTGCCCACAGCAGTTTCTCAAACTCCCAAATGTGTCTATGGGTTCAAAAAGTTTGGGGACTCTGGTCTGGGTTCTTTTCTCCAGAGGGCGCTCAATGGCAGGTGGATGGTAAAGATGGTGACCCACCGAAACAGTCCCGCCATTGATTTCATCTTGCGTTTCCCCATCAAATGAGCTCTGTACTCTCAGCTCTTTCCTCCCTTGGTGCCAATTAAAAGGAGGTGTACATGGAGGTGTGAAAAACCATGATGCAGTGCGACCTTGAGCTAGGCTGACCAGATAAAATCCAGGTCAGGGCTCTTGTAACTTTAACAGTTGTAGAGAAAAGGGAATTTCAGCCAGTGTCATTAGTATGCAATTAGTTCCTGGTGAAATTCCCTCTCTATCACAACAGTTAAAGTTGCAGGCACTATACTAGAGTGACCATAAACAAAAGAAGGCAGGGCCCCTGCAACTTTAACTGTTGTGATGAAGAGGGGATTTCACCAGGAACTAATTGCATACAAATGACACTGGCTGAAATTCCCTTTTCTCTACAACTGTTAAAGTTACAGGAGCCCTGTCCTCCTTTTCATATGGTCAGCCTACTTGAACAAAACATGTGCACCACCTGTAGTTCATATAGCTGCAGCCTCCTGTACTGCATACCGATGTATGAACGTTTGTGGAGAAAAAATCTAGGCCTTTGAATGAAAACTAGCAAAAAATAATTCAGATAAAACTTGCTGGTAGATTTAGGATAAGTTTGTATCTACGAATGTGTAACTACTACATCAAGGAAGGTCTTCATAGAAATTGCCTCCTGCGGCAGTTGTTTCTGAAATGACCTTTGGAACTCTGTTCTGCTGCAGCTTAGAAATGATTCCTTTCCTTTTCTTAAAATAATAATAATAATAATAATAATAATAGGTACCAAAGGTTTGGTAAAATTAGGGTGACCATATGAAAAGGAGGACAGGGCTCCTGTAACTTTAACAGTTGTAGAGAAAAGGGAATTTCAGCCAGTGTCATTTGTATGCAATTAGTTCCTGGTGAAATTCCCTCTTCATCACAACAGTTAAAGGTGCAGGGGCCCTGCCTTCTTTTGTATATGGTCACTCTAGTATAGTGCCTGCAACTTTAACTGTTGTGATAGAGAGGGAATTTCACCAGGAACGAATTGCATACAAATGATACTGGCTGAAATTCCCTTTTCTCTACAACTGTTAAAGTTACATGAGCCCTGACCTGGATTTTATCTGGTCAGCCTAGTAAAATATATGGATGGATCGTCTTTTGCGGAGGATGGCCTATGGCATTCAAATGGCTGCAGTGAAGAAGCAGCAATCAAAAGAAGGTGAGTACCACAACTTCTGTGCTTTTTGCAAGTGAGCCCAGACTCTTCAACAGCATTCACAAAATGCACAGCATGGAACGGGTGTGTGGCTGTTTAAGCATAGGATAGAGGTGGGAAGCGGGGGGCTTTTGGCATCTAAAAAGTAAAGCGCAGATCGTTTTTTTTAGTCTTCTAAACATTGGAGATCAATCTTGACCATTTCAATTTTAGAATGTGCAGTAATGAGCCCACTTAAAATGCAGCTCTGGAAGAAAAGAGGTGCAGGAGAAGGTTCTTATACACTTCCCCTTCTCTAGTGCAAATGGTAAAATATTCATTCCGGGTGGTTATTTCCCATTACTAGAGAAGTGCAAAAAAAGAAAGGCAGGAAAGGCATTAACTTTCTCTACCGCTTAAGGTACAATTCAATAATAACCTGAGCTTTTTAATGGTTGAAATATTTAACATAATTTGCATGTATTAAATGTCAGAATACTGGAATCTAACTGACGGATCGTCAGAATTAAAGGATAAAAACCAGGAGAAATAAATAGAATTATCTGCAGAATAAAAGTCTTCCATCCTTGACATTGGTGTAATTCATCCCGGAGACAAAATGAGCCAAAGCACTTTCTAGAACTGCCTTCCCCAACCTGTCGCCCTGCAGATGGGTTGGACTGCAACTCCCATCATGCCCAGCCAGCCATGATGCAGGTGTGGTCCAACACACCTGCGGGCAGCAGCTTGGGAAAGGCTGTTCTAGAACTTCAAGCTGAGAAATAGAAGACAAAGACTAGAAGCTGCCTGATATCAAGTCAGAGCCTGAATCACAGAATGATAGAGTTGGAAGGGGCCTATAAGGCCATCGATGCCAACCCCCTGCTCAGTGCAGGAATCCACCTTAAAGCATGCCTGACAGATAGTTGTCCAGCTGCCTCTTGAACACCTCTAGTGTGGGAGAGCCCACCACCTCCCTAGGTCATTGGTTCCATTGTCATACTGCTCTAACAGTCAGGAAGTTTTTCTTGATGTGCAGCCGGAATCTGTTTTCCTGTCACTTGAGCCCATTATTCCGCATCCTGCATTTTGGGTTGATCGACAAGAGATCCTGGCCCTCCTGTGTGTGACAACCTTTCAAGTATTTGAAGAGTGCTGTCATGTCTCCCCTCAGTTTTCTCCTGGTCCTTCTAACGTGGGATTATCTCTATACTGACTGGAAGAGACCCTACCTGGAGTTGCTGCCAGGGTTGAACCTGCATAAAAAGGAGGGGCTCTACCATTGAGCTACGGCCCTTCCCATAGCCTGGGAAGAAATGAAGTTCTGCCAAGGTCAACAAGTTGTGTAGCTTGGAAGGCTTTTTCCCCAGAGATGGGGCCAAGACATCCTTATGGGGTGGGCTCCCAAAGAGGCAGGCATGGAAGCCCAAGGTTGGAGCATGGCAACCACTTGGCTCTGCTGGACCAGATTCCCTTAGATGGCGTGGAGGAGGTGCAGTATGTATCCCACACGGATGTGGACGTGGCTACTGTAGGTATTCACGGCATCTCGGGGGGGGGGGTTCCCATGGGGCAGCAGCTCTGTGTGTTTTCCTTTAGCCCTGTATGGTAGGTTGGTGGTTGGAAGGAGGTGTCTGGGTGCTAAATACCTTTCTAAAGCTATATGGATTCATCATAGGTTGGGTTCTTTGGAAAAATGGATCAGAGGGTCTGTTTCCCTAAAATTGTAGGGATCCAGTGGAACAACGTCACAGGTTGGAAATGCACTGGGAATTTTGGAACGTTTTATCCGTCAATGGACTCCTTCCCAGCACTGCTTTCTGTCTCTTGTGCAGCTTTCCTTTTGGTCACAGTTGTGTGTATGTGCGAGAGGGCTACCAAGGACCGTTCCTTAGCGTTTTCACCAACCTCAACATTGACTATTTTGGTTTGTAGGGAAGAAAATCGGAAATGGAGGTTAACAGTGAAGTCCTATGCCTGAGGTTTTGATCAAATCACTATTTCTCCCCCAGCCCCTGTGAGTGAGTGTGTGTGTGTATTTGTCACACACAGAGATGTGCTTTTCTTGGCTTCTGAAATTTCCCCTGTGCCTCCTTCTCCTCATCAGCATGATGCCTTTTTCGACCACCTAAGAGGAAAGGGAATTCCATGGCAAATCCATCATAGTAAATATATTTTCAGAAATCTAATGAGCCCCCCACCCCTCATCCCCTGAGGGGTGTAAATCTTGCACAAACACCTATGTACACAGGGCAAAGGAGAAAAATAAAATAAAACCCTGATCGTTAAGAACCTCTAAGCTGCCCCCTTGCAGGAGCCGAGGCCTGTTTTATAAAAACAGACCCAGTGTTCTGAGAAGAACCAGGCAACCACATATCAGGGAAGGGTGGGAGAGGCCGTGGCTCTGTGGGAGAGACCCTGCTCTGCACAAAGGAGGGCCCAGTTCCATTCTCCAGCCTGTTCAGGTACGACTAAGACTGTATCCTGCCTGGAGCTCTAGACAGCTATTGCTGCCAGTCACTGTTGACAATACTAGATGGATTTACGTGCTTGACATAAGGAGCACCATAAGAACATCAGAAGAGCCCTGATGCTGGATCAGACCATCTCGCACAGCACTCTGTTCACACAGTGGCTGACCACAAGCAGGACACGAGCACCACAGCACCTGCCTGTCTACGGTGACCAATTTGGCAGGTGGGGTAGGGTGACCCGATAAAATCCAGGTCAGGGCTCATGTAACTTTAACAGTTGTAGAGAAAAGGGAATTTCATCCAGTGTCGTTTGTATGCAATTAGTTCCTGGTGAAATTCCCTCTTCATCACAAATGTTAAAGTTGCAGGGGCCCTGCCTTCTTTTGTATATAGTCACTCTAGTATAGTGCATGCACCTTTATTTGATGTGATGAAGAGGGACTATCACCAGGAACTAGTTGCATACAAATGACACTGGCTGAAATTCCCTTTTCTCTACAACTGTTAAAATTGCATGAGCCCTGACCTGGATTTTATCTGGTCAGCCTGAGGTGGGGGAAACAATCCACACTTCCCTTTTCTGCTTCTCAAAATCACCCCGTTGTCTCCAGAGCTCCACTGAGCCAGTTTATGGAAGCGGCACGTCTTTTTTTTGAGTGCCTGCATTTCGGATTTGCCTGTGGGTCAGAATGTTTGAATCATAGAATCATAGAATAGTAGAGTTGGAATGAAATTTAATAGGGATAAATGCCAAGTTCTACACCTTGGAAAAAGAAACCAAATGGGGGATACTTGGCTCAGCAATACAACAAGCGAGAAGGATCTTGGAATTGTTGTAGATCACTAGCTGAATATGAGCCAACAGTGTGATGCGGCTGCAAAAAAAGCAAATGCTATTTTGGGCTGCATTAACAGAAATAGAGCTTCCAAATCGTGCGAGGTACTGGTTCCCCTCTATTTGACACTGGTTAGGCTCCATCTTGAATATCGCGTCCAGTTCTGGGCACCACACTTCAAAAAGGATGCAGACAAGCTGGAGTGTGTTCAGAGAAGGGCAACAAGGATGATCAGAGGTCTGGAAACAAAGCCCTATGAGGAGAGACTGAAAGAACTGGGCATGTTTAGCCTGGAGAAGAGAAGATTGAGGGGAGACATGAGAGCACTCTTCAAATCCTTGAAAGGTTGTCACACACAGGAGGGCCAGGATCTCTTCTCGATCATCCCAGAGTGCAGGATGTGGAATATTGGGCTCAAGTTACAGGAAGCCAGATTCCGGCTAGACATCAGGAAAGGCTTCCTGATTGTTAGAGCAATACGACACTAGGAACCAATGACCTAGGGAGGTGGTGGGCTCTCCCACATTAGAGGCATTCAAGAGGCAGCTGGACAACCATCTTGTCAGGGATACTTTAAGGTGGATTCCTGCACTGGGCAGGGGGTTGGACTTGATGGTCTTAGAGGCCCCTTCCAACTCTAGTACTCTATGATTCTATGAATCCCATTCAAAGAGCAGCTGGGAAAATGGGGGTAGGTTGGATAGCTTCATGGGGAATAGGATTAAAAATGCCCCCCTCCATCCTGAGTCACTTCCCAATCAGACTGGGCTGCTTCAAATGGACTAAGAACAAAAGAATGCAAGAGAGCTGACCATCATCCAGTCTGGCCTGGGCCTCCTCTTTACTAACCCTGCTCCCCCAGGATCTTGACATTTTTTATATGGAGCGGCATCTTTGGTCAGCCATTCTCTGTGCTGCAAGAGTACACCTTGGCTCCATTTAGAAATTCCCAGCTCGCCCTAAAAGCCAGAGGTCCTGGGATTCAGTTTTGTTGGCCACCCAGATTTTGGAGATCTGCCACCTGCTTTCCTCATCATCAGCATCTTGAAGCAAGCCCTGCATTGCCGGCTCCAAGTTTTGGGGATTGGGGTTGGGCAAGACACCGCCCTCTGTCTGTCTGTCTGTCTGTCCACCTTCCTGCCACCATCATCACCAGCTGCTCTTCCTCCTCCTCTTCATCATGGCTCCCACTTGCATGCTTGGAAGGCAGGGAGCCAGGAGGCCGCAATGGTGTCTCCTGCTCCTCCTTCTCACCACCACCCTTGTCTGGGCCAGAGCGAGAGGCAGGTGAACATGCAGGTGGCAAAGATGAAAGGGGAGAGCAGGTCCAGGGGCCCCTGATCGGGTGTGGGCCCTCAGCAGCCGGCTGGCCATGCTGACCCATGGCCCTGGCCTTGAAGGCCTTGAATGGGCTCTTGCCTACTCTTGCTGATGCGTGCCATACACCGGAAGGCAATAGGAATATGGTCGGTGACTTGTTGTTGGTGTTCACGGCACAGCAGCAGAGAGTTGTTTGGGATGTATTGCTGGCTGGTGGGAATTTGAAACATTAATTCAGCCCTAGCTACGGCTGATGTTTGGGAGAGGGGCCCGAGTGTTGGATGGGGGAAGGGAGGGGCCCTCTTTCCTGGGGGGCAGCTCATGCCCCATAGCCACAAAAATGAGTCCCGAGGATGCCCGGCTGCTTGAGGTAAGATGAAAGGAGCTGCGTGTGCATCTCTGCGAGGAAAGAAGATTAAGGGGGAAACTTGATAACAATCTTCAAAGAGCGAGAAGTCTGCCGTAAAGAAGTTGCAGTCCGATTGTTCTCTGCTGCCACAGATAATCAAGCAAAGAGGCTTATATTTCAGGAAAGCAGGATCAGGAAGCGCTGTTTATGTGTGTGCAAGTGTGTGTGTGGTTGTGCGTATGTGTATGTGTGTGCGCAGTGGGGGTGCAGGGAGATATGATCCAGCCAACAGAACAACCAGCAACCCACTAGGTTCACCAGCCCCCTTTCTCGGAGTTCTCAAAGCAGAAACTAAAGCACGGCTGCTCCCAGTGTACCGTCTCTGAATCTGGACTCTTACTTAGTGTTGTGGTTATTAATAGTCATCAATAATCCTCCCCCATGAATTTCTCTGAACTCTTTTTGAAGCTGGCTGAGCTAGTGGCCATCACTACATCTTGTGGTGGGAAATGGATCAGCTAATTGTGTGTTGTGCAAAAAGTAAGGCTTCTTATGCCACTGAAAATTTATGCTGAGTAGGCTTTGAAAGGCAAAAATGCCTTCATTCTACGGAGCAGGGCTAGGGCAATACAGGACCTTCCAGATGTTTTGGACTACAACTCCCATCAGCCCTGGCTAGCATGGCCAATGGTCAGGCATGGTAGCAGTCCAGCACTGGAGGGTACCGAGTTGCCAACCCCTGCTCCAGAGGACGTGGACAGTGACTGGGACCAGCGAGTCTGTTTTTTGAAAGATTGTCACACCATGTGGTGCCGCTACCAAGAGTGCCTGCTCAAGGTGGACTGGGCTGCCCAAAACAGCAACCCATGGAGTACGTCCGCATTGATCTAAAAGCCTGGGGAGGACCATACAGGCGAAAGCTCTCCTTATGCCATATTTGCCTTCAGATAGAACCATCAGTACCTAGAATTAGGCTGATCGGCATCAGTGCAGTGATGCAAATTTCTGGTGGAGGCGTAAAAAAATTCCAGAAAGTGGGAGAGAATCAAGGAGCCAAACGTGTTATTTCCTCTGTACATATCAAAGGCCAACATGAACAAGCGGATAGCGATGGTGCAATTGGTTCTCAGCAGGTAGCTGAAAATGCCTACAGTGGCTGGTCTGGATTTGGCCTGATATGGGGTTTCCCCGCCAGTTAGTTTTCCCTGAGTGACGTGCATTTTAGCAATTCATTATAACCCTCGCCCTTTCTTTCGTGTGTTTACAACCAGCTCTTTGCAAATTGTACCCTGGAAATTAAAAGAGTGCCAGGGAGGAAAATGATTTTTCAAAATGATTTCCCAGTGACTGGCTGACATTGCACACTTCATGGTGAGGGCAGGAGTGGCTTTTAACCTTCTGATTGCTACGATACAGAATTAGAAAGGGTAAAAAAATATATGTGCGGCCGAGATGGTGGGGAACGTATTGGCTGAGAGGAAAAGGCTTTTGCTTCTGAAAGGAATATGCATCCAACTGTTCTGGGAAGAGCTGAAACAAATCTTTGCAAAATTTTTGAAATGTGCTCAAATTTCCAATTCCTCAACATTTTAAATATGCTATCTCAGATTTAAATGATAATGTAAATGATAGTAAAATTTCACCTAGAAAGTTGACTTGGTGGCATGTTGTCATTGTTGTGAGTGTGGCCAGAGTCAAATACGAAAAGTCATTCATTGCCAACTGTCAAATACTGATACCACTGCATGTTATCAACCAACTGTTGTCCTTTACCAAATGCCATTACATGTTGATTGTTGCATAGTATCAAATATTAAATACTGAAGTCAGGTATCACCAGGTATAAAATATCAATGAAGTATTTGGAAGATACTTGAACACAGGGTAACCTAGAAAGCTGCCTTTCATGAAGTCAGATCATTGGTCTATATAAATCCAGTATTGCCTGTTTTGAATGTCAGGGCACAATCCTATGCGTGTTTAGACCGAAATGACTCCTACAACTCCCATCGTCCCCTACAACTCCCATCATCCCCAGCCTTGCTGTCTGGGGGGATGCTTGGGGTTGTAGAATTTATTTTTGTCTGAACATGCATCAGATTGGGCCCCCAGTGATTTTTCAGGCTTTTTGATGGTGAGGATGGGGAAGGTTTAAAAAATAATTTTAAATAAATACATTTCAAATAAAATAATTAGGTGCACGTTACATGGAGAACATATGGAGAGTATTTGACTTCAGGGCCTGCAGTGGAGAATTTGGTGGAGATGTCTGTTTCAGAGCAAGTTTGGGTGCTAATGGAGAGCAGGGAGCGTGGAAGCAAAGATATTTTGTTTTCAAGGCCGGTCTAGGTACCTGCATAAAGAATGCCAAAAGAATTGTGTGTGTTTGTGTGTGTGTGTTAACCCTCAAATGTGAGGTGTGTGTGTGTGTGTGTGTTTAATCCAGCAGAGCAGCCCATATCACTCCTAAATGGGGAATAAAGAACCAGTCAATAACACTCATCCAAAGTCCAAGTGAAATTGATGGGGTTTCCTGACTAGCCATTTACTGTCACTCTGTCTGTATCTTGCCCCAGGAAGACTTGCTAGGGTAGCTTCCCCAACCTGATGCTGTCCAGAGGTGCTGGACTACAACTCCCAGTATCCCAAGCCAGCCTGAGGACCCTGCTGACTGGGGACAATGGGCATTGTAGTCCAAGACATCTGAAGAGCATCAGGTTGGGGAAGGCTGCGCTGGAATGTTCCCAGGGAGGTTGCATGAAACCAAAACAATGCGCTTCAGTTCTTATACATCACGTGGAATGTTGCGGCTTGAATCATCTGGAGCCATTATCCATCTGACACTTGCCTCGAACACACCTGGACCGCTCTGCTCTTGGTGGGTGGGCTAGATGATGTGAGAGACCAAAGTATGGTGAGGTCTTGCCTTGGGATAGAAAGCTGGCTGGTTTTATGGCCATTCTGTTCCTTTCCAAATAACCATCTGGAACTGGGTAGGGAATCTCAGACCCGCAGGATCTTGTGTTTAAAATCATGTTGTCTTTAGAGCTGGGCAAGATATAGCATTTATTTTCATATGATGATGAAACAGGCCTTCAGATCTAAGACTGAATGTCCCTCAAATCTAATTTCCTTGTGAGTGGAGATATTAAAAATATTTGAAATTCCTGTTCTTTCATTTATAAGGTCAAAAAGCTGTGTTCAGCATGAATGTGTGGCCTTTTATTCCCCTTTGAATAAAAAAGGAATATTAATGTATTTCTGATGTCAGAAAATGTGTCAATTCTGTCATAATTTAGAGACTGCCTCAATGTAAAAGAGTTAGGGTGAAATCCTATGCATGTTTCGACAGAAAAAAGTCCTATAGCTCCCAGCATTCTGGGAGTTGTAGGACTTGTTTCTGTCAAAACATGCACAGGATTGTGCCCTTAGTTTGGCCTTCCCCAAAATTGAAAGTTCAAGTTATCTTTAAAAACTTGTTTTAAATAATACCTTGTTTTTAAACTGAACATTTATTTCTGGTATATTCTTATAGCCAATCAAAAGGGAAATCCCTTTTTATCCAGCCTTATTTTAAAGAGCCTATATGTACAAATGCTTCCTCAGTGGGCAATAGTACCTAGATGTTTGTTTCAATGAGTATTGATGGTTTTGATGGCTGTTGAATGCCTTTGACGGGTTGACAGTGAAGCCGGCTGACGGCTGAGTTGGTGGAGAACAGGGGCCCATGTTAAGGCAGGATCTATATGGGTCCCCGGCCCTGAATCGATTTCCCAGGGACCTGAGAAAAGTTTGCTTTCCCCCCTTCAGCTTAATTGCCATGCAGTGGGTGGAATTTCAAAGAGGATTGCAGCTGGGGAGAGAAGAGTAAACTCTCTTCGTCTCACGTGCTGTAACACCCTCCCGCCAAAAGATCTTAAAAACAAACAAAACCCCTTTCCCATTGATTTGGGGTGAACTGGGTAAAGATGCACATGAATTGAAGAAATTATTTTATTGGAGTTGGTTTGGGTGGGTAATTAATTGGTTGGGTTTGCCACCTGTGTAACCTAAATACATTCTAGTAATTACTTCTAAACTTGTAGATTTCGGGATGTATGGATTTTGCGCAGGGCTGTGGCCCCTGCATCTTTCAAGCACCTAGCAGTGCCTTGGGTGGGGAGGGATGGTTCAAGGGTGAACGACCTTAAACTCTGGCACAGTCAACTTGAGGATTCGCCTCCTCTGTCCTACCTTGCTTGTACATTTGTACCTGTGGGATGATGCCCTCTGGCTTAGATGGCTTCACAATGGGATTTAGATACTTTTTTTAACAGGCACTGGCCGCATGGCTAAAAGGAGCCTTCAGGTTCAGTTGCTGGCTTGGAAGAGAGTCACTGCAAGGGAAGGCTCGTGGCCCTTGTAGCCATCTCATGGGCTTCCTGGAGACATGGGGTTGGGCATTGGAGGAAAGAGGATGCTAGACTGGACCAGCCTTCCTCAACCTGTGTGACTGCAATTCCCATAATCCCCAGCCAGTATCCTGGATGGGAGGGGCTCTTCTGCATTGCATCCATCAGGACTTTTCTCATGTCCTTACACACACACCTATTGCAATGATATTGTAACTCTCTTGTACTGTTTCCTCATAAGGAAACTCATTAGGGATGTCGTGAGGAATTGTGAGGGGGCTCAGGAAAGCGGGCACCTTGGCTCGATTCCTCAGGGGATTGCGTGGAAACCTAGTCTCTTTAACGTTTGCGTTTTTAGTCTGCAAGATGTTCCAAAAGTGAAGGCTGAAGAGCAGCTAAGAGATAACTGTAATACTAAAAATACTAATAATTATGCTCTTGCAAGGAATTTCCTAAAAATAATAATAATGTTACCCTGACAGTAAAAAATTTATTTTAAATAGCTCACCTGTGAATGAGCTGAAAACGTAGAAAGCTGTTGCTGGGGAGACGTTTGCTCCAAATGACTCCCCCCCCCCCCCCCGGTGCTCTGCACCCATGTGAAGAACTTGTGTTGTTCAAACTGAGGCTGAGCTGCAACTAATCTGTTGTTGTTTTTTTGGTTTTTTTTGCAAACACTTTTGGCAGCACTGAAAACCAACTTTTCCTTTTAACAATCTTTTGGTACTAGTTGAAAAAGGAAAGAAAGAAAGAAAGATGTTTGCTTATTCATTTGTACTGCTCTCTCTCTCTCTCTCTCTCTCTCTCTGTCGTTCTCCCCGCTGCCCTCTGTGATGTCATCATGTAGCCAAATCTGATCAGCTTTGCCATACTGTGATGTCATGCTAGTCACCGTGTGGTCCCAGATGGGGTGAGATCATTCATGGAAGAGAGGAGGAAAAACCATCAGTCACAGGACACAATGGCACTAGCCAAGATACACACACACACACATTGTGAAATCTAAGGGTCCACTTGAGTGCATGGTGGTGGTGGTGGTGGTGGTGGTTCTCCCAGGCTCAAGAGGTCACTGCTTCCACCCCCACCCCCAAAATCATACTTGTGCAGGCAGCCCAAGGATCCCCTGGTCTTAGATGGGTGAAATAGCCCCATGAACTGAATTCATCGTTATCTTCCCCACATATGACAAAGGCTGTGACAAAAGGGATCTCACATCAAAAAAACAATAATACTAGGCTGACCAGATAAAATCCAGGTCAGGGCTCATGTAACTTTAACAGTTGTAGAGAAAAGGGAATTTCAGCCAGTATCATTTGTATGCAATTAGTTCCTGGTGAAATTCCCTCTTCATCAGAACAGTTAAAGGTGCAGGCACTATATTAGAGTGACCAGATACAAAAGAAGGCAGGGCCCCTGCAACTTTAACTGTTGTGATGAAGAGGGAATTTCACCAGGAACTAATTGCATACAAATGACTCTGGCTGAAATTCCCTTTTTTCTACAGCTGTTAAAGTTATATGAGCCCTGACCTGGATTTTATCTGGTCAGCCTAAATTAATGTATTTTCTTACCGGCAGTTTGGGATTGCTGTGAAGCAGGTTTCTGTTGGTGCTGAAAACTGGGGGTTCAAAGGAGTTGTTTAGTGTGTCGGGGCTCAGCCTCCATCCCTGCCTTGTACTTGGCCTTTTGGGCAGGTTTCTTGTCCTTTGCCATGCTTCCCATGGAAGTCATTTTGTGGTGGTGCCCAAGACAGTTAATCACATTGCCAAATATGCCCGTGGCCCAAAATGGTGGCCTACCCATGCAATGCTCCAGGTTCCTCCAACAAAATTGGCTCTGGTTTTCTTTGCTGTTAGTGCAAACGTCGATATGCTGTAGGTAGCCATGAACTGAATTGAAGCTCATTACTATCCCATACAAATCAGCAACACATATTGCACAATGTAGTATTTCTGTTGGAAATATATTGATTAGAATCATAGCATTGAAAGTGACTTCAAGGTCATCTAGTTGAACCCCTTACTGATGCAGGAAATCTTCCGCTACACCATGCCTGAGAAGGGATCTGGCTTCTGAGTAAACAAAGCCTTTAATGTAAAAACATCCTGCACTTTCTGAAGCAGGCTGTTCCACTGCCAAACAGCTGAAGACATCAGGACGTTCATCCTCGTGTTTTGTTGAAAACCCTTTCCTAATAATTTGAACCTGATGCTTCAGGGCCTACCCTCCAGAGCAATCGAGAACAAATTTGCTCCACCGTCGATGTGACAGCCCTTCCAATTATATCAATTGTTCCAATATGTCACCAACGTATTTCGGTTTCAGCGTAGGTTTTGATCTTCCTCATCCATTCCCTTCTCTCTCAGAACCTAACCAAGTGTGTCTATTTAATAAAAATAAAAAGGGAGCGTTTGAAATATTCTTGATGCACCCTCAGTATCTGGTCCTAAATTATTATTTCCCCCATTTCCTTGCCTGTTCAATTCATGAACTAACGACTAAATTATTAACCAGCTCCTGGTAGCAAGAATACACTGGATCTGAAATAGATCCTAAATGAAACCATACTGGAGGCACAGGCAAAATAGATGATGTTGTAGGTTTTATGGTTTTTGTGTCACCTCTTTCCAAAAAATCTGAATCATAGGACGGTTCCAGCACCTATACTGGTCATCTGTTCATGTCCCCTTACAATGCCGACATAAACCCACTCTTCCTTGATTAGTCTTATTTAATTTTAATACCTTAAGACATCAAGTATATACTACTTTGAAGTGATTTTCCTTCAAGTTGATGGCAATAGTATATTAGACTCGTTCGTGAAAATCACCCTCTCCATTGCTGAGCAGAAATGGTCTCACCACAGACCTCTTGTTCCTCTGCATTATTTTCTTTCTCTTTATTTCCAGTTGAATTAACAGTTTAGATCAAAAGTAGAGATCCTCTTCCAGTCCCATAGACAAATGTTCTATTTTGGAGAAGCTTCATTCCAGTGGTGGGCGGGGCCAAAGGGGCGGGGGCAGAAATGCCAGCATATTTTAGCTTCAAGCTCATACTGCCAGTAACTCAACGTTAGGAGAAGAACTTTTAGAATGTGGGAAATGTGCAAAAAGTGGGGAACCATCAAATGATCAGTGGTTGGGGAAAGGGGGAGGGGCCAAGGAAGGGGGCATGGCTTTCTGAGCAACCCCAGATGGGCTGTTTTGGCCCCAGGGCTTGAGTTACTGAACCTCTGGTTTAGATGCTTGTTTGCTTTTATATTTAAAAAAATGAAAGAGAGGAGACCTCATGTTACCCATGTTTTATAGAACCGTGCAAACGCTCCATACTTTGTTTTTAATCCTCAGTTCTGTAATAGCCTGTTCCCCCCCCCAATCTGCAAGTCTCCTATTTATGCTCATATCTAAAGTCTCTCATTAAAGAATATTGGGTGTTATTAGAAAGATATCCAAGGCTTCATTTTAACCCAAATCCAAAATATCCTTCATTTTAACCCAAATTGAGCAACAACACATAAAATAGCAGAGTTTTTTTTAATGATCTAAAGAGGAGCCAGCCTCTCTTTTTTGCAGCCAAAAATGTATTTTTTTACACCAGGGTAAAGCAACTAATGGAATTTCTAACCCAAATTACACCTGAATTCTTAGCAGTCTTTTTGATTGATCCACAAATCAGCTTGTCACTACCTGAGAAGTAGTGCAAGACGCAGAGCTCTTAGGATCACCCGTACCTCCATCTATTTCCCTTAGTACAAGTAATCTGTACTGAGATGAAGGAGTTTCACACTCACCCCCAAACCAGCCTAATGCCCCCCTCCTGTGCTAACTGCGTGCTTCTGTAGAGAGGGGGGAGCCAATTTCCCAACATTCCTACACTTGTGCTGTTTCATTTTTTTTTTTTTGGCAAAAGCACAACTCTCAGGTTTATAGATTGTTTTGAATTTTTAACTTGGCCCTTAAAAGTGTTCACAGCCCTTAGCAGTTTTGTGCCGTCCATGAATTAGATAATCATATTGCCCCTCCCTCACCAGGAGAGAGTAGGGTGATGAAGAATACCCCCCCAGCACTGATCCTGGTCAATCTCTTTCCAAATGGAGCTGGAGCCACTGATTTCACCTTCTCTGTCTCATCCAAGAACACACTTAATATTTTCTGATTTAACTCCACTTTTTCAGCCAAACCATAATAAAATAGAACAAAATCCAGGACAGTAACTGATGGAAGCAACTGATGAATTGCAGGTGGTTCATGCATGGATATTAAATTGGCATCATCCTTATCTAATAGATGAAGAAGGATGGCCAGGCTTAATAGTGATCAGAGGTAAACAACGAGGGCCCCATTCATCTTGCTGGAAACACACAGACGTACCAGATTTCTTGATGCAAAATGTTTCTCCTCTTGGAGACACGGAAAAGATAGGAGGCCTGGGATCATCAGAGCACTGAGATGGAGATGGAAGAGCTACTTCTCCATTTGATCTAGGTCTCATCTTCAGAACTGACCATCTTCTAGTGCTCCTTGACCTTGAGCTCCATCACACCAGCGATTCAGTGCACTCTCGTCATGCCTGGTGTGTGAATTTGCAGCACGGTACTCACATGACGCTGTGCCTGTCCTGCTGACACTAGGGCTGTGCACGGATCCCCCGATCCGATCTGGATCCCAATCTGATCTGCCTCGGATCAATTAGAGCGCCGCATTTGCCGGTCGCAGCGGGTGATGTCATCACCCAGCGCGAGAGGGAAAGCAGCCGGCCGACATCAAGGAGGCAAGACGCCGCGGAGGATGCCATGGAGAAGGCTGCAGGTAAGGAGGGCGATTGGCGGAGGGAAGGAGAGAGCGGGGAGAGTGGGAGAGAGGGCTCTGCATGGACCTGGAGTGGATCCAGATCGCGGATCCGATCCGGCCCTATCCCTGATCAGCCCGATCCGCTCTGGATTCGGGATCCAGCTCTGGCTCCGGTCACAGCCCTAGCTGACACCCCACCTCTTCCCCAACCTTTCCTAGAATGCTAAAAGTCTGGATTATTTTCCCTAAGAGTATTTAACGTGCCCTAAGTCTCTGTGTAGTTTTAAAGGAACTGGGGGCTTGCATGGATTGCATCAGGTCCTGGCAGGGAAAAGCGATCTCTCCCAGCGGCCGGCTCGAAAGCCTTTTTTAAAAACCATACAACACCTGAATCTCTACAGAGACAAGCTTGTACTCCCTCGATGCCCCCAAAGAGCCAGATTAAAGGGTTATTTCATTGTTGCCCAGGAGAAGGGCGGTCTGGTTGAAGTACTCATCTGACAGGACCTGTCTGGAGGGAGAAAGAGAAGGGGAGGGTGGAGTGGAGCCAAGGAGCGAAGGCGTGAAAGAGCAGCTATTCAGGTGAAAGGGATCGTAAGCTTGACGCGCTCTTGCCTCAGAGGTAAAAAACATGGAGGCAAACCAGGGGGGATTAGGTGTGATGGAGGACTGTGCTTCTTCTGTAGACAGCAGGGGTCGGCAACTTGTAGCCCTCTGGATGGTTTGGCCCACAACTCTCATGAAGAAGATGATAGTTAAACTATGAAATAGTGCACAATTAACCTATGGCATTCACTACCATAAGATGTAGTGATGGTCACCAACTTGGATGGCTCTCAAAGGGGATCATTTATTTCATTTCAGTTCATTTCTATACTGCCAATAGCTGACATTCTCTGGGAGGTTTACAACAATTCACAAGACAATGAATTAAAGCATTAAAATACAGTGTAAAATACTGGATAAAATTTAAATATCCAAAATTTGAAACAATGTAGGTAGCTAAAAGCAGTTTCACTAAAACACTAGACCTGTTTAGATGAGTGGCATAAATGCCCCACCCTATGCCACTAAACGCCTGGAAGTAGAGGGCAGTCTTGACCTGGTGCCTAAAGGATGACAATGTTGGCACCAGGTGGGCCTCAGTGGAAAGCTCATTCCATAGTCGGAGGAGGGCACCACTGAGAAGGCCCTTTCCTTATTGCCAGCTTCTGAGCCTCCCTTGAAGGTGGCACTTGGAAGAGAGCCCCAGATGTTGATCAGAGTGTCTGGGTGTGTTCAGGTTGGGAGAGGGGTTCCCTCAGGCATTGCAGTGCCAAGCCATGTAAGGCTTTATCGGTTAAGCCTTGAATTGGGCTTGGAAACATACAGGCAGCCAATGCAAGTGGGCAGCATCATGGAGAATGAGATTATCAGTGGCTACTGTGTTGCTTCCAGTTTGGGAGGCAGTTTGTCTTTGTGTACCGCTTGCTGGGGAGCTTGAGCAGGAGAGTGTTATTGGGCTCACGTCCTGTCTGTGGGCTTCCCATTGGTAGGCTGACCATCTGAAAAGGAGGACAGGGCTCCTGTAACTTTAACAGTTGTAGAGAAAAGGGAATTTCAGCCAGTGTCATTTGTATGCAATTAGTTCCTGGTGAAGTTCCCTCTTCATCACAACAGTTAAAGTTGCAGGGGCCCTGCCTTCTTTTGTATATGGTCACTCTAGTATAGTACCTGCAACTTTAATTGTTGTGATGAAGAGGGAATTTCACCAGGAACTAATTGCATACAAATGACCCTGGCTGAAATTCCCTTTTTTCTACAACTGTTAAAGATACAGGAGCCCTGTCCTCCTTTTCATATGGTCAGCCTACCCATTGGGGCAGCTGGTTGGCCACTGTGCGAACAGAATGCTGGATTAGATGGACCCTTGGTTTGATCCTGCAAGGCTCTTCCGACGTGCTTATGATGGGAAGCCCACGAGCAGGACAAGAGTGGAGAAGGACCCTCCTGCTCATGTGCTCCGTGACTAGTATATTAACCTTGACACTGGAGGCAAGATATAACCCACACGACTAGCCTTAGCCTCCAGTTCAGCCCTATATGAGGAAGAGAGCGCTGTGTGATTTGGGAGGGTGTCCCACCAGCACTAGCTGTAACCAGCACCATCTACCCCTTTGCCCTGCTGAACCCATCAAACTTTGCAAAGCATGCGGACAAAGGAGGGTTTGTGCTTCTGTTTTAGAACATGTTGTACGCTCAGCAGTCAGCTTTGCAAATGGGGACACACACACACACACACACACACACACACACACATACACAGAGCTTTTAAAACAGGCACTTCTGTTTCTGTTGGAAATATGTTGTCTGAATCCTGAAAGCCGTTCATTCAGGGATCAATGGTTTAAATGGAAAGCAGTTAGGGCAGAGAGCACCTTTAAAAGCCTTTCTTTTCCCTTTCCCTTCCTCCCCTGTTCAAATATCAAGAGCTTAAAGGTTCAGATTCAGTGAACTGTATATAAAGAGATATCATGGGAATGAGGACTTTAAAGAGAATGATGTGAAGGCACCGTAAGAGTTAATGCAGGCCCCTTTCTCTATAAAATAATATTTATATGTATATCAAAAATAACATTTAATAGGGTTCAAGAGTGGCTGGTAGTTTTGTAAAGGGTTATCTACTCTGCAGATTTTGTAAAATCAATCTGATGCCACTTTGACTATCATAGCTTCTACCAAAAAAAAACAAAAAACTTGAGAATTGTAGTTTGTGGGGGAAGCAAGGTGCCAGAAAATATCCCTGCTCCCAGTTTTTATAATGTGGTTCCTTGGGAGAGGAATGTCAATTTAAATTTGTGATGTAGGAAGTGACTAATAATTTATTATACTATTTGGGTCCCAAGGGGTTCTGCTTTATGAATGTCTGCTATGATGCACAAAGGGTGTTTGTGTGATGGACAAGCTCAATGTATATCCAAGATCTGTACAAACCCACCTGCTCCACCCCAGAATGCAGCATTAATAGAACAGAAGTACAAGGCACTCACTCATGCACACAAGTCCATTCTAAGCTCACCCATAATATGACAAATCCCCAGCTGAGTCAGATTTAAAAACAACAATAACTAAAACCACCAGGTTTGATTCATCCAGCACTTTGTGCTCCTTGAAGCAGAGAGCAGAGAGACTCTATGCAGCACAGGCATATACACCAATAAATCGGCTGCAAAATCACCCCCAAAGGAGGGAGTAAGGACTAGAGACAGACAGATCCGTCAATTGCAATTTTCTCTCTTTTCTCATTTCTCAAACTTCAGTTCAGTTCATCCCAAACTTGAGATTTTTAAAAAAAAGTTTGCACATAAATTTGAAAGTGTTTCTGCGCACATTACTCCTAACACATGCATTTTAATAAAATTTTGTTTAATGTAATACCTTTTTGCAAGCAGTCTTGTTAATAAAATGCATTTTGAACATTCTTTTTCATGGGTATATGGATTTTTATGTGCACTTTACCTTAATAGACACATTTTTGGATGGGAGCACTCCATTGCAAACTTAGGAGATGTGTGAACTTCAGAGAATAATGGAGTTTTGGCTTGTGTATTAGTTTGAAAGTGCAGAATTAGGTATGTTTGCATTAAAATGTGAACAAATTTCTCTCCCCAACTCCAGTAAGGACACAATGGGATCCTTTGAAACTGCTTTCCAGCGCTATGGCTGACAGGCATGTGAGGACCCCAGAAACATCCTCATTGTCCAGGGGAATCGAGAGACATGTTGCGTCTCTTCCACTACTTCCAATATTCAATACTTCCTCCACCATCATCCCCTATCTGGAACAATGGGCATTTGGGTAGCTATTTTGACTGCTCCCATCATCACAGGACAATTCAAGGCGGCTGCTAAGATTCACAACGCCCATTTTAAGGATTTGATGTTCTTTCTTACCAACAGCTATTGTATGTATTGCATTCGAAATAACCCATCACAGCAGCATCCGTCTGGCTTCTGCTGTTCTTGGCTGTGTCCCTCCTGGGCTTCCCAGAGTAATAAGAGCTGGTCCAGATGGAACAGCTCTGGAATTTACATTGGTGGTGGATACATCCTTCCTTCCTTCTTTCTTTTTCTGGTAATGCTAATGATGAATGGGGTTCCAGCTTGGCTGTGACAGTGAAAAATGTGACAGCGGAATCTAGCAGGATGGAGCAGGAGCCCCGCTGAACTGGAACGGATCAGCTGATCCGGAGATGTCTCTCGCCGTTGGCACCTCTTTGAATCTTGCCAGGCGCACCAGTGGACAGATGTTGAAGCAAGCTTCCCGGCCCCTGGCCATAATCAAAAGCAAGCATTTAAGGAGTGTGGAGTACCCCAGAACGTTTATGTGGCACTTAACCTTTGGAGGAAACTGTTCCCGTGCATGAGCTGTTGTGCAGGGATAGAAGATGACAGCAGAAAGCTGGAAGCCAGGCGGATTATTATTCTAGAGCATATGTGGCTGGAAATCAAGGAATGCCGTGGTATTTAAAGAACAAAAAGACCCTTGGAACTATGCAGGTTTCCAAATCATGTCCCATTATTTCTACCGCTGGCGCTGTACTCTAGGTATGCTTCTCTGCCAGGTTAGAGGTACAGTTCTGTGCATCGCCTTGAGCATCCAATCAGCGCGCTCTTTCATGGGTCCCATGTCCATAGCTTCAAATGGCTGCCTGTTCAAAACATTTAGCTGCTGCTCTGCAGCTTTTGGATCAGAGGTTGAAAACCACTGATTCTCCTAACAACCCCTCATGGAAACCATCCGTTCTCTAGCAAATGGGTTCAGTTCCGGATAAGTGTCCAAAAGGGGCAGCTGACGTATCATGGATGGTTCCATGTAGGAGAAGTGGCGACCGGATGCACACTCCACCATGCCGCCGGGGCCATAGGGACTCAGCTCTCTGTTACAGGGATTCCTTGCCCGTAAGTATTTCCCAAGGGGAGGGATGCATTGGAGTGCCTTGGAACATGATATGTGCTGGCTTCAGCTGTGGAGGTAAGGAGCGCAGAGCATTTCTGGCTAATTCAGCTAATCAGAGTTAGGGACAGGACAGAAGAATTTACCAAAATTGCCGATTTCTTCATATTTGGGCCAGAAAGAATTTGAGATTTTTAAAAAAAAAATGGAGGAGAAACCAGAACAGTCAGATACATCCAACGAGGCCCCTGGTTTTGAGTGTGGGGCCTTTGAATTTGAATCCCTGTGTATTCAACCAGGTTCGTGCTTTATCAGGGCTGCCACCTCTATGTTTTGACAGCTGCATGACTTTAACAGCTACATAGCAGGGAAGTACGATCTGCTCCTCTCTGTGCTTGGAATGGCTGTCCCCACTGAATTCGTTTGATGCCAATGGGTGAAATTTCGTTTCTGTTCCTGTTTGATACAAATTAATCAAAATTTGCAACGTTTTTATTCAGAGTAGTTGTGATTTTTTAAAAAAAATTGAACGTGGGAGACAGCCAAAGTGACACGTTTCATCATCCCTAGGATGTGTTTGGAATCTGAGGGAGTTACTGGGAAGATGCAGCCATGCTTTCGTGGTGATCGTTCATGCCCTCAGCTCTGGCAGCTTGGCAAGCTCCTCAGGTGTCCACCTGCCTGGGTTTTGCCCAAGCCGTTGATCGCTCCCTCCCACACAGTTGGGCAGATCCACTTCGTACAGCCAGCAGAAGCAAGTGAAATCCTGCTTTTCCTGGAGGCTGGGCTGGGGCCCCATGGAGTTCCTTTCCCAAGGATTCCCCCCTGCTGCCTTTGAATCCACAGCCGGACCAGGAAGTGAGGCAGCTGCAGCACCTCTGCCCTTTGAGTTTTCCCCTCTCCTTAAGCGCTCCCCCCTTTGCAAACCAAGAATGAGCTGACCTAGCGCTCTCTCAGCACAGTGACACAATTCATCTTTCCACCACTGTCAGATCAGGAAGAAAACAATTAATTCCCCAAGTCCTCCAGTGTTTTGGGCGAAGGTGTAAATGTTACATCATTTTATTTCTGGCTAATTCCAGATGAAGGACGTCTGGGAAGCATCATTCCTTTTAGGGAAAAGCGGCCGTTGTGGGGATGGAGGTGGGGAGTTGCTTCCTCTGCGTCTCCTCAACATGAATGGCACTGAATTAATAATAGGGGGCTGCTTTAATATTCATAGCCTGCTACTTACATGAGCCAAAAATATTTTCACTTTTATGTCCTGCATGAAATTGTAAAAGAGTGGACAGTTTCATGGCAGCCGTGGGCGTAATGAGTTGCACAGGAGCTGATCTTGTACATTAATCAGCGTTTGTTAGGTGCCCCCCCTCCAAACTTGACCTAGAAGAGCTTCTCTCTGCCTGGAAAAAGAGGGAGAAGGTGTGGCCCTCCGTTCTCCATGGTGGGAATCCTGCCATCCACCACAGAAGAGGAGGACTTGGGGCTTCAGCAGGAAGGAGCACTCCCATCCAAGAATGGCAGTCCAAGAACTTTGTGCGTTAAGCTCCTTTGTGTCAGAAGCGGGAATCGCCGGTGAAATATGGGGGCCGGATGTAATGAGCTGTTGACCTTTCAAGTCAAATGACTGAATTTACAGCATAATATTTGGATCTCTGCTCAGACCGGGAGATGGTCTAACCCCAGAGCTCTTGATGAGGGCTGAGAGGGGGGACGTGTCTCACGTCCTGATTAAGTCCCCTATAGACAGTTCCCTCCAGGGCCCTCTGTACTGGGAAGCCATAATCAGGCACAGGATAATTGCTTTCCATCCCCTCCAGGGTGGCACTTTTCAGTCTGTGTTCTGGGGAGACCCTGGGGGTTCTCTGTTAGCTTATCAGGGCTTCCTTGCTGAGAAGATCAATCACGGTAGGCAAACTTCCCTGAAAGATAGCTTAGCCATCATGGCCATTGCTCAATGGTAGAGGCCATGCATTGTATACCACAGGTCCATTCCCAGGGAGTGCCAAGGAAGCATCTCAGATCCCCATATAATGCTTGGAGATTTGCTGAAGATGGGAAAAGTCTCCTGTTGCCTGAAACCTCTGAGAGCCACTCAGAGGAGACAACCCTTGCTTAGATGGACCTACCCAGGCTCAGTACAAGGCAGCTTCCTTCATTGCTATATTCCTCAGCCCAATTGCAAGGAAGCTTGACTTTGGGCTGTTCTTGATATGCTTCCCGCTTTACCCTCTGATTGCTGGAGAACCTGCCATCCGGAAGTGCTCCGTTCTCTGTTTCCCCCTAGTTGACCTTGGAGATAGATAGATAATGGATTATACTTCCATTCCACTTCCCCCACCTCAATTAAGCCCTCAGTTCTTTTCGTTATACACCAGTTGTTGGGAAACATGGTTTCGTGGGTCCTGTTGTACTCACCTCCTGCATGTGGGTCCCTGGTCCACAGCTGGTCAGCCACTGTATGAACAGAGTGCTGGACTAGATGGACCCTTGGTCTGATCCAGCTTTCTTACCATGTTCTTACCATTGGGAGTGGAGTAAAATGCAGGATCTCGTGAGAAGGTTCACTGCTATCATTCCAGAGAGATAATCGTGATGATGGGTCCAAAGTATGCAGCTGTAGCAGTTGTGAAGTACTTTCAGCATTGCCAGGAAGTTTTAGAAATGAGGAGGAGTTTGATTTATGCTTCTTAATGGGGGAAGGGAGCCTGCATCTATCATTTTTTTTTAGTTGCCATGCTAGCTCAGAATAATGGGAGTTGTAGTTCAACACATCTGGAAGGTGCCCAGTTGGGGAAGGCTAGTTTACAGGGATGGGAACATCATAGAAACTTTACAGAATAGTAGAGTTGGAAGGGCCTATAAGGCCATTGAGTCCAACCTCCTGTCCCCTTAATGACCCAAGCCCATTACCACTGCTTGGGACACTCTAATGTGTACACTGCACTAAAATTATATTATGTTATATTAATTATATTATATTAGGCTGACCAGATAAAATCCAGGTCAGGGCTCATGTAACTTTAACAGTTGTAGAGAATAGGGACTTTCAGCCAGTGTCATTTGTATGCATTTAGTACCTGGTGATATTCCCTCTTCATCACAACAGTTAAAGGTGCAGGCACTATACTAGAGTGACCACATACAAAAGAAGGCAGGGCCCCTGCAACTTTAACTGGTGTGATGACGAGAGAATTTTACCAGGAACTAATTGCATACAAATGACACTGGCTGAAATTCCCTTTTCTCTACAACCGTTAAAGATACATGAGCCCTGACATGGATTTTATCTGGTCATCCTATATTATATTATTTATCCCATTTTAAAACCACCCCAATCACCCAAGTTCTCTGGGTCTGTCCAAATAAAAAATAAAACAACAACAACTCAAGATAAACCCACTGGCAGCACATAATCAAACCAGAAGTACTGTAGATCCACCAGCAAAGATAGAACAGTGAAAAGATCTGAAAGCCCTAAAAACTAAAGTTACTAAAATGCTTGGAAATTTTTAAAAAGAAAGTCTTCGTTTGGCAGAGGAACGACCACAACGTAGGCAACCAGACAAGTCTCTCAGGGGAGATATTTCACAGATGGAGTGCCACCACTGAAATGCCCCCGCCCCTTTGTCTTCAGGATTGCAGTTTAGTGCTAAACAAGCACTGGGAAAGCACTGGGAGAGTAGACGTCAGGCTTGGATCAAAGGAGCTGGAGTCAAGTTGGAGGCTGTTGTAGAAGGCCGTCATCCCATATTGTGGGTGCCTACACTCCTTCTGTCTGTGCCATTTGCTCATGAGTAGTCACTAGCTGGGTACTCTCTGGCTGCATTCGGACAACACATTAAGCAACTGAGGGGGTGGGGGGAAACAATTGTCAGTTGTGTTGCTTATTATGTTGTGTGGAGGGTAACACACCGCTCACAAACTACTGACGGTATGCTATTCCCCCCAAGTAAGCAACCGAGAGAAACAACTGGCTTGCAAGTTGTTTAGCTCGAAGCCAGTTGTTTAAAGTGTTGTGTGGAGGGGTAAGTGTGTTAATGGCATGTGGTGAGTGGGTTAAAACACAAGCCCATAGAGGCAGGTGGCAAGAGTGACCAAAGCGGCAGCTGCCACTCCGCTACAACTGGTGCAACTTGAGGAGGCTGCTGGGATAGAACTGGGAGGACTGAGGGAGGAGGGAGGGTGGAGAGAGGGGCGGGGGCTGTGTCAGTCAAATGCTGGGTTGACTATTAGTCCACTCAACGCCAGCCCCAACCACCCACAGTTGTGTAGGAATATGTTTTGTGGGGAGTACCCACAAAATAACCAATTGTGAGTTGGCTACTCAACCCACCATTGACTAATGTGTTGTCCGAATGCAGCCACTGTATGTGTGGCTGTGGTATACCTGAGCCGCATCTCCTGTGATGGGATTTTGAATACATTTGTGTTCTGCCCAGAACTCTGAGTGCATCTGAATCTCACGTGCCCCGTTGACCATTCACGAACGCAACTGCATTTGGCATGCAACATTCCGCGAAGAAGAGCTGGTTTTAGTACGAGCTGAGTTGGAGGAGTTCTTGCTCACGTCAACACACTTCCCGAGCATCTTGTGGAATGGGGGTGGGTGGGTAGCACACACTACGCCATGGCCCCACGTGTGCAGCTCCCAGTGCCAAAATCCATGCAGAACTGGGCTCCTTGGCAGGTTGCTTGAAACTTCTGTTCTCCTGGTTTCAGGGGCAGTGAGGGAGGGGTGCAGCCCTCACAGGGTTCGGGGGTGGGGGCAGCGCATGCCCACTCCTCATATTGATGCTCACTCATCTTACAATCTCTTGGATTTCCTTGGCCTTGGGGTGGGGGTTGGCGGAATGGAACACTGTTCTCTTCCTGCCCCCTCCCCCCCCAAACCTGACCTATACATCAATTTTGCCAACTGCTTCATGGATGGACAGAGCGGGCTCGAGCCCGTGGAAACTTCTGCCACAGTAAATATGTCAGCGTTCAAGGTGGCACCAGATTCTACGTTGGTTTCCAAATGGAGCGTGCGTTCAGGGGAGAGTGTGTCTGGCAGAAGTGGATGGATCCGGGATTATACGAGTGTCTGAATATAATGGCCCCTTCGGCTCCAGTGTGGTTTTGCCTTGTAAACAGCACACATTTAAAAGCTGCTTTAATATGTGCTTATACAACGGCCGCTAATGGGCCCTCCATATTCATTAAATCTATCAAGAGCCGAGTATAATGGGGTTCTTTTGAAAACAAGCATAAAAACAGTTAACACCAAGGTTTCATAGTCCTTGTGGTCTGACTCCTCCTTGGGATCCTCCTTCCCGCCTTTTAACACCCTTCCTTAAAACAAATGAGTGCATTAGCGCACATTAATGAGTGTACTGATGTGGAACGAAGAGTGAGAGAGAAGCTTTATCTGAGCCTTCCCCAACCTGGCGCCCTCCAGCTGTGTTGGGATGCAAGTCCCGTCATCCCCAGACAGCATGGCTGTTGGGAATGATGGGACTTATAGTCCAGCACATCCAGAGGATGTCAGGTTGGGGAAGGCTGATGTATCAACCAAGTGCACACGGAACAGAGATGCGCCTCCAGCATCTGTCTGCTGCCAGAGGAGGGAAGTTCTGCAGTTCTTCTGAAGGTAGGGGGTGGGGTGGAAAGAACCAGCTCCAGCTGATCTGACAGGGACCCCCCCCCCCCAAATTGTGTCTTCATCTGCATCTCCCTTCCTTGTCTTGCCAAGCATTTCAAGTGGGGAGAGGGTGGGTGGGATCATAAAGAGAGCTCAGCCAGGTGAGAACCAAGGCCCACCTGGTTCAAGATCTTGATTTCCCCAGTGGCCAACCAGATGCACAAAGGGGAAATCCATGTGCAAGGCATCATGAGGGCAAGAGCTGTTCCCCTGATGCTCCTCCCCAGCAATGTATTCAGGACATATTGGTATTGAACAGGTAGGCTCCAGACAGCAGCCAAGACTCATCACCATTCATAGATCTTGCCTCCTTCCATGGTCATGTCTATTCCATTTTAGAGCCATCTAGGCTAGCTAGTTGCAAACACATAAAAAGAAGAGCCCTGATGCTGGATCAGGCCAATGGTTCATCTAGTCCAGCATTCTGTTCACACAGTGGCCAACCAGATGCCCCTATGCGAAGTCCACAAAAAGGACACAGCACCCTCCCACCCATGTTCCCCTGCAACTGGTGTACATAGCCATACTGCCTCATACTGGAGGGAGCACATAGGTATCAGGACTTGTAGGCATTGATACTCTTCCCCTCTAAGAATTGATCTAATCCCCTTTTAAAGGAATCCAAATGGGTGGACATCACTACATCTTGTTGAGCGAATTCCATAGTTTGGCTCTGTGCTGTGTGAAGAAGTGCTTCCTTTTATCTGTCTTGAATCTCCCACCAATCAGCATCATGGGATGACCCCATTGGGTCATGGGAGAGGGAGAAGTGTCTCCCTATTCTCCACACCATGCATAATTTTGTACACCTCTATCTTGGCTTCACTTACTTTAGGGTGACCAGATAAAATCCAGGTCAGGGCTCATGTAACTTTAACAGTTGTAGAGAAAAGGGAATTTCAGCCAGTGTCATTTGTGTGCAATTAGTTCCTGGTGAAATTCCCTCTTCATCACAACAGTTAAAGGTGCAGGCACCATACTAGAGTGACCATTTACAAAAGAAGGCAGGGGCCCTGCAACTATAACTGTTGTGATGAAGAGGGAATTTCACCAGGAACTAATTGCATACAAATAACACTAGCTGAAAATCCCTTTTCTCTACAACTGTTAAAGTTACATGAGCCCTGACCTGGATTTTATCTGGTCACCCTAGCTCATTGTGCATCCAGATTCAGTCCCGGATTGCAGTCGCCAGAGTATAAGGAAGCAAACAGGAAGTCGGAAGGCAAGTGTGGTTACTGCCCCCAGTATCTGAATGTCTAGTTAAGTTCTGTAGCTGGTGGGAAAGGGTACCATCCACCAAGGGATTGAGTTGCCTCCCATGGTAGCCTCAGCATCATCATTCTCAACGTAATTTTGGCAGTGACTTAATGTGCATCTTCCTTTTAGAAAGCATTTTAATTCCCTGTTTGAAATGGGGGGGGGGGAGAGAGAGAAATCATCTCCGCCATAAATCAGAGACTGAATCTTTTAACATTTACAGTTTTAAATGAATTTCTGCCGAGAGTCTCTTAAGCCAGATTTATATCTGATTTTGCATTGAACTGTGTCGTTATGTGGGCCTGAAAAACGCGTACAAAATTAGGCGTAATGCAAAAACATGCTGAAAAGACAGTTCTTCAGAAATGTGGAGCATTATTATGTTTCAGGGATATTGGAGGGAAGGATATGCAAAAAAGAACAATTACCCATGGACATTTTCCTTTTAATGATCCTTGTACAATTCTTTGGCAGGAAGGTTTGCTGATGGCTCATTATAGATAAGGGAAAATTGAAGGAGCATAGATAGTCTCAACCTGAATGACCCAAACAGGATCGGAACACAGGGAGGAAACTGAACATCTGGGAGACACGCATGAGCTCAACCAGAAAGAATCACGTCTATTCCCTACACCAGAAGAGGGCGGAGATTTCTTGTGTCCTCCACCACTGTGCATCAGCTGTCAAGTCTACAAAGATCGCTTAACACATGAGGAATACTCTAGCTGTGTTGAGAGATCTTTACTCCCCCACCCCCGCTTAGAAATAGTACCTTGCTGGATCCAATTTAAAAAAAAAGTTGTCTTAGCATTTCTTGGAAGAATCCCAGCAATAAGCAGATACAAGGAGATTTACTGGATATTGGCTATTTGACCAGGCTCTGTCTTGCATGTTCACCCCTGCAAAATGTCTGACAGATCACAGGGATGCCTTAAGGGGACATTCAGTATAGCTTAAGGCACTTTGTCTAGAGTCATATTGCATCTGACTCTTGCCCTTGTCCATTTGTGATTGGTGGAGTGTGCAGGTTTTGCTTCTTCTACAACATGGTCCCGATTGAGATTGAGAGGAGCTGGGATAAAAGCTCATGCATAAATTATCTGAGTTGAGCTAGCAATGGATCCTGTATTGATAGGTGATTTGAACAATCAGAAAATGCAGTTGGTACAGCGCCTTCTAGGAATCAAGCTCTTCAGAATGTGTGTGGCATGTCCTCCACTATCAACACAAAATAACCTCACTGCACCTAGAAAACTAGCAGTAGGGGCAGGACTGGGATCGAGCTCTTCTCCCTGAGATGCTAGCTTTCTTCAAATAGATTGGCTTTTTAAACTGCAATGTTGTGTTAATGAAAAGGATTGTCTCATGGAGACAAAAAAAGGTATACAAAATCTACAAATACAATCTGTGCAGGGCTGGGCTTTGCCATTCATTAAAATATCAATTTCTCTTTAAGTGAATAAATCAAAGGGCGGGATTTTTTTTGTTGGGGTGGTGATTTTTCCTTTCATATATAGAAAGTATAATGCAATTCTCCTATTCTCCTTTCCCACAGCAAGCTTGTTATTTAAGAGCACGCACACACACACACACACGCTGCTGCTGAGCTGTAAATTAAGATTGTGAAATTAGCAATTAAAAAAAAGATAATTACAACCGGCGTACACAGTATCTTGATTTGACTAATTTGGAGGCACTCGCTTGTATTACATCTTGAAAGCGGTTTTTGGACAGATGGGCCTCGCGGAAAGGTGACTGCATCCCAGCATCCTCTCGGGGGCCATGGCTGCTGCTCCTGGAACCAAACGAGGGAGCTACGTTCCTTCTGCCCGAGTTTGATGACAGCAAGCGGGGCTTTTCCCCCTTCTTTTTGGGTGTGTGTGTTCAGTTTTGTTTTGGGGTATGTTTTAAAATTTTGTTCTCTGGGATCCGAGGAGGGGAAGGTTTTCTGCCATTGCTTAGCCAAATAGATTCAGCGACAGATTGCAAAGCAGCCGTAATGGCAAATGGATTGTTCCCACCCCTCCATTTCTCCTCCTGTTTCCAGACACCCAGAGTTGCTTGCAACGTGCTGCCGAATGCTGTGCGAAGAGGCCTGGCCAGCGCAGCTTATGAGCCACCAAGGCAGGCGTGGGGCTGTTGCTGCAGTCCCAGGCAGAGTGCAAAAGGAGGGTGTCGATTGAGCCCCGCAGGGGTGGAAGCGTACGGCCCAATGCGTGGCGTATGTCAGCTGGGAAGGCTGCGGGGGGGTTGGGGCCTGGCACAGGTTAGCCGCCAGGACACCCTGATGCCTTGAGCAGGCTGCACATGTGAGCTGGAAAACTGCAGGCCCTCGGCCAGCCTACCCTAGCCTGGTGACTTCAACTCCTATCAGCCTCAGCCAGGATGGCCAATGTTTGGGAATGCTGGGAGTTGCAGTCCAAAACATCTGGAGGGCACTAGGTTGGGGAAGGTTGCCCTAAGTTATGCTTTCTGAAGGACCCCCGCGCGTAGGGAATGGACCCATCTGTCAAGTTGGGTTTCTCTCACAGCTAAACTAAGCGCGATGTTCAGTGCGTAGCATGCAGGTGAAGAAAACTTTCCCTTTCCCTTTTGTGTAAGCACTTGAGGCCCTGATCGCTATCCCCATGCGTGGGGAGGTGGGGCGATTTAACCTTCCCACCCAGTTGCCTTTTTAAATGAATTTGCCCGCTCTAAATGTGGCACCAGTGGAGTTTGGTCCTTGGCGAGCCTGCGCCAGACAGAAGCGGTCCAGCCAGGCATTCTTCCAGGATGTCCTCAAACTCTCTCCCCCACTCCCTCCAAGAGGTCCCCCACGCTCTCCTCCTGCCTAGCCGTGTCCCCTGGCTTTGGGTGTGCTAAGTTGCGCCCCCAGTCAAGCCTTGTAATCTCAGATACGAAATTGGGTCCCAATAATGCTGTTGCAGAGTGTGCCTGTCGTGTTACAAGTTTTCCTCAGCTTGCTGACTGGCCTTTATCAGCCAGTGTTGGTTCTGATGCTGCTAAGAACTTTGGAGGAGCTCTGCTGCTGGATCAGAACAAAGGTCCATCCAGTCCAGCATTTTGTTTGCATGGTGGCCAACCAGCTGCCCCAATGGGAAACCCACAGCAGCCTCCCACTCCTGTCCCCCAGAAACTGGTATTTGAGAGGCATCCTGTTTGTGACATTGAAGGGAAAATACAGCCTTTACGACTAGTAGCCATTGACATCCTTCTCCTCCATGATCAGGGCTTGGTTTTTGACAGCCCCTCATTAAACGCCACCAGCTCTTGCTTTCCATTAAGATGGTGTCTCCTCTTCAGCATCTTCTCATTTGACCCGTGTAAAAAAACCACACTTTAAAAAAAATGTAATGATGGTATAGAAAAATAAGTGAAAATTAAATTTGCTGATGATCTGGAACTTAAACCCAAAAGAAGCAGGAGAAAAGATGAAATTAATAATGCACAGACGGCTTGGAGTATTGCTTCAGTTGCTGCTGCTCCAATATAAATTAACTTTACTGTATATTAAAAAAAAGGGTCAAGCCTAAAGAGTGAACCGTTGTTCATTCTGCATCCCTCAGTTGAAGGCAGCAATGGCATGGATGAGATCCTGGTCCACAGGCACTCAATGTCGTGGTAACCTAGGGGCCAGGATAGATGTAGTCTCAGGGCCCTCCTCCTCCTCCACACTGCCCACCCACCTTGAGTATTGCATCTCACCTTGAGTACTGAGTCCAGTTCTGGGCACCACACTTCAAGAAGGATGCAGGCAATCTGGAGTGTGCTCAGAGGAGGGCAACGAGGATGATTAGGGGTCTGGAAACAAAGCCCTATGAGGAGAGATTGAAAGAACTAGGCATGTTTAGCCTGGAGAAAAGAAGATTGAGGGGAGACCTGATAGCACTCTTCAAATACTTGAAAAGTTGTCACACAGAGGAGGGCCAGGATCTCTTCTCGATCATCCCAGAGTGCAAGATATGGAATAATGGGCTCAAGTGACAGGAAGTGAGATTCCTGCTGGACATCAGGAAAAACGTCCTGACTGTTAGAGCAGTATGACAGTGCAATCAATGACCTAGGGAGGTGGTGGGCTCTCCCACACTAGAGGCCTTCAAGAGGCAGCTGGACAGCCATCTGTCAGGGATGCTTTAAGGTAGATTCCTGCACTGAGCAGGGGGTTGGACTCGATGGCCTTAGAGGCCCCTTTCCAAAACTACTATTCTACGATTCTATGATTCTATGACTCCTCCTTACAAGATCTTTCCGCGATATAGTATTGAATAGGATTCATGACTATGTGCCCTCTCATTCAGTTTTCTCCAATTGTCTTTGGTCCCATTCTGATCTAAAAATGATACAGAACAAGGGAAGAAATCAGGGCCCAAGTCCCTCTAGCCATTCCAAACCAACTAATTCCTGTCAAATTTCTCCCCTTTGGTTCTGTTTTATTCAAAAGAAACTGGTCCTGAGGGAGCTCATTGGCTCTAGCGGCAACTCTGTCTTCCATGCCAGAGCATCCCTCAACAGTCTCCTTCTTCCATGAAGGCGAATCTTTGGCCTTCTGGTTTCCCTGCACACAGGCCCCTGCTCCCTTTGTACCTCTTCCGACTTCGGAACCTCATTGCTCATATCCCTACTTTCTCCTCGCATTCTCGCCCCTCCCATCCAAACATTTCATAGAATCACAGAATAGTAGAGTTGAAAGGGGCCTATAAGGCCATCGATTCCAACCCCCTGGTTTCCATTCCTCCCTTTCCTTCAAGGCTCTTTCTCTTCTTTTCCTTCATCTTAGCAGCCCAGATAAGTAAATATGTCACATTGCTGATTGTATCAACTCAAGAACCCATTCACATAGACCAGTCCAGGTTGGTGCTGGTCCAAACATAACATTCCTCAGCGAAGGGAGCCTGGCAGCTCATCAACAAGGATTTCTGGGATTGGCTTTCTATTTGACCCAGTGAACCACTGCCCTGAAAGTCCAGAGCCAAAGGTTGGATCAGTGCAACCTTGTTTATCCACTAACCTAAGTTAGTATGAACCAATACAAGGAGACATTTTTCTCTCTCTTCCACAATACTGGAAGCCAACGGGGCCATCCCATGAAACTGATTGGCGGGAGAGTCAATACAAACAAAACAATTTCTTCACACAGTGCATAGACAGACTATGGTGATGGCCACCAATTTGGATGACTTTAAAAGATAAATTCCTGGAGGAGAAGGCTATCAATGGCTACTAGTCCTGATGGCTATGTGCTACCTCCAGACAGGGCTGTGCCGAGGGGGGACCAGTGGGGCCAGTTGGCCAGGGGCCCATGATTTTGGGGGGGCACTCCGACGAGGAGGTTCCCCCCCAGCTTACGCTACTGCTTCCATAGTGTAAGCAGCCCATCGAGAAGCGAGGAGCCCGCATTGCAGAAACAACGCAGAAGCCATCTGTTGTGAATACCACTGTCAGACTGCAAGCTCCAGAGGGCCACATGCCGCCTGCGGGATGGGGATAGATGTGCCTAAGTTGCGATGGTTGTCCTTACTGCATCTCTTTCCTCCATCTTCTCCGTGGCATGTGATCTCTGGAGCGGAGGGGGAGGTAATGAGGATGATAGTTATTAATGATAATAATGATGCTGATACCATGAGGGCGATGATGATAACGTTTGATAATGATGAAGGACTGTTCTATTGTTGTTGCTTCTATTTGTACAGCAACTAAAAATAAATGTTAATTTCTGATTCAACATTGAGGTGTTGTAGAACAGGTTTAATATGAAGTTGTTATGTAGAACGGACATGTTGGTGGGCATTAAAAAAACATTAAAAATACTTAATGGGCAGTTTGAAATGGAGGGGGGGGGACACACACTTCCCAACTGGCCTGGGCATATTACCAGTCCTTCATGGCCCTGCTTCCAGAGGCAGTTAGCCTATATACACCAGTTGCTGGGGAATATGGGTGGGAGGGTGATGTTGCACTCGTCTCCTGCTTGCGGGTCCTTGGCCAACAGCTGGTTGGCCCCTGTGTGAACGAAGTGCTGGACTAGATGGCCCCTGGGTGTGATCCAGCCTCAGGGCTCTTCTGATGTTCTTATGTTTTTAACAGGCCAGGGGCTCTCGGGCTTGAGGAGCTCCTGGGCAGTTTCCCTCCTCTGCAACCCTGCCTAGCATTTTCATCCCACTGCCCCCATGCCAGGTTCAAGCGTCTCATTAGGCCCTGCTTTTGATGTGGCTGAAGCAGGTCCTTTGCCCCCACTGTGCCCCAGTTGTGGAAGGATCTCTCCATCCCCAGCAGTGCCTCAATGCCCCCTCCTGATTGACCTTTCGGAGGGGATGCAAACACCCATCTCCTCCAGGGAGCTTTTGGTTTGGCTGGTTGGCTGGGCTCACTCCGTGTTGCCGTTTCTGTGTTTTTACTATTGATTCTACTTTGATTTTAAGCTTTGATTTTAAGCCACCTTGAGCTTTGGAAAAGCAGCTAACACATGCTTGATGGAAATAAAATGAAATAAGATTTAATAACATGTACAGCTACATCTATAATATAGAATTGCCCACAAAAGATGCTTGTGCATGTCCTTCGTCATGTACTGTGGCACGGAAAGGGTTGGCTTGGAGCAGATCTGGCGCCAAGGGTAGGCAGAATTGGGCATCTGCTCACACCCCAGCAGGGGCCCATGGACAAGAGCCCCCTGGAGTTGCTCCTCCTTTTCACCACTCCAGTCTGCTTGTTCACCCACCTCTGGTGGCCCAGACATTGGTGGTGGTAAGGAGGAGGAGGAGCAGATGCCTCCTGGCTGTCTGCCTGCCAAGCATGCAAGCGGGAGCAATGAGGAAGAGCAAGAACAGCTGGTGGGCATGGTGGCGAGAAGGCGGACTCATGGAGGGAGGAGCCCATGGAAGAGGTCTTGTCCAAGGGCGCTGCAAGGCCTGGACCCGGCACTGGCTGCTTTATAGCAAGCCAGACCATTGGTCCATCCATCCTAGAAAGGTTTAACCTGGTTGACACCAGGAGCCTTCCGCATGCAAAGCGTGGGTTACAGTGCTGAGCTGTGGGCCGTGGCCTGCTTCTCCTTCTGGGAAGCTCTTGCGTTGGCTTGTCAGGGTTGATTGCTTCCCCACAGTGTTTGGGCTGGAGTGCAGGAAGGCAGAGGAGGGAGAGAAGGAAAAGGAGAGAGAGAGAGAGAGAGAGAGAGAGAGAGAGAGAGAGAGAGAAATAACTGGTCCTTACATGAGAATGGTGGAGAAGAATCCAAAACAGTCGAGGCTCCAGTATAGCAAATAAAACAACGTTATTCTTCCATAGTAGAACTGCATCCAGATAAGTAGCAGCACACTCTTCCAGCCAGGAACTGCTAATCACCAGACCTTAATTAGCTAAATACTGTTCAGCTGTGCTGGGACACACTTTATCGTAAAGGAGCATTACACTACCGAGGGAGGGAGACTCTTCAGTGGTCAAGCAGGCAAGGTCTAATAGGAGTCCTGCTGTGAAGGCCAGGGCAGATCTGTCAGCCAAGCAGCCAGTGAAGGGAAGACACACAACAGCAGAGTGAGGCAACTGACCATCAACTAGTCGATGGGTGCAGAATGAAGCAAGTGCAGTTCCCTGGCCTTGCCAGGGGCAACGGTGAATTACTCCAATCTTGAAGGCAAAGTCCATGCAAGTTACCAGCCACAAGTCTTGTCACCCGTTTGTCTGCCCGTGCATGTTACTCGCCTGTGGACATTCTCAACCTGTAAGAATAGAAGAGCAAAAGAAAAGGAACAAATCCTCTTTCCAGAGTGTCAACAGTGCTCCTCCTGCTGGCCTCCATCATGGGCTCTCGCCATGCTTCAGCAACCTGTAAAATGTCATTTGATCAGCGTTAACTGTGGGAGACAGGTGACGAGCGAGCACACCATGGGAGATGATGCCTTTACGGAGATGATCGCGCCACCTTCAATTCTCTCAAAAACTCTTGTCTGCCTCTGTTACGGGGGTGGGGCGGGGAGCCCTCGTGACCCCTCTGGCATGGAAAAGGGGGAGCCACTTAATTTCCCGAGGGTCAGCCGAGGTCTTGGTGTGGCCACCATTAATCCTGCCGCCGTTGGGAAGCACCTTCACAGTCAGATGACTCCACTGGCTAATCAGAGCTCCGGATTCCTAAATGTCATTTTATAATGTCTAATTAAGGTATCAGTTTGAAGGCATCATGTTATTTTAATTGAAACCGGTAAGAGTAATCTGTTCAATTTTTCCAGCTAAATTAGCGGTACAGACCTTTTAACAGATACTTAATAAGACTTTGTTATTAATGGAAATATCCCGCTGTGTAAAAACATAAGTATTTGTCCTGTTACATAAATGGGACGCATGGAATAAACCTGCTCTGAGTTTATGATTGGAAGATGGTTGGCTGCCCCATTTGGTAGTTGTTTGAGGCTCACAGAGGAAGCTGGTGGATGGAGTCAAATTAAGGAGTAAAATCAAGGCCAGTCTAGTATGTCCAGGACACAGAGTCATCTCAGTAGGCAAGCTCAGGTTGAGCAGATATAGGCTGAATTCGGACGACACAATAAGCAACTGTGGGGGAGGAAACAATTGTCAGTTGTATTGACTATTGTGTCGTCCGAATGCTGCCATAGTCAACTCAGCGCTGATCCTAATCCACACCACAGTTGATTATTTATTACCATGTTGTGTGGGGAGTACCCCCTAGATGAACAACTGTTAAGTTGATTATTACCCCACCATTGACTATTGTGTTGTCCGAATTATAGTGTAGTCAAGGTAGATATGTCAAGGCAAAACAGGTAACGCCAAGGAAGAAGGACCTTGGATAGCTCCAAGTGGATCCTGCTGGCTGGAGGTCTCTCCTGTTAGGACAATAGAAAGATGTTGTTATAGCAAGGAACTAAACCCAAATGAAGCCTTATATAGGTGGGTGAAATTTGTAGTGTGGTCAGCTCCAGCCTTCTTGGAGGAGCTGACTGGAGTGATAAAGGGCCCTCACCTGATTTTGCAGTCCTATTTTTTGTGAACCACCCAGAGAACAAACCTGTGCCATCTCCTCCATGATACCCATTCAGATATTTGAAGATGGCTGTCATGTCTCCTCTTAATCTTCTCTTCTCAATGTCGCACCCAGAACATTTCTGAGAATGACATGTGTATGTGTGACCTTTGTTTTGGCTCCCACATAGCCCTAGTTTGCTCCAAGTCCCACCCCATTGACCCAGCAGGATGGACTCCCTGGACCCTGCACACGTTCTGTCTTGCATTGTGGGTAAGGTCAGAGTAAGAGTGGGGCAGCCTCTTTGCACGTCTTCCAAGACTCTTCTTTCCACTTTGGAGCCCACAAGCTGTAATGACCAAAGAGATCTCCAGTCAAATCTTTCCTTTAACTCTTCTTTCATTAATGTTGATAGAAGCCTGCAAATACAATGACTTTTATACAAGGCTGAGGTCCACCCCTGCTTTAATTCCCCACTCGATTCCAGGTCCTCTGTAAAGGTTCCTCCTAATTCAAAACAATGGGCATTTAATGAGCTTTTAAGCACATTCCAGCTCCATTCACATTGTCATGCGCACAACAAAGAAATAATCAGAGAAAAAGGAAATCCCCAATGAGGAAAAAAAGAAGGGGCAGGGGAGACAAAGAAAGAGGGAGGAGGAAAAACAGAATCAACCAAGCCACCTCTAGGAATGTGTTCAAATCCCTGCTCAGCCATGGTGTCCTCGGGGCAGTCAGTCTTCCCAGCTTAACCTACCTCACAGGGCTGTTGTTGAGGATAAAATCATGCATGATGCCCTGGCTTCTTTGGAGGAAGGCGAGGATAAAAATGTAATAAATGAATGTTTGGCTGCCGTTATCAAGAAGAAGGAAGTAACCAGCCGTTAGTCCCTATGACCTGGCTTGCACGATCACAAGCTACTGTGTGTGACGGGCACCATTTGCCTAATTACCAGCCTGGGTGTGGCTTGTCGTGTCGTCTGCTCCATGGGCTGTTGTTGGGTTATTTGAGGTTGTATAATCCAGAAGGCTCCAGAATCCCTGCTGGTCAAGCATCTGGTTGACCACTGTATGGAGGAGGAGACGGGGTCTTTCTTTTCTTGTTGTATTTTTATTGTGTTTCATGGGAGTTTTTAAGTAATGTTTGAGTTAAGATTTTGTTTTTAACCTGCATTTTATAGTATTGTTAACCACCTTGAGCATCATTTTTGGCAGAAAGCCAGGATATTAATAATAATAATAATAATAATAATAATAACCAGACTGGTGGATCTTTGATTTGATCCAGCAAGGCTCTTCTTATGCCCCTATGAATTTACACACCAACTTATAGTCCAGCAGTGTGGATAGTCCTGCTTAGAAACAGCACAGGGAAAATGTGCAGGCAGGCTTCGACCCAACTGCTCGGCGGAAAGACCCCCTGCTCTCGCCTTCTGGCATTCTGGCCAATGAATGTAAACACACTGGCATGACTGACAGCCACTTAGGCTCTTCTTGGCACACAGTCTTTTTAAAATTGTATTAAAGTTCAATTTCCATTATTTAATTGGCTTTTGCTCTTTTGGCGTTCCCTCTGTTATGTGCCACTGAGCTGGCTGTGGGCCCTGCCAGCAAGGGGGAACGTGGCTGCATGTGCGTGCGGGCGCATGTGTGAGAGCGATGCGCACGGAGCCCTTTGCACCTGGTTTGCTTTGGATCCTGGGTTTCCCAGGCCATTGGGCCGGGGGATGCATAAATCTGCCATTGCCTCTTTGCGGCTTCTGCTCTCAGCAGCGGAGCCGGTTGGTTTTCCGTGCTGCAGCGGAGACTCTAAATGAGTCAATTAGTGATGGTTTCAGATGTTGATAATAAAAATCCCGCTTCCATCTAATTAGGTAGGACATTAGTCGGTGTATCCTTCCTCAATTAGGAAAAAAATACATTTTAAATGTAGTTTTAATTTATTTGTGCCTTTAATTCAGTCACAACAGGGGGAAGGGATGCCAATAATTGTGAGGGCCGACTCGTGAGGTAGCCTGCATCGCGCGCCCGCAGTTTGGTCTGCAGTGGCTGGATTTATGGGGACATTAAAAGCTGATCTCACATTCACCGTCACCAGGAGACACACGTCCCACACCGTCATGCTGAGGGCTCCTCCAGGCTGGTGGTGGAAGGGCTGCTTTAGCCCGCTAGCACTGGGCCAGCCCTAGACCAGAGGCCCACGGCTCCCCTGGATCCACAGGCTTGGGTAGGGCTACCGAGGAGGTTCCTTGGAGCCGGGCCACTTCAGACAAAGGCGCCCCATGGAATTTCCTTTCCTCCTTTGCTTAAACTAAAGAGTGCTGTAGCTCAGTGCCGGAGCCCCTGCTTGGCATGCAGAAGGTCCCAGGTTTGATCCCCAGCAGCATCTCTAGGCAGGGCAGGAAAAAGGCCTGCCTAAAACCCTGGAGCGTCATGGCTGCCAGTCCACGTGGAGCAAATACTGACTCCGTGCAAGGCACCTTCTGCTATTCCTGTCTTCCTCAGGGGTGGATGGGAAACGTGTCACCAAATGTTGGAGGGCAACTTTTTTCTGAAAAGGACTCATCATGTGGCTTGGCTCACTGGCATGAGTTACCTGGCAAAGGATCCTCTCCTCTCCTCTCCAAAGGTGCTCCCCAAATACCATTTCATTAACTCAGTGTTCAAGGGAGATTTCGTGGCTGGCTGGGAGTTGCAGGGCAGTTTTCTTTTGAAACATGCACAAGGGGTGTGCCCTAAACCAACCAACGCTAATCTTGCCCCCCCCCCCCCAGCTTCCTTGTTGTATGGAATTCCAAAAATTGACTGAGCCAAAAGGAAAACCAAAGGATATACAATGCGTACTGCCTAAATGTGCACAATTAAAATAATCAAAGTGGGGTGTGTGCGTGTGTGTGTGTGTGTGTGTGTGTGTGAGAGAGAGAGAGAGAGAGAGAGGATCAGGAGAAAAAAACCTCTCTGAAGTTTGCGGCAAGGAAATGTAATACTCCCCCCCCCCCCACACACACACACTCACACCACCACACTTGCAATTTTAAGGACGTCAACCCAGATTGCTGGGTCTGCTTGTTGCTTCCCTTTATTACCTTGCCCTGCTTGGCAGCTACTTTCTGAAACGGCGGCATTATTGGGGACGTTATTCCTGCCAGCTCCGCGCTTTCTCGGGTTTTAGTGTTTTGTCAGAAATTGACTTGCCAAAGCACAACAGCCTCCTGTTCGCTTTGCAAAAGTGGGCTTATTTGAGAAGGCCAGATAAGTTCTCACAGCCACCCAATGACAGCCGGAATTGGCGGAGTCCTTTTAGAGGTGCATTTTCCTTGGGAGCCTGCTAGAGATTTGGGAATGCAGCGAGCATCCAAGGGTCCTGTCCTGGTGTGTTTCTGTGTATGTGTGTGTGTGTGGGGGGGAGAGGGACAGACGATCGGTGCCGTTGCAAAATAATGTGCTTTTTGACATGTATGCCAGAACTACATGCCACAGATATAATGCTGGAATCTGAATCAAGCAGTGGCAGTTCCTGGGCTGAAAACAGATGTGCTGTGGAAAGTGTTCCGTTTTTACGAGGCGGCTGGAGACACCACTAAAAATAACATTTGTCAGCTACTATAGCTGGGCAGTGTGGTGGTACGGATCAGGATGGGGGGGAAGGAATCAGTTACTGTGAGGGGGGGAGAAATCAGTTACTGTGAGGGGGGGAGGAATCAGTTGCCATGTGGGGGGAGGAATCAGTTGCCATGTGAGGGGGAGGAATCAGTTGCCATGTGAGGGGGAGGAATCAGTTGCCATGTGGGGGGAGGAATCAATTGCCATGTGGGGGGGAGGAAGGAATCAGTTGCCACGTCGGGGGTAGGAATCAATTGCCATGTGGGGGGGAGGAATCAGTTACCATGTGGGGGGGGAGGAATCAATTGCCATGTGGGGGAGGGGAAGGAATCAATTGCCATGTGGGGGGAGGAATCAGTTGCCATGTGGGGGGAGGAATCGGTTGCCATGTGGGGGGAATCAGTTGCCATGTGGGGGGGAATCGGTTGCCATGTGGGGGAGGAGAAGGAATCAGTTGCCATGTGGGGGGGGGGAGGAATCAGTTGCCAATCACAAAACCTCGGGGAGTGTATCAATTGCTCTACCTCCATTTTAACATGCAGGGACATCGAATTAATATTTTTTGGATAAGGCAAACATTGACTTGAGAAAGAGCATCCCGTCACTAGCCAATAGTCTGCATCTTGTTTCTTGGCCACCCTTGAGTAGGGGCTGGGGAAGGGAGCCGTGGGCAAGCAGGAGCAGCCTTGAATCTCTTGGGATCTCCTGAGTCCTGTGGGCAAAGGGAACGGTGAGTTGCAATCCAAACGATCCTTGCCCACATCGTCCATGTCAACGTTGGGGGTGGGGTGGGGGGCGGGCAGCAGGTTTACCTTGCAGGATTTGCCCCCTCTCCTTCTGCCCCCCTTGCCTCACCCAGTATCATGACCGGTATTTTGCTAATTATGGGCTTCTATGCCTTGGACACACGCAAAAGCATCGGCCGGGGTGGAGGGGCCTCCCCTGCCCCACTGCTGGTGAAAGGGAAGGTTCATCTGCATAGTCAGTGTGTGCGTGCGTGCGTGTATTCCCTCCTTGCAATTGAACCTGGGACCCCCCCCTTACATGCTTGCACAATGTACTGTACGCTATACCACCTCCCCACACCCATACGCAAATTCTCTGCTAATGGCTGCTTCTCCAAGGCATAAGATTGTATTTATTTATGTATTATATCTGTACTGCCTTCCTGCTAATAAACCATAAAGGTGGTGGACAACTTATCCAAGCAATCTATAAAAAAAAGCAATAAACCCCCTTAAAAATGGCTTAAACCACAACAAAATACTAAAAGTAATTTAAAAGGGCCAGTCTGAAGAGATGTGTCGTGACAACTTTTCTAAAAACCCGGAGAGGATGGGGAGTTGGCTGTAACTCTGAAGGAGCCACGGCCTGTGATTCGGAAAGGGGCTGCACCCGCCAGTCGATCTGGAGTGGCAGAGAGTGGCGTTGGAGTGGTGTTGGAGGACAGCGCGGTGTGCGTGCCACCTGGCAGGCCCGTAAGGCTCATCTACAAGAATTCGCCTTTACGCCTGGTCTCTTCTCCCCACTTCCGCGGCCATCTCATGCTTCACAACTGCTTCTACATTCCTGATATGTTAGAAGGACCGTAGCTTAGGGTGATAGAGCACCTGCTTTGCACGCAGAAGGTCCCAGGTTCGATCCCCAGCTTCTCCAAGGATGGTGAGGGAAAGAATCCCACCTGAAACCCTGGAGATGTGCTGCTGCCAGACAGTGTTGACGGTACTGGGCAAGATGGGCCCAGGGTCTGACTCAGTAGAAGGCGACTTCCTAGGTTCCTAACTACAACACAACAGTTTGCCAACCCTGATTTAAAAAACACATGCACATTTTTGCATTTGAAACTCACCTAAATCCCAGCACCATCATGGCTATGGGCATATATGTGCGGCTCCACTGGAAGGGGCACATCAAACGCATCCTCTTTTATGTGCTTTTAATCGGTTTTGTGTATTTTATGTTTGATGTTGTTCCCTGCCTCGATCTGGAGGGAGAGGCGGGTAATAAATAAATAAATATATTATTATTATTATTATTATTATTATTACTTCCATAACTGCAAGATCCCCCACCAGTAAGCTCAGGCAGCTTTCCCGTGGCCTCTAGTTACAGAAAAACCAAAAGGAGGAGAGCATCCAACTCAGGGTAAACAAGGAGAGAAGCAGGTTCTCAGAATGCTAAGATACTTTATTTCCAACTCTCCCTTTTGCAGGGTTGCCCTGTCGCATTTTTCCTTCTCTGGTAAGTAGTTCTTCAGACCAAGCAGTGGGTGGGGTGAGGAAGGGACTCTTCAGGTGCCCCTGGGAAAGGTGCTATGCTCAGGCTTTGAGAGGCCGGAGGTCTTCCTGTGGCTGCCAGTGGGTTTTTTCCAGGTCTCCCAGCCAAGGAAGCCCTGGGTGGTGTGGCTGCAGGTGAGGCTCTCCTCCAGTATCTGCCGTGGGTACGGGGTGTGTGTGCCTGCCCTCTTGCGAGCCCCTCTCGCCAGCCAGCCTTCCCTTCTTCTGCTCCTCTCACTACCACCCTGCTCCTTCTCTGGACTTGATAGCAGCATCTCTAGGGTGACCCTATGGATAGGAGGACGGGGCTCCTGTCTCTTTCACAGTTGCATAGAAAAGGGGATTTCAGCAGGTGTCCTTTGTATGCATACAGCACCTGGTGAAATTCCTTCTTCAACAGTTAAAACGACAGTTGTTCTCTCTTGTATCTGGTCACTCTAGTACAGCTCCTGCAGCTTTAACTGTTGTGATGAAGAGGGGATTTCACCAGGTGCTGCAGGCATATAAAGGACACCTGCTGAAATCCCCTTTTCTATGCAACTGTTAAAGAGACAGGAGCCCTGTCCTCCTTTCCATAGGGTCTCTCCACTTGATGAGGCCCACCTGTAGCTGCTGAGCCTTCCCTCTCCCACACCTGTGCTGGGCTGCCTTCCTCACTTTATCATCAGCCACAGCTGCCTGCTGGCTGGTTTCTCACAACACATTAGGCAACGGAGGGGGGGGGGAAGCAACCATCAGTTGTGTAGCTTATTGTGTCGTGTGGAGGGTTACACACCACGCACACACAACTGACGGTATGCTATTCCGCCCAATTAAGCAATGGAGAAAAACAATGGGCTTGCAAGTTGTTTAGCCCGAAGCCCCGTTGTTTAAAGTATCATGTGGAGGGAACCCCCCTCTCTCCGTGCACTATTCTATTTGAGCATAGAGTTCTGCTGGCCGGAGCAGCCGAACCCCCCCCCCCCCCCCCCGGCTGCTCTGATACAGCCGGCAGAACGTGCAGTACATCCTGGGATATGGCTGGAGGACTGGGGAAGGGGGGAAGGAGGAGATGCTGCAACCAAGAGGATGCCAGAACTTTCAGCCGCTCAATGGATGGCAGAGCAACATGTCGTGTGGGGAGCACCGCCTACCTAACGCACGGTCACTACACGATTTCCCCCTCCATTGACTAATGTGTCGTCCGAAACCAGCCACTGCCTCTCTGCCTGGGTGTTTTCAGCAAGAGAAGGGCCTGTTTCGGATGACATGCTAATCAACGGGGGGAACAGTCATCAGTTGTGTTGATTATCGTGTCATCTGAATGCTGCCTCCGTTGCCTAAAATGTTGTCCGAATGCTGCCAATGAGCAACACAACAGACGATTGTTTCCCCCCCCCCCCCACTCCCTTGATTAGCGTGTCGTCCGAAACAGGCCAAGGAGCCCTGGCAGTCTGTTACGGTATAAAATGGAGTTTGCTTCACCTGCTAGGTGGTCGTTTGGGCCCACCCTGGGCTGCCAGCTCCTGGACCGTGGTGTTAAGGCCGAGGCCTAACTGCCCCACCGGATCCCTGTTCCGCCTAGCCTTCCTCACAAGGTTGCTGTGAGGATAAAAGAGCCTTCCGGGGCTTCTCGGAGGACAGGTAGCATCGCAATGCAATGCAATAAATAAATGTTACTTAATAAACACAGCAGGCTTGCTCATTGCAAAGAGGAGTTAGTTATATCCCTTATTATTGCAGTGGGAGAAAGGGAGCGCTCCACGTTGGCCTCCTGCCCATGGCACGTGCCCCGGCTGAAAACAAGCGGGGCTGAAGCGGTTCTAGGTGGGGCTGCTGGGGAAGCAGAGCGTCCCAAAGAGCAGGAGAGGAAGAGTCACAGCTTCATAAACCCCAGAGACTGTGGAGGGGGGGGGGGGAAAGCGAGGATGACAGGCAAAAGTGGGAGGGAGGCGAGAGCCAGGAAGCCTCAGAGGAGCTATGAGGCTCCCGGCCAACGCTGGCCATGTTGTAGGGTGGGAGGGGCTGCCAGTCCTCCATCCTCCCCTATGGTCAATTGGGGCTTGTGGGCAAGGGTGTGGCAAGGGAACGTTAGGCGCTGGACTTGTGGTGGGGTGGTGGAGAGAGGTTAGCTTTAGATGGCCACAGCTTCAACCATGAAACACACCACTAACCCTTCCTTTCCTCTCTGCACCCTAGAACTCTCCTTTTCTCCCTATCCTGGCTTCCTCCCCTCTTGCCACATTTGTGTAGAGGCTGATAACTAGCAAATGGGCTGGAATATAGTCTGTACTTTGACACAGCAAAGCTTTCAAGCAAAGTTACGCATCCGTCAGAGATGGACATGTTCTGCCCGCCCCACCTGAGCGAAGCCCCTGCCACAGTGCACCCTATAGCCCCTGAGGAGGGGTCTTATCCACTCCATTCCCCTGAGAGGGCCCTGCCCCCCAGCAGGGGGAGGCAGTAGCCATATAACCCTCGCCCTCAGTGTATCCCTCCCCACACGGGGAGGGGGGGGCGGTGGCGGCAGCAGCTGTAAACTGTGTTGACTGCAAAGCTCTCTGTTGGTTAGGGATGTCTGCCACCTAGTGAGTGAAGTTGGTACTTCAAAACCCACGGACACATTTAAATTAATTTACATTGATGCATTTTAAACCAAATGCATTGGAGGTGCACACCGCTAAGGTCCGCTTAGTATGCATGCCAAGTTTCAGGTCTCTGGGTTTCATGGCCCTGGAGCTGTGGCACAGACAGACAGACAGACAGACAGGCATCCTCTGTGGATATTATTATTATTGGTTGTATTTATCTTTGTAAGGACGAGAGGGTTCTCCAGTGCCTTGTGCCACGTCTGTTTCAAGTACCTCTCAATCAGGACCTCTTATGACCACATAAAGAGTCCCCCCCCCCCGCTTTGAAATCTCAGTGCCTAAAAATAACAGGTGAGACTGAGGTAAAAGTGTTTAGGGGAAGGGGGAGGAGAAGGGGAGGGGAAGGGGAGAAGCCCCCTACGGTCCCTCAGCACAGGTACTGCATTGAGACGTTGAAATTAATTGGAGGTGCACAGGATTTCTTTCATCACCAGTATTTATCTTTCCAACTTTGCTTTCCTGGGAGGAAGCGAGAGATCCAGTGAATGCTTCATGCCTCTTCTTATTTTGTGGTTATTAAAAGAGGAGAATTTTAATTAAGAGACGGGGGGGGGGGTTGGACTAGTCTTCCACATGTCATTAAAGCCAACACGTTGACATTCGGCCGCAATTCTTCTTCCGATAATGGCTTTTTATTGCACATAAAAGCAAAATTAATAAAATGTAGAACTTGGTGCAAGAGCTTTTCAAAAGATCCTCAGCCATACCTGGCTTAGCATCATGTTGGCACCACTTGATTCTTTGGGGGGGGAGGAATGACCCCTCCTGGTCACTCCCTCCCCTGGACGGAGTCTACTGCTGCCCTTTGATGGCAAAAACAGTTTAACACCCTCCTCTCCAAAAGCAGCAGCAGCAGCAGCGGAAACCTGAACTGCATGGCCAAAAGATGAATGACGACTTCATGGAAAGCCAAAGCCGCTTCCACGATCCGCTCTCGGAGGGCACCGTTCTCTCTTGGCTGGGATAAGGGAGCATGATAAGGACGAAACTGGCCATTAAGACACTGTTTCTTGAAAGCTTTGGAGGGTTGTTGCCTCTGGCGGATGCATGGCAATTTGATTGTTGCTCGCGAAATGTGTGAGCATGCCCCGTCCGAGGCTCCGAATGTGAGCGCAAGCACATCTCCGCCGTAAACATCCGTCAGTTGTTGGATCCGTGGTCGCATTTCTCTTGTTCCAGGTTCTCAGTTTGATTTGTGCAAATTTCCTACTCTGTGCAAATTTCCTCCGCTGTAGTCTGTGGAGGGGAAGTTGCGCAAATTAGGGACTTTGTGTGAATTTGGGGAGATTTGTTCAGGTTTTCCATTCGATCCCTTCTTGGTTTGCACAAGTTTTCCGTTTCCGCAGAGTGAGCGGCGATCGCGAAAGGCAGTGGGAATTGGGTGTGAGATGTGCAGCAAGCCAACGTCCAGAGCATCCCAGCCATCTCAAACAGGACGCGTCCGCCTGTCCCTCGTTGCCTCCTTCCCTTCCCCACTGAAAATACTTTGGGGATTTTTATGAATCTTAAAATTATAATAAAAGCATTGAGAGATTGGGGGAAGACCAGGAGCAGAGTGAGCCAACTGGGCAGGAGAGATGGCGTCTCCCCGTCGCCTGGTGCTCAGCAGGCTGTTTCTGGCTGCAGGCAGGATGGAACCCTCCTGGACTGCTAATGGGTATAGTCATGTGGGTGGGTGGGAAGGGATTCATCCTGCCTTTGGTAACAGAAGCCAATATTTTCCCAGAAGGCTTCTCTTTTGCAGAGCAGGTTGGAGACCAGTGGATATGTTATAAACAGCTCCTTTTCTGTCCCAAGACCAACTTTGGAAGTGATTCCACCCCCGCCTTTCAAGGTTAGGGTGCAGAATGTCTTTCAATTCCAATTCTGAGAGGACCATATTCCATTGGTGGGTGGGGCCAAAAGGGGGTGGGGCAAACATACCAGCATGTTTTAGCTTAACACTTGTGCTGCCAGTAACTCAACCGCAGGAGAGGCATTCCAACCTTTTAGAATGGAGAAAATCCTGCACAAAAACTGGGAAACCATGCAATGATCCATGGCCAAGAGACAGGAGGTGTGGCCAGAAGAAAGTATCATAGAATCATAGAGTTGGAAGGGGCCTCTAAGGCCATCGAGTCCAATCCCCTGCTCAATGCAGGAATCCACCTTAAAGCATTCCTGACAGATGGTTGTCCAGCTGCCTCTTGAATGCCTCTAATGTGGGAGAGCCCACCACCTCCCTAAGTCGTTGGTTCCATTGTCATACTGCTCTAACAGTGAGGAAGCTTTTCCTGATGTCCAGCCGGAATCTGGCTTCCTGTAACTTGAGCCATAATTCCGTGTCCTGCATTCTGGATTGATTGAGAAGAGATCCTGGCCCTCCTCTGTGTGACAACCTTTCAAATATTTGAAGAGTGCTATCATGTCTCCCCTCAGTCTTCTCTTCTCCAGGCTAAACATGCCTAGTTCTTTCAATCTCTCCTCATAGGGCTTTGGTTCCAGACCCCTAATCCTCCCTCCCCACCCATCTTCCTTTAGTGTTGTGTCTTTCAGACGGTAAGTCTCAGGGCAGGGATTGTCTCATCATTCACCTTTGTAAGCTTGTTTTGGGTAGAAACACTGTAAGTAAGTAAATATATAAATGCACGTTGCATCCACACATAAGCAGGCAGCTTATGGCTTGGAAGGGGCTTAGGAGGAGCCCTGCCCCTGCCGGCCCCTTTTTTGGACCATCAGTCATTTGCTCTCAGGCTGTGAGTTTCCCCCTCTTTTCTCCTCCTTTGCTGATTCCACTTTCTTCCCCATCTTTGCATCCTTCTCTTAGCGCAGCATCCTCTGCTGTCGACCCCTGTTTTATTATTCATTCATATATTACATTTCTATACCACCCAATAGCCAAAGCTCTCTGAGCAGTTCACAAAAAAATAACATCATAAAATACAGCATGATAAAATCTAATATAAAACTTTTTTTTTAAAAAAAGTTTAAAACTACAGAATAAAACCAAAGTAAAAACAACAACAGCGGTGTAAAGATTTAAAAAGATGACAACAGATTTAAAAAACCCACAGAAACTGAAAGACTAAAATGCCTGGGAAAATAAGAAGGTGCCGAAACCCAGTATTGAAAAGACTTCAGTGTAGGCGCCACATGAGCTTTTCTAGACCTGAGTTGTAGGAGGGTGCCTGCTTCAACTCTGCACGATGCCTTGTTCTAGGTTTATTATTTTCCCATCAATTTGCACTGGGGTGTGTGGGCAATTCTGCATTGGGTGTGAGCATAGGATTCAAACACTCCTGGTATCAAAGACATGGAGCAAAAGGGCCCACTTTTGGAGGAGGCTGCCTGTGGCATCTCTGAATGAGTCACTGCTCTAGACCTGCCCTGTTTTCTCATTCAGAGGCCAGGCCAGAATGGGGACTCAGGGAGCAGAAACTCAAGGGCCAAGCTGTTTAGAGGGTAGTGGGCAATTCATATTCTTATGCATTTTAAGGGCAAATGGTTTTTTTGGAAAGCAGAGACATCTGTGTGCCTCTCCCATTTTCATCCAGGCTTTAGAAGACTGGGACAGGCAGGTCTCGATGGATGTAAATCGCCTGTCCACCTCCATTCCTTCTCATGCCTCCTCCAGATCCTCTTTGTCTGCCCTGCCTTGCATGTGTGCCTGCCACACTGGCCAGGACCCCGCTGGCCCATTCTTTCCTCTCGAAGGCAGGATTTGGTTTGGGCTGTTATTGTGGGGTTTCCGCCGAAGGAGCCTCATGAGATCCCTTCGGGTGGAAAACGGGTTTCCTCCTAAGTGGGGAAGGCCTGGCTAATAATAACAGCTCCCGGCGTTTATCACTTAACGGCTTGTGGTTATTTCTCTTTGATGCCTTCAGACTAATCATCTTAACAAATGTAAGAAATGCAAAAATGAAAACAACGGTTTGTGTGACTAAAGTGCATCTGACCCAGAATGACAAAGTGTGAATTATAGCACTAAATGGGAGGCTCTGGAGAGAGGAGGGGGGAAGGGGGGGCAGCAAACATCACAGGCTGGGCTTTTTGACATAGATTATCTAATTGCCTTATATTGTGTTGCCATTAGCCAGTTAAATGCAGCCGTCTCCCTCCGCCTGAATGCCGGCAGTAATCGGAGAGAAGGGGGGTGCCTTTCCATCGCAATTCTTATTGCGCCATCTATGCGCAGGGCTGCGGAAAGCCTTGCAGACGGTTGCCGTCCAGATCAGGCTACTGCGTGGATGGAGCAAAACATGTGTGACCTGTTGCCTTGCAGGGAGGAGCAACCCAAGATACAATTGAAATGCCACCTGTGTGTGTTAATACCTGGTAAGGGTTTGTTGGGATATCTTACCTGGCACTCCCTGGCCAGATCTACACCAAGCAGGATATAACACGTTGGAAGCAGTTTGAAACCGGCACATGGAGTGTGGCCTGGGCCCCAACCGTTGTCAATACCCGTATAAAGCAGTAGTGTAGATCCTGCCTCTACTGTATTAGCACTGGATACTCTGCACTGCACAAAAGGTGTTCTGTTTATCAGCCTCTTTGGTAATCACCATTGATCAGGGGCTGAGGCTTTGAGTAGGGAGAGATCAATCTGCACATTTTCATTTCTCTACTATTCTTGTTTTTCCAATCTTAAGTTTGCTTTCTCCCAAACATCTTCCTCCTTTCTAAAGGTTGCATGAAAATGTGTACATGTTTTTGTACAAATAATATGCACAGGTTTTTCAAGCAATTTTCCTTGTGGAATGAATCTGAGTGTTATTTTCACAAGAATATGCATTTTTAGCATTATTTTCACAAATCCATGCATTTTTTGTGGGCACTTCCCCACTCATATTCACATTTTTGCATGCGTATTTGGGATTGAACTCCATTGAAAAGTTTGGAGAATCACAGATTTTGAAGGATTACTGAGCATTGCTTTCAATGTGTGAAATTAGGTAAAATTTGCATTAAAATGTGGACCGGATGCATTTCTCCCCACCCTTCCTTGCCTTGATGCTCCTTGCTGAATGTTTGCTTTAATGCTGACACGCTGCCTAGCTTGTGCTATTTTGAAAACAGTCTGCTCCCCCCGCGTATGTCAGCGCCGGGACAGAGGCATCCGTGGGCCACCTGTCGATTGCCTGAAATGAGGGCAAAATGGCAGAGGAGTGGCCTCGAGCCGCTCTGAAACGGGCTGAGGAGCACCTGCAGCTCCAGCCTCCTGAACGCCTCATTTTGAATGACTAATGGAAGCGTTGGTGATGGCAAGAGGTGCATGACGCCTTGCTGTGTTCAGTCATATATACCTGAACAACTGTTTCAGCTGTCAGAACCCATCAGCGCTCGGATGCCAGATGAAAGGATGCAATTTATTACAACCTGTTGCAACCTGGTTACCCTCTGCCTCTTGCTGTTCTCCAGCGGTTCCCTTTCTGCACACAGAAATACCACCCAGTCAGACTGGAGGGATGGCATGAGGGGTTGTGCGGGGACACACATATGCACCCCCCCCCAAATCTCCTGTGTACAGCTGGGAGAGCTCTGCCTGCCCACAAAGCCTTCCGTAGATGTCAGTTATAAACCAACCGGCCTGTGAGTTTGTAAGCAATTCTCCCTGTTTACCTGTTCAGGTTGAGTTTCAGATTGCTCACCCCCCTTCCCCAAGCTCATTCCTGAGGCCCCTACCCCTTTTCTTGTTTGCTTGAATGCTTCTGTAAATATCCTCCTCTGAGTTTGCACCTGGATTGCAGAGTCCCAAATCACCTGGTCTCCTTTCGGAAGTGGTGGAACAGATCCATGGGTTTCATTTTGCATTTCCACCCTCTGTCTGTACCGTTTGCCACAGCCTTTCTGCTCATGTCTGCTTCCCTCTCCTACATTAGCAGCGGGGTGTGGGTGTCGGTGCATTGATCAGATGTGGCCAGAACAAAACTCCTTGCCTTCTACACCAAAAGGGCCTTGATGCAAGCATACGTACGGCCACCTCCAAGCTGGCTTTTTTTTGGAAGTGTTTTACCAACACACACACATCCATGCTGGTAAAGCAGAGAGTGAAGGCATTGGAAGTTGCAGCAAACTGCCCAGGCAACAATTCTGGAATTAATTTTAGCAATTTTCATGGTTAAATTGGACCTTGGGAGGATTGGCACCCTGTGCAGACAAAATTTTGGTTCAGAAGCAATAATAATAATAATAATAATAATAATAATAATAATAATGGTCGTGGGGACACCAAAATTCACAGTTGGGCCATTATTATTATTTAGATCAACCAAAATGTCACTAAAGATTTTGCAGGCTTTTGTGTCTAACAGAACTCTTCAATAGGCAGGATGGAGGAAGAGACAGAACAGTTCAAAACTGAGCCCCAGTCTGCAGCAGACGCTCAGTTTCAGAATGGGGACTGCCGGCTGAAGGAGTCAGGAGGAGGCATTGCTCTTGCGAGGTGTTAAGTGAACTGATCTAAATTTCACTTCCCGGACTAATGGGTGGATCGGAACACAGGGCACACACACACTGAGCGTGAAGGCAGCTGCAGGTCCAGCAATGTGCACTCAGCGCTTTCTTTCCTCTGTCCACGGAGGTTCCAGAAAACCATCATGCCATTAGGGCTCCTTGCTTGGAGCTGTGGAGAAGGACTCGGATCTCACGGCAAGGCCTTTGAGGAAAAGGTGGACGGAGATGAAGGAAGAGGATGACGGGGCTGCTGCATCCCTCTCACTGGAGGGCATTCTAGGCATAAGTCCGGGGGTGCAGAACATCTTTCAAACTCCATTTCAGAGGAGCTCTCGGGGATGATGGCCAGGGCCAAAGGTAAAAAATTGGAGGTTCAGGAGGCGTGGCTTCTGGGGAACCCCAAGAGGGCCAGATTGTGATGCCCACAGGGCTGGATTTGGCCCCAGGCCTGAGGTCTGCACTCCTGGCCTAAAGGGACCCTGCAATACTGATTCTTAGGAAGACATTTTGCCCCTTTCCTTCCTGGCCTTTACGCTGCAGTGTGTGTGTGTGTGTTTGTGTAGACATTGTCACATTGTGCAGGCATCAGATCCAACTCCTGCTGACCTTGGCAGTGACACGCTGGCTTTTGTTTGCAATATTGGGCAAACTGCAAGTGACAAATGGCAAGAGAGGGAGACAACTGCAAACAAAGCGCTCGCCTGGAAGGGACAATGGATGGGGTTTAATTGATTTTCCTTTTCTTCTTTCCCTTTTTTGTGTAAAGACATTGATTTGACCCTGTAAGACACACGGAGTCGATCATTAGGGGACATAATGCACATCGAAAGGCGGTTTATTATCACAGAAACCTCACTGCACACGTGCGGCTTTTGTCTTTTAATTATTATTTTAATGACATCTTTGTTATCTCTAGTTGTGCAAGAGCTTTCTCTCCCCCCTCCCCTCCCCAATCCCACCATAAATGATTATTGCACTCGTGGAGTGAATGAATGCAGGGCCCTGTGTGCTGCAGAAATCGGGGATGGAGCAGCCGAAAAAAGTAGCAGCCTGTCGCTTTGCAGGCTTTGAAATCTTGTATTTTGTTTGGTTTTGAAATTTCAGTCCCAGTTATTTTGTGTGCAGGAAAAGGAAGACATCAGAATTGTACATTTAGAATATAAAATCATCAAACATAGCAATTGATAAGGAGCAGACATTCAATACAACTCACAGTATCTCAAAAAAGATAATAACAAAGGCCAGTTGGATGTTTTTATAAAAACATATTTAGTATTTTATTTATCTTCTACCTTTTTTCCCCTTGCAAGTGACTCAAGGCAGCTTTCATGGCCCTCCCACTCCCCATTTCTATCCTCACCACAACAACCTTGTGAGGTCGGTTAAGCTGAGTGCCAGTGATTGGCCCAAAGTCATAGAATAGTAGCATTGGAAGGGGCCTATAAGGCTACCAAGTCCAACCCCCTGCTGAATGCAGGAATCCAGTGCAGGAAGTCGCCCAGTGAGCTTCCTGGCCGAGGAACCTGGATCTCCTGAGTCCCAGTCCAACACTCTACTTTGAGCTAGAAAAGAAAACCCAGGTTTCCAGTATTTCGGGGTCTATAATGATCTCTGTGAATCTTTGGGGATGATGCCTGCTTGGGGAAATTTCATAGGAGGATTGAATGAGATTTCTGGGGATTGAAGGCTTCTGAGCTGGGCGATGCTCCTTGCCCTATGCCATGACTGGGCAGAGTAAATTTCACAAAATAGTAAAAAATTAGAGAATAAATAATCAAATGTATGGGAAATCCTGCTTAATTTTTCTAGAGCAGGGGACAAGTGGGCACATTTGGAACTTTCTGCCAGTGTTGTGGGCACTCTCACAAAATGGCTGCCATGGCGGTATGGTCAGCCATGGAACACTCGAAGGCAAAACTGGTGAGACTATAGGAAAAGTAACTTTGCTAAGAATTTAACTATAATGCTGTGAGGTTTTACTCGAAGAATTTTGGCGAGATTGTGCCTTGCTGATTCTCACATCCATACCGCGCAAAGCTCAAAAAATACTCATTTTATAGGAGGCAAACCGGTGATGCTTGGAGAAACACATCTGGAGGGCACCAGGCTGTGTGTGTTGGACTGCAAGTCTATCAGCCATGGGCCAGGGGGGTTGGGAATGATGGGGGTTGTAGTCCAACACATCTGGAAGGCACCAGGTCAGAGGTGGCTGCTCTACCAGTTTCAGTTCTGAATGTAGATTGGGTCCAAAATCAGTGCCCATGTATCCAACTTCACGTGTGTGAACATGAATGTATCCAATGTGTGAACATGTATGCTCCAGACAGTGTGCAGCCTGCTGTCTCACCCACTGCCGCTGCTCAGGAGGTAGACAATGGACTTCGGCCGCATATCGTCGGACAACTGTGTGAGTGTTTTCCGAACTTGCCTTTTAAATTGGTGGGTGACGAGACTATTGCAGAGTGAGTGAATGCAGCAGACAACTGGAAGAGAAGTGCCTTTGGCGATGCAAAGTGTGTGTGTGTGTGTGTGTGTGTGAGAGAGAGAGAGAGAGAGAGAGAGAGAGAACGTGTGCTTGGGCAGCAATCCCTGGTTTGAGAATAGGCTTGATATAAACATGTCCCTGTTTTCATTTGGGAAGCGCTGCAAGGAGAGGTAGGCTGACCAGATAAAATCCAGGTCAGGGCTTATGTAACTTCAACAGTTGTAGAGAAAAGGGAATTTCAGCCAGTGTCATTTGTATGCAATTAGTTCCTGGTGAAATCCCCTCTTCATCACAACAGTTAAAGGTGCAGGCACTATACTAGAGTGACCATATACAAAAGAAGGCAGGGCCCCTGCAACTTTAACTGTTGTGATGAAGAGGGAATTTCACCAGGAACTAATTGCATACAAATGACATTGGCTGAAATTCCCTTTTCTCTACAACTGTTAAAGTTACATGAGCCCTGACCTGGATTTTATCTGGTCGCCCTAAGGAGAGGGGCTGTCTGTGGCACCTTCTGATTAAAAGTGACATGCAGTGTGTCCTGCGTACCTGCAGGGCAGAGTTTTGGTGAGTCTCCAGAGTCCTGAGAATCCATTCGCATCTGCCCATTTGCACAGTTATCCCATTTCTTGCCTGCCTTTCAGGCCCTGCAGGCAGTCACAGCAGCAAGGGCCCCTCTCCCCTGTCTCTCCTAAGCACAGCCGGCCCGTGGGCCACACCAGGCGTGTTCTGGAGGACAAGGGGGCCTCTGGGCATCGTCTGAGCACTCACATCATGGGCGCAGGCTGGGACCCCAATACCTCCCTAAAAAGAAAGAATAAGCAATCAAGTCTGGCTAAGCAGCATGGTGGAGAAGTAGCCGACGAATCAGGCATAGGGTCCTTTATTGGTTTTGTTTCACGAGAGGCAAGTTTCTAGTCCTCATATATATGTACAGAGAAGCCCCTGGATGTCAACTGTAGCATTTTTCTGATCATTGGTTTTGGAGAATGAATAAATAAATGATAATGGATGAGTGTGAGGTAGGCATTTAGGATTTTGGGGGGACTTTAAACATGTACACAGGACTGGTCAGGGGCTCCAGGGGCCCACCCAGCTCTTCTTTATCCCACCCTTCCTCCAAGATGCCCGAGGTGTACGAGGCTCTCCTCCCCACTTTTATCCTGTGAGGTAGGTGAGGCTGAGAGGGGGCAGCTGGCCCAAGGACGCTCAATGAGCTTCATGGCTGAATGGCGATTCGAACCTGACTTTGCCCAGTTCAGGGTCACTGAGCTACCAAGCAACTGGACTTTTCCGGCCTAAACATGCCTCCGGTCACACCCTGAAGAATTTGGAATTAGCTGGAAAGGTAAATAGCAGGTAGAGGTGGAGATCGAGTAGCCCATTGTCTCGGGTGCCAGGTTTTGATTCCTAAAAAGCATCGCCAATCAAACGAGGTAAAAAAGACTTCCAAGGGGTTGCTGCCAGTTGTCCAGGCGTTCATCAAGGCAGAGGCCTCCACCAAGCAGGACTTTGTATGGGAGCAACTGTGCTTCCAAAGGGGCATCTATCCAGGGCTATGAACCTTCCCAAACAGTTTATTTCTCCCCCCCCACACACAATTCTCTCCCCACTACACCTGTGTGTACCTTTTTTCTAATGTGGCAAAAAGGACATACATTTCTCTCTCATATCACTGACATTAGAGCAGGGATCCCTTCATATGAATTTGATTATATATATATATATATATATATATATATATATATATATTCCGAAGTCGCTCTGCAGGATGTTGTGGATTGACTGCGGCTGCAGGAGTGAAGGCAGCGATCCCCATAAGGCTATTTCGCCACGCTCGATGGTTAGATTCTTGAACTGCTCCCCTTGGCGAAGGAGGAAATGGGGGGGGGCGTATTTTTGCTGGCAAAGCTTTACAGCTAGAGGACAAGTGACAGGAAAGTTCCGCAGCAAGATGGTGGCGTCCCTGTAAGCCCCTTGTTCACATGCATACGTACCATGGCTAGGGGGGCAGGGCTGTGTGCTTTTCTCCCCTTCAGATCGCTGCATGAAGGGGGGGACGTGGGTGCTGCCCCATTCCCTTCTATCTCCTCCCTCAATGTCTTAAGCAGTGGGACCACCCAGGGAGCATCAGGTGTTGGTGGCAGCCGCAAAGAGGCCGGCATCAACACCTGGGCATGCTGGGCCCCACTAGGGCAGGAGCTGCTTGCTACAACATCCTTTCTTTCTTCTTATTGTTAAGAAACATTTAATGGTCAGGGCAGCAGCTGGACATGTACATGGTGACCAATGCTAATTTTGTTATTTTTAATATATATATATATATATATATATATATATATACACACACACACACACGATCCCTTTCCGCAACGAAGTAGTAGATCTTCCCAGGTAAATGTGTTTAGCCTCAGGGCAGCAGGAGCGACTCCATTTTATTCCAACTGTCCCGATGGCACTGTTATTCAGGTTTAGCATGCAAAACCACACAAGATCAGAGTATTTCTTTCCTTTTTTTTATGATCGAGGTTGGCAAACAGGGTTTATGAATTTGCTTTAGCTCTGGCATATCAGGGATGTAGCAGAGGTTGTGAGGCAGCGGGGTAGAAGAGAGGAGCATGTGCCATGCACTTCACGACGTGAGTAAGACAACGCAGCCATCCAAAGAGCCCTCAGAAGAGCATTAAGTCCTGCTCTAAAATGACCTAGCTGCACCAGTGGTCTTAGGAAGAGCTGTGCAGGATCTTGACCAAAGTTCCACCCAGCATCTGGCTTCCTTCAATGGCCAACCAGAGACCGCCCTCCCTGGAAATCCGCAGGCAAGACCTCAAGGGCTTCTCACTCTGCCCTCCACCATTTAGTGCTCAGAGATATCCTGAAGAAGTTTTGGACTTCAACTCCCATCATTCCCAGCTAGTATGACCAATGGTCAGGAGCTTTGAGACATAGATGGCTCGATGCAGCCAAACCTGCCTTGAACTCTTGCTTGACCAGACTTGGCCTGGCCTGGCTACTCCTCAGCCTCCTTTGAAGTCTGCCAAGCCAGTGACCCCTGGAGTTGCTACATCCACGTCCATAATGATGTGAGCAACAAAGGCTGCATGAAGGGGCTACAACCCTTTGGGCTTCTCCAGCCAACCTGGAATCAGCCCCACCTCCTTTTTAGGATTGGCAATTCTTCCACTGTCTATTACAACTCTGTACCATTTGATATTAAAAAAAGTAACTGTTTTTATATAAAAACCCTAAGAAAACTAAAAGCTAGGAGTGCTTCCTTTTTAAAACAAATTTGTTTCCAGGAAAAATCCACACCTGGCTTGAGTCATCATTCAAGCTCTTGTCATAGTAATATTACTGTTACAGTGATTTGCACTTTGTGTGGGACTTGCCCTTGGAGACGGTCTGAAAACTGCAGCTGCAAGGAGGGTTCTGACAGGAGCTGCCCATTCTGATCAGTTGCTCGTTTGCTTCCAAATGCAATTCCGAGTGCCGTCTTTGACTTTTAAAGCCTTACGTCTTTGTGGATCGAAGTATCTTAGGAGCCACATTCCCCCCCCCATGTGAGCCTGCTTGAAACCGTCCCCCATCCCCCATTTCAGAGGGCCCCCCTCCACCGATAGAAAGATCAGTGACAGGTAGGGGTTTCTTTCCAGCGCAGCTCAGTCCTCTTGGGGCACGATCCATGTTCTGGGCATTGACTTCTGGAAGAACACTCCTCCTGAACAGAATGGGCATTGATCAGAAGTATTTTCAGGGGGTTGGCACTGTGTGTGTGTGTGTGTGTGTGTGTGTGTGGTTTTAAAGGAAGGGCATTTCACGTTTACTGAACGGATTCTTGGAGGACTTCTTTGGCGGGTAAACATGTTGCTCAAAAGTCGTTAATATGACAATGCAGCTCTCTAGTAAAGTACATAAACAGAGAGATGTAGCACCACAGAAATGCACAGAGGAGGTGAGGTATGAGACTTAAAACTAAGACTGTTGGAAACAAGATCTTTTTGTGTCTCATTTGGGAATAATATAATTACATTTCAAGGCTCTAGCAGATGCCCGGGCCAGCTGGTTGGGAAAGTATAGGGTTTCCCTCCCCATGCCCGTCCCCCTCCCCTCCCCCTCCCCCTGCTTTAGCTGGATAACGTGCAGGTAAAGATTGTTCAATAAAAGCTCAAATTTAAAATAAACTTATTCACATATCTCTGGATTGAAAGCTTCTGGAAGTGTTCAAAGAAGATTCCTTATAACTAGGCATTTCTATTGACGGGGCAGGCCCTCCCTATAACCAGCATTGGAATAAATTAAGAAAAGACAAGCTTTCCACTAGCAGATGGCTCCTTTCCTGAGGCTGCCTGATAATTTATACCTTGCCTTTCTCCTCCCTTTTGAGCAATATCCGGTGAATGAATGCACTTGACTGTACTGGGTTGTCACCACTGGACTACAGTTGCAACAGTGGTGCCATCCTGCCTCACCTGCTGCCCCTACTAAGCCTCACCGCAAGTTGGCACCTGACTTTCTATCTACCATTGTGAAAACAGGCCTCATTATTCCACACATGATATGATTTAACATTATTTGAATACCTGACTGTAATATATGCCGCCTTCAAGCATTTCCCATTCTGTCCAGGGCAGGTGCCCCAATTACCTCACTGTAGTTATGCCACTGAAGGGGGAGGATTTTCTGGGTTTTGCCTGGTCCTGCAAACAAATTATTTGGACTGGATGTTTTTAATAATGTATTTGTTTTTATCTGTTTTAATGGTTTATTTTATGATTTTTATATTTATAGTTATTGTTGTTCCCCACCTCGATCTGGATGGAGAGGCGGGTTAGAAATAAAGTAAATAATAATAATAAAAATAATAATAATATTTATTTATTTTAAAAAATTGTAGTATAAAGCAAGCTATCCTGACCCCTTTGCTTACTGCTTTTCAAAGGTGTCCCTGATAAAAATGCATCTCTAGATTCTTCCCAGCAGATGTAATGGTTTTTGTTAGCATTGGGTGCTTATGCCATCATAGGCACGGGGTGGAAGCAGGCTTTACCTGAGTCCATTGAGAAAGAGGAATGGAATGACCTCACTCAGCTGTTTCAGGCAGAGGTTAAGCAGCATTGGCGGGGAGATGGAACCTTGCGGGACCTCCAAGCATCACTGCCAAGGGTCAATGCCAGTGTGGTATAGTGACTAGAGTGTCAGACCGGGAGTCAGGAGATCTGGGTTCTAGTCCCCACTCGGCCATGGAAAATCACTGGGTGACTTTGGGCCAGTCACAGACTCTCAGCCTCACGTACCTCACAGGGTTGTTGCTGTGAGGATAAAATGGAGAGAAGGAGGAGAATTATGTATGCCGCCTTGGGTTCTTTGGAGAAAAAAGGCAGAATATAAATATAATAAATAAATAACTATAAACAGAGGTGTTAGTCACCAAGAAATTTGGCCTGCTTTGGACAACCTAGATTTTGGTGGTGCCCCTGACTCAGCTTGCGTTTGAGAGCCAAGCTGTGGGTTTCTCCTGAATAAAATCCAGGAATGTTTTGGGTTGGTTTGTTAATTCTAAATAACAATTTGTGCAATTTGCAGAAATTACATAAACCGCAACTGCAATTTGCATCAATTTCTATTTGCAATTAAAAAAAAAAACTAGAAAATTTACAAGCTGGCCCAACTCAATGCAGATCGACTTTATTTATTATTTATTTATTAAAACATTTATATCCCGCCCTATACCACAAGGATCTTGTGGCAGTGCACAGATAAAATCATACATATAAAATAGAAAAAATACACAATTCTAAAACATTAATATATTAAAACCAATACGAAATTTTAAAACAGTTAAAATCCAGTTAAAACTAGACAGCATGCAGGTTGGTGGATTTAGCCATCAAAGGCTTTGTTAAAAAGTCATGTCCTAACCTGGCGCCGAAAGGAAGCCAGTGCCGGCACCAGTTGGGCTTCCAGGGGGAGGGCATTCCACAGCCGGGGTGCCACAACAGAGAAAGCCCTCTCCCAGGTCCCACCATAGCGTATATCTCGTGTTGGGTCTGCTCATGGGCAAATGAGACAAAACGGGGGTGAGGGGCTGAGCTGATGAAAGCATGGTCAGCTCCACTCCCCAGAAGGATTCCTCTAACATCTCTAAACATAAATTCTTCAGATCCACCTTGAGGAAGTTGTCCAAATATGACCAGGAGCACTGCAGTGATGTCCAGCCCACTCCCCATTCAGCCAACCTCACGAGAAGGACAGCATGGTATGGAAAGCCACCGAAAGGTCTAGGAGAACTAACAGTGCTGAATTCCCCTTGTTTCTTCCCTGGCACAGGTCATCCTGCAGGGCAACCAAAGCCATGTCAGGCCTCAGCCCTGATTGAAATGGATCCAGAAAAATAATTCATCCCAGAGCATCTGGATCTGGCTGGTTCCTATCGGGCCAGTTCAGACGACATGCTAAGCCGCGGTTAGGCCGATAACCCTTTTGCAGCAAATGGTTAGTGAGCGTATTTAAACCGTCATGGTTAGGAATGGTTCACACGACGCACTAAGTCACGGTTCACGTGGCATGCTAAGCCATAATGTTTAGCTTAAAATGCTTAACCGCCATGGCTTGGTGTGTTGTCTGAACAGGGTCATTGTGTGTGTGCTGGTTGGGGTGTGGAAGCTTGTTGGAGAGGCTAAATAGATGGGGACAACGTGTCCCCCCGAGGTTGTGCCTGTGATCCGATGGCTTTTCCTGCCAGCGTTTCCCATAGTTTTGGTGTTAGTTATCATCGGGCCTTCAAGGGCCAGGGATGCAGTGAAGGCCACCTGCAGCCGTTTGAAAGAAATGTGCCTTGCAGCTGCTATTGCTCCTTTGCATTGTGACAGGCCAAAGGAGAGACTCCCTGATTCCTTGCCAGGTGGCAACATCAGTCTTAGAGGGTGTGATGGAGCAAAGTGATGGAGGGAGCCTCTTACCTGTGCAGCTGAACCCAGATGGTTTAGATATTACTGAATTCTGGGTAATATGATCTGGACATGATCTAGTTGGGTGAATATATATTGAATGCTCTTTGGGAAGGAGGTGTCATGTTGGGGTCCCGTCTTCTTCCCCCCTTCCTCCTGTAGCTAGTGTAGCAGGACACCCTGAGGATTTCATTTCTTGAGCACCATTTGGGTGGATGTAGGAAAGTGCATGGAATTAGCGTGTGGCAAGCAAAGAGGTAATCCTTGGAGGAGGGGCATTCGCCTCCCAGAGGCATCCTGGGAGGATGAACTCTGGCGGTTGTTCAAGGGATGCTGTTGTTATGGTGGTGGACTGTGGTTAGTGGTGCTTGGCCTCCAAGGAAGTGGAGCCTGGTGGCGGTAAGGTCAGTGGGGCGGTGAATCTGCTCCTTATTTCAGTCAGGAGCACCTTGGATAGCTCCATTGGAGCTCTGACTGGGTCTGACTGGAGAGGATTCACTGCCCCATTGTCATCGGAGGCACCAGACTCCACTGCTCAATGGAGTTCTGTTTTCAAGTAAACATCCCCACTCATTCCTTAGAGCAGAGATAGGGAAAGTCTTTCAGCGGTGGTGGCAGCGGGGAAGGATTTCCATTTCAAAGAAGCTGTTGGGGGACGTATTCTAGTGGTGAGCCAGGGCAAAGGGGGAGAGGTAAAAATACTAGTGCTTTTAGTACTGGTCATTAAGCCTTTGAAGTGCCATTTCAACCTTTTAGAAGGGGAGAAGCTGCAATAGAGGTGTGAAACCATGAAATGATCAGCAGTTGGGGAAAGGGGTGGGCCTGGAGGAAGGAAGCGTGGCCATCTGGGCAAACCTGTAGGGATGGTTTGTAATCTTAATTGGGTGAGATTTGGGCCCCGGGCTTGAGGGTGTGACCCTGCCTAAGGCACTGGGTCTATCGTTAGAGACACCTGCTATTACAAGAACCCTAGAATCATGGAATAGTAGAGTTGGAAGGGGCTGAATGCAGGAATCCACCTTAAAGCATCCCTGACAGATGGTTGTCCAGCTGCCTCTTGAATGCCTCTAGTGTGGGGGAGCCCACCACCTCCCTAGGTCATGGGTTCCATTGTTGTAATGGTCATTGGTTCCATTGTAGTGTAGTCAAGGTAGATATGTCAAGGCAGAACAGGTAACATCAAGGAAGAAGGAAGAAGGACCTTGGATAGCTCCAAGTGGATCCTGCTGGCTGGAGGTCTCTCCTGTTAGGACAATAGAAAGATGTTGTTATAGCAAGGAACTAAACCCAAATGAAGCCTTATATAGATGGGTGAAATTTGTAGTGTGGTCAGCTCCAGCCCTCTTGGAGGAGCTGACTGGAGTGATAAAGGGCCCTCACCTGATTTTGCAGTCCTATTTTTGTGAACCACCCAGAGAACTTTGGCTATTGGGTGGAGTAGAAATGAAATGAAATCATAGAATCATAGAATAGTAGAGTTGGAAGGGCCTGTAGGGCCACCAAGTCCAACCCCCTGCTGAATGCCTCTAGTGTGGGAGAGCCCACGACCTCCCTAGGTCATGGGTTCCATTGTCGTACTGCTCTAACAGTCAGAAAGTTTTTCCTGATGTCCAGCCAGAATCTGGCTTCCTGTCACTTGAGCCCCTTATTCTGTGTCCTGCACTCTGGGATGATAGAGAAGAGATCCTGGCCCTCCTCTGTGTGACAGCCTTTCAAGTATGTGAAGAGTGCTATCATGTCTCCCCTCAGTCTTCTCTTCTCCAAGCTAAACAGGCCCAGTTCTTTCAGTCTCTCATCATGGGCTTTGTTTCCAGACCCCTGATCACCCACCTTGTGTGGCAGTGAGGAGAAGGAGATGCCTACCGTATATTTCTGAAGGGGACGATGCATTTATTGGCAGGAGGGGAGGGCTGAGTTGCTGAAAAAATGGATTTCCTGTGAGGAGGAGCTGATTTGACAGTGTTTCTGTCATTACAGCAGTGTCTAGTACAACAGTGGACAATATATATTTAATGAATAGATAAAAAATAAAGTTATCTGTGTGGGCGTCCAGGTTGGGATGCTTTTTGTGGTGGGGGAATTTTTTCCTGACTCTTCATGTCTTGCTTGAATGGAGGAGTAAACCTTAGATGTGGCTAAAGTGTTTCTAAATTCTGAAGTCTTTTTATACTACCTGCAAAAATGCTTACTAATGACAATTTGAGTTTTGGATGTGTGTTTTTGTCCCCCCCCCTCCCCCGCCCCATGGATCTGTCTGTTGTTTCAGTGAAGAGCTGCCCATTGATGCAATTGAATCATCACCTGTATTTTAACTAATTAATTTCAATAGATGTGCATAGAGCCTGAACTACAGTTGTTGGGATGTTGGAAGAAAAGTGTCTCGTTGCTAGAAAGTTAAAGCTCTCTTCCAATGCATCTCTTTCCTTTTTATTCCCAGTTACAGTAAAATCCCTGCCAGGGACCAAAAAAATGTTTGAAAAGGCCGTCATTCCATTGGCGCTCAACCCATTGATTAAAATTGGCATTGCCCACTTCATCAACTAAAGTTTCAGTTGATTTATCTACTTGTTATAGCGTGGAGTCCCGCCAAGAAGCCATTTGTCTTAGGGTCACTTCTGTGATGTTTGCAGTGTTCTGGTTCTTGCTGGTCATCCCTCACCAAACAAAACCTTGTTGTTTCTGTGCAGGCCTGGGGTGCCTTGAATCCTGCAGTGGAGGGGGGGGGGGTAGAAGAACTTCTGTCAGGTCAGATCTGGCTTGAGTCAAGTTGAGGCAAAGGGGGAGGGCATGGCGAAAGCAGCCTGGCAGAAGCTTTCATCTGGATCCAGAAGTGTCCTGGGCCCTGTTCCCAGGTGGAACGTCTTTCTGGAGTCCCCGCTTTGACTAGAGCCGGACGGGGGAGAAGGAAGGGAGGCGTTCCCCTGTCCCATATTTCTGATTTGCTCTTCCCTGTGTCCCATTCCTCCCGTTTGTGGTTTTCACCAGAACAATTTCTCTATTTAATTCTGGAACTGGAGCACCTCCTCTCCCGGCCCCCAGCACCCTGTTCCTTTCACTCATTGGCATCATTTTCATGTATACATTGGTCAATGAACTGGGGAAAATCAGTTTTGAAGGGACTGTCCGGGATAGCTGCACCCAGATTCTTTTTGTGCAGTGTTTTAATGAACGTTGGGCTGTACTATTCTGGGCCAGACTGAGACCTCTCTGTGGTCCCCTGGTCCCTGGCAACAGAAGACTTGAACCTTCATGCTTGTTCTCATCAAAGGAAAGTCTGTTTAAAAGAGTGATCACGCTACTTTTTTTAAAAAAACCATGTTTCTTTCCCTTTTTCAGGAAATTGCTGCATATCTAATAACATTTGAAAAACATGAGGAATGGCTAACAACCTCCCCTAAAACCAGGTAAGTTTCCACAGAGCATTTGTGAAAATGTCCATTGATTAATTTTTCTCCTGATTTTACTTGACTTGCTAAATTAATTCATTGGTCACCAAGTGAAGGCAAAAGGCGGCGGTGGCGGCTGAGGGGGTGGTTTGGGGAAGTACCAGGAGCCCAACAAGTCATGCTTGATGGCTCGTGACACCAAAGTCTCATTAATTGACTTAATGAGTATTTTATTGAATGAAATCAGATTGATTAAAACTGGGCCATCTGCAGCTCTGTCAAGTGCGGGAGAAAAGGGTTGAACACAATGGCTTTATGTTTAATCCTATCCGTGGAGAGGGATGGGTTTTGGTGGCTTGGGTGAGTGAAGGGGTGTTGTCTGTCCATCTCCGTGGCATCTCCAATTGTCGCAAACTCTTTGGGCCAGACGTTAAAGCAAAACAAAAGTGATGGAAAATCTGTGCGGATGAATCTGCGATGGATCCTCCATGGGTTGTTGCGTGAAGCGCTTGCAGGGAGAAGAGGCACCCCCTTCCTGCTGCCTTCCCAAGGAAAACTCACAACTGCAAGTTGCCTGGGCCAGATTTTATGTAGTAATTGTCAGATGGTTTTCCCAACAGTGTAGCTTTCACCGCCTCTTGGGAACGCTTCCAACAAGCATCAGGCAGGCACCTTCTGCAGGTGTTTTCTTGTTGTAGGAAATGCAGACGTGTTCAGTAGGGTTAAGGAGCATAGAAATGCTATTTTGTGTATATATATATATATATATATATTCTTTGGAAGCACTGAATGGTTTTGGATTATCCTTGTGGCTACAAAGTTTACTAATTTCAGCAGTGAATCTTCCTCAGAATATCACATATGTGGCTCATTAAAAATAAGAATGATTTTTTACCTTAATGGGTCAAATGATGTAGTCTTTGGGGTTGGGGATATATGTCACCCTCCCTTTTTTAGGAATCTGTAATATCAAGGGAGTTGAAATTGAAATTAATATTTGGAAATATTATTGCCATTTGAAAATCTGAAATTTCAGTTTAGTTTTGAATGGGACACCTTTATTTCAGAATGCGAAGTACTCAAAAGTACATGTCGTATTTCATGGGACTTACTGTCTGGTCAGCATTTGAGAGGATTGCAGATGTAGATTGATCGAGAAGGGGGTTGGATGAACTGACCTCCCTTCCAGCTCTATATGGTTCCTGGTAGATGTTAAATTCTCAAGCTGCTACTTCTCATGTTCGTGCTGCATGTGCTCTATCGGATGGTGTCAAACACCTCATGCCATGGTGTGCCAACTCTTTCAAATATTGAAATTGGCTATCTCATGTAGAGAAACTGTTATGAAATATTCAGTGAATATTTGGGCAATACTCACTCATTCAGAGATAATTTGGTGCATATTCAATATCAGGATTTGCAGGGGATTTTTTTTAAAAAAAATGTTTCCAGGAACAAATTAATTTAAGCTCTGATTAATTCAAAATGAATGAGAATTGGCTGAGTAGAATTCCAACTTTTTCCTCATTGGGGAGAAGAGCCTGTTTTGCCATTTCTCTGTTTTATTTTTACAAACCCAGACAAATTGGAGTGGGGGGAAGCAAAATTTCCAATCAGGATGGTTGCATCTTTGACGCCTCCTGCTTGAAGCCAAATTTTGAAGCAGTTGAAATTTTGGAAGCATGCCTCTGTGTACTCTCAAATCTGAATGCTTTGCCAAGGCCTTGTCTTGGTGATGTGAAAGCTCTTTCATAGGGTTGGATTTTTGTAGAGAACAAAAAGCATTGCCAAATTTGGGAAGTTGGTGGAGAAGATTCTAACTCACCATCAAACTGACCCTCCCTTTCTTTCTCTGTCCAGTCAAAACTCTGCCCCCGTGCAAAGTTCCTTTCTTTTTAATGGTTTGACATCAGATTCCTCCATAATTAATTAGCAAGGGAAGAAATTCCAGTAAGGTGCAGGAGTGGTCATTGACCATAGCAAATTGTACACATTAACACACCTGGTGTTTAGCAGCTCACAGCTGAGGAGAAGGTTGAGCTGATGTCAAAATACAAGGAGACCTGTCTCTGTTTTTTAAGGTTCCATAAGAATCATCCCAAGGCTCGTCCCTTCCAGCAGGCAAAACTGCCTCATGGCCCATTTACTCTGAATGTGCTCTTTTTTATATAGGTTTATTGCCCATATAGAGGTTTATGGCTCATCGTGTTTCACAAGAAGGTTAGTGACAGGATGTAGGATGGCAGCAACAGTTAAAATTCGCCTAAGATGACATTCGGGTGGGGGGGCTCAGCTTTGCCGATGCTTGCCATCTGTTGGAGCTGGGTGCCAGCCACCTTGACCTCGGTGGCCATTTTGTTTGGCCATATGAAGCAGTTGTACACCGTCAGCCCATGCAGGTCGGCTTTATTTATTCATTTGACCACATTTACGAATTGCTTACATTAAAGAAACTTCTAAGTGATGTACAGAGGACAATGCCTGTTGGAAAAGCTATGAGTTTAAGTAAGTGCCAAAGCCCCCAAAAGGACAGCATCTGCCTAATCTGTCATGTTAGGGAGCTCCAGAGCATGAGGGTACTGACATTAAAGTCTCTATTCTGAGCCATGATGGACAGAACCTCCAAAATCTTGGGTACCACTAGGAGGGGGTCTCCCGATGAGTGCAGCAACCAAGCAGTCTGGTAGGTGGTGATGAGATCTCTTCAGTAACCTGGCCCTGAGTTGTTTAGGGCTTTGCAAACAAGTGCCAAAATCTTAAAGCTGGCCTAGCAGCATAGAGGCAGCTGGCACAAATCCTTAAGCATAGTTGTCTGAGGTGTTCTGCCTGTTTTTGACTGGCAGAGGCTTCCCAAGGGCTCAGGCCAAGTAGGACTGGAGTTAAGGAAACTCCAGTCCAACTACAGGAGTTTCCTGAACTGGAGATGTTGGGGAATGAACCTTGTATCTTCTGTGTTCAAAGCAGGTGCTCTGCAGCAGAGCCGCGGCCCCTTTCTGTGGCTGCAGGAACATTCTCTCTACCCGCTTCTCTCTATTCTAGTCCCTGCTCGCCTTGATGACCTGGCATCTCTAGGCAATGCTGAGAAAGGCCCCAGCTGAAAACCCAGAGAGCTGCTATGGTGTAGACAACCTTGGGCTAGATGAACCAAGGCTCTGAGTCAGTAGAAGGCACCTTCCAATGTCCCCTTGTCCTTCTTCATACATTACTTCCTTCATTCATGGAATTCACTGTGACTAGATGTGTTAGGAACATAAGAAGAGCCCTGAGGCTGGATCAGGCCAAGGGTCCATTTAGTCCAGCACCCTGTTCACACAGCAGGCAACTAGTTGTCGACCAGGGACCTACAAGCAAGACAGGAGCACAGCAGCACCCTCCCGACCATGTTCCCCAGCAACTGGTGTATACAGGCTTACTGCCTCTGATACTGGAGGTAGAAAATAGCCATCAGGATTAGTAGCCATTGAATTTATCTAATGCCCCTTTGAAGCCATCCCAATTGGTGGCCATCACTACTTCTTGTGGTAGTGAACCATAGTTTAATTATGCGCTGTGTGAAAAATATGTTGATGGCCCATTGGCTTGAATGGCTTGACTAGGGGATTAGGCAGTTTCATGGCACAAGAGGGGGGATCAATCAGAGTCCATCCATGTTGTGGGAAAAGGAGGGGGGCTCATCTTACATCCCACTCTGCAGCTTTGAATGACTCCCTACCAGGGGAGCCGGCATTGATGGACCAGAAATACATTAAATTTATATCCTGCCTTTTCTTGCAAGGAGCCCAGGGTGGCATGCATGATCCTCTTAATTTTATCCTCACAACAACCCTGTGAAGTAGGTTAGGCTGAGAGTCAGTGGCTGAATTTGGACGACACAATAAACAACTGGTGTGGGGGAAACAATCGTCAGTTGTTTTGACTATTGTGTCATCCGAATGCTGCCATAGTCAACTCAGCGCTGATCCTCATCCACACCACAGTTGATTATTTATTACCATGTTGTGTGGGGAGTGCCCCCTAGGGTTAGCATGAGGGTTAGGGTTAGTCAACCCACCATTGACTATCTTGTCGTTCGAATTGAGCCACTGACTGGGCCAAAGTCACAGAGGGATGTGAATCCGGATCTCCTAAGTCCCAGTCCAACCCGCTAACTACTCCACCACGCTTGGCTTTCAGATGATTTTGACACCTATGAATCAGGCCAGAGCGCTTTCTGCACAGAATCTGGTGGTTGAATTCTTCCCTTTGGGGGAAGGGTTCCCCCGCCACACACAACAACAGCCAGTGTGATGCTCTTGGGGGAAATGCCACTTCCTGACGTCAGTGCTTGAGAGGCGTCATTAAAGTGGGAGATCACCATCACCACCCTATCGAACCATCCACAGTCATCTTGTGCAAAGTCAGGGGAATATTGGCAGCCCCATGACAGCCTCTGCTTACCAGTGTATTTGCAGAAAGTGTTTCTTCTCCCTGTACAACTTTGGTGGTTTGTTTAGTCTGCCAAAGGCAAGGCACAAAAATAGCAATCTTTCTATTAATATTACAATATCCTGCTCCTCTGTGTTTATACTTGAAAGCATAATGTCCCAGGAAGAGGAGGAGGGGAAAAAAGAGAGGGGCAGACTGTGTGTGTGCCTGTGTTGTGTGCAACGGCTGTCCAAGGACCTTAAATTACTTGTTTGAATTTGCTTTGGAATAGATAGATAGATAGATAGATAGAGCTGCAGTTTAATGCTGAGTTCATACAAACAGGCCTCTTGGTATTAAAGATTTAATGACATTGATCCTGCAACTGGACTGGAACACTCTCCTGTTCTTTTGGGTTGTATTCCCCCCCCCTTCCCTGCTACTAATTTTGTTTGAGAAAATTAATAAAAATGAATTGCGCAGCTGTGACAGTTCAGAGTTCCTTAATAAAATGATGCATAGTGTGAGTTGAAAGGATCCCTGTTAACGGAACCACGGCAGGGCATATAAATGATTTTATTTGATTTTTAAAGTGTTTACTCCCCCCATGCCCCCCCCCCCCAGTTTGGTCTGCAACTGCTCTTGAGGCGGCTTATAATACAATTAAAAATACAATCCATTACAATGATTTTTAAATTGACACTTCTGCCTGCCAAGGTAATACCCACAGTGGCAGCAAAATCTAGCAAAATCCTCTTTGAACAAGTAAATCTTTCCTAGTCTCCAAAAAGCCACAAGAAAGCAAGAAGGTCAGCTTGGCAGGCAGGTCTCCTCAGAGTAGGGAGCTCCACAAGGAAAGCATTACTTCTGAGAAGCCGTCACTCCTTTCCTTACCATAGGTTCAGAAGTGGAGAGCACCATGATTCATGTATTTAAAAATGTTTGCGACCCATCTTTTCACAAAGGTGACCAAGAAGACATACTAGAATCAATATGAAACCCCATGAAAGCACACCCAGGATGATTTAAAACACCCTATAAGCCTTAACTGGCAGTGCCAGGCCCAATCAGAAACTGCAGGCAGGGCCTATCAGGACCACCCAAAAGTCCTCTGGGATTTGGCTGCCCTTGCTTGACTTACGGAACATCTCTGGTGAAGGAGTTCCATGGATCCGGTGCCATTGCAAAGAAGTCCCAGTCCTGCATAGCTCTGAGTCAGCAGGGGCAATTTCTTAATAAGGGTGTCAGTTGGGTGCATATGTGTGGCCTGTCCAGAGAACCTGAACTCTTCTGCCTGTTTCCCAGAGAAGAGCAGGTCACTTGCTCTTGACTGAACAGTGCTGGTCTTTATTCTTCTTTCCTCTCCTCCGACCCCCATTAGTTCTGGTAGAGGGTGGGTTGAAGCTGATGGGGGGTTGTGAGCATGCCTCCCTCCCTCCCTCCCTCCCTCCCTCCCTCCCTCCCTCTGTAGCCAAGGGACTCACCCTAAAATTTCACAATTTCCTGAGACATCAAGCAGAGCATCCAGGAGAAGTGCTCCACCAGATTTCCAAAGTTGATCCTGATCAGTTCTGCCAGAGCCAATGTGTATCTAAAACCACTTTTTCTGTGCCATGGGCTGCTGCTGGAGACTGCAGCAGAGCGCCTTATGTGTGGTTGCATGTGTCACCATCGCTGACCCTCAGCTTTGCCATCATGGTTTTGACGTTACTTGCCCTGTGAGCTTACTTTGCCTGTTGTGAGCCCTGGTTCCACCTGCCATTAGCTGCCCTGCCCGCTGCCCCACCAAGTCCCAATGGGCATCACCTGCCACTCCTGCCAGTGGACTTCTGGGGCTAAGTCAGTGCTTTTGGCCTAGAAGATCCTCTCCTTTTCACTACCCTCCTGCCATAGTTGCTCATCAAATTAGGCCCTGCTCCAATTTAGGCACAGTTCATTCGTTATAGTCTGTACATCCATCACTAGAAGCAGGCAGGGCCTTTTCAGCCATGGCCCCGGTGCTGTGGAACTCTCTCACTATGGCTCTGAGGAATCGATCCTCCTTGCTTGCATTCTGGAGGAGCTGTAAAACCTTCCTTTCTCCTTGGACCTTAAAACACCTTTCCTGGTTGGGATGATACAGTTTCTATCTCTTTATTGTGGGTTTTGAATTTTATATTTTTTTAAATTAATTTTTGTTGTAAGCGTCTTTGAGCATCTTCTCTGAGAATGAGCCAATTTTGTAACAAGCAAACAAATTAATAAATAAGCATGCTGCAGATGAGGTAACAAGTAGTGTGAGGATCTGGACCCTGCCACCACTGGTTCAGCTCCGCGGTTTCTGTGCTGCCTACAGTGATATTTCTAGCCCAAATGAACTAGCAGGCATTGGCCTGAGGATTGGAAGTGACTCAGCAGGCCTTGCACCCACGTGCCAGAATCGATTTCCATTGTTTATGGAGAAACTTCTAATCTGAACACGTGAACTCAAGAATGCGTCCATGCAAAGAGTTAATGTTGTCATAGCATTTTCAGTTCATAAAGAGATTCATTGGCAAAGCCTGAAGCAGCGACCGGCTGAGCTGCTCTCATGCCATAGAGGGCTGGGACCCTGGCGGTTTCTTGGCCCATCCTGACTAGGCAATGGCTCCATCAAGGATATCTGGGATCGGGCAACTGCTGAAATAGTTTTGGAGCAGAGCAGTTTCAGCACCCTGGACAGAGCTGTCAGTGCTGAATCAGGGACTGTGAGCTCGCCTTCAGGACCACGGAGAGCAATCTTGCAGCCAGGTTCAACCAGTCACCCCAGCACTGGCAGGGTTCAAGAGCCAGGCCAGGAGAGCCCTTCTGGGAGCTCCCTCTAGGCTTTTCTTTTCAAAGCCAGTGTGCAGGTGAGGGTTTGGGGAGTGAGGAGTGAGGAGCGGGTTGGGGAATGCACCCCATGGTTTCCTTCCTCACTCAAGGAGTCCAAGCTCCACTCCTTGGAGTCAGAGGGCAGAGCCTCTTCCTGGGGATTGGCAAGGCACAGGGTCCAAGGTGAAGGCCCCCACTTGTGAAGATCTGGGGTCAGGCTCTGCCTCCACTGAGTCACTACTTCTGGGAACCGCCTACTCAGAGGGCTTCCTGTCCCGGGCCATGACTGGCTGCCATTGGCCCAGCAAGGGTGAGTAGGTCAGAGTTGAAGGCAGAGCTAGGGAAGGAAGGTGAGGGGAGCCCAAGAGAGACAAGAGGGTTGGGAGGAATGGTCCAGAGGAATGACAGGAACAGGAGGCCACACTGATGTCTGATGGCTTAGATGGCTTGAAGGTGGTGGAGAAGTCCATCAGTAGTTGTTCACCACCATGGCCCATGGGACCACTGAATGTGTATCAGCAAATACCATTTCATGGGACTGAGATGAAGGGAGAGCAACAGCAAGGGAGAACTGTTCCCCTGTGTTCCCTGTTTACTTCTTATATTTATTTGTTTATTTCCTTTATATCCAGCCTTTCTTCAAAGGAGCCTGAGGCAAGGCAAATGGGCCTCTCCATCTGATCCTCACAATAGCATGGCTGTGAGGATTAGAATCTGGGTCTCCTGGGTCCCTGTCCAACACTCTAACCACCACACCACACTAGTGGGCTTCTTGGAGACATCTGTTTCCTCACTGCGAGAGACAGGATAGCCAGCCTTTGGTATGATCCATCCAAGGAAGGCCTCCTTGTGGGTGGAGGGATGAATTGTTAGGGGGCAAGGAAAGCAGAGAGGAAGTGGGGTGGGGCAGGATGGGAGGAGAGAGTCGTGTGAGCAGGAGCAGCATAGGCAAAGAAAGAAGCTGGGGCATTCATTAATCGATCTATAACAACCAGCCAGATCTTGGGCTTGAGTCCAACACAGCCATGTTTAAGTGATAAACGCCAACTCTTATGAAATTGCTTGCCCAGATCTGCTATCATAGAGGGTTTTTTCCTGATCACATCAGCTTATCACCAAACAGGTAGAGGCTGCTCAGGAAGTGATAGCTGGGTGGGGAAAAATATATATATGAGAACAATGGAGCAGGTGCTGTTGCTCTATCAAAAGCCACCATTGTGGTAACCGATGGTGCAACCCCTCTCCTCTCCTCTCCTCCCCCCACCCCAGGAGACGATATCTCAGAGTCATCAGGATTTCTGTTGATATCATCAGGGGAACAAAGCACTCCAACTTGCAATGTGTTTTCCATGAAGGTGCAGATGGGCTATCATGTCAAAATTGCTGTGGCTGTTCCTTTTTTCCCCTTTTCTGTTTTGGATTGCTGTTAGAAAATATGCTAATACGTTAACTTGAGTATTATTAAAACTAATTAAAACCTAAATGCTACATCAAGATAAATTAACAAAGTACATTTTGTGATGTGCTTCGCCTTGATGTTTTTTCTTGTAATCATGTTTGTTTGCTTACTATTTTTAATTGGCCAGCTAATCCACAACATAGCTGGTAGTCACTAGCGTGTATTTGTAAAAAAATAAATAAAAATGAAATGGCCTTGAAGTACAGTAGCATCACAAAAATCTGAAATACTTTGCAATACCTTAAAAAATAGATGAATTAGGTGTTCTTGAAGAGAACAAAACCTGGTGTGTGTGGGGGGGGGAAATGGTATGGTTGCCAACCAGGTTTATGAAATCATGAGAAATCTTAGGAAATATCACATTGCTCCCAATTCTTCATCTTCAATGCCATGACTTTTTTATGTTCTTTTTTAAAAATTATTTTAGAAGAATTAGGGACATACACATGATTTTTCATTTGGTCAATTGCATAACTCTAGTGCCAGACATGCAACACCAGCTCCAGGGTTCGGAGGCCCTTTGGGGCTCCTAGGGTACCCTCCGTGAGCCCCCTCACTTAGTGAATCTACCTTCTCACTGCTATTGTCACTGGTACCACTCGCTCACTTGACCGGCAGAGTGGGACTAGGCCATGGCATCTCCCTCCTCCTCCTCACCACCACCACCACCACCACCACCACCACTGTCTGGGTCATGACAAGAGGCAGGTAAACAAGCAGGTTGCACTGGTGAAGAGCAGGAGCCACAACCATGCTTGCCGTCAGTGCAGACCCTGACATCAAATTAGCTTGCTTTTACAGAGATCCCAGGGAATTTCACTTGTCTTGCACTGGTGTGTTGTTCCAAGGTGATTCCCCTTGCTGGCCATAGCAGAATCCTCATCCGACATTTGTTAGGCCAATGATTTAATACTGGCTCAAGTCTTGACTCCTTCTTCATCAGAATGAAAAGAATCCATCTGGACTGGTAGATTGAAGACAGTGGTTTGGGAGGTCCAGCCATCCTGCAGGGATCTGTTCCATCTGCTAGGTTGCGCTGTGTCTTGTTGAGCTTTGGAGCGATTGATGATGAGGCAGTGAATTTCCCTCCCCCTTTGGAATATTCATTAGCAGGTTCATCTGCTCCCCTAGATAGGTTACATATCTTTCTAATATTCCATTTATTTGCCCATTTTCTCCCTGCAGATATTGTTTATGGGTGTTAGTTTCTTAGAGCACATTGAATGTGATAAATCAACAAGCTCGATCTCAACAACTGTCTTGCAAGGGGGACTGGTAGAATGAGCCAAATATGGAAGGCACGGAGGTCTGACTGAGAGGTGATGTCTTGCTTAATAAAAAACCAAAAACCAAAAGGAGGAGAGTATCCAAGTCAGGTCAGAAAAAAGGGAGAAACAAGTTCCCAGGATGCAAAAGATGTATTGCTGCAGAATCTTCTTACAACCGCCTGAGGAAGGTCTTTGAAAAAATTCAGGCCGAAACGCGTTAGGCTTTGAAATAAAACATCTTTTGCATCCCGATGTCTTGCTTAATGCCACATGGAGCAGTTCCCCTCACTCAAGGAAGCCAACATGGCGCAGGGGTCACTTCTGCTCTGTTGGCTGTTGGCACAAATTGTGAGCTGCCAGGAAGCTGAGCAGGATGCTACTGACCTCATGACCTTGTTGGTTCTAGGAAGGCTTGCAGGGCCCACAGGGCTCATGACTGAGCAAAGGTGATTGAATGAACAGTTGCCTTCATGTGGGTCCTATAAGGGCAGGTCCAAAAGGGTTGTGGTGCAACCACCCCATCCCATCCATGCTATCCCAAGACCTGCTGGGCCTGAAGTCACAGGCTTACAAATGAGATGGGGAGCCAGGAGGAAGGCTAGTGTTTGAACCCAGTGGTGGAATCCTGTGGCCTGATCAGCATGGAGCTGTCTGCAAGCCAGGAGCTGGGCAAGATGAGTGTTGCATCAGGATAGGACATGGCCACCTTATAGACTCCATGGGGAACCTCTGTTTCGTACAATCTGTGCCTCCAGCCCTGCAGCAGTTGTGTGGGGACATTGATCATCTCAAGCAGGCCTTCGCTCTCTGCTTCTGCCTTGTTTCTCCCTGGCAAATTTGTGATGGGATTTTGCCCATATCACCTATTTCCTCCACACGATTGCAGTCAGTCCCTGAGATATCCACTCCGTCCCCACACTCTGTGGGCTTTGAGCATCTAAGAGAATTCACCATCCTGAAAAACTACAGCTTAGGTAGGAAGCAGTTTGCTCTCCTCTTCAGGGCAGTGTTGGCTGTTGTAGCCAAGGAAATGTCTGTGTGGCGCTCCAAGTCACGTCTGCCCCATTGCCAGTCATTTCAGACTACATTCTGCATTCTGCACATCTCTTTCCTTCTTCCCTTCCCTTGAAAACACACACACACACACACACACACACACACACACACACACACACACCTTGTCTGGAGAGTCGGCACCAACCAAGTTGTTGTGTAGCATTTCTAGCCAGCAGGACTTGGCAATGATTAATATTTCTGAAAGCCCAAAGTTCTGCGGCACTGTACTCCTGTGAATCAATAGCAATTTACATGCGGTGTCAGTATCTATTTGTGGTAATTTAGTTTTACTTCGGCTACCTCCTGGTTTTATTTTTAGCATTTTAATTTCCCTCTGCCAGGTTTTAGGAAAACAAGAGTCACTTTCTCCCCTCGGCAGACAAGGACTATGGGATGCATGTGCCGCCTCTTTCCTGTTGATAAATTCTAACCTAATAAATCATGAAGCTTTTTTGAAAGGCCCAATTCCTAAGAAAACAGAAACTTACCCCCCAAGGGTGTGTGTGTGTGTGTGTGTATGTGTGTGGTGCTGAAACTGGATGAGGCCTTAGTCATGCACACTTTTATAGATGGTGCAGAAACTGTGATTTGAAGTCGACAACTCTCTGCAATGATTTCCCAGGTAGCTGCCTTGTGAACACTTTGCACGGTGGCTTTTCCTCTCCTCTCCTCCCCTCCCCTCCCCTCCACTCCCTCCCTCCCCCTCTCTTTTAGATTGAGGAAACATGGAGAGGGGTCTATATCCATTGTGGGGAGTGGGATTGTGAGATATAGGGGGCATTTGGGGGGCAATGTAGGAGGGGCAGAGGAATAGGAACAGGGTCCCATGGGGCAGAGGTATGGAGATCTATTGAAAGCACTCTTAGTATCACCTGAGACCCGGTGCGAACTACCTTTTCACCCTGGAGACCTGTGTCTGATGCCAGCTGGGTGTCCGGAGACACACACATAAATGCACATGCACCCATGCATACATGTGTGTGCACACTGGGGTATTGCCCCTCTGCCCCAGAGTTTCTGTGCAAGATCACTGGGGGGGGGGGGGAAGGAAGACTATAGTTTCCTTTTCCCCAGTGACCTTGGTTGCTGCTGCCAGGAGTAATGTGGAAACAACCACCCTGGTTGGCTGGGGGTGGTATTTGTTGGTGGCAGTGGAAGTTCACGGGGGCCGCACAGAAGGCCTTGTGGGGTTGTGGGGGCTGGGGGGCTGCCTGCAGGCCATAGGCTGCACACCCTTGCCTCAAACTTGAAGCAGTTTGGAGCAATGAGCTTTTCAGTGTTTCAAGGACATTGTCCCAGCTAGCCAGCTGGGAGCCTGCAGAACCCATCTCCTGACCCAGAAGGTTGGCAAAAGTGGGCCTCCCAAGAAACAGTAGTTGGAGAGCAGGTTGCGGGCACCTGGGTCACAGTGATGGCTAGCAAATTGGCATCACTGCTGTGTCACTCAGGAGTGGGGGGGAGCAAGGTCAGCAGCCTTGGGGGATCTCCCTGAGTAGTGACAGCATTTGGTCGTGAGCCAGCCCTGCTTGCCATCCAGAGTTGCAAGGAGAGTCGAGGGCAACGTTTGGCTTTCAGGCTGTGCTCTCCCGCCTCTTCCACGAGGCACTGCAAGAGAAAATGAAGCACATTGGGTGGATGGGTGAATAATTCTTGGCATTAGTTTGGCTTTTTCACATGTTGCTTTGTCACATGTCCAAACGACCAGAGCCTGAACTGGAAGGGACACCCTCAGAGAAGGTGGCTGAGTCACCAGGTCCTTCTTAGCTGGGTTCTCACCTCAGTCCTGGCTTGGGCTCTGAACCAGCTAGACCAGGATGAACAACAGCAGAAATGCTGCTGCCAAATCCAGATCCAGGCAACAATACCAAGCCCACATCATTGCTAGAATTTGCCATGGATTGGGTCTTTACTGGAGTTTAGGGCAAGTCAGGTTTCCCAGAGAAGCAGGGACAGAAATAAGACCAGCACCATGGAGTGATCCAAGTGGGGCTGGAAATCCTACAAGCTTGTTTGTATGTTGCTCCAACAAGCAGCAGACTGTGACTGAGCCTTAAGTAGGAATTCGGCTCCTTCAGGCTGGTTAGCCCCACCTCCACACCAACGAAGGCCTTTCTCTTAAAATATGTGCATGTGTCCATATGTCAAGAGTGAGTGTGTCTCTCTGATTTCCTTTCAGTCGGAAGAAGTGTATCATGTGGTGTTGTCTACCCAGAAAGCGGCTCAGGGCTTTCTGTGGCAATTCTGGTAATGAGCAGATAGAGATGCATGGTGGCATACTGTTAATTAGCCTGAACAATTTGGAACAGGCTCTGATCCCTCATGATGCCAATGGGGTGCTAATGATCCCAGGGAGGTTCTTCGCCCCTTCAAGTGTTCCAGGCTAGGATGGGTGAGTTCTCCCCTGGCTCACAACCAGGTTGCACAGAAAATAAGCAAAGCAACTTCACTCAAAACTTGGAAATAGCTGGGTTTATTTTTGCAACATTCTGAATCCCTTGTTGAAATTTATGGCCTCCTCAATGCCTGGATTGATTTCACTAGGGTTTTGTTAAAAGTCTGTGGCCCTGAAAATGGTGAAGGCTGGAGGCAGGCAGAGGCCCACCTCTTAAGGCAAGAAGTGGTGAGTTCCATTTGGCATTTGAGATCTTTTTGGAGTCGGGGGCTTCTAATGCTTGCCTCATCCCCAAAGTTCATTTCTGGGCCCAGGTCCTGTGAATGTCACCATCTTCCAAGGAGACACTAGAAACACACATTTCAAATTGCTTTCACCCCCTACTAATATGCCTCCCTCTGGTCTCCATTCAAAATTTTTTTAGTGTATTATCTAAATCTAATAATTTGGATCCAGATTTAATCATATTTGGAGTAGACAGGACTCAACATGACTCAAATAAGTCAGTCTTAATGATTTTAGTGGGTCTGACTCGGTATGACTTCACACAACACGCTAACCCACATTCAGTGGTTTAGTGTGGATTGTTGTTGAACTGTGGGTTAGTGTGTTGTCCGAATCCAGGACATTTTCCAGGGCTTGGACAACATGCTAACCCACAATTCAACAAACAATGCGCAGATCAACCACAACACACACTCAATCACTGAGTGTGGGTTGGCGTGTTGTGTGAACCCAGCCAAAGTATGTCTCAGGCTGGATTGAGCCCAGTGGATTTTAGGTAGGCTGACCAGATAAAATCCAGGTCAGGGCTCATGTAACTTTAACAGTTGTAGAGAAAAGGGAATTTCAGTCAGTGTCATTTGTATGCAATTAGTTCCTGGTGAAATTCCCTCTTCATCACAACAGTTAAAGTTGCAGGGGCCCTGCCTTCTTTTGTATCTGGTCACTCTAGTATAGTGCCTGCACCTTTAACTGTTGTGATGAAGCAGGAATATCACCAGGAACTAATTGCATACAAATGACACTGGCTGAAATTCCCTTTTCTCTACAACTGTTAAAATTACATGAGCCCTGACCTGGATTTTATCTGGTCAGCCTAATTTTAGGCCATCTTTCAACAAGGTTATGAACGTTAATCTAGGTCCCTCCACTGATGCCTCCTTTGCTAGGGCCTTTTGCCGGCCCCACTTCTCTTTACGATTTGAGAAACTGAGTCAAAGATCGCTTGAGATCCTAAGGATGTACTCTTGTTGACTCTGCTGAGCCAGTTGGACCTTTCTGTCTTCCCTGCCCATTTTGACAAAACTGCAGTCCAACCAATCTACTGCTGGGGGTTTCTTCTACTTTACTATCTCTATCAAAACACCTTAGTGTCCAGTAATATGTATAAATCTGAATGCCTCATTGCTGGTGAGGACTCTACACCTTCATGGAAACCCCATCTGGACATTGCTGATGGCATCATACTCACCTTTCTGGCATTGTGGAGTTCTGCAGGTATTAATTTTGCATTATGTAATTAATTGTAAAATTAATTGATGCATTATTCAATTTTCATGTAAAAATAGGAGCAATAAATATTAATAACTTATTTTATTAAGGGGATTTCCATTTCCTGTGTCATTAAAGAGAGATTAACCAAAGTTGGTTTTAAAATGAAGACTGAAAACAATTGTGGTGTTGAATTAATTTACAGTGTTAAGGTCATTATACCATGATCATAACGCCTTGAATTGAAAATATTCTTCTCCTTTTTTTAAAGACTGGATTGGTAGTAATGGAAAAAGTTGTCACCTACAGGAACTAGGGGCTTTTTGGCTAAACTACAGAAAAAAGATATTGGTTGTCTTGAGATGTATGTCTTAAATCCGTTTCTGTTTAAATCGGCACATCATGCAAATAGTGAACATTTACATCAGCCAAAGTAAATAAATAAACACATAAAACTGCTGAGCTGTGCTCGAAAGGTTTGTGTTTCTTGAACTGCAGCTCACTCTTCCTTGCAAGTACTTTTCAGAATGGAGGGAAGGTTGCTTGCTTCAAAAGCAGTTCATGATATGGCTTTGGGGAAGTGGGGAGCCAGAAGGGGATAGATGGGGCACAGGCCCATCTCAAATGGACTTTAGATCTCAACTGTGTCCTAGAATGGCTGCATCCTGTTTCTCTTTCCATCACTTCCCACCTTAACCCTATTTGCATGGGGCAGAAGAGCCTGAGACAGACTCAAAGACTTGAAATGGACTCAGTCCGAGGTGCATTTTGGGCTCAGTCATTTGCACCGCATCCTTCTGTTGAAAATTTGGGCAGCCAGTGTGAGCATCAGTGGGGACTTAAAAATAAATAGATAGATAAGTTCTCAATTGGCTCCTAATCTCCTCTGCACCATATCATTTTCAACTGCCCCTAAAATATTTATCTACTTTTGCTCCAACTTGCAAATTCTAATAACATCTCGGAGTAAGCTGGGGCATATGACTTCAAAGGATGAATCTAAAGAAATGGGAACAAACCCAGAGCAGTGGGAGAAATGGAGATGTGTAGTTCCTGAAGCTGGGCTAATTGAGCACCAGGAAACATCCCACACTGAAAGAACTTGAACTTCTACAAAGGCTTTTTAAGATGCCATCCTTTGCATGTTTGGACAGAAAAAAGTCATACAACCTCCAGCATTCCCCAGCCTGACATGCACAAAAACATTCTACGGCTCTTTCCCGGGCACCGAAGTTTTCCACACAAAAGGATTTAAAACAAAACAAGACAAAAAAAAACTTAGGTGAATCTTTGAGAGTTCCCCATTTGCAGTCTGAAGTGGTACAGTCCAGGACTAGTTTTATTGCATGACCTGGTGTTTGTGTTGATTGCTCTGTTGGCCTCCCGTTCCTTTGGCATAATGTGGGCTATGTAGGGAATAGGAAATTGTTTGCTTTGCAGTGTCAAGAGACTCTCTTCTGGATTTCTGTTGATATGTCATCTCCCCCCTTCTTAAGATTGTTTCTAGAAGAGGATAACGTATATAGAGATGGTATAATAGACATTGATTTCTAAAGATTCACCCTTCTGTTTTCCTTTTCTTTTTTTTAACTCACCGAGGTCTAGTAGCATTGGAAAGCCAATAATTAATCCTTTCAACGGCTCATCCAGTTTTGCTTTAAAATGCCCTAATAGCAGAAGTGCTGGAGCGGTCAGGACCAGTTCATTCTCTTTGACTATTTCATTTTAAATATGTTTCCCATGAATTATTCAGCTAGACAGCAGGTTGGGAGGGGTGGGGGCTTCCCCTGCATGGCTTGTTTTATTTAATACTCGGCTGGTAACTCAGGAGAACAGCATCGCCGTGATGGACAAGATTTGCTAACTTTGGCATATGAGAATATATTCGTGTATCTCTAATACATGGATTTAATTGGTACAGATGTTGATATTTCAATCCTGCCCAAAGTGCTGCGTAAGGCAGTTTGTTGAACCTGGGAGCCAGGCAAAGCAGGGGAGTTGTGAATAAATGTGGCATTTAATTTTTTATTTCCTTTTTTTTAAAGGGGATGTGCATAGGCTGGCGTTTTCTGAGAAATAAAAAGTTCTAAAGGGAACTGGCTAGACCAACAGCACAAATCTGTATTTGCGGGAGCTAACGAAGGGAAGGATGAGAGCATCCCCCCCCACACACCTACACTCCTGTTGAATGGAGAATAAACTAGGAAAATATCTATAATCAATTCCAGAGTTTCCTTTCGACGAAGGTTTTATTCCCTCATCTCATTTGCATCTCGCCTGCCTCCTGCATTGCTAAAATACTGCCCCCCCCTTAGCTATCATGGCGGGGCTGTCTCGTGTGACTGCTCTTCCATGCTCTTGCATTCATGTCCTGCTTGTGGGATTCCCATTGGTGCCTCCTGTTGGCCAATGATGGAACAGAATCCTGGACTCAGTGACCTTCATGGCAGAGCAGGAATTTGAACCTGGTTCTTCCTTGGTGTTGGCTCTCTCATGTCTCGGGCCAAAGGTCACCGCCTTTCTCTGCTGGTGGAGCTCCTGGGCTGCAGCCAGGGTCTTCTCAGATCTCATAGTCTCCCCCCCCCATGTCCTCTGTTAGTGGGTGAGACCCAAGTTGGTCTTGGGTTGAACCACACATTGGAGGAGTGGCACCTCTGCCACCTTGGTGTGGTGAGTCAATGGCAGTAAAATGGCATCCTTTCTCAGAACATGGCATTGTGGGGGAAAGATCTGAGAAGTTCCTGGACTCAGCCACAGTGGAAGCTCTGCCTTGAGGGGAAAGCCAACCTGCCACCCCCCATCTATTTTGGATTAGTACTCCCATCAGCCCTAGCCAGCAGGGGCACAGGTCAGGGGTTATGGGACCTGTAGTCCCAAACACTTGGAGGGCTCCAGGATAGGGAAGGCTGGGTTGACTAGAGGAGAAGAAACGTAGAGAGGCCCATGGCTGCCTAGAGGAGGAGCAGGCAGCAGTTCTGTTGCTGCAGATGGGGGTGGTGGAGGGAGGAGAGAGTGCAAGGGAGTGCCAGCAGTGGTGGGTGGGTGGGTTTCTGCCTCAGTCAAAAACTTCAGCTGGCTCTGGTCTCCCTAGTCCTGATCCAGAGGTAGGCAACCTGGTGCAGTCCAGATGCTTTGGACCAGTGCTAGCTGCAAGAATTTGAGGGTAGTTGGGCAAGACACCGTACTGGACTTCCTTCAGTGGGTCTACCTTCTCACCACCATGGCCATCAGCTGCTCTTGCTCCTCATCCCGTTCCTCATCATTGATCCTACGTGCTCACTTGACAGGCAGGGAGTAAGGAAGCCGGGGTGTCTCCTGCTCCTCCTCCTTCTCACCACCAGCATTGTCTGGGCCAGAGCAAGAGGCAGGTGAAGAAGCCAGAGGAGGAGGAGCAGGTCCCAGGGGCTCTTGTCAGTGCGCCCCTGTGGGGTGTGGGCCCTCGGCATGTGCCCGACTAAGGACTACGACCTCCATCACCTCCAGTGGAAAGGGCCAATGCTCAGGGATTATGGGAGTTGTAATCAAAAACATCTGGGGGAGCCCAGGCTGGCTCCACCGTCTTAATCTACCACTCTGACCCCGACACTCTGCTGAGTCAGGAGCTCTGAGGGTGTTCAAGAAATATTACATTGTTGGAAATGGGTTGGCGGAATCACAGAGATGGGTGACAGGGATGGGATCTTGATCATGCAAGTCCGATCAGATTGCGAGCCATTCAATGGTGTTTAATGTTCTTTTGTTAATGTATTTTGAAGAAGGGAGAACTGTTCATGAGTCTGATGCAATTTAGAGTTCGTTGCTTGCTTGGTTTATTTCTTTATGGATGGTCTCTGTTTCAAAATCCTTACGGAATTGGCGAGAGAACCCTTCTTGGTGAAAAGCCAAAGCTTTTTGGGGGGACCCAGCAAACTCATATTTATTCATGATATTTAACTGGGTAATAAAATTAAAGACTTTGTGGCATTTTAAATGCCTTACAACTTAATTTATATTCTGGCATGTTAATGAAGAGCCAGCTTTTGTCCAGGAGGTGAGATATGCAAAAATAACCTTTAAGTTGCTCATAATTAACCTTTAATGATATTCCCTCCACTTTACCAATTTTGTTTTTGCGCATCAGGAAATGGAAGATGGGGGTAAGGAGGCACTTGCCTGCTCTACCGTCAGCAGAGCATGGCAGAGGTGATGTGTCTTGTTTTGTTTGGCTTTTTTATATCCTTTGTATTGGGGTCATGTATTTGCAAGGTTTCTTCCTCCAGGAAATCGGGCACCAAAATTGGGATGCTGAAGATGATAGTCAACTTTCTCAATTACCTCCAAGTCTCCTGTGATCAACCAAAAGAGAAGAGCATTAATAAAAGGGAGACGTGGTGTGAGAAATGTGGCTGAATGGACGGTTTTATGCAGGCCTAGGGGGTTTTGTTTTGTTTTTAAGGAAGTCATATTGATATTTTTTAAAAACAACAACAACACTATTTTTGCCAGTTAAACTGCATCCAAGTTGCTGTGCAAACAGACTCTGAATATTTTGCAGAGAAGAACAAGCATCTTGGACGGGTGTGTGTGTGTGTGTGTGTGTGAATGAATGAATGAATGAGTTAGGGAAAAAGAAGAGAGAGAGAGAGACTGGGTTCACTGGATCATTGTAGCCCATTGTGGTTTATTTAAGCCACAGTGGGTTGTGGGTTGTGGCATGTGGCGTGTGCTGGTTGCCCTTTTGAACATTCAGTCTGTGACAGTCAGGTGCTGTTGCTTATTGTGTTGTGCAAACCCAGTAATGGGGTCTTATGTGAGGGTTGAACAGCCCCCACATAACCCATGGGCTGTTTTTGGCTTATGCAAGGGTTGTTTAACCCTCACATAAGCCACCTTTGGCATGTTTGCATGACACGATAAGCTACAGTGCCTGCCTGCCACAGCTTGAATATTCAAAATGGCTGCTGACATGCGATGCAACCCACCGTGGCTTAAATAAGCTACAATGGGCTGCGCTGATCATGCGAACTGGCCCGGGGTGGGTGGGAAGAGAGAAAGAGAGAGTCGGGGGGGAGGAGGGAACAAAAGGAAAAAAAAGTCTGTAAACAGAGAGGATCAGCAAGAGACTCTGAGACCAGTGAGCAATTCTGACTGAGAAGCCCTTTTAGGGGGGCAGGGAATATGTCCTCACTTTCTCTACCTTCCAGTCTCCCACAGGGGAATTTCAGCAAGAGACTCCTTGACATCAGTGAATGAGAATTTATCAGTAACTTTGATTCTATTCATTTAGGCCTCAGCTGAGATTAGGGTTTCCTCTACTATGATGCCGTAACAAAACCAGTGGAGTTGCATGACTGCCAATTGCTGCTGTTGTGTGTTCACGGTGGCCTTAGAATCATAGAAGCATAGAAGCACAGCATGGTAGAGTTGGAAGGGGCCTAGAAGGCCATCGATCCCATCCCCCTGCTCAGTGCAGGGATCCACCTGCTTCTTGTTCAGCACTGGCACAGATTGTTAACCTTCCCGTTTCATGGGCACTTGGCCACCCTGCTTCTGTTTTCCTCATGGTACATGTATGTGGGTGTGCGCGCACACGTATGTTTATAATCTCCCAACTGATTATAACATTTGATTCTAAGTGGGCCATAGCCTACCCACTCAAGGCGATGCCACAGCAAATCTGCTAGTCCTGACGATGCCCCGGGACACGGCTATTTCTCCTTGCTGCTGTTCCTTTTCTCCTTGACACTCCTGCCAGGACAAGGGCACCCGGGTTGAATCCTTACATCAGGGGTTACAAAGAGAATTCCTTGCTGGTGAGAGGATTCTCCCCCCCCCCACGCCCCTGTCCTGCATAAGTCCCCAGGTGTCATGTCCTACCTGGAAGAGGATTCCTCTGGTGAAGGGAGGTCTTTGCTGCAAACCACTGTGCCTTATCCGCCATGCTTTGCCTTGCTATTTGCAGACCTTTGCAGAACCCTAGAGCCTTGGCCAGTGGCCACCCACCTGGACCCCTCTCTCAGATACTCCCTGCCTGGCTGTGATGCTCGGTATGACTGAGCCCTGTGGACTGAGCCCTGGACCACTCGGACCTCGCCTCAGCCTGCTCCTGAGAGCCATACTTGGAGTCGTGTGCATGACCCTGGACAAGCCTCTGCTTTCTCTCTTTGTGACTCCTGGGACTACCTGAGCCTTGCCAAGTCCCTCCTCCATCACCTCCGGCTAAAAAGTTTTCAAGTAGCAGGTCTGGGAAAGGTCTTTCTTTGCCAGAGATGAAGCAGTGATCTGTCTCTCAGCATCATAGAGCTGGAAGGGACTTCAGAGATCATCTAGTCCAAGCCCCTGCTCAATGCAGGCTGTAGCTACACCATCCCTGACACCATCCCAGCCTTTGCTTCAATACCTCCAGTGAAGGAGAACCCCGTACATCCAGAGGCAGAGTCCTAGAATATCTAGGAGAATGGAAGAGTAATGTGGTGGAAGAAACAGAGGATGGGAAACAAAAGGAAGTATTGGGTGGTCTTTTTTAAAATGGCAACTTAGCCCTATACTCTTCATGCAACACTTTCCAACATGAAAATCAAGCTCCCCCTCCCCCCTCCCCACCACCAGTGTTTCTTGCTTGCGTGAACTGGTCCCCCCCCTCTCTGTGCCCCATAATGCTTTCTTAAAGCTGCCGACAAGGTTTGGCATTCCAAATGACTGAGCCGGCAACGGATGTAACGTTTGATCTGCTACCAGTTGTGACACTTGTAAGTTAGGCAAAACAGGGTGTTTAATTGGATTGAATATGTTTCATGACCAGGGAAGGCTGCATTGATTCCGGAGTCTTTTTGATGTTATCTGCAGGAACATTAACATCTCTGCAAGAGACTCGCCCCAATGCCGCCATCCCCCCCCCGCCCTTATTAAGGTGCCTGATAAATGTTACAAGCTGTGTGGTGTTATGTACAAATGCAAGGTGACTGGCTCCAGGCGAAGACGTCAATGAGAGCGAGGCGGTTCTGCAGGAATTACTCTTGCTGTCCCAGAGCCGGCTTTCATGTTCCTCCACGCCAGTCTGAGCGTTCTCTAATTACAAAGGCCGGCAGATCGAGCTGGGAAAGAAACTTCAGAGCGGCTTTGGAGAACCTGCCAAACCAAATGGCCAAAATCACAAGAGCGTCACTTCACCCTTTTCTTGCCCTTCCATCCCATGAACAAAAGATTGAAGCTGAAGAATGCAGTTGGTGGGAAAAGGACATGCTCAGTTGGGCAAGAGCGCATGTTAATTGGATTTCAGGGTGAGGATTCAGAATTGCCACTGGAGTGGAAGAGTCCTTCCTTCCTTCCTTCCTTCCTTCCTTCCTTCCTTCCTTCCTTCCTTCCTTCCTTCCTGGGCCTTTCTTTATTCTGAATATCGAACAAGGGTCAGTGTATTTGCATCAGCTCTTTCTCTAACGTTGCCATTGGGGGTGGGGTGTTTGTTGGCTACTCCTATATTCCACCCCACATTGGTATTTGGTGTAATTAGAGTTGCAACATTAGAATTTATGAATTGGTTGGTTCAGTTAATAAAAATATATATAGCAGGTGTGTGTGTGTGTGTGTGTGTGCCTGTGACTTTGAATGCAAGTACTTCTACAAGGCACAAATGAAAGCTGCACCATCTTAAGCAAAGCCCCCCATCGTCTTTCCATGGGAATGCCTGCTGTGACACAAAGCAGGCATCATCCACGAACCCAGGAAGCGCTTCTTGCTTCAGAACTATCCTTTTACTCACATGCAAGCCTATGCAAATTTAATCAATCAGTTGATGGATTCATTGCCTAAAACTCATATGTTTTAATTAAGGAAGGTTTAATTGGGTGATAGCCAGCCCTAATTATTCATGGGCTGGATCCAAAGGTGCTGTTCCGCATGCGAAAATAGATTCCTACCTATTTATGCCTCACACCAGAACATTGCACAAGGGCTGTGAAACTAAACTCCCCAATCACGCTCTCCCAGTGCTCATGTGGAAATGGAAACAGGTGAACTGTCGGAGAAGCTGACCGGAGCATATGCTTTTCGGGTACAGCACCGGCTTCTCCTTTCCGTCCACAATCACTCCTTTGAATCCATTCCATTCCATTGCAGATTCTGTCATTTCTATTGGGTTCAGTTGGGAGGATTCAGGGCTAGGCAGCAGCTGCTGTAGTTCTGGAGTAGAGCCAGTTCAGGACCCCGGGCAGGACTGTTGGTGCTGCCTCAGGGACTGTGAACTCCTATTCAGGACCATGGAGAGCAGTCCTGCAGCTAGGGGAGGCCATTCGCCAATCGCTGGCTTAGAGTGACTGGCAGAGTCCTTCTAGGAGTTCCACCGCCTCAAATGCTACATCTCTTTGGTTCGGAGGGCCCCAGTCAGAGGCAGCTCCTGGGGATCTAGTGGATAGGGTGTGGGGACCAAAGTGGCAGGCCCAACTTGCAAAGGTCCGTGGACTGGTTCTGACTCCTCCATGCAGTTGCTGCCACTGCAAACCTCAGTCTCAGAGGACTCTCCGTCCTGAGCCCTGACACAGTGTACAGCTTTCGTACACTTTACAGAGTTATATGAGCAAAGGGCAGGTGCCTGCCCCAAGGGGTTTACAGTACTTTTTCATTTTTATTTTTACTGTGGACACAACAGAGAGAGGGGAATGAGAGATGACTATAACTGGTGGAATATGAGCAAGTATAATGACCCATCCGTAGGCTTTTGATTGCACGTATGTAGGTCTGTCTTTAAGATTCGGATGGGAGCTTAAGCTAAGATGGGAGCTTAAGCTAAGAAGAGCCCTGATGCTGGATCAGACCAAGGGTCCAACTAGTCCAGCATTCTGTTCACACAGTGGCGAACCGGCTGCCCCATTGCCCCTTTTAAAGCCATCCAAATTGGCAGTCATCGCTACATCTTGTTTGAATTCAGGAGGTGGCACAACGCAAGCATTATGGGATGGAGCTCCAGGCCTGAAAAGCAGGGCAAAGTCATGCAAGGAAGCAGGAGACTGTCAGGCATGTTAGGTTAAAAGAGTTGGAGGAGCGACTCTACTAAGGTCATGGATGGGGAGAGTTGCTTCTTCCTCAGCCAGGAGCGCCAGGGTCTCTGATCAACCCTCAGCTGAGTGACCACCAGGGCTGTAAAGCATTTAGTGTTTGGATGAGGAAGGTCAGTGGGCCAAAGCCTCACCACTGCCCTGTGTCCTAAACTCTGCATCCCCGCAGCTCTCGCTCTTTGGGACATTGCTATCAGTCCACATCCCAGCACAGGTTTTACGGCATCGCCTTGCATCACTGCGTCTGACATCTTCCTTCTTTGATCCTCCATTCATGGCCCCCTTTGCGTGGCTTGTTTCATCGCCGAGGTGTTTCCTCTTCGCTTCTTCTCGCTGTGAGGTTTTAGCTGCTTTGTTGGGAATCTCGGCAGGGCGTTTGACGCCAGGAGTTCTAATGCCTGTGCTCTTGGCTCCTGCTGGGAAGATGAATGTTTAATGAAGGCCTCCCTCTCTTGCCGCCGCTCTCCTTTGCAACCGCTGGATCACCTGTGCAGATGAAAGTCTGGTGGTTCTTGGGGTTCTCTCTCTCTCTCTCTCTCTCTCTCTCTCTCTCTCTCTCTTTATTTTAAGTGTCTGATACTTGGAAACTTGTTACTGGAACCTGCCCGGTTGGAGCTCCAAAGCCAATTTAAGCGGTGAGGGGGAAAGCTGGCAACGTAATTTCAAGACCCATAAGCAAACAACTTGCAAGCAGTTGATGGGAAAGTGGGGAGCGAAATGAGCGTCGCATCACCTACTGAGTTTACCTGGAGAGAAATCATTCGTGCATCCCTTTATCTTGGCCTCTTAACTTATCGCATCCACTTTGCATTTAAATGGAAATATTTTCCCCCATGTTTTTAATACTGCATGTTGGGTTAAGCATTTCTTAAAGTGCAATGGGAAAAAAGACAGCGGGGTTGCCACTGGCTGGAGGTCATGGGGAGGGACAGGCTGCTATATCTTTTTTAGAGTTGAACTATTTGGGACCTCTGTGTTGCCTTGGATTCGTGGAAGGCTGGTTTAAGCATTTTGCGAAGGATTGTGATGTGTTGATTGAGCCACCAGTCTATCCTGGACCCCATCTGGATGCAGCACAAACTCTTTGTCCTTGTCCTTTAAGCTCTGCTTTGAAGACCTCTCTTTTCACTCTTCTTTCCTATCCTGAGACTCCCTGATTAATGTCCCCCCCCCACTTGGAGGAGAACTGAAAGATGCGTCCCGCACCCCCTTGGGTGTGCCATATCAAGGAATGCTCTACTGTGTATAAACTGGCCTGTGTATCAAGACTGGGACTTGGCCTGTCTTCTGTGCCTCCAAACTCCACCCACATCTAGGCCAAAGCCCTGCAGGTTTCCTGAATCCCACTTCTAAAGAAATCATTTTCTGGATGCGTTGCGGACGCGTAACAGCCTCCCTAGGTACTGACAGAAAGATCTGACATTTACCTTTGGATTCAGCACTGGCTGTTTAAAAATTCATAGACATGGCTCTCCTGTTTTTAAATACTTTGCTTCCAATTTGTCCGCCATCTATTTGTTCCAGGCAATTGTGAACACAATCGGTAAAGTAAGCATCAACTAAGGGTTTAATTGTTCCGCCTAATGGACAATGACTGATGAGACAGAAGCCCCAGCCAGGATGGGTCCCTCTTACCACACTGACAAGCTGCTCTCACAGCAGCTGGCTTACTGGTACTGCCCTCCTCTGGGCTTAGCCGTCTTTGCCTGCATTACTTCTCCAGATAGCTGGTGGCTGCCCCGGAGACCTCCACTAATGGGGATTGTGAGTTTCCAATCCACCGCAACCCCTGAACCCCGCTCAGAGGTGTGTCTGCCTGGCTTCTTATGCCCCCATCTTCAACTTGTATCCATCAGTCTGTCTGTGAATAAGACATCTACCCTGTTCATCCTTTGAGAGAGGTTTCTGGCCAGATCTTCAGCCATAGGAAACCCCGTTGCTCTCATACCTTGGACTGCTTTTTTTGGAGGGGGTAGCAAGCTCCCTGATGTTTTCCCACTGCAGCATCAATTCCAAGAGACTGGGTTCTAGCTCAGCCTCCTCCTCCTCCCCCTCCCCCTCCCCTTCCCCTCTCCAGGCACAGTTGTCCCAACTGCTATCCCCCTGCCTCCCTCTGACCTCATCTGCCTCCCCGAAAACTGTACACCTGGCTTTTGCAGGGGAGGGCAGTTTTGAAGTGTGAAGCAGTTTTGAAGCAGACCCAAAATCTAATTGTTTCTGAACTTTTGGGAGATTTCCAAGACTGGGTCTCCTCCTCTTCCTCCTCCTCCAGAAGCATCATACCATGGCTGACCCTGGTTGCATTCATAGACTCATTTTGCTAGAAGTGCAAGGATTTTGCTTTGGCCCGCAACAGGCCTGGTTCCCCTGGCTGCAGATGGTCCTTGCACCAGGATTCTGATATGAAATCCTTGGAACGGATGAACCAATCTTCTCGAGTGTTGGCATTCCCTCTGGATTTTTGTCATACCGTTATAATCTGCTCACATGTACAGATAGCTGTTTTACTGGAGTTCTGAATCTCGCTGGCTAAACTAGATGTTGATCCCTGGTCAAATGTTGTGCATTATTATTATTATTATTATTATTATTATTATTATTTCTTACCCGCCTCTCCCTCTGGATTGAGGCAGGGAACAACATTAAATACAAATAATATAAAATAGACAAAGCTGATTAAAAACATATAAAACTAATACATTATTAAAATAACAATGAAACATCTTAAAATTCAACTAGGTAGGCCTGCCGGAAGAGATCAGTCTTTATGGCTTTCTTAAAGTTCCACAGTCTGGGAGCAGCAGAAGGGAAGGTCCTTTGGGTAACGGTTGTCAGCCTAGTTTTGGCTGCCTGTAGTAAATTCTTCCCAGAGGACCTGAGCATGTGGGGCGGATTGTATGGGAGAAGGCGATCCCGCAGGTAACTTGGACCCAAACCATGCAGGGCTTTAAAGGTAATGACCAACATTTTGTACTTTGCTCGGCAACTAATTGGCAGCCAGTGAGGTGATTTTAAAGTTGGCTTTTAAAAGTTGATGACTCCTCCATCCATGGGAACTGGTGTGCCAGATTCCTCTATCATGGGATCTGTTTCTCCTCATCACCTTGTAATCCAAGCTATTCTGCATCCATACATGGAGAGATCATCACAATTAGCTAACATCGCCGGTAGCCATTGCTAGATTTAATATCTGTTCATCCACCCAATGGTTTAAAATTATTTATTAAAGCTAACTGATGGCTCCAGTCTTCGTTATTGGCTAGCAAAATGGTGGTCATTGTGACAGGCAAGGTGCGGGGCAGTTTTCGTGCATGTCTCTCCTTCTGTTTGGAAATGTTTCATGGTACACCCACCCACATATGCATACTCATGCACACACCCTGTCTATCAGCAAGGACTGGTTTTGCCCTCATTGCATTCAGGGCACCCCGTGGGCCAGCAGCCATTCCCTTCCGTAAAGAGCATGCACACAGAAACTCATTCTGTCTGAGGAGCTGCATTCCAGTGGTGGGTGGGTCCAAAGGCGAAAAGGGGCAGAGCCAAGATACAAAAAGAACCCCCCTCACGACAGCATATTTTAGCTTAAAGCTCTTACTGCCAGAAACGAAGACTTCCAAGAGGCATTTCAACCCTTTAGAATGGGGAGAAACCTGCCTCAAAGCAAAGAAATGACCCAACGCTTGGTGTCCAGGGAAAGGGGAGGAGCTAGGGGAAGGGGCGTGGCCATCTAGGGAAGTTCCTGGAGTTCTGCACCTCTGCATCAGAATGAGAGCTCAATCTGTTCCCTGCCCACGTGGCCCTCAGCCCTTAAGGCCCAGGCCTGCTGCCCTCTGCAGAGTCAGGTTCCTTCATCTGTTTCTTGCTCGTTCTCTTCCTTGACAGAATGTTGGGGCCTGACTTCCTCTCTCATTCCTCTGCCGGTCTCATTTCTCCCATCCCTTCTCCACGGAGCACAGGGTGACATACTTGATCCTGCTTTTATCCTCAGAACAACTCTGTGAGGTAGAGTGATTGGCCCAAGATCACTGAGTCAGCTTGCTTTCCTGTCCAAAGTGCTTTGCCCGTCTCACAGATGAGATGCTGATGGTTATTTCCATTCTGCCGATGGGAAACTGAGGCTGAGGCTGTGGCTGAGCAGGAACAAGGGCCCTGCAGGACACGGGGTCTAACTAGCTCACTGCAGCCGGGTAGGCCCTGCGCCATGGTGCGTTCTGCTTTCTCATCCTTGGCAGTTTGTCCTTGTCTTGCTGAGGTCAGATGAATTTTGGAGCAATTAATAACGATGATTAAAACCATTGCTAATAATGATTTCTGCACCTGCTAATTGTTTGGAGCTCTGGACCTTAAGGGTTATTTCCAAACCTTATTAGAGCAGGAGTTTGGAGGACATTGAAGCTGGAAGATGTGAGGCCCGGCCAGAGAGATGGCATTGGCGTTGCTAATCGGGCCGGCTTAATTGACGGCGAAGGCTTCCTTCAGGTCCCCATTGAACCATCAGGCGTGAAGGTAATTCGGAAAACATTAGAGTGCCTGCCTGCCTGCAGCTTGCAAATCGGTCCACTTTGCTGCAACAAGGGCTTGTTTTACGATAGATCCCCGAGGCCTCAGAATTATTATCAACTGAAAAGTGACGCTGAGGGTTGGGGGATGTATAAAAAGGCCCCGCCCCACCTTTAGCTTTCTTCAGACCATGGGGATGTGTTTGGGGAGGGGCCCTGGCTCGGCCATAGAGCCCCTGCTTTGCATGCAGATGGCCCCAGGTACGATCCCAGCAGCAAGCATCTCCAAGCGAGGTTAGGAAAGGCTCCTGCCTGAAACCCTGGAAAGCTTCTGCTGCCAGTCAAGGTCAAGAATGCTCAAGTCTGCCTTGGACTAAGGTCACTTCCAGCATTCCTCTGTCCCATCACTGCTTCTTCTAAGAAGTCTCTGCCTGTTTCCCAAAGGCTGTGAACCACCGTATGCTTTCCTTCTCCGACTACCGATGGCGTTTGGCCTCTGTCGAAACAACTCCCACTGCTTACGAGAGGCAGCTGGTTGCCAGTGGAAATGGCAGCTGCTTTGTACGATAGCAAGTATACATTTCCAGCCATCTCTGCTTATATCACTGTCTTTATCTTATTTTCCTTTTTTTGCTATGAACCTGAGATAGGGGGGGGGGGGAGAAATTCATTGGGCTCCAGTTTGAATGCCAACTTACCTAACGTCCCACATCCAAAATAAACATGTGAACCAAGACGCGGTTCTCTTTCGAACTGTGCACTTCCCTGAATTTTGCAGTGGAAATTCTCCAGTCAGAAAATGTGTACAAAGATGGCTATATTATGGGGAGCTGCAGATCAAAACCCACATAGTTTGAAAACAATACTGAAGTGCTTATTAGGGAAATTACTGGCAAGGAATATGCTTATATGGGGCAAAAGTACATATAAAAATCCCTGTTAGGAGAAATGGGCCACTGTCCTACAGTATCTCAGCGTTTCAAACTAGACTTTGGCAGCCGCTACAGGGTATGAAATGGTGAGTCACACTCCAGAGGGTGCCTTAGTGTTCATGCGTATGCACTTGGATGCATGCATTGGAGATGAGATGCGGCCACATATCCGTGTACACAGATATGTAGCTTCTAGAGACCCTAGGGAAAATGCTGAAACCCCACGATGGCACAAACGGCCATGCTGGCTGGAGAGCGCCAGCTTGGGGAATGACAAGTTGGCAACTCATACTAATGCAATTTTATCTGGGACAAAATAGGGACAGTGATTTACCAGGGTTAGAGACCAGAAAAAATGGGACGGGGGAGCATTTGCTTTTCATCATGAATTGCATTTGCTGGATCACGATTTCCATCTTCCGTATCTCTTGACTGACTTTCTGCTGCTCTAAGTTTTGTGGTTCTTTTTAACCTTGCAATATTTTGTATTCTTTACTCAATGTCAGCCCCCACTAACCGGACTAGTTCTAAACAACAATACAACAACAAAATATATACAGGTTCGTCTCCCTGCCCTTTGTGCTGCTAATGAGATTGCATTAATTAATTTAATTTCTTGGCCTTGCTTTGTGTGCTGTCTTGAAGCAGAGGCTTTCCTGTCACGGGCAAAGATAAGAGATGGGAGCAAGGGAGGACTTTTGCCAGCAAATAGTGTACAAGGGGATAAATATTTTCAAGCCCAGGCAGGACTGCTTGCTAATCGATATATATATATGGAATGGCAGCATAAATCCATGTGTCAAAATGATTTTTCAGCCCCGTGAGAAACAGATTTCAAAAGAAAGAGCGGACTCCCCGACCACTACCCCCGGGGGGGGAAAAAACCCTGCAATGGAAAAAGACGTAGGAAAAAACCGGTTTTCTCAAAGTTCCAGTTGGTTAGTATTCTTGCTAGGCACTCTGTAACAATACTTTAATATAATTAAATTTAAAATTCCATGTAGAATCTAGTGGGTAGGCAGATGTACCGGTATGTTAAACTTTATGTTGCTTGAAAATGGTTTTCAAGTACATCAGAGGGAGACCATCCAGCTGTAAAATTATCTGCTTTATGATGGTGCAGCGCAGCTTTGGTCTTTTTCTTTTAATTAAAAGATATACCTTTAAAGTCTAACAACCACACAGACAGTCCTGAGCGTAACTCCCCCCTCCCCTTTCCCCCTTTTTCTCCCCCCTTCTGGCTTTCCCTTCTTGAAATTGGGAGCAATGTGCTTGATCCAGAAAGCGCCGTCTAGCAGCTGGTGAGGTAACAAGGCTGGTATTATATGGCTCCTGCCAAGTGGCGACTCAGGCGCACAGGCGCTGGCTGGTGCGCTGGGTGGGAAGTGTTTTGTGTGGTGGGCATGGATGCGTGCGCTGGCTGCGAGGGCACTCTGCTGCGCACCTGCCCAGCTCTGGCTCAGCCCTGGCTCATGTCTCCACAGTCTCCCTACCCTGTCACCCACTGGAAACTACAGGCGCATAAGTATTTCATTTTGGCTCACAAAACAAGTGAGCGTGCCCCATCGAAAGCTTCAAATGCAAGCGCGAGCTCACGACTGCCGAAAATATTCATGTTCCCGACGTGTCTCATTGCAGATTCCCAGTTCCATTTGCGTAAATTTCCTAATTCATGCAACTTTCCTCCATAGCCTGAATCAGCCCGGCCATCTTGGGCATCCTTCGTTGCCCATCCTTACTGGTTAGCGCATGGAGTGGTGGCCGGAGGCCGTTTCACTGGTGGTGGCAAAGTAGCTCATCTAGACCAGCTGTTCTGGGTGTGCAAAAGCAAGGTGTGGAGGTGTAGGCATGTGCCCGTGTGCGCATGTGTGTCCAGCCATCCAGTAATACCCAACTCTCCTAGGAGGGAAGGTCAGAAGCTTTGGGTCTGTCCAGTTTATTTTAAAAGGTGACTGAGGTGGGAGGCGTGAGAGGGGTATATGGAAGTCTGTGCGGTGTGGAGGGAGTAGACAGGGTGACGCTTTCCTTTGCAGGAGGAAAATAAAGAGGTAAATGGGCAGAAACCAATGGAAAGGGAAAGAAACAGGGAACACACCAGCTGAAGGAGTGGACAGAGCGTGACAAGAAGGCGAGTGCAGTGTAGTGTTTAGAGTGTTGGGCGGGGACTCAGGAGATCTGGGTTCTAGTCCCCAGTCAGCTATGAACCTCATGGGGTGACTTGGGGCCTAAGCTTCCTCACAGGGTTGTTGTTGTGAGGATAAAATGGAGAGGACGAGGAGGACCACGACAGCCGCCTTGGGTTCCTTGCAAGAGAAAAAAAGGCAGGTTCTAAAGGTAATAATAAATAAATGGAATAAATAAAAAAGGGAAGTGAGGCAAGGCTTTCTGCTGAGCTAATGTCTGTAGCAGCTGGAATCTCAGGGTAGGGGCCAGGGAACTCCTTGCTGCTGCCTCTGCCTGGCTTCTTCTGGTACACTGCACCAAAGGTGGAGGGACAAGCCAGGAGGGAATGCTCTGGCAGTGCATGCGAGGGAGCAAAGGGAGTCTCTGCTGCTCCCCTAACATGCCAACTGAGCAAACTGGCCCACTTTGTCTAATGGTGGGGCCGGTCCTCTTCTGAGCTCCTTCATGGCTGGGGTGCTGTGTTTGGCTTGGGAGGTGTGTTTCCCCCCCCCCCCCCAAGCTAGCAATACAGGAAGCTGCTATACACTGGGTACGACCATTGGCCTTTCTAGCCCAGTACAGTCAACCTAGGCTGACCATATGAAAAGGAGAACAGGGCTCATATAACTTTAACAGTTGTAGAGAAAAGGGAATTTCAGCCAGTGTCATTTGTATGCAATTAGTTCCTGGTGAAATTCCCTCTTCATCACAACAGTTAAAGGTGCAGGCACTATACTAGAGTGACCATATACAAAAGAAGGCAGGGCCCCTGCAACTTTAACTGTTGTGATGAAGAGGGAATTTCACCAGGAACTAATTGCATACAAATGACACTGGCTGAAATTCCCTTTGCTCTACAACTGTTAAAGTTACATGAACCCTGTCCTCCTTTTCATATGGTCAGCCTAAGTCAACCCTGACTCTCAGCAATGCCTCTCCAGGGTTCCAGGGAGGATTCTTTGCCAGCCCTACCTGGAGATGCTGCCAGGTATTGTCCTAGGGACCTTTTGCATGCCAAGCAGGGGCTCCACTGCCTGAGTGTGGTCACCAAGGAGCTCCTGTCAGCTCTTGGAGGAGCTTCCAGGGACAGCACCATTTTGTTGGTGGTGCACACAGCACGCTCCATGACGGCTGCGTCCCAGGGCAGAGTTTGCATGCTGATGCCCCTTGATTCTAGAGGCCGTAAGAATGCCCGAGCCTGCGTTGGAGTGTCTTCCCCTTTGGGTTCATGCACAGGAAATGTTCGCAGTGTGCTTTGGGGGACTTGGAACATGATCGCATCAGTCCTCTGAGTTGCACAGTTCAATATCTAATGGATCACAAGCTTCCACAGATTCACGTGCATGGCATGCTTCGTTGCCTCTCTTTGTCTTGGAAAAGCGGAGGCAGCTACCTCCCCCAGCCCAGAACTTTGGAAGTCTTTTCTCCCTGTTTTGCCGCACCGTTTGGAAGCCTCCTTTTCCATGAACGAGGGCTTCTAACTACTCTTCCCGCTCCCCGAATAGCGATGATCGTTTGGCACATTAATTCTTCAGAGCTGTTGTTTGATGGCTTTAGGATTCGCCGAAGGGGGTTTGTGAATGAACATCCAGAGAACCTTTGTGACATTTCCACATTTTAATTAACCTTCCGACAGCAGTGCAAATGTTACCAAGATGGAGCCTGAATGTCAGTGACTATCTCCACAACGCATGGAGGGAGAAAGTGGATTCTGACGGTCCCGGCTGGGAGAGACACGGCCGTGCTGCTTCAGAGGCCCTCAGCTGCCTCTTTGAAGCCACTGGAGTGGATCTTGAATCTGCCACAAGCTGGAGGGAGATCGAGTGGTTAGGACTGGATGACGACAATGGAGGTTTGAGGTTTGCTCAGTCAGAAAAAGTTCAAATCTTGGGTTTCTGGAAGATGTAGCAAAGGAGGTGCTATCTCCGTAAAATGTGCCAGGGGCTGTTTGTCACTTCTGTGAGATGTGGCATAGGCTTAATCTGCCTCCCCCCCACCCCCACCCCCACCCTTGGATTTAGCCATCCAACAATAGAGATGAATTCTAGGGACCTGGGTAGGTGGCACCCTTTGCTCCCCTTGACATACTCCATTCTAGGACAGGGAGAGGATCTCATGAGAACATCAGAAGCACCCTCCTGGATCAGAGCAAGGGTCCGTTGAGCCCAGCATTCTGTTCACAAAGTGGCCATCTAACTGCTCCATTTCGAGGCCCATGAGCAGGACGTGAGCACGACAAAGCCCTCTAACTTGTGCTCCCAGCAACTGGTATATTGGCATATTGCCTCCAATACTGGAGGAAGCATGTGGCTGTCCTGACCAGCAGCCAGCGAAGGCTGTCTCCTCCATGAATTGGTCTAGTCCCCTTTTAAAGTTGTTGGTCATCACAACACCATGGGGCAGTGAATACCCCACCACCGGCCTCGTTCCACGGGGCGCTTTGCTGCATGCAGCTTCACGTTACAGGCTCCAGCTCCAAAGTGACGGAGCTCTTGGCTCTTAGCTCCTAAAGTGAGAGGGGCTGGAGCTCAGGCTTGCTGGAAAGCAGCCCCTTCTGGCCCAGAGGCATTTCCCGAGACCACCACCTGCAACCTGGTGCCCTCCATAGGAGTTGGACTCTAATCTCATCATTCCCAGACGCTGGTCTTGTGCCAGGTTGGGGAAAGCCATTCTAGGAGGATTAACCTTTACCGCCTGCATTGTGGGAGCAACTGTGGTGATGGCTGTAGAAGCCACATGGAAAAGAGACCTTGGTTTTGAGAACTGGAAGGCGGCAAAGGCTGGGGATGGGGGTCAGCATGAGGGAGGCACTCTGCCTTTCAGTGTGTGCAGCACATTTCTCTTGCGTACCTCCACCATCTCTGGCCAAACAGCTTCTGCTGGAGTTTGGCGTGCCGCTGTGCCTGTGAGCCATGGTGAGTGGGCCACAGAGTGGGCCTGTGATGTATTGCCTCCAACTCTGTTTAATGTCTCCACTGCATGAAGCCAATCCTGTGGTCCAGCCAGCTGAGATCTTTGCATTTAACTGGCCTTGGGTTTACCTCTGTTGGGATGTCCAGGGCTTGAACCGTGGACAGAGGCTGGGACCTCCCTGTGGCTGCTTGTGAGTAGGCCTCAGAGACCCCATCAGTTGTAGAAGGGCCTATGGGTTTGCACCCCCCCCCCCAACCCAACCCACCACTAGCAGGCATCATGAAGCCTCTGGTTTCCTTGGCGTTGGTATGAAGATGAGTTGCCAGGCCTCCTGCCCTTGTCTCCATTGCTGCGTGGCTCAGAGGCCCTGTCTTACTGGTGACACTGGGGAGCTCTCCGGCCAGACAAAGTGCAAGTCCGTGGCTAGGGAAAAGCTGCAGCTCAGTGGTAGAGCTTTGCATGCCAAAGGTCCTAGATTCAATCCCCAGTTTCTCCAGGAGGGCTGGCAAAGACCCCTGCTGGAAAACCTGGACAGCTGCTGAGCCAGTGGTCTGACTCAGTATAAGGCAGTTGTCCAACCAAGAGTCAAATGGGGCTGGAAACTCCACAGATGGATGTCTTCCACAGCTAGACACCAACTGAGCAGTGTTATCGCTGCCTCCCCCATTCCATGCTGGAGCATCCTCATGGGTTCTTGTTCCTGTCATCTAAATACAGCTTAGAGATGGAGGACCACATGCTTCCGGAAGTGCACTGGGCACTTGGCCTTCGGCTCAGAGCTGTTGCTGCTCTGCTGTAGGCAGCCCAAGGGTGATGCGGAGGGTCTTGGTGTGTGTGTGTGTGTGTGTGTGTGTGTGTGTGTGTGATAACACCCAGGATCCCCACAAGTTGCTGTTGAGGATGCTGTTGCACTCATGTCCTGGCTGGGGGCGGGGTTTCCTGTTAGTAGCCGGTTGGCCACTGTGTGAACAGAATGTTGTACTAAATGGAGCTTTGGGCTGATCCAGCATGACACATCTCATGTTCTTATGTTAAAGGGTCATCATTTCCGGGTTCCTCAGATCTTTCAGGCTCTCCAAGTGAGGGTTGGTCCCAGAGATTTTGCCAGAGTCCAAAGATATGCCTTGGACAAGAGAAAGGGGATCCAGTCCAGTTATGGTTCTGGGCTGATCCTGACAGGAATGTGCTAGGGCATGATATCATCTTTCTTGGTCATCAGAGCAGTTCCCTCTGCTGTCACCCAAAGCCTCCACCTCCGAGGGCTCTTGGTCCCCAGATATGGCAGCCACTGGTGTGGAGCAGCCCTGTTGAAGAGCCCGCCCTCTGCACACGGGCCTGCTGTTGTTGTATCCCAGCAGGGACGGTGGCACTGAATGATACAGATGGCAGGAGGACGGTGTGTTTACAAGTGAAATGAGGCTGTATATTTTAAGTCCTACTGTAAATACAAGTGACAGGCCAATGAATCAGTGTCAAGGGTCAGGCAGAGAAGGTGGGATGCCAGCACAGAACTGATTTGTAGTGCAGCATATTCCTCTCTCCTATTGAGACACCAGGAGGAGAACTCTCCCACCCGCTAGCCTGAATTCTGTACTGGCCGGGTTAACGCTTTGCCTGAATGAATAACTTGCTGTGTTTTGGATTCTCTGCCGATTGCCTCCTTTCAACACTTTGAACCACCTTTTCCTGACTGCTTCAACGACCTATGACCACAAGCCAGATCTAATTCCCAAGGCATTTTTCCTGTCATCTGGTGGCCTTAGAACATCTTAATCCAGATCTCTTTCAATGTGTTCAAGTTGCTTCAAAGAGAGACATTCTCTAATGTAGGACTGCATTCTTCTGTTTAGATCATATATATCGTGTGTGCAATGTGTACATTTGCACATAATCCCGAATGTACATGCTCTGTACTCCTTAAGCCCTTGTGCCAGTGCTGAGCCATCCGGACTCTGGGGCTAAGAACTAGCAGCCAGAGTTAGAGGGCGTTGCCAAGGGTCAGAGAAGAAGTAGTCAAGGATCAGGACAGTCTGAGAACCAGAGCCATGAATGACCCTCCCTGCCCAGGCAAACAACAAGCCAGGACAGGAGGCATTTCCATGCCAGACTAGCTTTTGCAAGGTGAAGGATACCATCCTCCTGTGACCTGTGTTTACATATTCCACTGCACTTGCTACATTTCCAGGCTGCTGTTCGGTGTTACACTGAAGAAAGGGTTTACTGCTTGGCCACCATGTCTATATTTATGGGGGAAATGTCTAAGGACATTTAAAAAACATCATCATCAACAACAGAGTTTAATTCAGCATGCACAGGCCAATCAGTAGAAAACAAACTGGCAAGGAAATTTGGGCTCTTTATGGATGGAGGGGAGGTAAGCTGTTGCTTCCCCTTGATGTTAAGGATCTGCAATGGGGAGAGGAAGAGGAAGAGGAGACGGAGAAGGAGGAAGAGAAGGAGGAAGAGGAGGCCACAGAAGGCCTTTTGTTGGGGATGCTTCCAAAGTTCTCCTCATCCAAATTCTTCCCATATTCTTGGGTTTCTTCATTACCTGGTTTCATTTCCGAAGTGGAACAGATACATTAAGGATTCTGCATTGTTTGTTTGTTGAAGTTTAACAGTCTATAGCTGAGTTTTATCAATGGGAGAAGAATGTGCGCATTTCAAAGATACACAGAACTGATGCATAGTTTTGGAAAAATGCACCCCAAAATATGCATGAACCACTGAATATCAGTCCCTGAAAAGCCAGTCTTCATATCCCATTTGTAGGTTCCGTCACTGTTGGTAAAGGATGTTGGACTGCATGGATCCACCTTGTTCTGATCCAGGCTCTTCAGATGTTCTTTCGGTTCCAGCTGTACCACTGGGTGTGTGGGGTTTGGATGGGGGAAAATAGGGGTTCCAACAATGCAATTGTAGGGTTGTGATTAACTTTACGTGCTCTGAGCCCTTGGGGCCAGGTAGCTTATATGGGAAAAACGATTAATAAGTGCCTCCGGTTTTCAGCTTGTTGGTGTTTCTCATATTCGCTCCTGACGTTGTGCGTGTAAAGTAAATAGATAAAGAGATGCCTCACACACAAAAGCCAAGCCAGTCAGCAGAGAATAACAATTGCATCCCGCTTAAGTATTTGTTTCTAAATGTTATTTAATGATACCTTTGCAGCATTGTGTGATGGCTCAACTGCTGAGGAAGGTTATTCTGTTTTTTAACTTGCTGCTGAGTATGGCGGGGGGGATTACACGAGGAGAAGGCTAAAAAAAATTGGGATCCTTTAACTCAGAAAGTGATGGCTAAGTGGGATTCTAATGAACGTTTTGGAAGATGGGAGTGGAAAAGAAGCGTGTGTTCTTTTTCCGTCTTACTGGATTCGGAGGGGACCCAGCAAAGCTAATGACCTGGCTGAGAGATGAAAATTAAAAGTTTTCAAAGGACAATGCTGGGTGCTCATTAGTATCCAGTGTAAGAATCCAGAGTGCTGGCTTTTGAGGATTAAAACCCTAAATGGGGCCCTCCCATGCGTTCCTCTGGGGACCTTGGTGCCCTCGGGCGAGGCCCTTCTCCAGGTGGCGATGGGGAGCAGGGCTTCCTCACTAGAAAAGGTAAAACACCTTTGTTAAAGAGGTGGTGCATTTCTGGTTGCTGATGCTGTGGTCTAGCAGTGGGCAAAGCCTGACCCCCTGATTCAGAACTGGTCTTGGCAAATCAAGCTATCCCCACTCCTTCATTCCCCAAGTTGTGATATAACTCTTACTTCCAAGCCCAATTCAGCCCCACCATGCTCCTGATGAGATCATTGAGAGCGGGACACAGTCTAAGCACCTTCCTCCAACCCCTGGAGACCCCTGGATCCCTTTACGAGTAATCCAGATCCATACTCTGAACCAGGCCATGAAGAATGTTGGCTCTGTCTGTCTGTCTGTCTCTCTCTGTCTCTGTCTCTCTCTCTCTCTGTGTGAGGTGGAGGGCTCCAAAGGCAGTCCCACGTAAGACACAAGGTCCAGTTGATGAGACGATCCCTTTGCTTAGGTTTGCCCAACTGTCCTCGGGCCCTCGTCATAAAGCAAACACCAGAAACAGGGCAGCCGTATCACCTTCCATGCAATGGTTTTCAGGGACCTTCATGAGGTATTGTGGGAGCTGCTTTTCTGTGGGTTCATCCTGAGCTTAAAGGCTGCCAACTGTATGGGTGGGCCAATCGCAACCACTCCCACATCAATGAACCTGCCTTTCCCACCATGGAGCCCCTCCTCTGAGTTCCCTCCTTGTCTGTGGTGGAAAGTCTGGGCAGGAGATAGAGAGAGAGAGATCACTTTGTGCAGTACCTAGAGAGGTGCAGCCGACCACCCATTGTCAGACAGTGTGGCGTAGTGGTTAGAGCATTGGACCGGGATTGGGGAGGCCCGGGTTCTGGTTCCCACTCAGCTCACTGGGTGACTCTGAGCCAGTCACAGACTCTCAGCCCAGCCTACCTCACTGGGTTGTTGTGAAGATCAAAGAATCATGTACACCACCGTGGGCTCCTCGGAGGAAAAAAGGCAGCATATAAATGGAATAAACAAATAAATAAATAAATTTCAATGGGTGGGCAACGTTTAGCCCTTGAGGTTGCTGGACTGCAACCCCCACGGCCCCCTCACTGTGCTGGCAGAGGCCCACCCCTACAGGACGGGTTCCTCTCATTTGGCCACTTTGATGTTTTAACTGCTGGGTTTGGCTGCCTTATTTTGGTCGGTATTTTGTGCTTTTGCATTTTTGTGATTTGTAGCTGCTGTATTTAGCCTCCCTCGCCTTGAGTATCCACACACACCCCTTCATTGTACGCCAGAAATGCCGTCATGTGTGACGTGGCTGTGCTATGCAGGGAGAAGGTTCTCCATGACATGGCCGTTGTGTGTGCGCGTGCACGCGTGTACACCTACACGAGGAAGCATTCAACAACTGACCTCTCCCCACAACACACACACACACACACTTGCAACTTGAAAGACCTCCATTGCATCAGGCGGCTGATCTCTCAGCTGGAAGACTTCTGTCTGTCTGCCGCTCCAATGTCACCTGGCAAAGCGCTCTTGACAGCGGCAACTGCAGGGGACGGCCGTGTAGCAGGTCCCCTTCTCTAGCTCTCTGCTAACAGAACTGGTGCTTCTTTTTGACAGGAAAATATGGCACACCGGGGGCTGGGGGAAGGGCTTGGGCTCTTTTCAAAAGCAATTGCTTTCACTTCAGGGAATGTACCGGCCAAGAACTGGCATCCCTTGTCACCAGCTCCCTGGGAAAATCCATAGAATTATCACTGAGCGAATAGGCCGGGGATGGGGTCCCTAACGTTCCCTGACAGCAGCAAGCTAAAGAGAGGTGTATCATGGAGCTGGATGACAAAACGGGTTATGTGTGTCACTCGGGTGGCTGGGCTTGGAGAAGCATATCAGTGGAAGTTTGTTATTAACACGGCGGCTTCTCGGCGTTCCCTGCAGCAGCAGCAGCAAGCTGGATGCAGTCAGCCCTATGGAGAGACGGCATGCGTCACTCGATGACTGCTCCAGTGGGAGACAGATGTTCAGTGCTTTGTCATTAGCCAGCTGCCCAGGTGGAAGAATTTGGGAGAACCCCGCTGTGAGCAGAGAGCAGAGGGAGGTGGGAATGCTTTGGCAATCTCTGGGACACTATCAGAAATCTGTGCGTGGTTCACAGGACAAAACCCCGGGCTAGATACACGCAACTGTCCCATCCCTTTCAGCGGCCACTTCCTTTTTCTTGCAACATGTAGTTCTGTGCACCTTGAAAATGGACGAATCTGTCCATTTTGGTTCATCACAACGTTTGAGGATTCCTTCCAAACTTTGAGATGTAATAATAATAATAATAATAATAATAATAATAACAACAACAACCTGCAGGAAAGCTCCTAAGCATTTAATGCACATTCCTCACAATACATGCATTTTAATGCATTTTTACTAGCCCGCTTTTCTAATCTGATGCATTTTTGAACATTGTTTCACCTAATATGCACATTTTCGTATGCTTTCCTTGACTGGAAAGAACTGTTGGTTTTGAAATTTGCGAAAGTGCGAATTTCAAAAGATAACTGAGCTTCTGTTCATGTGGTGGTTTGAAAGTACAGAATTGCTGAACAAATCCCCCCTCCCTCCCTAGCACTGGGCCCACAGTAAATGGCTCCCCCATTGGCCTGGTGAAGCTGACAGTCACCATCGCCTCCCAAGGTGACATTGGCACAAACATCCCATTTGTCTCGGCATCATTTTGGGGTTGTGTGACCTCACCTGACCCTGCCCATTAGCAGCGAACTCTCATTTCTGGGCCATTTTGCTCAGCTCAGCAGCACTGAAGGTCAGATGAACTTGAAATGTGGGTTTTATTTTTTATTCTTTTGGATCCATGCATCAAGTCATCCAAACAATTTGCCGCAATTGCTGGGTTTGTCTCCTGTTTGGAAATAGCTACCGTAGAACCGTTTACCATAGAATGAGTGGGGCTTGAAACTCACAAGGAAGGGGTGTAAATGAGTGGGCTGGAGGGGTTTTCTTTGCTTTGCTTCAGTGAATATCAGCACCCGCTTTAGTGATGCTATGCTGAGTGGAAGCCTCAAGTCAGGTTGGATTTCTCCTGTTACTGTTTCCAAGTTCCCGGATTTAAAGTGGTCATTGATGAATCGGCTTTGCTGCATGGATGTCGTAGCCACCAGCCATTAAAGGCCATAGAGCAATATAAAAAGCTTCAAGGAGTCATTTTGGATAGCCACAGAGTTCCCTGCAACCATCTGATCTGCTGCTGCTGCTTTTTGCTTCTAATGAGGAAGTGTCCTTCACCTTGTTGCGTCGGAGTTTAATCTGTCCCCTTTTCCAGAAAATGGTGGTGCAATTCAGGGCAAGGGTTAACATTTAGCATATCAGGGCTGCTTCCTCCCACCCCCACCCTTTCCAGCCAATCTCTCACATGGTTGCTGTCTTCATAATATTGGGAATTATTTCTCCATCACTTTAGAAGACCTGCTTCGTTAGGTTGGGGACTGTTTGGCAATTTGCAAAGTCACTTTCACAAGTTTTTAATGCTCTCTGGTTGAGAGTCACCGTAATAAATGCATTTGATCTTAGAAGTGTTATGATTCAGTCTGGAGTGAGCGGAAGAAAAAAAAATGAGGCTCCATAATTAGCTGTGACCTCGAGATAAGCTTGGCGCTCTCTCGGAGATTGTACGCTGGGAGCATGGTCTGCCTTGCCAACGCTGCAGATACCTTGGAGCTGGTGTGATTACATCTCCATGGGGCTGGAATTGGATCCACACATTTGTTAAGATGCCCTGGCCGTCTGTATTTTAAAACCAAAGTGTGTTTACCTCCCGCTCAAGCCGAGTGGGCAGGTAAACAAAGCTCTCCCTCCCAGTCCCAGCCAGAATCCCAGAAAAGGGAAGATCAGGCTGCTTGAAGCCATAGTCAGGGGGCTGGGAGCCTGCTCCCCCCCTCCTTTCCAAAAAGCACATTAGCCAGGGGCTGGGTCGACTTGTCTGATATTCCTCAGTGAGGTGAGGTAGGAGAGCAAACATGAGGAATGTAAGAATCTAAGAAGAGCCGTACTGGATCAGACCAAGTCCAGCATTCTGTTCACACAGTGGCCAACCAGCTGTCAACCAAGGTCCCCCAGCAACTTGTGTATACAGGCTTACTGCTTCAGATACTGGAGGTAGCACAGAGCCACCAGGACTAGCATTCATTGATAGCCTTGTCCTCCTCCAGGAATTTGCCTAATCCTCTGTTAAGGCCATCCAAATTGGTGGCCATCACTACATCTTGTGGTAGCGAATTCCTATCTATGCATCGTCCTGCATCTGCCACCACTCAGATTCTTGGGATGATCCCAGTGGGCACTAGTATTGATGAAGAGGGAGAAAAATGTCTCCCCATTCTCCACTTTCTCTGCACTGTATATAATTTGTACAGCTCTATTGTGTCTCCTGTCACTTGCCTTTCCTCTAAGTCGAACAGACTCCTGCTGTTATAACTTTTCCTCATAGGAAGTAGCACCATGGAGGAGACTGACGCCAGAGATCCGTTCTGAATCTGGCAGGGGTTCAGCAAGGAAAGCAAGAGGCTGGCAGGGATAAGATCTGCAGGCCTGAGGGAGGAGTAGATCTCTTCAAGAAGCCAGTGATGTGGTAGTAGCATGCAGGCCACAAAGGGCCCTAATGCAGTTTATAGCAAAGTAAAACAAAATACAGTAAGTTCTTGACCATTAAATTCAAATAACAACAGAGAGCTATACCACTGGAGCAACCATTGCATGATCCATAGGAGCAGAGAGGAAAACTAACTCTTTAGGATAGTCCAAGGGCTGTGTGGGGAGAGAAAATGTCTTTGCAATCTGCTGAAAAGCTTCCAAAGAGGGAGCTCACTGGGCATCCTGAGGGAGGGAGTTCCACTGTTTCATGACTGTGGTGCTGATGCTGAGAAGGGCCTGTCCCTTGTATCAGATGTGTAATCCATATAGCATATATCCACTTTAAATATCCAGCTGCATATTTATTCTCATTTCACAGAATTTATTCCGCAATATCCTTGTTTTTAAAGGATATTGTAATTATAACTTGTTTTTACGCTTTATGGTTTTAAATTTTGTACATCAGAGTTTTTAATGTTCAATGTTTTTAATTTTTGTAAACCCCCAGAGAGCTTTGGCTATGAGGCGGTATATAAATGGAATAAAATATAAAATAAATAAATAAATAAATAAATATACTAAAATGTCTTCTCAGTGATTGGATGTAACAGTGGTGATCCCTCTCCCCTGGGGGGTGGGGAGGCAGGGGGTTTCCTGTGCCTAATCTGTACTATTGCACTGTGTCCTGCTTCATCTGAGATTGCATCACCTGCTCTGCGTGGCAGTTCAGGTGAGGAGGCACAATGGGGGCGGACGACAGGGACAGGAGCAGTGATAGTCCCCAGGGCCAGCACAGTAGGACCAGCAAAGCACATGGAGTTAGTTTCAGGGCGTTGGAGAGCAGCTTTTGCGTATTAACACATCACCCCAGCATTGACTGGGAGCAACTGACATGGATTTAGAGTAATGCCAGGAGAGTCCTTTGTAAGCCCATTTTACTTGGCTGTTAAGAGTCCAACAGCAGCCTTTTCCTGCAGTTGCTAGCTAAGCCCGGGGAATGGAGGAGAGAGGAGCCGGTTGGGGACTGGTTCTCAGATTTCCCCAGTTCTCTTGAGGTTTGTTCCTCAGAGTCAGAGGGCAGGGGCATCTCCTGGGGCTTTGCATGGACAGGATGTGAGCTCCAGTTCTGAGACACCCAGGACTGGTCCCGGTGCCTCCTTGGAGCCACTGTCGCTGGTGACATTAGTCTCCAAGGCTACAACACACACTGCTGGAGACAGGACACTGGGTTAGGCTGTCCAGATAGGCTTACAGAGTAAGGAGGCCTCCCCACCCATGCTTTTCTTAAGCTGACCTAAGTTTTCTAGAGGTTTACTTACAATGTTTCCGCTCCTGTTGTAAGTGGAGGAGCAATTCATGAAGTGAAGTATAGGGGGAATGTTTCCTTCCCGAGACAGGCACTTCCTTCGCCGTCGCCTCCTGTGTGAGGAGCCTGAAACTCTGAATGTGGAGAATGCGTGGAAACACACAAGTGGTTAAAGAGAGAAAGTTCTCATCATAACCTTGGAGTGTGGCAGCTTGATGGAAGCTGCGGGGGCTCTGCATTTGCCCCCGCCCAGATCGGTGGGTTTCCTCGCAGTTGGCGCCTGACCGGCCCCATCTCGCTTGGATGTTCTGGGACTGGATATCATGCCATCCATTAATTTTTCCTTACTAAAAAGGGTTATCTGCCCAACTCAGGGCCATGCATCATCTTGTCAGCTTGTTGTGCTGACTGTGCCCATCTGCATTCTGCTGTCAGGAAGGGGACACAGGGATTCAAGCATGGGCTGGAATGGCCGGGAGGGGGGGGAATGGTGGTGTTGGGGAAAACAGCAGCTTAGAAGGACCTCTGGATGCAGCTGCATGGGCTGGCACTCAGATCACCTTTGCAAAATCGCAGGGGGGGGGGCAAGAGCCTTGCTCCTTTCATCCTGGGGACAATAAAACAGAGAGGTGTTTCCAAACCTCCCACATTATGAAAACCTCATGGCTCCCGTGTCTGTCGGGCGGCAAATCCACTCCAGGTTTCAGCCAGAACTCTCAAGGAGCTATCCAAGATGTGAAACCCGGAACGGATTTGCCGCCCCACACACACTGGAGCTGCCAGCCTCCACTGGAGCCACCAGAGATGGCATGCCTTAAAGCAAGGAGGGACTCGGCAAAGGAGAGTGCAGCCTTGGCACCTTGGACTGGCAGGCAGGCCGAAGCCTCTGGATTGGTTTATTATTTGCATATGTTCCGTGTTTTTATTCTGCTCCTTAGCCCCCCCCCCCCAAAAAAAGGCTCCCGGAGCAGCTTATGTACAATCAGTAAAACTGGGTTAGAGTCCAGAAAGACACGGCACGCAAGGGAAAACGGATAGGGAGGGATAAGGAAAACGTCACATCGCCTTTCAGCAGGGCTGGGGGTGTATGGAACAGCCTTACATCTCCCCTCCCATCTCCCTCTGTACAGCCTGCCGGGGTGGCTGCTGGTGGTGACAGGGAGGGGGAGCCTGGATGGGCCTGGACAAGGAGCACAGGCTTCTGCTGAAGCTTCCCTGGTAAACAGAGACATGGCTTCTGCTGGCTGAACATCAAATCTCCCAGGTGGATTAGCTTCTTCAGTTGTGTACATGGCTGGTCAGCGCCCCTAGGACGGGTGTGGGCATAGCCCCCCACGGCTATACTGGCCTGGCTGCATCACATTGTGCAGGAAGCAGCTCCCAAACTCTTTCCTACCCCACCCGGGCAGCTGTCGTGAGGCCAAAAGGAAGGGCAGCACAGAGTTAAACTCTGGAATTCACCACCACAAGATGTAGTGATGGCCACCAGTTTGGATGGCTTTAAAAGAGGCTTGGATCAATTCCTAGAGGAGGAGAAGGCTGTCAATGGCTACTACTCCTGATGGCTCTGTGCTACCTCCAGTATCCGAGGCAGGAAGCCTATGTGCACCAGTTGCTGGGGAACATGGGTGGGAGGGTGCTGTTGTACTCATGTCCTGCTTGTGGGTTCCCAGTGGACAGCTGGTTGGCCCCTGTGTGAACAGAGTGCTGGACTAGATGGACCTCGGTCTGATCCAGCATGGCACTTCTTATGTTCTTATGAGCAGAGCAGCTGTGAGATCCCCTTTCTGCAGGTACATACAGAAAGATTAGAAATGAATTTGCTAAGAAATGAGCTTTGCCAAGGCAGATTCAAGGGATGGGATTGAATAGAATTCTCCTCTGCTTCAGGGGAGCCTCCTTGGGAAGGAGGAAGGAAACCAAAACTTGCCCTAACCAAGAAAAGTGAAGTCCCAGAACAACTTTTTTTTGGGGGGGGGGGGAGCGGAAACCCATTTGTTTTAAGATCATTTTTGGTTTGGTTTGTAAAGGGCCAGGAAAAAAAACCGTAGCAATTCAGGAGGGTGGAAATCTCCCCATGTCCCTCCCCAGGACTTTAGTTGGTTTGTTTTCTGAAAAATTGGAAACATTGAACAATTTTGAATTTATTTATTTTTAGAATTATGCATAATCCATTTAAGTCAAGGGGTTCATAGATTGCCGCCCAGCCTTTACTCCCCCAAAATGATTTCTCAAAACTATGTAATGTAAGACTAGAGATTTCTGGGAAGTTTGGAGCTCTCTCTGTGTGTGTTTTGTAATCCTGTCTGTAAGATTCCAAGCACATTTCTTCCTTTTCTTATTAAGATGGTTGATCTAATGTATCGTTTTAGTGACAGAGTTTTAGGAATGCTCCAAGTCATGCTCAGTTTCCCAACATGTGACTAGAGTCATCATATCAGAATATGTGAAGAAAATGTGCATTTTCTGGGCAGTTTAATTTTGTGTTTTTGAGCTTGTTCAGGTTTGATGCCATGAATGTAGTTCTAAACTCCTCATTTAAGAGAAACACTGTAAGTTATCCTGCCACCACATGTGATGGAACACTGTGTGAGTTTTCCCACCTAAAAAGGAAAATTTGATGCTGGGGTCTGTGGAACTCACTGCCACAGTTTTGAATAAAGTTTCCAATTAGACATTATCATTAGAGAATGCTGCCTGAGTTAAAAAACCTTCAGCTGCTGCCACTAGAATGAATTGTTTCTACCTAAAAGAAACCCAGTAACCTGGTTTCTATGGCACAGGTATGTGATTAACACCATCACTAGAGACAACCTTTCAAAGTGAACAAAACTTAAGATATTTATTAAGGGGAATTATTTACAAAAGGGAATAAAATCTTACTCTTCAAATAATAGCTTGCGATTGATTAGAACTACTGAAATTAGATCTGTTTGGCTCCCATGCCTAATGGATAAGAGAGTCTTTCCCAGCTAACTAAGCTCTTAATAGCTTTTCCTTCAGACCAGATTTCCCTAAACTCCACTGAAAGCAATTCCTCACAAACAGGAACACCGCCCCTCCTCTGCCTCCAGCTCTTCCCACTTCTTCTGGCATGGAGGATGATTCAGGCATTTCAGGGACTGCTTGCTGAAGTTCCCTCTGGTTAGGCAGAAAGTGGGAACCTGGACTTGGTTTACTCATAAAATACATTTGGTATATTAAATTAAAAACTTTAGTTTATTCAGACTATAAATACAAATCAAATGAGTTTTATTTTTTACATTTAACTTTTTTAAAATGATAACTTTATGAACGAACCATAAAATGTTTTGTGTTCCTGAAATATCACAGTGACTCTAGAATACACACACACACACACTCTCTCACACACACACATTTTCCATTCCCCCCCAAATTCCCATTTTTTCCCCTCTAGAAAAACACACAAAGCTGTCTTTTTTCCATGGCTTCTGCCCTTAGTTGTCTTCCCAGGATCCAGGGTAGGCCTATTTTGGGCACCCACTGAGGGCCCACACCCAGGAGGGGACCACTGAGAAGAGCCTTGTGGCATTGCGCCATGATTATCTTCACCTGCCTCTTGCTCTGGCCCAGACAATGGTGGAGGTGGTGAGGAGGAGGAGGAAGAGGAGGAGGAGGAGGAGAAGCCCACCCCTATTTGCTCCCTGGCTCTGCCAGCCAGCCAAGCAAGCGGTTGCCATGTTGAGGAAGAGGAAGAGGAGCTATAGTAACTAGTGACAAATGGTGACGAGAAGGTAGATACACTGAGGAATGGGGCCCATGGAGGGGAGTCTCAAGGCCCTCAAAAACCTGGAACTGGCAGAAATGAGTCTTCCCTGTCCTCACTGTGCTTTCGATTCTGCGAACATCCTCCGCTGTTATGGGTTTACCCCCCCCCTTTTTTTTGCAGGGAAATGCAAACTATCTGCTTTAAAAATAATAATAATAAAAGGAGCTCTTTATAGCAGATGGCAGTAACCACCAGCATGCTGAATTACTAGACTGCCCTGTGTACAAATTACTGTCAAAAGTAAAAAAGGAAAGACGGGATAGAGCAATAAATGCTGTTTGTGTTAAATCACCAATTTCATTCCCTCCATATGCACTGCTTAGTATGCAAGTACACTGTGTGTGCATCACATCCTGCGCCTAATGCAGGCCACTGCCTCAGCTGAGGAGGTTTCTAGAAGTCTCATCTTCGAAGTTTCACAAGTTCAAATTGCCTGCTGTTGTTTCCAAAGCAGAACTGATGCACTTGTAATTCCGCACCATTCAATCTGTTGTTGTTGTTGCTGTTTCTGCTATCTATGCACAGTTTGTTGCAGCTTTCTGTTCCTTCACTTCATTTGTGGGTTCCCCTTGCCCTGAAATTCATGTGTGCATTGAGTGCACAGAAGCACACTGAGTGCGTTAAAGTGGGGCCCAAAAAAACCAGTCTTGATGTAATATTATGCATATAGTTGTATGAAGATTCTTTTTGTGTGGTGTATTGTTATTATTATTATTATTATTGCATTTGTATACCGCCCCATAGCCGAAGCTCTCTGGACGGTTTACATAAGATTAAAACATTTAAAAACAATATACAAAAATTTTAACTGCAAAAACATAGAATATGCACAAACATTTAAAATCACTATAAAGCCTAAAAACAAAAACAGACCCAGGCTTATCAGATATTGCTAAAGGCCTGAGAGAAGAGGAAAGTTTTGACCTGGCGCCGAAAAGATAACAACGTTGGCGCCAGGCAGGCCTCATCGGGGAGATCGTTCCAAAATTGGGGGGCCAACACAAAGAAGGCCCTCAACACACAGGAGTCCATGTGGGCCCAAAGAGACTATTGATGCAGCTTTATGTACGATCAGTATCGCATTTGTTGTTGTTGTTGTTGTCCTACATGGTCTATGCACATGTGCAGTTTGGCAACATAGAGAGGAAAAGAAGATGCCAACAAGCTGAAGGAGCTGAAGTGTGTGCTCTAATTCTGGAATTAAATGTAGAGTGAAGCAGACAGTGGTAAACTTTGCATGTTTAGTCCCAATTGAGGCTAAAAAGATGCCACTCACTCACTGCTCCATCTAAATTCGGTGCAAATTCGGAGAGGCCTGTTTCAGTGAAACAGTCGTGGGAAGTCCTCCCCGCCCCCAAATTTTATTTATTTCATTAATTTCTATACCACCCCATAGCTGAACCTCTCTGGGTGGTTCGGAAAAGATAAAACCACACAGTACAGCACAAAATATAAAATATAGAAGCTTAAAACCACAATATAAAAGCACAGCCAGAATAAAACCTAGCAGCAATACAGAGATTTAGAAATACAGGTTTAAAACAGCAGAGCTAAAAGAAAGGGATGCTAAAATGCTGGGTAAATGAAAAGGTCTTCACCTGGTGCCGGAAGGAGTACAACGTAGGTGCAAGGCGAATGTTTTAAGGATGTTTTTAGGATGTTTTAGGATTTTTATGCAGTTTTAATAATATGTGTCATGTTTTAATCAGTTTTATGTATTTTATCATGTTGTTGTTTCCCGCCTCGATCCAGACGGAGAGGCGGGTAAGAAATAAATTATTATTATTATTATTATTGTTGCTGTTGTTATTATTAGGGAGCTCATTCCACAGCGGAAAAGGTCTTCGTCCTGGTAGCCACCTGCCACACTTCCTTTGGCAGGGGCTCACGGAGAAGGATCGCTGAAGGTGATCTTAGGGTCTGGGCAGGTAAATATGGGAGGAGGCAATCCTTCAGATATCCTGGTCCCAAGCTGTTTAGGGTTTTGAATGTTCATACCAGCACTTTGAATCGGTCCTGGGCTTTTTCCAAGGAGTATTCAAGTGGTTTACTTCAAGTTGCACAGTGACACCAGAGAGCAGATCTCTGGTAGCCCTGCCCCAGGCCCAAATTCTCCTTGAGACTTGAGTGATGGTTGCCACATTCCCAGCAGATGCCCTGGGGATGCTCCTTGCCTGAAGGATTCCGCTGGCTTAAATGTCTGGGTGAAATATGCCAACTTTCTCTTTTGCACAGTGTTTCTTGCTGAGCGCTCCAGGTAAGCAGCTCTGAGACGGTATCTTATTTGAACAGTTGGATGGCCCCGTGCCTGATAACGCAATTCCATTAAGGTGCTCCTATCTTTATCATAAAAGGCAACTTGTAAAATAGGGCTGGCATTGTGGCAGAGCATAATCGGAATAAAAAATGCAAGGGAGAGAATATTTGAAAGTGTTTATTTCCTGGGACGATGCTTTGGCAAATGTCAGCACCGTGATGGATGCGGCATTCAAAAGTTTTGTCAGCCGGCTTTTTCCCCCGTCGAAGGTTACATTTTCAGTATCTTTTCAACAGTGGAAATATGTGGAATAAATCACTATTAAAAACGCCGGACATCCTGAATAAATATCCTTGCTGCATATTGGAATATTTTGATTGTGGCAAGGCGTTTATCTTATGCCTATAGAGTGCAAGAGCGAGCAAAGGCAGGGAGATAAAGCCATTTCTGATTTGAAATAACTTTAGAACAAGCCAGAGATATTGTACCATCTGTCAAGGAACGTGGCCACGGCCAAGACAGGCTGAGACGCCACTCCTGAGTGCGACATGCTCCGTACAGCTGACAAGTGGAGCAGGGAGAGGGGACCCAGTCCCTGGGGAAGCAAGACAGCCTGTCCAGAACAGGACTAGTGTGTGTGTGGGAGAGGGGACAGTCGTGTGCCCCTCAGCACGGTCCGCCTGAGGCGGTTAGGTGGCCTTTTTCAGCACACATGCCTCCCCTTAAACCTTTTGAGGGTGTCCGCCTTGATGCCCCCCCACCTGCGGAATTCATTCTGCAAGAGAAATGGGAGACATGTCCCCCCCCCACCACTCACTCACTCTCACACACAGAGAAAATCAAGGTCGCTCTCAACAAGTAGGACAATCAAATAGATAGAAACATCATCTTTACACAATCAAAAAGACAAAGAGTAGACACCTCAAATGGCAGCAGAAATGACGGGTGGGCAGCCTGAGGTGAAGGGACGAAATCTGGCCCTACTGAGGACCCAATTTGGCCATCGGAAGGCCTTGTCCCTTCCCACTTTCCCCCAACTGTGGCTCCTTGAGTGGTTTCCCAGCTTTTACGAGGTTCCCCCCCCCCCCCCCCCAAATTCTAATAGGTTCTAAAAGGCCTCTCCGGAGGCTGAGTTAATGGCAGCCAGAGCTGGGTGGTGGGTTTTGGTGTTTTTTTTTTTTTTGGTAATTTGGCCCCACCCCTTTTTGCCTTTAGCTCTGCCCTCTGTGCCTTTGACTCCTCCCACCACTGGAATCCAGCCCCTGGAAACTTCTCCAGAGTGGAATTCGTCCCACTGGCTGAAAGAACTTCACTTCCCCTAGTGTGAATGAATGCAATAATTAAAATCCCAGACAAACAAAGAGGCCTTAGCCTGGCATCTAAAACTTTGTCAGCTAGACACCAGGCAAGCTGATGGGCACCATCACGAGAAGGCCCTTCCCTCACATCTAACAGGGCCTTTTCTGCTGTGGCACCCCTGCTGTGGAATGAGCTCCCTAGAGAGGTCTGCCAGGTGCCTACATTGTACTCCTTTTGGTGGCAGGTGAAGACCTTTTTATTTTCCCAGCATTTTATCATCCTAGTTTTTTTAGCTCAGCTGTTTCAAATCTGTCTTTTTAAATCTCTGCATGGCTGCTAGGTTTTATTCTGGTTGTACTTTTATAGTGTGGTTTTAGGCTTCTATATTATATATTGTTTTACGTTGTACCTTGAGGTTTTAATTTTTGCGTACTGCCCAGAGAGCTTTGGCTATGGGGTGTTATAATAAATAGATGAATAATGAATACTTTCTGCCCCTGGAGGGGGAACTTGACAGAGGGCCTCAAGATCAAAGATGTCCATGTGCTGCTGCTTCTAGGGTGTGTTCATTTCATACTGCGTTGGGTGCCTCTTAATAGAGAAGTGACTGATAAACGTTATAAATAAACATGCAGGATATTTGGATGGTGTTGCAGTTTGGCGCTCTCTCTCGGAGAGGACCTGGGGATCGTAATGCTGGGGCCTGCCTTACAGGTTGTCCAGGATAATGCATGGGACGCTCTCGAGGGCAGTGATAGGCAATTTGTTCCTTATCTTCTGCACGCATGAGATCTGTTGCATCTATGCAATCTCATGACCTATTGGTTTAAACCACGAGCATCCCAGATCTCTGTCTATCTCAGGCGCATCTTTCAGCCTCAGGGCTGAACTCAATTTTGAAGATGTTCCCTGGGGCCACATTCCAGCGGTGGTTGGGATCAAAGGCAAAAGTGGCAGGGAGCCCAAATGCCAGCATATATTGCAGCTTAAAGCCCCTGCGGCCCAGTAATGAAACCTTCAGAGAGGCAATCCCACCATTCGTAATGGGGTAAATCCTGCACCAAACTGGAAACCTACCTAATGATTGATGGTTGTGGGAAAGGGGCTGGATTGTGACCCCTCGATTTGCCCCCTGGGCCTGGCATTACTCACCCCTTGTCTATCTATTTTGAAGCACATTTGTGGGTTCCTGCACTGGGGAACATCTGAGGCACGTCAACAGAACTTGACAGGGTTTTCCAGACGAGCCTTCATCGTCTCTAGATTTCACATGAATGTGGAAGTTAGCAAACCCTCCATAGGAGTTCTGAATACAAGCAAAGGAGTTTCAATCAGAATAAGGGTGTTTCCACATCCCTAAGAAGCAGCACAACTGAAGAGTGTGCAACCCATGCATGAATAGACATTGTGCGCTTCTAAATTTATGCTAAACCCAGGCTGCACTCCTAGATCTCAGCTGAACATGCTCTGCTTTTGCTAAAGGCCTGGAATTAAGACAACCTTTTTCTCTTTCCCCAACTTTGGGCACTGTATTTCTTCTAGATTAAGGCATGCTTGATTGTATAATGTAGACCCCTTTGCCCAGTTAATTTTGTCCCTGATGCCCTAGCATCCCCATTTGCTCAGTTGGTGACGATTTGGGACTTCACTTATGGGATTCTTGATGGCGCTGCCCATACATTTGGCTGTGTTAGGGGATGAGGACAGAAATGGGTGCTAGATAGGGCCTTGCCATTATAACATTGCAGAGTACAGGATGTATTCCCGGTGGTGGCTTAATGTTGCATGGCATGGATCAATCTCCCCACCCTCTGTGACACCCACACATTGTGCTATAACTGCTCCAGAAGACAAGCAGAATTAATTGTTGCCCCTCTCTGAGTCCTAACGGAGTGTCACGTCCGGGTTCATTTCAGCGACCTTTTCTTCCAGCTTGATTGCTACATTTTGCTGGGATGCTTTGTGTTAATGAGATCTGATTGGAAAGATAGAATAGATTTCCGCCCAAAGAGGAGCAACTCTCCTGCTTGTTCGCCCTGTCTGGTGTCCCACTTTAATTGCCTTGTCATCGTTAATTGATGTCTCAGAAGTGATATAAATAAATAGAAGATGTTCCTGATGCTCATTTGGAGCCTGGAAGAAGAGGAGGGAGGCAGGGAAACGGGACCCTCTTTGGAGCAAAGATGCAAGGCGGAACCCCCACCCCCACCCGGGTACCATGAAATGAGGCTCTAGAGATGGTTGAGGCATCTGCTCTTATTACTCATCTTGCTTCCCTTCTGAGCCACTTTGCACATTAGCAGGAAAAGTGATAAATAGATGCACAAAGGCTCTTGTGGTTCTGTTTCCCACTCCACATTGTAATGTGCAGACAAGGAGTTTCTCCTACGCAGAAAGCTGCCTGGGCCCTGGGTGCGTTTGGAGCTCACCCATCTCCTGGCTCCTGATGGTGGGATGAAGTGCAGGAGAGGTGAGGTGTGGGCAACCCCCCCTGTCCAATTTGCTTTCTGCTGCATTCACATGTTTTACATTTCAAGTTGTTTCTCTCTTCAATATAAGCATTGTGAATTTTGATCCATTCTTATCAAGGACCAAAACAGAAATGACATTCTCACCCAAACTCGCTGGCCAAATCCAATAGGTACAGCTATTCCCAGCATGGAGAGGATTGTGATTTACTTGCCTGACATAGATTAATTTATTTTTATTTATTTATTTGAAAACATTTTATTTATAGCGCCACCTCACCATTTCTGGCATCGGGTTGCTTTATAATAAAGCATAAAAATGATGCCATTCAAAACTCTCAACCCACATTAAAATTCAAACGACCCCTCCCCCAAACTCTTGTGTAAATAAGAACACCTTACACAGAGGTTTGAAACAATTAGCCTGTCTAATCTCCAGTGGCTAATCATTCCATTGTCATGTTTCTCAAAACCTCCCGCCCTATTGGGAGACAATAAAGAATCCAGAAAGCTTTATTCATGCAAAAAACATCTCTTCCCACCTGAAGAGAAGTCTAAACTCTAGGAACTTCCCTCTAGGCAAAACTATGCGAACTAAGCAAAGTCAGTTGTCCTTTCAAGAAAAAGGGAAAGCCTTTTCCCAGAACGCTTTAACTTCAAGGAGGCTGGTTCTGAAGAAGCCTTTGGCGAAAAGCTAGCCGGGCCAACCTCCTCTCGCCTTCCTTTAGCTCTGCCCGTTTGAGTCTGTGGCGGGCTCTAGGATCAGCTAGCCTTGGAGTGCCCTCCCCTTCTGAAAAATACTGATTTCCCGCAAACTGTGTGTTGTTTTCAGTGATAAGGTCTGACGTAGGTTCTCCCCCAGCTGGTGAAGAGCCCGCGAGAATCACCTTCCCCACTTCGCATGTAGGCCGGTTCATTTCTGGCACCGTCTCTTCTGCTTCAGAATCTGATTCCGATTGATCGCCAAAGACTCCTTCGCCCAGCCTAAGGGGAACAAGCCTAGTCACGACACCCATAATTGGGGGCCAACCACCAAAAAAGCCCTGCCCCCCTGCACATTCCAAATTATAGTGGGGGACCATCAGAGCGCCCTGACTCTGTGAGCGAGTCTGCCAATAGTGGGACACAGGAGCAGGGCAGGCACTTAAGTAACTAGGGCCTAAGTAGTGCAGGGCTTTATGTATGAAGAGCTTGGAGAGATGAAAGAGGTGGCAACGCTAATCCGGCACTCACATGGTTGAATACACAGGGATTCAAACCCGAACTGTTGCCATTGAAGCCCTGGGCCTGGATGGACACCTCTGTCCATTTCGGGTTATTCCACATTGTTATTCATTTGAAATCTCAAGTTCTTTCGTCCCATATATAGAGAACTTTATGAATTTTGGTAAATCCTCATAAAAACTGAACGGAATTGCTCAGCTACCCCTAGGAAATCTAGGGACATCGGAAGCTGCCATTGGGCCAACTAGCCCAATATTGTCAACACTGCCTGGCAGCATCTTTTGGAGGTTTCTGGCAGGACACCTTCCCAGCCCTACCTGGCATTGAACCTGGGACCTTCTGTATGCAAAGCATGTGCTCTACTCCACGTTCCTCTCACTCAGGCAGTGGGGGGTGGGAGGGGGTACGAGGCGAAGGTGTGTGTCCTCTTGTCACAAGGACAGACAAAAAAAGAAGGAAGGAACGAGATTTCCGGTAGCAGAGCTGGGGGAAGTCTCTCTCTGCCATCTTTCAGTCGAGCCTCTTGCTTGTTGCATGTGACGCCTCCTCTGCAATATTCACTGCTTCCCAGGCAATGAATTGGAACACTGGCAGTTCTGTAACGGAGACCTTTTCAGAAACTGTGCCGCCCACCCTGGTAGAGAAACTTCACGCTGATTTTGAAATAGCTATAAATAGCTAGAATATGGGGGGGGGGGGGGAAGAGAGGATTTTGGCCCACCCCCACCAGGTCTGATTTACATGATGCGCTGAACATTTCTCAGCCCTGGGTCAGCCTAGATTGATGTATGTAATTAGTATTAATCAACAATCAAATGAGAGCTCTTGAGTAAATCAACGCTTTTTTTTTAATTAGATTGCTCTGTGGCGTAAAATATTTTCTGACTGCGTGGAAAAAGGGAGCCAGCAGGAGCACCTCCGCCGTGCCCTCTTCAATTGTGTTTGGGGCTCGCGTGTTCAACGCGGCTCTTTGCTTCTGCTAATCAGGGGCTGACTCGGCTCTGCCTGGGGTGCGCTGGCAGGCTGCTTTGGTGTGGGGTGGAGGGCCTCGCTCTCTAGGGCAGCTTTTCCCTGCATCTGGAGGCCAACATGCTGCTGGCAGGAGAGTTGCTGCTGGAGGACGAGATGAGGGGGAGGCAAATCTGCCATGCTAGAGGTCGCTGAAGTTCTCTTAATTCCTCTTCAAAGTTCACTTCGCCTCTCTTGCTTTCCCTGAATGCGAGTTCCTTTTTATTTTTCAATTAATTATTTTGTTTTATTTATATCCTGCCTTTCTATCCAAAAATGGTACTCGAGGCGGCATATGGAAAGGACTAAAAGTGACCTCAGCAAACTAAAATTCAATTAAACCCCATAGCAATTACATAAAATCAATCCCATTATTAAAAACAGCACCCAATCCAACAGACACGCTGACATTTTTTTTTGGTTTTCAATCGGGTCAAAATACATATTTTTAGAACTGTGATCCCAAAATGTCCACTTTCATCTTCATACATTAAAGTGTGAAGATGCATATTTTGGGGAGGGATGTGCATTTTCGGGAGTGCCCACTTGCGTCCGTGCGCACTTTTGAATGCAAACGCAGGGTCAGGAAATGGTGAAAAATTCCCAGGAATTCCGCCTCTCCTTGCATCCGCATTCAGGGTTGTGAATAGGACATGGTTTTGTGCTTTGCAAACAGGAACAAAATTCTTGGACGTCCCAAGGTGAGGTGAACGTGCTTTGGGGCAAATCTGCCCCATAATTTGACAGTTGGCCATCTCTGGCTCATAATCCAAGTTCCCTTGGGAGCTGGGAGCCTGGTTCAGGGGCAGAGTGCCTCTTTGGCATGCACAGGTCCGCACTTCCAAGTAAGAAAGGATGAGCGCAAATGGCCTTTGCCTGGAGAGCTCCTGGCAGTCAGAGCAGGGCATTCCGGGCTGCATCAGCAGTTGCATCCATGATGCCATTGCAGGTGGTGGCGATGCGTGTCTGTGCTACTCTGCATCGCAAAGACAGACTCTATAGATTCTGCCCCTTTGAAGGAGCCTTAGTCAGTTTCTTTGCAGGGGCAGCAGCAGCAGCAGCAAGACCAGTTCAGGGGGCTCCTCCCCTTTTGCACTGGGACCAGAGCAGAGAGAGGGGCCTTCGTCAATTTCCATTTTTACATTGAAAGTAGCAATGGGCAAATCTTTCGCTTTCTGTCAGTTTTCTTGTTTTTCCAGTCTTCAGTTTGGTTTGTCCTGAAATTTGAGATTTTTTAAAAAAGTTTGCATGAAAATTCATGCACATATTTGTACATTTCTCCTGAAATAATAATAATAATAATAATAACAACAACAACAACAACAGCAACAATAATTTATAAACCGCCCATAGCCAAAACTCTCTGGGCAGTTTACAAGAATTAAAACACTGAACATTAAAAACCAATATACAAAGTTTAAAACCATAAAAAAAGATTCTATTCTAACTATTCTGGGGTCAGTTAAAAACTCAACATATGCTGTTAAATGCCTGGGGGAAAAGTCTTGACCTGGCACCAAAAAACTAACAATGTTGGCACCAGGCGAGCCTCGTCAGGGCGATCGTTCCATAATTGGGGGGGGGCACCACTGAAAAGTCCCCTCCCTTGTTGCATCTGATATGAATTTTTGTATGCTATACTGCCTAATCTATGCATTCTTTGCAAGCAAATTCCCTAATATTCTTTTGAATTAAATACCTAGCAAGCCTGTAAGAATATACTGAAATGCCCTCCCCTTCTTTCTGCCAACCTTGATCAAACCAGTCCTAGGAAGACATTATCTTCAGTGATATATGGATTTTGTGTTCATTCACTTACTCTTAGTGTGTGCATTTCTGTTTGCATTTTTTTTATTGGAGAACTCCATTGCAAAATTCAGAGGAGTGCACGTTTTGAAAGATAACTGACTTTCACTTCACATATCGGTCCAGTTTTGCAGTCTTTGGTAAATTTGTATTGAAATGCAAAGCGAACGAATTCTTCCTCCACCTTCTCAAAAGTTGCTCTTTAGTCATCAGGACAAAAGACGAGCCCTGCTCAGGCAGGTCAAAGGCCGTATTTCTGGTTCATATCCTTTTCCCCTTGGTAGCCAGCCAAGCCAAACCTCTTCTTGTTGTCTGTCTTCTCCTTCTACCACATCTGATATTCAGTCCTATACCATCTTGGAACATGGAGGTCCTAAGCTATCATCAACAATAGCCACCAATACTTCTTCCTTTTCTCCTTCCTTCTCATCCTGCTGCATTATAATTTCTCCTGTTTATTGATTACATTCTAATCCAGCCAATAACTAATGCCTTCTGGGCGGATTAGAGACTGAGCCCACACTTTCCCTAACCTGGCACCCTCACCAGATGTTTTGGACTTCAGCTTCCAATGTCATGCTGCCTTGGGAGTTGTAATCCAAAACATCTGGAAGGCACTCAGCAGATGGGGGCAGGCAGATCTAAGCCCTTGGCCATGGCCACATCTGGTGGTAGTCTCTTCCATGGTTTATCATGTATCGCGTGAAGACATACTTCCTTGTGCCTGCCCCGGATCAAACAAGGAGCCCACTAAGGCAAGAAGGCAACATTCAAGAGAGCTTTGAGGCTTCCCACCTGTGTCTTGGCTGAATGTCTGGCGGTCCCCAGTTAGCTCTATCCTAGAGGGGAGGGGGAAATTGTAGCTCTCCAGGTGTTGTCCGACTGCAGTTCCCATCACCCCTGACTATAGGCCATGCTGGTTGGGGCTTATAGGAGATGGAGTCTGGAGGACTACAAGTTCCCTATCCCTGCTCTGAAGGAACGCTCTGGAAGACACAACCCACCCTTCCAAGTGGGATCCGTGCAGAGCTCCAAACGGGACAAGGTTCCCGTGTTTTCTGAGCAAACAGGAAATGGTCATAGATCCTTGCCCTTACCTAATGGAAACATCACCACAAAATGGAGTGAACATTTGCTCCACAGGTAACCTTTCAGTTTCAAGTAGATTGGAGACTCCAGCTGGCCTTGCTGGGGAGGAGAAAGGGACCTTTCCCATTTCACTTTGCTGTATTTGAAATGGAGAAATGTGGCTTTACGGCAGTAAACTAAATATCTGGCGCTCTCCTTTGTCTTCAGTAGTCGTGCGCCCCTTCCTTTCAGAGCGCACGCCAGGACAGATCCCCTCACCCTGAAGCAGGGCTGCCTTTTGGAGCAGAGAACCTCTCCCCTCTCTCCTATGGGGTACAGCCTCATGAAGAACAGTCCATCGCTGATGCCTGCAGTTTCTAGGCTGCCTAACCGAAGTCGAGAGCACCACTGGTTTGTTACGCCGTGGTCTGAGTGGCGGCTTGTCAGCCGTGCCTTGCATTGTTTAATCTTCCCGGAGCCAAAGAATGAGGGCCTGGATTCCTTCTGGGGCCTCTGTGAAGCACGGGGGCAAATTGAGGTCTGTAATCTTGATTCATCCAGCCATTTTGTTGGCTGCCATGCCAGAAGGAGTTCACAGCCTGTCAAAAATGTAATATTGGTTTGAAGTGCTTCTCAATTAAAATTTATAATTAGCAAGTTATTATTCCATTTTCAAATATTTACTGACTTTATAATATCTCAAGTCATTCGCCAGGCACGATACTGTGTTCGAGAGAGATCCCGGGACTTGGAGATGACAGGGTCGCTTTGGCTGCGAGGAATATCACATTTCTGAAAGCCACGCTGTGCCCTATGCTTTCCAAAATCATCTCATATTGCACATAGTTCTTCCCCCACCCCCTTGAAGGTGGGGGAAGAACTACATTTTTACTCCGGCAGTGATTCCAGTAAGTGTAATTAGGGACCTACAAGGCTTTCATTATGTTTTGTTTTGAACTGGAATTTTCCCCATTCGCAGCTCCAAATGTGAATGGGAGCACTGTTTTCCTGAGCTGGCATTTGCAAAATGCATAGTTTAGGAGAAAAATGTGCTTTAAAAATTTGGTGTTTTGTTTTTTTTAAAAAAAATGCATTTTCATGCTTTTGTCTATGGGGTAAAGTGCATTTTTGGGTGTGCAATTTCAAAAATAATATGTACAGAAATGTGCACGTGTCTCGTTTGCATGAAAAAAACTCATAACTGAAAGTAGTAAGTAGCAAGGCAATCCAAGCTTCAAGGTGAAACCTGGAGATTTTTTTGTGAGCTCAAACATTGCTGATTCTCCTATTCCTAGTGATAACAAGGAAATCCAATTGTAGGGGCCTAGGAAGGTGCTTCCTTCCATTTTAACATTGACTGGTGGCATCTCTCAGGGGTTTCAGACAGGGGCCTTGAACCTGGATCTTTTGCATACAAAGCATGCACTGTAGCCCTGAGCTATGTCACTTCCTCAATGGGAGGATGTGTGAGGCCCTCACCTGACTCCAGGTGACCAATGTGGGTTCAGTTTATTAGCACCACACTCTGGACAGCCAAAACTCATGGCACTTTGTGGGAAGGGTTCCATTACGTGTCTCTGTTATGTGGACGTTCTTTCTCTCCTACTCTTCAAGAGGGTCTCAAGGGAATCCACATCTAAAAGGGGTTGCTTTTAGCTGACACTTAAAGGCACACAGAGAGGGATCTAGTTGAATCTCCCACAACAAGGAATTCTACAGCTTGGATGCCATCACCGAGAAGTCCCTGTCCCTGCCTCCACCAGCCACACCTCTGATGGTGGTGGAGCATGGTGCAAGGCCTCCTTGAAGACTAGAGTGGGTTCCTGTAATCAGTCTAGTATGTTTATAGGAGTTGGAACTGTGGAATTTTAAATAAATAGGCTAGTTGATTATTGTTTTAACAGTCCTGTTCAGCTAAAATGTTAATGCGTGACAGTGAGACATTGTAAGGTATTTGCTATTTAAATGCTACCTCCAAAATGTTCAAAACTGGCTATCTGCCAGTAACCTACTTTTAATTTTTTTTTTTTACCATGATTACATGTAAACCAGGCTCAGGAGTGTTTTGCCATTATGTAATTGTAATTTTCCTCCATGTTTGCATCTAAAAAAAAATTCCAGCATGAATCCACAGAAACAAAAGCAGTTCCAAGTGTATTGTGTTTAACTCCTTAAAAACCAATTAGATTAATAATAAACCTCTCACAGCTCTGATTAGCTCCAAATTGGGCTAAACTTGCCTGAGTTTCAGGGAACATGTGATTTTCTTCACATCTGCTATAAAATGTAAAGTGTAAGGACTGTCGAGCTCCATCTTTAATTTCTACTATGAAAGGCTTGCGCCTTCCTGGACTTCATATCCTCTATTCTAAAAGCATTTATTCCTTCTGATAAATGGCAAGGCCAGATCGACACTACACAGGATATGACACTTTGAAAACAGTTTGAGAACGATATGTGGAGCGTGTCCTGGGCCCCAACAGTTGTCAATACTGTTATAAACCATTTTAAAGCAGTTGTGTGGATCCTGCCTTGGTGTGGTTTGGTAGAGCTTCTGGAGGGACTGTAGCTCGGAAGTAGAGCCCCTGATTTGCATGCAGAAGGTCCCAGGTTCAATCTCTGGCATCTCCAGGTAGGGCTGGAAAAACTCCTGCCGGAAACCCTGGAGAGGAACCCTGCTTGTGGGTTCCTGGTCGACAGCTGGTTGGTTGCTGTGTGAACAGAATGCCGGACTAGATGTACCCGTGGTCTGATCCAGCATCAGGGCTCTTCTGATATTCTTCATCCTATGGGCTGTAGTGATCCACATGACTTTGTTGATAGCAATGATGACACAACGACATGCCTGGTGTGATAACATCTCAAATGCACAATTGGCTGGTGTGAATTGGATTAAGTGGCAGTGATGGCAAGAAAGGAAGGGTCGTGTAGGCAAAGATGGTGTGATTGTGCCAAGAAGTGGGGGGTGGGGGTGGATGGGGTTGCAATTGAGCTGTGTAGGAACAACACAAATATTTGGCAAGGTGAGTCTTTGCTGTATTTTCCCAGTGACCTATTTGGCTTTGTCAAACGCGCTACTTTTGAAGAGAATATCAAAAAGTAAATATTTGATAGAGCCCCAGTAAGCTGATTTCCTAAATATATGTGAAGTTCTTTTTGTTTGGTTTGTGTGTATGTGTGTGTGTATGGGGGGGGGGGAATTTATGGCCCAACATTTCTCCATAAGATGGATGAGCATCATCTTCTATGGCATATGCCGTTGCTGTCACAGATTTTTTTAAAAAACGATTTCTACATCTGATCCTTTATACACATCTATTAGCGTGGCAAGCATTGTTTCCTGCTGGGTGAGAGTGGTGCCTGGAGGATACCTTTCTAAAAGCAAAACATAAAAATGTTTCTTTCTGGAATGAAACCTGGAGAGGGAAGGCAGCAGGCAGAGCGAACACCTGCTGCATTTCATTTACCAGTGAAACATTAAAAGACGATAAGGAGCGACACGTCTTCCCCAACTGCTGTCCTTGGAGTTTATCTGCCACCCAGTTGAGCGAATGAAGTCAATGCTCAGCAAAGACGTGCCCCAGAAGGGAACGGCACATGCACGTTGTCATCTTCTGCCACCATCACCTCCACCCCAGCCTACATCCCGGAGATTGCGCCAGCAACTGTCTCTTTCACCAGCCTTCCCCAACCTGGTGTGCTTCAGAAGTGCTGCACTACAGATCCCAGCATCCCCCAGCAGTGGCCTCAGGTGGCAGATGGTGTGAGGTGGCAGCAAAGAGATGGAGGAGTTGCATGCCCCCTAAGCTAGCCTGCTGCCTTCAGGTGCAGAGGAGGACACAGTCCCAGTGTCGGTGCTGAAGAAAGATCCAACTGCCTGTCCAGTTAGCATTTTTTATATGGCATAGGAGGGGGGCATCGTCTCGTTTTTCATTTCTGGTGAAATGCCTCTTGGGTCACTCTGTCACAGGCCTTGCAGTGCATAATCGCAAGAGACCAAGATGTTCATCTTGCTGACCACCCCCTGCCTGCAGCACTTGCCCATGCCCCCAGAGCCCCCTTTACCTAGAACCAATCCATGCCTTCCCCACGTATTCCACATCATGCACTAAGAACGGTGCTTGCAAATATCACCATTTCGATGCTTCCAAGTGCAGAATCTGGTTCTTATCTCAAAAAACAAACAAACAAGCAAACAAACAAGGGCCCGACGAACTGCATCCTAGAGTAATAAAGGAGCTGGCAGAAGAACTCTCAGAACCACTCTCTATTATCCTTGTGAAATCATGGAAGACGGGTGAAGTGCCGGATGAGTGGAAGAGGGCTAATGATGTCCCTATCTTCAGAAAGGGCAAAAAGGAGGAACCTGGGAACTACAGACCAGTCAGTCACACATCCATCCCTGGGAAAATTTTGGAACAGATTGTAAAGAAGTCAATCTGTAAAAACCTTGAAAACAATGCAGGGATTACTAGAAACCAGCATGGATTTGTCAAGAACAAATTCTGTCAGACTAATCTGATCTCATTTTTTTGATCGGACTTGTGGACTGTGGGAATGCTGTGGATATAGTATAACTTGACTTCAGCAAAGCTTTTGACAAAGTGCCCCATGACATTCTGATTAACAAACTAGTGAAAAGTGGGCTAGATGGAACAACTATTAGGTGGATCCACAGTTGGCTACAGAATCGGATTCAAAGAGTGCTTATCAATGGTACCTTTTCACACTGTGTGGAGGTAACAAGTGGGGTACCACAGGGCTCAGTCCTGGGCCCAGTGCTCTTCAACATTTGGACGAGAAGGTGCAGGGAACATTTATCAAATTTGCAGACAACACAAAATTAGATGGGATCGCTAATACCCTGGAAGACAGAAACAAACTCCAAAGTGATCTTGATAGACTGGAGCGCTGGGCTGAAAACAGAATGAAATTAAATAGGGATAAATGCCAAGTTCTACACCTAGGAGAAAGAAACCAAATGGGGGATACTTGGCTCAGCTATACAACAAGCGAGAAGGATCTTGGAATTGTTGTAGATCACAAGCTGAATTTGAGCCAACAGTGTGATGTGGCTGCAAAAAAAAGCAAATGCTCTTTTGGGCTGCATTAATAGAATTATAGCTTCCAAATTGTGCAAGGTACTGGTTCCCCTCTATTCGGCACTGGTTAGGCCCCATCTCGAGTATTGAGTCCAGTTCTGGGCACCACACTTCAAGAAGGATGCAGTCAATCTGGAGCGAGTTCAGAGGAGGGCAACGAGGATGATTAGGGATCTGGAAACAAAGCCCTATGAGAAGAGATTGAAAGAACTAGGAGATTCCTGCATTGAACAGGGGGTTGGACTCGATGGCCTTATAGGCCCCTTCCAACTCTACTATTCTATGATTCTATGAAACAAAACAGCTGGTTATTCCCTACAGCAACAAAATAGCCGAATTCTGTTTCCAGAAGCACACAAAACATTGTCCCTAGACCAGAGATGGTCATACAAGAGTAATGTGTAATAATAATAATAATAATAATAATAATAATAATAATAATAATAATAATATATTTATAACCTGCCTCTCCCTTCGGATCGAGGCAGGGAACAACAACAATATAAAACACAAGAATCACAAACAGTTAAAATTTTTAAAACAAGAAAAAATACATCATTAAAACATCTTAAAATTCATCTGGATAGGCCTGCCGGAAGAGAGCAGTCTTCATGACTCTCTTAAATTCATGAAGACTGCTAATTTGTCTAATCTCCTCCAGCAGACCATTCCATAGTCTGGGAGCGATGGAAGAAAAGGTCCTCCGGGTAACACTCGTTAGCCTAGTTCTGGCTGACTTGAGTAAGTTCTTCCCAAAGGACCTAAGTATGCGGGGCAGATTGTACGGGAGAAGGCGATCCCGCAGGTAGCCTGGACCCAAACCATGTAGGGCTTTAAAGGTAATAACCAACACTTTATACTTTGCCCGGAAACTGATTGGCAGCCAATGAAGCGATTTTAAAACTGGGTAATGTGGTCACCCCTAGCTGTACCGGTGACCAACCTGGCTGCCATATTTTGAACAAGTTGAAATTTCTGGACTAGGCACAAAGGTAGCCCTATGTACAGTGCATTGCAGAAGTCAAGCCTCGAAGTTACCAGCGTCTGCACTACCGTCTTTAGGTCTTCCAACTCTAGGAAGGGGTGCAACTGGCGTATCAGCCGAAGCTGATAGTAGGCACTCCTGGCCGTCGCATCAATCTGAGCTGTCATTTGGAGCGACGGATCCAGGAGTACCCCCAAGCTGCGAACACAGTCTTTCAGGGGGGTGTAACCCCATCCAGAACTGGTTGACACACCTCCAAACCCAGGTTGGGGCCTTTGACAGCAAGCACCTCCGTCTTGTCTGGATTCAGCTTCAGTTTGTTTTTCCTCATCCAGCCCATTACCGCCTCCAAGCATTCATTCAGAGGAGACACACTATCCTTAGCTGACGATGTTGTCGAAGACATAGAGAAATATATTTGGGTGTCACCAGCGTATTGATAGCACCCCGCCCCATGCCTCCGGATGATCTCTCCCAGCGGTTTCATGTAAATGTTAAACAGCATTGGGGAAAGAATGGCACCTTGTGGTACACCACATAGCAACTCCTTTTTTGAAGAGCAGCTATCCCCAAGCATCACCATCTGGAACCTGCCCAAGAGATAGGATCGGAACCACTGAAGCACAGTGCCTCCGATTCCCAATTCCCCCAGGTGCTCCAGAAGGATACCATGGTCGATGGTATTGAAAGCCGCTGAGAGGTCCAGTAGTACCAGCAGGGACAAACTCCCCCTGTCAATACTAAGGCATAGATCATCCACTAAGGTGACCAAAGCGATCTCAACTCCGTATCCTGCCCTGAAGACGGTTTGAAATGGGTCTAGAAAATCAGTGTCATCCAAGACTGCCTGGAGTTGGAAGGCAACCGCTCTCTCGATCACCATGCCCAAAAATGGAAGATTTGATACTGGCCTGTAGTTATTAAGGTCCAGGGGGTCCAGGGAGGGCTTTTTTAGAAGCGGTCTTACCACCGCCTCTTTTAAACATGATGGAAAACTCCCCGCCCTGAGAGATGCATTAATGATATGTTGTAGATGTGATCTAACTGCATCTCCTCCCTGGACGACCAGCCAAGAAGGACAGGGATTGAGAGGGCAAGTCGTCCTCCTCACATATCCAAGTACCTTGTCCACATCCTCGGTACTCACCAACTAAAACTGATCAAGTGTAATCCTACTCGCGGAGTTGCTGGACACTCCACTGTCAGCCTCTGCTATAACAATAATGGTATCTAAGACGGCTCTTATCCTAGAGATTTTATCTGAGAAATGATCGTTAAAGGCATTACAGCGAACTACCGAAGGCTCTAAAATTGGATTCAGGGGAAGAGGTGCCTGGGTTAGACCCCTCACCACCCTGAACAGTTCTGCTGGACGTGAATTCGCAGACGCAATGCGCGCAGAGAAGAAAGCTTTCTTCGCTGCACATGTTGCCACCCCATAGGAACGAAGATGTTCTCTATGTCGTGTCTTGTCGGATATAAGTCGAGTTTTCCACCATAGGTGCTCCAGTCGTCGTCCTTTCCGCTTCAATTCCCTGAGGTCTTCTGTATACCAGGGCGCCCTGTTAGAAGCAGGTCGGAGAGGACGTTTGGGGGCGGTTGTGTCGATAGCCCTAGTTAGGTCTTGATTCCATCTGTTGACCAGGGCTTCTACAGGATCGTCAATGATACCAGACCTCCGGGTGATTTGCAGTAGATCGAGAAGGGGTTCAGACAGCCTGTTGACTAACAAAAGCAATTCCCTCTAAATGAGGATGCTGACATGGGAAGAAACCAGGTGTGGATTTGTGTGTGACTGTATTGCAAGCTTAGTTGCAGTGCTAAAACAAATTCTATAGCTGAGCATGTGCTGAGAAGTGCCCCGTTCCTTCATTCTCTGTGTGTGTCCTTCACATACAGCCATTCTTGCATACACACACACACACACGCGCACACGCACACGCCACTGTTTTTCACATGGAGGACCTCAGGATTCTAGAAAAAGAAAACAGTAGATCCAGCAAGCCTGAAGGCTGCCCAACCCAGTCCTATGCAAGTGGTCCCAATTATCTTTTCTACAACGGGAAATCTCAGGAATGGACTTGGGATGGAGAGGGGAAACCGCTTCAACAGTAGGTGCCAAAGTGGAGAGATCTATCCTGGAGCCAAGGAGAGGAGACATTTTTAACTTCATGGTGGGTTTTCTTGTTTGCTTGTTTCCAAATGCTTCTTTCTGTCCAATGGGAGGGCCGGCTGAACAAACTGTGCGCTTGCGGAGCCCTGTATTATAAAGAGCCTGGAGGTTATCTGCACATGTGCTCAGCATATGCAGCTATATTGGATCGTGGCTTTTCTGGTGTATTGTATGAATTCCAGAACTCATGATGCATTGTGGCCATGACCAGATTGCACATGCATAGAGAAATCCAGGGCCTTTAGATCATCTAATATGGGTAATATGATGCTGCATAAGGAAACAGGGGGAATCTAAAATTCGCAGTGGATTTCTGTCTGGCTGGTCCAACTCACCTGACACTGCAAGATTAGAAAGCTGTGGAAGCCGGATCCCAATATTTCTGAGTATTTCAATATTACTTTATATTTAGCCTGCCTAAAGGGATCGGTCTTTACTTTGCCTTCTAAGGGTAAGACAGCAATGGGAGCCCTGCCACTGTAGCTAAAGACTTCTGCATCATTGATACGTGTTCTTTAAAATTATTAAATCAGAGCCGTCAGGACCAGAAAAGGCAGGTGTGTTGTTTTCAGTCTTCATTTTCTGCCATCTCCCCCTCCCAACTTTACTTCCTTCCCCTCTTGCCTCCAGCCATCTTTCCCACCCTTCTGTAATCCTTCTTTTCACAGAAAACACAGTGTTTATTTAGAATCTAACAAAACCCTGGTGATATGCAAAAAATCTAAGCTATATTAAAATAAGATTTTGGGGTGTGTTTATCCCCTCTTAAATTGGAGCTGGGTTCTCAAGATAATGACTTCTTTCCATGGAGAGAGCAATCAATAACTCAAAACGACAGTGAGCACAAAGAGCCGCTTTGGAAACCCTGTAGCTATATTTGAAAATATAGATCAAACAGGCCCTCTTGTAGGTGCGCTAACAGATATGTGAGTGATTTATATGAAAACAGTTTAAAACATTCACTTGCTGTAAGGACTAATTTTCAATAAATCAAACTGCATTCCCCACAGGAGCGCGAAATAAATGAGGGCAGGAGAAATTGCTGAAGGTTGTTCCGCAATAAAGAGATGGCTCTGAGTTCCCTTAAAATTATATTTAAATGGACAAAGTTGATTTAACTGTCTTTTCTCGTGTCTAGTACCAAGATTTAGGTCTATAGCACGTCATTAGAACCAGAAATTATTCATCAGCTGACTTTTAGTATTTCGTCTGCATTCTACTTAATGGCAATTTTAATATTCCCAGCTTCGGCCGTCAATCGTTATGGAGAGATTCAAATTGCTTGGTATATGGAGGAGCCCATAAAATTGTTTCGGGAAAATTTTTCAAATGGAGTGGCAAAGATGGAATGATCAACATCTGATATGATAATCTGGTTATTTGGAGAAGTGGAGAACCTATTGTGTGTTTGCTGGTGACAGGGGCTTCTGCATGAACCAAGGACAGAGCAGTTAGAGAATCCTGCCGTTTGTGGTGTGTGTGTGTGCACCTGAGAGACACAGAAATTGTGTTAACCCACCTCTGGTGTTTTGTGTGCCTCGTTGAGAAGGCAGGAACGTCTGTCTGGTTCGGAAGCTGGGAAGTTTGCCTTCTCCTGAGTCCATGTAGCCCTGGGTGCATGTAGCCCAGCCTTGTTGGCACTGACTAGGGGTTTCTTCCAAGCCCTCCCTGGAGATGCTGCTGGGGATTGAACCTCGGGCCTCCTGCATGCCAAGCGGGGGCGCTGGCACTGAGCCACGGCCCCCCTCTGTAGTCATGGATGGTTGTTTGTAGCAGTAACAAGGGGTCTGAGACGTGGCTGACCATTCTGCCCTATGTCAGAAGCTTAGAAGAACACCAAGTGGACCAATAAATATCTACCCGTTTTGCCTTTTCTAAACTCTAGAGCAAATGGGTCATATCCCAAAATGGCATCACGTTGGAATTCTGATGAAAATGCCACTGTGCCTTCCATGTCCTGCTTCCCCACACTGTGCCCGGCGCAGAGCAAGGCGCTGGAAATGGTGGCTGCTGGAGCAGGGCCATGCCCACCCTTGCTCCATGCCCTGCCCTCTTCCCCTTGGCTGCTTGGCACAAGGGCCTTTCTTTCTCACCCTGGGTGGGTCTTGGACCCAGGACCCAGGAGGACAGTATGTGTCTCTGGGCCATTCTCCTGCCCAGGGAGCTCAGTGGGTGCTTAGTTGTGGGGTCCCTTCTTCCTCCCCGTTGCCTGCGTGGTGCTCCAAAACTAGGCTTCCTGGAGCGGCTTTGTTGCTGACTTGGCCATTGGGCTGCTGTGGCATCTTCTCGTGTCTTGTGCATGGGATGGTCATAGAATCATAGAGTTGGAAGGGGCCTATAAGGCCATCGAGTCCAACTCCCTGCACAATGCAGGAATCTACCTTAAAGCATCCCTGACAGATGGTTGTCCAGCTGCCTCTTGAAGGCCTCTAATGTGGGAGAGCTCATGACCTCCTTAGGTCATTGGTTCCATTGTCATGCTGCTTTAACAAGTCAGGAAGTTTTTCCTGATGTCCAGCCAGAATCTGGCTTCCTGTAATTTGAGCCCATTACTCCGTGTCCTGCATTCTGGGTTGATTGAGAAGAGATCCTGGCCCTCCTCTGTGTGACAACCTTTCAAGTATTTGAAGAGTGCTATCATGTCTCCTTTCAATCTTCTCTTCTCCAGGCTAAACATGCCTAGTTCTTTCAATCTCTTCTCGTAGGGCTTTGTTTCCAGATCCCTAATCATCCTCGTTGCCCTCCTCTGAACTCGCTCCAGATTGACTGCATCCTTCTTGAAGTGTGGTGCCCAGAACTGGATGCAATACTCAAGATGGGGCCTAACCAGTGCCAAATAGTTGGGATCCAGTACCTCGCGCGATTTGGAAGCTATACTTCTATTAATGCAGCCCAAAAGAGCATTTGCTTTTTTTGCAGCCACATCACACTGTTGGCTCAAATTCAGCTTGTGATCTACAACAATTCCAAGATCCTTCTCGCTTGTCGTATTGATTAGCCAGGTATCCCCCATCTTGTAACTGTGCATTTGGTTTCTTTTTCCTAGGTGCAGAACTTGGCATATATCCTTATTAAATTTCATTCTGTTGTTTTCAGCCCAGTGCTCCAGTCTATCAAGATCACTTTGGAGATTGTTTCTGTCTTCCAGGGTATTAGCAAACCCACCCAATTTTGTGTCGTCTGCAAATTTGATAAGCGATCCCTGCACCTCCTCGTCCAAATCGTTAATAAAAATGTTGAAGAGCACTGGGCCCAGGACTGAGCCCTGCGGTACCCTGCTCGTTACCTCCCCCCAGTGTGAAAAGGTACCATTGATAAGCACTCTTGAGTCCAAATCTGTAGCCAACTGTGGATCCACCTAATAGTTGTTCCATCTGTGAATCAGAATGTCATGGGGCACTTTGTCAAAAGCTTTGCTGAAGTCAAGACTTACTATATCCATAGCATTACCACAGTCCACAGGGGAGTTTTTCCCGATCAAAAAATGAGATCAGATTAGTCTGACAAGATTTGTTCTTGATAAATCCATGCTGGCTTCTAATAATCCCTGCATTATTTTCAAGGTGTTTACAGATTGACTTCTTTATAATCTGTTCCAAAATTTTCCCAGGGGTGGATGTGAGACTGACTGGACTGTAGTTCCCAGGTTCCTCCTTTTTGCCCTTTTTGAAGATAGGGACAACATTAGCCCTTCTCCAGTCATCCGGCACTTCACCCGTCTTCCATGATTTCGCAAGGATAATAGAGTGTGGTTCTGAGAGTTCTTCTGCCAGCTCCTTTATTACTCTAGGATGCAGTTTGTCGGGCCCTGGAGTTTTGAACTTGCTCCAAGAAATTAGGTGTTCCTTGACCATTTGTTTTTCAATCTCAAACTGCAACCCTGCCCTGACAGCTTGTACTTCACTTTTTCCAAGGGGGAGCATGTCTCCATCAACCACAGTGTGTGGGTGGAATGAAGGATTTGTTGTCAACACAGTCCCTAACTGGTTGACTCCAGGGGGTGTTTCCTGGAGTGGCTTCCTTTGTACATCATGCCTGATTTTTCTGGGTGTGTGTTTTTCCCTTCCCCTCCCAGTGTGCATAGGATCCAGGGCATGCATAGGGTACGGTGACACCAGCTCTATTTCTCCTTTTCATCTTCATCAGGTGAGGCTGTGGATGTGCTGAACCAGTGCCTGGCTGTGATAATGGACTGGATGAGGGCTAATAAACTGAAACTCAATCCAGACAAGACTGAGACGCTGTTAGTGGGTGGTTCTGCTGACCGGATGGAGGATCTTCACCTGTTCTGGATGGGGTTGCACTCCCCTTGAAGGAGCGGGTTCGTAGCTTGGGGGTTCTCCTAGAACCATCTCTGTCACTTGAGGCTCAGGTGGCCTCAGTGGCACGGAGTGCCTTCTACCAACTTCGGTTGGTGGCCCATCTACGTCCCTATCTGGACAGGGATAACCTGGCTTCAGTTGTCCATGCTCTGGTAACCTCCAAGTTAGATTACTACAATGCACTCTACGTAGGGCTGCCTTTGAAGGCGGTTCGGAAGCTGCAGCTTGTGCAAAATGCAGTGGCCAGATTAATAACTGGAACCAGAAGGTTCAAGCATATAAGACCTACTCTGGCCCACTTGCATTGGCTGCCTGTATGTTTCCAAGCTGGTTTTTAACCTATTTTCCGAGGTGCTGGTTTTTAACCTATAAAGCCTAACACGGCTTGGGACCACAATACCTGACGGAACGCCTTTCCCGACATGAACCTACCCGAACACTATGTTCAACATCTAGGGCCCTCCTCCGAGTGCCTACTCCAAGGGAAGCTTGGAGGTTGGCAACAAGGGAGAGGGCCTTCTCTGTGGTGGCCCCCCAATTGTGGAATGATCTCCCTGACGAGGCCTGCCTGGCGCCAACATTGTTATATTTTTGGCGCCAGGAAAAGATAATAAGACTTTCTTCTTCTCTCAGGCATTTTTCAATATCTGAGGAGCCTGGGTTTGTTTTTGTTTTTGTAGCTTTTTGGGTTGTTGTAGTGGTTTTAAATGTATGTGTGTATTGTGTGTATGTTGTATGTTTTTGCTGTTTTAATTTTGGTATATTGTTTTTAATTGTTTTAATCCTGTGTAAACCACCCAGAATGCTTCGGCTATGGGACGGTATACAAATGTAATAAATAAATAAATAAACAAACCAATAAATAAATATCTCCCCATAAGTTACCCCACCAGCATAATTGGTGTGTAGGATTGGTCCACCTGTCAGTGAATTTGAGTAAAGCTGCATAATACTGCCAGTATCATACTGCCTTTATACAAATCTATGGCACGACCATGCTTAGAATACTGTGAACAGTTCTGGTCATCGCACCTAAAAAAGTTATTATAGAACTGGAAAAAATGCAGAAAAGGGCAACTAAAATGGTCAAGGGGCTGGGGCATCTCCCCCATGAGGGAAGGAGCTGGGATTGTATAGCTTGGAAAAAAAGAGGCTAAGGGGAGACAAGATAGAGGTGGACAAAATTATGCACGTTGTGGAGAATGTGGAGAGGGAGACATTTCTCTCCTTTTCTCATAATACTAGAATCCAATGGGATCATCCATGAAACTGAATGGTGGGAGATTAAAAGGAAGGCCCTCTTCACACAACATATAGAAACTTCACTATCCGAAGATGTAGTGCTGGTCACCTCCTTGGGTAACTTTAAAAGGGGATTAGATAAATTCATGGAGGAGAAGAAGGCTATGCATGGCTACGAGCCCTGATAGCTCTGTGCTACCTCCAGTAGTAAGCCTATATACACCAGTGCTGGGGGGCATGGGTGGGAAGGTGCTGTTGCACCATGTCCTGCTTTGTTGGTCCCTGACCAACAGCTGGTTGGCCACTGTGTGAACAGAGTGCTGGACTGGACGGACCCTCGATCTTCTGATGTTCTTAGTTCTTATGTCACCCTGATGATGGATGACCTCCTTCAGGAGAGAAACAGAGGCATTGTGGCCCTGTTGCTTCTTCCTGATCTCTCAGGGGCTTTTGAGACCCTTGACCACAGAATCCTCCTGGATCATCTCTGGGAGTTGGGAGTTGGGAGTTGGGGGCGCCATTTTACAATGGTTACGCTCCAACTTACGGGTTCAGTTCTAGATAATAACATTGAGTCACTGTTCTGAATCCCCCACCAATGAGCTTCATGGGATGAGCCCTCTGGGCTCTAGTATTAAGGCAGACTAGATACCCACATTCTCCACACCATGCATGATTTTGCACACCTCTATCATGTCTCCCCTCACTCACCTTTTTCCCAAGCTCAACAATCCCAGCTGTTGTAACCTTTCCTCCTAGGGAATATGCTCCAGCCCCCTTTATCATTTTAGTTGCCATTTTCTGCACTTTTCCCCCAACATTTCCATATCCTTCTTTTAGGTGCAGTGACCAGAACTGTACACAGTTAATCAATGCCATGTGATGTAATAATAATAAATGTTGTAGCCCTTATTTAATACAAGCAACGTTAAAAACAAACTAACACCTGTCGCTTAATTCAGTGAAGGCCTCTCTTTAATTGAGGAAAGGTTTTGAATTTTTCCATAGAACTGATCAATCTGCGAAATGCCTCAGCGCTGCAGCGCTATCTCTCCTCATCTCTCCGCCTTCCTGCTCAGTTCAAGGCCAGAGTTTCTCACGCTGGCCCACTTATTCCAGCATCTTTCTGCCGGTAAAGCGATGGGTAATTCCGGTCGCCTCTGATAAATGGCATTAGATGTGTTGATGAGGCCTGGGTGTCTGCCAGAAGGCGGAGGTGAGGATTAAAGCCGGCGGCCCACCGCTACTCCGTGAAGGCACATCCCGGCTCCAATTAAAGTCTCCTTGATGGGATTACTCGCTGCCTTGACTGCGACTTCGGATAAAAATTGCCACGTCTGTTACTTTTAAGCTTCAACTTTTTCCAAAATATTGCAGATGCGAGAGGAGTGCACATTGGCTTTCATCTGAAATGCAAATGGGTTTTAATATGGGTGACTCAGGAAGGGTTGGCGTATTTACATTTCCGCGTGTGCACATACAGGATTTATGCCGGTCCCTGCATGGGTAGCGGAGGATCTCAACTCTGCTAGAATCTTAATTTCATTATACATGGAGCCCAGAAACCCAGGTAAGCTGTAGGCAAGCATAACTCAAGCTCCCTTCAGCCCCAATATGGGCTGGGTGCTGAGGAAAGGAAGCGGAGTCTTTAACAGAGAGGAGAGAAAGGCATATAACTCAGCTCCCCGCACAAGATGAAGTACTGCTGAAGCGCCAGCTCAGGCGTCAAATTCCGTAGATTTGTGTTCTGTCGCTGTAGCAGGTGGTGTTCCCTTTGTTTGTAGCTTTGCTACAAGAGCCTGAACGTAAACTAAGATATTTCCACCACCCCCCCTTCCGCCAGCAGCTTGAACACAAACCATATCTCAAGGCTAAAAGGCAAGTGCTTATTTTGCAAAACAAACAGACAGCAGAGAAGTGATGGATTGTACGGTCGCCTGCAATGCCATGAGTTGCGAATGCAGAATTCTCCAAAGGCTGTGTGTGTGTGTCTCTCTCTCTCTCTTTTCACCCCTTCCTTTGGATTGGCCATCAGTGGCGTACAACATGGCGGGAGGGCCAGAACTGGCTCAGAACCCGCTCCTCAGCAATGAATTTTAAACAGAAAATGTTGGGAAGCGACAGAAGGGTAACACGGTTTATTAACAGTAATCTGATCCCATTGATAATTGGCCTTAATTTTCTACAGTGGCCAAGTTTTGAACTGAGATAAGATTGAAACGCCTGCAGAACTGGCATGGCCCACTGGCTCCCACAGTAAAGGACGATTTAAACACCACCTTCCCAGTATAAAGACCCACAAAGGGGTGGTTGTCGGTGCCCCCACCTTATTATGCAGAAAAAGGCTGCTAAAATGATCCAAGGGCTGGAGCATCTCCCTTATGAGGGAAGGTTACAATAGCTGGGATTGTTCAGCTTGGAAAAAAGGAGGCTCAGCGGAGACCTGATACAGGTGGGCAAAGGGCATGCTCTCGATGACTGCAGGCCAAGCTCTAGTTCTGCTTGTGTCCATTGTCAATGGCTGTTTTGTTTTCTTGACCCTTCCTATCTTCTTAAAGCCGTTCTTTCCACAGTGCTGGAGAACTCAGGCCAGACCGCTCGGAGATTCAGCAGTGGCACATCAATTTGGTTTTAATTTACAGACAGTGCTCAAAAGATTGATTCGGGTTTGGAAAGAGTGCTGATTCCATTGTTTTACTGGCAAAACCCCCCATCCGCTCGGCTCTTGTGATGTCTCATCAATGCACCATGTTCTCCAAAATAGAAACTGGCCACCTTTTCTTTCTTCTCCGTCGAGCTTTGTAGTTGTTGCGGGTGTCCCCTCTCCCCCAATGCATGCAGTTCACTGACACTTGCGTCCTGTGGAGATCAATGCAGAATATTCTCTGGGAGTTTTCAGCCACTGTGCAGCTTTGGGCATTCACGATACACACACGTGCAGAAAGGCAAGAGAATCTCGGAAACTCTGTTCCAACAGGATATGAGCATCCTCACGGGGTACCTGCAGACATCTCCTTGGAGCCTCACAGCATCCTTGGTTTGTCATTTGGTGTTTGTGCTTTGAAACATGACGTGTGGCCAAACAAGTGAAGCATGTTGGGTTTCAGGTAATAGAAGAAAGTGGGCCCTTCCTTGGCCTGGATCCTCTTGTTCACTCTCCTTCTGAGACTCTCAGCAGCAGAGAGAACCTCCTGCTCATCGGGCTAACCTCAACCTCCTGCCCCCTGGCCATTGATGCTTTGTGCTAGCTCCCCCCTCCCCGCCCACCATCACATTTCTTCCTTCTTCTTCTTTGCCTTCTTTTCACTTCACTTCACACAGCACAGCACCAGGACACTGGGCCTAGCTGCCATTTTAATTTCCCACAATGCTCCAAGGTAGCATAGTCCCAGGGCATTGTGGGACATTTTAATGACAGACCCCAGCCATACTTAGAGTGCTGCTGCTCACATTGTTTCCAGGTAAGCCCACCAACAGAGGAGGTTGCCCATCAGAGAGCATTTTTGCCCAGACCTATTATTATTATTATTATTATTATTATTATTATTATTATTATTAAAATTAGTAGTAGTAGTAGTAAGGATGTGCGAATCTGTTGGTTTTGCTTCCCCCCACGTTCAAATTCTTTCAATCTCAAGCTTTTTCCTCTCCTGAAGAGGAAGAACTTTTGGTAAATACTTTTTGAAACTGAACTGGAGCAAAATTCATCTGCACCAGCTGAATTCCCAGCATGGAGAAAACCTGCCTGCCACACGGCTGTTAAAGGTGAGGAGTTCGAACCGAACTGAAATTGTCACCCATACTACCTGTCCCTGGTATCAGGCATGTTCGTATGGGAGGTCCCCACTGGGTCCCTTGGCTGCCCCAGATCAGAGATGGGGAATCTCTGACCTGCAAAGGCCTTGGGGGAGGCTTCTTTCCCTTCCGGAAGCCCCATCCCACTCAGAAAAGGGAGAAAGAGAGAGCAGCTGAGCCACAGCTTTAAAGAGCACCCTCCCACCCCCGGCTGCGGTTCAGTCACCTTCAGCCCTCCTAAACTTTCCCTGTTTGAGGAAGAGGAGGGAGAGCGAAGCCAAAGTCTCATTTAACCATGACCTTGTTTGAGTGGCCCCTTTCTTTCTTAGCCTTGATTCTCCCCTCTGTAAAATGAGGATGACACTGGACTGGCTTGTTGAAAGGACAGATGAAAATGCCTGATATGTCCTTCGGGATGTATGTATAAATAATGGTCACAAATCTTAATCTATTTTAATATGGAGATTAATTAAACTAGAGCTTTAGTGGGGGGCATTTTGTTTAGTGGGACTGTGAGTTAGAAGCACATGTGTGTTTTTTTTGTGGGGGCTCTAATTCTGGTGTTTTGATGTAATCAGAAATGAAAAAGAAAACCATTAACTTGGTTGATTTATATTACAGTTCCATTATTATTATTATTATTATTATTATTATTATTATTATTATTTTAAAAAAGCTCCCATGTTGAGCTTTTGATAGGCATATTTGATTATTAAAATATGATCAAGTAATCAACCTACGGAAAGGCAGGGGATGACTCAACTAAAATTCTTCAGTCAAGAGCATGGGCATAACCCGAAGTAAGTCAATGACAGCAAAGCCTTTATTTCTCTGAGGTAACCCAAGGGCCGCAACAGGGACTCCCACTCATTCTCCCCAGGCGTCTTCTGCTTCTCTTCCAACTGCTTCGGAGGACAGATGGAGAAGCATCACTCAGTGAAATGATGTTGTTGCAAACCCATTTCTCCCTGTCGGTCTCTGCAGCTTCAGCTGCCAGGTTCTCCACCATCGTCAGTTTTTCCCCCTGGGACTGGAAATTAATTTCCTTTATATTATAGTGCAAAGGTGCCAGGAGAATGGAGGGGGGGCTGCTTTCTCCTCTTCACCCCACCCTGTAATCATATAACAACTCCAACTTGGAAAAATAATAAATATGGTGGATTTGCAGGTGATACCAAAATGGCCGTGTCAAAATTGGCTGGGGTGTGGTTCCAGAAGTCAGTCCTTTGGTAACCCCCAGTGCCCTGTCTACAGCATCGGGTTGAGGAATCTGGGGCAAACTCCACTTTCTATTTTGATACGTCCAAGGTCATGAATGGCTAGTGTTAGCAGCCGCTCCAGGTGCCTTCAGGAAGTTGACTCAGGTGAAGCCAGCTGTCACAAAAGAGGCATGCTCATTCAAGAGTGAGTGACATACATGCCAGAGACTGGCTTGTGGGAATGTAATGGCTCATGGGATTGCCTTTCTGGACCACAACTCTTGTTATGGTCTAGCAAATTGGATTCTTGTCCAGTTGACATATACAAACACTTCTAGCTCAGCTCTCGTTTCCCTTTTATCTTCTTCCGTCTCTCTCATTCCTTAACATCCTGATTTTCTGACTGAAAATAGAAGACTGGATTTTCAGTAATTCTGCAGAGACCCAAGACTGTAACAGCAACATACAGTAATTTAATTATTAGAAGCCACGTTTCTTTCAGATTGCATGTTATACCATCCAAAGAGACGATCTATCTGTTTTTCAAGACTTCATTTTTCTGTTTTAGTTATTGTTTTTCTGTTTTTATTGTTTTGTTTAATTTATATGAAAGTGAAAAATTGTCAAGGAATTCCAACAAAGTCATGGAAGTTCAACACACTTCTCTAAAACACAGAAAGAACTTGAAAGCAGAAGTTAGCAGAGAGCAGGGCAAGGCTGTGTCCTGTTCCCTGTGCTGGTTGCTGGACCTCTGCCTGATTGGTGCAGACAAACGGGAGACTGCCCAGAAGCCCTTACTTTCTGGAGGTCCCACCAGGCTCTTCCTAGCTTCCCTTGTTAAAAGCCATTCCTTGCCATTGTTGGAATTGTGATTTGTTTTTGGCAAATTTTACATGAGCCTAATTTATATTAAGGGAGATAAGATAATTATGTTGTACAGCTATACCCAGATATGTAGCATGTATTGCACGGCACACAACATTTTAGAGGGACTGGGACCATTTAGAGTTAAGCAGAGAATTCTTCCCTTTAAGGGATTATGACTGTGTGGTCTGTTAGCAGGTCTAATTGCAAATGCATTTCAGGTGGATTCCTTATAGAGGTGTGAGCTTTTTTGTTTTTAGCATCTGGAAGGACACCAGGCTGTTTGTGGAAATGGTTTCCTTGAAGTAACGGAAGTGATGAGTTCTTCTCCACGGGGTTACTCTAAGATTTTAAACATATTACAAAAAACACCAAACGTCCCAAAACTAATCTGGGCTAATTCATTTTCCATCAATGTTTGAGATTCCAAGATTTGAATCTATAATCCTCATATGGAGACCTTACAAATCTGAATAAAAGACCATGTTACAATATCTACTTTGTAAGTGCTACTTTCAGCAAAGTAGATGGGTCTCTCTCTCTCTCTCTCTCTCTCTTAAAAGTAGTAAATTGGCTAAGACATTAAATTAATATCACTTTTTATGCCATCCCACATCAGTATAAGCCCTGATTTTGGGTCTTCTCGATTCTTCGCTGATGCTTTTTGAATTTGTCTGCGTATTTGCCACTGAAGAAGACTTTCATAGTTGTAATGTGTCTGGCAAATGGCAAACAATAACGCTGGTTTTAAATGTGCTGTTATTTGTATCTGAGGCTGATATTTTTTTTGTGTTATGGTAAATGACTCCTAATTTTAAGTTATTTACCCTCTGTTTATCTAGTCTCATATGTTTGTATTTTTGGCTGTTTATTTTTAGCCTATGGTCCATAAATTTTTATAATTGATCCCTAGTGTAAAATTTGCCAGTGTTTCTGACCTCATAATTGTCTCTGGAAGACTGCAGAAGTTATGTGAGAGCTATTGTGGACTGAGCATGCTGAGGAGACCCAGGTTAAAATCTGCATTCAGCCACAAAGTGCACTGAGAGAAAATTGATCATTCTCCCTCTGTGTAACCTATCTCACTGGGTTGCTGTGAGGACAAAAGCAGAGTCCTGGGAGGAAGGGCTGGAGAGAGGCTCAGATGGGACAACATGGTTTTAGAACTCCATGGTGGAGTTTTTACACCACCGTCGAGAAATGTGTTGTCTGGCGGGAAATCTCCACGCAGCGGCATATATCCATGCTGTGCAGAGGAGACTTCCTGTGCATCCGTTGTGTTGCGTGTTGTGTGGCAGGCTCCATGGAGTTCTCCATTGTGTTGACTTGTTCCCTGACATGAAAGGAGTGACTGCTGCTCCAGGAGAGCTGCCGGGATTGTCTATTTTTTTGCAACAACAACAACAACAACAACAACAATAATAATATATTTATTTCTTACCCGCCTCTTCCTTCCGGATCGAGGCAGAGAACAACATCATACAGACAACATAAAATACATAAAACTGATTAAAAGCATATAAAATTAATACATCATTAAAATCAACCAAGTCTAAAAATTCAGCTGGGCAGGCCTGCCGGAACAGTTCATGGCTGATGGGAGACCATCTGGTGGACCGGGGGAGGAGAGAGGGTGGAGGAACTGGCAATCAAACATCACGATGGATTTTACTTAACTCACCATAGCCCCCAGTCACACAATGGTGGAGTTAGAACATGTTGTGTGGGGAGTACCCCCGAAAAACTCAACCATTGAGTGGAGTTTTCACACTGCATTGGCTCACATGTTGTCCAAACTGAGCCAGAGTATCTGACAGCTAGTCTGGACTATCTAAAGGCTGCCTTACAGCTGAATCCTATGGAATTCAGTGGGACTTGAATCTTAGGAAACCAATCAGCTTGTCGCCTTAGGTAAGGTAGCATTCTTTCAGCTCCACCGCATTCATCATTATTTTTTAGCTGCCTTTCTCTTTTAAAAAGACCCAAAGTGACTTACGACAGAATAATTAAAACATACAAAAATATAAAACAGCCAAAGAGCATTTCCATTAAAAGTACCATCTATGATAAAACAATGACTAAAACACCAGTACAGATCATAATTAAAACCCTGCTGGATAAAACCCCAAATATGTGCAATACAAAACACTTAACTGTTGTTGTTGGGTTGTGTTAAGGAGGACTGGTGGTGGTGGTGGGGATGGCAAAGTTGTTGAGCGCCCTCAAGGGTTTGGTATCAGGTCCAGATCTCCCGTCACTGGGCGGTGCTTCTTGGGAAGCCACATCTTCTCCCACCTTCTTGCATTTGTCATGGATAAACGGGATCATATCCCTCCATTGCTTGCAAGGGTGACTGAGAGCAAGATCATAGAGTCATAGAATCATAGAATAGTAGAGTTGGAAGGGGCCTATAAGGCCATCGAGTCCAACCCCCTGCTCAATGCAGATAATGTGTGCGATGTGCTTTGGAAGTTCTGAATGGCTGCAAAGTCAAGAAACTGGAAACAGCCAGTGCCTCTTGCAAGGAGGAGTCCTCTTTCCGCAGGCTGTGAAGCAGGGACATTTCGCCAAATGGATCCTGTCTTTTCCCCCCTTTTAACTCGTCTAGATCTGGCTGGCCAAGTGAGCTTGTAGAAGTGTGGATCAATCACTTCTGTGGACTCATTCGCAGGGCTGTTTGGGAGAGAGAAGAGCTGGATAATCTAGGTCGGATGCTGTTGTGGTTGACATGATTAGGTTCTTTTTTTCAGACATGGAAGACTTTAGATTTCCTCTTGCTCACGTTGGGAGTGTTGCTTTCTGCCAGGCTACTCTGTCATTATCATCTTTTGGATGTACATATATTTTCTTTACGTGAAAACCTGGAGGGGGAAATTGGAGGGATCTCAGCGAGAGGCCAGGGCTTGTTTATGTTTTTGTTTTTAAACCTGCACAGCTTTCCAGCCAAACAAGGATACGGGCCCTACCGCCTGCTGACCGTAGTGATGTCTCCCCTTCTGAGCTAATTTTCCATTTTTATAGCAAACGGGGTGAAGCATTCTGAGTTTCCTTCTCTGCAGACAACTGAAATAATTAGAAGGGTAGAATAGTAAAAAGACGGAGGGGGGAAATCAATTTTGGAAAAATACTCCAAGCAGGGTTCTGGATGACCTTACTCCTTTGTTCTAGAAAACATGGAGTCACTGTTAGCATTGCAATATTTACTGCAGACCCTGAGCTCCCTTGGCTGTAAAACATAGTTTCCTATTAAATTATATGCCTGACATTTACCAATTTTTTATGTGACAATTTAGAAGAAACTGGTTGTGTTAAACAGCCTTATTAATATTGCAGTAACGGGATTAGGAGAAAATCATGGTCATTTAGACCAAAAGGACTTATAATTTACGGCCTTGGCTAGAGAATCAGCCGTTGACCAAAATGGGCTGTGCCCATTTTCTGGAGTCATGGGTGAATTTGGAGTAGGGAAATGTGGAAATTCTGGTTAATTTGGATGGCTATTAGTACTATCTAGTGTTTAGTATCCTGACATATGGCTCTCATATTAGAAATCTCAGAGGAGCTTCAAGAGGCTTCCAGCATCCAAGTGATGATCTTGTTGATACCAACGTTTTTTCAGCAATGGGTGTAGGTGAGGCTCCCAAACCATTCAGTACATTGTGATCAGTGCCCATGAATGTTCACCCTGAGTTTAAGAGCAGCCCTGCTGAATCAGGTGTAGAATCCGGTATCCCAAATAGCCAACCAAGTACCTCCAGGCAACTTATAAGAGAAGGGCCTCAGAACATTAGTCCTCCCTTATTTTCAGTCCCCAGCAGCTAGTGTTCAGGGACATAGTGCCCCTGAAAACAGAGGCCTCATGAGAATAATATCCATTAGGGCTCTGCCATGGATCACATCAAGGACTGACGGCATCATCAGGGTCTGGGACCTCATCCTCTCATCCTCAGAGGATGAAGCTTCTGAGTTAATGAAGCAGGAAAGAGGCCCAGTTACAGAAAGGTGTCATGAGATTCCCACATCCTTAAGGCCTTGTTCTCTAGGAAGGCCCCAGGGACCAGCTCCCTATGTCCAGAGGAGGTCACATTGCCATCCTTGGAATTGTAGTTATGAAGATACCACCATGCTGCAGTCAACCCCTGGTCTTGAAGAAGGCCTCAGTCAATGGGGAGGAAGAATTAACCAGCCAAATGTGGCCAAAACCATACTGAAGGCTCAGTCAGAATCTATTGCTTGTTGGAGAAACATATAGGCAAGCTTGTTTGGCTTCTAGCCCCACTTGGAGCTAGTTGTGGTGCTGGTCTGTTCTGGTCCCTGGTAAACCTGACTTCTACCTCGTTGGAATCCATTGAACCTGACTTGCCCCAAATCCTCGATGAAAACCAGATCTCATAATGTCCAATGAAGGCCCTTGCTAGGCCCTCACTGGAAATGGGCTTCCTGGCTGAAAAAGAACATGCCTCTCCCTTTTTATGGGGACAGTTTCTAGCCACCTGTCCAAACATAGCACAGAAGGTGGGACCCCCAGGGTTTTGATCCAAAGTCTGTTGTTACGTCGAAATCAGGAACTGTAGTTAGTTGTAACTGCAATTTATCCAAATAAGCCAAGCTCATAAATTATGGCTTGGAGTTGGCTTGTTTGCACAAACTGTATTTAAAACTTACCACAGTTTGTCCTACTTCAGACCTAATTACAAACTCTGTTTAGTTGGAAAATGAAGCTGTGCTGGAGGAAGAGAGAGGAGGCACATAAGAGCCCATGGCACATTCAACTAGGACTAAGCCATAGTTACACCAAATACAGCCAATGACCTGAAAAGGAATGGGTGAATATAATAATGTTAATAATAATAATAATAATAATAATAATAATAATAATGTATTTCATACCTGCCTCGATCTCTCAATCGAGGCAGGGAACAACATTGAATACAAAAATACTATAAAATACATAAAACTGATTGAAAACATATAAAACCAATACATTATTAAAATAACAGTCAAACATCTTAAAATTCAACTGGGTAGGCCTTCCAGAAGAGACCCATCTTTATGGCTTTCTTAAATTCGGAGAGATTGTTAAGTTGATGAATCTCTTCCGGCAGGCCATTCCACAGACTGGGAGTGGCAGAAGAGAAGCTCCTCTGGGTAATGGTTGTCAGCCTAGTTTTGGCTGACTAGAGTAAATTCTTCCCAGACCTGAGTGTGCAGGGCAGATTGTACAGGAGAAGGCGATCCCACAGGTAGCCTGGACCCAAACCATGTAGGGTTTTAAGGGTAATGACAACACCTTATGCTTTACCTGGAAATTAATTGGCAGCCAGTGAAGTGATTTTAAAATTGGTGTGATATGGTCACCCCTAGGTGTAACGATGACCAACCTAGCTGCCATATTTTGAACTAGTTGAAGTTTCTGGACTAGGCACAGAGTTATTCCTATGTACAGCACATTGCAGAAGTCAAGACTTGAAGTTACCAGCGTGTGCACTACCACCTTTAGGTCTTCCAACTCTTGGAAGGGGCGCAGCTGGCTTATAAGCTGAAGCTGATAGTAGGCAATCCTGGCCGTCGCGTATATCTGAGGTGTCATTTGGAGCAACGGATCCAGGAGCACCCCCAAGCTGTGAATGCAGTCTTTTAGGGGGAGTGTAACCCCATCCAGAACTGGTTGACACACCTCCAAACCCAGGTTGGGGCCTTTGACAGTAAGCACCTCTGTCTTCTCTGGATTCAGCTTCAATTTGTTTTTCCTCATCCAGCCCATTACCGCCTCCAAGCATTCATTCAGAGGAGACACACTATCCTTAGCTGATGCTGTTGTCAAAGGCATAGAGAACTATATTTGGGTGTCATTGGCCTACTGATAGCACCCCGCCCCATGCCTCTGGATGATCTCTCCCAGCTGTTTCATGTAGATGTTAAACAGCATTGGGGATGGGATGGCACCTTGTGGTATGCCATACAACAGCTCCTTTTTTGAGGAGCAGCTATCCCCAAGCATCACCATCTGGAACCTGCCCAAGAGGTAGGACCAGAACCACTGAAGCACAATGCCCCTGATTCCCAATCCCCTCAGGCATTCCAGAAGGATACCATGGTTGATGGTATCAAAAGCCGCTGAGAGATCCAGTAGTACCAGCAGGGACACACTCCCCCTGTAGATCATCCACTAGGGTGACCATAGTTGTCTCAACTCCATATCCCACTCTGAAGCTTGTTTGAAATGGGTCTAGAAAATCTGTAGTATCCAAAACTGCTTAGAGTTGGAAGGCAACTGCCTTCTCAATCACCTTGCCCAGAAACAGAAGGTGTGATACTGGTCTGTAGTTATTAAGGTCCAGGGGGTCCAGAGAGGGCTTTTTTAGCAGCAGCCGTACTATTGCCTCTTTTAAACATGTTGGAAAACTCCCCTCCCTGAGAAGAAAGCTTTCTTCGCTGCACTTACTGCCACCCCACAGGAAAGAAGATGTTCCCTATGTTGAGTTTTCCACCATCGGCACTCCAGTTGTCACCCAAATTCATTGAGGTTCTTTAAATTTTCCCTTTCATTTCACCTTTTTTGTGTTCCCAAACAAGGACGTCTTCCTCCAACCACCGAATTGTGAAAAAGTGGATTTGGGAGCAAATGAACATTTGTGCAAGTGCGAAAATTTCCTGAGACTGGTATTCCTGCACACATTCATGCTCAGGATTGCGAATGGGACATGTTTGCACAATTTGCAAACAGGAGCGAAATTCCTGTACACCTCTAGTTCTCAGTGCCCAGAGGGAAATTCCTTGGCCTGGTTCAGATACAATCTCCTGACCTCTTAACCACAGGGTTGGTGTTGCAGACTTATGGATTCCAGCCCTACTTTCACCTGAAAACTTCCATGTGAGTTTTGCACATGATCACTCCCATGTCTATTCAGTTCAGATCACTTAAAAAATGCAAGCCAATCAAAATCCTTGTGCATCCTGAAGCTACAAGGGTATCTGTTTAGCATCTGTTTAGCATCCTGAAGCTGACATCATGATATGTCATGGTGGTGAAAGCCGAGCATGGAAGGCAGAGAGAGAATTCACATGGGAGAGGGGCGAGGAGGAGCATAGAAGCCCACGGTACACACGCTGATGTTGGTGGCTCATTGTTAGGAGATTTGTAATGTTGCCTCTATGTCCTGCCTTTGAGTTGCAGTGAATGTACACGACAGTATCAACATCTCAATCTTTCACTTGAGAAGCCCATTTAATGTAAAATAAATAAATAAATAGGCAAAATAAAGTTAAGCATTTCAGGAACTGGGGTGGAAGGAGGATGTTTTCTGAAATGTCTGATGCTGCTGACGGTTGTGGTGATAAATAGAAGATGAGGAGATAGACATCTCAAATTTCCTCCGCACCCGGGACAAACAATCCCTCTGCTTTGAAATTGCTCTTTTGTGTCCTTGCCCCAGGCTCCGAATGAGCTACCAGGAGAGACGAGCAGTTTTTAAATGCCACCGAGCCATAAAAGAGTAGAAATTCAGAGTTATCATTTAAAGCTTGTCCTTAAAATATTCTGCATCATCTCAATAGTGAAAGCTATTGGATAGTGAACAGATAAAGAACGCTCACCAATGTCATGTGATTGGACATTGTCTGTGAAGGCAAGGCAAATGAAGCCTTTGTGGTTAAAGGAAGTGTACCTTTGATTGTTGGGGGGAAATTATGGGATGACCTCTACCTCTTTGCTTTGATTGTGGTACAAAACAGACATTATTTAGATCTCTATATCTAGGAGCTATACCTTTTTTCTTTTATTTTTTACTCCAGGATAAGTGTGGGCCCCCAACATGGACCCTAGCATGGGGTTAAAGGGGTATTTAAGATCTGGATTGGGCTCCCTGCACCTTCTGTAGAGTAATAATGAAATAGGTGTTAGATATAATTTGAGGTTCCTCTCTCTCTTTTTATTTAAAGTGCTCGAACTTGGCTATTGTGAGATCTCAGTAATAATGGTTTTATAGGCGATGGGGTATCCACACTGTACACCCAAACTGGTTTTAAACTGGTTCCAAGTCTCATGTCATCTCCTCGCCAACCCACCCACCCACCTCACCTATCAAGCAACTGAGGATGCTTGTGGGTGCATGACTCTGGAATAAGCATCTTCCTTTTGAGTCAGAAGGATCCGTCCGCTTCCATTTATGTACCTAAATATTGGATGCTGACAGGGACATGTCATGTGGATGATCCCATCCCCTCAACGAGCCAAGCTTACCAACTGCTCGGCATAGCATTGCTGTATCCCTCTCTGCCATATTTTAAACTCATGGCACACTTGTGTTCCTCCAAGGGGCTGGAGGGTTATAATTGGAGATAATTTTAGCTTCCGATAACTCACTGCACGCGCATCCCATTTGCATATTGTCCGGCTTCCTTTTCTGTACTTCTGCTCTTGCCCCTGAAGGGACACAATTAAATTACTTGATTCACCTCCTTCCCTTTTGGACCTGGAGTTGATGAATGTCTTCTGCCGTGATCTTGTAAAAGCAAAGCTGGTCTCTTTCTTGGCCCGTCTTCAAGGTGATTAATGAACTGTTCCAGGTGGAGGGGGGGGCAGGTTTTCCAGCCTCCCCCTTTTTATTAACTGTACATTAGGGAGAAGGAGCATTTAATATTCAATGATAAACAATTTAATAATTCAATAGCAAGGATGAGTCAATAATGTGTAGACCATTTCATCCAGGCCCCTGACAGTGACAGAGGAGGGTCTTCTTAGCTCGGGAGAAAAAAGAGACAACCGAGGGAGATGATGCTGGCTCCAGGTTTTGTGGGGCAGGACACCCTCCATGGGCCCCCTTTCTCAGTGAATCCACCTTCTTGCCACCATCGTCACCAGCTGCTGTTGCTCCTCTTCCTCAACATGGCTCTCACTTGCTTGCTTGGCAGGCAGAGAGCCAGGGAGCCAGGAGGCCGCGGCGTCTCCTGCTCCTCCTCCTCCTCCTCCTTCTCACTGCCACCCTTGTCTGGGCCAGAGCGAGAGGCAGGTGAACATGCAGGCTGCAATGTTGAAGAGGCGGAGAAAGTCCATGGGGCTCTCATCAGTGGGCCCCTGCTGGAATTTGGGCCCTGGGCAATTGCCCAGCCCTGCCTAGGGATGTGTGATGATGGGAATTCCATTCTGTTTAAGTCTGCCGGGTTTCTACAGCATTTTTGTTCTGGTTAGTGGCAGAATACTGTGGCAGACTTTCCCCACAATTCTGGAAACATTTTGCACATTTGGGGTAGGGGGTTCCACCATTTGTGCATTTGTTTAAAAAAAATATATTCAAGGATCTTGAAATATATTGCCAATCTTGTGCAAGTATGCACAATCGCAAGTCCACCTGTCCGCTATGTATCCCCGGAGAGGCATCTTCCCCTCTGGTCATCCTGGCCACACGCTACTTTGCTTAGCCCAGCAGAGCCATATATTCCACACTTGACAAAGAACTTGGCAATTTCATTGGTGTGGGAAAGGTGGACTTGACAAGTTCTTTGACGTGTAGGGAATATGGCAATGCATGGATTCCAGTGTTGTTGTTTTTAATTTTGCCCAGCAGAACCATATTTCTGTCAAAGAACCTGGACTAAATTAAAAACCGATCACTACAGATCAAGTCGTCACCAGCAGGGGGAAATGGAGTGAAATCCACAGGGCCAAACAGAATTCTCGTACTTTCCTAATCTGTCCTTGGTGCTGGCCCTGGAGGGAGAGAGGAGGGAGAACTATGAATGATGTCAAGATAAATGCATAGAAATGATGCTGCACCTGTGGTCTCCACCCTGCATTCCTCTACCTGCATTCCAGAAGACCCTGGAGAATTTCCGACATTCACCTTGGAATTGCCATAACTTGCCACAGTTTTGCATTTGTGCGCATTGATTAAATCATGGAACCAAAAGGGGATCTTGATATAATCCCACTTTTGACCAGTGTTTTAAACAGTGCACACAAATTCCCATGCACGTTGGTAAATTGTAAGGGGTGGGGTGGGGAAAGTGAGGTGAAAACTTCAGCAAGCTGGCCTGATTAGTAACAGAGGAACTCAGTGCCACTCGGTAAACAAGATCAAGTAATATGTAAAGCTGAAATCCAGGGGGAAATTCACATGGGGTGAGTTTTGGAAGCATCCGTAAGGACAAACCTAGAATGCAGAGTCACCCAATGAATTTGATTGGCAGCTGACAGATGATAGAAAGTAGGCAGCCACACATTGGAGCCACTAGCTTTGATGGGTTTAAGAGAGGATTAGACCAAGAAGGGAGGTCTACTAAAAAAAGGCTATTCACTATTGTTGCTAAGTGGAACCTCCACGATCAGCGGGAGTGTACCCCTGGTCACAGAGGCAGCTGGCAGGCTGCTATTCTGGAGGTTAAGACTATCAGTGGCTACTAGTTCTGATGTGTATATGCTGCCCCCAGTATCAGAGGCAGTATGCTCTTGCACTCATGTCCTGCTTGTGGGCTTCCCATTGGATCATCTGGTTGGCCCCTGTGTGCACAAATGATGGGTTCTTCTTACGTTCTCGTTGGAGCTGCTTGTTTCTGAGCCAGCAGTAGGGGCTCTTACCTGAGCAACAACATACTAGGCAGATATGCAGCTCTGAGAAGCAAGACTTTCTCAATACTTCCCCAAATCTTGAATGTCTGATATAAATTTGAGGAGAGAAATCCCCAAAGAAAAGTTTAGAGGCTAATTCTTTCAGGGTGATTGGTTTTGAAGAATGTGTGTGTGTGTGTGTGTGCAATGTGATTGCTATTTTTTTTTGCAACTGAGCTTTTGTTTGCAGGATTTCTATCCAGACTTGATCTGCTCAACCTTGCCTTAGACATCAATTTATTACTCCTGGCCATGTTTTGTGTTTGAGGGAGATAACCAGGGCGGAAGATGTATTTTCTCAGCCTCCTATTTTCTTTCTTCTTCTCCCCACTTCCAACTAGAGAGAAATCTGTAGGAAGAATTAATACCAAGTTGAATTTGACCCTCATTTGTTATGACAATCTCAAAGAACTGGGCATTCCGCCCCCCCCCCCCCCGCATTAAGCTGACTTGAAGTATTGTTATTGAAATTGGAGGTTGTAATCTGTAATCAGCTTCCTTGTAAAAAGGTGCCCACAATGACAAGCAAAAAGGGCATTTGGTCAAAGCAGGCTCACTGTGCATTACCAGGAAACTACACCTGTAGCGAGCCTGAACTGGGTCTCCCTGGCGTATATGTATTTAGTGAGCACCCAAAGGCAGCAAAACTGTCCTTGCCTGCAGCAGAGAGCTGAAAAAGAAGAAGAGTCATCTACGACCCTCAAGGAAAGCTGCCAGCCAAGCAAATTATGTAGGGAAGGCCTGAACAATGCGGCGGCCATTTGCCTGTTCATCTCCCCCCTCCCCCTTTTTGTCAACCGTACTACAGATGGAGCTCACCTTCAAATTCAAAGGAATGCTATGAAAGGCTCTTCTAATCAGACATGAAGGGGCTCAGGAGAAACTCTTCTGACGAGGATGCCCAAGCAGTCACTGCCCATCTGTTAAAAAATAAGATGCACCAAGTTACCCACAAAGCCTATGGGAAATGCCTTCACGCGCTCTGCCAGTGTCCTGGTGGCAGAACTCGTGTGCCACTGGCACAGAGGGCTCTGGCCAAATCATGCGGACCTTCAGCTAACATCATATGGGCATATAGTATCACTCAGTTAATTTGGCTTTTTTGTTGTTGTTTGAAGGCTTTTCATCAATTGGCTGGACTCTGGATGGGAAACATTGCACTGGATTTGGCCGTTCCATACAACTTTCTGTGTGCCGGCGATAACACAGGGTGGGTGGATGGAGAGAAGGATTGAGTGTTGAGTAGGCTGACCATATGAAAAGGAGGACAGGGCTCCTGTAACTTTAACAGTTGTAGAGAAACAGGAATTTCAGCCAGTGTCATTTGTATGCAATTAGTCCCTGGTGAAATTCCCTCTTCATCACAACAGTTAAAGGTGCATGCACTATACTAGAGTGACCATATACAAAAGAAGGCAGGGCCCCTGCACCTTTAACTGTTGTGAAGAAGAGGGAATTTCACCAGGAACTAATTGCATACAAATGACACTGGCTGAAATTCCCTTTTCTCTACCACTGTTAAAGTTACATGAACCCTGTCTTCCTTTTCATATGGTCAGCCTAGTGTTGAGTAGCAGTTGTCATCAGAGACTTGGTTGGAATGTGAGATCGAAGAACAAGTGATGTTAAAGAAATTTGACTGCATTAATAAGGGACTCAATAGGGACTGTGGTGCCTATGCACATTCGTGCACCTTGTGGTTTGCTTTAGGAAATTGGAACTGCAGAGCTACCTGTTCGACTGTCTTTTTAGACCCAAAGCCTCCAGTTCCACTTACAGCATCTCATGAAGTGGGTTGTAACCTATAAAAGATCATGCTGATGTATTTAAAATATCAGAAAAACTAAAACAGTTGGTCTATATGAAGTAGCAATAGTGGTATAACGCATCTGATTGTTATTAATTAATTCTAAAGGGTTGAATGGGCTGTCTAGCTAGCTACAGGAGAGCATATGCCTGCGTGTGGTCACGTTCGTTGTGCAGTCCTTCACGAAGCCTCTTTCTCTGTTAGGGCACAAGCTGCCCAGCTCTCAAGGGACAGCGAGGTGGGCTGAGCTCAGTGCCGTCCAGGGCTGAACAGGGATTTTTGCGTTCATGTGATGGGATTGGTGGAGGGAGAGGGGAGCGTCTTCTACCTATTCTGCTCATTTAGGCACTCAGGCATCAGGCACCTTTTCTCATTCCACTCACGATCTTTGTAAACCTCCCAGAGAGTTTCAGCTCTTGGGAGTTACAGAAATGTAATAAATGACTGGACAATGAGCGGCACAAGAGGAAAGCGGGAAGCGCTGGAGACTCCTGAAGCCTCCACAAACCGGCTTCTCAAGGCTGACCAGCTTGGTGGGACCTTGCAACGTAGGTTGTCCTGTGGGTCCTGTTGGCCTCATCCACATCAGCGCTGGGTGGTACGGGGCTGACGTGGCTGGAATCACTGCCTGGGCAAAGTGTACAAGTAGGAAAGGGAAGTCCAAAGAGTGGTGCTCTTAGTGAAAGGCAGAAATCGGCGCAATTGGAGGGTGCTGTGGCTGAAGGGCAGAGATTGGTGCTATGAATGATCTGATGCTTGGAGCCAGGATGAAGTCACCTGGCCAAGGGGGGCTGCAGGCGTGATGCTCCTGGCCCTCACCTTGGTATCAAAGTGCCATGCAGAAGAAGATAAGAGCCAGCTTTCAGGTGGTGGTGTAGATTAAGCTTGTATGCATTAATCGAGTCAAAATCCATAAGAATGGTCTTAAACCAATAAAAAAAATCTGTAGGGTAAAAAGGTCAGGCAACTCAAAGTGTCCTTGGTGAAGAAAATTCTTGTTCTGCCTTGAAAACAAGACAGCAGGGGACTGCGCCTCGCAAGCCTCTTGCTGTAGCCTTCACCTGCAATGGTCCCCCAGCCCCTCATTTGCAGGACTTAACTGCTAGGAGGGCTCCTATGGGAGGAGACATTCCCTGAGACAATTGGGAGCCAGGTCAAGCAGGTTTTGGGAATGGTACAGAAACCTGCCAAACCTATTTGACCAAAGGCTATGATGGCAGCACAAGGGTGCACGTGATGGACAGCAATGCCGGGTGCATCCCTCTTTCGTGTCTCAGGAAATAACTATTTGCCTCTGGCCACAGAGAGAGGTTTCTTTTTTAAAAAAAGCCTAGGGCTAAATGTGTGTGGGGTGTGTGTGTGGGGGGGTGGCAGCCTTCCTTTCATCCTCGGCTTCAGTGCTTCACTTCTACAACTTCAAGAGAGTTACATGCTCAAATGCCGCCAACTCCAGCTTTCCCCCCAGAAGTTGTTTATTGCCGCAACCGCTGCTAATGTTGTTGTATTTCTTTCTGTTCTTGGTGTTCCAAAGCCAAATTACTGTGACTAATGTACTTCTATAAATTTTTGCAACCATCTCCATGGCTGCTGCTGCCTGAGAATGATGCACGGTCTCTTCTTCGGGAATTCTGGTTGCGGGTTTCTTCATTCCGCCCCACCTTCAAATGTTGCACAAGACTGGCATCTCCATTACATCAATTTACCATAAGGGAAAAGCCATTGGGCATGGCGGTGTGGGTGGGGTAGGAACATAGCTGTGGGCTGAATGGACAGTGACAGCTGTTCGTTGGGCCATCGGCTGCCCAATATGCCTCCTGTTCAAAGATGCCAAAAGGTGCATTTCAGAGGCATGTCCAGGCACTTTTTGGGCGGATGGAAACAGAGCAGAACAAAAGTGAGAAAATTGTGATTGCAGCTCTCAGGCTGATCTGTGTGTGTGTGTGTGTGTGTGGGGGGGAATAGCAAATCCTCTTTAATATCCAGGGGGAAAGCAATGCATTTTCGTGTGTTTATCTCCTTGCTTGCCCGTTTGCTCCAAACCTACATTTTATCTCATTGTTGGCGAAGAGTTAAAAAGGAGGCCCACACTTCCTTTCGAAAGGGAGGAGAATTTGTGTGGGCCATAAAACACGTCCCATTTTCCCTTTCCTCCGATTCATGCCATTTCACGGGACACGTTACTGCCGTCCTGTGCAAACTACGGATGGGCTGTCACGTTCTGGATTCTATCTCATCAGGACTGCAGGTGCACAGAGCGGTTGTGGTTTGAAATGCTGCCCCATGTAAATAACGGTTTCATTGGGCAGATGAGGAATAGAGGTTGTGCGGTGAGGCTTTTCTCCTGCAATTGCCCTGCTTCAAACTCAACATTTTACAGTGTGCCTTTACAGGCCAAGGCATCTTCAACTTGCAGCCCTTGTGTGTTTTCCCACTGCTCCTTCCAACTTATTTTCATAACAGGGGGAAAATAATCTTCAGGGAAAGGCAGAATTGGTGCGCCGTGGCTTTTGTTGGCTAGTGCTAAGTACCCTCCACTTGGGACCTGCCCTTGTAGTAATGCTACTGAAGTCCAAGGCGGAGGAGCCTCAAAATGCCAACTCCCCAACCCAGACACGCGTGACCCATTTCAAAACAAACGCAGGGGCCATTGCGTCTCAACCAGAAATGAGGTTTGCCAAGTGTCACACAGGCTCCTGGCTTTCCCCTCCCCAGCTCCCTATCCTTGTCAGCAAAGAAACCTCTTGCCTTTGCAGGTTGCTGTCTGACTGCACTGAAAAAGATGCTCCTCAATAGGGCTGTGAACAGCCCCCCCACCCCGATCCAGTCCGGATTCGGGATCCAGATCCGTTCACAGCCCTACTCCTCAGCGTGCTTTGAAAGTGTGTGTGTGCACAGGTGTGTGTGTGTGGGGGGGAGAATGTAGCACTCCCATTGGGATTTCCTGAGTCTCCCTTTTAAATACTCCAACAGATAACCCCCCCCCCCCCATGCAACATTTGAGGCTCTTTTGAGCATGGCAAGGGACACTCAAAAAGGCCCTGTGATTTAGAAGAGCTGGTATCTATACCTGCATGTCTGATGCATCACTGAGTAATTCTATCAGGTGGGCCTATTTTGTTATCAGCACAATGCAGGTAGGGGCTCAGAGAGAGTAGCTTGCTTAAGGCCACCAGGTGTGTCCATTGCTCTTCTGAGATTTGATTCCTGCTCACAGCTCAGGCACTTAACCGCCATGCTACACTGGTGTAGTGTGCTGCCTACTCCAAATCAGGAACACCTCCCACTTTTAGCCTTTGCAGTGTAGCAGCACTTATTGGAAGCCTTCGTTCATTGTGCACAAAGTCCCCAGGTAGGTCTTTGCAGGAAGGAAAACGCAATTCATCTAGCAGGAAGACCAGGTGGGGATTCATGTTTAGCCCCATGGAGAGCGTTGCCTTTCACTGGTGCCTCTCACAGGTCCTCAGCCATGCTTTCTCTTCTGGGGCTGATCCAGACCTCCACGATCATCTCTACATCTGAGGGTTGGCTATGGAACCGTGAACAGACATCATTGACAAGCCCTCTACTTTTAGAAATGTGTGAGGATATGGAAGTTCCCTCTAGATCAACAGGGACTCGTGCATTCACACATTCAGGTCAGCAGCTTGGAGTTGCCAAGTGATGCGTATGTATGTGTGAGTTGGCCTGTAGCCTTGCTAGGTGTCACTGAGCGTCCTCCTTCTGTTTTCCAGGCCTCAGAATGGCTCTATGATCCTATACAACAGGAAGAAGGTGAAATACAGGAAAGATGGATATTGCTGGAAAAAGCGGAAAGACGGGAAGACCACCCGAGAAGACCACATGAAGCTGAAGGTGCAAGGAGTGGAGGTAGGTGGCGATTGGATTCCTGAAAAAGGGGCGGGGTCTGCGGGGGAGGGGGCTTCCAGGCCATGCGCCGCACCTGGCCAATTTGGAATCTTGCTTGCTATGTGTCCATTCAAAACACCCCTCTGCTCCAGTTCTTTGTGAAGGGTTGTCTTCATGTGTTGCGTGAGTCCTTCTGATTGTAGCCTTATTATGTCCTTCGGTTGCTGTTTTGTGAGGAAACGAGACAGCCCTGTTGGTGTGGGATTTAGAGAACATCCTGATGTTTCTTTGCTACTTGTTTTGGAAGTGGACTTTCTTGTTGTGCAGTAAAAACGACAGCTTGAAGATTGAGAGCTTCTCTGTTTTTTCTTGCTAAGATTGTTTGAGCTCTTCCACTTTGGCCAAGGAAGTGTGAATGTCGCTCATGTGTCCAGGAGGATGTGGGGTGCGTAGGGTGGTTGGAGGGGGGAGATGACCTCCATATTCATTTTTTTTATGGAACTCTTTTGAAAGGTGTTTTAGGAATGGTGATTTTTATCCATGTATTTTGTTGTTGTCGTCGTCATGAATTCAAAATGAAACGAGGGAAGGTCACTTACGGAGGCCGGTTTGTGGGTCCACGTGGACTTTGAGCCATTCTGCTTTCGGTTTCAAAAATAACGGTTTGAGAAGAAAGCCGTTTCTGGACCCAGAAAAGAACAATAGCGAGAAGGCTTTTTAAAAGCAGAGATTTATTCAGATGTAAAGAGCACACGACGAAAGTTTATTTTTGCTGTGTATATTATTCTTTTTCAAAACAAGGAACAGGGTGTCTTCATTTTGATTGACTCCGGCATTTTGTAGTTTTAGTTTCTGCTGCATTAATCCTGTTTCAGCATTAAACAAAAAAAACAACTTCTTCAATGAAAAGGAAAGCAGCAAACACCCTCGAATGACTCAGTGCAGAACTGAGCTGACTTTTGGAGACTCAGTGCCTTCCAGTGTTTGTCATCCCCATTAAAAACCGAACGTGGTTTGCAGGATAATAAGGAGCTGTAATGACCATGAGCCGTTCGAGACCTGTTTTTCCTCACTCTGTACTTAATAATTAAACTGCCTCTAGAGAGATCCATGGGGACACTGCGTGTACAATTGGACTCTTAAATTCAAACACATTCATGGCATCAATTGTGTGTGTGTGTGGGGGGGATATCTATAGCATCTTTACTTTGCCGGACTCAAAGGGGAAGCCCTCTGCTTGGGGAGGGTCCATTCAGCCAGTAGGTGCTTTGTGAGAGTGTTGTTTGTAAGGTGAGGTGGAGGAGGAAAATTGACATCAACTCCGAAGGCCTCTGTCAACTCCAGGCATGTCTCTTGTTGTGGATCAGATTTGGATCTTGGCCTGAGAAGGTTCAAGTCCTGTTTCTGTAGTGGATGTATTTCTCTTCCCTTTTCTACATTGGTGATGAAAACGTTTTGGCACTCACGATTGGATTGGGTGGGCTTTATCCTAGTCCACCAGAGGCAGAACTTTTGATTCCCATGTCTTTCTCTCTGAGGACAATGCAGCGCAAACAATGGGAAATGGTTGTGGAAATCCTTCCCCTGATTCTCTTGCAATTCACTTCACTCCAGCAAATGTTCACGTGCAGAGTATCCCAGAAAACTTCCTTGCTGCAAACATCCCGTTCCCCCACCAAGACTCTGGGCATGGATCGGGAGGCTTGTGAATATTGTTAGCTGTTGGATGCCGCTTGCTGGTCCTTCCTGGCATGGGGATACACAGTGGTTGTTGTGTCAATGCTGCAAAGGCAAGGACCCAGCAGCGTCACCTGCAGAGAAGGGGAGGCCTCTCCAGGAGCCGGAGCCGTGGGGCGAGGAGGAAAGGCCAGCGTTTGGAATGGCACGATAGCCCTTCGGCAGCCTTTCACTTCGTTTAGGGTTCCATTGTTGCTTCATTTCATGGGGGTGGCGCTTCTCACTTGCCGTTTTGCACACAGGGACGGATCCTGTACATGGCCTGTGTCATCCCTGACACAGCTTTAAGGTGGATTCCTGCATTGAGCAGGGGGTTGGACTCGATGGCCTTAGAGGCCCCTTCCAACTCTACTGTTTGATGATTCTATGATTCTATGGTATGTGCATGTTTAATCCACTGCTTTTCTCAAAGCCTAACAATGTATTGCATGGTGGGGGGGTTAGTCCGATGTATCTCCCTAGCAATGAGTGACTTGATCTCTCAGTTCATCAGCTGCCACTTGCATGGGACAAGGAAACTCTGAATATGTTGCCATTGCTATATCTGACTCTTTTACCGAGCATTGCTGGGAAGGTATTATGGCTGCACAGGGGTTGGTGAATCTCCAGTAATATGTAGTGAAGCCCTGTGAAACATACAGGCTAGGGCTGTGCATGGACCCCTCTAACAGCTTCGGAGGCCAATTAGCAGCTTCTGAATCAGTCCCAATCCACCTGAGCAGCTGCCCCCATTCTCTCCCTACCACATGAGCCCCCTGCCCCTTACCTGGACCCACCGTGAGTGCCTGCAGCCTTTTGAAAAATGGCAACTCCCTTGAAGAGGCGTGATGGCTGCAGGCGCAAGGCAAGGTAAGGGGCAGGGGGCTCATGTGCATGGGGGCGCATAAGTCCAAAATGCTCCAAAGTGCTTCAGATCTGACCACATCCAATTCAGTCCAAATTGTCTCAGAGCTGATCCACTTCGGTTCCGGACTGCTTCAGTGTGAATCGGCCTGCTTCAGCTCAGAATTCAGATCCAGAGCTATAGCAGTGCACAGCCATAATAAACACACACACACTCCCCATCTCCTTCAAACCATCACTTTTGTGCATGCCGTTGAGGAAACCCATTGATCTCAATGTTCCGTTGCTATTCAGAAATGCCGCTGTGATGCATGGATCGTTTGTACATAGGTATCTGTTAGCTGAGCATAGAGGCAGCACCTAGTCATCTGGATCGCTGACAAAACTCATGGTAAGGTGTTGGGTGGACTTTGCTCAAAATGTGTGATGCCTCAGGTATTCAAATACCTGAGATGAAGGAGCAAAGGTATGCTTAAGATGAAGGAGCTGCAAACACTTTGAGGGATTACATTCAAAATCAGGCACTGGAAGTTTTCCCAGGGTTGATGTTCTTGTCAATTCAAACTTCGGTGGGACTGGATAGTTCTCATCTGTTCTCAGTGAACCTCTGCTACATCGCTGGTGAGTGTCCCAAAGACTGAAGGGGATTTTTTTTAAGCATCGGCCTGACTTGGAAACTAGGGAAGATACTAGAACAGAATATAAAGGAGTAAATTTGCAAGCATCTTTAACAATCCTGTGATTAGTTGAAGCAACCAAGGATTTGTCAAGAATCTCATCTTTTTTTAAAAAAAACAATTAGGTTACTAACTTAGTAGATTGTGGGAGTGCTGTGGACATAATTTATTTTGGTTTCAGCAAAGCATCTGACAAAGTGGTTAAATGTGGTTAAACTTATGAGAAGTTTTATAGTATAAGTATTATCATTATCAGTATTATTAAAATGATTAAGATATATTAAGCACAATTCTTAGCGTAAGAATAGATAAACTATAAGTTAAGACCCAAGTATGGAACTAGTAATGTGATAGAATTAAGAGCAAACAAATGCAGGGTGAGGCTAAAAAAGAAAAGAAAAAGAACGGAGGGGAGGGGGACAGAGGGAGTAACATCTTGAAGAAAATGCAATGCTTCCTTGAAATTGTGCGAGCCCAATGGGGGCAGTTATAAGCTTTGGCTTCTGACCCTCTTCTAGAGCTCATGGGGAAGGGGAGGGGGGAGGGTCTATAGGGATGGGATTGGGTTTCTTGTGAATTGGGAGTGGAGATTGACTGTTGGTATGAATATAGTTAGTTATGATAATGGAATGTACTATATTGAAATTAGATGGGATGTACCGGATTTCTTCTCAAACAGTAATCACAATCATACCATAACAACTAAAAAATGGGAAAGAATGATGTCACAATTGTAACGCTCAGTGTCAGGGGCTTAGGGGATGTTGTTAAAAGGAGGCAAATTTCTAATTTTCTTAGGCCTCGAAGGCCTTCTATTATTTGTTTACAGGAAATATATAAAGCAGGAAGGGAAAACAAGAGAATATTTACGCACTCATATTATGGTGACCAGTTTATGGCTCCAGGTTCCAATCATGCAAGGGGAGTAGCAATAATTAGGCACTTTGATTTCCAAGTCAAAAAAATTAAGCAGGATAATGAAGGTCGCTATCTTTTTTAAAAAAAGGTCTGATAGGCAAGCGCCCACAATTTATTCACCAAATGTGAATCAATACTCATATATGGGCAAAATATTTTAAAAACTAAGATAATTTGCTGAAGGAGAGATCATAGTAACAGGAGATTTTAACTTGACGTGTGATGCCTTTATGGATAGAAGCAATACAACACCCAGGGTCATGTGACAGTCTAGCAAAAGTATTTTACCTTTGTTGAAAAGGTTTTTTTTAACAGACACCTGGAGATGGATGCATCCAGGAGTTAGGGATTATACATATTTCTCTCCCAGTTATCATACATATTCCTGATTAAATCATGTATTGGTTTCCACCGTATTGGTTCCAGACAAATCTTAGGCTGATATATTACCTCGGACTATCTCAGTAGAATTAACCTTGCATGTACAAGATCCGGGGCCATTACACCCGGTGTGGTTGGTAGATTCATGCTTCTTAGAAAATCAAAAAAGTGTACAATCCTTGACAATGGCTCTTACAGAATATTTTAATATAAATTCGACACCAGAGATATCCCACAATATATTGTGGGATGCTATGAGCAACTATCCAGGGAACACGTATTGCTGAAACAATAAAATTAAAGAAAAGGTCAGACCCATTAAAACAAAATATAATGAAGGATATAGTTGCCTTAGAAACAAAACACAAAAAACAGGGTCCAGAATTACCTTTAAAAAAATAGCTAAATTACTAGTATATATGAAGCAACGTAATTATGATCAGGAAATAAAAATACAAACTACTGGCAAGAGCTCTACAAAAGAGGAAAAATAAGGGGAAGATACTTTACACGTGTAAAGAAGATGGTAGCAAGACTTCAGAGCAAATCGAAATTAATGCATTATTTGCAAACTTTTATAAAAAAAAATTGTATCAATCAACACATCCCAATTTAGAAAATATCACAACATTTTTGGAGCGTGGGGGTATTATACCTGTGACCCCAGAACATCACAATATTTTAAATAAACCCATTTCAGTAGAGGAAGTAGATCAATCAATTAAAAGATTGAAACATAATAAAAGCCCAGGCCCTGATGGGTTTGGAAGTTCTTTTTACAAAATATTTAGAGAAAAATTATGTCCACACCTTACAAGTCTTTTTAATGCCATTTGGGAGGCGGAGATCTATCCCAGATACATGGAAAATATCTCGTATTATAGTACTGCCAACGCCAGGGAAAGATTTAACCCAGGTGGGATCGTGTAGCCCTATAGCATTGCTCAATCAAGATCAGAAATTGTTCTCTATATTAGTATCTAGACTACATCATATTATAAGAGATTTAGTGCATCAGGATCAAGCAGGGTTTATTCCAAGATGGCATATTGCAGATCCTATTCAAAGACTATTGAATATAATCTGGGATGCTTCATATAAAAAACAACCCTTAGCCTTATTATCTTTGGATGTTTTCAAAGCATTTGATTGTCTTGAATGGCCAAATTTGTTAGAAGTTCTTCAAGAATATCAATTGGAACATCAATTTATTGCAGCAATTTCAAGTCTATACTCTACAAACAGGGCCAGAATTAGAACAAATCAGGTGGATTCGTTACCAATGCCGATTGAAAGAGGGACAAAACAAGGCTGTCCAATATCTCCTCTGTTCTCCGCCCTCTCCCTGGAACTATCTGCTAATGTTTTTCATACTAGCAGTCTTATAACTGGCTACCAGGGAGGGGGTGAAGAACATTTGCTGAATATGTATGCAGATGATACGATAGTGATGTTATCTGAACTGGAACAATCAGCACCAATATTGAAACAAGAATTGATAACTTTTGCACAAGTGGCAGGCCTACAAGCAAATTTTGAGAAACCAGTTATTATGTTTTTAATATACCTCCCCAGCAGCAATTAAATGTGGGTAGGACCCTCCAGGTTCCAATGTGTCATACTTCATTCAGATATTTAGGGATACAAATGCCACGAAATATGGCCAAAATATTTCATTTAAATTATAAACCATTAATCAAGGAGATGAAACGAAACATGAGGTCATGGTCAAAACTAAAATGATCAATTTTAGGAAGAATAGCAGCAATTCAGATGAAAGTGGTTCCAAGATTCTTGTACCTATTCCAAGTCCTCCCCATTCTCATCCAGCCTCAAATGTTAAAGTGGCAAAAGCAAATAAATGAATTAATTTTTCAGGGCAAAACACCTCAATTAGCAATGAAGTATTATTATAAAAATGTGAGTTAGCGGCAAATGCCATTTTAGGCTGCATCAATAGAACCATACTTTCCAATAGGGTTGTGCACGGATCCAGATCCGTGCAGAGCCCTCCCTCCCACTCTCCCTGCTCCCTCCCCCCTCCCCCTCCTCGATGTTGGCCGCTCGTGCCAGGTGAGGACGACACGGAAGAGGCTGCAGGTAAGGAGAGCGATTGGGGGAAGGGGGGAGGGGGTAGCGGGGAGTTCGGGAAGGCTCTGCATGCACCCGGAGCAGATCCGGATCCAGATTTGAGGCGGATCGCATTGGGCCCCATCCGGATCTCCCAGATCAGGATCCAGATCAGATCGGGGGGTCCATGCACAGCCCTACTTTCCAAGTTGTACAATGAAATAGAAGGCATCGTAGTTTCACTTTATTCTGCACTAGTCCACCTGAAATACTGTGTCTAGATATGGGCATCACCTTTTAAGTCCGAGACAGAGAAACTGGATGGAGTTCAGAGGAGGGCAACAAAGGTGGGCCAGTATATGGAGAACAGGATTTTATGATCTGGAGAAGAGAAGACTGAGGGAGGAGATGAGCTCTCTTCAAATCCCTGCAGGGTTGTGACATGGAAATGTGTGTGTGTGTGTGTGTGTGTGTGTGTGTATCTGAAGGAGCTGTTTTCCGATATACTCCAGCCCATACCTTGAACTCACCATCTGAGCCCCTGCGCTGAGTTGCTCCCCAGCCTCAGCATCTCAGTGGATGGCTACTTTTCTGCGTTGGCCCCCAAATGGGGGTGAACCTCCCTAGAGAGGTCCACTTGGTGCCTATTTCATTTATTTATTTTTGTTGCCAGGTAAAGGCCCTTTTATCCTCTCAGGCTTTTAAAAAGAATTTGTAACTGCTGCTTGCTTTATTTTTAATTATATGCTTAATGTTGCATTTTAAAATAACCTTTCTCCATGTTTTGCTGCTTATTTATCTCTTTTAAAGTATTTGAAATCACTGCTGCTGCTTTTAAAACAGTTCTTTTAATGTGTTTTATCATTACTTTTAATTGTATTTGCTTTTATTATGTATGTTGCTCTGTGAGCTATGGCTATAGGGTCACTGATTAATTGAATTTTTAAAAAACTTCTTTATCACGTGCCCATGAGTTCCTGTGCATTGCTGAAACACCATACAAAAACAACCATATCTAAAATCTAAAAAGATTGCTTTAGGGTTTTTTTAAAATCAGTGCACAAAAAGAACACTAATATAATCATATGTACAACCCCATTAAGGTTTCAGAGAGAGAGAGAGAGAGAGAGAGAGAGAGAGTTTCACTTTGGAAACTGGGCCAGGTAATTTGGAACAATTTTTCCCCAAGCAAGCTCAAAAAACTAATAGGTGAAGCATGGTTCCTCCTCCTCCTGTGCAAGATGTTACGTTCCCTTCCCTAGAAAACAACCTCCACCCTTGGTTAAAAGGGTTAAACAGGGGTGGAGCATGATGCAGGGTCCTCCTTGCCACTCAGTAACCAGGGGGTTGGAGGAAAGACACTGCTTGGCATTCATTCGTTATTTATGCCCCCCCACCTTTCCACTAAAAACAGCACTCAAGCTAGCTAACAATAAGATACAAAATAACCAAGTCATAAGAAATAACAGCACCCACCCATCCAAGTGCACTCCAGCAGTAAATCAGCTTAGAAAACAAATGTCTGTTTGAATAAATATGTCTTTGCCTGCCAGCAGAAGAACAGGAGGGGCTGAGAGTCAAGCCGGCCTCTCTGGGCAGGGAGTTCCAGGGCCTGGGAGCCAACACTAAAAAAGCCCTCTTTCTAAGAGTGTTGGAGTCTTCTGGAGAAAGAGAAAGATCTCTGCCACAGGTCTGAAAAGCCAGGCAGGCTCATACGGGAGAATGTGGTCTTTCAAGGAGCCTAACCCCAGCACGGCCAGCTTAACACATGGTGCTCAAGGGGCTACAGCCCCCTGCCCGCCATCTCAGGTGGTTAACTAGCTGTGTGTGTGTGTTTTACCCTTGCTCTGTTTGGCTATCATATCTGTATTAGGAAGTGAGTCAGTCTGTGTCTCTTTCTCTATAGGTGTGTTCTTTACCATGAACTCTTTGTCTCCTGCTTCTAGGAAAGCACAGACAATGATTTCCACGAAGATGTGCACCAACAAAATAAATTTTAAAAGTGGCATCGGTTTTGCAAATAACGTAACATTCCTGGTGTGGGTGTCTGCATGCACGGGTTCAGTGCTGGGTAAAGTGTAGGGCTCCTGATCCCGCCTGCGAACCTCAGGGTTCATCATAGCCTTGATCGGGTCCTGACCCCCGGCCCTGCGGTCATCACCAGCACTTCAGATTGTGTCGGGAAACGGACTGACAACCAGTGAAGCTGTTGTGACACAGGAGTCGTGTGCTTCCTGTGGCCGTAGCGGGCTGGCTGTAACCCTGATCAAAAGTCCCTGGAGTGAAAGCTGACGTTGTTGATGGATGCCCAGAGCAGACAGCAGGTGCCCAAGCCTCCATGACAGATTAGGAGTCAAAAGAGACTGCTCCTCACTTGTGCAAGCAATTCTGCAATTAAACTAGTTGCGCACGTGGTGTGCAATAATGGTTGAGATCTGCACTGCTGTCCGTGCTTTTGAACAGGGGGACATGATGTGCAATTAAGCTAATCAATTGTGCATGCAGTGCACAAAGATTCCTGTGTGTACAGTACATGATTGGGAACACAGAGAGAAATTGCTTTCATTCCACATTGCCCTGGGTGTTTCATTACAAAAAGGTGATTTATAAGCTTTATAAATAACAAAGTGCAAATTATGTTCAAGTGGAGCTTAAGAATGCATTAGATCCATTTTGTAGAAATCTTATCTTCACTTTGTTAGAAGACTAAACACAAATCTGTCAATTTCTGTTTCTCTCAGTTTCTCATTTTTCCAATCTAAAGTTCAGTTTGTTCCAAACATTGGTGTTTTTAAAAAAATAAAATAAAGTTAAAATAGAATAATGCTAATCAGCACACAACTACTAGAACATTAAATGATAACCAAAGGATAGGGGTTAGTAAACATTTTATGTAACATATTAATTGTCCTGTATCGCATATCAAGTGTGAGATAATTAATAGAAGCTAAACAAGTAGTTTATAGCAAGAAACTAAACAATTGATATAACAACTAGCAAAAATGATTTACAGAAACAGAAAGCTAACTCAATAGTTGCAATAAACTTAAACAAAGTTTAACATCAAAATTCATACGCAGTTTTATGACCACGTCTCCTAATACCTGCATTTATGTCCATGACTATGCCTAATATAAACATTTTTGAATTCAGCTTTTCTAAGATAATGAACTTTTGAACATTATTTTCCATGAATATATGCATTTCTGTGTGCACTTTCCCCAAATATGGGCATTTTTGTATGCATTTTGATTGGTGAAGTGCAAATTTTGAAGGATAACTGAGTTTTGGCTCACATGTCGGTTTGAAAGTTTGAAATTTGCTAAGTTTGCACTTAAAAACAGACCAACCAAATGTCTCCGCCATTCCTTGTCATGCCCTGTGAGTGTGTTAAAGGTGGAAATCTCTGTGAAAATAAAAGGGCAGGTAGCACACATCGCTAACTCTAGAGAAGTCCAAGGTTTGTGGTCACTCTTAGAGGTGGGAGATATAACTAGAACAAAGTTCCTCACGTATGAAGTGGGCACACCAATGGATGATGGAAGTTTCGTTTCAGGGAGCTGCATAGTATTGAGTCAGCCATTGGACTGTCTAGCCCAGCATTGTCAACACTAACTGGCAGTGTCTGTCTTCAGGGATGCAGGCAAGAACATTCCCAGCCCAGTGGATATGCTGCTGGGGGTTGAACCTGGGGCCTCCTCCTCCCTGCAAAGCATGAGCTCTACCGCGGTGCTAGAGTTCCCTTCTATTCATTGACACTGCTCCGGGAAAAGGGAAGTGCTTTGAAGAGGGGGGAGTGGACCAGTGGCAGATCCCTGAGCTCTCTCCGTCTCTCCCTTCTCTCTTCCCAGTTCAGATGATGCATTGGCCCTTGAGAAGGGCGATTCTGGGCTGCCTCAGCTATGAGAATTCACCTGACGAGATCCCTGCCTCTTGGTGGAAGAGGCACGAGACCTCCCCGTCCATCGTCCTCCTTGAACTTCTAAGTAGATAAGCCTCCCTGGTGGTGTGTTCACAATCAATTTGCCATAATTAAAAATTTCAACTCTTAAACAGAAGTAAAGCTGAGTGGTGGAAGTCGCACCAGCTTCTTTCCGGGCTGACACTGCGCTGAATTTACAGCCGGTTGGTTTAGTTAATGGGCCTCTGCCTTTTCCCACATGCACGGAAACCTATAAATATCCAGGAATTACGTGTGTGAATGAGAATGGGCTCCCCTTTCTTGGTCAGAGTGGGGAAAGAATAAGAGGCATTCAAGTTTCTCGTGCTTTTCTAGGTGAAAGAATAAGCCTTCAAGCTTGGGGAAGAGTTGTTTTTGAAGTACAGGAAACTGCCCAGAGAGAAAAGTTTAAAAAACGTATTGCTATTTGATTTTTTATGGGAAAATGATGTCGTCCTTTTGCTGGTTCAACTGGGCTCAATTGCAGCATGCAGGGCCCACTGACAACGTGTGCACCTGTGCTGTGCCACGGCCTTTGTGGTGAAGCCCCTGACTGAGCTGAGGTGGGGGCACAGAAGCCAGCCGCTGAAACTATGCGCTGGGCAGTTTCTGTGGGGGAAGGGGAAGTGATCAGTCTGGCTGGGATTAAATCTAGCTCATACATGGCAGTGTGAGGGCTTGGAAGGGGACCCAGTGGCAAAGAGGGCATCTGGAGGGCACCCAGTTGGAGAAGGTTGTGCTAGAGGGTGAGGTAGATGGATGTGTGTGTGTGTGTGAGAGAGAGAGAGAGAGAGAGAGAGAGAGAGAGGAAGGAAGGAAGGAAGGAAGGAAGGAAGGAAGGAAGGAAAGCAGTGGCTTGGAAATCTGGGGCTCGAGAGGACCTTGTGTGGTGGAAATGTGGAGATGAAGAAGGAGGCAGGAGCTTGCAATGCTGCCTGCGGTTGGCGGGGCTTCACTGCTTCTTCCAGCCAGGGCTTCTTTGTGGGCTCCAATGTCACACATCTGGAGAGAATGAAGCATGGAGAGGTTGGGCCTAGTGCCAGCTCCAAGTGTTCTGAGGGCGCTTGGACATGGCCCTCTCAATGCCCTGCTCCGCCTTCTACCCTCTCTTGCCACTGGCTGCTCTCGCTCCTCCTCCTCCTCCTCCTCCTCCTCCTCCTCCTCCTCCGCCTCCACCTCTTCCTCCTCCTTGCTCCCTCTTGCTTACTTGACCAACAAAGAGCCAGGGAGCAAGGAGGCCGTGGCGCCTCCTGCTGCCCTTTCTCACCACCACCACCATCATCTGGGCCAGAGCAAAAGGCCGGCGCAGATGCAGGTTTCAAGGGGGAGGAGGCGCAACTCCACAGGGCTCTTGCCATTGGGCCGCTGCTGGCGTGGGGGGCCCTGGCTGGTGTCCAGCCACACCGACCCTTGATGCCAGCTCTGGTTGCAGTCGTGAGTGGATGTCGTAGGCAATGCAACACCACAAGTGACTTCTGGAGCACAGAACGTGGAGGTTGCTGTAGACCCAAATGCGTGAGGAACGTAGTGGGAGAGAAACGAAACATTTTGACAAGAACGGCACCATTTCCCTGGTGCTTCCATATCATACTGGGGACAGTTCGCTAATTTCTTATTTCTGCTGATATCTGCTGGGGAACATGGGGGGGGAGGGTGCTGCTGTACCTCTGTCTTCTTAGCTGGGCATCTGGTTGGCTACGTTGAGAAAGAATGCTGGACTAGTAATCCTGTCTCCACCATAGACCCCCCCCCCCCCCGTAAAAATTTTGAGGTCCAGAGTCTTTCACTGCTGATATGTGATCATGAGGTATTGGATTAACATAATAATTTGGGTAGACAATCTGATTCTTGTGCAAAACTTTTTTAGGTGCTATTTCCAAAATGGCAGACAATTTTCTTTAGTTCACTAGCTTTAACTACAGAAGGAACTATCCTGTGTTTGGTATCAAATGATAGGTTTTCAGGGTAAAGGAGTTCAAAGAATATGTTATATTAATTTTCAGAGTATTCCTTCCATCATTTTCCAAGATGGCGCTGAAATGTTGTCTCATTTTCTCATTTACGTGACAAATCAACATACAAATGTGATTTTTGCTTTATAGGTTTTTTGGGGTCAAGGAGGCTAACAATGGCATTAATTATGATGGAAAGGCTGTTCTTCCACCATTTTTTAATAATGGCACCCAAACACGTATCTCTACAATAGGCCACTTAATGAAAATGTGTAGCTTATATGGTCATTTTTTCATGATGTATGCTAAAATATTATGGTTTATTACATTATTAATTTAAAAAAGAAATGAAATTTGAGTATATTTTATTTTATGCACTAGTCAGCTACTATTATTGGATCACATTTTTATCTTTTTTCTCAGATGACACTTCAGGCTCTGTGGTTAAGGTGGCTTCTGAACAGGCCCATTATGGCTTAGTATGTCATGTGAACCATTCCTAACCATGGGGCTACATAACCATGGTTTAAACTTGCTCACTAACCATTCACTGCAAAAGGGTTGGAGGCCTAACCATGGCTTAGCACATAATCTAAACAGGCCCGATATCAGCAACAGGCATAGAGAAATGGAGCTACAAACTTGTTTCAGACTTGCCATGCCAAAAGGTGGAAAATTACTACAGTCCAGTATTTTGACCTAGTCTTCCAGAGGCCTTCGTTGTCTCAGATGATATGGATATCATGTCTTCTGATGATGTTGCAAATGCATCTACGAATGATTTTTTCATAACGCTTTTTAGGTGTGGTCTGTCAAATGAAGAAAAAAAAAAGAAAGTTCCTACATGGTGTGGAATTTGTGCCATAATCTCCAAGGATACAGTTCCATTGTCAAGGGTTGGTTTCTTGCCAGTTATACCACATCCACTTACTGACTATGCGACTGTGTATACAGCTCTAAAAACACTCAGAATGTTCATGTCCAACTAAGACCAGCCTGTCCTACCAGTTTTCTGTGATGAAGGTTTTTTTTCATATTGTAACAGACATTTTTTTTTTCTAGACCAGTAGAATTCACTGATCTTATCCCATGATGGGCATGTTCCATATGACAAAAGTAGCATTAAGGTGTGCAGGAAAATATATCTGTGGAAGTGACATGAATGATTCCTTTATTGGAGCAGAATTTTTTGGCAGTAAAACTATTCAGTCTATACTGAATGGAACTCATTATGTATGGTCTTTCCAAGGTAAGATAATAATATCAGAGGCAATGCAAACACAGTGGGATGCTTTTTGGTGAAAATCAGTGTTTGTGGAAGTCATACAAGGTGCAGAACTTACTTGACCTAAGAAACAGAAACAACAACAACAAAAAGCTCACAAAATGTTTGATGCACTAAGTGGGAAGGTTGAATATCTGAGAACGAAGTTTGAAGCTTTTGTTAAAGAGTGTGGAGAGAAATCTGAACTGTGTAAGAACTGGGAAGTCTTCCTCAAGATAGTTTCCCTAGCAAAAAACTGATTGTTGATTATTGTGATCGTAACTGGAATCTGCATATTGAAACTGTGCAGTCTTTGCTTCCCATTTTTCATGAATTTGACTGCATCAATTACCTATGGTATGGCAGTTGGTACCTGGAGAGAATAAAGAAACTGGAGCATAAGAACCCCTTTACCAAAAATTCATTAAAAGACATTTTGCTGTGAAGGATAAAGAGGGGAGATTAAGTGTTGTAGCATCTGATATGAAGTTGGAGGAAACCATTCAAAGGTCCCAGAAAAGTTCAAAAGGCATCGTCGGGCAAACACGAAGAAATATTTAGGTTGCTGAGTAGCAGCTAGTGTACCACAAGGTTTTGATGATAGGCAATTTGTTTTGAGATCTCACCCATTCTGATTTAGTCAACTGATGTGTTACCATACCCTATCATGATCTTCTGGGGGAAAAGGTGAGCAATTTGATGAAAATGTTGCACGACTCCTAGATTTCATTCAACAGCACGGAAATCCATATGAAGTAACTGAGTCAGTGTGGCTTCACAGCTTTGTAACAAAACAATACATGACTAATATTATAAAGGATCCAATTCTTGATGTCTTAAGGCATGGTTCAGACCTGTATCAGCACCTCAGGCAGGACAGATTTATATCAAAAAAGAAAAAGCTGTCAGACATAATCTTTGAAGTAAGGCTGCCATCTTTTGCTAGAAAAAGCATCCCAGAGCCTACCACACCCAAACTTATAACTAAGAAAGTAATCGATCAAGCACATAGTCATATGGAGATTACGAAAGAAAGGGGAGACTCAATAGAGAAAATTATGGAGCATGATGTACTGTCAACAAATACGTCGTTTGATGATAATGCACCTACGAAACCAGCAAAACACATTATCATACCATAGCTTGAGAAGCATCTCTCCCCTGAGGATTTTGAATTCACCATTGAAAACCACTGTTGTAAGTGACTTTATGTCCCAAGTAAGAATGGTTAAGATGTCAGCAATGAAAAACTTTGGAGAAGTTGTTAACAATGTAGTCAAGGGATCAACATCTATCTGTATGTTCTCTTCAAGAACTTCATTTTGTTTTCGACAGTTATTTGCAGCTTCAGTAAAGGACTGCAGGAAGATAAGAGAATCTACCAGTGGTACAGTCGATCTGGCTGTAATTGAAAGCAATACACCAATACCTGTCAGCTTGAAAAATTCTGGCCATCTACCTTAAATGAGACAAATCTGCAGAAATTAGCATGAACAAGAGTGCAAGAGGAAGCAGGAAAAGCTATATTTTCACTGATATCTAGTGGTTCAGTCATTGATGATGAATTGGAACCTGCAGTTCAGTTCACAAGAGAAGGGACTCATGTTCTTGAACAACTAAAGAATACATTGGAAGAGGCTGACCTTAGAATTGTTCCACATGTAAGCTGGACAGTTCACAATGGTACAGAGAGAATTGTGCTTTTGAATGATACTGATGTTGTCTTGCTTCTTTGATATATGTACAGTTGGGTTTCCAAAGGTATATCTCAGTTATGGGCATGTCTTGGAACAGGGAAGAATCGTCGCTCCATTCCAATTCATTAACTCTTTAAAAAGTTAGGTCCACAGATGTCAAGAGTGGTGATAAAGGCTCATATACTAACAGGAGATGATGAAATGAGCAAAATTGGGATGAAGGTTAGAGCTCTAAGTGCCAAACCAACAAAATACCTTACTAAATTTGGGGAAACACCTGATAACTGTCATTTTGAGGAAGTGGAGAAGTACCTTGTACGCATCTGGAAACTTCACTCAAAATGTGACACTTTAGACAGTCTGCATTTCAGTGAGTATAAAAGATCTGTACCAATTAGTGAGCTTCCTCCCACATCATGCTCTATAAGAGGGCATATCACAAGAGCATTTTACCTGGTAAGAAGATGTATGTGCCTCTGAGAGAGTGTTCATCCAAAAGTAGATACATGTGATCACGGTTGGGAAAATGATAATGATGTCCTATGACCAAAACAGTTCTTGAACTTCCTGCCAAGTGATATTTTATGTGTATATAACTGTAAGGTTTGTAGTACAATGAGATGTCTGTGTCAAACCACAGTGGTCAAACGCACAATTTTTTGTAAATGTTTGGAAAATAACTACAAAAATGGTTATGTTAAACTGCTTTAATATTTCTGTATTTTTTATGTTTTAGTAAGTCTTTATATACTGTGGGCCAGTTTAGAAGACACCTTAAACCCTACTGGTTAAGGCTTTTGGTTAAGCATCAGGGTTTAAGGTGTCTTGTGCAATGTGTTTTGCTAAACCCTGCTCACTCACTAACCACAGTCAGACCATCTCCAGCAGGGTTAGCAGCTCTAACCATGGCTTCATAGAATCATAGAATAGTAGAGTTGGAACGGGCCTATAAGACCATCAAATCCAACCCCCTGCGTAATGCAGGAATCAACCTTAAAGCATCCCTGACAGATGGTTGTCCAGCTGCCTCTTGAAGGCCTCTAATGTTGTGTGTGACAGATTAGCTTGTGGTTAGTGTTAACCCCAGAGAATCACAGTTTCGCTAACCACAGGGCCTGAAGAGTCATCTGAACAGGCCCATTGTTTAGCTCAAAATGCTTAACCATCATGGTTTAACGTGTTGTCTGAACAGGACCATTATTGGCTTGCCAGGCCCTACTCCACAACAATTCTGAGAGAGCACAAGAGCTGTACCATGAGTGCCATGTGTCCCTGATAATGAAGAGTTATCCTGGAAATCAAAATTATCAAGAGAACACTAGTTCCAGCCTTTTCAGTCATAGTTTCATATTTTTTATTTCACCAAACCTGAAAAGAGAAGAACCCATTAAATATGATTGCATATATCAATAAATGTTTGGACGCCATTTTTAAAAATGTTGGAAGGACAGCCTTTCCATCAGAATTGCCATTGTTGACCTCCTTGACCCAAAAAACCAATAGTTTAAACCCAAAATCACATTTGTATGTTGATTTGTCAAGTAAATGAGAAAATGAGACGACATTTCAGTGCCATCTTGGAAAATGGTGGAAGGAGTACTCTGAAAATTAAAATAACATATTCTTTGATCTCCTTGGCCCTGAAAACCTATAATTTGATACCGAACACAAGATAGTAACTTCTGTGGTTGATGAAAACTAGAGACCTAAAGAAAATTGTTTGCCATTTCAAAAATAGCACCTAAAACAGTTTTGCGCAAGAATCAGAATGTCTACCCAAATTATTATGTTAATCCCATACTTCAAGATCGCATACCAGCAGAGAAAATCTCTGGACCTCAAAATTTTTACTGGGGTATATTGTGGGGACTGGATTAAGTAGGCCTTGGGTCTGATCCAGCAGAGTTTTTTTTAATCAAGTTTTTATGACTTCCACCGCTCCTGCACCTCTTTCCCAAAGTTTATTCTAATGAGCACCAGAGTGTGCATCATCATCATGTGCGCCAGTCAATACGTTATGCTTTTCTTTTTTATCTTTCTTTTACCTGATTTGAATTTCATTAGAAGCAGAGTCTCTCTGGTGGGGGAGAGGGGGGCCCGCGTGGTGTGGAGTTTGCATGCCAAGCTTGCATTATTAACACCGCAATCCCTGAACACCAATACAGATTTGCCCAGATGTATGGATTTTTTATAAAAAAAGTTTCCAATTACTTTGTAAGCTCTAGAACATTGCTGTCAAAAATTCACAAAAGGCTTTTGCAGCATTTCAGTTTAAATGTGCAATACTTGGGGTTACGTTGGCAGAATAACCTTGGCAATAATAGCGTATTATTATTAACACAGCTTGGGAGCCAGGAAGGGGTGCTTGGGAGCTCCCTGCCTTTTGCTTTCCGTCTTTAAACCACCCCTCTTAGGAAGTGACCGATGGGTTTTCTGGCATTATGTAAAGAATCCCCGGGCAGATCTGAAATTGCAAAAATACGCTGGCATTACTCAGTTCCTTGCGATTGTCGGCAAAATGTACTCCTGGGTTGTTACCGGAGGGCGAAGCAACTTGTGAGACCAGAGCTAATCTTGCAAAACTATTCCTAGGATGCTCTGATCTGCTTTAATTTAACATGGGTTTTACTCTCCATCGGAGGTGAGTGGTGTCGTTTGCAAACTAATTAGGTTCATGTTGTTCAGACCGGCTGCTTAATGCATTTCAGCAAAATAAAACAGGAGATGCTTAGAGGAAGGAGGGTGAAGCTCTTTGAAGCAGCCACGCTGAGTCGGTCTTCGCATGTGACATGCTTGGTTCAACACCCAACGGTTTCTGGTCACAGTCCAAGCCCCCCGGCCCCCACCCCCAATACCACATATGCTGTGGCCACTGTGAAATCTACTAGCGCCTAGATCTGGACAGGCAGGGGTAGTGTAGGCCAGGCGAAGGGCAAAGTCCAGCCCCGAGCTTTATGTGAGAGTTAGTGTAGAACCTGAAGGAGAGAGAACTCCCCTGTTGCATTTTACCTGGCGACCTTGAACTGTATCCTCTGCCAGGGGCCATGTCCAGATTTCCCTGGACTACAGATTTTGGTTCCTTGAGGACTCTGAACAACTCACATCAGGGACTAAAGTGGCCATAACAACGTCTCCTTCTTCAAAGTGCATCCGCTGCCCCCAGTATGCCATCATCCCAACTTCAGCCTGGAGGGTTGAGGAGGCCAAGTTGAAGTCGTTATGCTGACAAAGCCCTCAGAATCCAGATACCTCTGTTTTCCCCCTTGACTTTGCATGTCTCTAGAGCAGCATTCAGAGTCTATAGTTCTGCTCTAGCTTTCAGGCCATGAATGGATCCCTCTAATCACACAAACACGAGGAAGACAGAAGGTGAGGACAATAGTGCTGGCCTACCTTACAGGGCTTTGGTGGGGTTTTCTGAGATGATGCATGTAAAAACATTAAAGTACTGTTTTAATAAGATGATGATTTGCTCTGAGCACTCCTTTTGCCTGGCAGTGTTTTCAATGAAATGCAAAAGTGTGGAGATTTGTCTGGATTAGCCAAAGAATGCCGTGACTACTTGAATCCTGTTCTCCTTCATCTGGGAGTAGTAAATCAGGAGATTGGGTGAGATTTTGTCAGTTTCTGAAAAGCATCCAACTATGCTACAGCCCCTGAGAGATCGCATTGTACGCAGGGATAGATTAATCTGTCCATTTCAGTTTTTCTCCGTTTCTCATTTTTCAAATCTTAAATTCAGTTCATCTCAAACTATGAGAATTTCTCCACTCTTAGTCCAGTTAATCCCAAACTTTGAATTGTTGTTTTTTAAAGTTTGTTTAATTTATGAATTATTGTATGCAGTTTTTCCTAATACATTCCCTTTTTTGTTGGTGTTTGCAAGCAGTCTTCCTAATATAATGCATTCTTAACATTAGATCCTCTAATATACACATTTTCGATGGGAGAACTCCATTGCGAAATTCAGAAAATTTCAAAAGTTAGCTAAATTTCGTTTCAAAGCGTGAAACTGAATTTCTCCCTCATCCCTAATCCCATATGGTTGAGGCAACTCCTAATTGGGCACTGCTCCTAGTATATGCTACTTTGGATAACTAAAAGATGAAAGCCTCCACCCCCCACCCCCCCACAAAACACAATCCCCATGTTTTAAAACATGGAGGGGTTTATAGGTTGTTAGATGCTCCTTGAGATCTTTCAGGCCCATTTATGGCATGGAATGGATCTTCAAGCGTACTGATAATGACACACTTCTTGTAAAAGAGGGATTCTTTATCTTTGCTGGCTTTTCCAGGTCAAAAGTCAAACTACAATATGTTAGACAACTCTGATTTTTTGAGCTTTCTTCAGAACAGCCCCACATCTAGAGTACACGATGGTCCCCTAATCTGAGAGTCGCCAAGCATGGCATTGGTTCAGTCTTTGGCCACACACTTCTGCTAGAAAGGCAAGGCGGTCGGAACGATGTGGATGAACTTCCCAACGTTAAAATTTGAAAGGAAGGTGAGACAGGGCCAGTGTTGGGATGGGGGCAGGGGGAGAAAAGACTGTTGCAGAGGTATTTATTAATGGGGGTGAGCCTGGACTTTTAGTTTACTAAAATCCCATATATTATCCCTTCCTGTTTTAAGCATTTACATGACAGTAGGAGAAAAGATTCTGCCTCTTCCCCGTAATCTGTGCGACCATAAACTCTGCACCGCCATGTTGATGGATGTGATTGGTAGCCATTTATTACAAGGAGTGTTTAAAAAATGTTGACTCTTCACAAATTGATTATTTGGGATTTATTTCAGAAAATATTTGCCACGGCATGTGATATACTGAACTTACGGTCATTACTGCTCCTTAATGATACATGCATCAAAGGCCGCACGAGGGAAAACGCCGCTCTGGTTTACTGTTCCTGAAGGGGGGATATGGATTGTTATGAATTCTCAAATGGGCCCCTGGAGGATCTCTTCAGAAGGGGACATGCATATCAATAATCCCTTTTTCTATATTGGGGATCCTAATGCATTCATGCATGGAAACATAAATTAAAAGCAAATACTTTTACTCCTGTGATGTGTTGCTGGCCTCTTCTCTTGATGCTCCAGAGGTATTTCCTTTGAGCTTCTCCAAATACACAACATCGAAACCATTTGAAACCAGTCCACTTCCTTTTCTTAGAAATGGTAGCGTTGAAGGAGACAAACCCCTGGGAATTTGTGGCTTAAGAACTCCTTTGTGCCAGTCAGTGCAGCCTCCACAGCCAGAGGTGCTTTACCTCTGGATATCGGATGCTTGGCACAGACAACGAGGGAACACCCACATCCTGTGTGCCCTGCTTTTTAGTTTCCTGGAGGATCTGGCCAGCCAGTGTTGGGAAAGGGGGATGCTGAAGTAGGTGGACCATTTTATTTAAATTGCAGAGCTGGGCTTGCATTTCAGGGACTGCTCTGTTTGTTTATAAAATGAAAATACTTTCAGTACCAGATGGAATTGCTTGATGGTTTTAAGAAGCCCCGGAAGGGTCGGAGATGGCAATAAATCTGCAAAGAAGAAAAGAGTCTCCTCCTCTGTATGTCTTCTTTGCAGCTAATTCCTCCAGAAACATATTGTGAATGGGCTGAGTTATAATGAACCCACAACGGAGAATGCTTTGGGGCAGAGGGAGAGCCGTTGTTTGATGGGCTTCAGCGGGTAGTTTGCAAAGCATCTCTCTCTCTCTCTCTCTCTCTCTCTCTCTCTCTCTCTCTCTCTCTCTCTCCGCCCCCCCCCCCGCCCCTCCTCTTCATGAGTTTGCACACTGTGCTGGGCATGAACTGGGGTTGGAGAAGGGCCCTCTGCTGCTTGTTCTTCCATGATGAAGAGAGAGGAGGAGATGAAATCCATTAGGCGAATGGCCCACTGTTGTCACTGCCTTTCAGCGAAGGGTGCCCCCAGAACCTCTAGGAATCCCTCCCCTCACGTTCTAATCTTTGACCCTTTTCGACGCAGGCAAACATTTGTGACTGGAGCATGGGTGGAAGTTTATTTCTAGTACCGCAGGAGAAGGCGCCAAATGGGGACCTGTTCCGTGACAGGGGAGAAGGAGGCTGGGTTCCTCCAAGCACAATCCAGGGGTGCTGGTTATATCGGCTGTTGCTATGAAGGCCCATCTCTGGCACCTAAGGCAGGGTTGCTTTGCTGAATCACTCCCAAGTTCTAGTATACAGCCGCTGATCCCTGGATGCCCACAAGTTCACACCATTGTTCCCTTGGATGTCCTGTTTATGGATGATTGTCCTCCTCCTCCTCCTCCTCCTCCTCCTCCTCCATGAAGTTGTCCAGTCCCCTTTCAAAGCCTCTTTTGCACCAGAGGGGACACACTCTGGAAGGGATGAGCATGCTCACTGGCTGCTTGGCTGAATCGGGTAGGGGCATTTCAGGCAGACTTTGGGGATCCTGGCCAAAGGGTCTTCATCTCAGGCTGCTTAGTGGAGCTGCTGGCCCCTGGTCCTCCTTGTCCGTGGCTGCGTGTAATTGGGGTCATCATGATGAGGAGGAGAGTCATGTGGTCATGGAGGAGAGTTGGCCAGTCTGCCTTCAGAGGCTTTACAAAGTGTCAAGAGGTTTCTTTGGCAGGTCTGGATCTTGACCCCCACATGGAATGTCCTTTGGTTAGCTCGTAGATCCCATGCTCAGGACCTGTCTGTAATCCCAGCCCAATCCTTGCTCCATATGCATAGATCCCTTCCTTGAGGTGGGGCAGGATAGGAGCGTGGGGAAGCTGAGCACTAAATAATATTATTGTCTCTGCAGCAATAAAACGGAGGGACAATGATCTGTCTCTTCATCCTCATGTACCCCCTCCTCCTCTTCCTCACCCCTGGAACAGTTTGTCTCATTGCTTTCAGGATGCTTTTGCTGCAGTAACATTTATGGAAGGATGTTAAGACTGGCGCTTGTGCATGGTTGCATCTAAACATTTTGTGTTCCGAATTCCACTGAAGGATAAGCAAGCTGAGAGGTGAACATCTGCTAGAAAACATTTAAGCAGCAAAAAAGTGTTTGTCTTGCAGAATATTTCAGGAAGCGTATTTAATTTATTTTGCTTAATTATCTCTCCTTGCATTTTTAATGTCCTTTAATACAGTTACGTTAAGCACTGCAGTGTCAAGATACTTAGAGCCCCTTCTAATACATCCTGAATGAGGTGATTAAATTGCTTCTGTAACATGCCTGTGTATGTATATATTCATCACAGAGAACGAGGAAACTGTATCACCCTTTGAATCAAAAGGTCATCGTAACTGGTAGGTTTTTTTTTTTAATCTGGAAGAGTAATGCAGAAAACATTGTCCTCCCAATTGGGGATTTTAAAATGATGAAATAATGCAATGAACACACAGGGAAATTTGTAAATAATTTTTCAACATGGAGATCTACATACATTTTATTAGTAATTTGTGACTTGTAGACTTAAGTTATTTCTCTGGCAAATCCCCTTTTAAAACTTGTGAATTCAATATTGAATGGATTTCTTTTCTTCATCGTAAATATCCACCATGTGTCTTCCATCTGTGTTTTTGGCATCGCAAGGAAATTACTAACAGGAGAAGAAGAATGCAGAAGAATGCAGAAGAATGCAGAAGTGTTGGAGAAAATATCCAATCTCATGTTTTAACTCCCTAATGTATTTCAAATAAATATTGCACTTTCATGTTACATCTAGCAAATGTTTTAGGCAGCATAAATTATACAACTCATTATCTTTGCTTAAAAAACCTCTAGCAAAACCTTCTTGGATGCTAAATTTCCTGATAGGCTCCCTGTAATTTAGTTTATTACTGACTCACCTTTTTATTATTAATTTAGAGAAACAGTATCTGTGTTGCGGGTACCTTTGGGGATGGGACCGGTTCCTAGAGAGAAATCCATATTTTTTGTTTGATTTTAGTTCTTCAGTGCTAAGGTACGCTGTCATGAGTGGCTCCTCCTTCTTTGCATTATTTCTGTATAATGGAAGTTTTTATTGTTGCTGTTTCCTATTTATTATTTTTGCAGATCTAACATGCCTGCTACAAACTCATTCACACTTTATGCTGCAAAGTTTCCCTTGTAGATTGTGAATCCTAAAATATAACCTCTGCTGCTTTCACAATGATTGATATTCTTAGGTTGGGATTGAAATGTCTGGGTTAATAATATGTTCTGAAACCTAGACATTTGCCTGCTCACAAGTAGAACTGAAGTGGGGAGGGTGGTGATGGCGTACAGATGTGCAAAGACCTGCAAAGGGTCCGGTGAGCAGATCTGGCTGATCGTGTTTACAGAATCCCTGACTGCATGAACTCCAGAAGCACATAAAGATTCCACAGAACCCTTTGCAGATCTCCCATGTCAGAGGCAGCCAGACATGTGGGGGCATTGAGGGGGCAGGGCTTCTCTGTACACCCACACCCCCCCTCCCCACTTTAGCTGGGTTAGTAACCCAGTCATTTCAATCTCAACCTAGGAATATCAATTATCCACGAAGGAGCAAAGGTTATATTTTAGGATACACAATTTGCAAGAGAAGCACCACAGCAAAAAGATACTCGTTTGCAGGTGAACTCCTGCGTAGGGCTACTGACGTGTATGGATTTTCATCGTTGTGATTATGTGCAGTTAATTTGTGGAAACTGCTGGCCCAGGTTGTAGCTTAGGTGGCTTCAGAAGAAGAGGAAAAACATTTGTGGGGAGGGAAGGAGGTGAGATCCAGCCGGTAGTGTCTACTTACAAACCTCTGTGCTCAGAGGCATTTTACTTCTGAAGAGCTGCTGCTGGGACTCCACGGAATCAGAGGCCGGCCAAGGCTGGAAAGACTCTCCAACATATTCCCATATATTCTTCATATTTCCTACTAATATAATCAATATGCTATACTAGTAGTCTTACCTGTTTTTGGCTACCTTTGAAGTACATCTGCTGTCTGGTAGTTAGTTTGCTTATAGCTGGGGAAAATACTCCTTCCTCTTCCCCATTTATTATTATTATTATTATTATTATTATTATTATTATTATTTGCTGATGACCATTGCACACAGCAGAGTACTGAAAATAAAAGACTTGCTTTCCCTCAAAGAGCTTAAAATCTCAAAGGCTGAAATGCCTCGCCTAAGGCTGAGTTATAGGCAATCAGAGCTTCCAGCTACAGTACGTGGGGACTTTAGCTCCACCCCTTTTGGCTCCGCCCACTATTGGAATGCAGCCCCCAAGAGCCTCTCAGAAATGGAATTGGGCCAGACGGCTGGAAAGGGTTCAGCCACCCCTGTTGTAATGGATTGGGTCTAGTACAGCCCCAAAGAAGAGCTATGGTCCAGAACCATCATGGGCCACAAGCAATTTGATCAGGAGGGATTCTTTCCTTGAGACGGGATCTTTCAAAAATCCATTGCCTTGTGTGCTGCACGGCGAAGCTGTGTCTCCTCCACTCTTTTTCTGCTTAGTTTCCTTTGAATAGAGGTGTACAGCATTACTCCTGGTCTGGAGAAAATGGAGAGGGAGACATTTTGCTCCCTCTCCCATAATACTAGAACCCAAAGGCATCATCCAAGAAACTGATTGGAGGGAGATTCAGGACAAATAAAAGAAAGGACTTCTTCACACAGCACATAAATGATGGAATTCGCTACCACAAGATGTGGGGATGGCTACCAATTTGGATGGCTTTAAAAGCGGGGGTGGGGGGTGGGGGCTTGGATCAATTCCTGGAGAAGAAGGCTATCCATGGCTACTAGTCATGAGGTCTATGTGCTACCTCCAGTATCAAAGGCAGTAAGCCTGTGTGCACCAGGTGCTGGGGAACATGGGTGTGTGTGTGCTGTTGCACTGTGCCCTGCTTGTGGGTTCCTGTTTGACAGCTGGTTGGCTGCTGTGTGAACCGAGTGCAGGACTAGATGGACTCTTGGTCTCATCCAGCATCAGGGTTCTTCTGATGTTCTTATGTAAATGCTGCAAAGGGCATAATACCTGCCCTAAGATTTCTTAAGCAATGATGTTGCCCATGAAGATAAGCAAGATACATGTTGGGTTTGGGTGTTTGCAGCTATGAGCCTAAATAATAATAATAATAATAATAATAATAATAATAATAATAATGCTACCAAAACACCAGCAACTGCTTAGGCTGAATAGTATGAACAGAGGTGCCAGTCAGATAAGTATGGGGCCAGGAAGCTTCCTTATTTGTCCATCCAGTCCATAATTGTCTCTTCTAAAGCAATGACTTCCTAGGGTCTCAGGCAGAAAAAAGGACCTCTCCAGCCCATGACCTGATTCCCTGTTTCATTAAGGATACCACAGACTAAGTATGAAATCTGCTGGGTGCAGCACTTCTACCCTACCGCTGACCACAGGGGGCGCTCTGAACAGGTTTGTTGGCGTGCATACTGGTGTATTTATAGGCCCGCTTTTAGGTGCATGCCCAAAAGTTGATGGGCATTTGGGTCTGGGGAGAGAACCGCTGTCATGCATCCAGCATATTGGCAGCAGCCTCCTCACCCACCCTTAGCATCCCCACATATCAGGAACTGTGGCACAACTAAGGAGGTCAGCAGTGTCTGGACAGTTCTCTCTTGGGGATGCTCTAGCTCCATACCCTCTCCACCTCTCTCATTTCAGAAGATCCACCAGGGCTGTGCCGTTTGTGGCTAGGGAACCAGCGGGGCTCCTGTCGGCCTGGCTCTGAGAAGACTGCCTCCGCACAGACGAGCCAGGCTGTCTGAGGTCACGGAGCCCGTTGCCTGGGGATATGTGGCCGTCACACGGGAAAGCGGAGTGCCCCAGCGGCCTCCTTCCATTGGTGTCCCGGTGCTGGAGGCCGACCAAGAGGGCTCTCAAGCTTGCAACCAGCAGGGCAATAAACAAACATTGCATTATTTATAATGGTGGAGATTAATTATGGATTGTAACGGTAAGGGATGTTATAGTGATGGATCTGCGGAGCTGAAATTGTTCTCATTAAAGGAGCTGGAGAAACATATTCGGGATCAACTGTTGTTTAGGAATGGAGTCTTGTTGGGTCCTGGCGTGTCAGAAATCACGAGTTTCCTGAAGGTGTCACTCCACTTGTCTTGGCCTGCAGATCACAAGAGAAAACGAGGGAAGGGGGAAGTTTCATGGGCAGCCCACACTCCTGAGCGCAACACACTATCCCCCCTCTGAATTAAAATTGCACATGCGCCTCTAATGCCCAAGCATAGTTTCTATGGCCCCAGGACAAACCCGTTGCATGGAACAAGCGCCCCCTCCTGTGAAAGGCCTTGTGTGTTTCGAAACATGGGAAGATGGAGCTGCTTCTGTAGTTGTCTTTGCTTAAACTCCTGGCATCTCTTGCTGCCTGCTCTGTACTTATAGCCAGACATGGTGGCATAGCAGATATACACTTCCATCACTCACCAGTGATAGGGGCGTTTTAAACACCACCTTGGGGATCTCTTCTATGTTCTTCTATAACAGAGCTGTTGAACCTCAGGACCACAGGACAAATTTGGCTCAACTGGGATCTCACAGAGGGCCACACTCCCTCCCTTGGTCCCACCCTTTCCCCCACCCCCAGGCATTGATCATTGGGTGGCTTCCTGTCTTTTGTGCATATTCCCCCCTCCAATTCTAAAAGGTTGAAATGCTTCCCCAAGGCTTCATTACTGGCAGGAAGACCTTCAGGCTAACATAGTTTTTATATTTTGGCCCCACCCACCAGCTGCCAAGAACTTCTCAGAAATTGAATTCACCTCCAGATTGACAGAGGTCCCCCAACCCTGGACTAGACACCTCAAAAAGGAATGAATGCTTTGATTCCTAGGATCATAGAATCATAGAACCGTAGGGTTGGAAGGGGCCTCTAAGGCCATCCAGTCCAACCCCCTGCTCAATGCAGGAATCTACCTTAAAGCATCCCTGATAGATGGCTGTCCAGCTATCTCTAGTGTAGAATTCAGAATAAGGGTTTATATTGTCCATTTGCATGCTGCTGTGAGAGACAGAGAATGCTAAATGCCCTGAGCGTTGTTCCTTATTCCTTTCAATCAAATATTGAGATTTAATGTGAACTCCTTTTTGCAACTGACAGGTCTTCCTAAGTGTGATTCTGAGGTTGGTTTCCATCTCCTGTTCGCCACTTACTGACCTGTTGATCTTGGACACGGCTCCTATTGCCATGCTGTGGCAGCGAAGTCCCCATGGAAACACACCAAAGGGATCACCTCAAATGTTAACCAAAAAAGGGGGGGAATGAGCAGAGGACCCCAGCAATCTCTCTCTTGACTAGTGCCGTGATATTTATTTGTTTGCTTGTTTGTTTGATTACAGTAGGGATATATGAATTGTGTTAAATCACTTCCATCTATCTTTCATGGATTGTCAGGCATCTTTTGTTCCATCCTTTGACAGAATCAGATTTTTAAAATCAGAATTTTGGTGTACTTGTTCTAGTTTGCATTAGTGCAAATATTCGTTAGAAGTGAAAAGATGGTCTGCAAATCCATGGGATTTGCATGACCTGGGAAAAAGCCAGTCTACTGCAGCATCTGCAGATCAAATTCAGAGAAATCAGAATTCATTTGAATCTGTTACAGATTTCTCCGATGCCCCTGATTTCCAGTATTTTTATGCCACTTTTCAGGGCGAAGCCAAGGTGGCTCACATAATGAAGAACATAAAGTACAACCAAGACCAGCCACTGTGATACGATAGCAACATAATTAAAAACACAAAATAAAACTAAAACCATTTCATTACAACTGCAAAATTAAAACAGCGCTATGCAACCCAGCACAGAAAATCAGAGAAAATAGATGGAAATCGTCAAAATGAAAAACAGCAATAGTTTAAATGATTAAATACCCAGTCCAGAATCTTAACTAAAAAGCAGATTGAAACAGAAAGGTTTTCAGGGCCTGTTTAAAACTGAATAAGGAAGGAATCAGGTGGGGTATGTCCCTTGGGAGGGAGTTCCACAAATATGGGTCCGCCACCACCAAAAAGGCCCTGTCTCTACTTCCTGCCTAGCTGATTAAACGGCATTGCAGACTTGCAAGCAGGGTCTCTGAGGCTGATCTCAAGGCCCAAACAGGTTCAGATGATTGTAGACTGTCCTTCAGTTTTCACTTTCGCGAAAAGTGACATTTTGAGATGGAACTTTGAAGGAAACAAGAGGCCCGCAATTTCTCAGGAGTTGTTCTCCACAAAGATCTCCATCCGGTACTTTGATGGATGCCTTCCTGGGCCTTTCTAATCTGAGGTGGTGCAGAGTCCCAGCAATCCGAATCGGCGTGCTCTGTGGGTTGGTTTGCAAAATCAGGAGGGCTGAGGTCTTCCTGGGGGCGGGGGTGCTTCTCCCCTCATCGCTCCGTTTCTTCCCCTCCCCCTGCTCTTATCGGTCATCCGAAAGGATTTCCACAGGAGCCCTTGATGGCGCACTTCTCATTCATAAAACCAAAGGTCTTATTCAGCGATTTCTTTTCCCAGGTTCATCCTGTTGCCATGGTTTTGTTTTAATACCTTGCTTTACAAGACAAGCGACTAGAAGGCCGGATTCAATGTGCACTGTTTGCAGCCACTCTGGGAACCGGAGGCTCCTAGCTTCAACTTTTAATTAATCCTGGAACCGTTCTATGCCGTGGTCCAAGCAACACTTTTTGGAAGCTAAACGCTGCTCTGTCCTCCAGTGGGTGCAAAAAGCCTCCTGCTCCTCCTCCTCCTCCTCAACATGAGAGGGTTTTTCTTCCTTTCTGCTGCTGCTTTTGTTGCGGTGCTTGTTCTTGTTGTCAGGGAGCAGAGGCATTGTGCCGGCCTTTGCTTTAATAGGGAGCGCCTCAGGGCTCATAAAGTGACTCTGTCCAGATGTTCAGGTCTTGTCTTTGCAAGATCGACAAGGCCAGGGGGCTCGTGGCTCCTAAACCTGTCACATGTCTTACTAGCGAGGTTGCAGCAGCAACCCAGGCAGAATACAAAGGAGCCATTGGGCTGAGAGCGGTGCAAAGCCTTGCAGTCCGGGGGATTCTTAAAGCCATCGCCGTAAACACGCTGCTGCGCCTGTGTTGGTATTAACCCCGGCTGTTTATTGCTATCGGAGTACTGCAAGCTATGCAAGGCCCACGTTTCCCAGGCCCTCCGACCTCCCTAAAACATTTAATTTATTTATTACATTATATCTACGTCTTGCTTTTCTCCCATCATGGAAACCAAGGGGGTGTACAATGGTGGGATGGAGGGCAGTTCTCAGACTGCCTCCCATCCAGGTGCTAACTGGAGCCAGTTTGGTTAGCTTGAGAAAGGTGCCTTCGGACCATTTCCCAATCACTCAAACAATGCCATGTGGTCTGGACTCAAAAGCAGCGCGAGCTCCCAGTTTTTGGGGGTCCTTGAGCTGGACACCACCCACAGGCCTCCTCCCTCAGTGAGTCCACTTTCCTCCTGCCCTTGTCACCAGCAGCTCTTCCTCCTCCTCTTCCTCATCATGGGTACCACTTGCTTACTTGGCAGGAAGAGAGCCAGGGAGCAAGGAGGCCACAATGGCATCTCCTGCTCCTCCTTCTCACCACTGGGCCAGAGCAAGAGGTAGGTGAAGTACAGGACCAAGTGCGGGGGGCCCTTGTCCATGGCCCACTGTTCTTGGACCCTGGGCAGGAGCCCGACCAGGCCCACCCCTGCTCAGAGAGTGGGACTTTTACTGGGCTTACCTAAGTCACACCAGATCGTCCACCTAGCCTGCCCATACCAGCTTCTCCACTTGGCGATGACTTTCTGCAGAGTGTCGTCTCTTTGAGGTCTTTCAGCAGGCGATGCCTGCAATGGCGAGGATGCTTATTCATGCAGGGCCATCACTGGGCATGCCATTCTACAGTGTTTTGTAGACCAAAAGAAAGTCAGGTCCTCCTCCACACCCAACAAACTCTTAGGGGGATTATTTATTAACACAGAATTCTCAGGCAGTCACGTAACTATATTCAGTGGTATATAAATTCCACAAATAAATAAAACAATAAATAAATTACGATTTGCAAATTCTGTGGAAGCAACGGTGACAGTTATGTAAACTGGCACATTGCCATTCTAGCATATTGTAGGATTTTGGATAGCACTGGGCCAAAGGGTTCATTGAATATTGTCTCCCAACGATTTGTGGGGTGATGTGAAAAGGGCTTGAGAAAAAGGGAATAATGTTCAAGGGGAGGGTGAAATCTGTTCATTTGAGGGACGTTGGGTGTTTATAAGAGCAGACAGCAATGGGGGCGCCATCTTGTTTGGCTACAAATACTGCTGAGAACAGTTGGAGCATCGCCACGCTGCTAATAGATGCTCCGTCACTCCTGGAAGTGATGGAAGATTTTCTCCTTCTAAAGGAAAAGGGAAGAAGAGGGAAAACGCTCGTATAAACGGGAACTCCTGGGCCTGCCTTCAAAAATTAATTGTTTTCACCCTGCTCATTGAGAAAGGTGTTGAAAATGCACCCGTGCAAACTTTGGGCAGAGGCTCAGTGGAGCAGTGGAGCAGTAGAAGCTGACTTTTCTGAATGAAGATTGAGTAGTTAGAGGCTTGCATGAGCATGGGTGGATTTTTGAAGGAGGAATGAGGGGGCGTTGGCACCGTGCCGGTGTTCTGGTAGGGGGCTCCAGGGATTGGGGGCAGTGAGTGGGGCAAAGGCCCAGGAAGAGCACAGGATATACAGTTCGTTGTCATTCTTGAAGTTAGAATTGGAGGAATAGAATAGAATGGGAAATTTATTTAGGAATTTGAGCAGAGGCGACACACTTTGAATGATGAGAGAGGTTGATGGCAGTAACGGCAGCAGAGCTGGATAGAGTGGAGATGTCTGTGCTGTGAGAACAGAAGGCTGGAGAGAAGGCTGCAGCCGTCAAAGGGATGAACTGGAGGGCCAGGCGCTGTTGCAGGGGTCACGAAGGCCCTCTGCTGCTGAAGAAGGCGGCCACCTTGACCCTTTCTGCTCCGCTGCTGTCGAGCTCCGAACATGGGTGCACATCTCGAGGGTTCCCTCTGCCTGCCAGTCACAGCATCAAATGTTGCCTTCCTCTCTTTCCCTTCATGTTCGAGGGCACACAAACCCAAGTGCCCCCCCCAAAACTATGGCCCCCTCAACAGAGCTGGATAGAGCTCAGGTTTGCAGGATAGACCCCCCCCCCCCAGATCCACCACCATGGGCTAAGTGCAAAAGTAGAGTTGGGCAAGAATTTCATTTCAGTTTGGTTTTGATAAGAGTTTACCAAAATTTGCAAAATGGTCCATCACAGGAACAAAGAGTACTTGAGATTTCTTACGGAAGCGAATGTGGGATGGATTGAAGCCGGCAGAGTGTCCCATCCTGCCCAGAGCTTGGCATGTTTCGCTTTTAAAAGTCTGGATTTCTATCTCTGTGTCTTCAGCCGTGTTTCCGGGGCTACACTAGTGTAGCCACCTCTTTTTTTTCTCACTGGTTCCTCAGTTTTAACTGCTTCATGGGAGGCAGGGACAGCACACTCCACTCCAGGCTGGGAATGTCTCAAATCTGTCCGGTACGGATGGATGAGGATGTCGTTTCTGTTCATTTTTTATTTGAATTTGCCTAAATTCATAAAGTTTGCATTTGGGAGAGAAAGAACAAGAGATATTTAAAAACAACAACAACGACCAAAACGTATATGGGGGGTTGTGAAACTGTCCAATTTCCCCTGTCCTGATGTAAGCGGCATAAGCTTAGAACTGAAAGACTCCTGAGCTGGGAATATGTTTTGAGTGCAAGAATTGAATGGGGCTCACCGTCTTTGCACACGCAAAACCACTCCTGGGTAGCCCAAATGTCCTCAGTCGGAGCAGTGCAGTTTAGGATGTGTCTGTGGGCTTGTTCTGCTGCTGCTGTTACATAATTGGGCATGAGGTGTCCTTGCCTGCAAACCTACTTTCTCCAGGCATGACACTTCCGGTTTCAACCCCACCCTTTTGACCTTCCTCAGCGTGAGAAGTGCTGTGTCAATCGAGGCCCCCTCCCTCCCTCCCTCCCTCCCTCCCTCCCTCCCTCCCTCCCTCCCTCTCCCCGCTGCACAGAGTAATATTCATTGTAAGGCATCAAGTTTGCAATAAAGGCATTGGTAATTGCTTTGTAATTGACTGCTTCACCTTTCCCCCCTCCCCCTCCCCCATTTAATAAATCGCAGGAATAAAGATGAACCTCATGCGGTGGGATTGTAATTCAAAACCCATTCACTAAAAGCAACCCATTTCTCATTTAGCCCGGAAAGGCGAGTTCCTATGTAAATTATTCCAAAAGGATCCGGGTAGACTAACGGCGTTCGCGTCTGGATGGATTGACGTTCTTTCAGAAATGGATGCTGGAATGTAGCTGCAAACTCTGCCTTGTAACCTGGCTGAGCGAAGGGGATGGGCAAGGAAGCGGTGGTGTGACTTTTAACAGCTTTCTCGAGATTTCGGAAATGACCGGCTGTAAAACCGGCCCAAAGCCATCTGGAATTATCTAGCTATAATAGAGCTAGTTTATAACATTTCTCTGTTTGCCAGGAGCATAATTCTGACACGCTTCAGAATCACAGCAAGAACTGGAACCTGGGCCCTGGGTGGCTACTGCCGGGCAATGCTGGGGGCTGTTGGCTCAGGTCCTGACAGCTCCCAGTGGATTTTATCAGACAATCTGGGGGTGCGTGGGAGGGGCGTTGGAGAGGGATGCTAGAATGCCCCCCTCCCAGTAAATGGCCTGGTCTCTATTGACAGGGATCCCACCCCTGGCATGTGTGTGGTGGGCACATGCGCTATGCCTTGTGTGCAAAGCTTATAGGGATGCTTTGTACAGCCCCAGGAATCCTCACAACAGTATCGTTTATGTTTGTGGCTTCAAAGATTTATATCCCACACCCTAGTTCTTGAAACTTAGAACATATTATTATTATTAACAACAACATGAATAACCATTGGTACTAACATAAAATAGCATCACTGGTATATTAAAAAGAGAAAGTGAATTAATTAATCAATCACTTAAACTCTGTTAAAAAAGCCATGTTGTCGTTGTTGTTTTATCTGATAACCAGAAGTGTGGGGCACCGTGCCCTGCTTTGTGGATCCCTGGTCGACCACTGGGTGAAGAGAGTGCTGGACTAGATGGACCCTCGGTCTGATCCAGCATCAGGGCTCTTCTTATGTTCTTAGGTATATGAGTCACTCTTAAAATGCTTTATTGAAGAGCAATATAGAAATTAATTAAGTAAAACAACAAATGCATAATCAAACCAAACTGCCCAGTCACTCAGGGCATTAGAGGGCATGCTCCTGGTGGTTCCACATGGACTTTTGGCCCAACTGGAATCCACCAGGAGAAGAGCCTTTAGTGTGGTGGCCCCTTCTCTTTGGAACTCATTGCCTCTGGAAGTCAGGCAGGCGCCAACATTATGCTGCTTCCAGCACCTCTTGAAAATATCTTTAATTCAGGAAGCCTTCCTTGACTGACCAGCCACGGTTTTATTAGAATTCTGATTCTTTTTTCAAATAGTAATTATTTTAATGTGGCGTTTTATTCTTTCATCCTGTATTGTATCTTTTACTGTTCATCATTCCAAATCCTGCCTGGATGTGGAGTGGTATATGAATGTTGCAAATAAATAAATGGAAAAAAATTCAGCACCAGGAGTCCCACATCCAGAGTGCCACCACAGAGAAGGCCCTGTCTTTGCTAGAAACCCACTCATCTTCCCTAAGTGGGGGCACTCAAAGCTCAGCCTGGAGCGAAGGTCTTAATAAGTTTCATACAGGGGCAAAGTGGTCCGTCAGCCTCAGCTCCATGTTCAGAGACAAAGTACTTCTGAATTACAGTTTTAGAGGACAAACCATCTTTCTTCTTATTTATTTGTGACATTTATATCCTGCCTTTTCCCCTGCAAGAATACATAATCCTCCTCCTCTCCATTTTATCCTCACAACAACCCTGTGAGGTAGGCTAGGATGAGAGTCAGTGACTGGCCCAAAATCACCCAGTGAGCTTCCATGACCATGTGGGGACTTGAAACGGGGTCTTCCCAGTCCGACACTCTAACCACTACACCTTGAAGCCGTTGGCAGGCTGCTGCTTGAAAGAGGGTGCCACTGAAGCTGCTGGGCTCTTCGGATGCTCTTTGCTCAATCGCCAGTGAATATCGTAGGAGACCATCATCCTGCTAGGAGTTTTCTGCAGATGTCTCTTACCAACCCCCTGAAGAAGGCCTTAAAAAAGCAACGTAGGCCGAAACGCGTTGGGCGTGAATAATAAAGTATCTTCGCATTCTGAGAACCTGCTTCTCTTCCTTTTTTAACTCTCCAGTATATGGCCCCTGACTTTGCTCCACCCATCAAAACGAGGGCTGTTTTTGCCAGGATCCAATAACAGCTCCACAGAGAAGGGGGGTGATGAAGGATAAAATTGACAACTGCCATTTTGATAGCCCAGATTCGTCTTACAACAGAAGGGAGTCTTGCGCCCCAAATGGAGAGATCGTTCCTTTCTGTTCGTCTTGGAAAAGGCACGGAGCTGCTTTTGTGCAGGAGTCAACCTTGCATCAATCCTTTGTGGCTGCATGCCAATTGTACCTTCTCTGCTAGCACCAGATTTGGGGTCCAGAGCTCATTATTCCACTGTGGTGTAGAGGATTCTGGAAACTTTTACTGCCTTTTGAAAGTGCCATGTTGTTTAACCATCACAATGGGGGGGGGGGGCTTCAAAGGGGTGGGGGTGGGGAGCGAGCTTCCGGTACATCTCGAACCAACCTTGAAGACATTGTTCCCAGGGCAGGGACCACGATCAGTATAGGCTTGTGCTGCCAAACCAAAGTCTGACTGACAAGGAGCTGCTCCCTGCCGTGGGGATTTCAGCTGCCTTTATTTGCAAGCACACAAGCTGAGCAGAACTAGTGTTCCCCAAATCCACAGCAGCACCCCAAAAGCCCATGGCTGCTTTTTGCATCCAGGTGCAGAGCATTAACTCTTCCCTCCTTTCTTTAGCCTACCAAAAAACCCGCCCAGATCCCTGTCAATGTGTGAGCCCAGCTTCTCTTCTGTCTTAGTGGTGTCTTGTCCTTCACAGGGATCTGTTGTCTGCAACTACCAAAATAAACCGAACGGCCCTTTCGGGAAATGGAAACCTCTGGGAAGGAGGGAAGGCTGCCTCAGGAGAATTGGCCTCTGGAGGGAGATTCACCTTCTCTCATGGGGTTCAGGTGGGCCTGTCGCCAGCCGGAGGAGCAACAGGCCTGCAAGCAGGGCACTCACACGTAGGCATCGCGCACCCCAAAGAATCTGTCAGTGGGATAATGTAGGCATCAAACTGCTGTGCAGTTAGAGTCTTACACAAACTTGTGTGGGAATTGCAGTTACCTTTTTTCTGGTGGTGTTTTTTTTTAAAAAGTAGGGGTGCGTTAAATGACCACCGCTTTCATTTCTGGAAGCAAAAAGTGCAGGCTCATTTGTGATGCATGCCCCCCCCCTCACACATAGTGGAGCCACTAACTATGAGCTTCCTGTAAAAACATTTTTGAAACAGAAGAATCCTTTTCGTTCCCTCAAGAGTTCTAAATGGGCTTATGTTCCTGTTTCATAGAATGATGGAGTTGGAAGGGACCTTGGAGATCACTCCATGGAAATCACTCCATGAAGCCCCCTGCAGAGCCGGATGCTGCTCCAGCCTCCCTGCGAGGTGGCGCTCCAGCCCTCTGCTTGAATGCTTCCAGCAATGGAGAATTCACCACTGCCATGTCTCCGCTGGGGGAATTCCTCCTCAGAGGAAGAGCCTTTGGATCCAGATGTCTCCAGGGATTGGACCACTTCAGAGGACCCCAGATGGACCTGGGTCCCCAGGGGTGATGCCTTCAGATCTGCCTCCTTGAGAGGCAGAGAGGGCAGAAAAGGATGCCGGCTCCTGACGATTCAGGCTATGACCGTGGCCAGGCAAAGGAGCCCACTTGCTGGAGAGGACTCCTCAAGAGTAAAGGCCTCCTCATGAGCAAGGCCGTACTCATGAGCAGACCTTAGGCCTGTGATGAGCTGCTGTTGACCCTTACTTCAGAAATACAATGAATAATAATGATAATAATGATTTCTTCTTCTCTTCTTCATCATCAGTATAATGCTCATAAATACACTTTAGATGTTTAAAAATAGATAATAGCCTGACCCAGAGAGTTAAAAGTTTAAAAGACTATATATATATATATACACACACACACACACACACACACACACACACACCTTTGAGGATTAAGTGAAAATGTCAAGCACAGGATCACAGGCTGCCAGTGTCTGTTTTGTAGCAAAGTCTGCGTTGGTCCAGAAGTCCAAGAAGCTTAGAGCACATCACATTAGCCTACTACTTACTCCTGCATCCAACCCTTTAAAATAGGGAATCTGCAAAACCATGCAAGCAATTCTTACTCATGTATTTGTGTATTTATTTATTTACTATCTTGCCTTCCCACTAAAAATAGTACTCAAAGCAGTCAGCAATGATAAAATTCAGATAAAATGTAACATAATGAAAGCAGCCACATCAATTACAACACATCAGTTAAAAACGCATTGAAAACTCTTTGTTTTTTGGGCGCCACCCACCCACACAACACATTTCTATATGGCCTTTCATCCTCCTCTGTGTTTTCCATTTGTTTTCTCTCATCTAAATCAACTGCCATTTTGCCCGTGAGTTTTAAGGCACGATTGCAATACGTTATGGCCTTTGCGGCTTTAAAATTGCATTGACACCTGCTTGTCCTTGTGCATTCATACTTTAATTGCAGTCACACTCCATCATGGAGATTCTGGCATTGAACCTTTTCCCCCTAGTCATTCAAGTGATTCGGGAAAAATAGTTTCACAGTTAGAAATGGATCTTGTTAGAGAGGTTATTGATGGATTCGATTAGACATTTTGCTGTGGAACGGATTAAATATAAGCTGGTACAAGGGTGAAGTTACCTTCAGAAACCACGATTAAGAACATAGTAGAGCCACATTGGATCAGACCAAGGTCCATCAAGTCCAACGTTCTGTTCACACAGTGGCCAACCACAGGGAGCCCATAAGCAGGACACGAATGCCACAGCACCCTCCCACCCAAGTTCCTCAGCAATTGGTGTATATAAGCATACTGCCTCTGATACTGGAAGTAACATATAGTCATCAAGACTTCCATAACTGTGCCTGCATTTTGGAACAGTATTCCATGTGGATGAAAATGCAGATTTTGGCAACTTTAGTCTAATATATGTGTTTGAGCCAGACTCTGTATATGACTTTGGGGAAACCCATGGAGTGGTGAAACAGCTCACACAACACTCTTACTTGAGTGGAGTGGAATGGCTACTTAGTTTCTTAAATTGCTTCCATTAATCGATGAATCTCACTTGATTCAGTAGCTAATGCTTCAACGGGTAGGCAGCCAACATAAGGTATTCAGGACAGATACGGGTTGATCATGATAGTCCCATTCCTCAATAACAAGCTTTGGTATCCATCATTTCCCAACTAAGCCATGAGTAAGGATGGTGGAGAAATTAATCCAGTTCACATTTTAATGAGAATGTACCATATTTTGCACTTTTAAGTGAACCAAAACTGGGTTCTCTTTCAAAGTTTGCAGTTCTTCACATTTTGCAATGGATTTTTCCAATCAAAAAATGTGGGCAAAGATGTGAATATTGTGGAAAATTTGAGGAAAAAAGTATGTATTTATGACAATAACATTCAAACATCCATTATAGTAAGAAATTGCTTGCAAAATGTATATATTAGACAAAACAGCACACAAAAATGCATGTATAAGAGAAATGTCCATGAAAAGGCCGTGAACACTGGAAAAATGAGAAACTGAAATTGACAAATTTGTCTATGCCTATATATGAGACTTGAAAGCTAAGTGCAAACAGGGAGGTCTTGGAACACTTTGGAAAGTGATCAAGGCTGTGCTTTGGGTGTGTGCATCTCTTTGTGCGTGTGTGTGCATCTCTCTGTGTGTCCTACATTTGGAGGCAGCCAGGAAGAATGACTGGATCTCTCTGCATCCTTAAGTGTGCATCCTCCATTACAGTTTCCCTGGAGACTGTAAGGTCGTCTCCATGGTGTGTGGGAGTTGATGGTATTGTTTAGAGCTTTATAGGTTATAACCAGCACCTTGAATTGTGCCCAGGAAAGAAGAAGGAGCCAGATGTTCAATGCTTCAGATTGCGTATCAGTTAATTTTTGTTTTATTGTTTACATTCCACCATCAAACTACATAAGAGACAGCTATCTGCCCCAAGGAGCTTACAATCTACATTTAGGGAAGGGAGAAGCAAAAGTCGTGGTGGGGGGGATTGGGATCGAACTCAGTTGCGTCAGGCTTTCGTTTGGCAGAAAGAGCCAGCGGGGTGTGGTGCTGGATGTGTTGGGATGGGCCTTGGGAGAAGCTCCCTGGGTGACTTTAGGCCAGTCACTGACAGCTTAACTACCTCACAGGGTTGTTATGAGGATAAAATGGAGAGCCGTAGGACTATGTAAGCTGGCCTGGGTTCCTCGCAAGAGAATAATAACAATAATACTAATAATAGCATACCCGAAATAAGTACCATTGCACCAGTAATTAAATCTTATTAATACTAATTTTGTAATCCGTTTGTACTCATGTAGCACGTTGCACGTGCTCCAAATGCTTCACATACATTATCTCCGTGAACTCTTACCACAGCCCCGGAAGGCAGGGAAATTGAGTTAGTCCCGTATGGCAGATTGAAGGTAGAGCCTAAGGTTAATGGCTTGGCCAAGGAGGCTTAGCTCTTCTTGGATTTTATTTGAAATGTGTGTGGGGGTTTTCCTAGCCACAAGAGCCCTCAAATTGACCTCTAACACGGCTGTCATAAAAGCCATTCATTAAGACCGTTGCTTGCAGTGCGTCCTCTCTGAATTCAGAGCAAGAAGCCATCCCGACCCTCAGAAGGCATCTACTTTCTCTGGGGAGGCTGTCCTGGAATCCATGGGCCACCACAAAAAGGCACTCTGTTTCTGGGAGAGGTTCCTCTTACCTCCGATGGAGACGGGCATTTCGGGTTCCAAAGATTAAAACCAGCACCTTTGAATCTGGTTCAGAAGCAAACTGGGAGCCCAAAATGTTTATCGATAGTAAGCCCAACACGAGCCCTTTGGCTGAGCACAGGCAGGAGGCCTCCAGCTGCATTCTCAGCTGACTGAGGCTTCCAGGGCAGCTCTGCAGAGAACACATGACACGTGAACTTAGGAAGAGCCATGCTGGATCAGGCCAAAGATCCAGCAGATCCCGCATTTCAGTTTGCACAGTGGCCAAACAGATGCCTCTGGGAAGCCTACAAGCAAGGCATGAGTGCAATAGCACTCTCCCACCCTTGTTCCCCAGCAACTGGTGTATATAGGCTTACTTCCTCTGCTACTAGAGTTAGCACACGTAGCCATCAGGACTAGTCACCACTGATAGTCTTTTCCTCCAGGAATTCATCCAACCCCCTTTTAAAGCCATCCAAATTGGTGGCCATCACCACATCCTGTGGCAGTGAATTCCATAGTTTAACTATGTGCTGTCTAAAGGAGTCCTTCCTTTTGTCTGTCCTGAACCTCCCATCAATCAGCTTCCTAGGATGATCCCTTTGGTGTCTAATATTATGGGAGAGGGAGAATTTTGTGCACCTCTATGATGTCTCCCCTTGCTCATCTTTTTTCTAAGTCAAAGAGACCTTGCTGCTGTAGCCTTCCCTCGTAAGGGAGATGGTCCAGCCCCTTTATCATCTTGGTTGCCCCTTTCTGCACCTTTTCCAGCTCTACAATATCTATATTTTAAGTGCGGTGACCGGAACGGTACACAGCATTCTGAGTGTGGTCGCACCGTAGGACGATCCTGGCAGTCCTATCACTATTATAGCAGCTCGGAGGTTACCTGCCCATGTGTGATGTGGCCAGGATCTTGGTCTCCATATCACTCAATGCTGTAGTGTGGGAGTGCAGCACTTTTAGCCAAAGCAGGCCATCACTCCCAAGTAGTAGGGTGACCAACTGTCAGGATTTCCCCGGATTTGTCCTGGTTTTTGTTCTATCCTGGATGCCAGGGGGAATTTTCTGCTATTGTCTATAATGACCTGGAATGACACACTTTCCCCTTCAAGGCCACCATTAGCGTGGCAGGGGGGAATTACATGCTTTCTGGAGTTGTGTCATTCTCCCCCACTGCTCCAATCAAGGCCTTAAAGGGGAAAGCGTGTCATTCCCAGACATTATAGAAAAGGGTCTGACTGGAGCAGTGGGGTGGGGGTGAGAATGACACGCTTTCCCCTCCTCCACTCCAACTGGGGCCTTTAAAGTGGCCCCAGAAAGCCATTTTCCTTCCCCCCCACTAGGTGTCCTCCTTTTTGGTTTCCCAAATATGGTCACCCTACCAAGTAGGGACACTCCGAAGTAGAACTCCAAAGGCACAGTGTGACCGATTGAGAAGAGGAGGGCTGACACAAGCATTTCTCTCTCCTCTGGCTGCGGCTTCCATTTGTTCGTGCTTCTCCACTTCAGTCTTGTCCAATACAAAATAGTGACATCGATCCAGGGAGTGACCTGCCACAGGTGTTGAGCCAGACTGAGCCTTGGGGCTGTTGGAAATTGTTTCCTGCAAATCCAGAGCACTGATCCATCAGTATGGCCTCCTGCCCTGACTGGCAGTATCTCTACAGGGCTTCTGCTGGGGTGTGTGTGCCTGTGGACTATCAGCCTGGGAACTCCTCGCTACATGGCCTGAGTCAATGTCTTTACGCTCTGACAGAGCCTTTCAAGGGCATCCAGCTGAATGCATGATGCAGAAGCTGAACACCTGATGCTTTGAGATTTGCTCCATGGGAACAGGGATGTTTGGGGTTGGGCTGAAGTGCCTGATCACACTCCCCTCCTCATGTGCCCTGAGGCAGCAATTTGACCCTCCTCTCTCTCTCTCTCTCTCTCTCTCTGAAACTACAGGCATTTTCTCATGAGTGCGTTAGTCTTAGCTAGCCCTTTATTCAATTGCTGCTGTGCCGACAAATGCCAGTCAATTTTCTGTTGGAATTACTCTGCAATTAGGGATGTGAAGGCAACTGGAAGGTGGCATTCAGCAATGTGCTGCTATTAAAGGCTGGGCATGCGCCTGCCACTGCCACTTGCAATCCAGGGAGATGTCTGCGGTGTGTCCCTTGGCAATCAGGGCTCATTGCAACAGGCACCGGGGAAGAGATTAGTGCTCTCGGTTAGGGAGGAGGGAAGTAGTGTCTGGTATTGCTTCTGAGCATTGCAACTGCTTCAGCTGGTATAGCAGCTGCACCCTGGCGTGGGGAGGTGGCAGGGATTCTGGCTTCTGTCGCTCTTCCTTCGGTACTCTATTTGTTTTATTTATTTGAGAAATTATCTCTTTGTTGCCTTCTGGTCCAAAGTGGACCCCCGAGGCAGCTTACAGTTTAAAACTCTTAAACGATTTTAAAACTTTGAGACGACAACATAACACAGCAAATTTAAGACCGGGGAGGGAACACACACACACGCACACACACACACACACTTTTAAAAACAGAGAGCAGAGCTAATATATTCAAAATCACTCAAAAGCCACGAGGAACAAAAGATCTTAGTAGCCCACTGAAAAATATACAAAGAAGGGGCCAGTCTGGCCTCCTTAGGGAGTGAGTTCGATAGATGGGTCATCCCCATGGAGAGGGCCCTGTCCCATGTGCCTGCCAACGAAGCCTGTTTTAATGGTGGGATGTACAGAAGGGCCTCTGAAGCAGATATTAATCTGTGGGCATGCTGACATGGGAGGAGGCAGATATCTCTCAGATATTGAGGCTCCAAACCTTTAGCATTTTGTAGGCAAGGACCAACACCTTGAATTGTTCTCAATCAATGCAATTGATGCAAGGCCAGTGTAATTTGGCTAATAAAGTGCATGCCAGGAAGCCATCTGGCCATGATACTAGCTGCAACATCCAAAGGCTCTTCAGGGAAAGCCCACCTAGAGTGCATTGCCATAGTCTGAATGGGTGGCAATCAAGGCATGCATCTTTATGGGTGGATCTGTCTTTTCCAGCAAAGGGTGCAACAGAATGAAATTTATTAGGGATAAATGTCAAGTTCTACACCTAGGAAAAAGAAACCAATTGCACAGTTACAAGATGGGGGATACTTGGCTCAGCAATACGTAGGGTGACCAGATAAAATCCAGGTCAGGGCTCACGTAACTTTAACAGTTGTAGAGGAAAGGGAATTTCAGCCAGTGTCATTTGTATGCAATTAGTTCCTGGTGAAATTCCCTCTTCATCACAGCAGTTAAAGGTGCAGGCACTATATTAGAGTGACCATATACAAAAGAAGGCAGGGCCCCTGCAACTTTAACTGTTGTGATGAAGAGGGAATTTCGCCAGGAACTAACTGCATACTAATGACACAGGCTGAAATTCCCTTTTCTTTACAACTGTTAAAGTTACAGGAGATCTGACCTGGATTTTATCTGGTCAGCCTAGCAATACGGCAAGCGAGAAGGATCTTGGAATTGTTGTGGATCACAAGCTGAATATCAGCCAACAGTGTGATATGGCTGCAAAAAAAAAACACAAATGCTATTTTGGGCTGCATTCATAGAAGTATAGCTTCTAAATCATGTGAGGTACTGGTTCCCCTCTATTTGGCACTGGTTAGGTCCCATCTTGAGTATTGCGTCCAGTTCTGGGCACCACCAAGAAGGATGCAGACAAGCTGGAGCATGTTCAAAGGAGGGCAACGAGGATAATTGAGGGTCTGGAAACAAGGCCCTATGAGGAGAGACTGAAGGAACTGGGCATGTTTAGCCAGGAGAAGAGAAGACTGAGGGGAGCCATGATAGCACTCTTCAAGGACTTGAAAGGTTGTCACACAGAGGAGGGCCAGGATCTCTTCTTGATCAATCCAGAGTGCAGGATACGGAATAATGGGCTCAAGTTACAGGAAGCCAGATTCTGGCTGGACATCAGGAAAAACGTCCTGACTGTTAGAGCAGTATGACAATGGAACCAATGACCTAGGGAGATGGTGGGCTCTCCCACACTGGAGGCATTCAAGAGGCAGCTGGACAACCATCTGTCAGGGATGCTTTAAGGTGGATTCCTGCATTGAGCAGGGGGTTGGACTTGATGGCCTTGTAGTCCCCTTCCAACTTTACTATTCTATGACTCTGTGATTCTAACTGGTGCAAAAGTCAGAGCTGGGCAAAAGTGCTTCTAGCTATTTCAGCCCCCTGACTGAATGGGGCCCAGAAACACCTCTAGGCTGTGACCCTGACCTGTCAGAGGTGGTGCATGCCCACTCAGCACAGATTATATCTCCAGTGCTGATTGAGCTTGTCTACTTACCAACTGTACCTCTGGATTGTCTGGGTTGAGCATCAACCTAGTAACCCACATCTAATCTGTTGCTTAGTTCAGAAAATGGCTCAGGACTTCAGACTGCTCCTTGGCATCCGTTGTCAGAGAGAAATAACAGCTGGAGGAGACCCAACCCCAAACTCCAGATGGCCTCTCCCAGTGGCTTCATGTAGATGTTGAGAAAGGATGGGGACAGAATGGAGCCCTGACGAACTCCATAGGCCAGTGGCCACAGGGCCAAGTAGCAGTCCCTCAGTACCACATTCTGGCAGTGCTCAGCCAGAGAAAATCAGAACCGCTGCAAAACAGCGTCTCCAAATCTGATACCGGCCAAACATCCCAGAAGGATGTTATCATCAGTGATCTCCAAAGCTTTTCAGAAGTCCAGCAGAACCAGCAGGGACACACTTCGCCTGCCTATTCCTAGGACAGGCCCTCCTCCTCCTCCTCCTCCTCCTCCTCCTCCTCCTCCTCCTCCTCCTCCTCTGACCCTTGTAACCCTCTCCACATGCAGCCGCTCTTGAATATGACTGGGAAAGTGCAATTGGTGCAGTGGGCTTAGCTGCAGAGTGGGTGCCTGTGAATGGGGTCTGTATAGATGGGTGCGTGTGGATGGGTGGGTAGATGTTGGTGAATGGGGGACATGGAAAAGAGAGAAGGGAAAGGGTGGGTGGGTGTGAGAGAGAGAGGGAGGGAGGGAGGAAGGAAGGAAGGGAGGGAGGAAGGAGTGCCAGAGAGAGAAAATGGATGTCCCTGCCCACTTTTAGCTTTTTTCCCACCTGCCTTCGGCTTTGGCACTGTTCACTGTCTGCTGTGGCCTTGCCTACCGCTGATCATGTCTCCTGTCAGTGTTCCCTGAGGGAATGTGACCTTAGTTTTTTTAAAAAAAGGTTCTCCCCCTCCCTTTGTTTTAATAATGGAACAAAGTAAGAAGGGGGGACCGTGGAGAGGAGGGTTAGGGTAACCCCTCCCATCTCTGTCCCACACATGCCTCAGGTGAGAATGCACAGCCTCTGTTGGCGTTCCACCAGCTGACTCCAAACCGCAGCGTGAGAACAGCTGCGCACAAATACGCCCTGACATTTATATTGACTCTTTCAGTTTGAAGGAATTTGAAATGAAATATACCTCTCTGCTGGCACTCTGGGAAAAAAAACACGTTTCACAGAAACAAAATCCAATCGCAGATCTAAAGATTGAGGGCCCGAAATGAAATATTTTAAAAATAAACGAGATGGAGATTGGATTGTTGAATCTGTAGCCAAGCATCAGATCGAGAGGAGCAAGGTTTATTGGTTGAACTTCTCAATAGTGTGTTTTCTTCTTTTCACAACTTAGCAATTTAAAATATGATTCCCTCCCCCAGAAAGAAAGAAAGAAAGAAAGGGTGGAAGACTCAACCTGCTTCTCTCTCAGTTGGTTGATATTTTTATTTTCCCTAAATGAGCTTTAAAATAACATCCCAAAATATCACGTGCTGATAAGTTGAGCAGATGTTTCATGCCAACTCTTCTCTTCCTCTACAGTTTGTTTCCAATTTGAAATTGTTATTATTATTATTATTATTATTATTATTATTATTATTTCTTACCCGCCTCTCCCTCCGGATCGAGGAGGGGAACAACATCAAACACGAATGATATAAAATATATCAAAATGATTAAAATAAATGGGGAAAGGAATAAAAGGAGCATGACAGTCGGAGTCTACTACTGACCACCCAATCAAGAAGAAGCTGAGGATGAAACTTTTGAAAAGCAAATTGCCAGTGTTTCAAGGAAATCCGATGTAGTAGTAATGGGGGACTTCAATTACCCCGATTTCTGTTGGGAGACAAATTTTGCCAAAAGTGGCCCCTCCAAGAAATTCCTGATGTGTGGCTGATAACTTTCTCCCACAGAAAGTAGAGAAAGGAACTAGAGGAACGGCTATCCTTGACTTGATCCTGACCAATGGGGAGGACTTAGGGGATAAAGTGGCAGTTACAGGAACTCTGGGGGAAAGTGACCCTGTCAAACTTGAGTTCTTGATTTTAAAGGAGGCAAAAGCTGAGTGTAGCCAAACGCACACTCTGGATTTCAGGAAAGCCGATTTTAATAAACTCAGAACTATGATAAGTAAGGTTCTATGGCAAATGACCATAATGCGAAAAGGAGTGCAAGGTGGGTGGGAGTTTTTAAAAAAGGAAATTTTAAAGGCCCAATTACAAACAACTCCAACAAGGAAAAAAGATAGAAGACAACAGAAGAAACCAATGTGGCTCCACAAAAAGCTTAGAGATGACATGAAAATAAAAAAAGGATACATATAGGAAGTGGAAGAAAGGCCTGACTACAAAAGAAGAGTACAAACAAGTAGCACAGAAGTGCTAGAATGGTATCAGGAAGTCTAAAGCTGAGTAGAAGCTGAGGCTAGCAAGGGATGCTAAAAGCAATAAAAAGGCTTTTTTTCAGATACATGAATAGTAAAAGACAGAAGAAAGAAATGGTTGTTCAGCTGCATCATGAGGATGGCAAATTGGTAACAGATGACAAAGAAAAGGCCGAAGTGCTCAATTCCTACTTTGGCTCAGTCTTCTCTCAAAAGCGGGTCTATGACTCCCCTGGAAAAAGTGAAGTACAAGCTGTCGGGGCAGGATTGCAGTTTGAGATTGAAAAACAAATGGTCAAGGAACACCTAATTTCTTTGAACAAGTTCAAATTTCCAGGGTCCGATGAACTGCATCCTAGAGTAATAAAGGAGGTGGCAGAAGAACTCTTAGAACCACTCTCTATTATCCTTGCAAAATCATGGAAGACGGGTGAAGTGCCGGACGACTGGAGGAGGGCTAATGTTGTCCCTATCTTCAAAAAGGGCAAAAAGGAGGAACTACAGACCAGTCAGTCTCACATCTATCCCTGGGAAAATTTTGGAACAGAACTCAATCTGTAAACATTTTGAAAACAATGCAGTGATTACTAGAAGCCAGCATGGATTTGTCAAGAAGAAATCCTGTCAAACTAATCTGATCTCATTTTTTGATCAGGTAACCTCCCTTGTGGACGGTGGGAATACTGTGGATGTAGTGTATCTTGACTTCAGCAAAGCTTTTGACAAAGTGCCCCATGACATTCTGATTCACAAACTAGTGAAAGGTGGGCTAGATGGAACAACTATTAGGTGGATACACAGTTGGCTACAGAATCGGACTCAAGAGTGCTTATCAATGGTACCTTTTCACACTGGGGGGAGGTAACAAGTGAAGTACCACAGGGCTCAGTCCTGGGCCCAGTGCTCTTCACCATTTTTATTAATGATTTGGACGAGGAGGTGCAGGGAATGCTTATCAAATTTGCAGACAACACAAAATTGGGTGGGTTCGCTAATACCCTGGAAGACAGAAACAAACTCCAAAGTGATCTTGATAGACTGGAGCGCTGGGCTGAAAACAACAGAATGAAATTTAATAGGGATAAATGCCAAGTTCTACACCTAGGAAAAAGAAACCAAATGCACAGTTACAAGATGGGGGATACCTGGCTAATCAATATGACAAGCGAGAAGGATCTTGGAATTGTTGTAGATCACAAGCTGAATATGAGCCAACAGTGTGAGGTGGCTGCAAAAAAAGCAAATGCTCTTTTGGGCTGCATTAATAGAAGTATAGCTTCCAAATCGCGCGAGGTACTGGATCCCAACTATTTGGCACCGGTTAGGCCCCATCTTGAGTATTGTGTCCAGTTCTGGGCACCACACTTCAAGAAGGATGCAGACAAGCTGGAGCGTGTTCAGAGGACAACGAGGATGATCAGGGGTCTGGAAACAAAGCCCTATGAGGAGAGATTGAAAGAACTGGGCATGTTTAGCCTGGAGAAGAGAAGATTGAGGGGAGACATTAGAGTACTCTTCAAATCCTTGAAAGGTTGTCACACAGAGAAGGGCCAGGATCTCTTCTCGATCAACCGAGAATGCAGGACACGGAATCATGGGCTCAAATTACAGGAAGCCAGATTCCAGCTGGACATCAGGAAAAATGTCCTGACTGTTAGAGCAGCACGACAATGGAACCAATGACCTTGGGAGGTGGTGGGCTCTCCCACATTAGAGGCCTTCAAGAGGCAGCTGGAGAGCCATCTGTCAGACATGCTTTAAGGTAGATTCCTGCATTGTGCAGGGGGTTGGACTCGATGGCCTTATAGGTCCCTTCCAACTCTACTATTCTATGATTCTATGATTCTATGATTAAAAGCATATAAAATCAATACATTATTAAAATACCAATAAAACTCTTAGTTTGTGGTTCTGGATCTTGAGCTGGGAATGTTGGGGCAAAAGTTTTGGGTTTAGCCCATTGCAAATGTCAGAACAGGGGTGGGCAGGAGGTTCATTGGGATCTACTGGAAGATCTCTGGGTGATTTGCAGCCGATTAGCAAATATTTCTGACTCCCAATTGCTCAACAACAGCAGCAACAAAATGTCTTTTTCCACATAACTGGGCTGCTGAAACGAAGAAAGCTGAACTAGGGTTGGACTCTTGTGTGAAAGGGCTTTGAATGTTCAGTTCTTGTCCAGGGCTTGGAATGTGCTCAGAGGCACCCTGCCCCTCAACAGCAAAGTCGATCCAACAAGTCTGAAGGGTGGCTTCTCCTGCTGTAGATGATGTGTTTGGGAATAAAAGCAACACGAAGCACCAGGACTTTATTTGATTTGATTTCAACAGTGAAACACTGCAAAAAAACAAATTGTTGTGTCAAGTTTCTCTTTGGGCAGCATCCAGCTGTGTCATTCCATCAGCGCAAATGACACGGTGCTGGCAAAAACTAGGTTCCAAACTACATGCAGGAGGAGAAGTCAACGAAAGTTGCAGTGGGTGAAGTGCCGTTGTGTAAGCGGTTGGTGCAGGACTCGTGGCAAGATTTGCTTTTCCCTAACAGCATCCAATGTGCTCCCGTACATGTGCCGGTGTGCGCATGGGGAAAACCCATGCAGAAGATGCCCCTGCATAGCCTAGCCATGTCTGATTGCAAAGAATTCTATCTATATATAGGGATCTGAACCCTACAGAATTCTGGACAGCCAATCTCCTGATGCTCGTAGCAAAGACGGCCGCACAGCCGTTGCCTTTAGGGAGGATTCATTGGGACAATATGTCCTTCGTTTGCAGGCCTCAGCTGGCATGTAGGGAATATTCTTAAATCCTTTGTCTCAAAGATGTCACACCAGGTGGGTGATGCACTGCCTCTGATTTTTGCGCAATTTGTCAGTAAACGTGTAGCTATCTATGTCCAGCTGGGCAGAAAGATAGCTTTATATCCCTATCTATCTATCTATCTATCTAGAACACCTGGAACATTTATGAATATCTCTTGAAATAAGAGCCTCATGGTGCTGAAACCTCTTTTTCTGTAGAGCACATTAACCCCGTAGAAACTGAAACACAGTGTGCGTACAGTATTGTGATGCATTTGTGTAGCAGACACAATCCTTAATGGATCGACATGAGCGAAAAAGGGCAGACCCTTGCCCCAAGGAGCATACAATCAGAAGGATGAGTGTGAGATATGCCATTCCAGGCTGAGTATACTTTCAGTTGGAGACATCCTGAACTTTGTGAGGGTTCCAAATGGCCACTTCCAGCCAAATGGATACTCAGTAAGTCCCAATTTTGTACCTTTCACTGTGCTGAGAATGGGTTGACCACAGGCACCAGCTGCAAGCTAAGCAGACTCTCGGCAAATGCTCCCACGCGTGCTTGGGAATCTGGGGCACATGGGTGGACTTTGCCAGGTGGTGAGAACTGCCTGTCCAAGCACTGTAGCATTTTTTTGCTGGTGTCCATTGGGCCCGCAGGTGTGAACCTTGCTGAAGTCAAATGGCCCTCTCCAAAGATTGATAGGATATTCCCCTAGGTATGGAGCAGGATGTCTGTGCCCCAGTTTCGTCTTTGATTCCAGGCGGGGCATGTTGTCCTGTATTGCTTTCCAATCAGCAAGAGAGGACTTGGGGCGGGGGGCTGACAGATGCGATTTCTGCCAACTCAGGAGGGTTAGAGCTTGGGCATAAAATGGAAGTCTCAGAGGCAGCATGCCTTTGTAAACTAGGCACTGGGGAACATAGGCGGGAGGGTGCTGTTGCACTTGCGTCCTGCTTGTGGGTTCCTGGCCAACAGCTGGTTGGCCACTATATGCTTGACTAGATGGACCCTTAGTCTGATCCCGCAGGGCTCTTCTGACGTTCTCACGAAGGACCACACTGAGCCACCTTGATTGTCTAGCTAGAGAAGATGCTGGCTCCAGAAGCGTTGATGGCAGCATCACCGGATTTGCTTCCCCTAGCCTTGGCCTGTTGCTGGCCTGGTGACAGGCTTTGTCATTCCCTCCTTTGGCCAGGGCAGGGTGGCGATGCGCAGACCGCATCCTGAAAGTGGGAGTCCTGACAAAGGTCCCCAGGCCAAACGTTGCTTTCCACAAAATAGACTTTGCCACCTTTCATTTAGCACAAACTCCCCTGGAGTGCTTGGGAGGATCACAGAGCCCCCCAAAGTGCTGTAGATAGGATGAAGAAGAGGCCCCTGCCCCATGAGGCTTGCAAGCTAGAATCTGAAAGAGAGGACACAACAGAGGAAGGGAGGTGGAGCAATGGCTCGATGGGGAAAATGTGCATTTATTTAAGCTTAGTATCAGCGGGGGTTGAGGAAGCAAGATTGAGCCAGGACCTTCAGCTACTGCTGGGTCTTCCAGGATTAACTCCTGGCCTGCTCTTTTGGAAAATGTGAGCCCTGCAATGGTGGGGGCTGTTTTGGAAGCGGTACGGATGGCAAGGTGCCCATGCAAATTCCCACCCCGTTCCTTTCCTGCCAAAGAGCTCCAGCAAGGAGCTGCTTCCTACATTTCAAATGGAGCTAATTGCCAAATCAGGTTGTTGCTGTATCATAGGGGTTTGTTTCCCCTTCTCCTTTCCCTACATAATCTCACTGTAGTTATTTACATGTTTTGTGAGGACAAGGTTTTTTATTTTAAAGTGCCTCTCAGACAGTTCCCGGAGCATGGCTTTGCTGCAAAAAAAAAGAGGGGGTGGAAAAAGTTAAATAAGCAGTTTAAGCACAAAGAGACTAATGGTAGCACTGTTTGACCAGTTCAACAAAGTTGACATGATGCCTGGCGGCTGTTCAGGGCCAGCAGGGCTGTGGGTGAGGAGTGGAGGTTTCCATTGATTGCATCTGCTGCTCTCACAGACCCGGCGGCCGCCTTGGTCGCCTCTGGACCGGCTGGGTTGGCAAGGAGAGCGGCTCCTCCTGTGGGCCACTTTGGCCTCCAATGCTACCTTTCACGAGGAGCATGTGGGATACTTGAATGCTCAGACCTCTAAGGAGACAGCCAGTGGGTGGGAAACGATGATGGGCAGGTTTTAATCTGGGTGCAAGGCAAAAACTGCCAAAGGCAGCTCTTTGAGGAAGAAGCCGGCCCTACATTGAGGCGCTTGGAGCCTGCCCTGCTCCTCAGGGGCGAGGTGGGGCCAGAGAGAAAGGATGGAGGCCAGAAGAAGGGACGAGCTAAGAGCATCCATGCGGCAGCAGGAGGAGCAAGCCCAAACCGGGACTGGCGTCTCTCTTCTTCTGTCTCTGTTCTATAGATTATTGTGCCCCTTACGAGGCCGCGTTGCAGCTTCACTTCGTCCTCCCTAAATACCCCCAAACACCTGTTAGCTACAAAGAGGGTGGGGGGAGGCATTCACAGCATCTCTGCCTGCCTGCCTGCTTCCCCTCCTGCCATGTATCTAATGGGGTTTAAATTGGGGAAAGGGCAACGTACGCCCCTTTCTAGAGTAGCAGGTTCCTGTATGGTCTCCAACGGGGTCATCCTGCAAGCTCAAATAGTGCTATCACAGCTCTGCTGAAGTTTTCCATTGCACAAGCATAATCCACATTGCTTGCACAACTGTACTTGTGCCAACGTAATTTTCTTTGGATTTTTCTCCAAAGCTAGTTTTGGCCAGTGAGCTCAGCAGGGGAGACCTCAGCACCATGGACAGATCACTGCAGGAGCTGCACCGCTGGCTAACGGGAAGCCTGGAACCCCTTGGTGCGGTTGCCCCAGCACTGGCCGGCTTGGAAATCTGCTGCAGGACAGCATGTGGCTCAAAGCCCACGGGAAGCCCTGCTTCGTGGCTAAAACCACATCGCTCTGGATCCGAGTAATGCGCTCTGCCTGTACTGCTGTGTGCCTCGGTGGGCCACCGGTGCCTGTGAGAATGGCATGGGTCCCAGAGGGCTAAAGAGGTTTCCAGAGAGCCATGCCAGGAGACTTGAGAGGAGAGGGGCCGTGCTTTCGTGCCATCAAGCTGCATCACTGTGTGCGAGCTTAGAAGAAAACCCAGAGGGAGAGCCATCCTTTTCCGTCTGCTTTGCAAACAGCCCAGGCCAGCCTTGCAAATAAAGGCAGCATGATGCCCTGGCAGCCTGCAAACATCCTGCATTCAGGCATGTGCAAAAGTGGTTCAGGAGTGTAGTGAGTCCATCCCCTATTGCTTCCAAAGCTGTGCTAAAGGAGCAGTTTTGTCAGGTGAGGCTTTTAATGAGAAAAGCAGCAGCCGCTGGATTACCCTGGTGTTGTGTCACCCTCTTAAAGGCCCAGGAAGTAGGGCTGTGACCGGATCAGGATACAGATCCCGAATCCAGATTGGGGTGATCCGGGCCCAATCCGATCCCAGATCAGGGGGTCTGTTCACAGCCCTACCAGGAAGCTCTTCTGCCTTTGCACCTGGCTCTCCTTGCTTGGGGTTATCCATAGCAGTCTTTTCTTCAGCTTCACACATTCTGTCCCAGTTATAGAACAATTGTATGCTTATATATTCATCCTGCATGGCATTGTCTTATTTCTACTGCCACCTTGTGGATCCCTGGCTTTAACTGCATCTGAGCCAAGCGGATCCCAAATGTTTTGTGTGTGTATGTGTGTTTTTAAGGGGAAAATACTGCTTGCCATTTAGAGGTTTCTAGTTCATGAAACAGCATGAATTCTTTAAGGTAGTGTAGAAATGTATTTAAAAACACTGAATCTATGAGGGGAACAATATTCTTTCCTGTGTGTGTGTGTGTGTGTTCATTTTTTATTTTGTTTTAAATCAATATTTTTGGGAAACTGGAAATATCAACAATTCTTTCTTATCCATCTTATTTACAAAACTGCAATCCTAAATGCAGTTGGGCCTGCTTATGAGCAGACATGCCTAGGATTATGTTGCACAAAAATAAAATATATTATGTATAACTTAGTACATAAAATTATACTGTTTGGTATATGTATGAAATTTTATTTCGTGTTGGTCAAACAACAACTATAAATGCATCCAGTGTTAGAGATGGAGGTGTAAGCTTGTAAATTCTTTAAGGTACCAAAGATAGGGCCTCCCCCCACTCCTCAGTTGGGAAAATAGGAAATGAAATAAAATAAAAGTTGAAAGCAAAACTCATCATCACAGTCATAAACCCAAAGGAGGTTTTATTATCTGGGTTTAGAATCAGTTTGTGCACCTCAGCAGCAGTATCAGACAGAAAGAGAGCGATTTTTTTTTTAAGAGAACAAACTCTGGAAATATTTTTTTTTAAAAAAAATCCTTTAATGTAATTAAGGAGTAGCAATGAATTTAAGTTGCTCCATATAATATTATTGAAGAATTTAATGTTATTTCAACATCGTACACAATCGGAATGCAATCTGAGGCACACTTACCTGGAGGTAAGCCCTGTGGTGGTGAGTGGGACTTACTCCTGTGTAAACAGGTGGAGGATTAGGACTCCAGTAGCATCAGAGTAATTGTAAACAGAAAAAAAGCTTGCATCCTTATTTTTATGGCTTTGATTTCTTTCCCATCAAATAATATATTTTTGAAAATACTGGCATAACGCAAGTTTATTTCTGTAATCATTTTCGGAGAGGCCCAGAGCTTCCAAATATGATTTTTTTTTCTTTTTGCACTTCATGGATTTCAAAAAAGTGGAAGTTTTTGCACAAGCATCTCTACCCTTTCACATGTTTGGCCGTTCCTTGATTTTGCACATGTGCATTCAGAGGTCCATCCATTTTTCGCCCATGTCCCAGACACAGATGTTGCCACAACCTTGCTGTGGATTCAGCTCTGAAAATATACCTGCTCCCCCCTGGCTTTACGTAATGCGGAGGAGGCTGCGTCCTCAAGGTGGGACAAACCTTCCCACATTCCTATAAGTGTCCTGCTTTATTGTGGCTGGAGGCCAGATGCAGAACTCCATAACTGTGTTGTGGCCTCCAGTAAGTCCACCCCTTTTGGGGGCTCAAGGGGAATGATCCAGCTTGCTTCCACAGCCCAAAGCAGAAGAGAACTTGGTGACTTTAATGATTGAAACAGTCTGGCCCAAGCCACATGAGCTCTCTGAGAAAGGCCTGTGGCACACCATGGCATCGAGTGAAGCTGCCCTTGTGGCACTGATGGATCATGGATTGTTCTGATGCCCATGTGGTGCCATGGTACAGGGCCAGCCATGCTTGGTTCCTGTATCCCGAGACGAATGTAACACATTTGGCAGGCCATACTGTAGACTTTGCAGGAAGATGTTATAGCTCTGCTTGGACAGGATTGATCTCTGTTCCTCGAATAGTACAGAATTCTTCCCTCAGATGTTAATGGTGTATATATGTTCGGTTGCTTCTGGCATCAGTCCCTTGAATCAATGTGTGACTGGTGAGTTTGGTTGAGTTGGCTCACTTGGAAGCTGCCGTTCCGGCCTGTTTTGCGTAATATGGACTATGGTCCGGAACGGGTATTGGAATGTGGTTTTCATGGATGTTCGGTGGCTTATGGCATCAGTCCCTTGAATCAGTGAGTGACTGGTGAGTTGTGTTATGTTGGCTCACTTGGAAGTTGCCATTCCAGCCTGTTTTGCGCAATATGGACTCTGGCCTGGAACAGGTATCAGAACGTGGCTTTCGTGGAAATATTCGTGCTTATTGCATTCCTGCTATGGAATTATACGTGCCTGGTGGGTTTGGTTGATTTCAGTCATTCGGAAGTGGCCGTTTCGGGCCATTCATTCTGTTCTGGATGTTGTTCTGGGAGTTATGGGGTTAATGGTAATATAATATTGGAAGGGTTTTAGCCCTAAAATATTGTTCTCACACGTTTCTAACGCATGCCGCTGTTTTTGGCATGTTTTTTTAAAAAAATATAAAGGGGTCGTTCCGGCCCGTTCCATTCCGGCTTTTACACCGTCCCAGAAATCTTTACTTCCTGGATTCTCTCTCCACACACCCTAGGCTCCAATTTTTAAAATGCTGCAATCATCTGCATGCTTACCTGGGAGCAAGGCCCATTGCATTCAACTGAACTTACTTCTCAGTAGACTGCCGGCACTGTTAATGCAATCCAGGGGGCAGTCAGTCACTCCCCCTGGCCCCCCAACGTTCTAATCCAGTTGGAGAGGGGAGTGGGGAAGGAGAGAAAGAGAGACACTGTAGCTCCATTGGTTACCATGGGAGCTCATAAATAAAGTGTATTTATAAACAATCTAAAGGGAATTTTAAGAAAAGAAGACCTATTCTATCAACTCTAAGGTAAAAGGAAGAGGACATCGCTGGAATTTTAATTATTTAATCTGACAATTCATAAGGAGAGGTGGGCACAAATGGTCATCAATACAAAACTCAAATACTAAAGTCAGCCTGACAGCTTCGCCCGCCCTTTTCGACTTTAAACTGCCCTCCTTCCCTCAATCTTTTACCAATCTTCTTGAAATTTTCAGGTTATGTAAAACCAAAATTTCTTTCTGGCACATATAAATTGGCCTTCCTGTTGTGATTTATACTGTGGTACCCTTAACTAGCACATCATGATTAAAACCTGGTAGGGCCATTGAAGGCCAAAGGCTTGCTTGTAGGGCTAACCAATATTTGAAAGAGGCCACCCTTTTCTTTCCCAGCTGCATTTATACGGCCCATTGTATTCGAAGAAGAGGATGTTGGCTTGTGTGTCCGCTGGGCAAGGGCCATCCCACCCCCGTGTCTTGCAGTATAGCATTGATGCTAAATTATATTAAAGGAGGAAGAGGAGGACCCTGGGCAGTATCCATGAACTGTGTCATGCCATTGCGGTAGAGGAAAATAGACTTCAAACTATGCACAGAATTCAACTAAAGTTTGGGCAAGTGCTGTTGCACAAGTGGTTGTGTAACTACTTGCACGCTGGTTATACAAGTCATGTATAACCCCTTAATGCGCAAGCGCATGCACAATGGGAAAATCCGGCAGAAGTATTTGAGTTTGCAGAATGACGTCATTGCTCAATTTTTAGTACATTTTCCATCTTGCCCATGCTCCCAAAAGCTCAGAGAAATGCTAGATTCTCCTGCAGCCATTTTTGTCCTCACAACAACCCTAGGGGGTAGACTAGGCTGGGGAGAGAGTGGCTGGTCCAACAAGGTCCACGAGGGAACTACATGGCTCTCTGTGGATTTGAACCCATGTTTCTCCAGTCTAAGTTTGACATTCTTGGCTCCTGAATTAGAAAGAGCTGGTATGACTGAAGTGAACGAGTTCCCTTCCCCCTTCCAGTGGGAGCCCTTTCTGAGCATGACAGAAGAACTGGGGGAAATCTCCGCTTCTGTTCAACCTTGTAGACCCTTGAGAACAAAGTTCCCATAGCCTGCCACTGCTACAGAGTTTCATGCTGCAGCGCACATAGGGATAAAACTGCCTTGACACCCTGTGGCACTTTCCTAGCTGTGCCTGCTGAACCTTTGGCTGGATTTGGATGAGGCGGAAGCCACATCTGCCAATGGTCCAAAGCATATCCTTGTGGTGAGTACCCAAAATACTTTCCTTCTGATGAAATGGGTGCAGCAAGTAGGAATACCCAGGATGGCATGGCCAGTCTGCTCACTGGTCAAACTTTGCCTGTTGTAAAGCTCCCCGTTCGAACGAATCTGGACCAGCGGTTCACGAATTTGCTTATGACGCTTGGAATTGATCACGAGCTTCTGAGAATGCGTAGTTTGCATCTAAACGATACCATTTCTGTGCACTGCTCGGATTAACCCCTCCTTTGCCGCATCTAGCACTGTTTCTGTCTCACTGCTCATCACTGCTCTGACTCTGAGGAGACACGACACGATTCAAAATGACATTTCCTGAGATGCACTTTGATATCACGCATGTGCAAAAGCTCATTTTCATGGAATGAAGAGTTGGCTTTGAGGAAGAGCTGCCCTCTGAACCTACACGGGTGAGTTCGTTATTTTCTGAGGAAATAACCAAGTCACTCAGGGTACGTTTTCCCATCCTTATTTGCAAGCAAGGAATTGAAGGCTCCTTGCAGTTGGATGCGGCTGCGCTGCGGGGCTGTTGGAGCCTTCAGGATAACACACATGGCTGTAATTTTGCCAGAATAACGGTGTTGTGAAATTGAGCACTTAACTTCTCCTGACCTGCTCCAACCTTCTGCAGTCTCTTAGGGCTCCCTTGCCACAGGTTCTCCCCCCAGTGCCCCCCTTCTGCCTTATTGGCTCACTTGCCGTGGCCTCGTTGCTCATTGCTACAAAATATGTAGTATTTTTCCATTAACAAAAAAAGAGGAACCCTGCATTGCAAAGGACAGCACAATTTTACAGTGCCATAAACCTGTTTGTGAGGATTATGACCTAAGTACATTTCTCAGCAGTGTGCTGGAATAAGAGCCTATGAGTGTGCCTTTGCTGTAATTTTTGCCTGCCTGTCGTCGTAAACAAGAAAAGTGTGTTTAAAAAAGGCCCACCGCCTAAAAAGACTGCATGCATAAAAATGGAAAGATGCTTGTGAAATCCGCACCTTTCTTGGCCTTGGGGATGTTCCCATTTCCGTAGCTGACTTTGAAAGCCTGGTGTGCAGGGGATTTGGAGCATGAGCCAGGGGTGCCCGGGCCTCCATTTTCAGCGTCAGCAGCATTCCCCTCTTCAAGACGCTCAAGTCTACAGGGCAGTTTTGAGGTTTGGCACAAGAGGAAGGATTGGCCAGGAACTCAGTCAGAAATTTTGCTGTGCTCATCGAAAGTGCTTTTGATATTCCTTGATGTTTTCTGCTGAGGTGCACCCCCACCTCGCAGTTCTCCTTCAAGTGTCTGTTTAGGTGACAGCTGAGGGCAATCTGAATCTCAGGTCTTATTAGCTTTCTCTGCTGTGGGTACAATTTCTTTGTCACCCCCCATCCCCAGTTCCCAGCAGGTGTCACACCCCTTCCCAACACATACACACAAGGTGACTTCAGAACTGTGTGAATAGTATTGTTTTCTGTGGGGTCCCAGGTCAGGATGTATGGCTAGAAACGTTGCTAGTCCCACCTTCATTTAGAAATCCCTTCTCTTTAGGGCTGCCTGAGAATTTTGTTTTTTTTCTCAAAATGTATGAGCAAAGCTCTGGATGCAAATTTCCTAATTTGTGCAAATTTTGTCTACAGAGGAAATTTGCGCAAAACCCTAATTTGTTCGCTGTTCGATTCTCAAACGTGTATGGGAATCGGGCACGAGGCGAGCTGTGAGGTGATGTTTGGAGGACCCTGGAGACCTCAAACCTCCCTCGTTTTCCCGTCCCTTCTATTCTTGCTTCTCTTGGGGTGCTCTCAAGATTTCTTCTGAATTGGCAAACTCCAAACATGCCCCAGTGCAATGCAATGGAATGAAGAACATGCATCTGAACAAAGAACTGCCTCAGTAGCATCGGAAGCTGCCTTCTACTAGGTCAGAACCTGGATCCATCTGGCCCAGGATTGTTGAGATGGACTGGCAAATGTGGCTCTCCAGATTTTGGCCAGGATCCCTTCCTTGCCCTCCCTGGTGCTGCTGCCGGGGATGGAAACTGGGACCTCCTGCATGCCAAGTGGGGGCTCTACCCACTGAGCCATGCCCCAAGCCTTAACCAAGGAGCTGCACCTGAGAAGGTGATTGAATGTACTTTCCCCCTCTCGCTGTCAGTGTGGCTTCGAGCTGCGTCTGGAGTGAGAGCTCGGCACGCTTGCCTGCCTGCCTGCCTGCCTGGGGAGACGCCGTCCTTCCTGAAAACATCAGGCCTCTCCGCAAAGTGCTCCTGGCTCCTCACTGCCCACAGTTGCGAAGGTGGCAGCTGGCAGCCCCCTCCTCAACCCTGGGCTTCCCCAGAGCCCTGGATCCTGCAAGGAGGCGTACTCTGGCTGCCTGTCTTCATTTGGCCATGCCCACTTCAGGGAAGGCTCTGGTGAGTAGGCAACATCCCTGGCTGAGTTGGAGAGCCAAGGGCCAGCCTGGGTGGGCAGAGTTCCTCCAGGCCTTGGCACCCTTGGCAGCCTGGGGCAGAATGGGAGCACTTGTGCAACCTGAGGCCTGAATTCCATTTGGGAGGAGCTCTCAGGGGCCGCATGCTAAGGGAGGCAGGGCCAAAGTTGAAGGGGGTGGGACTAAAAATAGAAAAATAGCAGCATACAGTAGGCTAAAGCACACAGAGCCAGTAACTCAGCCATAGGGGAGGCATGACGGACTTTTAGAATTGGGGAAAATACTGTGCACAAGCCAGGAAGCCACCAAACCATCAGTGGTTGGGAGAGGCCAGGTGAAGGGCCTGGGGGGATCTGGGGGACTCCAGGGGTCTCTATTGGGACATCAGGAGGGCCAGATTTGGCCCCTGGCCTGAGGTTCCCCACCCCAGGCCTAGGGAGATACTCTATCCATCTGTAGTATCTTGGTCCAGAGGCAGCTGTGCAGTGAACCGGGAGCAAGGAGCAGAGAGCCAGTGCCCCCAGCCCTCAGCCCTCCCGATTTGAGCACCAGAGCGCATGGCGTGAGGATCGTTGGAGGAGGGAGCTCTCCCAGGTGAGGCCTGAAAGACTGAGAATGGATGGATGGATGGATGGATGGATGATGCAAGGAGAAGTCACAGTCTGAGGAGCAGGTGTGATTGGAGAGGGAGAAGAAAGGGAGTGGGGACATATTATGGGATACAGAAAGGCTGGGGTGTTGATTCAAGATAAAAGTGTAAAAACTCTCAAAATTTTGGGCTCCCAAGGCGCACTCTAAAGGCACGTGATACATCAGGCTTCCTGAAACTAGGCCGGACTGGCCCTGATCATGCCTGGATGGAAGGAAAAGCTGGAAATACATCTAATAAATAGTCTATACACCCACACCCACAGCCATGTGATTTTGAGCCCACCCTGAGCCTTGGGGATAGGACAGTCTAAATGTACGAATAACTGATGAAAGAATCCACCCCTTTCCCTGTGGGCTTTATGGGCTTGGTTCCTAGTCACGCCCGGCCTTCCACGCCTTCTCATCTTCTAGACCTGCAGACAACGGGAGGGGGGCGCTGAGCATCCAAGCCCTGGATTTCCAAGTGAGACATGCCCAGGGCAAAAGCAGCATTTATTACCGTTGCCAAATAAGCCAGAGTGCCTCTCTCCCTGATTGGTACCTGCTATCCACAGCTGAGGAACTAATTACTGTTTTTGCAAGTTTCCTCTGTGCTGCAAAATTGCTAACTGATTAGGGAAATTGGTATGTCTTCCCGTAACCCAGGGTGGGTTGAGGGAGTTTTTTTGGTTTGGGTGGTTTTGTTTTGTTTTGCTGAAAGCCTTGATCGAGCGCCTGAGGGGGCTGTGCAGATGGGCTGGTGTTCTCCCTTGCATCGGAACGGGAGTCTGTGGAGTTGGAAAGGCCCATTTTGGAGGTGATGGCAAAGTGGCTTTGCAAGGGGAAAGCCAAAGAGCATCAGAGGGAGGACAACCCTCTCATCAGTCCCTGGATTGCAGGTGTGTGCAGCTTCCAGATTTCAGAGCTCGTGAGTCAGGCATAAGAACGACAGAAGAGCCCGGCTGCGTCAGACCAAAAGACTTAACCAGTCCAGCTTTCTGCCCTGCAGTGAGCAGCTGAGTGCCCCAATGGGAAGCCCCACAAGAGCCAGGGCAAAGGCCCTTCCCCATGGCTGTTCCCCAACAACTAGCATGAAGAAGCGCACTCCCTCTAACCCTGGAAGTAGCCTATAGCCATTATGACTAGATGCCATTGATAGCTCTACTCGCTTCCATGGATTTCTTCATTCCCCTTGTGAAGCTGTCCAGAGAGTGGCTGTCACCATGTTTCAAACATTAACCATTTAAAATGGATTTACTTTTGTCTCACTTGAATCAGCTCACCTGAATCATAACTCTGAGTTGCTTCAAGTTCTACTAACATCATGAGAGAGTAAGAAAAATGTCCCTCCCTCCACTTTTTCCTCAGCATTGATGATTTTATGAATCTCTGTCATGTCCCTCCCACGTCTGTCTCCTGCCTCCCCCAAAGCTCCACATTCTTTAGCTTAGCCTTCATGGTGTCCTCTTTTGGCCATGCCAGCTGGGGTTGATGGGAGCTGCAGTCCAGCGCTTATGGAGGGCACCAGGTAAACCATGAATACAAAACTCGCAGTGCCCCAAAATGAAACACAGAGATTTTAAAGGAAAGAAGCCCAGGCTGCATGAGTCGTTTGAAAGGAGGGTCTTTGCCTACTGCCAAAAAGACCCGCAGGGGGCGCCAGGCAAACTTCTTCCAAAACTGGGGTGCCCCCAGTGAAAAGGCCTGATCCCTGGGTTACTCACCTCGCTTCATTTGGCGGGTATCGTGTTCCCATTCCTAATCACCCCTTTTTTCCACCATCACAATCTTTTCAAATGGTCCGCTGAAACAACAGCGAGTCACAGAACTTATGTAAGTCGTCAGCCATCAGGGGTCATTGGGGCTCAAGTTGCTTTCACATCCTTGGCACCAAGAGGCAATTACTCCATAGTGTTCCGGAATTCTGATTGGTTGGTTGTACCTTTTCCAGCTCCTGCCAAATCAAGATGGCCAGGGGTCATTGCAGCATCGTGGGCCTATGGCAAGAGGCATTTTTATTCCTCTCTCATAATAAACTGCCCAGAGAGCTTCAGCGATGGGGTGGTATATGAATGGCAACTCAGTGGGGGTCATGTAATAAAGCTGAGTGATGGGAAATTCAGGATGAACCGAAGGAAGATAAACTATGGAATTTGCTAACAGAATAGGCTGTGATGGTCACCAACTTGGATGGCTTTAAAAGGGGATTGGACAAATTCATGGAGGAAGAGACAGATATCAGTGGCTACTAGTCCTGATGGCTGTGCACTACCTGCAGGATCAGAGGCAGCATGTCTATGTATGCCACTTTCTGGGGAACAAGGTCAAGAGGGTGCTGGGTGCTACTGCACTCATGTCCTACTTGTGGGCTCCCCATTGGAGCATCTGGTTGGACCCTGTAGGAATAGAATGCTAGGCTAGATAGGCCTTTGGTCTGATCCAACACAGCTTTTCTTGTGTCCTTAAGAGGAGCCTCCTGCTGTGCAGACCAAATAGAGACCCTTACCTAGGGCTTTTGTAAGACTCAAGCCTTAACCACATGACCTGCTTTAGCCTATTGCTGTTGAAGAATCTTCCTGGCTGGTCTGCCAAGATTTCCTGATGGTTCCAGATTCTGGCTTGAGATCCCTCAAGCTTCAGTCTCAGCGTCTTACTGTGAGTGTTGATTCCCGCATCATGGCCTGACATAGAGCCTTGGGAAATCTGTGAGGTCTTTGTTTCATACAGCTGGGACTTTGTCTGTGCAAATCTGAAATGCTGGGTGTGCTTGTGTGTTTTTGTGGATGATTCTCACAATGCTAGACCTGAAAAGAAGGTCTTATATTCTGGATTGTCTCCTCCTGTTTTATTTGCCCCCTAGTTGAAGTGCTTTCTGTGCAGGATTAGACCAGCGCTGAGTGAGTCAGCATCTCCTAGCAACCAGCCCCCCCTTCTGCAAAATGTTGTGTCCACACTCTAGACCCCAGTTGGCAAATAAGAACTCCTTCGGTTGCCCAATGAGCAGAGAAGCCTTTACAGAAGAAGCCATTGCTTTTGAAAGAGCAGCTTGCCTGGAACAGTATTTTATTTCTTTAAGCATCCCTGCTGAGCTTTAGAAGTCCCCCTCTTGCTTCTTTGGACTGGGATCAGAGACTTTATAATCCAGTATGAAATCATCAGCTAGTTTCTCCCATTCACTGTGTGTGGCTGCAATGCACAGTTGATTGTTGCTTTTGTAGTGCCTTAATAGAAATCAATGGTGCAGCCACTGTGTGCGTCGTCTCCATTGTCCCGTTTCTAAAATGGAAATAATAGGCCTGGTAGAAAGAAGAAGAGCAATTACGATCAAGGGCATGAGACGTCTCCCATACAAGGTGGGTTTGAAAAGGGTAGGAAAGAGAGACGAACCATTGTGGAAGCGAACCTGGGAAGGGGTTCAGTCATTTTCCTACCCTGTACCAAGAACTGCAGAATTAACATTCAGCAGGTTTAAACTGTACAAAAGGAGACATGTTCCAACATAGGTCACACTGGGACACCATAACGGCCAATTATATGTAACTGGGTTCAGAACCAAGCAAGATATATCTTTAGCTAAGCTTTTGATTGCATAAAATTGGAGGTGACTGGATCTCCCTTCTCTTGGTGAATTGCTTTTAAAAGTATGAGGTGGCTGGAATTACGACACTTGGGAACCAAGAGTGCAGGACGCGGAATAATGGGCTCAAGTGACAGGAAGCCAGATTCCTGCTGTACATCAGGAAAGACTTCCTGACTGTTAGAGCAGGACGACAATGGAACCAATGACCTAGGGAGGTGGTGGGCTCTCCCACACTAGAGGCTTTCAAGAGGCAGCTGGACAGCCATCTGTCAGGGTTACTTTATGGTGGATTCCTGCATTGAGCAGGGGGTTGGACTCGATGGCCTTAGAGGCCCCTTCCAACTGTACTCTTCTATGATTCTATGATAAAGCATTGGAAAGGATGTCAGATGTCAGTGTGCTTCCTGGATTGAGGGCCGCGCTGTTCCATTTGGGGGCAAAACCTAACATGGGACTCTAGAATCCATTACAAATTTACCATCTGTACTACTAATCAGAATATAATTCACTAAAGCCAATATCAGGTTTGGTCCAAGGAGGCCTCCACCTTCAAATCCCTGCTCTTACTGGGTGACCACGGGTCAGTTTCTCAGCCTAGCCCACCTTAGAGGGTTGTAGTGAGGATAAAGTGTGCGCACGGCGTAGAACCATGCATGGCTCCATGAACTCCTTGAATAGAAATGTAATAAATGCTCTTCAGGTGGGGCTGCCCTCAAGGCTGGCCCAGAAGCTTCTGCTAGGCAGTTTGCAGGATATGACACCTGTGCTGAAGGAGCTACACTGGCTTCCTATTTGCTATGGGGCCAGGTTTTGTTGTTGTTCATGTATACGGCCCAAAACAACTTGGGAACTGGCTGCCTGAGAGTCCACCTTCTCCCTTATAGATCCATTCAGTCCTTGAGATCATCTGGTGATGCTCTCCTGGTGGTGCCACATACTGAGAACTGTTGGGGCACTTTACACATTCTATATACCACTTCCATAGTGTTATTTCCTGCTTTTTATTCGACATTAGCCAAAATACCACAACAAATGTCATTGTGTGTCCTACAAAGTATAAATGCACAAGAGGGCTATAGTGTCACCATGAAGGGATTGTAATGCACAAGGCGTAGATCTGGCTGGATTTGTATAATGTTATAATGTAATTTGACTGAGATTATAGGTTCTTCCTATGACCGTGTCCCCGTTCAATTTTACCTGTTAAGACTTAGTGGACTAGGTGTGTGTGTGTGGGTGTGTGGGTGTGTGTAGGCTGCCGTCGACAATCCTGCCTCCCCAACCTGGTGCCCAGCATCCCCCAACCTCCCCCTCCATGAATTTGTATAAACCCTTTTAGAGCCATCGGAGTAAGGATGGAGTAAGGATGGGACAGCAGTCAGCTCTATAAACCAATTATGCCCCTTGGAATAAAAGGGCAGCAACAGGGATGTGACTATTCCATTTCCACTTTATGATATTCTTTAACTTTCCTACCATCCATTTTTTGCACTGTTTGGGAGATGTTGCCATGGATGGCTCTGGGGCTGGAGCTAAGAGGGATTGGCCTCCCTTGAGGATGTGGGTGACATATCAGCCAGTACCATTGCAACACCTGTCAAAGGGAATTGAAAAGTAGCCAGTGTGGTGTAGGGTGGTGTCCAACAAGGGCCAGGTAGAGCTGGGTTCAAATCCCCACTTAGCCATGCAGCTAAGTGGGTGGCCCTGGGTCAGTCACTCTTGCCCTGGGCCTAACCTACCTCTCAGGGTTGTTGTGATGATAAAATAGAGGGAGAGGGCCATGAACACTATCTTGAGCTCTTTGGAAGAAAGGCAGGATGTAAATGCCACAAATAAATATGGGCTCCGGGAGTTTGGCAGGAGAGACATCAGGGGATAGGAAACCCTGTTGTTAGCTCTCGCCAGAGATCAGAAAGAACAGGGGGGATGCAGGTCACTCCCATGGGGGCGAGCCAGGCCATGCTGCACAAAGCCTAGTGCTGGAGCAGTGCCACCTGACTCCCTTTTCCCATGTCTTGTTCAGCATGGAAAAAGACAGGGGGTGGTGTCACTGGCCATGGCCACGCCCACCAACGTTATCCAGATCACGGAGGGTAGGATTTGACCCCATGGCTAAATGGTTTGGCCCCCTTGTGTTCCCTTCTTGCAGTTATGGTGAAGCCAAACCAGGAAGCTTCCACTTATGAAATGGGCATTGGAACACATTTAATAAGTGTGCTCATTAAACATCTTCCAGTCCACATGTTCCAAACTTCCGCAGTAGTTTTGCCTGAGCTGGAATGGGGCCTGAATTATGGGGGAGACGGGGGAGAGTCCGTGGTCTGTCATGACGTCCACCAGGCCTTCTTCCATCTTTGATTTCTCCAGTTCTTGCCAAACTTTGCCTGGCATATCCTTCTAAAAACAGTACCTGCAGGGGCCGTCACAAAAGAGTTCTCTCCCTCTCCCCCCCCAGCTATCATGTCATTCGGTCCCTTAGCTGCAACCCCAACATTCACCTCACATTTCATTCTAGGGAGAATTCGGGGAATTGTAGTGAGGGTGCAGATCCACCTGGGAAATTCAAACTGTCTTATCAAGATCCTTAAAAAAGATCCCCTCAAACTACCCTGGGTCTCAGGCCTCAGCAGGACCCCTCACATCTGCCTTGAAGTTCACTTTATGCAATTGTCGGTGGCATCTTTTATGCTTTCCTCAACCAGGTGCTCCCTTGACTACAATGCTCATCAGGCTGAGCCACCATGGCCATTGGCTGATGGGAGCTGAAGCCATAACTCTAGTGACAGTCAAAGGAAACTGCTTTGCGATTCTTTCTCTCTCTCTCTCTCTCTCTCTCTCTCTCTGCATTCATTCATTATTCTCTTGCCCCTCTTTGTAGGCATTTTTTTCTGGACTTTTGTGGGCAAAAAACAACCCCCAAAATGCCCCCCGTGTGTGCCAATTTTTTGTTAGAAAGGTGGGGTATAAAAAGGGGAGCAGCGGTTATGCCTTACAATTGACACTTTTGAGAACGACAGTTAATTATTTTGTAAAATTCTCCCTGTGTATTTTTCCCCCTTTGGGATTAAACAACATCAACATCAACCAAGAACTTCCAAATGGTTATTAATGACCAGAAGGCAGTGGAGTTTGGTTTGCACACATGAGTTCTCCTGTAAATTTGCAGCCTTTAAAGTAGTAGTAAAAAAACAACCACCACATCCTTGTTAAAAGCACCTCTGCTTATGGCAATTTTTATTTCGGCATTTTACGTCGCTTTCAGGGTAAATATTAATTCCATTATACCATAAACCTCAAGTTATCCTGACAGCCAACCATAAAGCTTCCCTTCCTAGAATACAGCCACTAAATTGCATATCACTGATAAGTTACAACATGGGCTCTGGAATCCGATTGCTGTTCCTTAGGGTGCTTTGGATCAGTCAGAATCAGATCCTGAACAACTGCCCAGAGAGCTCTGGCTATGGGGCGGAATGGAAATGTAAGAAATAATGAAATAAATAGTCATCTTTGATGGAAATTCTTTTGTTGAATCAAACCAGCACCAGGTTGTGTAGGGGTGTGTGTGTGTGTGTGTGTGTGTGTTGGATGACCCAAGTGCCAGAGGCAGTTTTTGCATATGATGCATTTTGCATTCCTAATGACCTCCATCACTAATTAAAAGGTGTCTTACAACTACCTGCTTCAGTAGTATTTAACTGGATCTCTGAAGCTGCCTTCAACTGGGCCAGACCCTGGAACCCCAAGACATCTGCAATGTCCTCTGGCCAGTGCCCCTAATTCTCCAAGGACTCAGCCAGAGGAAAGCCCCTCCCAGGGTTCTTGCTCATGGTCTGTTTAACCCAGGGTTGGGCAACCTTTTGCAGTTTGTGGGCCACTTTTGTTGTTCAAGGACCGATTGAGAGTGGGACATTCAAAGAGGGCAGGGCCAGATCCCAACGGGGTGGGGCGAGAGCTGTTTATTTTTCAAGCTATCAAGACTCTTCCCCCATCAGTACCCAAAAGATTTGGGGCAGTTGAAATTGAACTGCAGATGCTCAGTCAGAATTGAATCTGGGGCCGCCTGCACGAGAAGCGTGTGCTCTAGATGCGGGGATTTCATTTTGTATGGGGCAATCCTCTCCTCCTTTGTATTTCCTTCTGTACCAGCTCAGGTCCAAGTTCCACATTCAGTCCATCTTTGTTGGGTAGCATGCAGCGGGTTCTACCTTGGTGTCACGCAGGCTGCTGACATTCAGGAGCTGGGACACAGGCTCTTCCTTGCCAAGGTGTCCCAGAAACGCTTCCTTCTTTGGAGACGGAAGCCTTATCGAAGGTTGGGGTTCTTACACACAGCTGTTTCCGCCCTAGCTTTGGTCTCATGCTGTCCTTCTTTCCCGGAGACTTTAAAACCTTATTTGATTTTGCACCTCTCCCCTTCTCAGTGGCCGTCCTTCTTCTGCAGAATTTGCCATTAGATGCAAGGTGCCTGAGATGGAATGTTTCTCAGTTGGACGTAGAGCTGAGCCTTGCTGGGTGTTCATATTTGTGAGCAGCAGGGAGAAGTGCTCTCCAGATTGGGTGATTTTCTGAACTTGTGGCACATGAATTCAGATAGGTTGCAACCCACCTCAGTTTGTGGATGACATCATGATGTTACATCTGATGTCTTGATGTCACAGAGGCATCTAAACAAAACTACCCCCAATTGGATTGAATGGCAAGGATGGGAAATGAGCTCAAGGATACTGAGTCAAAGATGGAAAGTGTCGTTAGATAAACAACAGGCACTACAGAGTACTGGGGGCAGTGAATATTTTTACATTGAAATTAGAGGTTGTCAGTGGGACCATCAACAAAATATTTAGGGTTCCATCCATCCGGACTTTCCTTTTTCCATTCCAGTGCCCCACAACCTGGTTTTCCATTTCCCCCTCTCCAACAGCTAGGCATCAGTTCGTGACTCCTGGGCATGCTTTGCCCCCATTGGCTTTGGGGAGTTTTCTCCATTAAGGTTTTTTTCTCTATTTGTTTTAAAACTTTTGCAATCTTTGGGTTCCCCAAACCCAGCTGATAATTTCCCTCTTGTGCGTGCCATTTTGACTACATAAAAATCCTCACTCAGACAATTAATTGAGTTTGGTATTAGCATCTAGGATTCCCACACAGGCCTAGCTGCAAGGGGAAGCTTTGCAAAAAAATGAGAAAATCTTTGATGGAGTCTATCTATCAATGCTTCAATGCTTCACCATCCCAGCCTGTTACCATGCACACACACACACACACACACACACACACACACACACACACAGCAAGAGCCATTTGCAGTTAGAAACCAATACTTTTCCAAGCTTGCAGTGTGCTCCACAAAACAAAACAAAACAAAACAAAATGTATTCATCCACAGTTGCATCTCTGATGAACGTGCAAAGAAAAATGTGTTCATTTCCAAAATGTATGCAAACGTGTATACATCAGTGGGTTCATCAGTTCAAAGATGCAGGCAACTGATAAGCGTGCACAAAGCGTACATGCTTTGAAGGATGCACAGAGCATGCCTTGGAGGGGGGGACATGGGATGGAATGAGCATCAGGGTGGAAAGCTGAGAGCCTCAATGAGGCCTTGACTGATCTGACCGTCCCTGATACACACACACACACACACACGTACGTACTTATCAAAAGTGGAACGGACCACTTTACACTGGCTATAGATTTAGGAAGGTCAGTATGCGCTCTGCAGGATTGGTGGCAGCAATGTTGTTCGAGAGAGATGGATTATCTGTCTTTGCTAGAGGAAGGATGGAGGGTCTTTGGAGGGCAAACGGAATACATCACGGTACACATCAAACTGGATGGAAGGCGTAAAGAAATGGTGGACACTTCCAGAGCAAATCCCCAGCTCCCCTCCCTAGGATCAGAAGACGCTTGACACAGACTTTTCTCGCCTGTGACTGTATTTCAGTACAAATATACCGAAGCGCTCTCAAAATTGGAGCAATGCAAGAGGGACGATTTGAATGTCAAAAGGCCGGCTGATGGATTGCCTTGGCATTGTCAGCACCGGAGATTCGGATTTGAAGAGTGTCAGAGTTCAAGCGTTGGGCAGAAGCGCAAGGCAATGCTGGGCCGGGCGTGCTCCCTCTGGCGCATTGAGAACAAATGCCGGCGAGCGGAGGGTCAGCCGATGGCATGCTTGGGGCTCCGGGTCTTTCGCAATGGAGGAGAAGAGGCTTGTACTTCCAAACTTGACTAGGAACACCAAGCGTGAGAATTTCCTTTCAGGTCCAGATCAGCCTGTTAGGTCAGCTTCTGCCAAGCGGGCTGCTGTGAGATCATGGGAATTGTAGTCCAACACACCCGGAGGCTACCTGCTTGGCGAGGCTGTGTTAGGCTGCTACCAGTGAGGAAGATTGATTCACTTAAAGCTGATTCACCCATGATGTTTTGAGGCGCGTGTCTATAATTTTCCAGTTGTACACTTAAAAATGGAATGCAGGCATGTAACCAACTCATGCATCCCACTAGTACACTCACCAGAGAACAAGAATCAACTTGAGCTCCCTGTCACGTCTCCAAGCAGGGCCAGGGCTGCCAAATTGTAATGTGCGGAAGGGTTCGCAATGCAGGCCTCTCTTTTCATACAGTACCTCTGCCCCAAGGATTCCCTGCTCATGTGTCCCATTTGCACATGAAAAGTGTGTGAGCCATGTATTCATCAGAGGTGGTGATTGTGCCCACCTCTATTTTCCTGCATGGTTGCAGCTGGGCACCTGCAGCAAAGCAGATGCACAAAACACGCATGTGCTTTTTTCTACGCAACAGCCTGGAGTTTCTGTGGCTGGTGTAAGATTTGAATGCAAGTCTCTGAGACTCAGAGAAATACTCCTAGGTGCATGTCTGTTGTCTTTGGGGCTGTGCATTGGGTGGCCCTCCCAGCCCAAGCAATCCAACGTACTGGCAAACAACTCCCTGAGATATGGATTCTCCGTTGAGTCACCTGGCTGTGGTTTGCCTTCTTTATTGATTTCTTGGAAGCTCCTTGGAGCTTGGAACATTATGCGAGAGGAGCATTGCCAAGGTAAATGGAGAGGAAGTGGAATGACACCCAAAAGCAAGATAAAATGCCGCAGATTTAGGGTACATTTCCAGGGGCTTTGGGTGGTGGCAGCGCAGGAGGTGCAGAGTCACATGCTCATTGAGGGAACACACGTTTACTTGTTGGTGTTATGAATTTCTTGCCGTGACTTGAAGCAGGACTCCAAGGTCTTTTCAGAGAGGCCGGTTTGTATCGCTTTGTACTCACTCAAGCAAAGACCTTGAAAGGCACCTCATCCTTCATAGGCACTTGCCACCGTATTCAAGGGCGCTAGAGATCCAGTGTGGATTTTAAGTAGCGTTTCCTCCTCATGACTCTTAGAGAGGTAGACAGTGAAGGGAGGCCATCTCCCTGTCAGCTGGAAATGGGACAATGCAAGGCAGCCAGTTGGTCCTTTAAGGTCCTCAAAACTTTTGAGGGAAATTCAGATCATAACTCTAACATTTGTGGTGCTAGGGGAAGTCCTCTGGGCCTACATGCATAATTAAAACTGATAATGAGCAATTAAGATGTGGGATTAATTAAGAGAGAGGGAGGGAGGGAGGGAGGGAGGGAGGGAGGGAGGGAGAGAGAGGTGACACAGAATTGAAACTACAGAGGTAGGTCTTCCAGAGGAAGTCAGACTGAAACCGAGATGTCTTGTGCCATTTCCTGATACTGTTTGAAGGCTCCAGACCTTCCACCGAGAAGTCTGGCTGTGACTCCCCAGGGTGTGAGACAATTAGAGGAGGAGCCCAGCTTCTTTCCCTGTCTGAAGGAGCATCACGGCAGACACAGTTTTAACCGTCTCCCCTGTGGGATTCCCTTGTTTAACCCGGTGTGCTGGTGGAAGACTCTGAGATCCTGGCTCCATCATAGTGCCACCAGTGGGTAGACCAAAATCCCCATGGGCCTTGACCTGTGGCATCCTGAAAAAGTTGCTTTGAGTTTTTCATTGTTATCACATTGCCAAACTTCTCCCTGGGATGGAGCCTCTCAAGATGAAACAAAAGAGACAGCGACGGGGGAAAACCTGGTCCTGCAGGAACCTTAAAAGTACCAACAGCCTGACAGCATGAGTCCTCCAAACCTCATCCTCTTGCTTATCAGCTCCATGCAGCAGATCCCAAGGAGGTCTCAGGTTCAAGAGGACCATGTGGTCGGCCTCCAGCGTCATTCATCATTCGCTACAGGCCATCAATTAAGCTGGCTGGGAAACAAGACGTATCCTGTCCTCTCAGCAATTTCACTTGCCACTCTGGGTTTAGCGCACATGCAGGTCGTTAAAGCTGTGGAGAGGATGCACAGCCAAGTTCTCCGGTTCCACCCTCTGGAGAACTTCCAGGGCAGGGGAAATCGGTTCCCTGCATATAACAGGCATCCTTCGCAAACTGCTGAGCCTCCGCTACACTTTAAAAACAATGCTCTGGCCTAATCTTTCATTTAATTAATTACATTTATATACTATCCAAAAGCTGAAGCTCTCTGGGTGATTTAAAAAGGTTAAAACCTTAAAAATATATTATAAAAAAATATTTACATACAAACAAACAGACAGCACACACACATATCTAAAACAATTTTAAACAGTCAATAATAAGAAAAATCCAAGACCTGATTAAAACCTCATCATGTGCTGTCAAATACCTGGGAGAAGAGGAAAGTTGAAACCTGGTGCCAAAAAGATAACAATGTTGACAGGGAGATTATTCTATAACTGGGGGCACTACCAAGAAGTCCCTCTCCCTTATTGCGCCTTCCGAGCCTCCCTCAGAGAAGGCACCTGGAGAAGGCCCTTAGATCGTGAATGAAGTGTAAGGGTAGGGTTCATGCTCAAAGAAGTGTTCCAACAGGTATTATAGGCCCAAGCCATGGTCAAAACAGATGCACCGTGTCCTGCTTGTGGGTCCCTAGTCAACAGCTGGTTGGCCACTGTGTGAATAGAGTGCTGGACTAGATGTACCCTTGGTCTGATGCAGTAGGGCTCTTCTGATGTTCTTACATCCAGATGATAGCACTGGATAGCATGTTTAGCCTGGAGAAGAGAAGATTGAGGGGAGACATGATAGCACTCTTCAAATATTTGAAAGGGTGTCACACAGAGGAGGGCCAGGACTTCTTCTCTATCATCCCAGAGTGCAGGACATGGAATAATGGGCTCAAGTTACAAGAAAACAGATTCTGGCTGGACATCAGGAAAAACTTCCTGACTGTTAGAGCAATACAACAATGGGACCAATGACCAAGGGAGGTGGTGGGCTCTCCCACCCTAGAGGCCTTCAAGAGGAAGCTGGACAACCATCTGTCAGGGATGCTTTAAGGTAGATTCCTGCATTGAGCAGGGAGTTTGACTTGATGGCCTTATAGGCCCCTTCCAACTCCACTATTCTATGATTCTATATAATACATAACTATACCATTCCCCCAAATGTTCACATGGATTGTTTTGGACAGGCAGCCACCAAGCCGGATGCATATACGGTTTTCTCAGTGCACATTGGAATAATTTGTGCAGTGCACATTCATTGTTCTGGTCATGTGTTCTGTCTATTCCTATATGTGGCAATGTGCTTCTGGAAGGTGACAGACAGGACTTTCCAGAAAGCTCCAGGAAACAGTGGCTTTGCTTGCAATGGGTGGAAGGGTGGGTGGAATGCTGTACGTGTGACTGCATGGAATACCCCATCCTTCCCCACCCTGTTGTTCGCCAGATGAACACCCAATGTAAGTATGCAACTCTGTCAAGACATGCCATTAGATCAATTAAAGAGAGCACAGAGATCTCTTCCAGCAGTGTGACCAAATCTGAATCATTGTTGTGCATCACATCTACAGCAGGCTTAATTGCACACTGTTCTGCACAAAACTTACAATGATATTAAACAGTGCTTGGATGTTTTGGATGTAGAGTGGTATATAAATTGTTCAAATGAAGAATATTTTTTCTCCAACCTGTTGCCTCTTGGGGACATTTAACCATGCCAGGAAATATTTAACTTAACATACATATATACATATATACATACACACGCACACACGCACACACAAAACTTTGTATCAGGAGAAGAAAATCACAGTTATTTGCAGTTATTTGTAGGGGAGATTTAGCATTCATTTTATGACATTTTGGATGCTGCCTGGCTATGAATACTTGTGGAGCAACCAAAGCTGCAGGCCAGGCATAAATTAATTTCTTTGTGGCCATATGGAATATAATTAGTTGAAACCAGGGAAAAGGATCTTGCTGCATTAATGGAAATTCTTGGACAAATATTTTTTATGCCAGCGAGTGGGCAAAGTGTACTAGTTCTGCGTAGGGGAATTACACAGATGATAAATATTGAAAGGATCTTCTTTTTCCTCTTTCAAGCGTGAGGGGTGGGGAGTCAATGATAGCGATCCAGAAACACAAGTTGGATTTAAATGGGTAAAGCGTGTGAGATACAGAAAGGGCAAAGCATCTGATTCCATGAAACAAATAGAACGTTGTGTTCAGAAATGGAGGCAGCCAGAGTCCATTGCATGTTTTTCTGACATGGTGGAGCAGCCCTGGCTACACTCTGCTAACTGAGTTATCACTGCAGTTAAATATTTCTGGAAGCCAAGAAAGTGCTGGTTCTGTAACCTAGTGGTGCAAGTCAAGTTTTACATGCTTTTAATTAGTTATATGCGTTTTATGATGTTTTGTATTTGTTATTGTACCCTGCCTCGATCCAGAGGGAGAGGCGGGTAAGAAATAAATAGAGGGGAAATAAATAGAGGGGAACCAGTACCTTGTGCAATTTGGAAGCTATACTTCTATTAATGTAGCCCAAAATAGCATTTGCGTTTTCTGCAGCCACATCACACTGCTGGCTCATATTCAGCTCGTGATCTACAACAGTTCCAAGATCTTTCTTGCTTGTCGTATTGCTGAGCCAAGTATCCTTCATCTTGTAACTGTGCATTTGGTTTCTTTTTCCTAGGTGTAGAACTTCGCATTTATCCCTATTAAATTTCATTCTGCTGTTGTCAGCCCAGGTGTCCAGCCTATCAAGATTATTATTATTATTATTATTATTATTATTATTATTAATTACATTTTATATACCGCCCCATAGCCGAAGCTCTCTGGGTGGTTTACAAAAATTAAAACTTTGGTCATTAAAAATTGATATACAAAATTTAAAAACATAAAAACAGACAACATATAAAAACAGTGTACATTTAAAACAGCTGTGAACACTCAGCCAGGCCTAAATATTAGGGATGTGTATCGTATCGGTCCAATGTCCGATAACGAACAGATAAGGTTGTTATCGGACATCCGATGACCAATAACGATAATTTCCTTAGGTGGCCCTATCTGATTGGATCCGATATCCATATGTCCGATAACTATCGGACATATCAGATATTCGGACCTCCATTTCAGATGTTTTCCCCATAGGCTTGCATTGAGGGAAGTTTTCCCCCAATGCAAACCTATGGGGAAAAACACTGGGCTGGCACTCCCTCCCCCCCACTCAGGCTCCTTACCTGCTGCCGCCACCCCGTACTACTGCTAAACAGGCTTTCTGGCCTCTTCATCAGTACAGAGCCGCGCTGAATGATGACGACATCACTTGGCGCTTATCTGTACTGATGAACAGGCCAGAAAGCCTGTTTATCAGTAGTACGGGGCGGCGGTGGTGGCGGGAGAGGCCGCAGGTAAGAAGCACGGGAGGGGGAGGGAAGGGAGGGAGGGGTCCCCAAGGTTCCCCCGTTACCTGCGGCCTTCCCCACCACTGCCCCCCCGTACTACTGCTAAACAGGCTTTCCGGTCTGTTACTCAGTACAGAGCCACGCCGAGTGATGATGACATCACTCAGCACTTCTCTGTACTGACGAACAGGCTGGAAAGCCTGTTTAGCAGTAGTATGGGGCAGCAGCGGCAGGAGGGAGTGCAAGTGGGGGGAGGGAGGGAGTGCCGGCCCAGTGTTTTTCCCCGTAGGCTTGCATTGGAGGAAAGTTTTCTTTCCCCCAATGCAAGCCTATGGGGAAAACACCTGAAATGGCAGTCCGTAATCAGATCGGAACTTCCGATATTTATCGGATATCGGATTTGATCAAATCCGGGAACCCCCCGATATGATCGGATCCGATATTAAAAATTCCGATCCGATTCCGATATTTTTGGCCATGCACATCCCTACTAAATATAGTTCTGAGGTCAATTAAAAACTCAGTATATGCTGTTAAATGCCTGGGAGAAGAGGAAATAAGCATTTCAAAGATCAGTTTGAAGGTTGTTTCTGTCTTCCAGGGTATTAGTGATCCCATCCAATTTTGTGTTGTCTGCAAATTTGATAAGCATTCCCTGCACCTCCTCATCTAAGTCATTAATAAAAATGTTGAAGAGCACTTGGCCCAGGACTGAGCGGTACCCTGCTCGTTACCTCCCCCCAGTTTGAGAAGGTACCATTGATAAGCACTCTTTGAGTCCGATTCTGTAGACAACTTTGGATCCACCGAATAGTTGTTCCAGCTAGCCCACTTTTAGCTAGTTTGCTGATCAGAATGTCATGGGGCACTTTGTCAAAAGCTTTGCTGAAGTCAAGATATATTATGTCCACAGCATTCCCACAGTCCACAAGGGAGGTTACCCGATCAAAAAAATGAGATCAGATTAGTCTGACAGGATTTGTTCTTGACAAATCCATGCTGGCTTCTAGTCATCACTGCATTGTTTTCAAGGTGTTTGCAGATTGACTTCTTTATAATCTGCTCCAAAATTTTCCCAGGGATGGATGTGAGACTGACTGGTCTGTAGTTCCCAGGTTCCTCCTTTTTGCCCTTTTTGAAGATAGGGACAACAACGAGAAACCGCGTTGTTTCTCCCACACAAGCTCTTGTGTGCCTGGTATATGCCTTCCCCACATTGCAGGAGGTACAGTAAGTGCTCTAGTTATCCGTCTCATACAATCATTTCTCCCCAAATGGCCATTTTTTTCTGGGCCGTTCAGTTGATTTTGACTTAATTTTCTCATGGCAGAATGTGCATTCCAAATGGAGACATTCTTTAATCATGGCCAGGACAAGGATGTAAATTTCCAGGAGAAAAAAAGAAGCAATTATTTAATCAGGTTGATTTGTGCTAATTGGTTGTTTCGGTTTCCGGGTCCACAGGAGCAGCGAGTGATTTACTGGTATTTCCTTGTGGTTGTTTTGATGAGGATGAAAGTTAGAATGGCTTTTGGATTCCCATCTGATGTGCTGGGTGATCAAGGCAGGGGAATTATCCATCACTGATGTGGAGAAGCCACAGAGGCAGCCTTCTGTTGGCACCACCAGAAGTGCTTGCACAAACTGTGCAAGGGAATACGTGTGCATTTCTAAAATGGGTTCTGACCGGCTTTAGTCAATGGATGCCTGCATACAAAATGTGTATGTTTGAAAATAGACGAATTACAGGGGAGGGAAATAAAAGTTTGAAGGGGACTGGGATGCCATTTGCCTACCCCAGTGGGGAAAAGGCTTCCTGCCTGGGTGAGCATAGGCTGGCATGAGCGGGCCGACCCCTCTCGTTCGGCCACTGGCTGCCAGAGCTTGTCTAGCCAGTGGAGAGAGTGTAAGCCCTGACCAAGAGTGGCTTCAAGCAGCACAAAGATGCAAGTGTGAACCACTGGCTTACCCCGACAAGTGGCAAAGGCAGCGCATGCAGCAGTTTGTGGGCTCACGCCACTTGCATGGTTCCCCGTGATGCCAGCATGATGCCGGTGCAGCCAGACCAATGAGCTGATTGGCTCCCACAGTGGGCTCCTTCTCCAGGTGGGGGGTGGGGGGCTGTCACTCTAGTTCTGCCCTAGGAGGAGTAGGGCTGCCAGAGAATCCTGAAGGGGGGGGGTCGATGGGTGTTCCTAGGCTCACTGCCTCCCTCGACTTCATTTTGGTTCCTGCTGCAGTGTCAGTTTGGGGATTTTCCAGTAATTTTGGATTTCTTTGGGGGAAAGTGCTGCAATCTACAGAAACGTCTGAGTAATTTGTGCAGTTTATGGCCAAATTTGTGAAATCTGCACAAGCATGGTCCATGATCTGCGCACATTTGGCTGCAATTTGCCCAAATTCTGTCGTAGTTTGGGCACATTGCTCAGAAATTGTAGAACCGTCTCCTCAAAATAAGCAAAAAAGTTCCCGGAGTTTAGGGAACAGCCCACATCTCAGCCCAGAGATGCACAGCGAGTTGTGCATGCCGTGGAACTCCATCGAACCAAAAAACAACTTGCTCTCCCAGCGATGGACATCCCAAAGCAAGTGGCATTTGGCTGGGGACAAGGTGACGTGTCTCTCCCCCTCTCAGACGGATGCAGCCACTCTGCCTTCTCTGCCAATACCTCCCATGAACACACCAGGCCACGCTGTGCAAATGGCAGCTGCTACTGAGATCCGGAGAAGAAGCCAGCTAGGGGGCCAGCTCTGCAGTTCTCCCTCACTTCCCCCCGGTACCGGCCCAATGGGGGTGGTGAGGCACAGCACCTGGCCATGGAAGACTTCTCCCAGCTTGCCTGGAAGTGTGCTGTCTGGTGCTCTCCCCCTCCCAGGGTTCTGCTGGAGAATTTCCAGGTTTGTGTTCTCCACAAGGTTGGAATGTGGACGAGGGCGAGAAGATGGAGTGTACCCCACACCCCTAGCCACAGCTTCCTGAGGAAGCTGGCTCTGCAAATGAGTGCGCAATCATGACTCTCTCCTTGGATAGAGCCTGGATTTTTCAGGTAAAGAGAGCTGGCAGCAGCAGAAGGGAGGAAGTGACCAGACATGAGCCGGAGGGAGTCGCTGGGGAGCTGGAGGCAGCAGGAGGGGGAATCTGCCCTCCCTCCCAGATCCATACCTTAGCCAACCATCCCACTCTGTCTCTTGGGAGGGCTGGACCCACCCAGTCTCCTCCTAGAGGATGCAGAATGAACAAAGCTGCCTCGGATCTCTCAGAGGTTGCCGGAGCACCACGTGCCTTCGGGGGGGGGGGGTATCTGAACGGCCCCACTTCTCAGAAGTGCCACAAGGGGCATAATTTCACCTAGGTGGAATTGCCAACGAATGGAAAGCAGGGACAGCGTGAATGGGACATCCATTCATCATGGCGATGATGACTCCTTGCTCTGAACAGGTTGCTCTGCGCAGAGGCCCTCGTCATCCTTGGCCTCTTCCCCCAAGAGTGAAGCCTGTTTTTCTGTGTGAACCAGCCACTGCTCCCACACGGATTCCTTGAAGCCCCCTCAGAGGTTTGGGCTACTAGGAGGTTCTAACATGGACCTCACTCCCCTAACAAAAGTTGCTGATCTTATTGCAACTGAGAATCAATGTGGTTTAGTGGTTAGAGTGTTGGACTGGGGCTGGGGAGATCTGTGTTCTAGTCCCCACTTGATCCAGGAAGCTCACCAGGGGACTCTGGGCCAATCGCTGTCAGCCTAACCTATCCTGCAGGGTTGTTGTCAGAACAAAAGAAGGAGAGGAGAGGAGGAGGATCATGTGAGCTGCCTTGTGTTACTTGGAGGGGGGAAAATGTAAGTTCTACCCAATCAGGGAACTCGAAATTTGCCTCAAAATGTAGGCAAGATGCTACATTCACATCGTGAAAAGTGCTAAGTATCTTGAAGACGCGGCAGAATTGGGTTCTTCTTTATCTCCCAGCCCATTTTAGCTCTGCATCTTTGCATCCAGGTATTCCTATAGGCATCTGAGAACATATTTATTTTATGAATGACTTCAGGGAGGGGAATGTAAACCTCGCCAGGATACTCTCTGGGAGACTGGTTCATATTCTATTTTGTCAGCAAACAACAGGGAGAGAGAGAGAGAGAGAGAGAGAGAGAGAGAAGTTTAATACTTGTGCCGGTCCTTTGGGATTGTCGTGACGAATGCAAGATGACAGTTGTCACAACCCTCCCTATAAATACAAGGTTGTTTGCAGGGATGTGCTTTATTTTTAATGCAAGGCCTGCCAAACTTGCTCTGGAGGGAAGCTGCCTAGGGAAGCTGGGCCAGTATCTTTTGTTCCTATCGGGCAGTTGCTTGTAACCCTCCCCCCGCCTCCGGATTCACTATTACCAGTCCAATGATACGATGGTTAATCGGGTCATTTATCTGCCAGGTGCCGTCCTGACAATCTGGAGATATTTAGCTGGCAGTTCAGCAGAGCTTTGGTGGAAAAGGTGATGGGAGCCATCCCAGGAGTGTCGCTGCCGTTCTCTGCACATATAACAATGTTTTGTTTATTGCATTTCCAGTATTATTTTTTCATCCCAACATTCTTAAAATTGCATCCTTGCAAACAACTTGGCAAACTATGCCAAGCAGAGATTAAAACCGCAGCTAGGTTTTTTTTAAATCTTATTATATCCTGCATTTCTTCCAAAGGGCTTAGGGCCATATTATCTGTGCAACAATGTTATGAGGAAGACTAGTCGACTGAGCTAGGCTCTAGGGGAAAGGTAGGAAACCTGGACTACAGCTCCCATAATCCCTGGCCATTGGCCATGATGTACGGGGCTTACAGGAGTTGTAGTCCAAAACAACTGGAGGGTATGAGGTTGACCACTCCTAGTGGCAGGAGACCCAGCAAGCCTCATGGTTGGCTGGGGACTTGGTCCCTGGTCTCAGCACTCTAACCGTTGAATCACCAAACTGGATTTGCCCCAATCCTGACCTTGCCCAGCCAGCACTTTAAGGCCTTCATGGCGCATGCGCAGGCAAGGGGCTCCCATTCTCGTAAGCCATTGGCTTTCTCCTCACTTGGTGAGCTGACCCAACATTTGAAAGACTTGTGCTTGCAGAGCTATGAATTGAGATGGAAATGGCGGCCCATTCATACACTTGTTAATTTCCCTGAACCTCACCATGTTGGATAGTTTCTGGCCAGCCTCCAATGCTCCCTTCCTGGGCAAGGTGCTGGAGCATGTGTGGTGGCATCTCAGCTCCGATTGTTTCTTGATGAGGTGGGCTCTCGGGATCCATTTCAATCTGGCTTCAGGCATGGTTACGGGGTCACCTGGGTGGACAATCTATGCTAGGAGCTTTTATTTTTACCTACCTTCAGCACTATTTTTAGTGGAAAGGGTGTGGAAAATATATTTAATAAATGTCTGTGTATGGCAAAAAGACCCCCCTCCCTTTTCTTGGGCAGTTTGGACTAGCTCAAAAGTGGGTGGAAGTGTTTGAAACATGGCAGGCCCTGATGGGCCAGCCATGTCTGGTGGACCAGCCTTTGCGTGTGGTTCTATCCTCCAATACCCAGCTAGAGTGAGGGTAATGTTATGCTGGAAGGCTCCCCCACTTCAAATTGGCTTTATTTGCAGTCCGTGGTGTCATCACACAGCCAGATATGATTGGCTATATGTGACCTTGTGATGCCCTCAGGTTCACTATATAATTCTGGAGTAGCTGGGATCACTTCTGGAAGGAGAGGAAGACTTGGGCCTGCGATACCTGACGGAGCACCTCTCCCGGCATGAACCTACCTGTTCACTACATTAATCATCCAGGTGCCTCCTCTGAGGGAGGCTCAGAAGGCAGCAAAAAGGGAGAGAGATGGCTTTCTCAGTGGTAGCCCCTGCCAAGGCCTGCCATGCACCAAACATTGTTATGTTTTCAGTACCTAGCTAAGATCTTCCTCTTCCCTCTCTGGAATTTGGCAGCACGTGATGAGGTTTTAATCAGGCCCTTGGTTTTTCTTATTGTTGATTGGTTAAAATTGCATCAGTGTGTGTGTGTGTTTATACGTTTGTATATAAATGACTTTTACATTATGCATAATACTGTATTTTATACGTTTTTGATCATTGTAAACCACCCAGAGAGCTTTGGCTATTGGGCAGTATAGAAATGTAATAAATGAAATGAAGTGAAATGAAATGAAATTACAAACTAAACAAACAAACACAGCAGCAGAGGTGGAGGTTCGGGTCGCGAAGAGCACTGAAGGAGCAAACTCCGTCCACCCCACAGAAAATGTTTGTGCTGGACATTTGGGGCAGCCCTAATAGACAGAAAGAACGTGTCACCCTGTCTTTGGTAGGGATCGCGTCGGTTGTGTTTCAATCCCTCCTTCTTTGCAAGCAAGTTGAAATGAGAGGCTTAGAGACAGTTCTGGCGCCTGTATCTGCATGGAGGTCTGGCTGACTTTGTCCACGGGGAATTCCCATTTTCAGGCGCTTTAGCACTTTACCAAACTTTAATCACTCGGACTGTAAATTGCCCTGCCTCCGGTTGGCCTCAGGCTGACTAATGTTTGTAGAAGATGAAGCTAAAGGCCTTGTCCGTCTCCAGGTTTTGATTCGCTCTTGTTCCGTGCCGATGCCACTTTAGGGCACTTGCTGTAGGTGTAGAATTATGAATGAGGTTTGCAGGAAAACGTGGTGCCAGTTTGGCAATGAGAGGTGTACGCTCCCCCCCCCCCCCGCCGCTTGTCAGGAAGGAAGGAAGGAAGGGGGGGGGGGACTGGGCAATTTCTGGTTTGTTCAGATTCTCATTTTTCCAACATTAAGTTCATTTCATCCCATTTCCATGTTGTGGTTTTTTAAGTCTGTTGTTTTTTTAAAAAATAACATCTGACCCAAAATCCGCATGCATTTTCACATTCATTTCCCCCCAATATAACACATTTGTGTATACTTTTCTTTCCTAATAGACACAGTTTCCCCTAATATAATGCATCTGTGCATTATTTTCACTAATATATGCAGTTTATGTGCACTTTCGTGTACTTTAAGGATGTTTGTATGCAGTTTTTTTTTAAAAAAAGTATTGAAGACGTGTATTCCAAAATTCTGAAAAGTGTGAATATCGAAGTTTAATTGCATTTCAGTTTCTATTTCAATTTGCATCTTAGCTCAGCAAGTGCAAATTAGGCAGATCCAATCCATCCCCCATCCTGGATCCATCCTTACTTAGGCGCCGGATACATAGCCCTCTTGGGTCATAATAATGAACAGCAAAGTAATGGAAGGGTCGGTCCAGGAAGCATTAAATAAATACTTCTGCATATAGGGTGGTTGGATGAGTGGGGAGGTCTCATTTTTAACATTTGGGTGCTTGGAAGCTGCTGTGAGGCTGCTCCTGACAAAGTTTTCCTTTCGACCTTGACAGCTGTAACAACTATTGGCTAGCCACTCATATTCCCTTTGGGAGCAAGCTGTTACAATGCATGCGACTCCAGGCACTCTTGGATGAGATTGATTATCTGAATCCATTTCAATCTGACTTCAGGTCTGGGTTGGCACAGATACTGCTTTGGTCACCTTGATGGATGGCCTGCAAGGGTTATGTGACTCTGCTCATTCCTCTGGATCTCTTAGGTCAATGTGCCTTCAAAGGCGAGCCAAGCACATCGCTCCGCCTTTTCTACTCTGAACCCAATGTATTACCAGATGCCCAGCTCTAAAATTTATTTATTTATTTATTTAATGCATTTTTATACCGCCCAATAGCCGAAGCTCTCTGGGCGGTTTACAAAAATTAAAACCATGACAAGTATTCAAATTATAAAACAACAACGGTATAAAAACATAGCATATAAGACCACAAGCAGGATAAAACCAAGCAGCAATGCAGATTTAAAATGCAAATTTAAAACAGCAAAGTTAAAAATTAGACTAATAAACTGTTAAAATATTGAGAAAATAAAAAGGTCTTCACCTGGCGTCTAAAAGAGTAAAATGTAGGTGCCAGGCAAACCTCTCTAGGGAGCTCATTCCACAGCCAGGGTGCCATAGCAGAGAAGGCCTTCCTCCTGGTAGCCACCTGCCTCACTTCCTTTGGCAGGGGCTCATGGAGAAGGACCCCTGTAGATGATCTTAGGGTACGGGCAGGTACATATGGGAGGAGGCGTTCCTTCAGATAAACTGGCCCCAAGCTGTTTAGGGCCTTGAATGTTAATACCAGCACTTTGAATTGGGCCCGGACCTGGACCGGCAGCCAGTGAAGCTGGAAAAGGACTGGCATGATGTGGTCTCATTGGCCAGTCCCTGTTAACAGTCTGGATAGAAAGAGAAGAACTGCAAAAGGCAGGCACTGTGGGAGCCTGTCAAACGACCGATGGGCGCGATCTTGGGGTCATGGTGGAGAACTCACCCCAAACGTTCATTTATGTATGGTGGCAGTAAAACAAAAGGGCACGGGATTGTGAGGAAAGGGGCCTTCATGGCGTAGCCACATTTGGGCTGCTCTGCATAGTTCTGGTCCTCCCAACTCAAAAGGGAGATTCTGTAGGCAGATGAGGTTCAGAAGGGGGTGAAGTGAGAGTGCTCGGGGCCTCTTGGTTTCAGAAGGAAGAAACCTGATGGCAGCATGATAGAGGTGGATCAAATTATGGGTGGTGCTGGGAGAGTAGGATGCAACTGGATTTTAGTTGCTGGGGGAGCATACTGAGTCAGACCCAGGGTCCATCTAGTCAGTATTGTCAGTACTGACTGGCAGCAGTGGCTCTCCAGGATCCTTTCCTAGCCCTACTTGGGGATGTGGGGATCGAACCTGGGACCTTCTGCATGTAAAGCAGGGGCTCTACCATGGAGCTACCTTGAAGACAGCTGGTTTCCTGCCCAGGCTGTGGAAGGCCTATCTACTACACCATTGTATATCCAACAGTGTCCAATGCCTCTGGTGTAGTAGATAGCCCTTCCATAGCCTGGGCAGGAAACCAGTTGCCTTCTCTATTGGGAGGGATATGGCCTTTTCAGTGGTGGCATCCTTGCTTTGAAATGCCCCTCCCTAAAGAGGCTTCCCCGGTGTCCACATCACAATCCTAGAATTTATTTATCTACCAAGACATGTTAAATTGCAAATACACCCTAGCCGGCCCGAGGGCTTTAATGGCTGACTTGTAATATCTTTGTTACTGTAACAATATAAATAATGCATTCTACCTATTTGTGTGTGTGCCTCCCTGGACCCTGAACTGCGTAAAGCGTGGGGGTATATCAAATAAATAAAATGAAATGAAATCTTACATCCATGATCTCTCCTACACAAGCATGGCCGAAATGCGGACGGCTCTTGTCGCCCTCAGTCTGATCTGCATTTGCATACTGTACTAAACATTTGATAGTCATTCCTGCTGTTGAATATTCGTAATTGGCTCAAAGTGACCTTCCTTGGTATCCTGCTGAAAGGGAGGAGGGTTTCCCTTGCTGTTTGCTGCTTGTGTACTAAAAGCGGAGAGGTGGGAGCTCACTGATCCAGCTACTTCTTGGCAGACACAGCAACACCCTTCTTCACAACGGACCCACACTGCTGCTTTGGGGTAATGCATTATCCCTATTTTTAACTCAACGGTTAGATGAAACGCCAACATGATGCCAGAAAATAAATTCTAAATTAGATCTGAACTTTCCCAGAGTGGCAGGAAGATGCCTGCAAAACGCCCGAGCTTTTACTCATCCCACCAGCTTGGCTCTAGGAACAAGAAGACGTTTCAGAATTTATCCATAAGGATCTTCTTTTCTGCGGCTCACATTGTTTTGGCATCTTTAGGTGCTTTGGGAGACCTCTAGAACAACCCTCCCCAACCTGGCACCCTCCAGATGTTTTGTACTACATGAGAACATAAAGAGAGCCCTGATAATGGGTCAGTCCAAGGGTCCATCTAGTCCAGCATTCTGTTCACACAGGGGCCAACCAGCTGTCGACCCACAAACAGGACACATGTGCAACTGCATCCTCCCGCCCATGTTCCTCAGCAACTGGTGCATATAGGGTTACTGCTACTGGAGATAGCACATAGCCATCAGGACTAGTAGTCATTGATAGCTTTCTCCTCCAGGAATTTCTCTTCTTTTCTGCTGCTCCCAGACCATGGAATGGCCTGCCAGAGGAGACTCGTCAACAGTCTTTTAGAATTTAAGAAAGCTATAAATACTAATCTCTTCTGGCAGGCATATCCAGTGGAATTTTAGAATGTTTTTAGGAAGTTTTATTCCTATTTCAATAATGTGTACCGTGTTTTTAATCAATTTTATGTATTTTATCATATTTTACATTTACTGCTGTTCCCCGCCTCGATCCAAACGGAGAGGCGGGTAAGAAATTTATTATTATTATTATTATTATTATTATTATTATTATTATTCCTGTCCCCTTTTAAAGCCATCCAAATTGGTGGCCTTCACCACATCTTGTGGTAGCGAATTCCATAGTTGAACTATGTGCAGTGCGAAGAGGTCCTTCCTTTGATTTGTCCTGAATCTCCCACCAATCACCTTCATGGGATAATGACTCCGTTGGGTTCTGGCATTATTATAGAGGGAGAAAAATGTCTCCCTATCCACCTTCTCCACACCATGCATGGCTTTGTACTTCCATTAGCTCCAGCCAGCATGGCCAATGGTCAGGAATGCTGGGAGATGTAGGTCAAAACATCTGGAGAGACCAGGTTGGCCATAGAAGCTGGCTGGCCGGATATGTGTCCCTGGCTCTTCCCAATGCTAGGGAAGGGTGGAATTTCATTTCAGTTTGGTTTTGATAAGAATTTACCCAAATCCACCAAGTTCTCCTCCATATTTGGGACAAAAATAAGTTGAGGTTAACAAAAATCAAATGTGGGAGAAATCAAAACTGTCTGTTTCTTCCATCCAGGCCCTGACCTTTGAGTGTTTTGCTCTTAAGAGTCTAGGCTTGTATCCCTGTGTATTCAGACATGTTAGTGTTTAACTTGTATTGCCACGTCTATTTTCTTGACAGGGCTTTAACAGTTCTGTGGCAGACAGGTACAACACAGCAATTTCTATGCTGGGAACAGTTGCCTGTACCTATTCAGTTTGGTCATGGCAGTTGGGTGAGAATTTCGTTTCAGTTCGTGTTTGATCAGAACGTACCAGACTTTGCAAAGTTCATATTCAGGAGAGAAAGAAATGGAGATTTAAAACAATCCAGTGCAGGTGAAAGCGAAAGAAGACAGGTTTCATCATCTCTCTCCAATGTATACTCTGACATCTACAGCTGTTTCATATTCACATTGGTGAGAATGCATTCTGGTAAATTGGCTTCAACTTTTGTGTGCGTCTCTCTCTCATATACACACAACCTTCCAGGAAAATGAATTCCTCATCCCCAACTTTTTGTTGGGGAGGTTAACGTGATAAGGATCCCACCCCCCACATTGTCTTGGAGCCAGGATGCCTCTACCCATCCTTGCATGCAGTTTAATAACAACTTTCCCGTGCATAAAAGATGGTTCTTTGCATCCCTGTTGGTTGTATAATAGAAGAAAATGAGCCGCGTCAGCTCTTGTACGAGCGAACAGGCCCAAATGCCAGCTTTTACCCTTAGGGAAAGCTTTCTCCGTTCCTCCCCTGACATTCCCGGGAGATAACCTAATTAAAACTACAGATGCCAGGTTTTGATTTTGTGGGTTTTTTAAAATACGCTTGCCAGATGTTTGCTTTAAATGACCTAGCAGCTGAAAGAGAAAGGGCCGGACGCTTCGGATGCTACGAGGTAACCTTCCCCCCCCCCTTTTCTGGTAGGCTGTCATTCTCTATGCTAAGGAAGCACAGCTGAATTTCAGTGGCAGACCTCACCAGCCATAAAGCAAATGGCTGTTTGAGAGCAACGCATCAGTAACTCTTATCACCTGGCATCTGGAACCGGCACACAAGCTGACTCTGAAACGAGAACGTGGCTTTCGCGTGACGGAGGGGGAGGGAGCTCCCCTTTGCCTTCGCCACCGGGTTGGGGTAGCCAAGCATCCTCACCTGCAGCCAGGGCTGGGGACTGTCCCCCGAACCCCCCCCCCCCCCAACTGCTCTGAAAACGAGTCTCTAAGCAACGCCATCCTCTCTGCAGCCATTCACTGTGCTGGCTGGGGGATTATGGGCATTGCAGTCCAACACGCCTAGAGGGCACCAGGTTGGAGAAAGCTGGTTGAGACCCACTTCCTCTTCCTGCCAGTGGATTTTGTTCAAACAAGGAAGCACCTCCTGTAAGCAGCTTGAACATTTTCATTCATATTTTCAAGCTGCATACCAGAGGGGCGTTTTATTGTTGTTGCTGCATGGACACTTCCAGAGTGAACCACTTGCCTTTTGCCTGCTTTGATTCCTGCTGCTAGATGTTGTTAATCTGGTGCTGAAAGGGTTAAATTATGCTGCCTGAAAGAGGTTTTTGTGCAGCATAATTTAACCCCTTCAGCACCAGATTAACAGTCGTCTCCTTCTGTCCAGTAGCCACTGGAACGTTGGAAGCGGCCTTATTCTGAGTCAGACCGTGAACCCTCTAGCCCAGTACTGTTGACTAGGAATGTATGAAAAATTTAGTTTTTGCTCACAAAACTGGTAAAATCATAGAATAGTAGAGTTGGAAGGGGCCTTTGAGGCCATCAAGTCTAACCCCCTGCTCAATGCAGGAATCCACCTTAAAGCATCCCTGACAGATGGTTGTCCAGCTTCCTCTTGAAGGCCTCTAGGGTGGGAGAGCCCACCACCTCCCTAGGTCATTGGTTCCATTGTCATACTGCTCTAACAGTCAGAAAGTTTTTCCTGATGTCCAGACGGAATCTGGCTTCCTGCAACTTGAGCCCATTATTCCATGTCCTGCACTCCGTGTCCAAAGCTCTGGATTCAGCCCAAGGTGCGTCTGCCAAAAATATTCAAAAATTGTCAAAAACATGCTTGTGTTCATCTTGTTCCCAATTCCCGGTTCGATTCTCACATATTTCCTAATTTCCACACATTTCCCCAGTAGACAATTCAATTTTTTTTTTCCGATTCAATTTTTATTATTACGGTCACAAGACCAGCAGACCCAGTAGACAGAATCAGCTTGGCTTTTGTCAATTGAGGAAATGAGTACAAATGAGGAGATTTGTGGAAATCTCCGGTTCGATCGCCGCTCAATTTGCACAGATTTCCCGTTGACGCAAACCGGCCGGCGATCGCAACGACGAAAAGGAATTGTGCCTGAGATGAGCGGCGGGGCGATGTTCAGAGACACCCGGTGATCCCAAACATTGCTCGTCTGTCCATCGCTATTGTTGATGCTTACTGCCGGCACCAGCTCTGCAGGGTTCCTTTTCTAGCCGTAGCTGGAGATGCTAGGGACTGGGATTGTATGCCAAAGCAGGGGGCCTCTGCCACTGAGTTGCTGCAGCCCCTCCCCTCCCTCGCCCGAACGGTTCTCTCTGCACTGCTGGGCTTCTCAGGCATGGATCGCTCTCTCTCTCTCCCCTCCCACCCCCACTCACTGGGAGGGCCAGTCCCAAATCCAGACCCAGGATGAGCATTTTCTCCAACCACTGTATTGCTTGAGCTGCAAGTAGGATAGGCAGAAAGTCCTGCGCTGTTGACCAGGACAAGGCAGCCGGCCAGGCTTCCTAGAGACTGCCAATTGCTGTGGCCGATGTTGCGTGAATTTCAACACAATAACTGGAACTCACGAACATTTGGCTAATGTCTTACACAGTGCCAGGGCCCCAGTGGCCATCACACTCTGCTTGATCATCGGAGGCCTGAATTCTCAGGGGTGGTACCAGCATCTCCTCCCCCCCTTCCCCCGACGTAACACAACTTAAAAAACGCTAATAATCTTTGGCTCAAATCATAGCTAAAAAATAAGCCAAAAGAGAATCTGGAAGAGATGACGGAGGGGCAGGGCTGTTGTAGGCAGCAGGCCTGATACTTTAGCAGCAGTAGCAGCAGCAAAAAGAAGTGCGTGGGGGGGGGGGGGGGAAGTTCAGCAAAAGTTATTGGTGGAACATATAATTGCTATTCAGTCCCTGTTGTTTTCTGGCGAGATGATGAATATAGCACCCTTTAATCAATTTCTTTTAAAGCAAATTGACTCTCGCTTTCCCTTGGAACGACAATTTATAGGCAACAAACGTCTATTGGCACATTTATCAAAGAAAACATGGAGGTTAAATTACAGTTAAACTAGCAGCTACCTGTCAATAGCTAAAGATCTCAAACTATTTTTGCAGCTAACGTCAGGGCAGTCATCTTAGTTGCCAGACCTGTAAGATGTCAGGATTATTACTTCATACAGATACTACACACACCACACACACACACACACACACACCAACCATGTATGGCATATATCAATGTATCATATCTGGAATTGAGATTGATTCAAAGACATATGAATTGGGTTAAGGAAAGAATAACTGGAAAATGAAACAAAACAAAAAGAATTCCCTTCTATGGAGAATGCAAGAAAGTAAAGATCTTTCAGCATGTTTGGTTTTTGAAGAGTGCTACAATTGCTCTTTTATAAATCCTCCAAACAAGCTAAGAGGTGCTGCATTTTCCAGCACAGTGTTTGGGCTGATTAACCCAGTGTGGGTGGTGGAAACATATCATAGGTTCCACTAGGAAATAAACTATCATGACTCAGCATGTTGTGTGAACCCAGCCACAGTGGCCTGGTGTACAAAACAACCCACGGTGGGTTGTCAGCCTTGTTTGCTTCAGGGTGGCTTGTTCTGATGTCTGAAGCCAATGTGGTTTCCTCAGCATGGCTTGTTGTGATGTGTGAACCTGGTATGATGGCTTGTGCATGGCTTATTGAACAGAGCTACAGAGCCTCCTAGCAAGAGCAGTGAAAAACCTGGTCACTCCTTGCGATTTTGCTAATGACATTCCCTCTATTATGTCTTGAAATGGCACTAGTCAATTTAATCCTCCCATTTCATCGCTCCCCTACACAGTAACACCTTTGGGGGGGGGAGGGGGGAGATTTACACAAATTTAACTTTATGTATGTATTACTTTTGGGGAGAGGTGTGCAAATTTGTGAAAGCGTGGTAACTGTTGCATGAACATGTTAGTGAATTTGCGTAAATCTTTCCAAAATGTTTTGAATTAAATTTGCACAAATCTTGCTAAGTTGAAAAAAAAAAAAAAAAAACCAAGAAAGCTAAATATGCTCAAATGTCCCAGAAGGTGGGGAAAAAAATCTACAGAATAAACTCCATTCTGCTGGTGAGCGCATTTGTTCTCATTAGCTGAGCATTTTATTCATTCATTCATTTATTCATTTATTACATTTCTTATCACCCAATAGCCGAAGCTCTCTGGACGGTTCACAAAAAATAGTGTAATGGAGTAGGCTGCTGAGGCTGTGGTGCAAAGGCCCATGGGATATACGCTGATTGCTGATGGGAGGACTAAGGGGGAAACAAGCCCTGTGGAACTACAGAGTGCTTGATTCTCTGTCAGGAGTAATGTGGGTTAGCAAGCTAAAATCAACCTGCTGTATTTTCAGGGTTGCTTATTGTGACGTGTGAACCAACCTGGTGTCATGAGTACCAGGCTCATCTCTTGCCTGTTGCCATGTCACCTTTCTCTACACGTGTGTATCACTTACACACGCCCAACCTGGAGTTGCAGTGTCCAACAACAGATCTGGTGCTCACGGAAGTGGGGAAGCATAAAAGCTCAAGACTCTGGGGTCTATGGAGCTTGAATACACGGTTTATTCCAGGGACTATGGAAAGAAAATACATGTGTCGCATTTTGGTTGAAACTGCAACGATTGAGCTGAAAATAAAACCACAGAGAAGGCAAGTGCTTTAGCAGGTCAATCAGGAAGGAAGAACACGCAGGGAAGGGCAGAAAAGCTAGAGAGAAGTAGACCTGTTGACAAATGAGGAGGAGGAGGAGCAGGTACCAGGGGAGGAGAAAGGTCGATAAACCAGAGGAGGAGTTATGGGCTGAGTTGAGAGAAGAGTCCAAGAAGTAAATAGTGCTTCTCGCAAGATAGCCCAGGTAATGTCTTAGGAATTGGATGGAGGAGAGAAGAAAACCAAGTTGGAGAGGCAGAAGAGACCAAAATACTTATGTTACCTTTTCCAAAAGAGAGGGGCCGTGTGTGTGTAGACCTTCCTCCCCTCTGCCGCCCATGGTCTACTGTGAGCTAAGAGAACGCAGTACAAACGACAAGGCCTACACTCCAGCCAGTCTCCTGCCTGCCTGCCTGCCTTCTTCCAACCCCTCCCCCTCAAGGGCTGTGATGGAAGAGCAGAAGCCCAGCCAGCATTCCGGCTCTCTCAGCCCCATCACAAGCCTGCACAAGGAGAGAGCAGGCAAACGACCGTGGAAGACAAGGCTACCGATTCAAAGACCAAATCCCTTCCTAAGGCCTTGGCTTCTTTGGAGGAGGGGCTCTCCCAAAGCGGGGCTGTGCTGACGGGCACTCTGGGGTGATGGATTTCCCTTCGGCTCGTCTCCCCCTTTGTGTGGGGTTGGCTGCCTTTGCCGTGTGGCGTGCCTTCCTTCTCAGGGCTCTCTGAAGTAATTGTGCCGGTCGGTGCACAGTCAGGCTTGATTTGGTTAGGCAGGCAATCTCAGGATGTTTCCCTGCCAGTTCCTGCTGACTCGCACTTCCTTGTCCACATCAATAAGGAGCTTCAGAGGCTACCTTGGCAACCCAGGATGGCCCCCTGGGCAGCCTGGTCTGTTGTGGCTCAGGCTGTTCAGGCACGATGGAATATTTTGGAGGCACGGCGCGTGGGTAATGCCAAAAGTGACTGGGGAGCCTTGCTCTCCTGGGCTTCTCCCAGGTAATCTCTATGTGGTGCTAGACAAGCTGTCCTCTCAGCCTCCTTTGCCCCCTGTTTGCAATATGGGGCTAATAATAATGGCAGGGCCTACCTTACAGTGTTGTTGGGAGGATTAACACAAGACGAGAAGGAAGGGCTGAGTTGCACAAGTGGGTTCAGAAATCTTTTAAATCGATGGAACTGTCCCCGGCTGCTTTTCTCTACTTCAAAAGAGAGGGTTGTTGTCAACCAGTGTAGGTCTGGCGAGCGGCAGAGATGGGTCCAATGGTTACAGCCAGGTGGAGGAAGCGTTTGGCATCCTCTCTTAGGGGCTGAGATGTGCAGGGCGGTGGGGTGCCACTGGATATCACATAGTGATGGGGAAAAGACTCCCTGGGATCACCTGCTTCCCAGAGTTTGGAGGATCTCAGTTAGTGTGCGAACGTCTGTCTAGTTTGAACCCGTGGCTGCTCCTTCCTCCAGCCGGCGGTCCCAGTGGTGCAGAGAAGGCAAGACCCACGGGAGCAGTTTGGCTCAGAGGTGAAATCGCACCTGGCTCCTTGCCATCGGCAGTTTCTCTTTCTCCTTCCATGGCTGACCCCGCTGTGGTGCTATCCAAGAACCTTTGTTGTTTCTTCCAAGTTTGGAAGCCAAAGGACATGGCGTACTGGCCAGAGTCGGTCTGGAAGGGGTGCTGAACACTCAGGCCACCATGACTGGGCTCTCCGTAAACTGAGGCCTGCCAAAAGAGCCAGTGCTGAGCACCAATGAGGAGTTCCCATCCTGGCCCCTTTGGCAATCGCAGGGCTGACTGAAAGGCGCTGGGAATGCCTGTAGGATGGCCCTCCCCTCTCATAAACATGAGCCGTGTGCATTATTTTCCAACAGCCTCAGCTCTGTTGCTTGGTCAGCTGCCAGCATGGCCTTTGCAGGATCTCAGGGTGGCTTTGTATCCATCTGGCCTCTTGTCCTCTTTCCGTGGAGCGAGAGAAGAACAAGGGTGCTGCCAGCATCATCCTCTGTGAGCCAAATGCCAAGTCAGACGAGGGTACGGTAAGGCAAGGAAGGGAAGTTGAGTGCCACAAGCTGGCAACCAAAGGCAGAGCTGAGCAGGGAGGACCTCCGGCTGGGCTGTGAGCTCCCTCCCTCCTGGGCAGCCGGTGGGAGAGCTATACCCAGTGCTGGAGTGGCCAGTTTTCAATTTGCCTTAGCCACGCCCCTGAGGAGAATCCAAAGCGGTGGGCAGCTGTGTTGATCCATATCAAGAAACCAGTTTGTAGCAGTTCTCATCTCTACCTGGTTCAGGTCTTTTTGTAGAATGAATGGGTCTTAATTGCCCATTCCAGTCCAAACCCCACCTCAAATACTTTGCAGTTCAAGAGAGAGATGAAGCTCACAACGATATGGGGAAATCCAGTTTCCCTCCCTCCTCCAGTGACTGGATGGGTTGTAGCAAAGCTTGGTGTGTGTGTGTGTGGGGGGCAGATGACCTCATCATCCCTGCTCATCAAAAAGGCCTGGGGCTTCACCCCTGTGAGCCCTGACTCCGCTACACCATTGGTTACACCTGAGAGATCAAGACCTGCCTCAAACATGGAGCTTTCCAAAGAATGCCTCCCCATCTTCCTCAGACATGTCCTTCTGCTGTTAGGTTTGCTTGCCTTCTTTCCATCAGGCCTCCTGTATCTTTCAGGCTGGCAAGGAAATCCAACCGGTATAGAGTTCCTCAGAATGGGGCTACTGATCATTGATTACTTACCATCATGTACTCTTGAGCCCAAGAGAGTAAATGTGATGGTGCGGCTAGAAGGTTGGGAATAGGGTGGGGGGGTCCATAGGTAAGGCCTCTGAAAAGGCCCTTCCCAATAGGCAGATGTACACACACTGAGTCTACACTGCGGGAAGAGGAGATGCAGCATGAGTCACAATAATCTACTACACCCTTGGGGCTGCTACAAGCATGCATGGCAACATCCCCACATGCTGGAAACCTTGGGTAACAAAGTTATCTGGCAGCTGACACACATGCTCACTATAGGAACTAAGTAAGCTAGTGATGGCTAGGGTGACCAGATAAAATCCAGGTCAGGGCTCATGTAACTTTAACAGTTGTAGAGAAAAGGGAATTTCAGCCAGTGTCATTTGTATGCAATTAGTTCCTGGTGATATTCCCTCTTCATCACAACAGTTAAAGTTGCAGGGGCCCTGCCTTCTTTTGTATCTGGTCACTCTAGTATAGTGCCTGCACCTTTAACTGTTGTGATGAAGAGAGAATATCACCAGGAATTAATTGCATACAAATGACACTGGCTGAAATTCCCTTTTCTCTACAACTGTTAGAGTTACATGAGCCCTGACCTGGATTTTATCTGGTCACCTTAGTGATGGCCACCAATTTGGATGGTTTTAAAAGGGGGCTGGATAAATTCCTAGAGGAGGAGAAGGCTATCAATGGGTACTAGCCCTGATGGCTCTGTGCTACCTCCAGTATCAGAGGCAGTAAGCCTATATGCATGAGTTGCTGGGGAACATGGGTGGGAGGGTGCTGTTGTATTCCTGTCCTGCTTGTGGTTCTTGGTCAACAGCTGGTTGGCCACTGTGTGAACAGAATGCTACCACTAAATGGACCCTTGGTCTGGTCCAGCAGGGCTCTTCTTATGTTCTTATGAAGCTGAGAACATTCTCCGTGGTTCCAATGAATGTGTCCATGCATGCTTGCCATGGCATCTAGGGCCTAAGGGAGGCCCTGCCACAGCACTTTGTAGGAGCCTCCCTCATATCATATTGAGAAGGCTTGGGAAAGGGGGCTGAGAGACATGGATCCATTTCAAACTGGCTGGGCCATCAGAGCGGTATGGGCCTAACTGAGTCAATCCAAGATGGCAGACACATCAAATCTAGTGGATGAGTCCCCCACACACAATTGCCAGTCCCCTCCCCATAACTAGTAGGGAGAGAGCACAGTCTGGCTCCAGTAGTAGCCAACCAAGTGTCTTGGAAACTTGCAAGCAGGACCTGACTCTGATGCGAAAGGCCAGCACCATTATCACACTGCAGAAACAGCAAGTGTTGTCTGTCTGTCTGTCTGCCCTGTTAGGAAGTTCCAGAACTGATCCCCTGATTTTGCACCAATAAGGTATGATTCAAAATGTCTGTGCAGTACTTATATGGCTTTTTAAAAAGTTGCTCATCAACCTTCGGATCTAATTCGAAGGCCTCCCAAGTCCTGCTTAGCACATGTCATCCTGGTCCAAGGCTATCCAGTCCCTCTGTGACATCAGATAAGCTAAGCCAATGAGAGCCAGTGGGACTGTGGCGCATCTTCAGAGTTCCACTATGTCATCCCAGCAGAACGGCTTATACTGAAGGGTCTTTAGCTACCAATATGCAAATACAAAGAGAACCTCATGAGGATGATGTGTGTAAAAAAGGAAGACAGATATGTATCCACGTTCTCGGAATGTGCACTGTTAAATGGGCTCATTCACTTAAGAAAGCTGATAGCTCCTTAAGGGAGGCTAAAGCTCTGTTGGAAATCTTTACTTGCCTGTTCTGTGCATTCCTTGATCACCGTCTCCCACCGCAGTGCAGCAACAATAGCTACAGTGAGGAGAATTCCCTGGCGGGGACCCAGTTTTATTGCTGCTCTGCTCTCTGGCGACCCTTCGGCAGTCTGCTTTCCGATAAGTGAAGAGAATCCACTTGGTAAATCTGATTTGGCAGAGCACAGTTTGCTCTCTGAGCCCAGAGGGAGGACTCTTGGTGGTTTCTTGGAACTGAAGGGGCCCAGGGGATGTGATTTCTTCAACTGGGCAATTTGTGGGGAAGGGATGGGATCTTGGAAATCAGCCTGCCTGTCAAGACCCATCCAAGGCCGTGTGGTGGTGGTGGTGGTGGTGGTGGTGGGATAGCCTGGAACCCTGAGCCTGAAGAGGAGCAAGCACATGTCCTGTCTCTCTCACTAACCCTTTCAAGTTCTTTGAGAGTGTCAGTGAACACGTGGACAGGGGTGATCCAGTCGACGTTAGATACTTGGACTTCCAAAAGGCTTTGGACAAAGTCCCTCACCAGAGGCTCCTGAGCAAAGCTAGTAGTCTTGGAATAAGGGGAGAGGTCCTCTTATGGATTAGCAATTGGTTAGAGAACAGAAAGCAGGGAGTAGGAACAAATGGCAAATTCTCCCAATGGAGGGAAGTAAACAATGGGGTCCCACAGGGATCTGTATTGGGACCAATGCTTTTCAATTTATACATACACAATCTGGAATTAGGAGTGAGTAGTGAAGGGGCCATGTTTGCTGATGACACCCAATTACTCTCAGACTAGAGTTTGTACTGGCAGAGATTCTTGGGAGCAGATAGAACTGGACCTTCACAAGCACCTTACCCTTGGATCCTGCACCCTGCCCACCTGACTCCCAGGAGGGGCCACTGCTCCCTGACTCCCTGCTGAGCACTGGCCCTTTAAAGAGCAAAACAACCCAGGTGCTGCACTTGAGGAGGTGGAGCTCCCAGAAGGACTCTTCGGGCCTGATTATAAAACCCTGCCAGTTGTTCTAAATCTAAAGCAGTGCTGAGGTGGCTGGTCTTACCTTGGCTATGAGGTTGCTCTCCAAAGTCCTGAACCAGCCTGCAGTCTTTGAGTCAGCACCTAATGCTCTGTCCAGGATGCTGAACCTGCTGTACCTCTTCAGCTGCCTTTCACCCCTATATCCTCTTGCTTGTAGGGATGATGGGGTCTGCCATGGAAAGGGACATAGAGCTGGTGAGGATTGACATCTCATCCAAGGAACCTGTAGAGTTGGAGAGGCTGAGGCATCCCAATTGGTCATACCTACAAAGCCTCCTGTGGGTGGGAATGGGTGAACTGTGTACTTTGACATTGGTATCTCTCCAATCCTGGTAAGGTGTTTGGCATGACCTTGAGGCGCTGGTGGCGGAAGGATGATGACCAAAGGGAAGGGGCTGTGACATATAGGGCAGCACCACAGCTGAGAACAGGTGGGGCGTTGCTCAGGGGCAAAGTGATGGTGCAAAGGCGCAGGCAGAGAAGTCCAAGTCGAGGGCAGGCATAGGATCTGCAGGACCAGAGACAGCTCCAGGGGGTCAGATGCGTAGCCTGAACAAGACATTGAGCTTGGATCCCAGTGCACGTGGCGGTGACAGCTCAAGAATCATAGAGCATGGTAAGAACTCAGGGGCAGTTCCCTGGCTTGGAGTCTCTCAGTAGTCTTTTTGGGGGACAGGGCATCTCAAAGCAGATAGGTGACCACAGAAAAAAAAGGGGCCTGGAACCTCTGATTCATTGCAGAGCTTGGGATCACTTGCTTTGGGGGCCATGGTAAATGTGCTCCCCCTATCTGGACTTTGGGGCATGTAGTAACTCTGTATCTGTGTCAATAGAGACATCTGAGTGAACTGCTTGGAGCAATCTGTATGTGACCCAATACCCTGCTTATTCATGAGCCAGCAGACCTTTAGTTTCCCTAATAAGAAATTAGCCCTCCCCACAATGTTTTTACCAGGAATGGGCCTGCTTTTCCCCTCCACCTCAGTAAAACTTCCCCCAAAGCTGAACATCACAGCGTTCACCTGAGGTGCCATTCAAATCATCTGTATGCAGCACCGGTTGTCCAGTCGTAAATAGTCCTTTAAATCGATGGAAGCCTATTAATTGGGATTGTCACTTTGGGTGCACTGAGTTGGTCCAGTGACGGGCTTCTGTTTGCACCCACAAATCTGTGGGATGTGAGAAAGAGGTGTCATTATAGCCATATGGGGGCGTGGGGGGGGGGAGGCGATGTACGTGCTTTGCAGGGAGGCTCGGCTCGGCAGCTGGGCACGAGGGAAGCTGGGAGCCATTTTTCAGCTCGGCTCCTAGCTGATGAGCTGTTGAAGGACAAAAGGTCAGGCAGGAACATTGGCAGAGACAGAACCTCAGGCTGGCGAGGCGGAGGCGGCTCCCCCCCCCCCCCCCCCCGGCTGTGTCTTGTTGCAGTGGAGTTCTTCAGAGTGTAACAGGAGGAGACGGACGAGGGGGCGGCCGTGCCAATCGAACGATGCTCCCCTGCCACCAGGAGATGACAGGCGGGCCGATTTCTGTGGTGGCGTTTGGCAGAAGTGGTGGTGTCAGAAGCACGTCTGTCCCCCTCTGCCTCAGGCAGTGTTTTGTTTCTGAGATGCAAGTTGCCAGGGTAGGTGCCATGCGGGGACTTGGGGCTGGAGCCCCTGTTTTGCACACAGACAGTTTGATCTCCAGCAGCATCTTCAAATAGGGCTGTGGAAGACTCTTCTCCCCCCCCCCCTTCGCACACCTGAAACCCTGGAGAGCCTCTACCAGTCACTGTGGATGATACTGAACAGGATGGACCATGAGTTCTGTGTGTGTGTGTTCATGACTTGGTAAAAGTTAGGCTTGCTGTGTCCCTATGAACTTGCCTTCTCTGCCCTGCAAGGCTTCTCCCCCAAATCCCAGGGGTGTGCAAGTGGGCAATGGTGGAAGGCAAGGCATGCACCCCATCTATAATCCAATGTTAATGTTAGGTGTAGGCATAAAAGTAAGTCCCAGTAGTAGTAACAGCAGCAGCACTAACAGTAGTGATAGTTCCCAGGTCTCAGCCCTGACGTTGACGAATGGGTTTCACATTCAACTTGGCTCCGGCTGAGTAAGCTGAGTTCTTGTAGGGTGCTCAGGGCCTGGAAACTAGTAAACCTGGATGAGGCCTTGGCAGGCAAGGCAGAAGCAAGATACAGGCAAGGGGACTTCCCAGCAGGGAGCAGCAGCTGGCCAGGTGAGGCTGAGAGCAAAGGGGCGGGACTGGCTGGTGTTTGTATGGTTCCCAGAGCAGACTTTGGGCTGCCTGGCCTGAATCCCTGTCCCATGTCCTGAGTCAGAGCCTGCTGTGGGTCTTGCTCATCCCGGCAATCCCTGCCTGAGGTAAATCCCCGACGGCTCAAACGAGGCACCCCCCCACACCCCCGCCAGTTGAGTGGCGAGGAGACCAGGGGCAGGAGGAGCAGGCCTCGAAATGAGGCACCTTCAGCTTTGCATCTGAAGGCAGTCAAGCTGTAAGGAGAGGAGGGGATCTTTCTGCAAGGCTGGGAAAAGCTAGCAGGCTAGCCGGGGGATTACCTGGAGAGAGGCTGTCAAGCCGAGGAGTTGTCAAGTGGCAGGAAATTGCTTCAGGCGAGAAATTGCTCCATCTGATGATCACAGCCGCATCCTGGAGGCTACGTAGGAAGAGCCCTCCTCCTCACCGGAGGTCTCTGCTTTGGGGCTGGGCCCAGACACCTGTGCTTGGCTGGACTGCAGTGCTCCCCTTTCCCAACCAGCAGCCCTGGTCACCAAGACGTGATGAAAGGGGCCGTGCCTGGCTCTGGAGCTGCTGCATGTCTGAAGCCTGCAGGAACGGCTACATGATCCAGCCCAATTCAAGCACCTCAGTCCGTTGGGAGTTCAGTGGAAGCGTTAAGCATGTTCGTAAGTGTTTCCCATTAACTTTCGCCACTATACGTATTGGAAGGGTGGATCTATATTGAGCTGAAGCCTGCACCGGGTAGGGTCGGTGGGTGGGTGGGGAGCAGGGTTTGCCCCATTATTTCCTTTCAGCCTTCACATTTCAGTCCTGCCACTGATTTGTCGCACAGAACTTCAGAGCAAGCCTTGCATTCATCCCGCGTCCTGTCACCGGCTGCCTAGATGAGGCCCTAACGTCTCTCTGTAGATCTTAGCAGCTGTATCTGTTGGAATATTTTATTCCATGCAGAGGGGTTGAGACAACAAATTGTAGCTGTGATATCAACTTAAAGGCCATTAGCATTCCATGCTTGCACATGTTAATGACACCACGGAATAGTGATAATTAGATGAAGCATCATTTAACATCATCGCTGGTGTACTTTACATTTATTTATACACCATCCCTCCCCCCCCTTCAAGTCAGCAAAATCGAAGCCCTTCATGGCATTGAATAAGGAAAATATCCCATGGCTGCTAGTTAATTATGCTGGCTTATTTATGTAATAATTCTCTTTATTGCATTACCGTGCGCTTGCAGAGGGATCTGGGGAGGTGACCCTTGACTTCTTTCCCTCCCTCGTTCATTGCTCATTCTCCTGTCAAGAGGCTGCTGTTGTAGTTGTCATTTTCTGCAGTGGGCACAGCTTGGAGGAGCTCCATGCCAATTTAGAAGAGGAATGACAAAGAAGAAGAGGAGTGATGAGTTACCAAAAAGCCCAGTGGCAGGGCAAGACGTGGCAGAATTGGGACCAGGTTTGGTGAGGCACTGGGGGAGATCCCCAGGAGGGACAAGCCAATGACAGATTCCGTTGCAAGCTGAGATCTGAACTGAGAAATGCATCGGGAGGGCAACAGGGATTGGGTGATAAGTAGGCACAGTTGTAAAATGGGATTGGATGAATGCACGGAGGAGGAGGAGGAGGAGGAGGAGGAGGAGGAGGAGGAGGAGGAGGAGGCAGCGGCGGCGGCGGAGGCTAGCAATGGCTACTAGTCATGATGGTTATGAGTTGCCTTCAGTAGCAAAAGCAGTATGTCTTTGAATGCCAGTTACTGGCAAACGTGAGTGTGGGTGGGTGTTCTATGGTGCTTCCGTCCAGCTTGTGGGCGTCCCATGCATAGAGACATCTGTCATTGGGAAATCCAACCCTTCTGGGGCTTGGCGGTTGCCTGCCCAACTCAGCTCTCATTTGCAAGCTGAGCAATGGGTTTTCCCCCAAGCGGCCGAAACTCTTTGCAGCTTTAGTTTTGGTCAGGGCCCCAATCTGCCCAAATAGGGATTTGCATAAATTACGGCCACAATTTCTGCAAATTATGGATGCAGTTTGTGTATAACAATAATAATAATAATAATAATAATAATAATAATAATAATAATAATTGTTTATTTCCTACCTGCCTCTCCCTCTGGATCGAGGCAGGGAACAACATTAAAAGCAAATGTATAAAACACATAAAACTGATTAAAAATGTATAAAAACTAATACATTATAAAAATACCAATAAAACTCTTAAAATTCGACTTGGTAGACCTGCCGGAAGAGATCAGTCTTTTTGTGTAAATTGGGGCCAAAAGTAGCACAAATTATGCAAATTGTTGCCGTAATTTGTGTATGCTGAACAATACAGAAAAGCTGCTAACTAGCCTGATTGGCTGCTGACCCATTTGACCCAGTGAGCAGAAAATGGAATGAAGTCCAGATCATTGAGCTTCACCCCCCACCCTCCAAGGGATGCCTCTGGACTCCCTAGACCTTGCGGCATCTGGTGGCCCACTTTGCGAACAGGATGCTGGACTCAGTAGGTCTTTGGTATGAGAAACAATTCTCCACCCCCAGGTTGCTCCTTGGACTTCAGGATTCCAAGATCTCTGTTTGTGTGTCAAAGTGGAACCGATACGTTAGCAATCTTCAATTATTCTGCTTTTCATTTCTGAATTTTGTACATAGTTTGACACTTTTCAGTTCCCTCACCTCATTCCTGCCTCACCTTGCACCACACACATATTATTAACAATGTTCCTGCATGCATGGATAAAACAATCCTCAACTCAAAAATAGTATATACTCAACATGATGTGACTGTACATATTTTTTTTTTTTATTTGTACCCCACCTTTTTACCAAGAAAAGTGGCATCCAATACAGTTCTATTGACCTTCTTGTTGGGGAGTGTTTTACTGTGGACTTCATGTCCACAGTCACATCCACCATGCAAATCATACATAAGATCACATCAGGAGTTTTGCTGTGTTTGATCAAGGTGCACACATGTGCAGTCTTCATGTGGGGAAAGGGAGGAGAAGATGCAAAATAATGGAGCAAATAAACAGGGATTAAGTTTAGAAATTCTTTAATTAAATCAGAATTAAGTTGCAGAAAAGGACAACTAAAATGATCAAGGGACTGGACCATCTCCCCTATGAGGGAAGGTTAAGTCTGGGATTGGTCAGCTTGGAAAAAGAGAGGCTGAGGGGAGACATGAAAGAGGTGTACAAAGTGATGCCTGGTGTGGAGAGTGTGGATAGGGAGACATTTTTCTCCCTCTCCCATAATGCTAGAACCCGATGAGGTCATCCCATGAAGCTGATTGGTGGGAGATTCAGGGCAGACAAAAGGAAGGACCTTCACACCGTGAATAGTTAAACTATGGAATTCACTACCACAGCATGTAGTGATGGCCACCAATTGGGATGGCTTAAAAAGGGGTTGGATAAATTCCTGGGTGAGAAAGCCATCAATGGCTACTAGTCCTGATGGCTCTGTGCTAGAGGAAGTAAGCCTGTATACTCTAGTTTTGGAGGAACATGAGCTGGAGGGTGCTGTTGCACCCATGTCCTGCTTGTGGGTCCCTGGTTGACAGCTGGTTGGCCACTGTGTGAACAGAGTGCTGGACTGGATGGACCCTTGGTCTGACCTAGCACGGGTCCTCTTATGTTCTTAATTCTAGAGGGCTGGAGCTGAGGGCAGAGTGACCCAGAATGCAGCCACCCTCTCATCTCCTGGACGTTGACAGGGAGAAAGTGTAGGCAGAAGCATCAACACGCAGCCTGGAGTTTAATGAGATGGCAAGGGCTGTCACTCCCTTGGGGACATCTTTGTGTCCCCTTGGAGGGACGTCGTACCCCTTCAAGAACCCCTCTGGGTTCGCTGCAGTTTGTAAAGGACTGCTTTCCGGCGGCCACTTCTGTGTCTTTCCTCTGCCTCATGGAGCGCAATTGTAACTGGAATGGGACCATACAGATTCTTGGAAGGGACAGTTGCTTCTTTCTTCTAGGCAAAAGATGAGTCCTGTCTCCATTGCCCCTACAGCATTTTTTCTAGCACAGTTTCACAGGAGTGTTTTGTGTCTTGCAGTTTCTGTACTGCAGGCATGTCCTCGATGTTCAAATTTGGAGTGAGCGATGAATGCAGATTTGAGAAAATGGCTCCTGCCAGGATGCCCCCCTCCTCTTTTTATTCTGAGGAATCCCTTAAAAGTTCATTACATTTTTCACAGGCACAAATCCCAAAGTGCTTAGAAATTGCTCTAGTTCGGCAGATGTGTGGAGAATATGAAAGGGGTTTTTTTTGTGGGGGGTGTATTTCTATTTGCAATCTCCTTTTTTAATAGCGGAGCAAGTGGATCAGCTGCTCTGTAAGAAGCAGCTGAGATGATGGAGTATTTCTGCATTTTTGACTCCAGCTGACATTTTGACACAAATGTCATCATTTGCAAATGCCTAATCGCCCTTCTGGCTCCGTTGGAAAAAGGCACCTGAGCTGCATGTTGAACCATCAGAGCTGCAAATCCCAATGAGGGAAGAGAATGAGAATAAAAATTCCAACCTCAGATCACGAGGTTTTTTTGAGCACTCAGCGAGGGGACTTCCTTTCCAGGGGGAGAATCAGCAATTTCTCAGAATCTTTTTCCAGAACCTAAGAGGTATGCACAAGTAGATAAAATACTCTGGTTGCCGCTGTTGAATCGTAACCACAAACTCTGCCAGACACCTCTCAGTCTCTCGTTTCATTTGGGTTTCCCAACCACACTTCTCAGCCTGTAGCCCTATGCATGTTTACCGGGGAGTAAGATCATATGAATTAGTCTAATATCTGGTCTGTGTCCATTTCATGTGTATTCAGTAAGTCAGTTTAGTCCAATTTGTGCATCATTTTTCCACTTTTTAAAAAAAAGAATGCCAGAAATTGTTATTTTTGTGCACAATTCTCCCTAATGTATGCATTTTTTTATACACAATAGGCACCGGAACTGTCATTATGTTAGCAAAGCACTTCAGACATTCAGGAGGATGGGCAAAACATTCATAACCAGGCACATTTTAGGAGGTCATTATTATGGATTAGTTTGGTTCATGGTTAGCAGTGGTAGTTGTGGTTCTGCTTATCACAACAGTAGTGATGATGATCATGGTGGTGGTGATGATATTATATTTTGAACTATGGATGAATGCCTCCTGAGCAGCTCCCTAAGCAAGCGAGGGGCATTACTGTGTCACCCATTTAAATGCCCCTTTCTTTCACTCCACTTTTGAGTTCTAGATAAATCACACACACACACACACACACACACACACACATGTTGCAGGATCGGATGCAACTGAAATATATTATTTGTTCTTGACATTTATGGCAAGTATAAACAGTGTGTTATTCCTGCCAAATCATCAGGCCAGGGGAGAAAAGCCAAGCAGAGAGAGAGAGAGAGAGGGGAGGTTTTCATACCAAAGAGTACAAAGTGATGCACTCTGGCTTTTAATACTGCCAGCTATAAAACAGAAAAGCGAAGAGCAGAAAATTGAAACCATCATGGAAGTGTCGGGTCCGGGGGCATCGAAGACAAAAGCCTCCCCGGCTGAGGAAGTGGTGCGGACCTGGGAAGCGCAGGGTGCTGCCCTCCAGAGTTTTCCTTGGCAATTCTTTTGGCTTGTCAGGACAGACCGAGGGCATGCAATGGGCCCCCCTTTGCACCGTGGCCCTCTCTCACACACAGGCACGACTGAGGATTTCCCCTCTCAATGAATTCTGCTTTGGTGGGGGCTGAAAATGCAGTGGATGATTGAGTGCAAGAGGGTTTGTATTTGACTTTCAGTGTGGTCACCCTGTATAAAGGATGGGCAAAAAGTAGATCTCCAGATGTTTTGGACTCCCAAACTGCCAACGTTCTTAACCATTGGACATGCTGGCTGGGGAGGGGGAATTGCACTCCAACACATCTGGAGATCTACCTTCTGCCCACCTGTGTCCTATGTTAGCGATGGCTCCACTTCTATGCTGAGGCATAGCTAATATTCCATTTATTCACACTGAAATATATAGGAGGGCTTCATAATACATATGGAATACATTGGGCACCTCTCTCACGGGAAGGAGAGCCTGAACACCAGGTTCGGCTTGGTTTTCACTTCGTGCATTTATTTCCCACCTCTTTGTCTTCCATCATGGAGTTCAAAGTGGGGTTCTTGGGGTTCCCAGGCTGCCACCCACAAACCAGCTTAGCTTCAGCAATGTGGCCGCATCAACTGCCTTGAGAGACCCAGGTAGCAAAACACAGGGAGGAAATCCAAGAGATTGATCCATCTCGGCGGCTCTTTGCTGGTGTGATTGTTTAACTCTAGTTGACCGGGTGAGCTGCATTCTAACTGCAGATGCCCTCAACGAGTTTCCTCAATTCTGGCCTAATTGGTATCCCGGGGGCGAGGTGGGGGAAGAGATCCACAGTTCCTGTTCTGCAGTTGTGCAAACATTTCAGGATTAGCAAGATGCAGCCACATCTAATCCATTGGTGCTCATCCACCTTGGTCATCCTGTGCATGGCTCTCCTTTCTGCTCCATGTTCTACCTACATCAATTGACTGAGTTGTCCATTTGGGCACATTCAGCACTTATACCTGTGTTTGAAATGGAAGGGCTATAGTGGGAGAGTGCTCGGGGGGGGGGGGGGGAAACCCCAAGGTCTCACTCAGGGTTCTTCAGGGATATTTTAGGTAGGGGTGGAGGAATCTTGTCAATTCCAGTTTTGCTCGTTTTGCTCATTTTCTTGGCCGTGAGTGTTCATTGTGGGCTTGGTTCCAAATTGAGCGAAAACAACAAATATCTGTACCAGCATTTGTGCCCAGTTTTGTGTGCGTTTCTCCCAATCAATGAATTGTTGGGCACACTTTTCCCAGGCAGGATCTACACTGCTGCTTTAAAACGGTTTGTAACAGTAGTGACAACTGTTGGGGCCCAGGAGACGCTCCGTATGCCGGTCTCAAACCATTTTCAGAGTGTGATATCCTGCTTGGTGTAGATCTGGCCCTAGTATTCATACTTTTTGGAAGTGATGTTCCCCTAACCTGAAACATTTAATTTATGCAATTTTGTGCACATTTTTGAGTTGCAAACTGCACTGCAAAAAAGTATGGATTTTGGCAAGCAAGATTGAAACCTATTTAATTATATTTTTAACTTTTGTATATTTCTATTTATAGCTTTTAACTGTATATGTTTTAATTTTGTAAAGCCGCCTTGAGGCCCAGATTGGGCAAAAGGTGGGATAATAATTAATAATAATAATAATAATAATAATAATAATAATTGTTCCATTCTCATATAGATCTGAGAGGTGCAAACTGGGTAAGGTTGTATAAAAACGTGGACCAAATGAATTTCTCCTCCATTCCTGATCTAGTCTCTCAGCCTCTCATGGATATTCCAACAGTGAAGAGGGTACATTCATGCCCCAGTGAGACCCACCTTGAACACAAATTATGTAGCTTTATCCCAGTGTTAATGGAAAGGTTTCTTATTTGGAGTTCTGTTCCCTCCACATCCCTCCCATGGAAGAGCTCTTCAAGCTTATGTGAATTGTTTCAATAGACAAAGGCATCAAGGAAACTCAGTCAGGTTTGCTAATGTATTCATGGTTAAATTTAATATGAAGTGGAATCCTTTGTTGGTTTCTGTGCATGGAGTTAAAACTCCTGACTTGACAAATGAGATGTGACCTTGAAGCAAATTTGTCTATTATCTTCAAGTCATGCCAGCAGATATTAAAAATGGACTTCATTTATTTTACGAGGAGTCGGGGCATGTCAAGCCGCTCATAATTAGTGATAAACTTATCTTTGCCTGACTACTTCTTACATTGTTTGTATTTTTTATTATTATTATTGATCTCGTCATGGTTGCGTAGTGATCATCCTCAAACGACAACCATGGGATCATTTATCACAAAATGAGTCATCTTTCAACTTTGGATAGAGATGGGGGGGATGTCCTTTAACTAATTAACACCATTTCCCAGGCTTTCATTTAGTCTGATCATCTTTCATCACAGCTGCCTGTCCGTTTTCTGTTTTTTTTGGCTGAAAACTCATCCCTGTAGCTGGTGAGCAAATTCAAAGGAATTTGCTTCCTCCAAGATATATTGGTTGAGCCTTTCCATATAAACAGCCTGGCTGCAATGCTCATGCCTCAGTTGGGTCTCTGTTATAACAAGACACTTGAGATCTTGCACGGACCGTGTGTGTGTGTGTACATGTGCTAGAATAAACAACTGAAAGAATGAAATGAGTAAACATTGCACAGATTAACATGTCATGTTTTTTCTTCTTTGGACTGTTATCTTGTTGATATGACTTTGTCTAGCAAAACAGATTGAATAATTGATCCCAAATGTTCCTCAGAACCTTCATGCACTCTATAACAATGGAACAGCAGCCCTGCAAGATCAGACTGGGGGGAGGACACAGGGCTGGTGTCAAAGGTAGCACCGCAGGGCACGTGCCGTGGGCCCACATTCCAGCAGAGTCCCCTGGAGTTGCTCCTTCTCTTCACCATTGATTGCCAGCTGAATCTCACTCTGGCCCAGGCAATGGAGGTGGTGAGAAGGAGGAGCAGGAGACGCCATTGTGGCCTCCTGGCTTCCTGGCTCTCTGCCTGCCAAGCAAGCACATGGGAGCCATGATGATGATGAGGAGGAGGAGGAGCAGATCGTGAAAAAGGCAGCTAGAAACTAGACTCACCGAGGGAGAGAGGCAATGGAAGGTGTCTTGCCAAACCTGCAACAAACTTAGAGCCAGGCCCACTGAGTCTATCATCCTGTTTCGAACAGATGCCAGCCAGATGTCTCTGGGAAGCTCACGAGCAGGGCCTGGAAACAATGCCCCACCCCTGTCGCTTGCCTTCTGCATCTGGCACTACTCCAAGGTAGACTACCTCTAAACTTAGAGGCTCTGTGCAGCCATCATGCCCAATAGCCATTGCTAGATTTGTCCTCTATGAATTTGTCTACCCCCCTCCCCTTTTAAAATGCCTTTTGAACTAGTGCCCGTCATCACATCTAATGGCAGTGGACTCCTTAAATGACTTCTGCATTGCGTGGAGAGGGAGTGGATGACATTCAGGCGCTGCTTACTGTTTAGTCTGCCAAACGTGCAGGTAGGGTAGATGGCTAGCCTTCTGCCTTTTCCCCCACAGAGAGACCATTTGTTTTCATCCGACAGAAAAGAGGAGGCACAGTACGCATGTAAAGATGGTGCTTAATTGCCCATCCACGTGCTGTGGGTGGAGGGGCCTTTGCAGACAGCCTAGAAGCCCTCCCTTCCCCCCATCATCAACATTTTAATGAGCTGGAAATGTCTATCACAGGAACACACTGCACAGTGCCCAACTGAGTCATTCTGCTCGTGCAAAGGACGCCCGGTTCTGTACTAGAGGAGAATCTAACTAAAGTTACATTTGCACCACCATAGTTGCACCACTAATTATGCAACTTGCTGTGCAAACGTTTATGCACAACAGAAAGATCCAGTGGAGTTCCACTAGTGCCCTTTGAGTTTGCAGAAGGACGCCACTGAATACTGCCCTGTGCCCCCTGCACCCATGTAGCCACTGCTTAAATCCCTGCAAGATCTCTCTCACTCTCCCCTCCCATATCCCGCTACCTCTGTTTACATCTCCCACAAGCCCCTTCGCCTTCCTGCTATGTTCTTGATGGCCTTTTCCCCACTTCCTCTTTGCATCCTGTCTAGTCCCCAAATGGCCATGAAGTGCACTGGGTGATTTGGGCCAGTCACAAACTCTCAGCCTAACCTACCTCACAGGGTTGTTGTGGGGACAAATGGGGAGGAGGAGGAGGAGGAGGAGGAGGAGGAGGAGGAGGAGGAGGATTACGAAAGCCACCTTGGGCTCCTTGCAAGAAACAAAATGGTGGGATATCAATACAATAATCAGTCAGTAATAAACGAACTTGTAGCATACAGAATCTGAAAGGCTGATATTGGATAAGACCTTGTAAATGATTGTGCAGCGTCTCTTGGTTAGCCTTGGCCTGATATAGCATTAGCCATGGAAGTGAAATGAGGTTATTATTCACTACATTGTATATTACAAGGGGACGTCCATTCCAGGGGGTCTGGGGGCCGTTTTCCCTCCCTCAATCCTCCCCATGGGCTTCACGCCTGCTCCGGCCCACACGGCTGGAATTTGGTGGTGGTGGTGCTGCAGTAGCAGCGGAAAAAACAGAGGTTTGCATTTTTTTGATTGGAGAATTTCAATGCAAAATTTGGAGAAGAGCAAAATAATGTTCTGTTTGTGTGTTGGTTCAAAAGCATGAAATTAGGGAAGTTTGCATTAAAAGGTGAACTGAATTAATTTCTCCCCCATCCATATGCCAGGCATAATCATAAACGGTGGCTGACAAGATATATTCTGAACTGTTGACAATTGACTGGCACCTATCTTTGGTGATGCCTCCATTTCCCCTGGACCTTCAGTGTCTATGAAGCAGCAGTCAGGGACTAGGGTTCTATTCCAACCTTCATGGCTTGTTCAAAGTTCGACTGGACGCCCCTTGGGTCAGGGCCCTGGTTTCCCCCTTTAGACTTTGTCAAGCACCGGGAACCTCGATGGCATTATATTCATAGCAGCATGTACCAGAGCTTGATGTTCCAGGATTTGGGCTGGGGACTATGGGCTGGGCCAAAGTTTTCCAGGAAAGAAGTTTGAGGAAGCATGTAAAGAAAGTGAGGGTCTCATGAAGCCCAGAGAGTGAAAAGTTGCTTTGTGTTGGAGGCGATCTTTGATGTCTCAATTTGTGTTGTAACTCATCTCTGTTTGCAAGCTGGGCAAGGGCTGGTTCCTCCCTCCTTGCAAGGGGAACTTTAGTGCTGCGAGTAATAGGGTCATTTGGCTGGGGCGATAAATCCAGCCGTAGTTTGGCGAGTCTTTGGGTTGGGCAGAGTGGAGGCCATAGTTAATGGGCTTGTGCCACTGAAAAATGTGGGGGCGCTGTCCAAGGCATGCGTCTGGCTGTGGGAAAAGAGTTCGCCCATCTCCTGCGCCGTTACTCATTAGCAGAGGGCTGCGGAGGCTCTTCTGTCTGCCCGTCTCCCCAGCTCTCCTTTGCCCGCCTCTTTCACTGCGACTGTAGAGATAACTGTACAGATGCGGCGCTTCACAATTTCTTCCCCTGCTGTAACAGGACAGCAAATTGGTTTCCCATACTTCTCTTACTTCCGGGATCTCATTCCGTACAGGCCGTTACAACTCAGAGGGGATTTTTTCCCCTTCTTTTGAAGACAAAGCCTCAGGGGGTGAGGGCTGTGGCTCAGGCGCTGCCAAAAAGGGAAGCAGAATGGAGGGGTGGAGGGGACGGTAAGCAGGCCTCTCAAAAGGGATCTGTGGTTCATTGGCAGTAGGGGCGTGGGGCCCGTGCTGGCTTCCCTGTGGGTCACGCGGGGTCAAGTAGGGATGTGCAAGCCAGCAACATATCAGCCTGTTGAAGTTCTCTGGGTTCCAACTCGAACCTGCATCGATTGTGAGTTTTTTCCCCTTTTCACATGAAAATTCATGCATATTGTTTTCTAAATGTATCTATCAGTTGTGTCTATTTTTGAAACGAACGCATTCGTCTTCCATCAATTAAAGTGTATTTCTCTGCATTTTTACAAAAGTGTGCATTTTTTCAGGCACATTTTTTAAGATGTACACGTTACGTGCTGTCTGACATAATTTCTTTTGGGTCCGTGAATGACATTACAAGCTCAGACCGCAGATTGTGTCCAAGCACATGTTCAGGCCAAAAGGTGCGCACTGGGTAAACACTGAAACAACCAAACCGGAACAAATTTCAAGGCAGGTTTGGACTTAGAACAGCAAGGCCCCTGCTTGACTGTCCTCCATGCAGATGAATGGCAACAACCATATTCACTTCTATGGGAGACTGCAAATATTCAGAGTTCAGAATCAGTCTTTGGATGGAGGCTGATCCTTTCCCCTGTATATTCAAAGAAAAAAGATTGATTAAAAAAATGTTAAAAAGGAAAAGAAAAGAAACCAGAGAAGAGGGAATTCCATAGATGTGGGGCTGCCACTGAAAAGCCCCCGTCTCCGGCAGCTGCTAACCTGATCTCTCCTAGCAGACCAGGGTCCGATCCCAAGGTCCAGGCAGGTTCTGATGCATCCCGTTCAGTCTTACAGCAGTCCCATTATTCATTCATTCATTCACTTATTTATTTATTAGATTTGTATACTGCCCAACTGGCAAATGCCAGCTTTTTAGATCACAAAATGTTACTCTCTCTCATGACTGGGGATGGGAGCCCTGAGCTGAGAGATGGTGGGGGTTCCCACCAGGGGCCTTTGGGTGCCTCCACAAGAGAGGTTTAATGCTCTTTGAAGGCTCATTATAAATTTTACCTCCACACCAGCGGAGCGCAAAACGGGCGTAGAGGCGCGTTATCTCCCGGATTATGCGCATTATCGAATGCGCGTTAAATAGCGACTTTTATTTTGCTCCGGCCGTTAAAGCGCATTTTCGCCGTGTGAACAAGCGATTATGCGCATTAACTTCTTGTAAAGCGCTTTTTGGACATCAATTAATGCGCTTCGCCGCCTCTCGCCGCCTCCCGTGCAGAGGGATTAGGAGTAAATGCGCCTCCGCGATAATGCGCATAATCGCCGAACCGGGCGCAAAAGCGCATCCTTGTGGAGGGGGCCTTTGAGGGAGATGCGAAGCCAAGAGTTTATTTATTTAAGCTGCTTCTTTACCACTCGAGGGCCTCACGATTTCCATAAAAACACCTGCTCTGCAACGCAAAGAGAGGCCAAGGGTTGAGCCGTGTCCACACAGCCCACCTCCCTCATGTTCCTTTGTGTGTGCAGAGTGTGTGTGTGTGTGTGGGGGGGTATTTTTTGTAGGGTTACGAAGAGCAGCTCTCCCCCACCGCTGCTGCTGCTGCCCAAAGCCACATTTCCCTGGCACCATGTCCATGTTGGGATTACATTGTCAGCATCCCCTCTGCTGGCTACACCTGCATGGGAGACCTTGAACTATGAAACCATATCTCATCATCTGCATAGCAGCAGACAATGGATGTCACGTTCATGTCGGAGAGGTTGTTAATAAATAATGAATCGGGGAATGAGCCAAGGCCTGACCTTTTGGAGAACAGCATCTGTCACTGGGAGCTCCACTTGATCTTTCGATTTAACACCGATTTCTGGGGGCGGGGAGATTATTTCTCTTTTGCTCCCCTCAAAGATATTTTAGCTTTTGGCTGTCTCTGTGTCTTTGCACCAACTCAGGAGAAGTTGAAGGCAGCCTTACTTGCGCCATGTACATCCATGGATTCACCCCTGGGAGTGGGGGAGGGGGTTTAATCAAAATGGCTCCATGGTGTTACTTCCTTTAAATGAATAAAAAGTTTATAGTCCTCATCACCCTAATGAGGGAACTGTGAATTATATGTGGGAGGAGAGGCGTGACTCCTCCAACATGTACCTGCTCAGTCCCTTCGGTCATCTTTACAGGTCCTCTCTCTGTGCCCCCGCCAAAGGAATCTAGGCCGATGGCTACAAGAGAGAGAGAGAGAGAGAGAGAGAGAGAGAGAGAGAGAGACTTCTCAGGGGTGGCACCCTACTTATGGAATAAACTCCCCAAAGACATTCTCCTGGCAGTGAATCATAAACACTTTCATGCTGTTACCTGATGACCTTCTAGTGGTCATGGAATGTGTCGTGAACTTGCCCAACCCCCAGGCTTCTGCTCACAAACGTTTGCAAACTGACAAGACACTCAAGGCAGTGAGACTTCTTTATTGTGAAATCACACGGAATTCAATCATGACGGTTACATTTTTGCATACATCCACGTAAAGTTGACGATGGCCAGACAGCTTTAGACTCCAAGGCTTAACACGATCCAGAACAGCAGTCACTCAGGGGAAGAAGTGTTGGGATAGACCAAGTCCTGTCTGAGCGATTAGCAGACGTGAAACACGCTGACCCATTAGGAACAGCCCCACAGCCCCAGGAAAAGCTTCAGCACAGGGGTGTCTGAAGACCGGCAGAGACAGAATACGTCTTGCACAAACCACACCTAGTCTGCCGGTAAGCATTGGGTTGATCCATGTAAGCAAGATGCCAGGGAATAAACTTCGACCCAGGAAACCCCCCTGCCTGTAGCTAAGGCTCTGAGAGAGGCTCTCTCACAGGTCACACACAATCCAGAACAGCAACGGTCGACCTAGGAAACTTCCCTGTGCCCATAACTTTGGCTCCATGCAGGGAAAGCTCTCTCTCAGGCCACAGAACACACGATCCAGAACAGCACAAGTCCAAGTCTATGAAAAGCATCCGAGCACTTTCCATAGCACAGTCCTTAGAAATTCTTGGTCCAAATAGCAACTGAGCATGTACAGAATGCATCGAACATCTCCAAACAGATAGAATCTAGGCATGTGTATCGTATTGTTCCGATATATGATAACGATCCAATATTGGCTTTATCGGACATCAAATTAACGATAACGTTACGATACAAATCCCTCTGATAATTATCAGGTCTGATAAAAAACTATCCGATAATTATCTTATTTTTATTGGATTATCGGAAAGCTGTTTTTCTTTTGGCACCACATGGACGGAGCTAGAAGGTGGTGTGTGTTTGCTTGAGACTGACAGATTAAGTGACCAATCGTGCAGCAAGGATTCTAGCAGGCTCCAATCACAATGTTGGAAGAGGGCTGAGGATATCCCCACATAAACCCCCCACCCTTGGGTTTTGCAGCTCTGTTGGGAGTTAGGAGTTGAAGAAGCTGGGTGGATTTTGTTGGAGCTCTGTCTGTGTGAAAGTTACTGGATTGATTTTGGTGGCGATTCTTGGAGATTCTATCTATTTTCTTGCATCTTTCTGTTCCCCTCTGTGTCTCAAGTTTGTTGCTTGTGTGTGTTATGTTTGCTGTTTGTTGGTTTGATTGAAGGGTTAGGTTAGCGTGACTGGGGGTACTGTTACTGAGTGAGTGTGTTGTTGTTCCCTTCCCTGTTTTACTGTTATAAAAAAAACAAAAAAAATACAAATATATATATATATATATATATATATATATATTCTGTGTGTGTGTGTGTTTGCTTGATTCACTGTGAGTGTGCTGGTGTGTTCTGTAGCCTGCTACACAGGATAACACTACACAATCTGATGGTCAAAGCAGCACACAAATTCAAAAAGTGTTGGCAAAGATACATTTCCTTTGCACCAGAATGAAACGCGGCTCTAAGGTGCGCCTTGGGCGAGGTGGCTCTGGGTCTAGGAGAGATGCTACTGCTGGGGGCAGTTCTGGGGTGGCTGTCTCTCCCCCAGTGAAAATCAAGCATACATCTTCCTTGGTGCTTCAGAAGCAGGCAGAGGCACCAGCAGCAGCTCCTGAAATGTCTGCCCGCAGGGCTCTATTTGAAGAGCCACTTCCAGAGGCCGGTGGTAGCAGCAGCACTGGACTTCCAGGAGTACCACCATCTCCTTCTCCAGTGGTTGAGGTGGGGAGCCTGCTCAGGGATCTTTTTCCTGAAATCGCAGAGGTCCACCCAGTTGAGGTTGAGAAGGAGGAGGAGGAGGCTGTGGTTGAGGAAGAGCAGCAGGCAGCAGTGGCTCCCTCGCCACTCTCCCAAACCTCTTCAAGGGCTTCTATCCCTGCTCCTGTCACACCCCAGAGTCCAGGCACTGGCGGGCAGACTGGCTCACCCCAGAAGTGACAGGGCAGCATGGTGTGGGACCACTTTGAGGTGGCACCGGATCCCCTCTTTGCTGTCTGTCGGCATTGCAAGACCTCCATCAGCATGGGGTAAAATCCAAGGGCACCTCACCACCTCCAATATGCTCTACCAACTCAGGAGGAACCACCATGCAGTCCTGCTTGGGAGAGAGTCGGGCACCTCCCAGCTGACTGGTGCCAGTAAAGGCAAGCAGAAGGCTGCTACTTCTGCTCCCAGTTCTCCATCTCCCATCCTCAAGTGTCTTAGGCAGGCCACCATGGAAGACCTGGGGTGGGGGATGTATGGGGCCACGTGTTGGAGGTTTCCAATGCCCAACCAGCTCACCAACTGCATCAGTGAGATGGTGCCACTGGATGACCACCCATTCAGCCTTGTGGACAACGGGAGGGTTCAAGAGGCTGATGGCTCTTGTGGTCCCATACTATAAGATCCCCTCTAGCACCACCCTTAGCAGGTGTGTGGTGCCCTCCCTGTACCGAGCATGCAGGGAGTTGGTGATGGGTCGACTGTGCCAGGCAGAGGCACAGAAGGTGCACTTCACCTCGGACATTTGGTCCAGCGAGGGCGGAGTGCACGCTTACCTATCCCTGACGGCTCACTGGTGGGGAGTCACAGGGAAGGAAGCACCCATCACTTGTGGGACTGGGAAGGAGGGCTACTGCTGGGCCCTCCTTCATACCGAAGTCATGGACCAGTCCCACACGGCAATGGAGATCACCGAGGCCATTAACCGCATGGTGGAGGGGTGGCTGTCCGGGCATCAGCATACCCATGGTTACATGGTGACGGACTGGGGAGCCAACATGGTGAAGGCGGTGCGTGAGGGCGGTTTTGATGGCATCCACTGCATCACACACATCTTTAACCTCATTGTGAGGAGCGGCCTTGGCATGGGCAGCAGCAGCAGCGTCATTCCCCCTCCCATGCCAGGAGTCTGTAACGTGCTGGAGAGCTGTCAGAGGGTGGCTGGGCACTTCCACCACAGCATGAAGGGCAGTCGGTTGTTGCGGGAGAAGCAGGCGGAGTTGGAACTTCCGCAGCACCGGCTCCTTCAGGACGTGGCGACATGCTGGAACTCCACCTACCTCATGCTCGAGCGTATGGTGAAGCAACAGCATGCCATTCACAAAATGTGCAGGGTCGGAGTCATAGGTATCCAGGCCCCACTGGCCAGGCAGCAGTGAGATACCATGTCCCAGCTTGTGACGGTCCTCAAGTCATTCCTTCAGACCCTCAGCAGCATCACCGCCCTCCTCAGCCAGGTGATCCCTGTGGCCAGGCATCTCCAGACCAAGATGTGGCAGTTTCTGGAGGCTGGGGATCCCGGCACTGGGAAGCACTTCCCGTAAGATGTGCAGGAAGTGTTGAACAGGCTGAAGGCAGAACTAACCAAGAGGATGGAGCCCCTGATGAAAGACAGGATCTACATCTTGGCCACTATGTGTGACCCACGTCTAAAGGACAATGTGTGCGATGCCAATTCTAGGCTGGGGTGGGTGGAATTGCTGGTGGGGGAAGTTCGGGCTGTATGAGAAATCAGGCTTGGGCAGGCATCGGTGGCAGAAGAGGAGGAGGTGGCTACGGGTTCAAGGGTCAGCAGTCCCTGCAGTAGCAGAAGCAGCATCCCTCCCAGCAGGAGCAGCAGAGGCCTTTGGTTCTGGGCAAATGCTCTACAGGAAGTGGTTGGTCAGGAAGGCGACCAACCCACCCATCAGGATGCTGCTGCAACTGCTGTGCAGCATTACCTGGTCGAAGCCAAGGAGACCATCTCCATGGAACCCCTGGCCTACTGGTCATCACGGAGTCACATGTGGCCCTACCTGACTCGGGTGGCCAGAGATCGACTGAGCTGCCTATCGACCAGTGTTCCAAGCGAGTGGGTGTTCTCGATGACACTCCACTGCTCCCGCTTGGATGCTGAGTTGGTGGAGCAGCTGGTCTTTCTCAAAGCCAATCTTCCCCTGCTGGGATACCCCACCCTCAAGCCCTCAGGGGAGTGGGAGACCCGCCTTTCTGTAAGTTGGGCAGGCTGGACTTTTCATTTTTTATTTATGTGTTAATACTTTTTATTATTATTTGCTGTTTTTAAAGCTCAGTAACTCAACTCTGAAGGAAGGATTCCAAGGGGTCCTGTTTCTCCTACCATCCCATATTGAGGGGATGCTAAGCATCTCACACTGCCTATGGTTTAGTCCTGCCTGTATCTGCCTGCCTGCCAGTTAGCCGCCTTTGTGAAGTAGCAGGATCTCTGGGTCAAGTCCCAGGGGTTTATGGCTTACTTGTGCAAAGAGCTAGCAACTGGCCCTCTCTCTGCCTCCGTGCCCACCTCTGCCCAAAAGAAATGCCTGCCTGGCTGCCGCCATCTGCCTGCCTGCCAGTTAGCCGCCTTTGTGAAGTAGCGGGATCTCTGGGTCAAGTCCCAGGGGTTTATGGCTTACCTGTGCAAAGAGCTAGCAATTGGCCCTCTCTCTGCCTCTGTGCCCACCTCTGCCCAAAAGAACTGCCTGCATCTGCTTGCCGCCATCTGCCTGCCTGCCAGTTAGCCGCCTGTGCACGGGGATCATCTGGCTGGACGTCTGGCTGTTTTATTGTGCCTGCCTTGCAGGGCCGCTTGTAGCCTTAAGAATGGTAAAGTTCAAATAGAAGGTTTCTGGTCTTGAGAGGCAAACTCCACAAGAGATCCTGCTTCTGCTACCGTACTATATTGAGGGGACGCTAAGCATCTCACACTGCCTATGGTTTAGTCCTGCCTCCATCAGCCTGCCTTCCAAGTAACGTCTGTAGCTGTGCGTCTGAAATTGGTCTCAGATGAGTCCCCTCAAGGCCATCTGTGAGATGCCCTTCTGAACTGGACATCTGGATGTTTGTTTGTTTTTTTGTAAGTCATACTGGGCCCGCCTTGCAGGGTTGCTTGTAGCCATACGTGTTGCTTAAAAATCGAGCTTTCCTTTGATGAAAGGGAAACTCCCTCATTAATTCATGCAACTCATGGACTTCACCTAATTCAGGTGTAGCCCATCTTCTTTGGTGCTTCAGACAGCCTGCCTGACTAAACCTGCCTGCACAGGGATGCCCCTCCTCCTCTCCTCCTCCTCCTCCTCCTCCTCCTCCTCCTCCTCCTCGTGGACTCCATTAGTGAGGGATTGCAAAAGCATCCCTCCCACCATGACTATTTGCCACTGCTCCATCCAATGTTTCCCACTCTGATAAAAAGAACTGCTGCCAACCTGACTGAACCTGCCTGTCTGCATGGGGATGCCCTTCCTCCTCCTCCTCCTCCTCCTCCTCCTCCTCCTCCTCCACGTGGACTCCTTTAGTGATGTTGGCAACTCAACAAAGGCCATAAATTGTCTCTCCCGTGCAACTGACTCCTTCCAATCCTCTCCCCTCATTATTCCTGTTATGTTTTACGGATGGGTCCTCCTCAGCAAGGTGCATCTTCTCCAGATGGAGATGGGTGAGTTTCTAGATGACTGGGAACCAGCCACCTCATTGACTTCACCTATTTCAGGTTTAGCAGGCAGCATTAGAGAGGGATTGCAAGAGCATCCCTCACACCTTGACTTTTTTATTTACCACTGCTCCATCTAATTTGCCCACCTCTGCCCAGACCTTGACTTTTGTATTTGCCTCTGCTCCATCCAATGTGCCCACCTCTGCCCACACCTTGACTTCTTTTTATTGAGACTCTGCTCCACTCACTGTTCCACACAGAGCTATGACTTCGCTGAGCATAGTTCCTCAGACTCAGTTCAGTTGAGTGGACTCCATTAGTGAGGGATTGCCAAAGCATCCCTCACACATTGCCTTTTTTAGGAGCCAATGCGCCTCCAGCCAATGTGCCCAGCTCTGCCCAAAAGAACTGCCTGCCTGCATCAGCCTGCCTGCCATCTGTGCACGGGGATCGTCTTCCTCCTTGTAGCCTTCATTAGTGGGGGGATGCAAAAGCATCTCAAACTTTGCCTTTTTTGAGCCACTGAGCCTGCCCAGCCCGCCTTAGAAGGTCAATGTGCATGTGCGTTTCTGGCTTCAATAACAACATGGAGACAAGCTATGCCATGAGTCCACTCCCTACAGCCCTTCGGTAAGGTCCCCAACTTTAAGGACTAGATTGTTAAACATGAGGAGTTATTATTATAGCATTTTGCAGCAGCATGGAGTGGGTTACCTGAAACAGTGCATGTTTTGAGCTTACTTCTGAGTAACGCCTGCAGCTGTGCCTCTGAAATTGGGCACAGATAAGTCCCCTCAAGGCCATCTGTGAGATGCCCATCTGTAATGGACGTCTCTTGAAAAAGGACCACATTTTAGCCACCTGAAACAGTGCATGTTTCGAGCTTACTTCCGAATAAAGCTTGCACCGATTGTTCTGTAATTTGGCACACATGACTAGCAACACTCAGTCTGCACTGTGACCAAGTTTCAAGCCTGTAACTTTCAAAATAAAGACGTTTTAGGCCTTCCTGTCTGAAAAAGCAACTCTCTAGGGCAAAATAGGGATCCGAAATAAATATCAGATATCCAATAATTATCGGATATCCCAATACGATTCGATAAACCTTCGATATAATTGGATCCGATAATTTTTTTGATCCGAATTTCCGATAACGATACGATATTTTCGGCCGTGCCCATCCCTAATAGAATCCCCAAAACACGAGGGGTTTCATGGCAAGCATAGAACTGATGATCTCTAGCAAAGGTCCTCCCCCTTTGCTCATCTCTCTTATAGACTGGAGGCCTGGCTTCTTCCAAGCCACTTGACAGACAGGTCATCAGACCTGTAACCCAAACTCATGTGCCAACAGGGCTGCACAGTTCCACCTCCTCTTCATGACGCCACCATGTGAGAGACGGCTTGCAAGAGAGCCCCCACCTTTTCCAAACATTCTTTGTTCTCAAGGAAATTTTACCAGCTCAAGGCCATTTCTAGCAAACGTCCTGTGAGAAACAGCGACAGATGATAAGCTTACAAAGACACAGACTTTCTCACAACAATTCCCAATCTTTCAGCACACAATTCACAAGGCCTCTCTGCCTTGTGAATTCCCTATGCTACACCTGACATCTGACAGAATGACCGAAAAGGCCGCCTCTGCAGATCTCTGGGGTGTATATGGGGGGGGGGGGTATGTATTAATGTTTGAATCAGCCTGAGGTCAGTTCTGACTGAGCCCCCCATTCTTCGCAATCATGGTGTACCTCAAGATTCTGCCACCCTCTGTGTCCCATATCAGAGTGGGATGTGGCCAGTCAGAGACTGCTTGGGCTCTCCACAGAGATCAGTGGTGCCAGGGCGTCTCAAAAGCGCATAGGATCTCCTGGCTTGTTTTGGTGCTAAAACGCACACGCAGCAAATTGTCTCACTGCTGAGCACAAATTTCGATGCTTTGCAAAACATGAAATCTGCACATTCGCAGTTACATCAATATGCTGAAAGACATCTGGAACTGTTTCAGCGTCGCGCTCTCCTGCGAGATAGTCTGGTTTTGATATTGTACGTCCTGAAGGAAATGGTGAGGTTTTAAAACCTCCAAAAGGAAAATAACAACTTCGTTTGGGGGAATAATGTTTTTCTTAAGTGGTGTCACAGCAAACAATTTGATTTTCTCCTCTGCAGGAAAAGGGTTGTATTGATTTAAAAATAAAGCCACCTGAAGCCACTTGAAGCAGAAAGTACAGAAGGGGCCGTTTCTAGTGAAGAAAGGAGACTGCGTTGTCTTACCGGCTTACTTGGGCAGTTGAACTTTTGCCTTCAGGGGTCCCTTCAGTAAAAACAGACGATAGATAGACAGATGTAAATAAGTGGTGGACAACACAGAGACCCTTAAAATTAGTTGAGGCCGTGGTCATCTAAATTAAAACATCAGGCAACCGGCTGTTCAAGCTTACAGTTGATATTCTGTTTAATGTGAAATTGCCTCAACTCACATTTTAATTGGGTCGCAAGTGAGCATCAAATGCTCAAAAAATATAATTTTTGAGCATAATCTTTCAGACTCGGAAATATTTCCAGGATAGAAAAATGCATCCAACTTTTTTACTTTCTCCCACATGAGGTTTTTTTTTTTTTTTTTTTTTTTAATCTCAAGTCCCTTCCATCCCAAATATGAAGAAATGTGTCCATTTTGGTATACAAACGAAATATCCAAACACCCCACAGCCTTAACTTGGTGGATGATTTTTTAAACTCTTAGCCTACAATTTTAATTCTTCTTAAAACCTCTCTTGTGCTTGTAAATCAGCTGTGCCCTTCTTGAGGATTCCCTCCATCCTTGGCATTCATTGAACTGTTCCTTTGATTCACAGTGCAGGGCTTGAAATCTTACAGAGTTACTGATAAAAGGGAGAAGCAGAAACAGCAAAACAATGTCACTTATTTACATTTAAACGTTTGTGTTTGGCTGCATCTGGAGTCCAGCGCCTCAGTTCACCTATATCATCTCTTTCTAGATCCCAGCTGCACATCACCTCTTTTTCAGTTTATGCAAAATGTAACCATTGCTTGCTTCTCTCTTCTCGCTTCTCTCTTCTCCCCTCCCCCCCATCCCAGATTCCTGTCCTCCCTTGGCAATCTCTCCTTTAACGGGGGGGGGGGGGGGGAATGCTGACGGGGCCTTTCTCCCGTGTCATTTTGGAAACTGTCAACAAATTCTATAGAGAGCTGACCCTCCATTATGAGAACGAAACCTGCTCTTGGATGGCGCCCAAGCTCCATGCCGTAGCCCTCCTCTGAGTGACAAGGTGACATTGTTTGTCATATCAGCATTCACGACCAGCTCCCTGCTCCTCGGAGAGTAATGATTTCTTCCTGAAAGAAAGGACCAATTTACTGCAAAGAACAGGGGCCCAGGTGAGAGGAGAAAGCACTGGCCAGTCAGCCAGCTGGCCAGCAGCTCACCCGGTGCAAACCCAGGGCTTGAAAGCAAACGTTGCATCACCCCGGCCATTCCATTTGACCTATGATGTTCTTCGCCATGCTCCATCTGCCAGGTCCCATTAGAGCACACGCAGATTGATGGTCAAAGATCACCGGGTTGCAGTAGACGCATGGGAAAACCCTCCCTGTCGTTCCCCCCCCCCCGCCCCAAATGCTGTGGGTATTAGTGGGATTCCTTTGCTTCCCTCTAAATTCCAAGTCACTCTCAAGTTTTCATGGGTTGGGAACTTTGGTTTTGTGTGGACACACTCACACTCCAGGCAACAGGGTAGACATCAAGGATAAGACATGCTTGGGCACCTGCCGACAACCCACATCCCAGCAGGGCCCCACTGAACAAGGCTTGATTCTCATCTTCCCCATTGCAATGTGCTTGTTCACCTGCCTCTTGCTCTGGACCAGGCAAAGATGGCAGGAAGGAGGAGGAGGAGGAGGAGGTGCAGAGGAGCAAGAGCAGCTAGTGAAAATGGTGGTAAGGAGGAGGTCTCACTGCAGGAGGAGGGAGCCCCTTATTTAAGGGGTCTTGGCCAAGGGCCTGACAAATCCTAGAGGCAGCACTGCCAGGAAATGTTGCTGCCTTTTAATTAATATTATTAAAATAACAACAACAACAACAACAACAACAACAACAACAACAACAACAACAACATTAACAACAGGGTTAAGACTTATCAGAACTCTTTTTGCTTCTCTCTTTGGACGTTTTGTCCAAGCGGTAACTTCAAATCTGACCCACCATGCCTCCAAGGGCATCCCACTCCCTCCCTGTACATTTAGACTCTGCTTCATGTACTGCTATCTATCAGGTGGCTGCACAGGACGGGGACTTCTCTGCAATGGCACTGAGGTCATGGGGCTCCTTCTCCAGGGAGATTCGCCATACTCCTTCTTTCTTTTGTTTTCCAGGCGTCAGGGAGCCTAGGGTGTGCTCTGACTGCTACTGCCACCCTTCATCAGGGTCCATCATTCCCTTTGCGAAAGGCTCCAGGCACATGAGGGAATAGCTCTGCGCAAGAACCGCGCTGGGTGCGGCAGCCATTGTGAAGCCCTGGGGATGGCTGGGGGCTGGAGCCAGGAGCCAGGACTGTGACCAGGAAGGACTCTTGTTGCCCAGGAAGCTTTTATCGATCTTCCTGGGAAAGGAGGCCATTGACCAGCCGGGGTAGATGGGGTCCTTGGGCCAGGCGGAGTCCTCCATGGGCCCCTCCCTCAGTGTGTCCACCTCCTCACTGCCCTTGTCACCAGCGGCTCTTGTTCCTCCTCCTCCTCCTCCTCACTCCCACTTGTTTGCTTGGCAGGCAGAGAGCCAAGAGGCTGCGTCATCTCCTCCTCCTCCTCCTCCTCCTCCTCCTCCTCCTCCTCCTCCTCCTCCCCACCACCACCACCCGGCACCACCTCCATTGTCTGCTGGGGGGTGGGCTCTCCACAGGTGCGCAAACAGGCTCACCTTTGCCTCTAGTTCCAGCTATGGCAGAACCCTGGCCCAGCGCATGCGCACCCCCACCCCACCTTGGGCAACTCCAGATGTGCTCATGCCTCCATGCAGCTTCCAAAATGACGCCTTCCCCAGCCTGCCCTTTAAGGCCAGAAGCACAACTTTATTTCATACACTGCATGTGAGGAAGATAAAAACCTGCGAAGGCAATTGACTTAGACCCGGCATAAATGCAGCTTGTATATTATGGCGTATGCTAAATTTTAATGGCATTTAGAAAAAGCGTTTTGTGGGGTAGAAAATGGAAGGGAACCTATCAGACATACAGTCTGCTGTAAGCTTTATTGAGCAGAACCCTTTTCTGCTGCAATCTGAAGGCTTTAAATGTAATAAGGCGCATTGGAACCCAAGGTTGTTTAAATATACGTTGAAAAAATTGCATACAAAGGAGTAGAATAAACGGATCCATTTCTAGTGAAGGCAGAATTCAAGTGGGAAAGTGAGGGAGCTTTTAAGCATTTCATCTTTGGCAAAGAGTTATTTATTGACAAGTGTTATTAAAATATTACAGCGTTAGAAAGAATGATGTCGTCACCACCTGGATTTTACTCCCATAATTTCTGTATATTGGTTCTTATAACTAAAACGACTTAAAAAAACAAAACACAAAACATAACCGACAATATTTCTCTTTCAGCTAAATGCAGTGGAAGGAGCCCTAGCAGTGCCTCTGGCACCTTGTACAGAACTTCAGGAATGAGGCTGGGGCAGGAACATGAACCACTGAACTCCCTGTCCCTTTAAAAACAAAGCATTAGTTTGCATTTTTGATCCACGGAGGACTCAGCGGTTTAAAGACACGGTGCTTTACATATTAAGTACTCTTCGAGACTCCATTCAATATGTTCTGGGTTGTTCTTTGCGAGCTATGACAGGGCCGGTGACTCAGTGCAGGTATTACTGGTTAAGGATTGAGAATGTCAGCTAGGAAGGAATGAGAAAATGGTTTCAGTTTGTTTTTTATCAGGATTTGCCCAGTTTGCACCCCACGGGCCAAGTGCAGAGTTGGATGCAATCTGCAGGCCAAAGTCTCCGACAGGGCCATGTTCCAGGATCCAGCAGAGTTGGCCGGCTGGCTGCCTAAGTGGGCCAGAGGCAGAGACATGTGCCAAATAGGCCAGGATTTCAGCCTGAGGGCTGGATTCCATTTCGGATAAGTTATCAGGTGGGGGGGGGGGGTCAAAAGCCTTAAAAATCCACACATACCCATTCCAGTGTTATCCATTTATATAGTAAGAAGCATGTTTATTCAGAAGTAAGCATGAGCATCTCATCTACTCACAAGTAAGTAGTGCAACTTTCTGAACGGCTACTCAGATGTACGCAGGGCAACTTTCTACAGGACAAGGCTCAGAAAAGAGCGGCAGGACTGAATCACTCAGCAGTTTCCTGCCCTGGCCCCGCTGCTTTGCAGAGACGACAAGCTCCTATCTCTGATCAGCAGCTGATCAGAGAGAAATGCTTTCCCCTGCTAAACTCTGGGAAAAGGAGCCTTTTTTCCATGCAAAGCAAGAAAGAATCTTATCCCCAATCAGCGGCTGATCAGAGATCAGAGCCTTTTCCTTTCTGTTGGAGAGGGCAAGCCCAGGGGAACACACTTCCAGGCCAGAGGTTCCCCTTTCCTGGGCTAGGGATTTATCAGGTCTGGCAGGCTCGATAGCACTCTTGGAGCACAAAGCTCAGTCCCCAAGACCAGGGGTAGGTGGATTGGTTCATTTGCAATCTGTGTCACTTTTGCATCAATCTGTCCTGTCCCATTTCTGCAGTAACTGACAATTTTTTTAAAAAAAAAATGCATGGAAAATTGCACATAGTTAATGATTTAAATAGGTGTTTCAAACACATTTTCTCTCCAAATATGCATTTTGATACTGAGAACTCTCTTTGAACTGAGAGCTGCATCAGAACATTTGAGAAGTGCGAGACACAGAGGAGAATTCTGATCCTCTAGGTCCTGGAGTCACACCAGAATTCACTTATTCATCCATTCGGAGTTCCTTTACCCCACCCTTCCTCCAAACCTAGAGCACAAGCAGGCCTAATAATAATAATAATAATAATAATAATAATGCAACGATAAAAATCTGCTATTACAATAAAAGATTTAAAGCATAACAATAATTGATCTGAGACAAATATTTGAAGCCAGTTTGGGAGTTTCCATTCAGGTGACTAAATACCTCGGGACGTTTGACAGAATCCACAAGTGTTTTGGGTGGACCGGAGACATTTCTCTGTGTTCCCTGTGACTTGTTTTTGCTTCTTTATTCCTTCTGGAAGGGGGTGGGGATATATCTCTACCTAGAATTTACCTATTGTGATTATAGCTTTTTTCTTCTTTTTTTTTTTTTAAAAACCATGTTGGAAACTCTGAATATCGCTTTTTGTTGAGGATCTGGGTTTTACATTTTTTTTGGCCTAAAAATGAAGGCAAGAGCTTTCTAAAGTAATTTGGAGACCGCCCTCAGCTTCTTGTTTGTGGCTTCTCTCTCTCTCTCTCTCTCTCAAATGAAAGTGTGTTGCATCTTTAATGGAGCTGGATTTTGCAACACAACTCATGGAGTTGTACAAATACCCCATCAACGGTGCAGCGGCTCATTTCGTTGTCCCCAGTGCATGGAATCTTCATTATTTGCACTGTTGATAAAAGGCAGGGTTTCTCGGCAGATCTGCCCTACTCCATTTAGCTGGGAACAGTGATGTATTTCCCCCCTCGCTATTGGACATCCTCTGCTTCCTTGGGTGATCAAGAACTCCCACACTGAAGAGGAGGAAATGGCTGCTTCTCTCCTTGCTGAGGAGGGAGAAAGGACAGACCCAAACTGGGCAGCAGCCGGGACGGAACTCTCACCAAGGCAGCTTGCTCACAAAGGCTGGCGCTGAAACTTTCTGAATCAGGCTTTCATCCCCAGTGTTTGGAGTGACACCTTGCCTGGTCTTCTTTTTCCAAAGTGCAACTGATGCATGGAGAATTTCCTATCATCCTGGGATCCCCCTTAAATTTTGTGGGGTACCGGAGCATCCGAAGGGTTCGCCGGAAAAGGGCTGAGATTTTCTGAGCAACCAATTCACGCACACGTTTAAGGTAGAAAAGGGCTGGTGGCGTGCCCACCTCTGTGGCTGCCCCCAGCATCCTACCTGTGAGATTAGGGGAAGCAGCAACAGCAGCGCCTCCCAGGCCCTCTACCAGAGGGTCCTCCCACCAGAGGTGGGTTTGAAACTTCTGAGGGGAAATGCCACTGTTTGCATCATTCCCACCTGGGAGAAGTCCCTCAGCGGTGAAATATCACATGCTACACCCTTTCTTGGACTGTGTCATTTCACACAGCAGGGTGGATGGTTGCATTTCCTGTGGAAAGCTAGCATCTCAGGAATTTCTAGCCTGGCTTCTCCTGCATGTGCCCAGTGCTGCTGCTGCTATATTTTAATGAGAAGATGCATTCTGACATGCTAACCCCTATGCTTGCATTCTGATGAGGTTCTGCCTGCAGAGTGTGATTTCTCTAAATGTTCAGCTTGGTGATTCTATGCTTCTGCTAACATGTTCTGTTCAGAAGCAGGAGCCCAAGGGGATCAAGGCAGGCTAGATATTGCAGCACCTAGGAGAATTCCTAGTGAGCAACTTGCTCCAACAAAGTCTGAGGCCAGATGGAAGCCTTTTATGCATTTATGTTCCACCCCGTCATATGAAGTGGAAGCTTTAAAGGGCCTTTAACCTGGAGCCTAGCATTCCTCCATCTCTCCAAGAGTTCATGCCAGGCACGCTGTCATCAGGCTGAAACAACATCTTCCTATCATTCTAAGAAAGCTCACTCTGAACTCTCCATGGTCTTATCTCAGCCAACCTTAAACAAGAAGACTTCTGCCTTTCCTTAGCTTGTGGTGCTTACTTTGGTTAGGTTCTACTTACCTGTGCCCTTGCCTGCCAAGATTTGACTGTTCAACCTACACTGGATTCTCCTTGCTCAGATCCGGCCCTGTCAGGTGCCATTGGCTTTCCTTGTGAGCTTCAAGTAACTGCATAACAGGACATCCTGCAAGTTATATACTTCATTCCTACAAGGGGATAAATGATGCTCATTAAAACCAACATTTAAAGGCCCTGGGGCAAGAGTTTGAAGGACAGAGTTTTCTTGGAGAGCAAAGTGGGTTTATATACTAGATTAAAGATTGCAAATGAAAGTCTGTGACACCAGGGCCTGAGCAGATGGTGCACGGGATTTTGTTGCCTATTGCTGAGCATCCAAATCCCTCCCTCATCCCCTCATATAATAATAACAATAATAGTAATAAACTAAATGACTGTCATTTTGCTTCCCTTTGCATGGTAAAGCTTGTTTTTGTTTTGTTTTAATAATAATAATAATAATAATAATAATAATATTAATAATATATTTATTTATTTATTTATTTCTAACCCACCTCTCCTCTGGATCGAGGTGGGGAACAATAGTAAATATAAATACAAAGACCATAAAATAGACAAAACATTAAAACAAATAAAACTAATACATTATTAAAAACATCTTAAAATTCATCTGGGTAGGCCTGCCCGAAGAGATCAGTTTTGCTTAAATTTTATTTGCAGTTAGAACAAATCAAAACAAAAAACAGCAACCTCGGCTTGGGACTTCATGACCTCCGTGACAACCACAGGGCTGCCTCGATTTATCATCAACCCACCACATGAATGCCTTGATTTGGTTTTTGCTCCGAGCTGTGAGATGAGGAACCTGAAAATTGGGGGTGGGGAGTCCGGGTATCCCCATGATCATTGGTCAGACCATTTCCGGGTCGTTACTTCCCTCCTGCCAGGCTGGGGGATCCATTTAGATGGAATCCAGTGGATTTCTGGATGCTCTTGGGGATTTTCCAGTGGAGGCCCTCGTCTCTCTGTGGAACAGTGAAATACGGAGGGCCATGGACTTGATTGCACCTGAGTGCCCTCTCCAGCACTGTAAAGTCCACTCTGCTCCTTTGTATACTGGGAAGCTGCAGACAGTGAAACAGGGCTGGATGGCGGCTAGGGTGCAAATGGCGTAAGGCTCAAAGTGAAGATGACTGAGCACACTCTAGAGCAAATAATTGTGCCTCCTGTGTGTTGGTGCTTCCTTGAGCGGCCGTCCGGCGGAGCCCTTCTGGGTGGTCCGGGGGCCATTAACACTCTCCCCAGTGAATGGGGGCCCTGTTCCCCCCAAGAACCCACTGTGACCCTTTTGCATCAAACTTTGAGGGTGAAACCACTCGCCTCCACAGTGAATGTGTTGCTGCCGTTAGTGTAGCTCCAGTTGAAGTTTTTGATGCCACCACCTGCCCAGTTTTGTGGGATCAGTTTCAGCTGTGGTACGACTGAAATCACAGCAATGCGAACAACCACATGCCTGTTTGATCCTTGCCCCTCCTGGCTAATAAAAGAGATCCGAGGGGGCATGGCTGGGTGGGTCCAGGGAGTGGTGAACGCTTCCCTGTGGTAGGGTGTTCCCTGCTGGATTGGGAGCCCTGTCAGCTGTGCCAGGGAAACCAATTTCTCTGCTTGGTCCATCGGAACGCCCTGTCAATTGCTGAGAACAGACCCTGCTCTTGTCTGCACAGAATCCACCCTGGGTTCCTGCTCTTGGTCACACAAGAGAGTGACGTAAACCGGGAATGCTATCTTTTAAAAAGAAAGAAAGAAAGAAAGAAAGAAAGAAAGAAAGAAAGGGGAAGCTGGCATCTGAGAGAAGAAGAGCGGCATCCCCAGCTCAAGGATCCAGATACAACTGGATTTCCACAGCTGACCATCCTGCCTAGCCCTGCCTCGTAAATCCTCTGAGGTTGACCCTTCCCCCCCTCCCCCCAAATGCCAGAATAGATAGTGAGCTGCTTTCCCTCGTCTACTCAGGCTATAAAAATGCTCCAAGTAATTATGTCCCTGGCAGGTAATACTGGTGAGAGAAAGGGAGACCCTTTATCTACATGAACAGAGCAGCTCTATCCAGACTTTTATCAGCTGCAAGCAGAAAGGATGGAAGGCAGGCAAGGTTTCTTTTCCTGCTGATAAGGATCAGAGCTACTCAGAGGAGACAGAGACAGCCACACTGAACTTCATCATGGAGGAGCCCCCAGCCCAGAGTGCTCTACAAGTGGATCATTTGCATGGAGCAGGGGCAGGTTGGCCATGTGGATTTATTGGTGAGAGGATTGTGCCACTTCAGGCTGTGGGTTCTGTTGAGGCCCTGTGCTATATCCTGGCTTCAGTGTTCTGCTATGGATGAGATCTTAAGCAGGGGTCAGGGCAGGTCCGTCTTCTCAGAGATCAGCGCCGCAGAAAGCCAAAGAAGGTTGTCTGTATGTTGCTCCAACAAGGAGAAGCGCAAGACTGAAGTTTAAATAAGGGTATAGCTGGATTTAGCCTGGTGGGCTTTACCTCCAAACTGATTTGGTCTCTTAAATGAGCCTGGCCTGTTTTAGCTACCTCAAGCTGTGATGATGTGGTGGGGGTGACTGTGGTGTGCTTGCCAAGTGCTCAGAGGCTGAGGATGTTAATACAACCTCCATTGGATGTTGGCTTTCTGTACCAAGTCCTCTCCCTGCTCCATTACCTCTAAAGCCTCTTCTTCTGAGGAGAAGTGGTCGAAATTCTCTGAGGATGAGGGTTCAGGGCCCTTCACCATGACAATTATTTATTTATTTATTTATTCATTTATATCCCGCCTTTTCCCCAATACTGGGACTCATGGTGGCTTTACAAATTAAAACATGTACAGTACAATTAAAACAGATAGACGTATACAAAAATTAAAAATACAATTAAACATACTGCAATATTAAAACATTTAAAATACAATTTTTTAAAAAAAATCTAATATATAAATAATGCACAAACAGAGGTCCAGACTACTCCCCAAAGGCCTGCTGGAACAGAAAAGTTTTAGCCTGCCTCCGCAAGGGCACCAGAGAGTGAGCCAGTCTAGCTTCCCTGGGAAGGGAGTTCCAGAGCCCTGGAGCAGCCACTGAGAAGGCCCTGTCCCGCGTTCCCACCAGGTGTGCCTGTGATGGTGGTGAGACTCAGAGAAGGGCCTCCCCTGAAGATCTCAGAGCACAGGCAGGCTCATATGGGAGAATACAGCTTTCAGATAACCTGGACCCAAAACCATATAAGCAGCACTTTGAATTGTGCCCGGAAACCAGTGGAGCTGTTTTAACAGGGGAGTTGTATGCTCCCTGTAGCCAGCTCCAGTCAACAATCCGGCTTCAGCTCTTTGAACCAACTGAAGTTTCCGAACACTCTGCAAAGGCCACCCCATGTAGAGCCCATTACAGTAATCCAGACGGGATGTAACTAAGGCATGTGTCACCGTGGCCAGGTCCGACATCTCAAGGAACAGGCGCAGCTGGCGCACTAGCTTTAACTGTGCAGTCGCACTCCTGGCTACCGCTGAAACCTGGGCATCCAGACTCAGGGCTGAATCCAGTCGTACACCCAAGTTGCGAACCTGTGTCTTCAGGGGGAGTGTAACCCCCCCATCCAGCACAAGCTGAGTCCCTATTTCCTGATCTGCCTTTCGACTGACCAGGAGCACCTCTGACCCGTCTGAATTAAGCTTCCATTTGTTTGCCTTCATCCAGTCCAATACTGCCAACAGACATGATGCACTTGCATGTAGATGCCACAGCATTCATCTCTGCCCAGTCAGGATGCCTGATCAACTGGCCTAAGTCCTTCTCAAAATGAAACTGCCCCCAGTAAGGCTTCCCCTACAATATTTGTTGTGGGCCTTGATAGGAGAGTAGGGTGGGGGGTGACCTAGTGACGAGGAAAGAGAAGTTTCTTCCAGTGCTTAGGTGCATATATAGGGGAGGGAAGGCAGGGGGAGACAGAGGCTTTTTGTTTTGTTTTGTTTTTTGTAATGTTTGTTCCTGTTGGTATTTTAGCACCTGAGTCAGCGCTTTGTTTGGCATTTAAGAGAGTTAATAGGGAATGCTGGATAAATAATTTAAGGTCATAGATAGGTTCCTAGGAGAGCTGTCTTTGCTTTTTCCAGGCTTTGGTAATATGATGCACATGCTTCTCAAAGCAGAAAAATCCTAAAACGTTGGCAAGAAAGACTAAACCTGTTATGGTGAAAGTTGCCATCAGCCAACTGTCGCTGAGATATGTTCGTGTGACCCTCGTCTGGTGGAGAAGTGGAAAAGCAGGGATGGGTCTGTTGATGCAGAGTTTAGCTCCTCCTCTGTAACGGATGAATGGATCTGGGCGCTGAGGAAACTTGAGGCGGCATATGAGGCGCCATCGGTAGGGATGGGTAGGCGTCTTGTTTCAATTCTGCTAAACATCAGAACTTTCCACGTTCGCACCCCAGAACACCAACACGAGTGGATTTTCCAGAGGCAGCGCACATATTTGCAACCTTGCAATCATGTTCACAAAATGCATCCATTAGAAAAATGCACACCTTTAAAAATGCCGTTTGAAAACAAAGAGATATTTTCATGCTTTTGTCAATGGGGGAAAGTGTGCATTGGGAATCTGGCATTTGGCTGCACACTCTTCCCATTTGAACAAGAACAATGAGAAGCTTGAATTCAGGAAGGGGAACCAGGTGGACTGAGCTTTGAGGAGGAACTTCAGCCTCGCTCACTTCACTGCCATCAGCAGCAATACAAGGAAAGGCTTTGCCTTCTCCAGGTGGGACAGGAGCTTTTTTTACTCAGGAGAAGGGAGATTGGGGTGGGGGAGAGAAAAGAGATTCTGAGGTAGCTCCAGCAGCCTCGTCAACCACCGGGGTCTCACAATCCCCTGATCTTGGAAGCTTGACCCAATGGACCATCCTTCACAGGCAGCTGCCTTGTACTGAGCCAGACCCTTGGTCCACCTAGCCCAGTGTTGTCCACGCTGACTGACAGCAGCTCTCCATGGTTTCTGGTAGGGAGCTTTGTCCCAGCCGTACCTGGAAGTGCTGGAGATCAAACCTTAGAGCTTCTTCATGAAAGCAGAGGCTTCACCATTGAGTTATGGCCCTTCCCTAGGATGCCCATTGGACCAAGCGTTCTTCCACTGCTACTCTGCCAGGGATATTTGTGCCCAAGAAGGTTTCTCACTGCGCATTGAGGAATTCTCCACTTTTTGAAGGGTGTGGTTGTGACGTCTGAGTTTCCTCTGAAAAGGCACATGGAAATCCCCTCTTTTCTCTCACCATGCTGATGCGTTTCCACCACAAGCATCCCCTGATGCTTCTTGGTCTCCTCGCTGTAATGGACATCAACTCCCAAGCTGGACTTCTGACAGAGGACCTGACAAGAGATCATTCGGTTCGCCTCACTCACTCAAAATGCTTTTGTTTCACTGTTCCACACACACACACACGAACTGTAAAATGCTAATCCCAACATTAAAATATCCAAACAGACTTAATGAACCAAGCCGCAGCTTTTTATCAGCTTGGGTCCTGATTCATTAACATTTTGCTTGCAGAGGCACACTTCATTATCAAGTTTGCCGATGACACCAAATTATTTAAGGTTGTTAAAAGAAAAGGGGATTGTGAGGAGCTCCAGAGGGACCTCTCCAAGCTGGGAGAGTGGGCATCCAAATGGCGGATGCAGTTCAATGTAAGCAAGTGTAAAGTGATGCACGTTGGTACGAAACATCCCAGATTCAAGTAACGCCTGATGAGATCTGAGCTGGCAGTGACCAAACAAGAACAAGATCTTGGGGTTGTGGTGCAGCTTGGTGAAGATGAGATCCTTAAAGGTGCGATCCGGTTCACACATGCAGGTACATCGTTGGGATTCACAGGCATCAGCAGATTCCTCAACACTTGTTTCTAAGTGTGCAAAGTAGCTCCCTTGAGAAGCCAGGTGTTCACAGCAGAATGGAAATTTGATCTGTGATGTTTAGTCTGTGATGACTTGTTCACACATGCAATTTATGAGCTGATACTGCAGCCATCAAAGGGTGAGCGTGAACTGGCACAGTGACAGGCTGCAACAGAAGCTTATCCTGCTGTGGCAATTTCTTTTAAGTGGCCACCATGTGGCTCACAGTCGCAGGCCATGAATCCTTCCCAATGGGTCCACCCATCCCATGCGCCATCCTCACCTCTCAGGCTCTCATCTGATCCCAGCAGAGTGGGAACCCTGCATCTTATGTTATGCATCAGCATGTAGAAGACAACGGCCCCTGAGGTCTTGCATTTATGTTCCCAGCCTTTGTATTTTTTAAAAAAGTATTATTTCCCATTGCTACGTGTTTTTATTTTGTTTTTATAATGTCAATATGCTCAGATCTACTCCTTGGAATTACATTTTATAAACACAATGCTGCTCTCCCTATGCCCTGGAGAATGTGTGTTGTTGCACATATCTTTTTTTTTTTAAAAAAAGAAAAAAGCACACACCTTTTTCAAAGAGAAATTCGCAGGAGATTCTTGTTTTGGGAAACACCGCATCAGTTTTTATTGTAGTCTGGAGTAAAATGTGCAATGGAACCTTAATTGAAATTCACCCTTTATCATTCAGAAACCCCTTTTTCCTCTGCTCCTTTTTATTACTGCGATTTGAAATCCGTTGCGGAGCGTGATGATCTTCAAAGATTAAACACTCCTAGAGGGGAAATTGCTGAGTTGGTGATGTCATTGGAAAGACAGAGAGTTTTTTCGTTTGTTTGTTTATTTGTTGGGGGTGTAGAGCGCCCCTGTTCATTTCATGACCTGATTGTTGGCAGGAAATGGGTTGCAGCGACATCCGGGGGATTATAGGAATAACCATGCTGAATGCAACTGGGGCTGTCTCTTGTGACAGTGCTGAGCCAGACATTCTGTGGAGATTTGTAAGTGGGCCAGGTGGCGCCACCCGCTACCTGTAGTTCAGAGCACCTCACAGACAGAGGCAGGCTTGGGAATACATGCACAAAGGTTTGCTGGCCCTTGTGCCCCCCCCCCTTGTGGGCTTCCCAGAGGCCCCTGGTTGGCTGTTGGGGGGGGGGGAGGAACTAAGTCTTCATAATAATAATAATAATAACGATTTATTTCTTACCCGCCTCTCCGTCTAGATCGAGGCGGGGAACAACAACATGATAAAATACATAAAACTAATTAAAACATGACAAATATTATTAAAACTGCATTAAAACATCCTAAAACATCCTAAAAACATTCTAAAAATTACACTGGATATGCCTGCCGGAAGAGAACAGTCTTTATAGCTTTCTTAAATTCTAAAAGACTGTTAAGTTGACGAGTCTCCTCCGGCAGGCCATTCCACAGTCTGGGAGCGGCAGAAGAGAAGGTCCTCTGGGTAACGGTTGTCAGCCTTGAACATGGTGCTCATGGGCCGCAGTGGGCCCACAGAGCCTCTCAGGGCTCCCCCCAGGCTCCCTGCCCCTCCTGTTTTTTATTTCTCAAAGTTTTGTAATTATTGTTTTTAATTGGGAGGCTGGCATGCAGCAAAGGTGAAGGTCTTCCGTCCAGCGCTATCTTTATTTGGGTTCACACTATGGAGCTCAGCGCTCACTCCTGCCTTGTTCTTGGGCTCCTGGGGGAGTTACTTTTCTTTTAACCCACCCGTTTTCCTTCTGGGAAATGAGTGTTTTGTGACTGGCCATGCCCACCATGGCAGACATTTTGTGAATGGGCAAGCCCCCTGCTGGAGCCATTTCGCAAGAGTGCCCACCACGCTGACTCGAAATTCCAAATGTTCCCTCTCACCCAAAAATGTTGGGGACCCATGGATTCCCACCCCTCACTTGACCTGATCCAGCAGCAGGGCTCCTCTGAGGTCCTACCAGGGGCTATTTACAAGCATGGCCTGGGCTATCTCCCTCTGAAAATGGAGGTTATGTTTTTTCGGCTGCCATGCCTAGGAGTAGGAGTGTGCAGAGCGGGTCTTCTCTGCCCTGAAAATCAGGTCGGAGCTCTGTTGAGGCATTTCTCTACCCAATTTTCAGAGTGGGTCCCTCTCTCCACTCTGCTGGATAGTTTGGTGAAAAACCGCTCCATTTTCGGGTAACCACTACGTTCACATCAACGGGAATTAACAGAAATGCTCACCGCTCCCTCAGTTTTAAAGATAAACACATGAAAATTGGCACCGTGATAGCTTTTAAAGAGGGCTTCAGGCATGCTAATTTTGGAGCAGATCCCTACATGTAGTGATTTATAGGGAATTTATACATCTCAAAACTCAAATCTCGTGCCTTGATCTGTACATGCGAGGGAGAGGGAAACGAAGCAGCGGGACAAACACTGCAAGACCGAGAACCACAATGAGTGTGCAAGCCAAGGACACCATGAGAAAAATGATTGGTATTCCCTCCCCCAAACACTGTGACTGGAGAAGAACAGAACAGGGAAGAAGAGTGCTGTGGCAATTCCTAATTGGTTAGCCACAGATGTCAATCTCAATCATCAAAACTACCCCACTCCATCACCCCATGTTCCTTATTGGGAGGTTTTCAGTTAGACATACCGCACACACAAAATGGTTGGATAATTTCGGAGACATTAGAAGCTCCGATTGGACGCGTCTCCACTCTGAAATTATTTGATGGGTTTAGAAGTGGCCGATATCCGCTCTGGAAGATCGAGTACTCTGCGGATGTTCGCAGTTATCAGCTTTTTCCGGAGCAGAGCACACACCCATAGCTTGGAGCCGCCAGATAATCTTCCTTACAGTGATTTATCTGATCCCGTCATTCTGAAGTGACATGCCAACAGAAATGCAAATGATCGGCTCTTGCTGAGCCAAATGTGCCCACCCATAGAGGAGGCTGCTTGGTGTTCAGTGTAATGCTGCTCCATCTCTGCCCTACATGTGACTGGATCAGTCAGGGATTCCCAAATCAGAATCAGAAGGATCTCTGCCCTCCTGCATTGCTGCATGCCACATACAACAACATAATTAATGCATCTCTCAGGGAAGGGAGTTTTCCATCATGTTTAAAAGAAGTGGTAGTACGGCCTCTTCTGAAGAAGTCCTCCCTGGATCCCCTGGACCTTAATAACTACAGACCAGTATCAAATCTTTCATTTCTGGGCAAGTTGATCAAGAGGGCAGTTGCCTTCCAACCCCAAGCAGTTTTGGATGATACAGATTTTCTAGATCCATTTCAAACTGGCTTCAGGGCAGGATACGGAGTTGAGACAACTATGGTCGCCATAGTGGATGATCTATACTTGAGTATTGACAGGGGGAGTGTGTTCCTGCTGGTACTTCTGCACTTCTCAGCAGCTTTTGATACCATCGACCATGGTATCCTCCTGGAATGCCTGAGGGGATTGGACACTGTGCTTCAGTGGTTCCGGTTCTACCACTCGGGCAGGTTCCAGATGGTGATGCTTGGGGTTAGTTGCTCCTCAAAGAAGGAGCTGTTGTATGGCGTACCTCAAGGTGCCATCCTATCCCCAATGCTGTTTAACATCTACATGAAACCGCTGGGAGAGATCATCCGGAGGCATGGGGCGGGGTGCTATCAGTCCGCTGATGTCACCCAAATATATTTCTCTATGCGTTTGACAACAGCGTCAGCTAAGGATAGTGTGTCTCCTCTGAATGAATGCTTGGAGGCAGTAACGGGCTGGAAGAGGAAAAACTGAAGCTGAATCCAGACAAGACAGAGGTGCTTACTGTCAAAGGCCCCAACCTAGGTTTGGAGGTGTGTCAACCAGTTCTGGATGGGGTTACACCCCCCCCCCCGAAAGACTGTGTTCGCCTTGTGGGTGCTCCTGGATCCATCACTCCAAATGACAGCTCAGATAGATGTGACGGCCAGGAGTGCCTACTATCAGCTTCGGCTGATATGCCAGCTGCGCCCCTTCCTAGAGTTGGAAGACCTAAAGACAGTAGTGCACGTGCTGGTAACTTCGAGGCTCAACTTCTGCAATGCGCTGTACATAGGGCTACCTCTGTGCCTAGTCCGAGAACTTCAACTAGTTCAAAATATGGCAGCCAGGTTGGTCACTGGAACACCTAGGGGTGACCATATTACACCAGCTTTAAAATCATTTCACTGGCTGCCAATTAGTTTCTGGGCAAAGTACAAAGTGTTGGTCATTACCTTTAAAGCCCTACATGGTTTGGATCCAGGTTTCCTGCGGGATCGCCTTCTCCCATACAATCTGCCCCACATGCTCAGGTCTTCTGGGAAGAATTTGTTACAGTCAACCAAAACTAGGCTGACAACTGTTATCCAGAGGACCTTCTCTTCTGCCGCTCCCAGACTGTGGAATGGCCTGCTGGAGGAGACTCGTCAACTTAACAGTCTCTTTGACTTTAAGAAAGCCAGCCCAATCTCTTCTGGCAGGCCTACCCAGTTGAATTTTGAGAGTTTTATTGGTGTTTGATTGGCATTTTAATAATGTATTAGTTTTTTATTTTATTGTTGATGTTGTTCCCCGCCTCAATCCAGAGGAAGAGGCGGGTAATAAATAAATATATTATCATTAGTAGTATTAGTATCTCTGCATGAGTCGCTGCTGCAGGGTTGCCTCATTCCCATTTGCTCAGGTCAGTGAGTCATGCAGAGAGACAGGCAGGCGCTTCATTCGGAACTTTCCACACCCTCTCAAACAGGAGCCCTTTCAGGTCTGAGAATAGAATCAGGCCTCCCGTTTTGATTCAGAATAAGAGCAGGTTTCAGCAATCAGAAATCTGGGAAATGCTGCTTTTGAATCCCTTTCAAAAACCGTAAGCTGCAATCACAATGGCCCCCTGCAGCGAGTACTCCCAGAGGGCGATTGACTTGATACATGAAGGGCCATTTCCTTTTAGCTTCCTGAAGCTGGATCCCTGCCAGTTGCCAAAGCCTTTGCAGGAGAGTTTTAGGGAGATGTGGGGTGAAAGTTAAGGAGCCAACAATTGGGACTTAGGAGGGTTGTCCTGCTCCCTGCCCGGGGCACCTCCTGATTGCTGAACCCCACAGCTTCCCTCGGCCTCATCTGGCCCCCTTGCTGTCTCTGCTGTTTCTCCCAATATACCTCCTCTCCCTCCCCTCTGCAACCCTTGCTAACCTCCCTGTTCTCTCCACTCTGGGAGGAGGCACAAAATTAAAATCGTGGTTTGATCCTGGAAGAGGATCATTTGCCGAGGTACAGAGCAATCTTAATCCACTGCGCCAATTTAGGTAAGTAGCGCAGCCTTGGAATTAATTGGACTGGGCCTGTGCCGGCCAGTGAATAGTGGGAGAGACGCACAGCGGAATTTAGGGGACAAATTGCACGTTACGATCCAGTTAAGAATACCCAAATCCTGGCATCGTATGTTTTGACATGTCCATTATTTATATGCAAATGCAGTATTTTCTCCTGAATTTCCTTGGAGATAAACTTTATTAAGAAAGTTAAAGGCAGAGGACACAATATGTTAATGGGAGATAATCAACATGTGGCTTGTGACTTTGGGAATATTGCTTGTATGGAAATTGGCAGATTAGCTATTTATAGTCTCATTTCCTCCTTCTTGGGAGGGCATCGAGTCTATATGATCACGCAATGTGGCTTACTGGCAACATTTGCATTTCCCATAGGTGTCATCCTATGCTTGCTAGGAGGATAGAACCAAATCAGGCAGATTTGGGCAAAAGACATGTCAATTTGCAGGGATCTGGATGGGCCAAGGTACCGTTCCCCATCGTTGGCGTTATACATACTCCTTCATCAACATGGCTCTATTCCATGTGACATAAGCACAGAAGGGCCATCCTCTGCCCCAAGGGGCTTGCAGTCTAAATTTGACAAAGCAGGAGATGAAAAGAGGGGTATCTGTAACAAGGCCAGCCAATGGCATTACAGGGATGTAGGGCGTGTTTCCATCTGAGAAGAGAACAAAGGATGAGGTGACACCTTCTTGCTCACATCACTCTACTTACAAGCTGCATTTAACAAATTGGACTTGCAGCGATGGACAGTCCTGAGGACTAGAAATGCTGCCTTTTCCCACTGCTTGTTCCCCTCTCTGTATAATGGAACAGAGGTGCAGCGCTTCTGGTATGCAGCGAACTACATCCCATCCATGTCTGCTTCTGAGCTTCTCCTATAAGTGTGCAGGGCACCAAAACCACCTTTCAGAAATCTTATTCGGTCCCTCGCTTGAGATTTCAGCAAACACTTGGGTTGCTTATACAACCTATCTATGGACAGGTTAGGGGTAGGACCAGTAGCCATGATGCCTTTCTGGCAGGCAGGCATAGAGGAAGGAAGGAAGGAAGGAGGAAGGAAGGAAGGAAGGAGGATTATAGTATTTGGCTAGCTCTGAGTAATAGGAAAGGGGTGAAGAAGTGCAATTTGATTGAAACAAATTGGGAGATTTATTTCCATTCATCCATCAATATGCCAAGGCGCTGTCTCAACCCAAGCACCAGTTTGTACCCCTGAGTCATGCTTAGCGCAAGGTGACTTCAAGGAGATGTCCGGAATTTGCTGAAGTTTCTCCAGGTTGGGGGGAGGTGCATTGTTGAAAAATGCCTTATTGGGAAATTCAATTTGAGGAGAGGCAGGTACAGATTGGAAGGAGGATCCTCCACTATCTGGCAATCAGGCCTTCTGTTATTTCCACCTCCAAATTAATTTCTTGTAATTGTTTTGCATGTCCAGCACTGTGGCAGCTTAATAATGCTCCAAGAATGCCTCGCCTTCCATCCTGCCTTTGTGCCTCTCCCGTCACTTTAAGATGGAGCTTCACTTTGCCTTTGAGAATTAGGCATCCAGCAATAATCCCGCCTCCTGCAATGATAAGTCCCTGATGTTTGGGAGTCAAAGCCAAAGAGCAACAAATGAACCCAATAATACCCAGGAAAGGTCAGGATTTTATCTGCCTTGGCCATCCAAGGTGTATGTACAGCTGCCCTTGGGCATTTAGAAATGCTTCCAAATTGCACGAAGTACTGGTTTCCCTCTATTCGGCACTGGTTAGGCCTCATCTTGAGTATTGTTGGCACCACACTTCAAGAAGGATGCAGACAATCTGGAGTGTGTTTAGAGGAGGGCAATGAGGATGATCAGGGGTCTGGAAATAAAGCCCTATGAGAAAAGACTGAAAGAATTGAGCATGTTTAGCCTGAAGAAGAGAAGATTGAGGGGAAACATGACAGCACTCTTCAAGGACTTGAAGGGTTGTCACTCAGAGGAGGGCCAGGATCTCATCTTAATCATCCCAGAGTGCAGGACTAGGAATAATGGGCTCAAGTGACAGGAAGCCAGATTCCGGCTGGACATCAGGAAAAACTTCCTGACAGTTAGAGTAGTACGACAGTGGAACCACTTACCTAGGGAGGCATTCAAGTTACAGCTGGACAACCATCTGTCAGGTAAGCTTTAAGGGGGTTGGACTCGATGGTCTTATAGGCCCCTTCCACTTCTGCTGTTCTGTGGTCCTATGATTCTAACCTTTACTCTTTCCTGTTGAAGTATGACATTGCTATGAACACCACAGGTCGGCCCACCAACCTCTGTGACAGATGTAAAGATGAAGGCTAGTTCCATCAGAAAGACTTTCAGGAAGTGGATTAAAAATAAAACAGCTGGTGTTGTCAAGCCTGTATACAAATCTATGATGTGGCCACACTTATTGTCTACAGTTCTGGTCTTCCCATTTCAGAAACAATCCCGTAGAGAGGGGAAGGTTGCAGAAAAGGGCAACTCCAGAGATCAAGGGGCTGGGAAATGAGATAATGTTTTGACTTTTGGGGGCTCTTTAGTTGAGGAAAAAAGGTGACTATGAGAAGACATGATAAAGGTTTTTTTTCAGTTATGTATGGTATGGAGAAAGTGGATAGAGAAATTCATTTTTATCCCTCTCTCATAACATTTGAACTTGGGGTCATCCAGTGAAGTTGATGGAGAGTCAAGTTTTCACACAACACAGAATCAGTGTATGGAATTTGCTGCTGCAGGGTGCAGTGATGGCCATGCGGATCAATGGGTTTAATTCAAGGAAGAGGAGCAGGAGAAGATCTATCGGTAGAAACTAGTCATGAGGGCTGAATGGAATCTTCATGTTCAGAAGCAATATGACCCTGAGCACCAGTTGCGGAAGGAGGGGCAGCCCAGGACGGCCTAGTCGAGGGTTTCCTATTGAAGCCCTTGGTTGCCCACTGTGGGTAGGAAGATGCTGGACTGGATGGACCATTGATCTGATCAAGCAGGGCTCTTCTGCTCTCACCGCAGCTGGAAGCTGCAGCTGAGAGAATCACTAAGGCCTCCTAGCAAGTTTGTGACTGAGGAAGTTTGAACTGGGGGCATTTCAGCTCACTGCTACACCCACACCATCCATCGCAAAGGGCCAGAGGGCTATCAACTGCGAATGATGACAAGCCACTTTCTAGCTGTCCTCCGAATTCTTGCTTATCCAAGTTCTGCACTCTGTGATCCCCCCACTTTGTGGCTTTGCACATGTCTCTCTTTCTCCCCCCCTCTCTTAGCTTGGTTTCCAAGACATGGGCAAAAAAACCTAGAGAAAATGTTGAGGGAGTTCTCAAGAACATGTTGAAAAACAGGGGTGTGTTTCAGCGATAGCAATATAGAAACAGAACAGCAAACCAGGAAGGACTGCCTTGTTGTTACTTCTTCCTAAGGTGAATGTATGTATGGGGACCAGGATTGTGCCAACCAGCTCTGTTCCCCCCTGCCACCCCCCTAAAGAAAACCTGTTCCAAATCTCTCCTGATGATGCTGTGCACTGAACCTGGGTCTTTCAGCATGCAAAGCACGGACTCTACCACTAAGGGTGCCTCTACAAGAGGCATTTAAAGCTCTTTCAAGGCGCATTAAAAAAAATTACCTCTACAGGAACGGAGCGCAAATCGGGCGTAGAGGCGCGTTATCGCCCCGATTATGCACATTATGGAATGCGCGTTAAATCGCGAGTTTTATTTTGCTCCATCCGTTAAAGCGCATTTTGACTGTGTGAACAAGCGCTTATGCGCATTAACTACTTGTAAAGCGCATTTTGGACATCTGTTAATGCGCTTCGCCGCCTCTTGCCGCCTCTCGTGCAGAGGGATTAGGCGTAAATGCGCTTCTGCGATTATGCGCATAATCACCTAACCAGGCGCAAAAGCGAATCCTTGTAGAGGGGACCTTACGCTACAGCCCTTCCCTGAAGTCCTTAAAATTAATCATGACAGGCATCATCATCATTCAACGATCTATGTAGGCTTCAGAAGCTGTTGGACACTTCATGGTTGCCCAGTGTCACACTGCATCATGGGATTTGTAGTGTTTGAAAAGGTTGGATGCAAAGAATTAGGGGAATACAGATACTGCTAGACTATAGAAGGGGCACTGCCATCTCATGAAAACATGCATCAGCTTCTGAGCTGAACATGTATTGCTTGCAGATGTAGGTTTTTGGCAGCTTATTTGTGGGTGCTGGTCAGAACCTCCTTGTAGGGTCAGAAGTGGCTTGAAAGGTTCCTAGGAAGCTGAGGGAAAAGGGGGCTCCGGGAGAGCCTGCCCTGCCCTCCAGCCTCCGACGTGCCTGTCTGTGGCGTGATTCAGCCTTTGCTGTCCTTGTGAACGTCTACCATTAATAGGCCTCTTAATCTTCCATGGGAAGCCGCAGCTCTCAATATTTCTCGAGCAAACAGGGTTGCTTCAGTGTTTGCTGAAGGCTCTTAGCTTCTAGTTTGAATATATTTATTTCAATTTTTTTCCCTTCTCTGTCTCCTTCTCTGGGGGGATGTTGTGAATGTTTAAATTTTCCCATCATAAGCAAAGCCTGTTAAGTGAAGTGAAACAGAAAGAGACATCTGGGGGAATAGCTCACCAAGCCAACTCCCCTTCGCATGCAAGCAGGAATCGAATCTCTTCCTTTCTGAAGAAACATTGCATCTCGTAAAGGAGGAATTGTCAGGCATGAGGCCAAAGAAACAATGACGGCCTGAGCCTATGACCAGCACTGTGCTATTGAATGATCCATCAGACACAGCTTGCAGTGAGTCAAAGCATTACCCCATCTAGCCTGACATTTCCTGTTTGGTTGGCAGCAATATTTTCTCCAGCTCTTCTGGCAGTAGATGCCCCCCCCCCCCAATCCCTGGAGAGAACAGCAACTGAACCTGGCGGACTTATGAACGTCTCCTCCTCTGTATTTTCCAGTTACTTAATCAAACCTACAACGTGTAGCCAATATGTTGGGTAGCCTCCATTGGTCTATTTTCTTTATTCCAAATTTTGTACAAAGCATTGCCCATGTGCAGCTTGCTATTGCTTATTCCATGTATTCATTTGTTCATTCATGAGTTTCCCCACCCTCTCTGCGGTGTTGATGCACACAGGTGCCTTGACAAATACCGCAAGAAAAGCCACCTTGAGGTGGTCGTCCATATCCTTGCTTCAAAGCTGTTCTTGGGGGCAGTGTCTCACTGATGTGCATGCACACTTCTGTGCATTGCTAAAGCACTGGGCAAGATGTATCAGTGTAATCAAGGATGTATGAGAATCGCTTTTCAGTTTGCAAAGGACTTGAAGATGCCCCATTCGCAGTCACTAATGTTGACGTGAACAGGAGAGCATTTTCTCCAAAAGTGTTTGCCAATTCCCAAACTTGCCTTCACGTTCGCAAAATGTGTACTTGAATACTTAGCACCTTTCTCAAAATGTGCACATTTTAAATCGCCCACACTTTCGTCCATGGGGAAAAGTTATGCAAATTTGGGGACTGAGGATTGTTTGCGCAACTTCCATATCCATTTGCACAAAATAAACAGCAGTTGCAAAAGTGAGGGCAAGAGACAAGCAGCGAGCTGATGTTTGGAGAATCACTGGCTGGTTTCGGACAACATATTAGGCAACGGAGGGCAAAATAGCGTACTGACCGTGTGTTGGGTAGGCGGAGCTCCCCACACAACACGTTGCAACTCCGGTGCTTGTGCAGCTGAAAGTTCCAGTGGCCATCTTGGTTGCTACATCTGCTCCCTCCCCTACCCTCAGTCCCCCAGCCATATCCCAGCATGCACTGCAAGTTCTTCTGGCTGTATAGAGCAGCCGGGGGGGGGGGGGGGGTTCAGCTGCTCCGGCCAGCAGAACTCTATTCCCAAATGGAATAGTCCACTGAAGGGGGGGGGGGTTGGTTTCGGACAACACTTTAAACAATGGGGCTTCGGGCTAAACAACGTGCAAGCCCATTGTTTCTCGCCGTTGCTTAATTGGGCAGAATAGCGTACTGTCAGTTGTGTGTGCGTGGTGTGTAACCCTCCACACAACACAATAAGCAACACAACTGATGATTGTTTCCCCCCTCCGTTGCTTAATGTGTCGTCCGAAACCAGCCATAGGCAAGCTCAAGATGGCATCACATGGCCTCCGATTGCATCAAAATGGTTTTCCACAGTGCTGAACTGATGTGATTCTGAACACCGGCAGTTTAGAGAGAGGGAAAAGAGATGAAGGGGCTGAAGGGACTGTGGGTCCTCTCCAGTCCTTGAAATTCTCTTGGTTTAATGGGAGCTCAGGAGGAGTGGAATGCAGGGCAGGATGAAGGAACCACAGCCAGAGCGTTGTAGCGCTTAGTGTAGTCAGAGTGGGGAGACCTGGGTTCAAATCCCCACCCTGCCATGGGCCTCCTGAGGTGACCTTGGACCAGTCACTGTTTCCCAGCCTGAGGTATCCCACGGGGTTGTTGCAAAGATAACAAGGAGGTGGGGGGGGGGGGGCAAACGTACTGTGATAAGCTATTAAAAACAATGCCTATCAGAATTAGTTTCATTCAAGCTAAATATTTTCCAGCCTGGCTGTAAACTAGAGAGAGCTAGGTCATTGTAGTGGCTGGGGCTTTCCCCATATGTAGTCCCTGGGTCAGTCCGTCTCTCATTTTAGTCCCCTCCTACAGTCTTTCAGAACAAAACAGGGCCGTCCGTTGGACAGCTTTGTACACAGGACTCCTTGTCTTCTCCTCCGTCCACCTCCACCTCCCTTCTGACCTTGGTCAGTTTAATACTTCGGCTATGGGGTGGTATATAAATGTAATAAATCATCATCATCATCATCATCATCATCATCATCATCCTTCTCTCTTGGTGGCTTCGGCTCATTAGCTCCACATGACAGCTGGCTCCCCACTCCCTCCTTCAGGAAGGCCGCAGTGAGTTCCCAGTGGAGTAGTGAGGCTGACCACATTTCCCCCCACCCACGGCCTCGCACTTCTGTTGCACCCTGAGCTTCTTGGAGGAACGGTGGCATGATGATGGTGATGATGGTGATGCTACTACAGGAGCCCAGGAATAAGAACTGAAGGGGGGGGGAATCCGCTTGTCCCCGATTGAAGAGAGAACCTTCGGTCCCCTGCACCGCCACTCAGCTGCTGTCCCTTCCCAGCAAATCTTCACGGCTAGGTGGAGGTTTTGCCCTGTGGGGGTGGAGAACATCTCAGGAGATCCCTGCCCTTTGATCGGTGTGGGCCCGCTGCCACAGCTGGCATCCCCTGGTCACATTCTCTCTGTCTCTCCCATCACGGCTTGCCCCTAAACGCTGCCCACAGTAGACGTCATCAGCTGCCAGCGCCGGCCCTCCTGGAGCGTCGAGGATTAGATAAGCTCAGCTTGCCAACCGTGATGAAGTGTTTGTGGGAAACCATCACAGGCAGGTGCTGAATGTGACGGGAGAACCCTGTACAGAGTTCGGTACCCATGAATGGGAGCAGCCCGGCCCCTCACTCTTTGGTGAGTAGTGCGCACGGCCCTTATCCATTATCATGAGGAGAGCGAGCCGGGGGTGGCTCCAAACTTGGCAAAAGCAATCTCATTATGGATGCCTGAGCAGACATTTGACAATTAACGAATGCAGGCGGACTGGGTAGAATCGGAAGGAGGTATCCATCTTTTACTCCTCACTAATCTCTAACTATTCTTACAAATGGTCTGGAAAGTAGGACATTTAACTCAACACGGCAATTATTTTTCACCCTTTTTTCATAGCAAGGGAATAGATTTGCTTTGACATGGAGCATTGGCCAGGCTAATCGTATTAATGATGGGGGCAAGAGGAACAGAGCGGGGAGAGGGACATGCCTTGAAGCCCACCTGGATGGAATCAGCAGTTCCTCTGTGTAGCAGTTGGATGAGGCCGTCCCGTCCGTCTCAGTTACTCGCCTTTTGTCAGGGACTCTGGGCACATGGTCCCCGAGGCTGGGACACAGCTGAGTGAGCTACCCAAGACTGCGCCTGCTAGTCGGCCACATGGGCATCTTCTTCAAGCACCCAAGAAGAAATGGCTATGCAATGTCAACAAGTGAAATCGTGGAGCCACGTATTCTGCACCAGCACCTTTTGATAAGCAGGAGAACCGATGTTATCTAACACACACACACACACACACACACACACACACTCCAGTTCCCATTGAATTTAGCTGCAGTCTTCTCTTTAGCTAATGGGAAGAGATTCCTTCCCCCCTCCCACCGCAACAATATGCAACGTATTTTGGGGTGGTTTGATCTGAAACGGGGAATTCATGCAATCAGCTTTACCCAAGACCTGCTCCTGGTGGAGATAAAACTGCTAGAACCTGGTGCGTTGATATGGATCAACCCAACGGCCTGAGTTTGTGGGCTGTCCTTGGGGCAAGGCTAAGGTGAATGCCATGATGGGTGCCTGCACTTCAAAAAGGATGGTTGCACCACCAACAGCAACCACTGCAGTTGGCAGGCAAGACAAGGCTTCCAGAGTCAGCAAGTCTGGCATGAATCCAACCAATGGCTCTTAGGTGTCCTGAGGGCTAGATGGACCTTCATCTTGAGTGTCAGCCTAGCCCTGTTGCCTTCAAGCCCAGCACATGGGTTTCCTGAAGGCATCTGGCTGGCTTCTCCTGGAGACAGGGTGGCCGGCTAGGTGGGCCCACAGCAGTCTTCTCCAGCAGGGCTGCTCTTGTCTTTTTTTCTTCCCCTTAAACCATGGTTATCGTGAAATTTTATTTTGAAATCAGGTTAACAAAATAAAGGCAACAAAAGGAAGAAGAAAATACATAATAATAAATCAAAATCAGCAAAGAAACAAAGCAATTTACTAATTATAAATCTTAGGATGAAAGTTTTAAAAAAATACAAATTCTACAACATTGTAAAGGTGTGTGTGTCATTTTGTGCAGATTAATCAGGAAAAAGATATATAGGCAACTGTACTTCGCTGGAAGTTTAGCAGAAGTTTGAAGGGCCTCAGCACAGGAAATGAATGGAAACTCTGGTGCCCACAACATCATCCTTCACATTAGGGTTCCTTGCTCACTGCACTTGCTGAGTAAGCTTATCCATACTCATAGTCTCCCAGAGTTTATTAATCCACTGCTCTCTGGTTGGCTGCTCTTGTCTCGTCTTCTCCTCTTGCCTGGTCAACCAAGTCCCTGCACCCCACCTCTGGTGCTTCAGGGTTTCCAGGGCCAACCCAAGGCTCAATTTCCTCAGAACAGCCTTCCTCACCTGGGTACCCTCTAGATTTATTGGACTACAGCATGCCTGGCTAGGGGATGCTGGGATTTGTAGTCCAACACATTGAGAGGGCACCAAGTTGGTCACTGGCAACTTATGCCATTTTGGTGATAAGTTTTGTGTACATATCTATACAGCCTAAGCATAGGATGAGGGTGCGCAGCATTAGCCTGCTCACAGATTCCCGTCCCCCTGTAGGGCCAAAGGATTTCCTTCCAGAGAGAAAAGTCAGTTCTCTGCCTCCTTCTCTGATCCAGATCTGGCACAGGATGACTTCCTGCTTCATACATAGCCCCCCTTCTCTCTCACCCCTCCCCTTCCCTAGTGGGAGGGAGAAAGGTGACTCATCTCCACCCATCACTTGTGCCTGCTTGAGGCATCCTGGCTCCCTTTAAAACACATCATCAGAGCATTCCCAGCTATCCACTGTCCTGTAAGAGGCGTTGCCTCGAGCTGCCCACACTTACAGCTCCACTAAGAAGAAACCTTAAGGAGTTGTCAGGAATCCTCCACCTCTTTGCAGTCATGGGCACTGAACTTTAGGGGTCCCTGAAAGGCCACTCAGACCACCCCCAAACCCACAGCAACATTGAGCTGTGGAATGCACCTTCCAGGGTGTCTTGATTTGCATCCTGTCACCGATGGCCCTGGTAGATCAGCTGGCCTGGACAGCTTTTTAGGAAGCGTTTTGAGCTCCCCGCTGCCTGAGTAGTCGGACGTTTCAGGACAGCCTCTTCCAGGGCCTTGGGAGAAGGAAGAACTGCAGAGTATTTCTGTTTGGTGATCAACTGTTCCATTCCATGTGCATGCGCTGAGCAGGGGAAAACTGACAGAGAGGGGCCCAGGCAAGATCTGTCCTCCACAGCAAACGCAGGCCCAGCAGCCCCAAGGCTGCTTCTTGCCATCCATCTGCCAAATTCTGACTTCTTCCTCTTCTTTTTCTCTGGCCTGACAGTGAAATCCAGCCTCCTCCTGTGCCAAGAATGTGCTCCAAGCTCTGCTAGATGGGAGCCCCCTTCCCTTCTCAGGATCCAAGCAAGCAGAGATGGGGCTCTTCTCCCACCATCTGAGGGGATGTCCGCGCAAGGGTCCATTTGCTGAATTGCCCTGGACTGATCCCTCTCTAATCTATGTCTGTGGCTAGGAACTAGGCATCGGCTTGGAAAGAGCAATGTTTGCAGGCCAAGCCGTTCATCTTGCTGATTCTAACTGCCAGGTAGGGTGAGAGGAAGGCATTACAAAGGGTGGGGGAGTTCCGCTGCAGCATAGGCTGCCTGAGAGGCTTGCCAGTTTGTCTGAAACAGGGGAGGGGGGTTACTGTTTCTTGAAGGTGCTCTCAAAAAGTTTGGTTTGGAGGTAGATCCATCCGGAGCAAGGTTGCGGGTTCTGGTGCTGATGACACAGGAAACCTGTGCCTCAGCTGCTTCATTTGAAGGAAAGAAAAAGAAAGCATCTCGACTGGTTCTGCCCCAGAGAGGCCTGCCAGGTGAGCGAGAACCTCCCTTCCGCTTCTCAGGCCTCCTTTGCCATGGCTGAAAGCTGAAAAATGGAAACCGCGGCAGAACTAAATTAGTCCGCTGGTTGAAATGACAGCTGAGATTTAAAAGCATCTGCAGGATTTCCTTCCTTCCTTCCTTTCCTCCCCTCCTTCAAAGAACAGTGAATTAAATTAACATTTTGGGTACCATTTATTGCTATCTCCTCTTTTTATTAGCTGGTAAATAACTTTTATAGACACATCAGTTGCTTCCAAGCTGCAGCTGTAATAATAACCCCATTATGTCGCTCTGTTGTTGACTCAATGATTACATGCTAAGGAGAGTTCAGGGTTCAGGTTGTGACATATATGCCCCACCTATCCAACAGAGCACAGGGTTCAAATCCTGGCCAGCAACGTGCAAATTCCTCTCTTGAGGAATGGTGTTCCTCTTCTCATCAGACCTCTTCTAGTTTCCCTGCTCAGATGTTGCGGTGGAGGAGAAACTGCCTTGTCCAGGCTTTGTGGAAGGTGGAAAACCTGGAAGGGAACCCCACAGGGAAATGATGCCTCTGTTTTCTGGGCATTCTTTAGGTTTCCCTCGAAATCCTCCGGAGGAGGGGGAACACCCCCAATTTCTTCTCAGCTCCAGGTGCTCTTAGCATTACCAGTGAGAAAGCATTGTACCATTCCCCCCCCTCCTCATCTTTTCCATTCCATTTTTTTCCCTTCCTGGATTTTCTGCATTAAGAAAAAAGGGCAGAAGAAGTGGTAAGAAAACACAGCAGAGTTACGCCCCCCCTCCGTGAAAGTTGCAGGGTGATGGCACAGTTCCCCCACACTGGCTGGGGAATGCTGGGAATTGTTGGGCCATTTCTGTCTGAACATGTATAGGATTGCACCCTAAAAGCCTCGTTTGGAAGCACCCTAAGTTGAAGCTGGGTTTTATTTTGGGCACAGAGCCTTTGAAAAATGATTGTTTTGGGGAAAGGGAGCTATAACTGCTTTGGTGGCAGGGGCAGGGGACCCTCATGAAGGTCTTCCATCCTTCACTCTGCTTTGTGCTGAGAGACGCTCTCTGTGTCCGGCAGAGAAGGGGGGGGGGGAGCTTCCAAACAGACACGCCTGCAGCCCCTTGGTGATGGGGGGGCATTTGGAGAGAGGCGGCCAAGGGAGCATGGCAAGCAGCCAGACACCTTGCAGTCATCTTTCTCCTGATTGTTTCCATTTTATCGATGAGACGGATGTCCTACGCCAGCCTCCCAAAGAGGCGCCCAGTCAATTGAAACGGAAGTCTTTGCTGCTCCAAGGCTTCCGGTGGCAAGAGGCTCTGCCAGAGAGCTGGTGAAATCTGCTCAGTAGGATCAACGGGGCTGGAGGGACAGAGTTTGACCTCTCGATCTGTACCGACACGGCCGTGAGTGGAGGGATGACAGAGGCCCCCGCCCACCTCCCGGTTGCTTCTGTGAGCCTATCTACACTACTGCTTTAAAACGGTTTATAAAACTGTTATAAACCGTTTTAAAGCAGTAGTGTAGATAGGCTCTGTTTGTGAAATTGCTTGCTGCCTTCCACATCCAGTGGCGGGGCTCCATCTCAAGGGGGCGAGGTGGAGCTTCATTTTTTTTTTTAACCCTTCTGCTATGCCCAGCCAATCAATAGCTGATTTCTTTTCCCTTTCCTTTTTGTGAGGAGGAAACAGGAGGTAGTTGACTATTTGCTCACCTTTCAGGATGAGCACAGAAACAGAGGCAATGCTGAGAAATGCCATCCGTCCAAACTCTCCCGACTCCCTTTGAAACTAGTGTAAAGTCGGTTGTCACCCTGGGCGCTGGTAGTCAGAGGGCAAAACCAGGGAAGCAGGTTTCAGCTACACACGAGGAGAAACTTCCTCTGATGAAGTTCAATAGAATAATCTGCCTCAGGAGACGGTCAGAATCCCCTGGGCTGGGGGCATTTTAAGCAGAGGCCGACCCACAACTGCCAGGGGTGCTGCAGTTGCACCCTGCATGGAGCAAGGGCTTGGATGAGCTGAACTCCAAGGTCAAACTCTGGAATTTGGTGGTGGTGGTGAGGATGATGCCGAAGAAGAAGATGAAGATTTCAGAGTTCACAAATATTATGTTCTTCCATGTGTGTACAACCCTTAATTACAGACCCTCCATACAACCCTAGAACCCAGATCCTTCACTTTTCAAGATGTCCAGATTTGGAACATATAATTAAAGTTGTTAATGCCTTGCAGCCACGTGTTTACCTTTGGAGGACCTGCTCCAGTTCTAGGTACCAATTTGGGTGCATGTGCGACAACCGTCCCATGGCTGAGAAAGCGGGAATTGAGCCTAGGGGATGGGTGGCGTTGCCCTCCCTCCAGGCGTTCTGGTGGAGAAGAAAATGCTGGAGCCGAGCGCACCCCCAGCGTTCTCTCGGGGCATTTTGCTCTGCCTCTGCCTGCCCCTCCTCTCCCCCGCCCACCCCGATTCCATTCCACGCAGGGTACCTGTGTGTTTCAACAGCACCTCCTCCTGCCTTTGTAGTGGGGGTGGCGGGAGTACTTCTCTCTCGCCCCACTATGCCCTCCTGGGGGGCTGTTTTAATTCTGCAGCAGCTGTTTTGTCAATTCTCTCAGCTTTCAGCATTCAAAACGTGTTAGCTTCTTCTTCTTATCATCCCGTTCTCCCTCAGAGCCACCGCTTGGAGGAAGCGGGAGGGAGGGTAAGCAAGAGCAGCTGCCAGATCTCACCGAAAGCTGCAATTCAGGGCAGATTTGGAGGCTTGTGCTCTGGAGAAAGTTCTGAGGGACGTTTAAAGGAAGCGGTGGAAGGAGATGTTTGGTGAGGTGAGCTCAGTTCCTTGGGAGAGGGAGGAGATCCATCCAAGCTGCACATGCTATTTTCAGAAGCTCTCTAGACCACAAGGCCCAGGAGGAACATTCAGTTCTGGAAAGGCAGGGCTGCCCCACATGGGGAGCCCCCAGAGCTGTAGTTTGGGGGCTCTTCAAAAAACCCCAGTCCTGGAGGAGGCCAAGTGTTGGACTCCCTGACATAGGAAGACTTATAAAAGCCTTCCTGACTGAGTGGGGGATTTCCCTGGGCAACAGTCGCTGCTCTGCCTCTGGCTTGCTTTCTTGCATTGTCTCCTGGCTCTTGACCTTGGGCCCAACTTGCTGGGGGTGTCTCCTGGCTCAACTTGTGGCTTCTGACTCCTGGCTCACCTCCGACAGCTGCTGATGGCTCAGACTTGGCACATAGGCCTCTCTCCACAGCCTGGGATGCCCTTTCTGGAGTCCAGTTTGCTGGGGAAGAAACCCTCTCCATGCTACGGGAATAGCCAAGGAGACCCGGGGTTAGAATCGCCACAGAGTTTTACCAAAAGCAAGGCAAATTTGGAGGGAGAAAACATCTATGGGAATGTGGAGATAGCAAAGAAGGGTTTGATGAGTGTTATTCCTCAGAGGGGCTCCGCACATTCTGTATTCAAGGGTGACCAGTGTGGTGCAGTTGCTGCTTTCTTGCTGCTGCATCCAATGCCATTCCGGTACTGTCCGTATCATGGGGATCACATAGATGGCTGGAGTCCTTGGGGACTTCCCACATCAATCCTACCTGACCCCAAGGCTTTGGGGAGGGAGGGGGGGTCTTTTGCAATCCAGGTATCCTATTGATCCTGTCTTTCCCTTGTGTGTAGAGCAGTGCATGGCAGGATGTATGGTTGGCTGAGCGTGGGGCTGAGCAGCGCCACAAAGGCCTCCGTGAGGGATGTCAGAGAAATCTGCGGTGGAATCAAACAAGTTTGGGACTTTATGAATCCGTCCCATGTATTCTGCAGCCGACGGGTTTTTCACCAGTCGGGACTTCTGGGCTGTTTTTCTGACTTTCCGAACTTCTGCACAGATTTAGTAATAGAAAATATGCAGATTTTTTTATATATATAAAAATAGACAATAATGTGCATTTCTCCCATAGGCTAAAGTGTAAAAATGTGCATTTTGGGGGGATTTGCACATTTTCACAAGCACAAATTTGTGCAAGTGCAAATCTGGACCAATTTGGAAACTGATAACCCCCTGATTCCTTTGATGACAAGACGACGGAATGAATGGCACCTGACGATCTGCAAAATGCAGACGGAACAGATTTTACACAATCCAAACATCCCCAACCTCCACGACGCCTGAGTACGTGGGTGCTTTGATGGGAAAGAGCATGCTCAATGGGTAGAGCCCCCGTGTTGGCTGAGGAAGGATCTCAGATTCACCTGCTGGCATCTGCAGTCAGAATAGGTGGATGACTCCTTCCCCTCTCTCCCTCTGTGCCACATGGGCACCGGCCGCTGCCCCCATGAGGTAGCTGCAAGCCCAGGGTTTCTGCTGGCCCTCTTCCCCTAATGGGCAAAAGAGTTTTCAATCTTCTACAAGGAATTTGTTAACACAAAGCAAAATAATTGATAGAAACAATTTTGATTGCCTCCAAGGTAACAAATCTCAAGTGTGAATTAACTGCCTTAATTAATGATCAGCATAAAAGAAAGCCCTTTTTCAAAGTGCAACTGTATGTTCTCAGCTACTTGTACTGTGGAGCGGAAGCAAAAGACACCCTGAAGAGGATGGACAGTGTGATGCAGTGCTCCCTGCCTGGAGAGGGCTGGGTCTGAACTGACACGTGTTTGGCTGGTTCACACATGCGTGTCCATGAATTGTCATCATTGCTTGGCCAGGAACATCGGAACTGCCTTATACCAAGTCAGGTCCTTGGCCCATCTAGTCATCTGGCAGCAACTGCTCTCCAGGATTTTTTTCAGCCCTACCTGGAGTTGCCACCAGAGATGGAACCTGGGACCTTCTACATGCAAAGCAAGGGCTGTACATCTGAGCTACAGTCCCCTGAGCTACTCAGCATGCAATGATTTCTGGATTGACTCCACTCAAAAGCTTTCTGTGTCTATGTCAGTGGTGTTCAAACTTTCTGCTTTCATGGAATCCTGGATTCGGCTCTGAACTTGGATGCCTAGGTTTCAGTGGTGGCCGGAAGTCTGTTTGTGCAGCTAAGGCTAGTGCGTCAACTGCACCCATTCCTAGAGGCGCCTGATCTGTCCATGGTCACGCATGCCTTAGTCACATCCCATTTGGGCTGCCTTTGAAAACTGTCTGGAAACTTCAGCTGGTCCAGAATGCTGCAGCCAGAGGGTTGACCAAGCTGGTCACAGGAAGCTCATGGCCCCGCTTGTCATACGGAGGCATGCATCTTGTTAAATCCATTCCATCTGGGTTTCGCAGGTTGTCAGGCAACTTTTGTTCTGTCGTTGGTTCATTGACAGAATCGGATTCATTTTTTAGGGATGCCTGAGTATTTCATTCCTGTTTGCAAATACTCATGAGTGTGAATGTGCATTATTACAAGAGTGCATTTGTGCAAACTCCCACGCCACCCAAGTTAAAAAAACAAACAAAACAAAACTGCTCCGCACATCCACAGAATCTGCTTGGTTTGAAAAAAGCCGGAATCTGCAGGTGGGATTCCTAGAAGCCGAGCGAAACTGAGCATTGCAGATTTTCCCATCCCTGGTGGAACCCAAGTTCTACAGTTCCCTTTTTAAAAAAGAAGATGTTACGGAATGCATTTGTGATTGAATACATGCAAATCTTGTTAGAGACTGGACATGTACATATTAAAGTACATATTTTCAGAAGATTTTTTATAAAAAATCTACAGATTAATTTGGAAATGAAACAAAAGTATGACCTGGAGTGGAAGCAGGGGGTTTGGCTGTCAGGTGGCTTTCGGCAATACTCTGAGGGAATTGTAGGACTGTTTTTCTGTCTAAACATGCATAGGATTGCAACCTTACAGGGCTTTTGTTTTGTTTTGTTTTTTAAGTTCCCAAAATTAAGTTCTCATATTGTCATATTGCTGCTTTAAACTCTTGTTTTAGTGCATTGTTTGAATTTCGTGATCCACTTTGGGGAGCTTTTTGGCCGAAAGGCAGCATAAAAATAAACTGTAACACAGCAAAACATAATATAACATAATATCATGAATGGCTGGAGCATGTGGAACTTTGGAGTTTAGAAAAATTTACTTGGGGGGGCATGACATAAGATTTCTGTTTATTTATTTGGGTATTTATAAACCATCTGGGAAGAGTGCAACCTTCTTTCTTTGCTGCTGCGGCTGCAGGTACGCTCAGCCACAATGGCGCTGCTGACTTGGCCTCCATTTCACATCCACCATGATATCCCGGACCTCGCATAGGTCTGGGGCTGTGTGGTGTGGTGTGGTGTGTCAGGGGGAGGAGGGGGGGAGGAGGAGGAATGGCAGCCGCTACCAAAATGGAGGAGAATCTTCAGAGAAAATTCTGCAGAGTGGTGGTCCTTTTTCTGGGAAGGGGCTTGAGAAAAATGGAAATCGCGGAAATGTTCTCCAAAAAAAGGGCTTCTGAGAAATTTCAGCTCTAGTCTAGCAGAATTGCTCAATAACACATAATGTGTTCGCGAATATAAAAGATCCTGTAAAAAACAGGATTTAAGACAGAAGGAGCTTGGGTATCCCCTCTCTGGCTCCGAAGATTTTAAAATACCTTTGCCTCAGCCTGGCTGGTGACCATCTGGCTGATTAGTCACCGTTTTCATGGCATCTGGTTGTATTTCAATGGCCAGGGTTGTGGTACAATAAATAAAGGTCCCTTGAAGGTTGCAAACTCCTTAACGTCACTGAAACATAGATTCTGTGTGACTTATATGAACGTGTCAACAAGAACGTAACCAAATGCTTTTGGGAGGCTCATTTGTTAGCATGTTGTGCTCGGTTAGATTCAGCAAGGAAATTTATTCTAGATTTTGCTTCTTTATTTTTAATTCGCTCTGGGCTTCCGACCCCCTCCCCCCTTCCCACCCGCGCCCATATTCTTTGTATTGAGAATAGGTGATGTATGTTCTGGCACTGCAGAATTGGTTTGCCAGGGAGTTTATCTTGCTCTGTGTGTTGGGATAACAGGGACAGCCCTGCTTAAAAAGAGATCTTTCAAATTCTGAGCTGTCTGAGCAATCAATAAGCATCCACGAGGGGCAGCGCCGGTGACCTCACGACAGTAATTTCAGTCATCTTTAAGAAAGTGCTCCATACTTCATTCCTGACATGCGGAAGAAGGATGCTGGGGCTCTGAATTGCATTTTTGGCCCAAAACCAGAGGGATCGCTTTCCCCTATTCCCTATCAGGACTAAGTCCTTCACGCTGTACTGCCTTGGACATGGGTATCAAGACCCAGCTTGGAAAACAGGTATAAAACAGCACTGCACCAGATATTCTCAGTTTTTCATTCTTGCTAGCAGTTGCAGCGGTGTGTAACTTCTCCCGTTGAAGGAAAAATCCTTGATTGGAATCCAGGGCAAGGTGGCAGCTGGAATGAATTCTTCCTGAAAGGCAGCAGGGGTCTCTAAAAGGGGCTCAGCAGGTCCTTTACTCTCTGAGGATGGCACTACCAGCCTGATCTGCTTTGCTCTTCAGCGCCACCGCCGTGGATGGCCAGAGAGAGGTATTGCAGCTTCAAACCCAGCAAGAGCCATGAGATCCAGGAGGCCAATAGGGTTCTACCTGGCCCTATAAAGCTGTTAACTCTACTCAGGTTGTCCTGCTCACAGATCATCCATTCCTCTGGCTGTGCTTGTCTGCTTGCCTTCTCTTTGAATCACATCCTGAGCACCACACCAGAAAGTCTCCTCCCTGTTTGCATTTCATAAAAAACATAAGAAGATCACTGATGCTGGATCAGACCAAAGGTCCAGCACTCTGTTAACACAGTGGCTGCCCGGCCGCCCACAGGAAAACCACAAGTAAGACATGACTAAAGTACCACCCTCCTGCCCATGTTCCCCAGCAACTGGTATACAGAAGTTTACTCCCTCTGACAGTGGAGGTATCATAGAATCATAGAATATTAGAGTTGGAAGGGGCTTATAAGGCCATCGAGTCCAACCCCCTGCTCAATGCAGGAAACCACCTTAAAGCATCCCTGACAGATGGTGGTCCAGCTGCCTCTTGAATGCCCCTAATTTGAGAGAGCCCACCACCTCCCTAGGTCATGGGTTCCATTGTCGTATTGCTCTAACAGTCAGGAAGTTTTTCCTGATGTCCAGCCTGAATCTGTTTTCCTGTAACTTGAGCCCATTATTCCGTGTTCTGCACTCTGGGATGTTTGAGAAGAGATCCTGGCCCTCCTCTGTGAGACAACCTTTCAAGTATTTGAAGAGTGCTATCATGTTTCCCCTCAGTCTTCTCTTCTCCAGGCTAAACATGCCCAGTTCTTTCAGTCTCTCCTAATAGGGCTTTGTTTCCAGACCCCTGATCATCCTCATTACCCTCCTCTGAACATGCTCCAGCTTGTCTGCATCCTTCTTGAAGTGTGGTGCCCAGAACTGCACGCAGTACTCAAGATGGGGCCTAACCAGTGCTGAATTGAGGGGAACCAATCGAGGCTGTACTCTACAGCCACCAGACTAGTAGCCTCTGATAGCCTTCTCCTCCTGCAGGAATTTGCCCAATCTCTTTAAAGCCATCCAAATTGGTGACCTTCAGCACATCTTAGTGAATTCCATAGTTTAACTATTCATTGTGTGAAGACATACATCTTTTTCTCTGTCCTGAATCTCCCCCATTCAGTTTCATGGGATGACCCCCTTGGTTCTAGTTTTTCGAGAGAAGGAGATAAATGTCTCCCGCTCCATTTTCTCCATACCAGACATCATTTTGTACACCTCTATCGTGCCTCCCCCCCCCACCGCCACTCACTCACCTCTTTTCTAAGCTAAACAGTTCCAGCTGTTGAAGCCTTTCCTTATCAGGCAGTGCTAATAATGATGATGTACATTAGCAACAGAATGGATTGCTGGCTTTATCTTTTTGTAATGTTTCCTGTTGTATGCCTGCTCCGTGCATGTTGCGTAGCAAAGCATTTTACAAGTACATTGTTGTACTACTATGAGCAGCCGCAGCAGCTGCAGTAGTACCCTTCTGGGAGGGGGGGGGCTTTGCAGACCACTCCCACCCCCGGCGGTGTGTTTACAACCACTTGCTCTTGCCTGGCTAAGGCGACATCTTCATCGTCCACCCATGGCCCATAATCTCTTCCTGATTGAGATTAATAGAGAAAATATTTTTGTACGCGTTTTCATTAATCTATGTTCTGGAAATTAATCTTGTGGGGCGACCTGTGAAAGGTGTTAATTGCAGTTTCACATGCGAATCTATCAAAAGTTTGGGAGAGGCACGCTAACAACTGCAGAGCAACAGCCGGCGGTTCCGAGGGGACCGCCGCCGCGGCTCGCAGGCACATCAGCTTTCTGCCAATTAGGAACAGAAAAGGCGCTGCGACGTGGCACAAATCCGGCCCTTTACTTCGGAATGGCTGCCTTTTTTGAATGGCTGCCTGAAGTCACTGGGGGGATGCTGGATCTCCACATTATTTGCTTTATTCTGCTGCTGCACAAAATCGTATAATTGCTCATTCCCTGTAATGTTCTGAAACGCGGGTGGAAATTTGGCCAGGCAACCTGTCGCTGTTTCCTGGCTCCGTTCCACGCCAGCTGCCCAGTCTCCACTCCTGCCAGTGACTTTGCTGACAGGAAAACCTAGAGATTCATTTTTTTAAAAGCACTAAACAAAAATGAGCTCGCTGGATACCCCCAGTTAAGGGGTGGGAGTGACTCAAGATTCAGTTCATTCTGGAAGAGAATTTCCCAAAATCTGCAACTTCCTTCATATTTGGGGCAGAAAGAATTTGAGATTTAAAAAACCAGGTGTGGGAGAAACATAGACTGACAGATTTCTCCATCCAGGCAAAGGGCTTGGAGTGCTCAGTTCTTTAGAGTTTGGATTTGCATCCCTGTGTATTCAGCCAGGCTCGTGGTGCTCAGTTAAGGTCACCCCCCCCACCTCTCTCTCTCTCTTTGGCAGGCTCCTCATCTTTAACTGTTCTGCTTGAGAATGCCGCAAATGGATACATAAAGTATGCTGCCTTGGAGGAAAGGCAGGACACAAATAATTTCCAGTCTTCCAAAATCACCAGTTTTGATGCAGGAATAAAAAGTGGTGAATATTGCCACAGCTCTATTCATTATTATAGCACAACCTCAAATGAATATATAGTTATTACCTGGTTCATCCCTGTAACAATACAGTGGGAAAGGTAGTTGTTATTGTATACCCATTTTACAGGTTGGGAGTCTGAGTCTAAGAGATGACTCACATTGGGCCAACAAAGAGCTCATGACCGGACAGAAATATATAAACTCTCATCTCTGTGATCTAAGTCTAGAGGCACTGGAGAGATGCAGATAAATCTTTTCCCCTTAAATGCATCAACATCTGCTTGCCTTGCCATGACCAAGCACATAGGACTAGTTTACTGGCAGGATTTCCTCACAAGCAACTCCATAAAGTTCAGATACGTAGCTTTCCCTTGGTGCTGTGGGAACCTACGAGAGCCTTCTCTGTAGTTGCACCAACTTTGTGGACTGCTCTGCCAATGGAGATGAATCGGGCCCCAACACTGTTCTGTTTTAGGTGGTATGTAAAAACTTGGCTCTCTAAGAAAGCACTAAGTCTGTGTACACCAATTGCTGGGGAACATGGGCAGGAGGCAGCTGTTGCACTCATGTCCTGCTTGTCAGCTGGTTGGCCCCTGTGTGAACAGAGTGCCAGACTAGTTGGACCCTTGGTCTGATCCAGCCTCAGGACTCCTCTGATGTTCTTCTTTTCACTTGTTTAGCCTTTCTAGTGACCCTTCGTTGGTTTTGTAAAGCCCTTTTGAATTACTGTTGTTCTTACAGACTGTTATTATTTTTGTTGCTTATTAATTTTGATTTGCAAGATTGTATTAAATATTGCTGATTTTGCCTGTTGGCTACCTTGAGTTCCCTCTCAGGAAAATAGGTAAGATACAAGCTTTTAAAAAATAAATGTAAGCAATAAAAGTAAAATGGAGCCCATCATACATTCGACCAGATAGTCCTGAGGGCTTTTCGGAAACAAGGAGGGCTACAGACTAGCATCAGACAATCTTTGAAAAGACGGCAAGGAAGGGGTTTCTCTCCAGTTTCAGCAACCAGCGGTTATTGATTTCTGAAATGAAGGAAGAAATGAACGATGGCTGCCTTTGCTATTGGACAAAGAAACAGGAATTGCAGCCATGTCAGTTGGCCACAATTAGGGATGTAGGAGAAATTCATTTCAGTTCCGTTTTGATAAGGATTTACCCAGATTGCACCTTCTGGACTGAACACAAGCTCAGACATAAACTTCAGTTCCAAGTTTGTTATGTGATTTGCAGACGCAGACACGGCCGCAAAATGCATTCGACAGCACACGTACGTTTGAAAAAATGTGCATGAGAGAATGTGTATGTCTGAAAAATGCACACGCAAAATACACTTTAATCCATGGGAAAAGAATGTGCACATTCAAAGATGGGCAGACTTGATGCATACATTTGGGAAAAAATATGCATGAAAATACGCACGTGCGAAAAGACAAAAGCAAAGCTCACTATCTGAAATGGACTCGAGTGGAAACAAAGTTTGAGATGGAATTCATAGAACTTTGGTAAGTTTACACTTTGCTGATTCATACATCCCTAGCCATAATGCTAACATGCAAACACGTTCAACTCCTTTGGGGGAATTTTTTCCCCAGGAAGGAAAGGATACAGGACTGAAGGTTGCCTGGACATTTCCCCTGGCAATCCCAAAGGAGTTCAGCGCAGAATTGGTTCATATTTTATGATTCCAACAGTTCCCCGTCCAGTGCGAAACTTTACACATTAGGACGATGCCGGCACAAAGATGTTCCAATATTTGGACTAAGCAGGCTGTGTACATATTCTCCAGTGGAGTTTGCGCAGACTATTCCCATGGGTTCCACTTGCAAGCTAAGCACAAATGTCAGGGTGTGTGTGTGTGTGAGTGTGTAGGCTGCACTCCACACTGCCTGCTTGCATAGAATTAAGCGTGAGCACTGTCATTGTGTAGGAGATTCCTGTTGGAAGCTGTTGCATACTTCCACAAAAAGCAAGGCTAGAGTCACCGTGCTCCTTGGTGTTCAAGAAATGAGTTGAAGCCTTCCATTGGCCCTATGCAACAGAGGAATGTCCTTGGCTACTAGCCAGGTCAGGGAAGGTTCCCCCGCTCCCCAGTCCAGGATTCTCTCCTTACCACAGTTGGCACAACAAGTCTGGAAGCCCCCAAGCAAGGGCATGGAGGGAAACGCCCTGTCTTATTAAGGCAGGGCAGTTATCTATGGAAGCACATATGTGTAAAACGGACTCGCCCCATTAGTATTGTTATCAGGAATTACATGTCCTGTTCCAAAGCAGAGGCATCACCAGAGATCTGTATCTTTGGGAGCATGGCTGTTTAAAAATGGGTAGCACCACCCACCCCAACCCCTTAGCGTGCCAGTTGGTGGGTGCCAGTGGGTTTGGTTTGGTTTCCAGACACTTAAGAAATCAAATCCAGGATTTACAGTGATGTACAAAGGATTGAAGCTGGGAACCATAGGTGTAAATATCGTAAAATAGATGAATTGAAGCCGGCTAAATATAACAGAAGCCTCAGAAACATTGGCTACATTTAATTGTCTATCTGCTCTTGCGTCCTTCTCTTTCCCCGTCCCTTTACTTTCCTGTTTTTGACTGCAGAGTGTGTGGGGCAGGGACCTCCACATTGTTATCCCTTGTGGAAGTAGCAAGTCCACTCAGGAACTGCACAGCTCTGCCAGTATGCAGATGCAAAAGAGCCCTTTGCTCTTCAGGATATGCATGTGCTGAGAGACTCAGCGTGACTAAGAGACGGGAGGCTTCTCCTTCCCTTGGGCTCTCGCCATGGGGTGACTGGAGGAGGGATGGATCCTACTGCCCCAGAAAGCTTCACTACTTCCTGCTTCCTCTCTCAGGGGATACTGGGAGGCTGGCCCAATAGCCGCCCCTCACATGGAGTCAGCAAGGCAGGGCCGTGAAGGGCTTTCTGATGCCCAAACTGCTTTTCAGAAAGGGCTCATTGCTTTACAATTATGTGTAATTAAAGGTGGCAGGGCAACCTCACCACTGAGTATGAAAGTACTCTGGGTAAATTTTGTGAGACTTCAAAAACTGCACTCAACGTAGTGGCGAAAAGGGATGAATCAGAGGGCTGCGGGGAAGAGCCGCCTGTGTTCCTGGGAGACTCGTTGTTAATGGCACTTTTGTGCATGTGAACATACAGCTTATCTCTGGCTCCAGGGAGCCACTGGGGTGGGGGTGGGGGTGGGGGCAGCATCTCCTTGAATGGGAGGTGCCTCGAGGGCTCCAGAAACATTGGCTCTTTGATTTACTGCCGCCAGCGGGCTGAAGTGCGGTTCGGCGGCACATAGTCGATCTCCGCAGCATGTTTTCCCTTGACAGCTAGGAGACCCTTGAGTGTCTCTCCCGGCCCCTTTGCTGGGCTGCTGGACAAGTGCTGTTCACAAAAGAGGCGCACCTTCTCAGCAGCCATATGGCCTCTCGATGCCCGGCACACGGAAACGCAGGGCCGCCGTTTGTACCGTTCCCTGTGGGCTGTGGTGGTCGGTGGCGCCACACCGTGCCAGTCCAAACCAAATCCAGCTTAGGGCAGCTTGACACATTCATCTCTTGCGAGGCTCTACTGGCACAGAACCAGCACCGCCCCTCCATCCTCCCTGGTGGTCTCCAGCCGAGTGGAGTTGGGGGCTTCCCTCCCTTGGAGACTGGAACCAGCAAGCGTTGCAGCATGGGGACATTTCTAGGGTTCTCTTGTGTCCGTCCGTCCATCTGTCCTTCCTTTATTTATTTGTTTATTTGATTTGTGCTCTGCCAGGTGGAACCCTTAGAGTTGGATGAAAGGAGGGTTGGACTCCATAAGAACATGCCATGCTGAATCACATGCTGCTGGGTCCATTTAGTCTTCCAATCTCTGGGCTGGATTACTACAATGCCCTGGATTACTACATGGGGCTGGTGGTGAAGGCAGTACAGAAACAGCAGTTAGTCTGGAAGATTGTGGCCAGGCTGCTACTGGGAAAAGCAGAAGTTAGTTTGTACCTCACCTGTAGTGAAACAGCTCCATTGGCTTGATTCAAAGGGCTGGTTCTGACCCAGATAGTTGCTGGACCTTCTCCTGCTCCTCCTCCCATCCATATCAGTCTTCTTGCCTACTGAGTTCGTCAGTCTTGCTCTGGGTTTCTCAGCAGCCTCTCACTCTCTGAACTTGTGGTGGGTGATGACCTGCAAGGGCCTTTTTAGTGGTGGCCCCTTGTCTTTTCAATACTCTCCTCAGTGAGACCTGCCTGGCTCTTACATTGCTACATGGCCTCAGGTCAAAACCTTTCTTTTTTTTCAGGGTGTTGAGAACTGTTAATAATGGCAACATTTTAAATTTCAAGTAGCTTTGATAATTGGGGGCTGGGATTGGTTGCTTTTTTATTATTGTTTTAGCTGTCTTGAATTTTGTATATTTTGTTTTTTTAAAATTATATTTTGTATGATATTTTATCTCTGTGGTTAGCAGACCTGGAAACACACACATGCATGTTGGAAGTACAGTATAAAGATGATAGCATTGATTTAATTATTTCCATCTCCCGCTATGGCCTCCCTCTACTTGCTTAAGCCCCACCCAGCATCTGGTATCAAGATATACTGCCCCAGTATGTGGAGGTTCCACTTCTGGGCCGTGTCTAATAGCTGCCAGTAGCTGTCGTCTCTGTGTTGGCCTCCTCCTCCTCCTCCATGAATGCACCTGATCCTTCTGATAAATGCAAAACTACGTAATACATGGGAGTCCTGTGTAAGTATTTCCCCCCCTTTTTGTATGAAAAGCTGTAATCAGGAAAGGAACATGGGGGGAGGGGCGTTATGTCTTGCTCAAAATCACCCCTCCAAGCGGTGTTGTGGCTGCGGTGAGAAAGATTTCCGTTCCCCATATAAATCAGCGTAACCTTGCTTTCCCTAACCTGGTACCCTCCAGATGTCCTGGCTGTCAACTCCTCTCATTCCCATTCAGAAGTGATTGGGGACAGTGGGACACTTCTGCACAACACCCGGTTGGGACAGGCAGGCATATTCGTCCCCTCATCCCTGAGCGACTTGCACCCCCTTTGTCAGTCATCGTCCCGTCCCATTTCCCTCCGTCCCCAAGAAGGGGCTTCCAGGGCGATTGGCACAGCTTGATTGCTTGCCAGCAAGAGCCAAGTGCCTGTCGACAGCCCTGGCTAGAAATGGAAGCCGGGCGAAATCAGACGAGGCAGCTGCACCTCAGCCTGAGCTGAGCCCGTCTCAGAGTATCGACCCAGTGCTTGAGTGAGGAGGCCTAGAGTAGCCGGGGGGTTGTGTGGAAAGTGCCGACGCCAGGCCTTCTGGCTGGTATCCTATTACCACCGAAATAACGCTATTGATTGAATTGATACTATTTGCTAGCATTTTCTGCCCCTTCGTTCTCAAACGTCAGGGACTGCTGGGGAGTGGATATGATCCCCCGCCTCCTCTGACCATCACCTTCCATGAGCAGAGTTTATTAGATTGACTTGTGGGGGTGGCAGGTCAGGGTTGGGCAATCCATAATTAATCAGAAAAGCTCTCTGGAGCCGGAGCTGGGGGGGTTGTGACAATCTAGCCTTACGGAACAAAGGACAGGAGTCCACTCGGGCCCATTCATCTAATCCATGTCTCCCAGAGGTCTCCAGCAATGACCCCCTGATCATAACCCTGAGCCAGGACCAACTGAGATGCCAATCGCTTTTTGCAGGAAGAGGAAGAGCTCTCGGATGAGAGCTTCGTATCCACCCACCAGTCACCGGAAGGTGCTGTCTCCCCCTTGGAGTAGGCAAAGGGCACCGTCTATGGGGTCGCGGTGACACCGCAGTGGCCAGCTCCAAGCTAGAGATGGGAGAGAAATTCATTGGGTCTGAAATTTAATGTGAGATACATGGGATGGCCCCATTGGGTTCTAGTATTATGGGAGAAGGAGAAACATGTCTTTCGTCTGAACTGAGCAGGGAGCCTACTTGGTGGACAGACTCTGAAGTTGTCTCTCAAGGGACTTTCGTCTCGGTCCCTCCCTTATGGCTGTTTGCTGAGTAGCAAAGGAGATCCTTCTTTTCTGGGTGGCCTTTGGCTTAGGGGGTGGGATTGCTCTTGTATTACAGGGCAGCTATGAGGTGCCAATTGTGTTAATTGTTTAAGTCTCACTGTTTCACGCCACCTAGTTTTGTAATTTAATTTTTCACGTAATTTGGATAATTTTAACAGCAACATTGTTAGCTGCCTTGGACTATTTTTAGGGAAGGTAAGGTGGATGTTCACTTTCTCTGTGATTCGTTCTTTCCCCTCCCTCAGCAATCCCTGCGTCACAAACTATTCCACTGCCCCAGACAACTCTTGACGAAACAAAGCAATAATTTACAGGATTTTGGAGATAAGGCCGGCCTGGAAGACAAGAAAGAGGGCTCCGATGTCTTGCCATTTTTCATGCGGTGGAATCGACTGGCGCCGTATATCTTACGGGAGCAGCTCTCAGACGGCATTTATTATCTCCCATGAAAATGAGCTTTTCAGCTTTGATAAAAAATTAATACAAGTAAAATGTCGACCTTTTTCGCTGCTTATTGAATGTCAAGAAAGCTGAGCTCCAAAGGCTCCTTGTGAACTTTGGTAAATTTCTCCAGACTAATCAGAGGCAACAGAGGCACCCCCGTTTGAGTTTTGGGGGGGCATGAAAAATTTATTAGTTGATTGTGGGCAATGTAAACTTGGTATTTTCGCCACTGACGGTCCAGAAAGCCATTCTTAAAGGCTTTTACTTACTGTCGCGTCTGCCAGGGGCAGTGAGCTATCGTGAAAGGCTGGGAGGGTTTTAAATTGGAACAGGGAGATTTAATGCCAGCATCCGCAATAATTTGCTCTTAGCTATATAAATAGCATTCCGAGTAGGGAGTTATCCAAAGGACACGTGAAGGGCAGACCCTGCACATTTGGAGCATGCTTGCGGGGCCACCAGCAGTGGCGGCCACAGGACCTGATCCAGGCGCAGCCGAGGCCTTACAAAAAAGAGTAACAAGGGGGGGCTGTCCCCACCCCAAACGTGCTTCTTCACCTCAGAGAGGCCTTTGGTCTGATCCAGCGTGGCTCCTCTTAGGTTCTCATGGTGTCTTCTTAGCTATTTCCTCTCAGCAGGGCTTACAGTGGGAGTAAAATAGGTTCATTTTCCCTCCCATTGCCCGCACACCTCGCAGGAGACTTGGTGCAAGGACTCAAACTGCCACCGTCTCCACCAGTTTGGCCCTTAAAAGTCCCTTTCAAAGCTTTTCCCAACTGCTCAACGGACTTGGAAGAATGGAGAATTAAAATATCTAGAAACCTGATTAGATGAGTGTGAGTTGGGGGCCGAACCGGTGTATACAGAGGAAATCACACGCACACACACAGACACACACATGGTTCCATCCTGTCTCATCTACAATAGCCACTCATGCGAAGGAGTTTAAATTGATCACGCCCTGGGAAGACTCTGAGTGCTGGTAATTATTAATTCTCCGAACTGTAATGACTTCTTATCTTTGGAGATAATCGGGGAGAAGAAATGGAACCAGGGGCCATCAAATGAATTTGGCTCACAGCTAACTTGGATCCATTCCGTTCTATTTATATTTGTTGTTGTCTTTTGTCAGAGGGCAAAATGCATCGTGGCTGAAGTGTCCGCCTGAGTTGTCCACACTCTACTTTGCTACAGCAGGGGCTCTCCAAGCCCCCCTTTAGGGGTGTGAGTGTCTCTCTGCTTTTGATTTAGGCCAGGAGTCTGCAATTGCTGTTGGACTACAACTCCCATGATCCCTCACCATTGACTACTGTCGTGTTTCCCATTTCCTCCAGCATTTACACATGCTGGCAAACTGACACGGAATATCCACATCAGCGAGACTTCTTTTATTGGAGGAAATCCCACGGCAAAAGCTTAATGGTTTGGTTGCACACTTCAGAAATACTTGACGCTGATTGATGGTCAGAAAGCTCTAACCAACTGGTTTCCCAGTTGCCATCTCAACGGTTCAAAAAACGGGTTCCAAGCCTGACCAAGGGGGGAGTCTACATGACATCTCTTTGGCGCCTGTTTATGATAATATGCGCTTTTTCCTATATTCATATTTACATCTAATAGCGGTAGAAGAGAGCCATTAAGGCGAATTACGGGCATCATAAAATGTACTTTACAATTGTTCATATGCGGGGTTTCGCTGTAGAGTCAGTTCAGGGGTGTATGGCTGAACGTGAAAAAATTGACGGAAGCACCACCCTGTCTCCTGATGGTACCTCCCCCGGACTTCCCCACCGTTCGTTAACCCCACCCACCTGACTTTCTCACCGTTGCCTCTCCAATCACGATCGCGCATGACTTCGCATGTGGGTACGATTTCTAAACATTGGATGTGCCTACAATTACAGTTGTTAGCAGGGCAGCACTGGCTTTGGGACCTATTGTAAAACCATTAAAGCATCATTTTTGCAGGTACTGGATGGCCCTGGCAAGAACCCGCCCGCGGAGCGTCTGCCCCCCCTATTCCTCCCGCCAAGAATCCGCCGCTGTACACTCCCACCTCACCATGCCTGCGGCAGCTGCCTCTTATCTCCTGCGCCCTGAAAATGTGCAGCTCCAAGGGCAAATTGTTGTGTAGCCTTTCCGTTACAATGTTGCATTTCGCTCTGATGTCCCAGTTCCATACAAACTTCCCATTATTCTGCCTGTCTCCGGACCCCGAGATGCCAGCACAGTACAGTTCTGGGATGCCTAACGCTGAGCTGTCTAGAGGGCAGCCTCGCCATCCCATAACCTGGTCTACGTGTTGCAGAGGTGGGTGACTGGTAATGAGGAGTGGGGGAGGGATGAACGATGGCCACAACAACAACAAAACCTAGATGGCACTGAGGTCCTCTTTCCCCCCACCCCACTCAGTCCGCTTGATAATCTTCCGATTGCGTCGCCTTCTGCGCAGAATGAGGAGTCTGGAGCGTATACTGTGGCGTCACGCTCTCCGGTTCCACTCCAGCAACTGCCAATGCCATTTGAATGAATGGCCCGGCAGGGGACACCACAACGTGGGCAAGTCGGCTCGGTCGTTGCGTTTGTTCGGCGCATTCCACCCAATCCCCTGTGTTTCCCTCACTTGCCCTGTGCCTTTCAGATGACTCCAGCTACACTTTTCAATGGGATTTTGGCCACATGTAACTATTAGTAGAACGAAGGTATTGCATTGCTTTATGATAATAAAACCAGTGTTCTTTTCATTGCGATACACACACACACACACACACACACACCTTCCAGGAAAATCAGTGAAAGAGGGGAGAGAAGATACGAAGCCCTATGCACACTCAGGCGCTAAGGTTCCCGGGGAGAAAGTCCCCCACCTGCTCAATGCTCCTTACTCCCGAGTAACATCATTCAATGGCAGAAACTGGCTTGCATGTACAGAAGTTTCCCTTCCTTTTTCCAGCCACGATCCCAGCAAGGGAGCTGGGGGGGGGGGGAGGGAAGCCTTAGCGGACCTCCAATTATACTCTAAATGAGCAACGCACATCCTTATTCCAACCCCCTTGCTTCCTGTAGAACCAGCGCCATGTGAGTAGTCGCGCGTCTCGACGAAAGAAAGATTCCAGTGGGGATTTAAAAGAAACTTTACTTTAAGTAACAGTAACTTAAGGTCAGCCATTACTGAGCAGTCTATGAGTCAAGGGAAGAAGAAGAAGAAGAAGGAAGTAGGAGGGAGGAGACAGGAAATGACAAAGCAAGCATTGGGTCAATCCCCTCCCACCTTGTCCACAACTTGGGAGGGGTAGCCAGAGAAGGGGCAGGCATTCACTCATGAGATCACAAGCCCTGCCCACCAAACTAAGCCCATGATTAGCATTACTCCGAATGGACAATGGAGGGTTACACAACCAAAATGCGAACGAACATCGGAGAAACATTACAAGTCGTGTTTAATCGACACCTTGGAAATGCGCATTCACGGAAGCTATAAGTCGCATACGCATCTGATCTGCGCCCCGCTCATGTGTACAAAATGCCATCAGAATGAAGTAAAGGTGACCCAAATAAGCCATGAAGAGGTACCCCAAGGGAGGGGAAAGATTCCTGATACGATCCTTCAGGCCATCACAGTGGGGCATTCTTGAAAGGCCTAACTAACCAAGCCCAGAGAGCTGGTCCAAACGTGGATCATTCGTTGGTAACTCAGGAACATGGCCAAAGCCTAAACAAGATCAATGGGTTTTTTTAAAAAAATCTCATGCACAAAAACTCCCGTGCAAATGCTTTAGCGCCAGGAACTCCCTGCCACCTGAGTCTGCAGAGAAAAAGCCCAATAATACAAATCAAGCCCAGTCTATCCTTACACTGAGCGGTTGATAACTCACACAATCCACAACAAACGAGAGTTTGGGGGATTAGGCCTCCCGGGAGTTCAAGCAGGAAGAGATTTGCACTGAAATGTTCTCCACATGTGCAAATATTCAACAGATGCCCCCATTCTCCAAATCAGCATTTAGCATCCAATGATATTTAATGCCAATATTTCTCATTTGACCTGACTTGCCAGTTGTTATTCAACAGCATTTGACAGCTGATGTGCAATAGCAGTCAAACATTGGCAGCATCTGGCGTGCAGCATGACAACATGTGACAATAACTCACTGTTGATACCCAGAAGCAATCAAAATAGACATGACAGCTGAAAGGAGCATCGGGGGAGGGGGAGGGGTATGGCTAATTTCATTGGTTAACTAATCCATCCCAAGCCAAAACAGGACAGTCTTGAATGTTGTGCCAAATTTCAGCTGTGAATCCCGCATAATAAAATTTGGCATCACGTTTTGACCCCAGCACTCCTTCAGAATTGTGAAATTTCAGTAGAATTTGATTTTTTCCAGCTCTACTATTAGCCATAGTAGCATAAAGGGCCCTCCACAGTGGTACTCTACCTTTGTGCTAATTGATTTATTTATGTAAATCAGAAATTACATACACATACGCACATTTTTGTCCTCTTCTTTGGTGATTCACAGGATACCCTTGAACGGAGTATTTGTTCATCCCCCTCAAAGAATGGGTCCCTTTTAGGGATCATTTCCCTCTTCCTCAGAGTGACGTCCTCCTCCCCCAAGACCCTCACTCTCCATAACTGTCACCCTAGGATTGGGGCAGCCCTTTCACATCCAGGAAGGTTGTAACCCCAAAACTCACAGCCTCTCCTGGGTTCTCCAGGTCAGCAAACTTTCTCTGAAGGGAACAAACTCATTCCCTGAAAGCCAAGAACTCCTCTCCAGCGCAATGATAGTCAGTCGTACATCTGACGGTGTGATGAACTGGATAGCTCCTGCACCCGAGCTGGCTTTTTACCTTCATAGCTGTTTTTAATATTATTTGGTATGTTTACTTGAATGACTAAGTTATTTTCTAGCAGAAGGTGGGGAAGAGTTGACTTCCCCAGCCTCTTTGCCCTGTGATTGAACTCAGATAGGTGCTTAACTCACCTATGAGCCTCACTTCTTTATACCTTGACGCTTTGTCTCTGGGGCTCACATTTCATAACTGGGGCTCCTTCTGAAACTCAGGGGGTTCAGGAAGAGCTCAGGCATATTTCTGAATGTGTGCTTTGTCTCCAAGCTAGGTAGAGGCTTCATCCTGTATAGGTTCCTATCGGTTATTCATGCAAGCAATGTAAAATGCTGCAAGGTTAGGACACTCCAGCAAAGCCTGTAATCTATCTCTCGCCTCTCCAGTAATGTGGTCAGAGGCACATTTGTCCTCCCAGGTATGACGATTTCTTGACTGTCGTCACAAGGTTAGGAGAATTGTGAGCTTGCGGGGAAGAAATCATACAGCACATTAAAGTCATATGGAAATATGGTTATGAGGCAAAGGACTATTTCATATTTATTCTTCTTTTGCAACCGTTATAAAAGGCATATAATGGGGATGTTGCAAGTTAGACAAGTGTTTTCCTCCAAGCCTGGCAATAAAAAACAGAACAAAAACTTCAGAGCTGAGCTGGAAATCCTCTAATATAAGGAAAAATAATGTTGGAGCTGAGCTGTGACAAGAGTTAATGAAGATTTTACTAGAAGGTTTTCATCATATCGGCACCAAGAAAGGGAGGGGGAGTCAGATAGGCATTTGCAGCAACAAAGGGGGGGGGGAATGTGCAAGCAGATTTCCTCCACTGCAAGTGACAAATAAAAGGGGGTGCTTGGCAGCTTGCTTGCTGTGGCTTCCAGGACAGGCCAAGGGTCTGGGACACAGTTCAATGGGACCCTGCTTAGGCCACGAGCCGCAATGAATATGTTTCTTCCGTTGTACTCAAATCCTCTCCTTCTCAATTCTACCTGTCTTTAAAAAATCCTTTCCATCTAGGGATGGGTGAGGATTTCATTTCAAATCAGTTTTGATGAGAAAAAAAAGAATACCAAAATTTGCAAGGTGGTCCATAACCGGAACCAAAACCACTTGAGATCTCTTAAGAAAGTGAAAGTGGGGTGGATTAAAGCAGACAGAGTGTCCCATCCGGCCCAGAGCTTGGCATGCTTCACTTTTAAAAGTCTGGGTTTCTATCCCTGTGTCTTCAGCCATGTTTATAGGGCTATACTAGCGTAGCCACCTCTTTTTTTCTGACTAGTTCCTCGTCTTTAACTGCTTCATGGGAGGCAGAGACATCACGGTCCTACCTGTGCAGATGAGTGAGGATTTAGTTTCAGTTTGTTTTTGATAAGAATTTGCCAATATTCACAATGTTTGTATTCAGAAGAGAAAGAACCTGGGATGTATATATAAAAACAAATGAATGCTGGAGAAAGTGAACTGACAGATTCACCCATCTGTAATTCTGTCCTTTCCCTTCTAACGAGTTGCTCATGGAGATACATTGGGTGTCGCTCCTTCCTCTGTTTTTGACAACAAACAATTGTGTGTGTGTGTGTGTGTGTGTGTGTGTGAGAGAGAGAGAGAGAGAGAGAGAGAGAGAGAGAGAGCATGTATTGCCTTTCACATTTGTCTTCAGTATTTGATTCTGGCATGCAATAATATAGTATTTGCTAGCATTTGGTAAACATAATATTCAGTATTGGGCAGTATTTGTCTCCTGAAAAGTGACCTCTGATGCCTCTCAAGAGAGGCCAACTTGGCTAAAAACTCAGAGTTTGAGGAATGTCACACATTCAGTATTTTATCAGTGAAACTGGCCGTTTTGATAAACTTCAAATATTTGTAAAGGTTTGTTTCAGGCCTATTCATGATGGGCTCACCTGTTGAGTTTCAGAATTTGACCCTTTAGACCCACCTCAGACTCCCAACCTCCAACGTGGGACCCACTTTCACAATTTGGCAATTGCCCAACATGACGGCTACAGCTTTGCCATGGCCCATCTGGACTGATCTCGCGACCCCCGATGGAAGAGCCCTGCCTTAGAGGGGCTGTAGATACGTGGTAGAGCAGAAGGCACCCAGTTCAGTTCCAGCCACCTCCAGGTAGGGCTAAACAATCTCCTACCTAAAAGGGATGTGTGTACAAGGACAATCTGAGCTCGCTGAAGCTCTCCAAATTCCACCTGGAAGCTCAGTCTGTCTCATGCCCCTATCAGATTATGATCTTTATTGATTTTTCTTTTCACATGAAAATGAATACACATTTGAACACATGTTTTCCCCAAATGCATGAATCAATTGTCTGCATCTTTGAATCTTTGAGTCTTCTCCCATGGATTAAGGTGTGTTTGTGTCCATTTCTCAAAAGGATGCATTTCATTGTGCACATTTTTCAAAAGCACCCGTGCTGTTGAATGCAGTTTCTTTGGACTGCAGTTCACATTGCAGGCTGGGAAATGTTTGAATCCATGCTTGGTTCAGGGTAAGTCCTGATCGAAACCAAACTCATGCATCCCTACTCCTGCCTGAAACCCTGGAGAACAGTTGCTGCCTCTCTGTGTTGATAAGATGGACTCAGTATAAGGTAGTCTCCCATGTCCCTGTGATCTTCCCCACTGTGTCTCTGATCCATTCACTTTCTCCTTCACTGGGATGATTTAAAATAAGCCTGGGGAATCCGTCGCTGTTGGCCTTTGGGCCTCATTTTCCTGGCGGAAGCTGCACATTATATGCACAAAATATAGGGATGCCAGGAGGCGCCGATCAAGCTGTCTCTGTCCTCCTTGGGGTCTGTCTCCTGACCCCAAAGCCTTTCATCTCCATCCTGCACAGAAAGAGTCTTAAGAATCTGGTTTTCTGTCCGTCGGAGGCTTGGGCTATCCAGGTTGTACTGCACATCTTGTCAGGTGTGTCCCTGAATTTCCTCATCAGTAGCTAATTATCGGATTCCTCTCAGACTTAATCATTCCTTTTTGCCCCAGCAGTGACGGATATCTCCTGTCAGGGCAGCAAACACCACCCCAGCCAAACTGCTGTGGAGCATTTTGGCCTGGTATTCTTGGGGTGGGCTCATCCCTGTCTCTTTTTGCAGCGGCTCCCAGGAGACCGAGTCAAGTCGGCACTTCTAATGCATCCCCGGGATTATGCAACTTGCAAAAGAATCGTTGCAGGTCTGCATCACAGCCATTTCAATCCCCAGAGCAAATAAAGATCTCCTCTCTCCCAAATAAATCAGCCGTTCAGTTAAATGGCAGGCAGAACTTTATGTTTATTACATAAGTAGGAAACATAAGAACAGCCCTGTTGGATCAGGTCCACAACATGCAGCTGTGGGCCTCCTGCAGAGCACACAAGTGGACTGTGGAGATAATAGCCCCCCACTTTGGCCCCCAGATGCCCCCCTCCCGATGATTGACAGATACTTCATTGTTTTTCATTTTTATAAGCTGCCTTGAAATCTTTGGATAAGGGCCATCTAAATATGTTTTAAATGAATCAGATTAACTGAAATAATACTGAGAAGTCTTATGCCATGATCTGCCTACTGTCCTTTTAAAGCCATCTTAGCCAGTGGTACATCTCTACCACATCTTCTAGTGGTGAATTCCATCAATTAATGATGCATTATGTTTTTGTTCTGCTTTTCCTCCCTCCGAAGAACTCAGAGCTAGTGAGATGGACCCTCCTTTTTATCCCCACAACAACCCAGCCAGGTGGGAGAGGTCAGAGTTTGTGACTTGCCCAAGGTCACAGCAGGGGGGTGGACCCAAGGATCCCTAATCTACATCCAGGATTCTAAAAACTACACAACACTGACTCTCAAGGTTTTCCACCATGACCTATTCACTGGAATTTGAATGTCATCTGGATGTCAAATTGGGTCCTGAAAATTGCAGATTTGAGAGGTTGTCAAAATTATAAAAGTTACAGAGAGAGCAGTCATGTTGTCCTCATCTTTCATAGCAGAATTCCGCATCATGCAATAGATCAGAGGACATTCAAGGACTGATGAAAGGGAGGATGTCTTCCCATGACTCATAATGAACATATGGAACTCACTGCCCCAAGACGTGCCATAGCCACTGGCTTGAAGGGCTTTAAAGGGGGATGAGACAAATGGATGAGACCTCTTCTGCTGTTGGCCACTCTAGCTGTATAAAAGCCCATAATACGTAAGAGCCGAACCAGCTGAATTCTCCAGAGTATTTCAACCCTTCCATGCTGAGGTATTCCGACTATAAAACTCACAATACAGTGTGACCTTGAGCAAAACACACAGGCATGGAACAACATCCGGAGGTGTTAATTGTACTGAAAGACTATCGGAGCCAAAGGAACAAGACACACTTTAAAGAGGCTGACAGATTATTAATTTTTTTCCCACAGAAATCTACTGCTTAAGCATAAGAAAAGAAAAAAGAATTCTACAATTGATGTTGGCCACAGCCTAATCATTAGTCAGATCCTGAAGATACAGCATGGAGATTTCAAAGTCAGGAGATTATTTGAGTCCCATGCAATGTATGTTTTATTTGTGTCACTCATTTTATATTATTTTATTTTAAAAATTACAGCATTTATTAATACCCCACCTGTCTGTTCCCAGGGACTTCAAGGTAGTTCATGAAAATGATTAGAAATTTAAAGCGATGAAAACGCTCAGGAAATATACAAAGAGGAGGCATCCAAAGAAAAAAGAAAGAGAGAGAGAGAGAGAGAGAGAGCATTGGTAGTCATTTGCCTGAGCTGCCTCCTTTGCCACCAAAAGGTGAGCAGTCCCTGAGCCAGATGAGCCTCCCTTGACATGAGTTCCATGAGAGTTGCCCCACATCCCACATCGGGACGTGACTGCCGTCATCCCATGCAGATGTTCCTGGAAGTCAGCCCTATTGAACAAAGTGGGACTTGCAACTGAGTAAACATGCAGAGGATTGGGATCCCAATCCCGATCCACAGCAACACGCCTTCCCATTTCCCCAGAGCAGGGGAGGCATTGCGGCTGCATCTTTCTTGTTGGCATTTTCAAACAATTCCAGTCCCTCTGTTGTGGTCGACTTCATTTGAAGTAGGGGGCAATTGTGCTTTCTCTCTCCCCCTGGATAAGTGGCTGGAGTTTTGCCCTGATTGCGCTTTGATTGGCTTGTGATGTTTGCCTTTTTCATTGCTTCTCAGTCTTGCCAGGCCTTTTCAGAAAGGGATCGGCCACTGGTGACTGTCTCACCAGACCCAAACTGTGTTGCTCCACGTAGTCTTTGGGGAGGGGGGGTCACACTTGCAGCCAGAAGCCTGGCTTCTCAGCAGACTCCCCCTCACTGCCTGTGCTCCGATGACAACGGCATTTGGCATTCTCCAGCGCCTGGGCAGGATCCGATATTGTTATTTTATTGTTGTTGTTTAAACTCTTTCTGGGCTAGCTTTTAGAGCAGGAGCCCTTCCCAGGCAGCAATAGTTTTGTTCATGAAAAGCATTTTTCTTAGATTCAGCAATGTGGGAGCTCCTTGAGATTCTCCAAGTGCGGCCTCAGCGTTCAAAATGCCTCACTCCTGTTTCCAGTTGTGATTTGGTTTTTTTTCTTTTTGGTCAGTTGGGGAAAGTGTGCATTCCGGTGGACATATTTTTTTAAAAAGAAGAAGTGTGTACCCGAACACCTACTTTCTTCCCATTAACTAAAGCATGAAAATGAGTTTTTTTTAAAAATATACATGTTTCAGTGCACCTTTTTCTAAAGTACGCATTTTGCAGACACAATCGCAAGCTCAGAAATGTGTGAGCTTTCTCAGAAAATTGCACTCAGGGTTGAGAGCAGGTCAAATTCTGATTTAAAATGAATCAAAATGAAATCCTCATGCTTCTCTGAGTTCTGTTAGAGAGGTGTGGATTTCTCCCTTCTCTTAACAGGTGGACTTACATCTTCCTGACTCTTGAGGAACCCCAATGGCGTGATCAATTGGCCCCTTGCAATACACCCCACCCTGCTTCATCCTTGAGCGAGCTGTGGACCCTGGGCACAGCCAAGGCTTCATTTCCAGATCTCCCATCACCAGAATCCTGCCTGCCACAAAACAGCCAAGTCCAGCCCGTGCCCTTCCATGTAGGGTGACCAGATAAAATCCAGGGCTCATGTAACTTTAACAGTTGTAGAGAAAAGGGAATTTCAGCCAGTGTCACTGGTATGCAATTAGTTCCTGGTGAAATTCCCTCTTCATCACAACAGTTAAAGTTGCAGGGGCCCTGCCTTCTTTTGTATATGATCACTCTAGTATAGTGCCTGCACCTTTAACTGTTGTCATGAAGAGGGAATTTCACCAGGAACTAATTGCATACCAATGACACTGGCTGAAATCCCCTTTTCTCTGCAACTGTTAAAGTTACATGAACCCTGACCTGGATTTTATCTGGTCAGCCTACTTCCATGGGCGAAAGACGAGCCCTCCTTTCCTGGAAGAGAAGGCTATCCATGGCCACTAGTCCTGATGGCTCTGTGCTACCTCCAGTATCAGAGGCAGTAAGCCTATGTACACCAGTTGCTGGGGATCATGGGCGGGAGGGTGCTGTTGCACTCATGTACAGCTTGTGGTTCCCTGATCAACAGCTGGTTGGCCCCTGTGTGAACAGAGTGCTGGACTAGACGGATGCTTGGCCTGATCCAGCCTGGATCCTCTTTTGTTCTTGTGGGTGCATCTCCAGGAGGCGCTGGGCCTCTCCTGTGTGGTGACTGCCTTGAAAAGTCTCCTCCGTTGGCATTCAGGACTTATGTTTGACAATCTCCAAGTTCCAAGCAAGTTGCTCGTTTCTTCAAATCCCACCCGATATTCTCCTACCCCTATGCCTACCAGGAGAAATGTAAAGATCCAGCCTCTCATGGCACCCCCAGTCAAACAAATGCCAGACTTGCGTCCCTGAAGAGATGGAGTTTACCCTCTCCCTTTCGTCTGGGGGAAGGTGTTTTAAGAAGCCCTCGCTAGTCTCTGTGCTGAGAATCCTCTTGCCTGAGTTACGTCCACCCTCCTCCTCCCACCCCACCTCACCCGCTGCCATGTTTTCTGCAGGTCACCAGGCTCCCCCAGGCACTGAGAAGCCGGAGGGGACTCAAGGCTGCCCCAAAAAGTAGCAAAGGCCTCCCTAAGTTTCTAGGCAGCAGAGAGGAAAAAAGCCGCCCAGGGCCCCGTACCGGCCCGCTTTCTGCCTCAGCGGCTCTCACGATGTGTCTTCCATGCTACATCCAATTTCCTGACTAAAACGTGAGGCAACAAATATGAATATGTATTAACAAAGTGCTTGATTAATTACGCTGTTCAGCGTGGATACATCTTTTAATGATTATTTCCCTTTTTAATTAGAATTTATCTCTACCCCAACCACAGACAACAGGATTAGACGAGGGAGTTTTTATTCCGCCATCCATTCTTCCCTCTGCCTTTCATGCGGCTGGCAGGGTGCAGCATGAGTTTGTGCAGCAGCAAGTAAGCTGTGGGGTGCCCCCCTCCCCTCGTACACACAGGCACAGGCACACGCGGGCACACGCACACGCGGGCACACACACAAAAACACTCCCCACTGTTTCCTTGTGGGTCTTCAGGGAAGCTGTTTGGGGAGCAGCCTTTCTCTCTCTGCTTTTTGTTCTCTGCCTGGATTAAGCAGTTTCCAAAATGACTTGGATGAGAATTCAGGGCTTTGTAGTCTTTGGGCTTTGTTTGCTCTTCTTCCACAAAAGAACTGACGCTAAGAAGCTTTGGGCTGATGGGAGTTCCGTGAACACCCCTCCTCTTTGCTCGAGGTACAGGCAGAATGCGTTTGGATCTGGCGGAGGCATTCTGCCCGGCTTCCATCTTGGATTCCAGGTGAAACGGACAGATTGGGGAGGAAATGTTCGCTCTGGTTGCGCCAGGCAGCGGGGGATGTTTGGGGAAGTGGCCACATCGCTGGCCTTGTAGTCTGTATTTGGCCGGTCTCTCCTGCAGCTTCGGGTGGCTCAGTTCCATCATTGCTTGATTATTTTGCTTAAGCAATTTATACCCTAACTTTCTGCATATAAGAGGACACACAGGGCAAATTCCATTTGGACCATCCTAAAACTGCCTATAGTACCAAATATGATATTAACACGATGGAAACACCACAGGATTCAGCCATGAACGTGGCATTAAAATCCCTCTGCACATCCCCCAGTTTTTCAGGCCACAAAAGCTTAGACCGTAATCAGTTTCTTAGCCTGTTATGGTCTTTGTTGCTGCAACAGGTAGATACCGCTTGCTGCCCCTCTAGACGTTGTTCCCAAAGCAGCTTAGGATAAACATGTGGAATTAGTCTGAGGGGTGGCTGGGTGAGCTTTGGGGAGTACTACGAGATGAGGGCCACCACGGAGGAGGCCCTGCTCAGCCTCACTGCTACTCTTACTTTGAATGATCTTGGGAAAGAGTCTTGTGAGATGACATGGGCTTGGAGCTCATAGTGGCAGAAGCCATTCCCAAAACAGCATCCTTCCCCAACCTGGAGCCCTCCAGATGTGTTGGATTGCAACTCCCATCACTCCCATCATGATGGCCATGCTGTCTGAGAATGATGGAAGTTGCAGTCCAACACATCTGGGGATTTTCAGGGTAAGAACCAGGATCACGCTCATACCTGGAAGCAAACTGGCAGCTGTCTCTTAACCCAACCGCTGTGCATTTGCTACCGCTAGCACTGGCTGGTGGCCACATCCTTGGACAGCCCAAGCTTCTGGGTTTTCTTTAAAAGTAGCCCCACGCAGAGCTCCTTAAAGCCCTCCAAATGAAACTTCCCAATGCCAAAAGCAGAGGCACCACACCTGGTGGCTTGGAGGTGGATGTGAGAACTGCCCTGACTGTCATTGATCTCACCTGGGAGAAAGCAGTCCAGGCTCATTTAGACTCTAGACTAGTTTGTGGCCACCCACAGGGCTCCTCCACCCTTGTACAGCTGTCACAGGTGCAGCAGAGTTTGCATCTGACCGTGGGACAAGTTGCTATTGCCATTTTACTGTTTCAAGCTGACTGCTCACTCCTTTGATCCATTGCTTAAGTTCCTTTACGGACCTGACCCATAGATGCCCACCAGGAATATGGCAATTGGGACTTCTCAGGGAGATTCAACCGGCCACTGTTGGAGACCAAATACTGGACTGGATGGCCATGTGGTTTGACCCTACATGGCCACTCTTAAGTTCAGCCGCTGAAGCAGACTAACACGTGCTGTTTCCTCGGATGGGGGGCCTCCATCAATATAGTTTCCTATTCTTTACTCTAATCAAACTCTTTTCTATTGGCATGGCTTCCTTTCTTCCCCCGATTCCCCCCCCCCTCCTCCCCAGTTCCTGTACATCAAAGTAAGAGGTACCTCCGTCTGTAGCGTTTTCACCATGGCTGTGGTGATTAAGCACTTAAATTGATTAATCAAATTTCCTGTGATGAGAACCACTGTCATTCATTAATCGGAGGCAGATTATAAATAAGAGATGGTAGATATAGGAGGCAAGCGTGTTGACAGACAAGGGATCCCGTCTTGAATACCAATTGCCACGTTGCATCTAGCTGGGTCTAGCTATAGGCAGCTGAGGGACGTGGCTTCCCCAAAGATAAAATTAGACTGAGATTAAAGTATCCCCATTTTAATAACAAAATATGCTGCTGCAGGAGCATGCATACAAATCGTGGGCTCTCAGTCAGGCAAGGAGGTTCCTGTTCTGCTAGTGACATGATGCGTGGAATTGCTTCCACTTGTAGCTCATGGAAGATTTGACAGTACTCCGTGTCGGCATGGAGGGGAGGGGGCCAAGGAAGCAGGCGTTAAAAATCTCGGGCATCTTCCTGCTCTGGGTGCCTTCCTCTGTTTCAGTGCCGTCTTGAGCAGATGTTCAAACCCAAGGTTGACCCGCACAAGTCTAGCAAGTGCAGTTCTGACAATGTGTGTAGTGTTCCTGTATGCCAAGTAGCTGCTCTCAGCGGAGATGGGGGAGAATTCCTTGTCAGTTACATTTTGACTGGAGGCGGAGCCAAAACGAATTGCCTTGTCTTGTGTCGTTTTCCTCTCGATTTGGGTGATTTTTCAGCATTTTGTGTTTCCATATCGTTCCTTCTCTGTACCATTTCCCTTGTTCTGCTTTTGCCCTCAAAATCCATGGCCTCCTCTGCCCACAGTAGCACCGAATCTTATTGGTTGTGTCAGCTCAGGTGACTTTGTCAATAGCACAGGCTTCGCCTGCAAATGGATTCACATGGGTTGCCGCAAGCACCGTGTTGTGTGCAGAGCAGAGCATAAGTAAGACTGAGAACAGAAAGGGAGACATGGGACCGGAAATATATCCCCTGGGAATTTATCTTGGTGGCACCCAAGATTTCACAGGTTCGGTCCATCGTGGCCTAGAACAGGGCCTTTCGTGTCATAGCAACAACTCTCTGGAACTCCCTAATACTATTATTATTATTATTATCTTTATTTATATCCCAACTTTTGCCCAATGCTGGGCCTCAAGGCAGCATTACAGAATTAAAACATATACAGTTAAAAGCTATAAATAAGAGATATACAAAAGTTAAAAATAAATTAAATAGGTTCCGATATTAAATCATTTCAACATTTAAAATACATATTAAAATTAAAATAATAATACTACACATTAGGCAGGAGTTGGCTCATCTAGGTTTTCAGCACCTGCTAAAAACATGTCTTTTCCAACAGGTGTTTCCAGGAAGGTCATCTTTTTCTCTGTATATCGTTTAGAAATGTCTTTAAGCAAATCATAAATATCAACAACAACATAGTAGCAGCCACTGCCTTTGGTTAAACTTACATGTTCAGAATCCATTTCTTTGTACCTTGTTTGTCATGCCTGCAATGCTGTGTGATAGAACAGAGAACACGAGGATATTGGAACTGTCCCAAGTACAGTGTGGATGTTTTTCTAGTCCGTCGCCCTTTTTCCTGCCACAGCTGAACACCTGCCTTTAGGTAGCCCTCAAGCAGGGCATGAATGCTGCAGCCCTCTTTGCCGGTTGCCCGCCTGCTATCCTGCCTCTGAACATGAAGGCTGCCTAGAGCCGTCCTGTTAACATTCCTCTCTCATGGTTGTAAAGCAACACCTCAGAGGTCTGCAACTGCATTGCTAGTCCAGGCAGGAAGAGATACTGCCCAAGCCAAGCTAGGCCTGTGGGATGATTCAGTCTTCTCCAGGATCCAGGGAAGGATTGGTGCATCGGTGCATTAGCGCATTGGCAAACCCCGAATTCACCAAAGTTCTCGAAATTCTGTCTTGAAGCTCATTGTGATCTGAGTCCATATCAGGTTGTGAGCTTTGGGTTTTTTTGTTTTCAAATTCATGCATATTTTCCTGCACGTAGATTTGTGCATTCAAACAAGTATAGATTTGTTTCATGCACATTTTCCAGATGTAAACATGCTGTTGAATGTATTTTGTTTGGCCCATGTATCACATTGCCAGCTCAGATATTTACTGGAACGATGTCCACATCCATCCCTATGGAAGAACTGGGCTTGGCAGGCAGGCAGGCAGGCAGCAGGAGAACCTTGCTCTGTGGACCAAGCAGAGGCATTCACGCCATACCTGGCCAATCCAGAGGCCCTGCCAATCAGAGGGGTTCATGTTGCCCCCCCACACACACACACACACTTGCCCCGGCTGCTCCTGAGTGCCTGACGAGAACTCTGAGGCCTGAGCATGCCCAGTTCCAGGTCGTTTGCTAGGTAGATTTCTAGCCCCAGAGGCTAAAGAATAGATGGCCATATGCTTCTACAGCACAGCTCCTAGGCCAGGGGGGCGCTGGGGAACAGGGAACGGGGCGAGAAATGATAGCTTTAATCTCGGCATGCTTCCTGGGCGAGCCACATGCCGGCCTTGGGGTCATCAATATTTAAAGAACTCTTATTAAAAGAATTGCCGTTGTAAAAGTTTAAGTGTTTGATAGATGAAAGCCAGCGTGGGTGTTGTGCTTTGGGAAAAAGTGAGTGAGCAAGGGAACCAAAGCGGTTTGTCTACTTCAGCCTCCTCAGACCTTCTTTCAACTGCAGTTACAAGATCGGTCTGGCCTTTGGGGCCCTGCACTCCATCTTCTCTTTGCCCATGTCTCTGCCTGCTCAGGCCCTCCCTGTATGCAGAAAAGTAGCCCACCAGGAAGAAGAGTGCTAACTTAGCCATCTCCTCGATGAGCTACATGTCTGCACATATTGATTGATTGATTGATTTAATATCATGATGCATTCAGAAAACACAGACACTCTCACACACCTACCTGCAGTCTGAACTGATGTCTGTCATTGCAGGAGGACTCTACCACCTGGTTTTGCAGGACTTCAGGATGTCAGAGAAATCCACAATGGAATCAAACAATTTTGGATTTCTATGACCCCAACTTGTGGTTTCCACAGCGGGCTGGTTTTTTTTCCAAGTTGCAAGGATTCCACGTTCTTGCAGACTTTTTTTTTAAAAAAAATCTGGAATTTTATGCTAATTTAGTCATAGAAAAATACACGAAATATTTTTTGGGGAAAATTGTGCATTACTCCATAATCTAAAGCATGAAATTGTACATGGGGGGATTTGCACATGTTCGGAAGTGAACAGTCGCACAAATACAAGAAATTGGGGGGGGGGGAATCCAATTCTGTCAGTGAGCGAACGACAGAGTAAACGGCCCCGACAATCCATGAACTGCTGACGAAACGGATTTCCACACAGTCCATGCATCCCTGGCTGGACTTGTAGATGAGACTGTTAATAACCCATCCAGAGAGCTTCGGATAATGGGTAGCATAGAAATGCAATAAATAAAATAAAACGAGCTTGATGTAGGGGGCACAGATTCGATTCAAAGTGGTTTTCACAGTGCCAAAATATGGTGCCCCCATCTAAGGAGCCTCCCGTGTCTGTGTCCTTCCGAAAACGAGGAGTGAAGGTGTGAAAGACTCTACACGTTCTGATTTGTCTAGTGAGACCAACGCAGGCAGCATTACAGGCAGGGAAGGCATTGATGGATCACCGGATAAGAGGAAAAGCATCATAGGAACATAGGAAACGGCCTTATCCTGAGTCAGGTCCATGTTTCATCCAGCCCAATATTGTCAGAACTGACTGGCAGACATGACTGGCCAGGATTTCAAAGCAGGATTCCTTCTTAGCCCTACCTGGAGATGCCAGAGATCTTCTGCATACAAAGTAAGGTTTCTACCTTTGAGCAACAGCCCTACTCCAAAAGGGGGCACCAATTTACATACTATTTGCATATGCAAATTTGGATGCACAGATCATAATTTAAATAGAAGAAACTATAGTACTGCTCACCATGGGGCTTAAAGCCCTGATCAGGTCCCCCTGTGTGCCAGGCTGTTCATTCTGCTGCCCAAGGGCTCACTGTGGATGGGTTCTTCATCTGGCCCTGGAACTGTACGGAGCAGTCCTTCAAACAGAAGATACCTTCAAATAGAGGACGGCCCTCTCTAAAAGAGGACACATAGCCACCCTATTTATAGGCAGCACTCATCCACGGGAGAGGAGGACTGGTTGCAGCTCCGTAGATCTTCATAGACTCATAGAATAGCAGAGTTGGAAGGCGCCTCTAAGGCCATCGAGTCCAACCCTCCTGCTCAATGCAGGCATCCACCTTAAAACGTACCTGACAGATGGCTGCCCAGCTGCCTCTTGAAGGCCTCTGGTGTGGGAGAGCCCACCACCTCCCTAGGTCATTGGTTCCATTGTCGTGCTGCTCTAACAGGAAATTTTCCTGATGTCCAGACGGAATCTGGCTTCCTGTACCTTGAGCCCATTATTCCATGTCCTGCATTCTGGGTTGGTCGAGAAGAGATCCTGGCCCTCCTCTGTGTGACAACCTTTCAAGGATTTGAAGAGTGCTATCATGTTTCCCCTCAATCTTCTCTTCTCCAGGCTAAACATGCCCAATTCTTTCAATCCTCCTAGGGCTTTGTTTCCAGACCCCTGATCATCCTTGTTGCCCTCCTATGAACACTCCAGCTTGTCTTCATCCTTCTTGAAGTGTGGTGCCCAGAACTGGCCACAATATTCAAGATGGGGCCTAACCAGTGCCGAATAGAGGGGAACCAGTACCTTGCGCGATTTGGAAGCTATACTTCTATGAATGCAGCCCAAAATAGCATTTGCTTTTTTTGCAGCCACCTCACACTGTTGGCTCATATTCAGCTTGTGATCTACAACCATTCCAAGATCCTTCTCGCTTGTCGTATTGCTGAGCCAAGTATCCCCCATCTTGTAACTGTGCCTTTGGTTCCTTTTTCCTAGGTGTAGAACTTGGCATTCATCCCTATTCAATTTCATTCTGTTGTTGTTTTCTGCAACAGTATGTGTGAAAGGCCGTCTCAGGTCCCTGCCCCACGGAGCTTCCAGTCTAAAGTTTCTGTTCCTGTGAGAATGGAACCTCCCCCCCCCTCTCCCCCCTCTCCTGCCTCGGCCATCTCAGCCTAAGCATGAGGGCCCTGAGAAATAAAGATAGATGGGACCTGTTTGCCTGCGCGTGGCATTGGCTGCAAGTCAGGGGGATTTTATAGCTGCACGTTGGCTTTTCTTGCTGAATTTTGATTAATGGAGCAGGCTGGAAGTGCTGATGTCTCCCAGCTCCTTTAGCTGACAGGAATGAGGGTAATCTGGTGTTTAAATGGATTTTGGAATGGGTCTGTGGTTTTAGCCTCTGAGTCCTGAAGGGACGACCATCTGCCGCATGATAGCCGGTGCTCAGAGGGCACAGATTTTGGTTTTTTTTGAAAAAGAATTGCCAATAACACTTGCATCAAATGGAAGGGCCTGCATCTTTTTTTTGCGATTGTTTTGGGGGTTTGCTTGAAAATATATATTTTCCTCTGATTTTGAGGGAAGAGAGCGGGAAAGCCAGACATTAAAGGCTTTCCAGCTTTTTTGTGGGGCCAGATCTTTCTAAACCAGGCACTGTTCTTTCTAGACTCATTTACATTATGGGCTTCCCCAGGTGTTCTTTTGCAAACACAGATGGAAAATCCGCTCCTGGGTGTGATATTGATGCATTGTTTTTTTTCACACAAGCAACCGGTTGTGAATTTTGATTATTTCTAGCACATCAGTTCTTTCAGAAGCAGATGCAATGAGACAGTAACCACACACACACCCATTGCACTGTGCATCCCATTGTCGGGAGTTGAACTATTTTAAAAGAAAGGCAAGATCTAAATGTTTTCAGTACATAAACCAAAGTGGAGCCGTTGGCAGTCTTGTCCAGATCAAGTTGAAGGATGAATTCAGTCCCAACTCTAAGCAGCATCAAGATGGGGATTGCAAGATGCATCAACAGCAGTAATCGTGAGCTAGAAAGCTCTGTTAGGGTAATGTTATCATTATTCTACTGCCCAATAGCTACAGCTCTTTGGACAATTTACAAAAGACAAAAACCTTAAAAATACAATATAAAACATAATATTGATTTATTGATTTATTGATTTATTACATTTCGACGCAACCCAATAGCCAAAGCTCTCTGGACTGAAGCAATTTAGCCAAGAGAGCTAAAAACAATTTACAAAACAGTTAAGGACCATCAACCACAGAAATCCCAGGACTGGTCAAATGCCTGGGAGGAGAGGGAAATCTTAGGCTGGTGCCAAAAATGTGACAATGTTGGCACCAGACAGGCATCACTGGGGAGAGCTTTCAACAATCAACAATCAGCGGTGGAGGAGGCACCACCAAGAAGACCCTCTCCTTTGTTACCACACACACCAACCTCCCTCGGAGGAGGCACAGGGTGGCAATCCATAATAATAATAATAATAATAATAATAATAATAATAATAATAATAATAATATTTATTTATAACCCGCCTCTCCCTACGGATCGAGGCAGGGAACACAATACACATACAAGCATGACAAAGTTTAAAAATTCAAACAAGAGAAACACATCATTAAAACATTTAAAATTCATCTGGATAGGCCTGCCGGAAAAGAACAGTCTTCACGACTCTCTTGAATTCGTGAAGACTGTAAACTTTAGTCAACTCTAGTGAATCCATCCATGGAAACCTGGGAGGAAGCATCTCTGAAGGTGCTCCTGCAGCATTAACTGTTGTGATGAAGAGGGAATTTCTCCAGGTGCTGACACCTCCTGAAATTCCCTCTTCATCACAACTTGGGGTGCCCAGATAAAATCCAGGTCAGGGCTCATGTAATTTTAACAGTTGTAGAGAAAAGGGAATTTCAGCCAGTGTCATTTGTATGCAATTAGTTCCTGGTGAAATTCCCTCTTCATCAGAACAGTTAAAGCTGCAGGATCCCTGCCTAGCATGATCAGATACAAAAGAGGGCAGGCCTCCTGCAGCATTAACTGTTGTGATGAAGAGGGAATTTCTCCAGGTGCTGCATGCATACAAATGACACCTCCTGAAACTCCCTCTTCATCACAACTGTTAAAGATACAGGAGCCCCCTGTCATCCTTTCCATATGGTCACCCTACCAATGGCTCAGTGAAAAGGCTGGGGAAATAAAAAGGTCTTGACCCTCCACGGTGCCTGAAGGACACCCAGTGTGGATGCTGCATACTCCCACCTGGGAAAGGCTGCCACCACTGAAATGCCTCCTCCTAACCTGTGTTAGGTGTGAGTGGCACCTGGAGCGGGGTCTCAGAAGTAGAACTGAAATCTTGGGCAGGTTGACATGGGAGAAGGCAAGAAGACAGATGATTGCAGTGTCCTGAGTTTAACGGAAACATTGTGCTAGGTTGGCATGGCACAAAGAAGCCACCTGGCATTGTCTTCGAGAGCGGGCAGTTGGCACCACTTTGGTAACCTCTATGGCAGCGTTTTTCTTTTCAGGTCTCACAGCGGTTTTATATTAGCTCCAGTGAAATTGGGATCCAGAGAGCAGCCATCTATTGGCTTCTTAGGATACAATTCTGGAAAGCTATCAACATTAAGAGAAGGCTGGGTCAGTGCAGAGCGGGGGGGGGGGGGATGACAATGACAAATAAGCCACATTTGGAATGTCTCTCCCTCCCTCCTGAAAAACACCAGGATGCCTTTGTAAGCAGGAGGGACAACATTAGCAGCACGTGCCTTGGGGAACTCTGAGCTTTCTGCATTACCCTTGCAAAATTCAATACTGCCGTGTTTGAAGCCTGACTGCTCATATTTTAAAGTAGCTGCATTTTGTTGCAGGTGACAGAAAAGCTGTTCTACATCCAAGAAATGTGTACCCCATGCAGCCTACACACCATTACATGTTTTTTTTAAAACAGCCGTTCATCTTCGTCCAGCCTCATCTATAATTGAGCCAAGAAGATCCAGAACCAAGGCCGAGAGCAGGACTTGATTTAGTCCAGCCATCAGATAAGAAACCCGTGTCTTCTTGCTAAACTTAGGACCTCAGCCACCTTTTCCTGGAAGGGTGGCTCTGTTCTTGCACCAAAGCTCATTATTCCCAGATGAAAATATCTTCACAAACTGGAGGGATAATCAGAGGTGTGTATGTATTGTGATTCTTTGGAAGTAGAGAAGAATGGGAGATTAGGAATTAGGATCTCAGATCTGTCATTCTCTCTCTCTCAGAAAGTTTCTAGTCCTTATGGCTGCAGAGTTGGGTTACTCAAAGCGGGTGGCAAATGTCTTTTGAAATCTCAGTAGAGATGTGTGGATTTCATTTAATCTGTTCCATCTGTGTTCATTCATTTATTGACAGAATCAGATTTCCATCCCACTTCAGAAAAGTACACAAAAAAAGTTGGTTGCAATTTATGTAATTTTCACGGGCACGTGACATTTTTCTTAGCTCACTGTACAATTCAATGCACAGAGCACGCACACAAAAATGATGCTACACCGCAGAGGCTGAAGAGAAATCAGATGTATAAAAGGTGGGTGGGTGTGGGTGTGGGTGTGATAATGATGCATATATTACCATATTTTCCAGTAACTTTTGTACTTTTGTACACTAACTTTGCATGCAATTCTGGAAAGTTAAAAAACAAACAAACCAATCCGCACAATCTGTGCGACTCAGAAGGTGCCAGTCTGCTGCAGAATCTGCGGGTCAGATTCATAAAAAATCCAAACTCATTTGACTCCATTGTAGATTTTCTCCGACATGCTTACTCAGAAGTTCTCCCCACTACCTGCTGAAACCCAAGCAATAGTTGGCAGGTGAGCAGCACCGAAACACTAGTCCTTCCAAAAATGCTAAACACGCTTGGAAGAAACCACTGGATTTCACCTTCCCATTGCCTGGAGATGCACGCTGCCTCCAAATGTTGCTTTAGACAAGGGGGATCTCATTGCTTATCCTGTCCTGTCCTGTCCCTACCAACCCAGGATGATGTGTCTGGAGTCATGCGAGGGAGCCACCCAGGGAGGCCAGAGCTGGCCCCAGGCTCCTTAGGTCGAAGCAGCAGCGGAGCTATGGAACCCAGGAGTTGGGCGAGAGCACAAAGAGCCTTTGTTGCACCAGCTGCAGCCAGGTAGGGAGTGCGAGGGCTGATCGCCGGTCCTATGGCAGCTACATCCTTTCCTGGAGCATTGGCATTGGCTCTTTCTTCCTCCTCCTGAGCAGGGCTCAAAGATGGCAGGCCTTGTTGGCCATGTGTTCCATCTTCCTTGTCGTCCTAGGAAAGGTGTGTGTGAGGTGGTGATGGTGGAGGTCTGGAACAGTGGATGTGACATTTGGGAGGGCCTTGGGTCTTCTGGCCCCCATGTCATAGCTCAAGGTGGGCTAATTCCACATCATCCTGAAATGAGATTGAAGCATTAGTGGGGTCCTCTGTGGAGGAGGTCTCATCTAGGCACAGGCCGAACCCTAATCAGCCTTCAATACAATATTTGCTTGTACAATGTGTGGCTTTTTATCGCCTTCCCTCCTGTTCACCTTCACCTCCTGCAAATCAACAAGAACCCCTGCTGCGCACTGTCTCTTCATTCCTCTGGGATTTCGCATGCAGACCATTTGGGTCTTTTTAAAGGTTGCATTTTGTACCCTGTGCTGTTTAACATCAACGTAAAACTGTGGGAGGGTTTGGGCTGCGTGGTCACCAGTATATAGACAGTGCATCACTCTATCTCTGTTTTCCACCTATGAAACCCAAGGAGGCTGAGCAGCTCCTCAGTAGGAGCTTGGAGGCAGTTTTGGGATGGATAATAATAATAATAATAATAATAATAATAATAATTTATTTCTTACCCGCCTCTCCGTCTGGATCGAGGCGGGGAACAACAACATGATAAAATACATAAAACTGATTAAAACATGACACATATTATTAAAACTGCATAAAAATCCTAAAACATCCTAAAAATATCCTTAAAACATTCTAAAATTCCACTGGATATGCCTGCCGGAAGAGAACAGTCTTTATGGCTTTCTTAAATTCTAAAAGACTGTTAAGTTGATGAGTCTGAACAATCTGAAACTTCGTCCAGACAAGGCAGAAGTGATGAGGAAGTCTGCTGATTGGATAGAAGGAGTGTGGCGTTGCATCCCTGCCCCCTGAAGGACCAACCCTGTAGCTTTTGGAAGCAAAGGTGGCAACAGTAGCCAGGAGTGCCTTTGGCTAACTTCATTTGGTATATATCAGCTGTGAGCCTCTCTAGTGCACGTGGGCCACCTAGCCTCAGTTATGAGTGCAGTAGCGATGTCCAGATTAGGCTGCAGTAATCCACTCTACATGGGGCTGTGTTTGAAAACAACTCTAAAGCACCTCTGGTGCAGAATGGGGCCACGTGAGTCCTTGTTGGGGCTAAACAGCCGGATCATATGACAACCATTCTGTACCAGCTGCACTGGCTACATGTGTTCCTGGTCCCAATGACCTTTAAAACTCTCAACCATTTGGGTCCAGGTTATTTGAAGGACTACTTGCATCCTTACAGACCAGCCCGAATGTTGAAATGTTCACTGGAGGCACTACTTACTGGCCTGCCATTAAGATATGGAAAGCTGGCAGGCACTAGAAAAAGGGGCCTTCTGAGTGGTGGCCCCTGCCCCATGGAATTCTCCCAGGTGATATATGATATGGCTCCATCTTGTGTGTGTGTGTGTGTGTGTGTGTGTTCCTTTGGCTTTTAACTGTAACCAACTTTAACTGGGCTCTTATTTCGGTTTTTGATTGGGGTTTTTTTTTAACAGGTTCCTTAGATTTGTTTAAAGCTGATTTATTTATTTATTTATTTATTGCATTTTTATACCACCCAATAGCCAAAGCTCTCTGGGCAGTTTACAAAATTAAAACCATGACAACTATTCAAAATATAAAACAACAACAATATAAAAACGTAGCATAAAAATACAGTATAAGAGCACAAGCAGGATAAAACCGAGCAGCAATGCAGAAATTAATACACAATTAAAATACACATTTAGAACAGTAAAGTTAAAAATTAAACTGATAAACTGTTAAAATACTGAGGGAAAAAAAGGTCTTCACCTGCTGTCTAAAGGAGTATAACGTAGGTGCCAGGCGAACCTCTCTAGGGAGCTCACTCCACAGCTGGGGTGCCACAGCAGAAAAGGCCTTCCTCCTGGTAGCCACCTGCCTCACTTCCTTTAGCAGGGGCTCATGGAGAAGGAGCCCTGAGGATGATCTTAGGGTCCAGGCAGGTATATATGGGAGGAAGCGTTCCTTCAGATAACCTGGTCCAAAGCCATTTAGGGGCTTTGAATGTTAATACTAGCACTTTGAATTGGGCCCAGCCCTGGATCAGCAACCAGTGAAGCTGAAAAAGGACTGGCGTAATGTGGTCTCATTGGCCAGTCCCTGTTAACAAACGTGCTGCCCTGTTTTGTACCAGTTGAATTTTCCGGGCTGTTTTCAAAGGCAGCCCCACATATAATGCATTGCAGTAATCCAGACAAGAGGTTATCAGAGTGTGGATAACTATAGCTTTATGGTTATATGAACTTGTTCTATTAATATGGATTTGTATGTTTTATATTGTAAGCAGTCTTGAAAGGCGGCTAAGGAGCACATTAAATAAATGGAGAGCGGCACCGCCCGTGTGTGTGGTTGCATTGCACATCGCGCTGGAGATGTATTGAGAGTTTGTGAGAATTTGCACCTCTTCATTACCCCTACAGAAGGGACTCTTTTAATGGAGTGTTTGCCCATGATCACTGCTCTTTAGTTTATTGGAGGCATGTCCTCCTTCTAATCCTGTTGATCTTTGCAGTTTTTCCTCCCATTCTGAACTCCCCCCCCCTTTTTCCTATTTCGAAGGAGGGACATGAATGGCAAGCATGGCTCCAAATGGGAGCGCAGCAACCCTGTCTCTGCGCAGGCATCGATTGCTCTTCTCCATCCAGTTTTCCGTTCCTTTCCTGATCATCCACCATTCACATGGCCTTAACGCAGGGGTACAGCCCTCGGGCCTGGGGAGCTAAACTTAGCCCTCTGTGGTCCCAATCCAGCCCTCCCCCATTCGAAAAGATTGAAATGCCTGTCCTGAGGCTGCGTTTCTGGCAGTGAGAGACTTAAACTAAAATAAGCTGGTATTGGGGGTATGTTGAGCCCGCCTCTTTTGCCGTTGAACACGCCCACCGCTGGAATGTGGCCCTCAAGACCTTCTCCAAAATGGAATCCGGCCCTCGGGCTGAAAGAGGTTTTTTTACCCTCCCCCACCTTAACATAACATTCTGTGTGGACTAATTGCTGGGGGAATTCTCTCTCTCTCCCCCCCCCCCCGAGTTGCTGACAGATCTTTGCAAACTACATTTCACCATTGAGCTGTTGATGTTAAAGAGGGCTTTGTTTGTTTGTTTGTTCTTTCTTCTTCTTTTTAAAAAATAATCCTTTGCTAATCAGCTTCTTTTGTGTAGCAGTTGCCATGACTGTGTTGATTGGGAGGGTCCATTGGAGTAAAGGATTCCAGCCCCTTGTGGGCACGCTCCCCCGCCACCCCTCCCTGTGTTTGCTATCAGACTAATTCTTCTGCCTCTTCTCCTTTTGGGGAGAAGGGAGGTCCGCCTGAGGAATTGGCTGTCAGGAATCGGGGGGGGGGGGGAGAAAGAGGGAGGGAGGGAGGGAATTGCTTACCCAGGAAAGCAGAGAGACCGCCGGATGCTGAGCGGCTGATAGCACCCCATGCCGCTGCTGCTTCCTGGAAGGGGTCTCCAGCACTGGGCCGTTCAAGAGGCTCTGAAGAGAGGCTTTTCATCATTGTGCCAAGTGCATTGCGCACAAAGGCCCAGGCAAGACAGGGGCATGGCGATGTCGCCTGGCCAGGGAGTCACGGAAAGCACTGAGCTGCCCTGTGCCCAGAATTCTTTGCAGCGGCGAGGGATGAGATCTGAGCAGCATAGAGCCACGTCACTGGTCCAGTAGCTCAGTGCGGCCCTTCCTTGACCGGCACTGGCCCTCCTTCCCCACAGGTACTCCCTGGATAGGCATTTGGTGGAAGCACCAGGGAAAGAGACGGTCCCACCCATTCTGGGCTCTTCTTCAGAGGACAAGCTGGAACCTTTGGAGCCAGGCCATCTCAGAGGACCTTGGCACTGCCCAAGACAATCCTGGACCCTAAAGGGTGATGCCGTTAGATCTGCCTCCTCAAGAGGTGGGGAGCTTAGTTTCTGAGGCAGAGGGGGATGCTGAGCTACCCCCTAGCCCCCGAGAATGCCAGCAGCTTAAGATTCAGGCTGCGACAATGGCCAGGCAAACGAGTGCCTGCTTGCTGAAGAGGGCTCCTCGTGGGTAAAGGAACTCCTCATGAGTAAGGTCCTCTTCACAAGGAGCACTTCATATACAAGCCTCTGATGTGATGCAGCTGAGTCCTGGAAGCCCCTACAGATACACTTTCAGTGGAGACTTAGTAGCTACTGTACTCTTGAGTTGCTTCATGCCTGACCTTCTGTGCTGTTGACCTTTGGGCTCCCAGTAGATTCTTCTCCTTGGACTGAATTTGTATTGGATTGCTTACTTGTTCTTTCACACTGGCCACACCTAAGACCCCTCTCTTGGAACGCTCCTTATTGACTAGTAAAAAAGAGCACTTGGCCTTTGCCTGTTGACTGACTATTCCTTGAACTGCCCTCTTGCTGGACTGATTCCTCTGTGCTTTGACAGCTTTTTGCCTGTTATTGACTTGCCATTAGATTTGCCCCTGAAATTGTCTTAAGGCTGAGACTGACCCAGCCATAGCAGAATAGAGACAGTGATGAAATGAGCTCTCTCCCCTGGAATAACTACAGTAGGTCAGCCTTCTCCTAACTGGTGTGCCCCCCAGGTGTGTTGGACACATCTGGAGGAGACCAAGCAGGGGAAGACTGATCTAGTTACTGTGGATGGTCTGTTTTGTAGGCCAAGAGTCACCAGGGCACGAGGGGCTTCCAACAAAGGGTTTCCCTCGCATGAAGATGAGGGGCAGGAGGCCCAAATTGCTTTCCGTTCCCCCACTACTCTGTCAGTGTTGAGAGTGTTACGAGATGCATAATGGAACACACCAGTCTGGGACCATAATTTATCCACAGATGAATATATAAACTTTTTAGAGTAGAGGTTTTTATGTGATTTGTTCCCTCTAAAGATTGATTTAGCTTCTTATTAGGGGAATTGGGGAATTGCATATGGAAAAAATGGAGGCAAATCCAGAAGTGTTTTGAAGGGGGGGGGGAAATAGATTTTATTTAAATATATATTTCTCTTCTCCCCCTCCCCACTGGTGTAACTCATCAGGGAATAGATTTCAAAGCTTGTCCAACCTTAGCTTGAATTTCTGATTTCCTTTGCTTTTCCCTTTCACGTCCCCCAAGGTGGTCTTATTAAAGGGAAAACACCTCAGCATTATTGTATTATTTCAAAATAAGCCGCAGCAACATGGAGGGCTGTGGAGGGGAGGGGGTGATCCCTCATACTTTGATGCCTTTCTCCACCCAATTTAAGGCATTTGGATTTCATGGGGATCAAAGTGCTATAGAAAAGGTGTCACCACCAACAGTATGCCCTGTACATTGGCCTGGGTGACTAATCCTCAGGAGCTGCTCTACCATTTCAGGCCATGGGTTCCAGTGATATTCTGTGATGTATCTTGGGTTGGCAGGTTCTGCTATGGCCTGGTCTTTAGCAGACATCAAGTTAATTTAGTTCAGCTTCCTCAGGGAAGTAAAGCTGGAAGAGATCAGAACCACAGAAAGCTCCAATTGGTCCTGGAGCTGGAAGGCAGACAGGAGCAGATCAAGAATGAGCCTTAAATAAGAGTTCGGTTGACTTTAGACTGTTTGACCCTGTTCAGATGATCCGTATGTTGATGTGCCCCAGCACAACAAACCATGGAAACCTGAGACCACCTCAGCTAGCTCAGGAAGGGTGACTGGTGGGGTGAGCGGTACACTGACCAACAGAATCCCTATCCTGTCTGAAACCTTCAGATACACACACAAAACTGAAAGTGTGGGATGGGGCACTTGGACAGGAGGATAGAATTACAATAGACCACTGCAATTCCCATCCTCCAGGTCTTACCTGCTGCAACATGGAGAACTGAAGTGGGCAAAGCTGGGAAAGACCTAATCCCCCAGTCTCATCCGACCAGGTCTCCGTGATACATACCAGACTGACATAGTCATCCAGGACCAAGACCTGGATGGCTGCTGTTTTCCCATTGGCTGACCTGGTATTCAGCAGCAGTGCCTTTGAACCCACGGGAACTGTCACCAGACCTGCTCTGGCACACAGAAATGGGAAAAGGCTTTGTTAATAGATAGGGAACCCGTCAGACCAGGAGGGAACCAGGGAGGGCGGAGGGGAGGAGTCGGCCCACGCCTGAAGCAAGACTCCGGAGCTGCACAGTGTAAATTTGGTCCTTTTGACTTCAGAACCAAATGGGTCCAGAACATCCCAGTGGGTAACCAGTGCTTCTCCAAACAGACAAACTGACCACCACAGATATAATTGTAAATAAGAATCTCATTTATTTAAGATAGTTTATTGAAGATAGATAAGCAGAGGCATTGTGGTCTATAGTATATCTTTCTTTTTGTGGTTACAGGAAAAGAGAATGCAATGCAGATATAAAGTTAAGATAGTCACAAACTTAGATAAGTTATCTGGTACATCTTCTTACAAGAACATTCTCTTATCAGCAGGTGCACATCATGATAGACAAAACAATATTGTCCCTTTCATCTATCTTACGCCTCAGCTGTAGCCTTGACCAGTCTGTGGCCTTGACTAGAAGTCAATTGCAAAAGCCGCTTACGGTTTTCCCTTCTCTTCACAGACCGTCCTGCAAGGTTCAGCTAGAATCTTAGTTAGTAGCATAGTATCCAATGGTCCAGAATTGGAATTTAGATTCTTCATGTCCCTGGCTCAAGGGTCTGGAATGTATATCTGGGGGTCTTGGAATGTGAGTCTGGGGTTTATTTTTAGGGAGTCTTCTTCTGAGTCTTCCCAAAACCCTCACTGAGGTCATTCCCCCATTCCAGATCCATTTGGCCATATTAGTTGAATGCAGCCTCTTCTGTACAGCAAGATTTAACCCATTTGGCACCAGATTAACACACAGTGAAGGCTAGAGCCTGGCTGTGAGACCATCTTTGCATAGCCTCGTGAGCTAAGGAGAAGCAACGGGCTGGCCAGGGACAGGGCTGAGACCTGGAAAGACCACCCTCCCCCTGCTGTCTCCACCTGCTCTCCTTCCGCCAGGCAGAAACGTCACTGCTCTCCTCTGTCATGGGGATTTTTTTTTCAAGTTAAAAGAAAATCATGGACCTGGGAGGGGGGGAATTCCACTATCTCTGTCCAGCCCATTAATTCTGCATGCTCAGGACAGAATTAACCTTGGCAAGCTTTCTAGAGGAGAGAGTAATTCTAACCATAAAAATCTGCTGATTAAAGCTGGTTTCAGGAATTCGATTTCACTTAATGCCTTGGCTGGCAGCCCAGCGTAGCATTAACATAGCCACAGAAACAGCAGCCACTCTCTTGTTTGGCATTGTTGTTGTTGTTGGTGTGTGTGTGTGTGTGTGTGTGTGTGTGTGTGTGTGTGTATTTACCTCTTCAGATTTAAAAAAAAATCAAGCTAATGAAACCCCCTTTGCATGTTTTAAGCAAGAATTCATTTTAAGAACTCATAAGAACATAAGAGCATAATGCACTTAATAAAGTGCATTAAAAAGAAGACGCAGCAGCAGCAGCAGCAAACGAGCAGCAAATGACAGTGTGTTTGCCTTACTTCTCTTGTAAGGGGGGGGGGAGAGAATGAGAAAGAGAGTGGGCACTTGTTACTCACAACAGTGGCAAAATGTGTACACTGTGCGTCTGCTGTGGCAAAGTAGGGTGCCAGGGAAAAGGCAGCGGGGAGCTGAGGCAGAGAAGACTCCAAGCAGACCATGTGGCCTTTGGGGGAGGAACTCCTACTTCATAGCTCTTGCCTTCTGCTGGGCCAAATATTGACCAGTTGTGACATGAGCTTCAGAATCTGCACCTTTGACACAGCCAAACTACTTCTCAGGCAGGAGGGGACTTCATGAAAGGCTCCAGTGGCTTCAGCTTCCCTGTTTCTCTGCACCCATTTCCTTCTGCCTTGCCCTCGCTGCCCCTGCCCTCACCTGCCCTCACTGTGCACTCTCGCCAGGCTGTTTCCTCACAGCGGCTCTGCCTGCTGGGGCTGTAACCCATCGCGTTGCTGGTCACCCGCACTCCTCCAGTGAGGTGCCGTTTCCACACTGGCATGCAGCCGCTTTCAGGGGAAGCATCCCCCTGAAGAATGTGCACGCCGCCACCTCCTGTGTGGAGAATCACCACACAAAAGGGGCCAGGTCAAAAGCTGCAGAATTCAGAGGGAGAATCCAAGGTCCTACCCAGCGGCCGCTGCTGCTGAGAGAAGGAAGCCGCTTCCCCTTCCATGAAGCTTCTAGACCGGCTGCTCTCCTTCTCGTACACCCATCTTTTCCCACTCAATTTCTCTCCCTCTTCGCCCCCTTTTTTCAGAGCTTCGTTAGAACAAACCAAGCACCTCTTTCCCCATTCCCATGCTTGTTCCTTCCTCCCATTTCTTTTTAGTGAGACTGGCAAAACAACCCAACCTTTGCGGCTTGAACCCTTTAAGACAGACCCCCCCCCCCCAAAAAAAAAACCTTTTTGGACCTGTGAGCACGTTTGCGAATTTGAGAGGTTGCTGGGGGAACCACCACAAAATGGCTCCCATGGAGGATGTGGCTAGTCACGTGATGGCTGCTGCCAGGGCGTGGCTAGTCAAAAGAGGTCTGTACAGGGGGAGAGAAAGAGTGGGGCTAGAAGATGGGAAGGGGGAAACAGTGCAGTTAAAAGGTGTGGGGAGAGAAACCATGTGAAGTGAGAAACTCTGAGAGAAACAACAAGAGAAAGGGGTGAGGAAGAGAGGAAGAAGGCGAAGAACAAGGAAGGGAGAGGAATAGCGAGGAAGGCTGCTAGGGGAGAGAAACGGCAAGATGAGAGGCCGGGAGTGGAGGGGGGGGGAGCAAAGGTGGAAAGGTGTGGATGGAAGAAGATTGGGTGGGGCTAGGAAGGAGCTCTTCTTTTCTCTCCCTTCTTGCTGAGCGGCAGGAGTGAAGCAGCCGCCTCAAGCGGCAGATCCTGGGAGGTGGCAGCAAGGTGTTGGAGGAGATACCTGTGAGCCCTGGGATCTGCTCTATGCCTCCTAAGTTGGCCTGCTGCCTTCAGGTGCAGCGAAGGAGGCCGTCTTATCATCTGCCTTTCAGTCAGCTTTTGTACATGGAATGGGTGGGGGTGCCCTCCTATCCTTTGCCTCAGGCAGCAGAGTGTCTTGGGCCGGCCCTGGTCATCGCCAGCGGAAGGGGCTTTGGTGTCCTACAGGGTGGCTAGATGGAGGCCACTGATGGAAGCAGTTGAACCAGGCATGCTGTGAGAGAAGACCTGGTCCTCTTTCTCCAAAGCTGCTGAGCTACCGGAGGCCACGACGGAGCCTGACCGTCCCTTTGCATCAGACAAGGCGGACTCTGCTCTCCAGCAAAGCTTCTGCCACAATAGATCTGTAGCCTTTGAAGTGACCCAAGGTGCTGGACTGTTTTTGCTGAGACAGGCTGATAGAGTCACTCTTGTTGAATTGAGGAGTGGCTCCTGGGATCGTTGCCTTCCAGGCACAAACAGAGAGGGGTGTGTGTGTGTGTGTGTCTGTAGTCTGATCCTCAAGTAGCAACATGGTCTCCCGGAAGCAGCTTGTGACCAAGCGAGATGTGAGGCTTGAAGGTGACGGTCTTGTCGATCTTGTCCTGTACATTTGCAAACGGCTTTGTGGCTCTTTGTAGCAACAACGAACGAACAAACAGGTGATCTGGCTGGGGTGGGCCTTGGCCACTGCTGCTCCTTTGCTCGGATGCGGCCCGCGGCTTTCCTGGGCTTTCTTCTTCTGGCATTACAGGCACGCTTGAAAGAAGCCCTTTGCTTCCTGGGTGATCCCAGCATTTGCCGGAGCTGGTCCCCTGCCAGCTCACCTGCCTGCTTCCTGGATGGCACACCGGCCAAGAGAAGCAACTGCATGACACATGGGCAGAAGAGGCATAATCCCATTAGAAACACAGGAGTCTTAAAAGCCACCATCTGTGTTAGGACTCAGACAGCACGTGCAGCCTGGTTCTGAGCGCCTGTCTCTCGTGGGGAAAAGAGGTGGGGTGTGATGTTTCTCCTTCTCGTTCCAGGAGCCCGGAGGCATAGGGGTCACCTTCCTAGCAAAGCAAAAGAGAAAAGGTGGAAAACAATGCAAAGAGGAATAGGGATGACTCTATGAGGAACTGCTAAAATCCACGGTGTGTTTGCATCCCATCAAGGGTGCAGAACCTGAGGCCCCGGGCCAAATATGGCCCTCCAACATTCTCTGGATATCCACACCCATTTCCCCTTAGCCCCACCCCCTTTCCCCTGGGGTTCTCCTGGCTTTTGTGCATTTTCTCCCCCATTTTAGAAGGCTAAACTCCTCCTCCTACAGCTCAGTTACTGGCAGTGAGAGCTTTATGCTCAAATATGCTGACATTTTTTGGTATTTTGGCCCTGGACTTTCCCCCTTCCCCCCCTAAGAGCTTCTCTCAAATGTCCCTTGGGCTGAAAGAGACTCAGACCTGCAGCCGGTCATGATCCTCAGAGGGCATCATGCAGGCAACAAGAGGAGAAGCTGTTCCTTGGAGACACCTTGGTGTTCTGGCCCATCTGCAGTTTGAAACAGGCAGCCGGGGTTCCAATTGAGGGACATTTGCAAGGTCGGTTCGGCCTTCCTCGTGTGAAAAAGATTTCACAGAGGCATGCTGGGATTGACAAACCGTGGGTGCTAAAAATTCAAAAAGCAGCCGCTTTCCAAACCTGTCTCTGGGACTGATCAGATCCTTTGGAAGGCACAGAACCTAAAGAAAGACCACAGCGGGCAGAATGTCAGCAATGCTGGAGATTAAATGTAAATACTGGACAAGGGCTAGTTGTTCTGGGCAGTTTGGCGAGAGAGCTCTGTTGAATACATGGCGCACGGAGGTAAATGAACTATGGCAGCCTCCTGCAACCTAGTATTCTCCAGATCTGTTGGACTGGAACTCCCATAAATCTCAGCCAGCGTGGCATTATGGGGGTTGCAGTCCAACACATCTGGAGGGCACCAGGTTGGAGAAGGCTGAACTCTGGGTTCTGGGAGACAGGAGTAGGTCTTCTGTCCGGCACTGTGAGTGAGCCACTTTCTGATTTCATTTGGACATACTCCCAAGGAATTTATGCTAATCTCTGAGTGAGCTAAAGAGATGGATGTTCCTCTGGGGAATATGGACCCCCAGTGGGGGAAGAGCCCCTGCGAAGAGTGGCACCCGTGGTCCCGTAGTTGTGTTTTCCCTGGCTGGATCCCTGATGGGCCCGTCCCTCTTCTCAGAGGTGGCTCTTTTGCGTCCTTTGAAGTTGGTCTCTTTGGGAGTCTGCCCTGAAGGATGACTGGCACATGCAAATGCTGTGGGCTTGCGGATGTGGAATCCACTGCGAGAATAATTAAATCCTCTTCAGGGAGCACCAGCATTTCCATCCCTTCGCGGAGGAGCTGGGCTACTTTACGAGCGTCGGTAAAACAGAAATCAACAAAAAGGAGAGCTGATTGAAATATTAAATTATGGTAAGCAGGCGCCTTGTCAGGAGGCCTCACACAAGCAAATAGGCATTGATTTTCTAATTATATGAAGCCCTGGTTGGACGCTGCTTCACTTCTGCCAATGCGGGGGATGGATTGCAGTAGAGGGACAGGGTGGAGGAGACAGAGAAAGAGGGAGGGAGGGAGGGAGGGAGGGAGGGAGGGAGGGAGGGAGGGAGGGAGAGAGAGAGAGAGAGAGAGAGAGAGAGAGAGGCATTCCCTAGAAAAAACAATGGGAGAGGGCGGTCACTTTCGGATGGCCAAATGAGGACCAAATGGCCTCACCTCCCAGGCTTGTAGGCAGGCAGGCAGGCAGGTATTGAGGTCGAAGAAGGTGGGGATGGCACATCTCCCAGAGAAATTCCTCCCCCCCACACACATACCTCTCTCTCTCTCTCTCTCTCTCTCTCTCTCTCTCTCTCTCTCTTTCTCTCTCGCACGCACAAATGAAATATGTCTCCAGCATCGCATGCATTTCCCAGTTCAATTTTGGGTAGAAACACAACGTTTTCTTCCCCACTCTTCCCTGTCTGCCTACTCCTTCTCCCACAACTCCCCATCTTAGTTAAGGGCGCTTCCAAAATTCTCCTCCCCAGAATTTGGACATCTGGGTTCTTTGGACTTGTCTCCAACGTGAAACCAGTGCAGCAGACATTCCGCACGGCTCTGTTTATTTCTGCATTTTGTACAGCGTGCTGAACACGACTTGGTTGATGCTGCTTTGAGCTCGTTCAGTTCCTTTGTGGGGCTCCCTCTTCTGCCTTTACCCATGTGCAGGTGCGCATTGATGAAACACGGCAAGAAAGCAAATGGTGCAGTTGTGTCAAGCTTTGTGTGTGTGTGTGTATGTGTGTGGTGTTTCGTCAGGGTGTAGAACAGCATGAACAGAAAAGCAAAGCAGGAGACAAAAAGAATCTTGTTGCCATCATGTGGAGAATCACATCAGGATTGGCTGCTTCTTTTCATTTTTTTCTTTTTGCAATGTTTTATTAACGTCCATGTGCAATGGAACAGACTTGCCTCTGAAGGGGGTGAGGCGCTGTCCTTGGCTGAAGGTATTAAAGCAAAGGCTGGACGGCCACCTGTTAGGGACATTGCAGCTGCAGAATTCCTGCATTGGGCAGGGGGTGGACCAGATGCCCCTTCCAAGTCCATGGATCTGTGTGCATCAGGATTGCAATGGGGGTGGGGGAGAGAGGCAAAGGGAATAAAGGAACTAAAAGCTGCAGCAGCCTGCGCATGTTCCAATCCCAAAATTGATTTTAGAAATTATCTTAGCGAAACTGGAATTCCAGAGGAGCAGAACTTGGCCGGGCCGTCCCATTGCTGGAGGGACAATAAAGGCAGGATCTACACTATTGCTTTATAATGGCATTGAAGCGTACTGACAACTGTTGGGGCGCATGACACATTCCATATGCTTGGTTTAGATCTGGCCTAAGGCACCAAAGAGGAAAATCCTTCTCCCTGCTGCTGCCTGTGTATACACTCAGATTCTTAGTGCTCGTTTGGAGTTCTCTCTTGCTTTGTTTGCTCTATAAAAATGTCCTGTGCGCCGCACTGGTGGCATTTTATTTTCAGAGCAGAACAATGCTTTCCCTTGAGTTTTACAAACAGCTCCACCGATTCATCTTGGATTTTGCTTTTAGCAAAATCTGTGAAGACCTGAGGGAGGAACGGGAAACCCCTGTGGGAGATTTCGCTTGCCTTTGGAGGACCTTACATTAATGCTTTTGCGTTGGGCAGAATTGCAGCGGCAACCCTAGAAGGAGACAATCTTTGGCAGAACGTGACCCAGCTGTTATCTGGCTTGGCACTGTGGCTCATGTCAGAAATGCTTGCCGGAGGTTGCCTGCTTTAATCTAACTGCTTTGCCCTGAGGCAGGTCCCATTCCTTTGCTAGCACAAACCCACAACAATGGTCCCACCTCAAGGTCATCTTGCACCATCGAGTCTACAGTGTGGCGCAAGACAGTAAAGGCATGCCTGAACCTTGAAGGGTCCCTGGATGAATTCAAGCATTGGGAAGAGTTCTAAGACATTAAAGGCTGAGCTATATCTCCGGGGACTCTACACTCTTGCCTGTGGCCATACCAGGCTAAAAGTTAGTGCATCCAGTTAATCCCAATATCAGACGCATAAGCCTATATGCACCAATTGCTGGGAAATATGGGCAGGAGTGTGATATTGCACCCATGTCCTGCTTGTGGGTCCCTGGTTGACAACTAGTTGTCTGTTGTGTGAATAGAGTGCTGGACTCGATGGACCCTTGGTCTGATCCAGCAGGGATCTTCTGTTCTTATCATGGATGGGAGCCGGAGGCTTCTGGCCGTGCCCTGTGCTCTTATTCAGTCACATAAATGCCTCCTTACTTGGAACCCATTTAGCGATCATGGTTGATAACCACCTTCCTCTTCCTCCTCCATGAATTTTTCTAACCCCTTCAGATGTTGGGCAGTATAGAGATGAAAGGAAAGAAGGCAGGCAGGCAGGCAGGCAGGCAGGCAGGCATATTTTGAAAGGCCGATCTAAGCTACTGGCCAAATGGCCACATCTTCACATGGTGACTTCCATAAATTAAGTGTCCACTGTGGTCGTGGTTGCTAAGAGCTCTGAGTACAAGTACCTCCTGGGGAGTTCTCCCCTGCAAAAGCTCCCTTGAATCTGTGCTTTTGCACAGTTCCCATTCATTTCAATACTGGCCTCACACAGGGAAACACTCTGGTGGATTGCGCCTTCTGACCCAGTCTCAGGCGCTTCCTGACGACGTTCAAAGTCCACCTCATGCATTGCATAGGAAAACAGAGTGATGTGGGATGCTCAGCCGTTTGTTCGAAATGACTGGAAATCCAATGTTGCATGAGTGGCTGCAGTAAACAGAGAGATGCTTTCATTTCCCTATCATTAATTCATTGTGATAAACTGATCATAATCAACTCATTTAGCATTAATGTGGCTGTCATAAAAAAGTAACTAAAAGCTACGGCTTCTGTTGGGGGAGAACTAGCTCAAGGCTTCCACTCCAGCTGGGTCCTAGCAAGGGACAGAAATGACACCTCCTTGGACAACCCTCTTTCTGGTTTGCTATGGGTCGTTCCATTGGGGCAAGAGAGAGTCGCTGCTGGGGGCATTTTGCACATGTGCATCACGTGTCAGCCACTTCCCCATGTTCTTAAGCAATGAGGCTGCAGCATCTGTGTCATGTGCGCCGCAGGACCAATCATGCTGGTGTTTCCCAGCTGTGAAAGTGGTTGGCTGTTGGGCGAGGAAGGTGCAACCAGCCGGCCTGGTCCATGTGGTGACCTGCACTTTATTTTCTTACTATCGTAAAAAGAGGCAGTGCAACTCATGTGCAGAATCTCCCTTGAGAAATTTCACTCCGATTGACTTCCTTCCTTTCTTAAAACTTTCTCAGGTGTCGGTTTGGCCTGCTGAGAAACCTCCAAATCTACTTTGAATTCTGTGAAATTTAGTGGTGACATGCAGAACACAAGCCCCACCACCACCACCAAGATGCCTTCCTAGTTTTATGGATGTTGGTTTTCCTCAAAATCCCTCAAATGGCTCACCTGATGAGCCACCCTCAAACTCAGGAGTGATTTTGGGGGCCCTCCCTCCCACCCACCCTCCCTCCCTCCCTCCCTCCCTCTCCAACACGCACAAAGCCCATTTCTCTGTGTTGTTCCCAAGTGGTTTTATTGGGCTGGTCTTACTTTGTAAGCTGCCTTGTTATCTTTTATGACGAAAGGTGGTGTATAAATAATGTAAAGAAATAAAAAAAATGCACATGCATTTTAAAAGGAAGCAGCCCTGGCTAGCGGACTCGATCATCTCCAAAATTGTGAAGAGGAAGGGTCTTCGTCTTTTGAAGACCCTAAAAGGAATGAGGAAAGGAAGGAATAAGGCAGGGAAGGGAAATGGGGGGATCTTTCCCTGAAGAACCCCCCACCCACATTTACTCCTCCTCATTAGGGATCGGTGAGAAAGGTGGGGGGTTGACAGATCTATCCTATTTGCACCTCCTGAGCTGTTCAGTGACCTGCATGCTGAAATCTACCTGTTTGTGAGCTTTCTGGTGCAGCTTGTCTCAGGGAAAAACGCACACAAAGAATTTGCCTATGAGGGGAAAGTGTGCACACAAGACATATTTAAAGGGAATAAACTATGCACAAAACTGCATTTCAGCAATGCTAAGTACTTGTGTGCATGTTTAAATCATGCACACAAAAATAAGTACATTAGGGAAAATTTGCACAAAATATATAAATTTGCCTGCAGATTTTTTCCTAAATGCTACTACTACTAATAGCAATAGTTGCATTCCCACCAGCAGCACAGAGACTCAAAAGAGAATATGAGTGGATGAGACACCCGAGAGCCGTTCTTTAAAAAACAACACACACACACATACACACACACACACACACACACACACACACACACACACACACACTTCCATGGTCTTTCTCTGCCATCAGTCTTTCCCAAGAACAACGCTTTGAGCCTCATGTCAATTAAATCCATCTCTCCCCCCCAACTCGCCGCCGCCACCAAATTTCCTGGATTCTTCAAATCTAATTGTAACATGTTATCAATTTTTTAGCTGTTATCTCACTTTATAGCCCTTTAATATATTATTAATCTTGGAAATCCTGCCTTCTGCCCCTCCAAAAAATGGAGACGAAGAAGTAGTTCCTCCCTCTTTTTTCCAAATTTATGTCTCCAACATGAATTTTATGTCTTTTTATCTGGAAATGCATTTAATTTTTATTGCAGTCTTCACTCATGTCGTCTTTATTCCAGCAATTGGATTTATTAAGATTTGTTTCCTCTGCAGCCAGCCTTTCTCTGCTGCCACCGTTGCCGTCACTGCCACCACCACCTCCGACAGTATTAATTCAGAAGTCAGAGCCGTGGCCCCCGTGTCCACATTGCTTAAGGAGCCACGCGCAAGCTGCCCTCTCAGTGCCTGTGGAGCCTGGAGCCACACATGAGCAAGCTTCTAGGGCACACTAAGCGTTTGGTTGATGAGTTGAAATTAAACTTGGGGGAGACGGGTTTGGGACAGGAGTGGGTGATGCTACCTGGTATGCAGGTTCTATTGCAGTCACCCGTCCTTAGCGGTGGTGTAGCGGAACCAGGGCTTTTAGGGACACGGCTCCACACATATTTATTAGCAGGGATGCTGACATTATCATCGCCTGCCCTCCCCGAATTCCTTGTTCCAGCTGAGGTATGCTGCAATGCACTCTCTCTCTCTCTCTCTCTTTCTCTCTCTCCCTCCCTCCCTCTGTCTCTCTGTCTCTCTGTCTGTCTGTCTCTCTCTCTCTCTCTCTCTCTCACACACACACACACACACACACACACACACACACCTCTCCCTCTCCATTTTCCATCCCTCTCCAAAACCACTTGGCTCTGGAGGCATTTGCACTTCAACATCCAGACTCTCTGATGCCTCCAACTGGGCCTTGGGGGCAAATTCCAGCCCAGCCCCACCTCTGAAACAACTGACCAGAGAGGGTCAGGGGAGGAGGACAGGGGAAGCAAACTGCATTGGGTTCATGCAGCACGGTGGTGCCAGTAATTAAGTGAGTTTAAATACAATACAAGTCGGCACATGCACAGAGGGTGTGTGTGTGTGTGTGTGTGTGTGTGTGTGTGTGTTTAAAATCAGGGTTGACAAGGACTTTTGTTGTTCTAGCATATCAAGAATGCAGAAGTGGCTTTAAAGCATGGGGTTGACACTTGATGGTGGGAGGAAAACGTTCATTGTGTGCTTCTCAGCTGCAGTAATACACGTGGCCCATGTGAAAGCCCACCGCCCCCACCAGCTCAATCCTTTGAGGCACATATGTCCGGGGTCTCATATGACCAAGCTGCACCACTGCTTGGCCCCCTGGAAGAGCCTCTGTCCCCCTCCTTTGCTCCCCATGGGACTTTCTTTTGCTCCCTCTCCTTGATGGGCTCCCCCTGTCTCTTCCCCCCCACCACCACTTCCCCTCCAGCAATGGCCTCCATTCCTGGCCTGTGTCAGCCACATTTTCTCCCCAACATCCATTCTTCCTGGGGAATCCTCTCATCCAGGCATGGCCCGGTTAACTCCTTCTGTTGGAAGCCAATGGACTGATGCAGCACCAAAGGTCTTTCAGGGCGTTAAAAGCTAGTGATTAGGACCAGCATCAAGGGCAGGCATAGCTGGGCACCTACCAAGGGCCCACATCCAGCAGGGGCCCACTGATGAAAGCCCTCTGGCGTTGCTTCTCACCTGCTTGCTCACTTGCCTCTTGCTCTGGCCCAGATAGTGGTGGTGGTGGGATGGAGGAGCAGGAGATGCCCCAGCCTCCTTGCTTCCTGGCTCTCAGCCTGGCAAAGAAGCAACTGCGGGCAATGATGGGATGGAGGAGGAGGAGGAGGAGGAGTTGCTGGTGGCAGTGGCGGTAAAGAGGTGGACTCACTGAGGAAGGGGAGCATGGAAGGGCTCTTGCCCATGGGCCCTCCAAATTCTGGAGTTGGCACTGATGTAGATGATGATGATGGAGATGGAGATGGAGTAGTGAGGGGCTAGAGGGAACTCCTGCTGTGTCCTGGATATCAGACAATTGCTGGCTTGGGGCAGTTGCTAGGTTGGTGGTGGAAGGAATCAGGGTCATGTCATCCTGTGGGTCTATAGATTTCTGTTAAGCATCAAGCAAAGATCCTGGCTTCCAAAGGGGGCATTTTCCCTGCTAGCCACTTCTGGAAAATCCCTTTTCCCTGCTGAAAAGTCCCATTCTGCCCCCTCAGGCCAACCATCCAGCAGGCTGAATCAGATTGGAATCCATTTCGTTAACATTAATTCCAGAGTGATTTGCTCTTTGCATTGAGATGCACACCTTCTTCTCTCCAGAGACAAATGGGATTTTAATCGGCTGGCCTGATTTCCAGTTAATACTAACCACATTCTCCGACTGGGGACTAAAACTTTGCCTGAGACCAATCAAGCAGTGCTGTCTCCAAGGGCCAAAAGATATTTTCACCGCCTCGAGTTCCTCTACCCCCTCTCCTTGCAAACTAAGGTGTATTGTTTTTGTTTTTTTAAGTAATGGTTTCATTTTGTCTTCTCCGCTTATCTTGGGAACTGTGGGGGTTCTATGCAGAACTGTGCTGTTTGACTACTCGAATGCCCAACTCCTTATAATGTTCCCCTGGATGATTTCTGAGAACCGAGGAGATAAATATTGTGAAGCATTTCAAAGGATTATAGAAAGGAAGCTCTCAGGTGGCCACACAACCCAAATCCAGACCTGGGATGAGCGTTGTGCAGCTCATGTTCTCTGAGGCTCCTGTATTAACGGATCATGGAGAGATCTTGATTACAGAAGGGCATCACATAATTCCCACCTTCCTAGGATCCAGGTAGCACCCAAGTCCTCTGCGTCTGGAGGAGGACATGTTGCCATCCTCTGATTCTGAGAACTCCAGCTAGGAAGATGCCACCATGCCATGGCTACTTACACATCACCACAGCCTGAGGCTGTTGAAGCAAACCAGTGCCCTTTAAGGGAGAAGGCCTCAGCCCATGGGGAGGAGGGGCTAACAGCCTAAAGGAGTCTGAAACCATACTTAAGGTTCAGTCACAATCTGATGCTTGTTGGAGCAACATACAAGCAAGTTTGTCTGGCTCCCAACCTCACTTGGAGCTCTTCTGTTGTTCTGTTCCCGCCTTTCTGTGAAATCTATCTCCTGCTAAACCTGCCCTTGGTCTGAACCAGTTCTATAGTGGACGCCCTGTAATCCACGCATCATATTGCTCAACGATGCTAGGCCCTCACTAGGACAGGGCTCACTGGCTGAACCAAACAGGCCTGCCCAATTTGGAGGCTACCACAAAGGCTGAGGTTGCAATGCTTTATGCCTTTTCCGCTTAAAAGGGGTTTGGAGGTCCTAGGCAAATCCTCCATCAGGCCATTTGTCTGAGCATTTTGGGAGTTTACACAGTTGATAACCACTTGCCACCTCTGCTGGCTGCTTCTCTTGGCGACAAACGGAATCCACTTCCTTCTCCTTTTCAGCCGTAGGATTAACATGCTACCCTTTCCTTTGACTCACATTATCTGCTCCCCCTTCTTATTCGTATTATCAACAGGGGGTGTCAGTTTTTTCCAAAGATCTATTTTGAAAATATTATTAAGCGTTGGCATTTTGTGTTTGCAAAAATAACTCCGCCACAGAAGCCGGCAGCCTTGAAAATCCATCTTAATTCGAGCCGCCCGTGCGAGTGATTATCTGAAGTGGCAAAAGCAGCATCTCCCCTTAGCGTGTTCGCAGAGACGTGTGTGTCCTTTTTAATGACTCCCCTGAATTGACACCTTCCCGTCCCGCCAATCCTGTTATGGGGCCTGCGAAGGATCCAAGGCCAGGAAGGCTTTCATTGTCTTCAGAAAAGGTTTTGCTTTTTCGTTTCCAAAGAGGTATCTGGGGGCGGAGAATTCTGAATCGGAACTGGCAGAGTCCTTTGTGTGGGGATAAAATGGTTAGAATTCCAGCACCGAAAGGATTCTCAAGGCTCACAAATGGAAAACAAGGAGATGAGGCCTGGGAGATTTGCTGGCATTCGGTGTCCATCCTGTCCGTAGAGACAGGAATGGAAGTGAGAGGAGGAGAGAACTCTGGCTTGGAACCAGTTCATAACCACTCGTTTCCCTCCAGGGTCAGTTTGCAGGGGGGGCAGGGGCAGGGGGGCAGTCTGTCCATTGACTCGCAGGGTTTTTCAAATCCTGTTCAGGTACTCTGAGTCGCTGCTTTTCTGCTCCAAGACCAGCATCAATACAGGGATCTGTGCTAGGGATGGGGAGGATTCTGTTTGTTTGGTTTTTTGTTTGGTTTTTTTAAACCAAACTTTCAAATTTCTTCATAAATGGGATAGATAGAACTTGACCTTTAAAGAAAAAAAGATGTGTGAGAAAGCAAAACAGGAGGCTGTCAATCTGTAGCTCTTAATAGTCTGGGTTTGAATCCCTGTGTACCTAGCTGCGTTTGTAGTGCTGAATTTGGGTTGCCAACAGGCTATATGGCAGGATATTATGGAATTGGAAAGAGTGCAGAAACATCGCGAGGCGCTTCCTAGCCAGGGGGGCTGTTTGGCTGTGGAACAGGGCTGTCTTGGAAGCGGGTGGGTTGGGTCCTCCTTTGCTGGAGACATTTATGCAGAAGCTTTATAAGGGAGGTTGTAGCTGGCTCCTGCATTGCAGATCCTCCACTGAGCAGGGGTGTGTGTGATTAAATGAGTTGAAGGGCCCCTTCCAAGTCCATGATTCTATGAGTTATGATGCTCCTCAGTTCAACATCCCCCCTGTGAACGTCCCTTGAACCTTCTGTGATGCTCAGTTTCCCTGGAACGGATGTGAATACAAATAGGCACATAGCAACACCGCTTTCCAAGAACTTCTAGCCATTTTTGTTGATGTTCCTCTCTTGCCATGTTGGACCCTTTTTCTGTCTTGCCATGCTGGCATCAGAAAGGAAACGAGGGGATGAGAAAACCCAGCTATTGGGCGGTATAGAAATGCAACAAATAAATAAACAATAAATAAAGAAATAAATATTGAAGCCAACCAGAAACACAGATTGCAGCCCATGGGTTTAGTCTCTCACTCTAGGATAATTTCAGGGAGCAACCTGCGGCCATCTGGAAAGCATTGTATGATGTATTATTTATTCGTTTTATTTTTATCCCAATCTTTCCACCCCAAAAATAAAATGGCACTCAGGGCAGCTGCAGAGCATGGAAGGTTCCAGGGAGCCAGATTGCAAAGGCATAAAGAACTGCAGCCGGCTCCCAAGCTGACAAAAAAGCAGGGAGGCCACGAATATCCGTGACATCCACACTCAGTGTGAAAACTGCATGTGCCGCTTGCGTCTCAGTGCCTCACCCAGGCTGCCGTTGTGGGAATGTTACCACTAGATATCCATGAAGGGAAGGCAGTACCTGTTTGTTCACATGGATCTGCAGTGAAGGCACAGGCACTGGCGTGTGATACACAACAACCATTCAGACCGATGCTAGAGAGGTGGGGCACAAGACCTGGCACCAGTTAATCATGCCTTGGTTACATCATGGTTAGACTACTGTAATGCCCTCTACATGGGGTTACCCTTGAAGAGCACCCAGAAGCCTGAATTGGTTGAAAGGGTGCCAGCTAGCCTGCTAACAGGTGCGTGTAATGCACGATCACATCGCCTCAGTACTGAAAGATCTGTTCCGACTGGCAATGTTTTCTGAGCTCAGTTCAATGTGTTGGTTTTAACCTTTAAAGCTGTAAATGGCTCAAGACCTGGCTTCCAGAGAGATCACCTGTTATGGTATGAGCCTGCCTGGTTCTTATGATCAGCCAGAGCAGTGCTTTTGAAGACGCTCTCATGGTAGGGGCCCACTTGTCAGGCACATGGGAAAAGGTGTTTTCTGTCACTCCCAAACTCTGGAGTGCACTCATAGAATCATAGAATGGTAGAGTTGGAAGGGGCCTCTAAGGCCATCGAGTCCAAATCCCCTGCTCAATGCAGGAATCCCCCTTAAAGCATCCCTGACAGATGGTTGTCCAACCGCCTCTTGAAGGCCTCTAGAGTGGGAGAGCCCACGACCTCCCTAGGTCATGGGTTCTGTTGTCGTACCGCTCTAACACTCAGGAAAATTTTCCTGTTGCCCAGCCGGAATCTGGCTTCCTGTAACTTGAGCCCATTATTCCATGTCCGTTTGGAGTTGGGACTGGTCCCTCTGTGTGCAGATAGGGACTTCTTTAGCTTGGGTTTTTCGAGTTGTTGTTACAGTGTTTGAGGCTGGTTTTAATTCTTTGCTAGGTTTGTATTTGATTGTTGTTTTATTTTCTAGGGTGTTTTTTTTTTTGGTAAACCACCTTGATTGGTTTCAGCACAGCGGTATGAAAATACCATAAATAAATAAAAGATGTACCATTAAGGCAAGTGCTGGCAATAGTATTGCATGTGATGCCCAAGAAAGATTCAGATCTGCATGGCAAAAACTTCTCAGCTGCTTCTGTGGATAAGTGTCCCGAACATGCAATGTTATCCTGCGGCAATGCAGAAATCTCTATGGAATCCAAATACTCCTCCAGTATGTAAAACAGCAACAGTATATCACCACCTCCTCGACTTCCATTGGGGGACTGGGTTATTTCTGAATGCCCCCCTCCCTGCAATCCCAGGCAATCCACAAGTAACTCCAGAGGAAAAAAAGTTCATATCTTCAGAAGAGGCAATAGAAGCTCATAACTTATTTAGTCTTGGTATTTATTTCAGTGGCAAAGAGGCAGGAAGCAAAAGTTTGGCTTTATCTGAAAACTGCTTTATCTTAATCCTCTGCTTTATGGCATCCGGGGGTTGCTAATATTTACACAGAGCAGCTCGTTTTAAAATATTTACAGTGTATATAGCTCTTAATAGCGTTAATATTTTAAAAAGCTTTGGCACTGAAGGGTGCTAAACTCGCTTGCTGAGGCAGTATTAAAAAAAGGGAGGGGAGGCTCATGCGTAATAACTCGAAAGCCAGATCAGCTGGCCGTCTTTGCCTTCCGTTCTTCTGCAGTGGCGGAACAAATTTGCTCCTCTTGGCACAGAATTGTATGTAATAATGTGCCACGTATCTATGAGAGTCTCTCTCTCGCCCATCTTGTGGCCTTCCTACTCCTATTAAACCAGCCTCCCCCAACCTGGCACCCTCCAAATGTGTGGGACTGCAAGTCTCACATATCTGGAGGGCATCAGGTTGGGGAAGACAGCTATAAAGATATACTCCAGTTGTTCGTGAAAAGAAAAAGATGAAACAGTAGTCAAATCTGAGAGCCCTGCAAAAGAGAGAGAGAGAGAGAGAGAGAATATGTATTTATTGAAAACATTTCTCTTCTAACCTATACTGAATTTCCAGGAATAACTAGGAAAACACAATCAAAGGTGGCACAATAGCAGCAAATTTGCAATCTATTTATTTATTATTGCAAGAAAATGCACCAGAGGTTGAAAGTTTGGGGAAACCAATGGGTAGTTGCATTGCACATGGAACACATTAGTCTGCAGGAGAGGGGGGAAGTCTTAAGACCCGTTCTTTTCCATGCCCTTTAGCAGGAGCATCCCTACTCAGATGAGCAAGCGAGCAAAGTGTCCATATACCTGGCTGTTGCTCCTAAGAGGTCCTGGTTTCAGTGGTCTGGCTGGCATCTTGGTAGTTCTTTCCTTTGGCCAGAGTTGGGAGGGGGGCGCACAAGCTGTGAATACTAGGGATGTGCACGCCCAAAATTATCGTATCGTATCATTATTGGAAATCCCTATAAAATTTTTTGGATCTGATTATATTAGAGGCTTATCGTATGAAATCGTATCAGATATCTGATATTTAATTCAGAGCTCTATTTTGCCCTATAGAGTTGATTTTTGAGATAGAAATGCCTAAAAGTACAGTATTTTAAAAGTTACAGACTTGAAACTTAGTCACAGTGCTTATGGGATATGCCTACGTATGTGTATTAAATTTCAGAACAATCCATCCACCCTTGTATTTTATATGAATTTTTTAAACATCGTTTAACTTCTGACAGCTCAGAATGACAGCTCACCATGTGTATTCAGAGCTGTCAAAAAAGTTGCACAATGTTTTAAAGAATCATATAAAATACAGGGGTGGAGGGATTGGTCTGATATTTGGCACATATGTGTAGCAACATGTGCTAGACATGTGTACCAAATTTCAGATCAATCCCTCAAATCCTGTATTTTATATGAATTTATTAAACATTGTGCAACTTTATTAACAGCTAGTTGACTGGGCCTCCGTGCTGTCAAAATACTTGTCTGTTTTTTTCCTATAGTCTTGCGTTGGAGGAAACGTGTGCATAACTTTTTTTATTTTAAATGATAATGATATGAAACTTGGGGAGCCAGGACTAGCAAGATCCAATCTGCAATGTCCAAAAAGTTTCATGTCCCTATCTTTTAAAATAAAAAAGTTATAGGGGGTCCCCCAAAAGCCCCCACCCCCACCCGCTGTAACTTCTTCATTTTTAAAGATAAAAACTTGAAACTTGTGGGACATTGAAGATGGGATCTGGCTTGTCATGTGTGAAAAAAAAATAAGAGCAATTGCTCAAACACTCGATTTTATATGATTTTTTTAAAGATCATGGTACTCTGAAAGCAACAGGGCGGCCCGGTCAACCAGCTGTCAGAACTAGCAATCCTATTCATCTTCAGATAGAAAAAAATCCTACAACTCCCAGCATTCCCCAGCCAGCCATGGTTGGTCTAAACCTGCATAGGATTGTGCCTTTAAAGTTTTACTGGGCCTAAATCTGCAGAGCAAGCAGAGGGCAAAAGGTTGAGCAGATGGTAATAAAGATTTTAAAAAATTGAAAAAGAGTTCTGTTTGCATTGTGGAGCATTGTGGAGAATTTACAAGAAGTTTTAGTTCTGGGGGAAAATGTTTCAAAGAGGTCAGAAGAAAGACATAGGGACTCTATTGAGGGCAAAGGTGAGCCCTCCTGATTGGTCAGAGTTACAAGAGCACAGGCTCGGTTTAACATGTAAAAGAATGATGACAAAAAGGCAATTTTTTAGAGAGGGTAAGAAGAAGAAGCTGGTTCGCTGGAAGGCAATTTTTTAGAGAGGGTAAGAAGAAGAAGCTGGTTCGCTGGAAGGAGGGAAGAAACAGAATCAAGGGAAAAAGCTGAGAATTCTGACTGTAAGATCTTGCTAGGAAGAACTTGGACAAAATAGGGATGGTCTAGTTAGGATTAGCTGGATGTATTTAAGTTTGGCTGGTTTTTTACCCTTTTGTTCTTATATTTTGGGGAGGGGTGTTTTGTAACCATTCAGATGTTGAAACCCTTTTCCTAATAACAATAATAATAATAATAATAATTTTTCAATACATTTTTTTAAAAAAAATGTTGTTTAAATGTTGTAGTCTCTTTTATTGTTGGGTTACAAAGCCCACACCTTTAAGCCATTCCCTAAAAGTATTTACAAGAGACCCAGAGGGTTTTAAGGCTGTTTGGTGGAGGCAGCTGGGGTGAGGATAAGGATTTCCACCAGGTGGCAGTGGAACGTCCCATTGGAAGGGAAGGGTAAACAGGGGTGGGCCAGTCCATTTAGGCCGGCCTTCCTTCCACAAAGAGATCAGAGTGTTGCTGGTCCCATCTCCCATGATGTGTACCAAAGTTCACAGCTGTAGCACTAATTTCACCATGTGGAAGTGTATTGAGATGAACAAGCCTTGAGACAGAGTGATATCACATCGGGATCACTCCTTGAGTGCGAAATCAAATGATCTCAGGAGGATACTTTGTGGGGAAATTCCGAAACAAACAGGCAACACATAGCCAGAATGTGGGAACGAGTGACTTTTAACTTAAAATTCAACATAAGCTAATTTTTCGTCTGCTCTCAGGTTCCTCCTCTCTCAATTTCTTCTTCTTAATTTCTCTCTCTCTCTTTAGTGCCTCTACGGCTGTTACGTCCATTCCTCAATCATCCCAACTTTCCACAGAAGGTGCTACTGGCTTCTTCAGGTAAGACAACGTGGCATTTTTAACTCATGATGGAATCACCGTTAAGGCTTTTGGATGGATCCAGCTCTGTTTGGATTAGGGGAGGTGTTTTCCTGTATTGTTTTCATCGGCGTCTTCTTTTCTCTGCGGTTGGAAATGAAATGGGTATTTCCATTTTAACGAATTGTGGGCTCCGGTTTTTCCATTCCGAAAGGATTTTATGAGTTTCTTGCCAGTCCATCTGGTGTTTGGAAGAGGTCACTGTGGAGGCACAGTAAAGCAAGACTGAGAAACCCGCGCTAGAGACTTTGTACCAAAGACAGAACAATGAGGGGCCGAAAGAAGGTGGGCCAGCTGACTTTGACCCAAATAGGAAATTGGTTAACAACAATGGTCCTTTATGGCTGAGACAGTAAAAGCAATGAGTTCCTTTGGGCTCAAGCTGTGGGGAAGGCAGAAGTCTGAGATGAAGGTTCACATAGGCTACAGCAGCCAAAGCACAGCTCCAGCTTGCTCAGGCCTCCTCTTAAAGTGGTCGGCTTTTAAGTGAGTTCTTGTGGGTCCCCCTGCAGTTCCCTCCTTTGGCTGGGGCTCGGTGGTGGCGCTCAACCTGCAGGCCCACCTGACACCTGCCCAGCGGCAGTCCCAGGTCCAGGGCTCATATTCCGATGGATGGATGTCAGATGTTGCTTGAGCCCATCCTCCACCTCTTTATGAGGTTTCCAGTTGTCATTCAAGCAGCGTTGGTGGAAGTGTTCTGTGATGACTTTGTCTTTCTGGCATTTCTACATTCTTGGGAAAGCTCCTGGCTTTGCTGGGAGTGGATATGGTTTGTGATGAGGCAGGACTGGGGTAAACTCTCCCCTCTGCTGCTCCCAGTTTGGATTCTGGTGTCCTAAGTGATGCAGAAATGCTGCATTCGGAAACTTTGTTTTAAAAAAAGGAATGCGATCTACTCTGTGCATTGGTGTAAAATGGGCTCTATGATCCCAAGCGAAAGGGGATGTTCCTTTTACTGTTGCTACTGTGGACATTGGTGGGGGGAGTCAGTTGCATACACTTCTGTGGCTCTGCCTGTTTGTGAGGAATTCCAAGGCAAGTGATGACGAAGGACAGTTGCGTTTTCCCTTTCGCTACAAGAAAGTAATACCATTTAAAAAAAAACTATTATTTTGAGGGCTTTCTGTCTACTAAGCTGTGGCCAGTGGCTTAAACATGCTTTCTGCTTGAGATGCTTATAAGGTTTTGTGGCTTATTGATTGGCAAATCGATTGATTGATGGATGTTTGTTGTTGTTTTTAGGAATGGTGCTCAATTTCAAGAGAAACTGTGTGCTTAATGGTCCCACCCTTAATGGAAAGAAAGTCCCCTGGAATCAGTGGGATCTTCCAGGCTTTCAGTTGTGTGGATTTCTGGGTTAATCAGACAATACTGACAATGAAAGGGAAATGCAGCACATGGCAAAATGAACCCCTGTGCTATGATAAAACGATGGTGGTGGGGAACCAGTGCAGGCGAAAGGGGGTCTTTTTCTTCCTCCCTCCCTCCCTTCCTCTTTTTTTTATTTCCTGAAGTCTTCCAGATCAGTCCAAAGAGCCATCACGTGGGGCAGGCTGCTATTTTCAAGCCTTACCGAAATCAGTGGCGAACGAAATGTGTTGGTGCTTAAAGTAGGGATTGTGCATGAACAGAAACATGGAAGGGCATTTCCAGAGCTCCAAAACCCAGGCTCTGTCTCTTCATAAAGCGCGCGCGCGCACACACACACACACACACACACACACACACCACACACCTGAACTATCAGTGCTTCCATTGGCTGGGGTGTGATCGTGAATTGTCTTCTGCTCAGAGCCACCTTGTGTGAAGCTCACGGGCTTAGCAATGGCCCTGGCCTACCATGGTCACTAAGATCTTCACTGGGGGTGGAAGGGAGTGCAAAGCTGAGGCTTTTTGTCCTGTTACTGCTCTGTGACAATTTGCAATGTATGAATCGAGCTCTTTCTCTGCCAATCAGGAGGCCTCTTGGGCATTAGCAGAAGGTTGCAGGGGAAAGAGGACTCGGAGAGGTCTGGAACAGTAGGCCAAAGGAGCTGGCCATTTGTAGACCGGTGAGGCATGAGTCCACGACATGGCCGAACAGCTGCGGAGCTGTATCCTCGTCAGGGGCAAGGAGAGGCGGCCAATCAACTCCCGAAGCTGGGCTCAGCTAACCAAGCCATTTCCTTAAAATTCAGAAAAGGAACCTGTTGTTTCCAATCCCAACTACACACCCCTTTTGGACGCTATACACCTCCCATTATCTCCCTGGGAGTCGAATGGGTTCCAAATCCTGCCTCCATCCTTCCCAGGCCTTGTGCAACATTTCTACACTCATCCAACTGCCTGTTGAACTGGAGCCACAAAACTCTTGCGAGTGTCCAGCATGTCTCAGGCAGTGAACGGCTGCTCATTGGATTATTTAACTCCCATCTCTGCTAGTGACTATGATGGATGGCGTGATACCAAGCTTCGAATGAAATTCCAGATGTAATCTGCACTATTGGCATCACACAACTGCCATGCCGAGGCCTCCCCCTCCTTCACATCCCTCCATGGGGTGGACTTGAGGATGCCTCCCTAATCCTCTCCCGGAAGTTGCCACCACATTTTGCCTGAAGTGATATTGGAGGCAAAAATGAACAGGTGGACAACGAAAAATCACGAAGAGCAAAAAGAATTGCCCAAGGGCCCAGTGGAAAAAGCTAGGATGTCTGCATTCATTCATTCTATTTTGAAGGCACCCAATGGCCAAAGCTCTCTGGATGGTTCACAGAAATTAAAAGCCTAAAATATAGTGTGATATGACCATAATATAAAACATTTACAAGTCAAAAAACAGAATGAAATTCCAGTAAAAAAAAAACAGCAGAAAAATAAATACCTAAAAATGCAAGAGCACATTTAAAAACAAGACTGACGGACTAAAAAGCCTGGGAAATAGGAAGGTCTTCATCTGGCACCGAAAAGACCACAATGTAGGTACTAAGTGGGCCTCTCTGGGTTGGTCTGCTTGTCTGTCCTCTGAAACACAAGGCTTACCTTTCTGTTTACCAAGGCAATTGAGGCCTAGTTCATGCAAAGAGCAGGTGAGGTGGTGGGTAACCTCTCCTGGATGCTGGGCCTCTTCAGTAGAGAAGGACTGCAGGATTGAAAGCTCTTCTCTGGACACAGAAAGCTAGTTAATCAGGGAGAAAGCTGGGGTAGATCTCTTCTCTGGCAACTTGATTTCTATGCGCAGGGGGGCTTTTGCATGGAGGAGGAGCCATGGGAGACCAGAAGGCCCTCCCTGCCCCCACATCTGCTTTATGGGGATAATAGACTCGCCTACCTTTCAGGGTTATTCCAAGGATTAATGACATAAAGCACGTGAAGCGCTTTAGAGCGTACTCCGGTTGTTGTGCAGTTGCTTTGGCCTGAGTTTGAAATAACTTCTGGCACTGACCTTCCATGTCTGCTTATCCCCCAGGAAAGACTCCCGTTCCACAGACCGTTTCCTTCGTGGAAAGGTCTGTTTGGTAGTTCCATAGATGGTTCTGCCCCAGACCAGGGAATTGATTGGGATGCAAGCAAGCCAAGCCAACTGGACGTCCATTTCTGCCTGAGCCTGTTTATGAGCGATGTCGCAGGGCGTCCGCGTGCGGGGAGCCAAATTGCTTTAATCAGCCCCAAGGACAGACTGTGCCTTTGTGGCTGTGGAAGTACAGGCGGTGTTGTGATTCATACGAGCATCTTCCTGATGGAAATGTGCATCTTTTGATGGTGTCCTCAAGGTCACGCAACTTTGAAAAGAGAGAGAGAGAGAGGAAGGGAGAGAGAGAGGGAGAGAGACAGAGTCCAAGCATGGATAGTTCTCTCTCAGATACCTGTGCAGCTTTTATCCATTCAGCGTCAAGGGTGAAAGCGGGGATAAGAAAGACGGAGAGCTCTAGTGGTGCCAAATGGAGCGCTGATGATCGGAGTCCTTTTGCTCGCCACTGTCTCTGTTTCAAAGCGGTGACAAAGAGGAGGGATTTGGGGCTTGGGCTGCCTAAGTGATTCTCCAGCATCTACCGGCCGTACGTCATTTCAAAACCCAGCGATCGCAGCCATCTGTGCTACTTGAGGCTAGAAATTAGGTGTCTCGCTGACATTCTCTTTGACTGTCAAAAGCACCTAGCTGGCTCCCCCTTCCCCCCCTTTGCTCCAGCCCCCACTCTCAAATTCTTTTGCAGTCAGTGGGGGCAGAGCAGAGAAGCTCATTCTCGATATGAATGTGGAGCCTGAATACAGATTCAGCTCACCTAACCGCAGCTGCCCCTAAGTTTGCAATTTGTTGTTCAACCTCTCTGAGGTCATGGGGTCCTTTTTCCCCTTCCTCCCCTCTTCTATTCAAGAGCAATGCCAACCAAACTACTTAGAAATATGGAGAGTGTTTGATTCTCTGTCCAGAGCTGGGTTCCTAGTTCATGGCAACTGCTTGTTTAAAATTAGAAAATATCTTTAAAGGTGCATGCATCATTTCCCCATTGCTGTGGCCTTTGCGCTTTCAAACCCCAAGACTTGTTTTTACCTTTGATGACCCATAAGCATGTCAACCTTCTGTTTTCCATGGGGTTGAGAGAGGGCAGACCTATGTCCCACCCTGCCTCTCCCTGCAGCCTCTTTGCTGTGAAGCTACTTACTTAATGCCTGTAGACAGATAATTGAAGTAAGTTCAGCTTCTTGTTTGGGTCAGGACGACGTCTAGATGCTCCAAAGGCACTGAAGATGCCATGAGAGACCATTAGCCTGATGGAGGCAGGTCCCACCTCCTGGTTTTCATGCAATTTGCTCCTGAGAATGCCTCCCCTGGTGGGCGGGGGGGGGGGGGGAAGAGAAGCCACCATCTCTGTGACGCTACTTGTAGGGAAGCTGGGGTAGTCCAGGGCGGACTAAAATGAATTCGAATTGCTAAGAATCTGACCTGCAGAATCCACTGTGGAGCCGCCTCTATGGGCTGCACATAGTCCGTGGGCCTTTGGACCCCTTTATTTATTTATTTTTCTTTTCCAAAATGTATGCGAATTTGTTCAAAGGAAAATGACTCACGTTTCTGCTGAGACATATGCCATTCTGGAAAATATAAACGGGGAAAAGTTGAATGGAATGGGTGACGATACACTAAATATTACTTACTAACATAAATCACATAACCCGTTGCGAACCCTTTTATGGAATAATTTGGATGTTTTTCCCCACCTGCCCGGGGGGGGGGGGGGAGTAATTTGAATCCGTCTGTGAATGGATGCTGGAACGAAGGTCCCTGCGAAATGCACACTGGACGGATTTCATAAAATCCTGACATAACTAGCTACTTGCATAGATGGAGTTGGAGTCAAGCCTCTCTTCCTCCATGCATAGGTCCCGTGAATACACAAATGGGGCTTCTGATTCCCAGCTGGATGTGTGGATTGAAACGCATCCTGTTCAGAATGACAGAAGAACACCCATCCTGCCTTCCGCCCTTTCCCAGCTCCACAACGACCTTTTGGAGATGGAGCGACCAGAAGCGCACACAGTATTTAAAACGTGTTTGCATTTAGAAAGTCCTGGGTTTCAAAGGTGGGTCATCCATACTTTTAAGATATGCCCCCCCATCTTTAAGGGATGGAGTGTGTGTGTGAATGGTGCAAATATCATGTCACGAACATCCAGTGTGCATCCACTGATCCAGGCATCTCTTTCACCGCTGTAAGACTTCCCCCTTTATATGGTTCGCATTCAGGTGAGTTTGAGTACTGTGGTGCTGAGTTTTCCTGAGGTCCAGTATGATGTGCAAAGTTTGTCATTTCATGACAGGTGGGGGGGGCAAAGTCCATGGGGGGAGAGGCAAACCCATGCTACCTTCCACTCTTTAGCAAATTTTGGTGTCTCTTTAAAGCTGTTGATTCCTCTGCTGCTGCTGCTGCTGCTGCTGCTGCACTATGACTTTCAACATGAAAGGGCTTTTGCTTCACTGCATGATCCTAGCTAATCAGGGATCACGTAGGGGAAATGAAGCCTAGGAGTCGAGTATGTTGAGGCTAATGAACCAGTGTAACGTAGTGGCCACCATATTGGACTTGGACCAGGAGGAAACTGGGTTCAGATCCCTACTGAGCCATGGAGCTTTCCGGGTGGACTTCAGCATTCCCCCACCACCCCCCTGGTGCTTGCTCTCTCAGCCTAAACTGCCTCGCAGGGACATTGTGCCTGGTTGCCCTAGACTGAGTCCACCAAACCAAATCTTGGTTTCCCCCTTGAATTAAATGACAAAACCCAATGACTGTGTTCAACGATGCCATCAGAACAGGACATGCCTAGGCAAA